>CM060910.1:60587500-61927500 GCA_030737875.1 Allium sativum | reverse complement strand
ATAAAAACAAAGACTAAAAAAGAAGTTCAACTATCAACATGAAGCCTCATCAAATCTTCTTACTCCCTTTGCCATCTATGATCAACTACTTCTCAACCATCTTAAACTTTCCTACAGGAGCTGTGTCACCTTTCGAAACATGCCAACTTATGGATTCTACCATGTTAGGTTTGGAGAGAGATGGGAGCAATTATAGTTTAGGGATAGCAGATGCAAGCTTTTTCTTTCCATAGCCGGCCAAATGACTACAGGATCATCGGTCTACTCTACCCGAATTCCCCATTTCGAACCTTATAAATAAAATTCCAATCTACTGAATCGAAAGCCTTTTCAAAATCAATTTTTAAAATAGCACAAGAAAAACTATTCTTACAACATAAATCAATATATTCTTGGATAGTGGCTACACCATCAACTATATTTCTACCTTTTATAAATGCAGTTTGGGTACAATCAATTAGATCATTCATCTTTAGAATAAGTTTATTCGCTAATACTTTAGTAATTATCTTAACAGTAATTTATTAGCTCCTAATTTCTTATGAATAAGGATAGCATTTGCAAAAAAAATCTACCTATTTGTAAAATCCCATTATAAAAATCATTAAAATAAGTTAATTATATCATATTTCAAAACTTCTCAAAATTGTTTATAAAAAAGAATAAAAAAAACCGTCCGGACAAGGAGCTTTATCACGAGCATATCATTAATAGCCTTCCAAATCTCCTGTTCGAAAAATGGCTTATCGAAATCTACTAAATCAATCTTAGAATAAGACAGATAAATGTCATTCCATCTAACATTGATCCTCCTCTTAATTTTTGATCCAAAAATCTGTCTATAATAGCTAGTAAAAACTTCCTTTAAATCTTTTTGTACAATCAATTCTATATCGTCAACAAAAATAGAATGAATGAAATTGTTACGTCTTCTCTTATTAGCCATACTATGAAAAAATTGTATTATTACCTCCCTCTTTAATCCATTGTATACGAGCCCTTTGCTCCCACGTGACCTCCTCTTTTTCTAATATCAACTTAAGATCATTCTTAAGGCTGCAAAGTTTATCTCGCTCATTAGGATTAAGTATTATATTCTCACTAATCTTATCTAAATCAAACATCTCACACATAATCTTATCTTTTCTAATTCTAACACTACCAATTACATACTTATTCCAACATTTAAGAAAAAAAAATCTAAGCTTTCCTAACTTCGCATTAAAAATCTTAACTGAAGTACCCACATACAAATTATTAAAATAAAATAAGGAATTCCATTTAAAAGAAACTAAATTAGAAAAGCTAGAATCTAAAAGCCACATTTGTTCAAATTTAAAACTCTTGCTAATGGATAAATTTGATTCACATGAAAGTATAATAGGACAATGATATGAATACAAGAAAGGCAAACCTTTTAGTCTATACTCAGAGAACCTATCCTCTATCTCATTACTAATAAAAAATCTGTCTAATATAGCAAAAGATGGAACATCTCTCACATTATAGCAAGTAAACATTCTATTGTTAATGGTATTTCAATCAAATTATTATCTGAAAAAATCGTTGAATTCCTCCATATTATAGAAATCACCTTCACGAGGTGATCTCTCCCCAAAAAACCTAGTGACATCAAAATCACCCCTCACAATCCATTGATTTGGGATAAGATTTCTGAAATCTGTACATTCATCCTATAAAATTCTGCTCTCCATTTTTGTGTGAGGACCGTATACATTAGTTATACCTAAGATAGTACTATCTACTAGGGAGGATAATAAGATATAAAGGAAATGCTTTTTGGGAATCTCCTGAATAAGCCTAAATTGATTTTCCCTCCAACCAATCATTAATTCCCCTGCACTACGAATAGCTAGTAGACAAACCCAATTATGAAAGTGGGAACCACCTAACCTCATATAAAATCTTAAATTAGGGTTTCCAATTTTGTTTCCTATAATAATGCAATATCTAATATGATAATCATTAAAAAATGTTCTTATTTTATCACATTTTCTAGGATCATTAAGACGCCTAATGTTCCAACTAATTAATCTCAACATCTTAAAGAATTAACCCTTTTAATTTTCTACTCCAAATAAAATCAGCATCTAACTCAATATCATTGAAAATAAATGTTGTATCATCAACTAAACAACACAACTAACTAGTGGATAAACTACCTAAAGCATATGGTGTATATTCACTACCATAAACAGAAATCATATATGTGCCCAGATTCGAAGTGCTATTATTAGCACTCGAATTCGGGATTCTACCATAGAACGGTAAGGCATTAGATCTAATTCTAGCACTGCATCTGACAAGTCTAGTAATAGGTGTCCCTTTCTTACATCTACCCCTTCTAACCGATGTAGAAGCCACCTCACTAATAGAAGACTGTTCCATACTATCCTCTATCAAATCAATCACATTTGTATCACTGACCTTACTAATCGAGTCCAGTAATCTCTGTCATATCTCACTACTTATCTGAAATAAACAATAACCTGGTCTTGGTTGCAGAGATATGACTTTCAAACCCATCTTTCCCAAAAAACCAAAGTGCAAACAAAATTATCCCCTATCTATCATGACTGTTCCACCCCAAAACACAATCACACATCTCCTCATCCAGTAACATATACTGCTCTACAAAATCTCCATCCACATTAACATATTCCCTCTCCACGCCAACAACTAAACTATCAGCATCCACTGACCTACTAACAGCAATGCTGATATCTCTATATGAGTTAATATTTCCCATATTATTCAACTTATCCAATCTCAATCCCTACTTCTGCAACATTACAGATTTTGATAACATTTTCACATATTTATTACCCTTCTCCTTTTTCAGTGAAATTTCTTTACCATATGATGAAAAAATATTACCAGTATTACATGACATGCATGCCAAATTTTTTGTACCATAGTTTAATGCTCCTGTAACATTCGACACTCTATCACTACACAAGTTTTCCATTGTATTACAGTATACTGTCATTTCTTTACCATGTGAAGAAAAAATATTACCAGTATTACATGACATGCATGCCAATTTTTTGGTACACTTCTTTCACCATGCAAGTTTTCTATTTTATTACAGTATACCGTCATTTCTTTTTCCCGTGCATCCTTGCTCCTCTCAACAATTATCTTTTTACTGCTCTTAATAGTACCAGCCATATCAATATTACCAAAATCAAAAATCTTGTGTGCCAAATTTTCATAGTTCAATGGTCTTACATAGCCTACTATCTCTTCTTCTCCCCATGTATCAATGTTCATTAATGAAGACCAATTTCTTTCATCACTCTCTATTTCCTTAGCAACATTCAACCCTCTTGATCTATCAGACATTACAATAGAAGTACCATCAACCATTCTCATATGACTGTCCGTAACATTTTCTTAACTCCATCTGCCATTTCAATATTAGTATGCCCATCCACAATATTAACATCATTCAACCTAGTCACTGTCTTATGGTTATGTTGATTAAACTTCCACATACACAAACTTGATTTCAAACTCTTGCATTTTAAACCTTTCTCCATCCCTAAATAATTATTATTACCATTATTTAAACCAGAAATCCTATTACCATCATCCATCTCAAAATTTTCCTCTTTGTCACCATATAATCCCAAAATCCCAAAAATGTTATATAAACAAATATCATCAACGGTAAACCACTCATCAGATTCCTCATACGTATCAACTTTTGCCAAAATTATAGTATACTCAATAAAGTCCCCAATTTCACAGCTTTGAATGTTAATACTATCAATCCCTGTCATCAATTCTCCCATCGTATTTTCTGTCAATGTCCTTTTACCAACATTATAGTTTATATATGTTATACGACCCTAAACACAAGGATCGAATAACATACAATTAGACAACATACAATCGAACTGTTGATTATCCATACACCAACTTGTATTACCCATAAATTCATCATCAGTTGAAATTGAACCAAGAGAAACATTACTGCTCATTACTACATCAACATCACACTTAGCATCAAACTGATTTGTGTGTACGGGCTTACAATTTACCGCAGTGTTGATGACATCAAAGTGCTTCACAATCTCATTTAACAGATTTAACCCCTTTAACTCATTCTTCAAATACGATTTAACAAATATCCTCTTTAATTTCAGAAAGTTTATGTAGAATGAAAGAGATTTGTTCTCTTCTCTCTAATGGACGAGGTAATAGAGGAAAAATACCTGAACTTGAATCGCAAGAATCTCTCTTTTACCAAAGAATTTCGTCCACTAACCCCTCAATATGCCAACCCAACAACAGTAACATATATGCACCCTCGTTTTTCTGATTCAATTTCACCAATTTATACATACTCAAGAATGAAATTATTTTGCGACAAAATTGTAAGCAATTGTATTGCGAAAATTTGAAAGTCGATTTGCCTCTATAGATTTCTGGGCAACCAATTTTTCGATGACCATAGCTACCAATTGTAATCACTACAATGGTAACACTTTCGGTCCCTATTGATTTTATGATTTTTCTTTGAAAAATTTGGAGTCGACTCCTATTTTCAGTTAGCCAAAATCGAAGAATTAGGATAAAAATTCTTTTCTCTGATCACATCAGCATAGGTTCGATATAACCCTATAGTCAAAAACGAAGAAATTGAAGACGAAATCGATGAAAAAATTCGTGTATTTATCTGTTGATTATCAAATCGATGAGAAGAAGAAGAAGAAAAAAAGTTCGGCTGCCATTTTTAGTTTTTTCTAATACATGTCAATATTATGAATAAACGATACACAAATTTCAGTCTACAGTCTTAGGTACATTCAACTACAAACCAACAACTAAAATACCAACTAACAAGAATTAAAAGGAAGATCTACTTCAAATTCCTCAACCACGAGGAGTTTTCTTTTATTTCTTTGAAGTGGGGGCTCATCTTCCGATGTTGATGATGATGAACTTCCTTGAATGGATGCTTGGGGTTGTGGAGGGCTAAACTCAATTTGGGTTGCTTGTAGAGGACTTCGGTCCCTTTCCCTTACCCATTCCCATACCCTTCTGTTGCATACGTTCATAAACCAATGTATTAGGGGGGAGGGGTGAAGGAATAGATGCATTAAGACCTTCAATGAGTGCCAAAGTGGTAGGATGCGACGGAGGAGGAGGTACTGGTCTAGTATGCTTGTTTTTACCCAACGTAGTTTGAAAAATATTTTTGATGCTAAAACACTTCCCCATGTTCCGTTCTGACACCCCGTGAGATAACTCATCAACCAACTCTATAGCACGATACACACCATCCGCTTACAAAGTATAAGTTAACACACATACAAATTAAATAGAACCAAAATTTAAGATAAATAGACTTAATAGCAAGTATTTCAAACCACATTTCTCTTGAGCGAAGCTCTAGGCATATGCAGCTGCTCCATAACAACAAGAGGTTGTACGCTCTAAAGAATATACCGTTGGTAAATATGCCAATACCATGTATAATATTCCTCGTCCGATAACGTGTATTCTTGCTCCAACCGCGTACGCATATGTCGATTGTTCCATGTCTCAATGACCATCTCGTACTCTATTGGTACCTGTGCAGTTAAAGCGCTTAACGGCTCTGTAGCAGTGAAGGTGTAAAAAACTGTAGTGGGGATAAAGTGGGGAAATAGCGGATATGCAAAAAGGTTCATTAAATGTAAAAATGAATATTTAAAATTAATTTGCTATCATTCTCACATGATCATTGTAGAAGAATATAATATTAGTCAAACTTATATTACAAAATCAAAGAATATTATGGTTATACGTGTTAGAACTTTTGTAATTACACAATTGTATTACAACCAGACAGCAACAACAATCAACATTAATCAATTATGCTACAATTGCCACGTCAAACTGTGTTTACAATAATCACAGAAAGCGTAACTGATTTGTGCACAAGTTGAAATAAACAGAAAATATTCTGTTTCAGTAATGTTTGAGTCCAGAAATTTTCTGTTTCCTTGAAATAATATTGCCGTCGTATGCACCAAATGACGTAGTTGCAATCTGTTTCCCAGGATAAAATGGACCAACTCCGTTGCGTAGTGCTAGCAAACGGAGCTCTGACGGAATGAAGTTGATTACAGAAACTAGATCAGAGGATTACTTTGAAGAAGAAGAAGTAATGTAAGCAGAAAAAGTGTATTCTGCCTTGTTTTGGGTAGTGTATATATAGGCAAGGAGGAGTGCCTGTTCGCATGCATTAGTAACCGTCAGAATAGGAAAGGTTGCGATCCTTTAACCACCTGGTTATTAATATGCGTATGTTGAGAATTCAAATGGTTGTACTCATTCAGCTAACAGACATTCCTTTCGAATTCTGGACTGAACGGTCACACCTTTAAAATTCTGAGAAAAAATATTCTCATGTCAGTGCACTAGCCCAATCAGCAACCGTCGGTCATATTCAATCAAGAGACCCCAAGGCCCAAGGCCCAATCTTTGACATTTTAATGTATTATTATATCATAGCTAAGCCCATACATCCCTATATAATCTCTCTTTCTTTTATTTTATATAAGCCTATTGGCTTTTAATATATTAGGAGAGATTGTGTTAATATTTTTATGATGTGGGACTTATATGTTGCGATCTCTTCTTCTTCCCAAATTCCTTTCTCTTGCTCATTCATTTCCAACAATCCCCCACATGAATGAGCAGTCAATCTTAGTCTCACGAACCATTTATCGCATCGGTTAAAGTAGCATATGAGCCTTGAACTTTCCTAGTGATTACCTATTTGAATCACAGGCGAATCAGTAGACATAGAGTGTCCTTGAACTGTAAGCCTTTGTGTAATTCCAAAGTAGATAACACACGGTAAGTGTTTCTTATAACCCTTCGTCCTTTGTATGTGTTATTTTTTGCCTTGAACATCTGCCTGGTCTCATGAGTGCTTTAGAGAATTTGGCCTCATAATTCTCTTTGAAGCAGTGCCTTCGCACTTACGTAGGTGATTCTATAAAGAGTATTCTCTAATTCCTCAAATACATACATCATTAAAAGAACAAATACTTGTCCTTATTCAACATAAAATGCATGGACTTATCATAGGAATGGTTTGGGTATAACAATGCCATCAAGTTTCTCTTAAACTTCGTTGTCCCTTTGAACCTAGATCTTGGGATCTCCAGTCAACTAGGTGGGGCTTCCATTTTAGTAAAACCTTTGGTCTATAAGCCTTAGCCCCATTCCCATCAATAAAGTTTGAACTTTCACTCTTGGAAAGCCTTTTGTAAGTGGATCCGCTAAGTTAACTTTAGATCGAATGTAATCTATTGTGATAACCTCCGTTAGAGAGAAGTTGTCTTATCTTTTTATGTCTACGACGAATATGCCTAGATTTACCATTGTATAGTGTACTATTAGCTCTTCCAATAGCTGATTAACTATCATAATGTATACATATTGGAGGCATATGTTTGCTCCAATTAGAAATGTCTTCTAAGAAGATTCAAATCCATTATGCTTATTCTGTAGTCTTATCTAGTGCAATTAACTCCAATTCCATCGTAGATCTAGTGATACAAGTCTATTTGGATGATTTCCATAAAATTGCTCCATTTCCTAATGTGAACACATATCCACTTTTAGACTTT
This sequence comes from Allium sativum, assembly GCA_030737875.1. Classification (NCBI taxonomy): domain Eukaryota; kingdom Viridiplantae; phylum Streptophyta; class Magnoliopsida; order Asparagales; family Amaryllidaceae; genus Allium; species Allium sativum. The sequence goes on along the minus strand of CM060910.1, from coordinate 61,919,845 downwards.
GTATCATGTAATCCAGTGATCCAATTTGCATCACTGTATCATTCCACTATTAAAGGATATTTTGTATAGTATATACCATAGCTCTGCGTATAATTTAGACATCCTAGAGCTCTGATTATCGCTTTCCAATGATGTTCACCAGGATTGCCGGTAAATCTACTTAGTTTGCTTACAGCATATGCAATATCAGGCCTAGTACAGTTCATAACATATATGACACTTCCTAGTATACGAGAGTATTCCAATTGGTAGATACCATCACCAGTGTTTTTACCCAATTTTAGTTCATATCTACTTGTGATTTTGCAATAGTTACATTATATTGCTTGAATTCTTCAAGTATTTTTGGTGATGTAATGTGATTGGAATAATGCATATCCCCGTGGTGTTTTCAACGTTTTTACACCTAATATCACATCAGCCAGTCCTAGGTCTTTCACATCGAATCTAGAGATGTTATTATGGCCTTGTTATTGCCTAGGATCAACAGGTCATCAACATAGAGACAAACAATGACATATCCAATATGTGTGTGTGTTTTATGTACACACATTTATCTAATTCATTTATTGTGAATCCATTTGATAACATAGTATTATCAAACTTCTCATGCCACTGTTTTGGAGCTTGCTTAAGACCATAAAGTAATTTTACTAGTTTGCAAACTTTATTATCATTTTCTGAGCTTAGAAATCCTTCAGGTTGTTTCATATAGATTCCTTCCTCTAATTCACCATTCAAAGGTGTAGTTTTAACATTCATTTGATGTATTTCTAAGTCATGTATGGATGCAGTTGCAATAAGCATTCTTGTTGATGTTACCCTTGTTTCTACGGGGATATACATGACAACATCTATCAATGAATGTAATAAATTACATTTTTCCACCTCTAGCTTGACACACTTTCAAATCGCATACATCAGTATGTATTAAGTCTAGAGGTTCGGCTTCTCATTCAATATAATGAAACGAGGTTCTTGTCAATTTTGCTTCTGCACAAACTTGGCGTTTATAGTTGGAATTTATATTACATTTTGGTATAAATTCTAGATTAATCAACTTTCACAATGTATCAAAGTTTGCATGCTCTAATCTAGAATGCTATATATTAGAAGATTCAACTATATAAGCAGAAGATTCACTTTTATTTATATCAGTGCGTGGTACAGTAGTGGTTACATTTACTTTAAACAAACAATCACACACATATACTCTTCCAACATACACTCCATTCTTGGAAGGTACAAATTTAACAGCTTCAAAGATTAATTTGAAACCATGCTTGCTCAGTGATGATCCTGAAATCAGGTTCTTGCGAATTTCTGGAACATGGAGAACATCATTTGTTCTTTTCTAGAAGTTAGTTTCAACCCAACTTTTCCTTTGCCTTCCACCTTTGAAGTAGACGAATGGCCCATAAAAGTTTGTTCATCAGCATTTGCAGTTTTGTACTTTTCTGTTGAACCATCAGGTTTCAGTTTCGTTTTAAATATCCATTTATTACCTAAGGTCTTACACCCTTGAGGTAAATCAACCAATTCTCATATATGATTGAACATAATGGATGCAATCTCATTGTTAATCGCCTCTTTTCAATGAGGGGCATCGGTGGAAGACAAATCTTGTTTGTATGTCAATGGATCATCTTCTAACATAAAGGTATAGAAGTTTGGTCCAAAGGTTTTTAAGGTCCTTGACCTTTTACTTTTTCTTGATTCCTCCACTTGCTGCTCAGCAGTAGTTTGCTGAGTTTTTTTTTTCAATATTCTCTAGAGAATAAGGAACTCCATCTTCCCTCGGTCTCTTTGTTTCAAAGGGAACATATGTTCGAAAAATCTAGCATTTCTCGACTCAGTCATGATATTTTCATGAATACCATCAATTTCAGATTTGTGTAGCAAAATTTGGTATACAACACTATTTAGTGCATATCCAATGAATACACAATCAAATGTTTTTGGTCCAATTTTGACCTTCTTTGGTTTTTGTACCTCTACTTTGGCAAGACACCCCCACACTTTTAAGTATTTGTAGGATGGTAGTGTACTTTTCCAAAGTTCATGAGGTGACTTAGAAATTTTCTTTTGGAGTATTGTATTTAAAACCCGAAAGAATAGCTTCTCCCCAAAAATTATCTGGCAAGCTAGAAACTAACAATAAAGCTTACATTTGAGATCCCCAATTTTGACACTAATATAGTATTGTCTCATGGACCCCAAAAGTCCCAAAGCAATAAGCCCAATTTGATATCAATAACATATTGTGTCATGGACTACAAGAGTCCTAAGGCACTAGGCCCAATTTGACATCGATAAAATATTGTGTCATGGACTCCAAGAGTCCCAAGGGACTAGGCCCAATTTGACATCAATATAATATTGTGTCTTGGCTTAGCCGCACCTGTTTACAAGTCCCCTTCTTCTTTATTTATATAAGCCTATAGAGAAGTGGATACTCATATTTCATAATGTGGGACTGTTTTTTGCTTTCCTCTTTCCATTTTGCTTTTCATTTTCTTATTGAGTTGATTCTCAACTTCCGTTTTGTATTGTTTAAACACATCAAATGCTAACATTACCAAAAAAAATTGTGAGCTACATGGCAATATTGAAAAGCCAAACCTTGGAAAGTAAGCCAAAAAAGCAATTTCATAATATAATTCATACGATTCACACTAAGATTTGCATATGCTGAACATGTCATGCGTTACAAGCCAAAATGATTTATTAAATAGACTTTTAAAGCATAAATCATTTTGAATATGAAGAGCCAGATGTCAACTAGCAACATAAGAATTTCATATTTAATTCACACAAGTTTCGAATTTTAGAAGAAGAAAAGTCTGATAATGTATATGTGTGACCTTTAAACGATGATGTGTTTGAATATAAATGAATCATTTGATACTTGAAGATGTTTGCAACTACTGATTCAAAGAGGAAAAAAAATGAATTTTAATAATATTAGTACAGATCCAAACAAATTCAGCGTATCTTAAGATTCAAATGTTTCAATAATTCACGTCTTAAATAAAAACAAAGATTTCTCAATAGAATTAACCATGAGTGGCTTTGATGCCACTTGTTGAAAATACAATGTTATTAGATATGAACATGAAACTCAGGTTGATTTAATATAAATCAACAGCAAAGCGTAGAGAAGATATTGTTATAATCTTCCAAATAGGCATACGTTCAAATAAGTAAAATATTGTTTCAAGATTGTTAGAACTTTTGTAATTACACAATTGTATAACAACCAGACAGCAACAACAATCAACGTTAATTAATTATACCACAATTGTCACGTCAAACTTTGTTTACAATAATCGCAGAAAGCGTAACTGAGTCGTGCACAAGATTGAAGATAAATAGAAAGTATTCTGTTTCAGTAATGTCCAAGTCCAAAAAATTTCTGTTTCCTTGAAACAATATTGCCGTCGTATGCACCAATCGACGTAGTTGCAATTTGTTTCCCAGGATATAACGGACCAACTCCATTGTATAGTGCCAGCAAACGGAGCTATGACGAACTGAAGTTGATTACAGAAACTAGACCAGAGGATTACTTTGAAAAAGAAGAAGTAATGCAAGCAGAAAAAGTGTATTCTTTCTTGTTTTAGGCAGTGTATATATAGGCAAGGAGGAGTGCCTGTTCGCATGCATTAGTAACCATCAGAATAGGAAAGGTTGCGACCCTTTAACCGCCCGGTTATTAATATGCGTACGCTGAGAATTCAAATGGTTGTACTCATTCAGCTAACAGACATTCCTTTTGAATTCTGGACTGAATGGGCACACCTTTAAAATTATGAGACAAAAATATTCTCGTGTCAGTGCACTAGCCCAATCAGCAACCGTCGGCCATATTCAATCAAGAGATCCTAAGAGGCCCAAGGCCCAATCTTTGACATTTTAATTTATTATTATGTCATAGCCAAGCCCACACATCCCCATATAATCTATCTTTCTTTTATTTTATATAAGCTGATTGGCTTCTAATATATTAGGAGAGATTGTGTTAATATTTTTATGATGTGGGACTTATATGTTGCTATCTCTTCTTCTCCCCAAATTCCGTTCTCTTGCTCATTCATTTCCAACAATATGCACTATATTTGATGCCTATAATAGATTTCTACTTTATATTAGGCACTTAAGCCTTAAAAATTAGCTCTTTATTACAACGTTTTTGTTTTGTTTTAAAATAGAACTAGTTAAATCAACCTCTGTATATTGAGATTGCTAAAGCGACTGCTGAAAATCGTTGATTTAGCGAATGCAGCAGAAAATAGTGGGGCTTAAAGTGGATCTACTATTCAGTGGGACTAAATTGAAATAGCATAGTGGTGGAAGAGTGCTACGGGCTATATCAGAGATATTGTAGGGCTTTAGCAGGGCTTTAACTGCATAAGCGAGTACTACTAAGTTAATCCTGTAATGCGGGACTACTTTTGGAAGGTGCTCTCTAAATCCAAACTGACACATCATTCGATTTGGAAGATGGTAAGCAACACCGTTTAAACATATAATAGGCACACGGGCGGTCCATAGATTAGCAAAAGCAATGCATAAGGCTGGAAGTTGGCTAAACCATGTGCATATGGGGTCCATGTAACAACATTAGGACTGAGCACGTCTAACTCATTAGGGGTAGAATAGTAGATTATGCCTCGAAGTATGCAATGTGTTCTTCCTGCCAATCCACCTGCAATTGCAACGTAATAAGAGATAGATGAACTAAACGAACAAAAGTAAATAAGTAACGGAATACAAATTCCTAGATGTGTATGGCAAAGAAAAAACAATATTTGGTGACTTCATTTTGAGTCTCCCAATAGGAGATACGTCCAAGACTATAGCTACATACAAAATAACTCAAGAAACAGTAGTGCATGTAGAAATAAAATATACGAAACAACAATTCATATGAAAATAAAATACTTGTACTAAAGATGGAAAACCTCCAAGAGAAGTGTTCTCCATCGAAGCAGCCCTTGTCAGTTTGATGTACGCGTATGCTAATACAACAATGCCCCATGAATATAAACAACACTTATCAAGGTCCTCCAAAAAAAGCAACCATCTTAGCCATACGCGAGTTTTAAATGATTGCACATCAATTGTGAAGTAATTATATGCAGTATGATAGCTCTAGCACGCTACTTTATTTTCTCCTACGTGGCATTCCCTGAAATGTCTGGCTGAAACTGTTGTCAATACCAAGTTGTGTCAATTTGCTTGTTTCCCAACCACTGATCGGCGGGAGGAGTGACACCTAGAAGCCTCTAGCACATTTCCATATTGTCCTCTGTCTCGGGAGTCCTCAACGAAACACCATCAATGGGCAAGCCAAGCATGACCGCCACATCACCCAAAGTGATGGTCATCTCACCAACTTTAAGATGGAATGTAGATATCTTCGGTCTCCATCTATCGACTAATGCAGTGATGAGTTAACGATCCATTTGGGTGTAACCCAACCGGTATACAAATAAGAATCCCGCATGATCAAGTAAAGCTAGAACTCCTGCATGATTAGATCTCACCGAGTCAACAAAGGACGTGTGATTTATGATGGTAACTGGGTTTTTTTACTCTGTTAAGAATTAAAACAATATGTTAGAAATACAATAAAAATTGAAAAATAAAAATACCTAAGAAACCAATAACGTAAAAACATACCAACATCAATGCATTGTTGCTCATTCTATGACGATCTTGCAAATACAGAACACTACCATCAGTGGGTCCTGATTGCATCTCATCATACTCTACACAAAACATGTTTTCATTGCATATACTACCAAAATAATGTATCCAACATAACTACAAAAGTGATTAAAACTATAGATTTCAACTACATTCATCATATTAAACCCAATACTCGTTTATTCATATTTTTCTCCAATTATGCAAAACCTTAGATTTCTAATAATTAGTAAGAAAAAAAGTTTGTGACTTTATACCTTCTGGAGCTTCTTGGGTCAACGATCTAGCCATGGTATCAATTTCTAATCAGAATGAGTGTAATTTGAGTGTTGGGGAATTGAATTAGGGTTTGAGAAGTTTGGGTTGTTTTTTTTTTTTTTTGAGAAAGTGATAAAGAAGAGGGGTGTTGTCCTCTGTATATACCGTCAACACACGATTTGAGATGGCGCCTTCTTGCACTGTCTCAAAGCGCGCCCAACGAATTTAAAAAAAACTGGATGACAAAGGCGCGATTTGAGATCATGCCTTCTTGCACAATCTCAAAACGCGCCCTATGATTTTTTTTAAACATGATTGTAGTGGCGCATTCTGAAATTGCTTAAGAAGACATTATCTCAAATAGCACCCAATGCTTTTCTAATTAAAATCATAAAGGCGCTATTTGGGATTGCGCTTTTGTGCGCAATCTCAAAATGCGCCAGCTCAAAATAATTGCCGCTGCCTATGTGGCCAAACCATACTACATATGTAATAAGTTTTGAAACCAAACAATATATGTGATCAGTTTTCAAAACTAAGCCAAATCGAAAAAAAATCCTTTTAAAAATTGTTTTGTACAACATCAGCTAGAACTGAAAGAAATACTATTATTACACTAACAATGTATGCTACTACTAATAAGGTTTTGGATTATTTAGAATTTTGTTATTGAAAACTTAAATCGAGTTGGATGTATATTTCAACTAGGAAACAAATTGTAGAGCACTTGTCACTTAAGCAAGCATTCTAGTAGTGCGAACTATCCACTACACCACATTGCCAAATGTTTGTTTTTTAACTCATATTGTTCCTTTATTTACGATTTGCAATATTTTTTCTGTCAAATGTCACCCTGATCCAACAGACTGCCCAAACCAAGTGCTTGATGAGTTGCTCTCTTGGCCAACCCTAATTTTACCATAGTGTCAAAGAGTTCCGTTTATCTATCATTGTTGTATTATGAGTGTTTTATCTGTTGTGTATGGTGAAACCAAAGCAAATAAGAAAATGGATATTAAATTCACTTGATTATCGAAAATTGATTTATTAGATTTGAGCAAATGTTCATGCTAGTAAGAACATAGTTTTTAATAAAAATTCACATGAGTACTTTTGCCGCTCCATCCAAGAGAATTTATGGTTTTGTATTTTTCATTTATCGTTTCTACGGTAAGAAATTTTGGAAAACTATGTAGCATGCAGGGAAAAAAAGTCAAAATTCATCTAAATCTTTATATAAAAAAGGAAAAAAATATTAACCAAAGAAAAAAAATGAGGATATGATGTTATCTGTGGAGATTTTTTTTGGCGAACGTCTATCAAGGTGATAAATTATGTTAGTGTATTTTAGTTTAAAAATAATGGTTAATATTTTACTAAATTTATGAAGGTACAAATTTATATTGTTTTTATACAAAAGAATGTGCTCAAAACAAATTTTTACTATCATACCTTTTATTAAAAGTATTTTTTTTAATTGCTGGTATTGTAACAATTTTTATATTGAATCAAAATCTTCAACCTATGCATTAGGAGTTACTAGCTATTAGCTTTCAAGCATAAATATGATATTAGTCTGCTATTATGATTATAAGTATCTAAAAATTATTTTGAACACAGATGTAGATATGATACTTGTAACTCATTCTCAACCCTGAATATCCATACTAAACACATCAAAGATATTTATGTACCGAGCACCAAAGTGTAGGAAACATAGAAAGTTAAGACAAAAGAAAAAGAAGGAGAACATGATAGAAGAACACAACATTAGAGTTTTATATGCAAAACGTTAACGTATAATATCTCTAAAGAGTAGTAATAATTAACAAGCGTCAGTCTCAAAAATACAAAATGACAAAGTGTTACTATCAGCTTGGACTGTTATAACTATATGTCCTTGCAATGCTGAAAACAAACATACACAATAATGTACCGAAATAAAATAGGTTGATATCTCATCTTCATAAGCTTAAAACATCCAACTCTGAAACCTGGTTTACTTAAGCTTGTTAAAAGAGTACAAGTTGGGAAAACACGTGTTAGATGTGAGTCTGGGATGAGAAATTCAGAAATAAGTACAAGCATATAACATAACTTTTGAGACAAACCGAGTTACCAAGATAGTTATCTTTTCAAATGAACCAAGAACATCTAATATTTACGTTTCATGTACAACATCTAAGGTGTGTAATATAAACCAGAAAATAACTGTGATGCTTACATTGGTCACATCACTGCGTATTAAAGTACATTCAAAAGCACTAAGGCACACATGCATATGGATTTTCCTTGAAGATGCATTTAGCTTAAAAATTGAAGGAGATCTCCATGTCAAGTATCAAAAACTATCATTTGAACGTTGTATATCTCTTGATGAAGTTTACAATAAGTCCATAAAATAAATATAATTGGTCTATGCTTGAATGAGCAAACCCAAGCATCATCAACCGCTGCTAGCAATATGTATAACCATACTCTAGATAATAGAGTTGATAAACCCTCATGGGTTAGCGAAACCATATATGTAAAAAATTGGGATTTTATCAATTCAGATTACGAATATTTATTTAAAATGTTCGATTTGTGTTTCAATCATTTAAAAATTCCTTTTAAATTTAAGTTCATAATAAAATACATTTTTGTCATCTAAATAATTTTTTATGATCTGATAGCCATTTTAAATTTTACAATAGAAAACTTAGCATTATTTTTTTATAAATAAATATGTATATAAGTATAAAAATGGGTATATTAAGATTTGGAAATATATATATATATATATATATATATATATATATGGTATTTCAAAAAGAAATAAAATTTATGATTATGAATATATTAATTTATATAATAAAAATGCTTTGAAAATTTTATATCTTATCAATTTTCAATTAATAATGGAAAATTCATTTGGAATTTTGATTATAAAAATGTATATATTATGTCATATATGTAATAATAGGATTTTAAATTCTATGTTTTATATAATAAAATAATGTGATTTGGTGTTTAAGAATTAAAAAGTGAATATATATTAAAATTTATATTTTTGTAATATAAAAACTTGATATGATGTTTGACAAATTAAAAAAATTTAAATTTTAAATAAAAGGAAACAAAATGATGTGCTTAAGTACATTAACTTTTCGAATGATGTACTTGAATAGCTTTGAGAGCAAGACTTGAAATATATTAAGAGCAACTTGGGTATTTTTCTTATTTTATTTTATTTTCATTTTGCTTCATTATTCCACTTCATGATATACAAGTATGAGTTTGTGTATCTTCTCCTTCTTGTTAATCCCTTTTCCTTTCTCTTCTTTCAGTTTAGTTTATTCTTCTAAAATCATTACAAATTGTGAGGAAAAAAGGGAAGAAGTGGAATCAAAATCAGAAAAGAAAGAAAAAAAACAATAAAACAAATTATAATTTTGTTTCAAACTACTTAAAAGAGAGAGATGCGAGTATAAAACCAAAACCAAAGTGTCACTTATTGTAAAATCATGATATGAGTTTGACTGGAATTCTGAAGTTTTATTCTCTAATATGGTGGAGTTTGCAGTGGTCGAGAGAGTTTCGGGTTGCTGTTAGTTAAGTCGATCATGGACGAAGTATATTTTAGCAACTAAGATTAACATTGGGATGGCTTAGAGTGTTATGTAACGACGGTCGAAACAAAGCTCCCACTCCTCCTATATAAGACGAACGCATATGAGTTGGTACACACATCCTTGTAACAAAAGGAATCCCTGATGTTACGTGCCTACCAACTCATATTTATACACCGCTCCTTCAATTTATTCTGTGATGTGGGGAATTAATATTCAAACCGTTATTCCTTCCTTAAAAACATGCGAGACAATCCTAACAGTCTCCTTCTTGACTCACATCCTACGAGTACTTTGAGAGCACTGCCTTATCTGCATGGCGCAGTCTGCAACTTTGGCTCTGATACCACTGTTATATAATGACGATCAGAACAAGGCTCCCCTTCCTCCTGCATAAGGTGCACACATATGAGTTGGTACACACATCCTTGTAACAAAAGGAATCCTTGATGTTACATGCCTACCAACTCATATTTATACACCACTCCTTCAATTTATTCCGTGATGTGGGACTTTATATTCAAACCGTCATTCCTTCCTTAACAACATGCGAGACAATCCTAACATTGATGTGGAGTTGAGAAGACTAAAGGATAACAATGGCTTTATTTAGGAAACACACATGTTCAGGCGTGGTTTGGTGGTGCTCGGTGGTGGGCGGAGGAAAGCGACCAAAGACGATCATTTTGTGGTGAATGGGTTGGATTTTGATGGGGCCGGGAGGTTGTCACAGGAACACATTTAGGCGGATCTCACGGTGGCGATTTTGCTGGGAATGATGATGGTGGTATTTGGTGGTTGGATCATGGTGCCAGGTAGATGATGATGCACAGTTTTGGCGGATAGGAGTTTAAAACGGGAAGAAAAGGGAGGATGGAGGAGTGATGAGACAATAGATCGCGGATCAAATTATTTAGAAGTCGGTTGGGCCTGCCTGAGTCACTGGGTGAGATCACATAAATTTTAAGTTATTCTATATGTATTAGTGTATGTGATAGTTTAGAGAAATCACATCTTGCTCACGAGTTATCTGATCGACGAATGAATTGCTGTGTTGGATTCGTATCATCGAGCTCAACATCATAGAGTAAAATTTTGTTAGTTTTGGCTAGTTTAGAATTTATGTTATACTAAAACATATAAGTTTTAAAATATATTATCTTAGACAATAACATCGTTTAAAATTACACACTTTAATCTGTGTTGTTTGTTTAACCAAAATATGATACTCTCAAGTTGGTTTGAATTGTACAGATTAGTGTTGACATCCTGAGCATAATAAAACTCCATATTGTGTTGACTAAGTGATTGTTTAAATAATGTGATTAATCGCAAACAAAAGTGCTAATGCTACAAGGAGTACGATAATAATTAATAAGGATCTAACTATTGAGTGCCGAAATCGTTGAAACCTGACCATATTGTATATGACATTGGCATATGAATCCCTTGGATATGGAAATTACCGGTAACCTATTTGAGTACCGTTGTGGCCGCTAAGCCCTATATGATTAATGTTATGAGTCATAAACTATTATTATTTCTTCTAAAAAAACATTATTGTAGATTATTGGGTATTCTAGTGGTGAAATTCATAGGGGTAGGGATTGCTTACAGTCTACTATAACATCGTTAGGATAGCGATGTAACCATGTGTAGAAATGCGATGTGTCAGTTTTTTCACATATACACACACACACACATATACATATTATACATACAAACATATATATATATATATATATATATATATATATATATATATGGAATTGATGTCATTTGTACTTTTGAACTCACTGAGATAGAGACATAACCATCGAGTAATTGCAGTCTTTGAGCACACTTAAACTTTCCAAATTTACTTTTTATGCAGTTATGATGTTTTGAATGTATTTCATACTTAGGTTTTAAATTAAATTAAGTAGTCGATTGCAATTATTATAACTAAATAAATTTTAACTATTATTTTCCATTTTACAAGTAAACTTTTACTCAAACTAAAAACAATTACAAACAACCTGTACAGTAGTTATACAACACACTCTTTCACTCAACTATACAGTATTGAGAAAAAAGCAAAGACATTATACAATGAAACCTAGAAAAAAATCAACACTGCAAGTCAAAAATTAATACACATCCACTAGCATTCCCTCAAATAACTGCGCAGTTTCATCATATCCAATACACTTTAATGCAACATTCATCTACCCCTAACATCTTTCAAAATTCTGGCATTTATATCAGCATAAAGTTGACTAGCTGTTCTCAATCCTTTCCCAAAAACCCGATTATTCCTTTCAGTCCAGAAAAAATAAACAAATCTCTTTGAATTTTTCAACAGCATTGAAGTTTTTTTTGTTCTCCATCTAGTTGCCTTGAAAACAATGAACAATTCAGTTTTGCTGTTGTTAAAGGGTCTATGATAACCGCCAGCCGCCAGTAACCTGCTCCAAACTTGAAAGACATAACTGCATTTAAAGAACAAATGCACATTAGTTTCTACTTCACATCTACAAAGAACACACTGATTATCCGATATAATAGCAATTGAACAAAGCTTATCATTAGTGTTTAAGGCATTGGTCATTACTTTCTATAGAAGAAATTTTCTTTTGCTGAGCTTCCCACATTCCAAATTCTGTTAGACCATGCAAAGGATTTCCTATCACCTTTCATCAAATCATAAATAAGCCTAACATAATGATTTCCTCTATGCCACAAAACGCTTTATCTCCAAGAGGTTAAAAATTATCAGATATATCTTTCCAAAGTTGTCGTAAGATTGACGAACTAGAATATGGTAAAACCAGATGATCATCATGAATAAAATCATTCACTGTAGCACATTCTGGCATACCAGAATTCACCTTTAAATTGTAATCCACTACATTATTCAGAATCAATCCAGGCATGGCCCATGGGTCATTCCTGTAACAACCCGGAAAATCAGAACTAATTTAAATTTTTTATTTTAGCAATTTTAATGAATTTTGAGTATTTAAAATGAATTATTTTAAATAATAACTACAAGAAATTTATTTTGAATAGAATTAGAATGTATATATTTATTTGAATCGAAGTTGGAATATAAATATTTATTTTAATTATAAAACAAGGCCTGAAATGGCGCGATAGTTTGAAAATTTGAATTCGAACTTTGACTGACTGTACAAGATGCAAATAAAACGGATTTTAGTGAAACCAAAAATATTTAAATCTGTTTGAGAATATCTTTCTAAGGAATCTGAAAAATCGAAATTTCATAGCGGGAATCAAAAGTTATGGCCAAATGAATTTTCAGAAAGGTCGCTATGGAATTAATATAGCCCGTGAAAATAGACATTTTGCAAACGACCTCCGTTTTCGACGAAACCACTTTTTTTGGATCCGGAATGTCAAATTATTGCTATGTTCCAAATTCCATAATTTTTAGAGTTAATATATGAGCATGGCAAAAGAAAATGTGTTTGGTTAGTTTAAGTCAAATTGGATCGACCAGAAAATGGCCATTTTTCAAACGGTCTCCAAATTCGACGAAACTAGTTTTGTTTGGACCGTATCATCCAAACATAGCTAGATTTATTTTTCTAGAATTTTTAGAATCAGTATGTGGCCCCGAAAAATTAAAATGTACGTTCAAATCCATATTTGAATGTTTTATATTTTAATTTGAAGAAAAACTGACTGAAACAGTCGAATAGGCTTACGAAACATATACCATTGTGTTTGGAATTGGGGTATTTGGCTAGGGATGACAGTCGTTGGGTTTGAATTAGAGTTCATGTGGAGGAGTGGGTATTTTTGGAATTAAATAAATTAAATAATTTAAATATAAAACCCTGGCCAATCATTTTCTCTCAAACCCTCGTTTAATAAAATCGCGATGCCTCCCTCTAAATCGAACGACGATAAACCCTTCAAACCTTCCTCCCTCGAATCCATTTGATTCACTCAATATTGCTCATTAATCGTTCAGAGGTTTTTGAAGAGATTTTCTTCCTCTTCAAGCCAGTACAAGTCACGCCCCCTCTCGTTTGGTATTCATCGAGAACCGTGCCTGCAAACCAACGTCGTTCATTGAGCCAGATCTTCCCCGTTGTCACGTCGAACTGAAGGGGACCACCACCCTCTGGCGTGCCGTTCAGAGCTCTTCCACGTGGCGTATGTTGATCGTCACGAAGTTCAATGGTTTGGTCGCAAAATCATGACCTAGTTTTGAACGTGGAACTAAGGTATACGGTTTTGGTTATTTAATCTGTTAACAACATTTAAAAGCGTTGTAAACTTATAAAAAATCGTATCTTTTTGCTATGTGGTCGAAATGCAGTGAAACATGAGACATTGGACTCATGTTGACATCTTCTACATTCTAGAAGATACCAGAGAATTTTTGGAGCTTCCTACAATTTTTGGAGGAGTGGAACCCAATGTGAGATTTCTAAATTATAAACCATATGGAATGGTGATGTATAAATTATATAATCGATGTATAAGTTATATAAGCGTTGTACACCTCATGTATAAATGTTGTATAAATTATATGTGCGATGTATAAGTTATATATGCATTGTAAAAATTATATGTGCGTTGAATAGAGTTGAAATGAAATGGAAAAATACTTATATACGTCTCTCTCTCTATATATATATACTCCCCTCGTCCATAGACCATGGACGATATATATTGGTTGTGATTGTTTGGATTTTGGTTGACGTGAAATTTGGTTGATAAGTGCGAATGGTTGATAATGATTGTTTGTGGTTGAAACAAAATTGGAATTGTTTGTGGCAAAAGCCATTGTGATATGAAAATGATCGAAATATTTTGATTATAAGGATAAGCCCCTTAGGGAACGCCGCAAGGCATAAGGTAGTGCGAGGAGCCATACTTGGGACGGTGCCTATTTTAAACCCCCTGCCATTATGCTGCCGAAATTTTCTGAAATATTCATGTGTTTGATTTATATTCATGTGTTGAAAAAAATATTCATATGACGAATACTTTGTTTGAAAGATAAAAATCACATTTTTATCATGTATATGAAGTATATAAAATATTCATGTTTGAAATAAATTGTTTTAACAATAAAAATCACAATTTTATTATATATATGAATCGCTAAAAATATTCATGTTTTAAATAAATTGTTTTAACAATAAAAATCACATTTTTATTATATATATGAAGTGTTAAAAATAGTCATGTGTTGAAATAAATATTTATTGAGTAAAAATATTATTTTTACCACATATATGAAATGAAAATGGTTTGGAAATGGAAGAATGGATTATATATATATATAAATATAATTAAAATAAAACGAATAATGAATGACTATCGTTAATGGCGGCGTCGACAAATCCTTCTTCTTCCTCCACCTCTTTTGCCTACAATTCCTCCTTTCCTCCTCTTCCATCTCGCCCTCCTCAGCCTAATCCATCAGATCCTCCACCTCCTCATGCTAATCCTTCATCGGTTGCTAATGCTCCTGTTAACTGTAATTTTTCTAGATCTGGTAATCCTTCTAGATCTGGTGATCCTTCTTCTGTGAATCGCTTATCTGGTAGTTCGAAGCAATTTAATTTGACTTCAAACCATTCCTCTTCACCTGCATCATATCCTTCATTTACAAAACATGACTATGCATCCCTTTTCAAAGCTTTACCTCGTAACGCTGGTGCTTATAAACCGATTCACTTTGAAATTCCTCGAGATGGAAAGCCGAAGTCCATTCCAGATGTTGTAAAACAGGAAGGTATGAATTACTGGGATAATATCTTAATAGGATTCTTCTTAAATGGTTCGTTGAATTATCAAGCTGTAGTGAATTTTTTAAGTCGTTATTGGAAATTACAAGATAGTTTAGATATCAAATTTGATGGTGAACATTTCTATTTTAAGTTCACTAATGAAATCGATAAGGAAAGGATTCTCAGCTCAGATCCAATCTTCGTTCGAGGTAGGATGTTCATAATCACCAAGTGGGATCCCTTGATTGGAAATGCTCGGTCACAAATAAAGAAAATACCTATATGGATTCACTTTTATCATATCCCTACAATTTTATGGACTTTATTAGGTATTAATTGGTTGGTGTGTCACATAGGTAGATTGATTTGTTTGATAATAGTACTGAAATATTGAATCGGTTTAGATATGCTAAAGCTCTGGTTGAAATCTCTCCTGAATATGAACTGCCTGACTCAATTCCAATTGCTGATCTAGGAGATAATTGCCCAGTAGTTCAACTGTCATATGATTGGAAGCCTAAACTTTGTACAACTTGTAAAATCTTTGGACATAATACTTTTGATTGTGATTTAAATAATAGGGAAAATAAGGATTGTGGTGATCTGTATAATAGAAGAGAGAGGAATGATAAAATTGATGCTAATCATCGTCAGCAATATCATAGAAATACTAATCAATTCAATTGGAATACTGTAAATGAGAAAAAACAATATTGGAGGATGAAGGTCAATGGAAACAATAAAGAGGGTGTAGGAAAAGATGATATTGAATGTGTAAAACCTTTTTCAAAATTGGCTTCTGATGTTGAGGTAAACACTGGTGGTATTGATAATGGAGCACAAACTAGTAATATTCAGGCAGAGGTTACTAATGACAAAGATGATCAGATCTTGAGTAATGATATTGATATCAGAAATGAGTTAGGTAGTGGAGAATCTAATGTTCATTTGAATGATTCTATGTTAGGAAATATATTTGATGAAGCCACTGTCAGTTTGGATACTTCTCTTAATGCAGCAGTATTTTCATCTGGTGCATGTTCTTCAAGTTCCTTTTCTTCCAGTGCCAATACTGCTGAGATTTTATCTTTGGTTAATAAGGTTGGGTCTAGTTCATTGGGAAATGTTACTGCTTCATGTTCATCCTCTTTCAGCTCTGCTTCTCCACCTGATTCATCTGGGTTAGCTACTTCCTCTTTTACTGGAGCTATTATGACTTCTACTAGTTCTCCCTATGATCATTTGAAGCCGCCATCTCATATTGTTCTTCCACCTGTTTCCGGTGCTGGTTTAACCTTCCCAAATGTAAGTACTGCTGTTTTGTCTTCTGCCATTCCTATCAGTGCTTTCCCCTCCTCATCTAAGCCTAAAGCCAATAGGTTAAAGGGCAAATTCTGGGATGATTTAGATGAAGGGCAAGATTACAGTCCATAAGACGTGATGCCTCGTGGTAATAAATCTGGAAAAAGGCATACTAGACGCAATCCGCAATATGATCCAGATTTTGGTTAGTTTGGGCAATGGTCTGAAGTTTCTGTTCAGTTTTGGTTGCAACATTGAGATATCATTTCAGTGCTATTATGGTCTGGTAGTTGTTGAATGGTGTTATGGTTTTAAAACTTTGGTTTTAGTAGTGATCCTGAATGTTTGTGGCTATCAAGCAATGGTCTTACGACAATGGTTTTAGGGTTTCAAGTACTGGTTATACAGAAAAGGTTTCAAGCTATGGTTTTATGACTATCAAGCATTGGTTTTAAGGCATTGGTTTTATGGCTTTCAAGCTAGTTACGACAATGGAAAATTTAAGTGAGTTTGGATTCTGGTGTGATGATTTTAAGGCTTTCAAGCTTGGACTTTGACTAAGTGTTTTTGTCTGATATTACTATCAGCTTGTTGTATTGAGTTTTTCATTGCTTCTCTTGTATTCACTTTACTTGTTTTTCTCAATACTCTACAGCTGTGTGTCAATTTTTTTGGTTTGTTGAGTCGAGATGTTGTAAGCTGTAATTGTTATGATTGTGAATAATAATATAAATTGCCTTTCAAAAAAAAAAAAAACGAATAATGACGCTGCAGTTCGTATTTTGAAATCGTGATTTTAAACGATTATTACGGTAGATCTGACTGTTGGATTTTCCCGAAAACGAAACCGTTGGGTCCGCTTTGAAAATATCTTTCCAACGATACCAAATTTGTAAAGATTCAACAGTTAGATTGTGTGAAATGTTTAATTCAAATCTGAATAAAAACCGTGCTAGAGTGGATTATATATATAAAAAAAAAGATAGTTAAAATAAAACGAATAACAACGTTGCAGCTCGTATTTTGAAATCGTAACTTTAAACGATTGTACCAGAAGATCCGATCGTCGGATTTTCTAAAACTGGAACCGTTGGATCCGTTTTGAAAAGATCTTTCCAATGGTATAAAATTTGTAAAGATCCAACAGTTAGATTTTCAGATATGTGTAAATCAAATCTAAAGAAAAACAGCGCCATGGCCGCGTTATGGCCTAGAGCGTCGTTTGAATAAATGGGCTATTTTTAAACAAATAGAAATAGCGATAAATCGTTATAAAATATTATAAACGATATGGAATGGAAATAAACCGGATTTACTTGGTTTATTGGATATTTGATGGTTAAATGTGTTTGATAGGAAAATTACATTAATGAACTGAATTATGGATGTCAAATAATTCAACCATGGAAATGAATTGATTTGAATTCTAAATATATGAGAATTATTTGAAAAGGCCGAGTTAAATCTCATTTCAAATAATTGGTCGACGATTAGAAGTCGAAGATATGAAGATGGTGCAAGACCGATGATCTTCACATCGAATGGATGGCTACTGATGCCTTTGATGGGAGTTGTTGCCCTGAAGGGGTTACAGTGGTGGTTGTCCGGACATACTTGTTGATCGTTCGGATGTGCGAGGACCTCTTTCCTGTATTGGACATATGGAGTGAGGAATAAGGTGCCTCTGGTTTCGTTCAGACCCAGAACGGACTTGTAAATGGACTATGTGTCCGACATGGGATTTCATTCTGTGTGATTGATATACGTCAGTTGCATGGTGTGAATTGCCTGTGTGACATGTTGAGATGCAATGATCAAGGCTTTTGTTGAATGACAGAGTCATGTGGTTAATGATCAAAGCACGGCTTTAAATAACATAGCTTTGTGTATAGCGTTAATTCGCGGGCCTCACACCCCGGTATGAACCAGAAATGGGAGAGGACATCAGGGAGGACATGCATTTCCTTCTAGCTAGGAGTGGTGTCAGCGTTTTGCAAGCCCTCACGTTTTACTTATGTGGATGATGGATAGCGAGGCGCCTCGGTTATTTCGGTCTCTTCGGAGCCGATGGTCTGGTCGGGATATGACCAGTTTACGCTCCATAGAGCGTGGAAACGCAGTGTTCAGGCATTTTAATCCACTCCGTATGGACCGGCCCTGGGCCCACCTGAGTCTGGGCCCTGAGACATGGTAGGCTAGATTGTCTAGAAGCGGTAAGGACAATCCCTTACCTTGGTTCATGACGGAAATCCAATTTCCAAATACGACATCGTGCGGTTTTGATTATAAACCTATATATGGCGACATGATATATGGTACCCATGATGTCTATGATCGATACTTATGATTGTAATTGTTTTTGAAACATATAAACACTAGTAATAATATCAAATGCTTTTGTTTTATTCGTATCAAGCATATTTTGGCCATTATAAGGAAAAACTCTATCCTCCGGTTTGCATTGCATTGTATGATGGGAACTGAGTCTTATAATGGCTTCATTTTTGTAAAAAGCATTGCGATGTTTTAAATGATTTACTTGTTTTAAGAACTGGCAATCCAATGGAGTAAACCCGTTCCGCATTAGCGGCGTGGTCCTGTGATTGGCCTTATTATAAAATAAGTTAAGTAGATTTCTCATACCAGTCCCATGACTGACTCGTAGTTTGTTTCACTTGCAAACTCGGGTGCCCTATTTTCTACACGGGCAACCTTGTATTTAGGTTTTAGCAGGCTCTATCTGGATAGCTATGGAGCTGAAGATGGAATCTAACACTAATTTTTATGCTGTTCAGCTCCTGTTATGTATATTATGTTTGATTCCGCTGTAGACATTTTATATCAAGTTGAACTGTATTGTTATACTAAGTATGATCCTGTTATACTGTGTAACTCTGATGATTATGTTTTATCCAGTGTATTCTGTTGTACATTATCTGGTGTATTTATATATTTCTGTTCTGTTGTTATCTATTTATGTGTTATATTCCAAAGATTACCCTTGCCACCGGGGAACGGGGGTTTGCGGTCATCACATGTGGTATCAAAATGATACATTAAAAATTCTTCTGTAATTACTCCGAATATAGGGTAAAAAAGAATCCCTGAGCTTGAGAATGTTATGCCTACTCCAACTAAAATTATGTGCAATTGACATTGACCAAAAGTTATTTCTTCCTATTAATTTGGGATGAATCCATTTTTCCCAAAGGCACTTATCATCAGTGAAAAGCCTATCAAAATATCTTGACATGGCAGCCTTATTCCATAATCAAAAAATTTTTATACCTAGCCCACCATGCTCTTTAGCATCATAAAGTTTCTTAAAAAATATTGGCACTAACTTCTTAGCAAATGGATCTTCGTGCCATAAGAACTTATTTAAAGAAATTTTTGTCATATTAATAAGCTTTACAGGAAGCACATAGTGACTAGACTAATAGGTGGTGATTGCAGTAGCTACAGATTGAATCACGGTAAGCCTACCTGCCTGAGATAACTTGCAATTAGGCCATTGCTGCAATTTGTTGATGATCTTCTCGAATAAAGGCAAACATTTATCCTTTGTAATTCGAGAGATAATACGCGGAAGTCCTAAATAAAAAGAATTTGATGGCAACTCTAATAAACCAGCAAAAGAAATAATTTCCTTGTTCTTATCAGTAGGTAATCCAACAGTCAATATGTGAGACTTATTCAAATTAATTTGAAGGCCCGTTAATGAATAGAACTTGTGGACAATATACATTGGATATTAGGAATTGTAGGTTGGTGAGGATATTAAGGTCGTCGGCAAAGAGTACATGGGTTATAAGAGGTACCTTGCAACGAGGATGAAGCTCAAAATTACCATCTTCAACCTGCTTAATCAAAAGTGAATTTAACAACTCGATAACTGTCACAAAGAGATACGCTGAGATTGGATCTCCTTGCCTAATCCCTTGAGTCCTCTTGAAAAAATCATGTAAAATACCACATCTTGAAACATAATATATGGGTGATGATATGCATGTGTAGATCCAGGCTAAAAAAGGCAAAGGAAAATTCATTCGATACATGACTGCAATGATCGAATGCCATGATACTGAATCAAATGCCTTCTTAATGTCCAATTTAATCATCCAACAGGGAGAAGTGTACTTCCTTTTATTTCCATATAGTAATTCGTGAGTAATAAGGATGTTGCCACAAATGGATCTTCCACTAACAAATGCAGACTGATTATTTGATATAATAGTTGGGAGAACCAGTTGCAATCTATTAGCCAATACATTCAAAATTACCTTGTATAAGACATTACAGTAGGAAATAGGTCTGAATTCTGAAAGTGATAATGGATTGTCTACCTTTGGAATAAGAGCAATAGAGGTTGCAGCAAAACTAACAAGAAAATTATTATGCAAACAAAAATATCATATTGCATTGGATACATCATCACCAATGATATTGCAAAATTTCTGAAAGAAGAAGGAATTGAAACCATCAGGCCCTCCACTACTTGTAATATCTAAACCAAATACTGCATCCTTAATTTCATTCTTAGTTATCCACGTAATAATACTCTGAGATTGATTTGAAGATAGGAAAGGAAGTTTGACATGGGAATAAGGTTCAATATCAATTAGATGAGAGCTTGGGGTTGCTAAAATGGAAAACAGAAGCTCCATTTATTCCATCTTCTCTGTCTTGCAAGACTACATTCATGTCCTTGATTAAGAATATAGAATCATTGGATTTCTTTACCTTGAGAAAGTTATGACAATATTTAGTATTCCTGTCGGCTTCTTTTTCCTTTCTCGTAAATGAGGATTGTCTAAATGCTCGGACTTCCATATCTAATGTAGCTTTGAGCTTTATATTCAGTTCCAATTCAAGATTCTGCAAATTAATATCAAGGGGAAATTGATTG
The DNA here is from genome assembly GCA_030737875.1 of Allium sativum. NCBI lineage: Eukaryota > Viridiplantae > Streptophyta > Magnoliopsida > Asparagales > Amaryllidaceae > Allium > Allium sativum. The sequence goes on along the minus strand of CM060910.1, from coordinate 61,898,300 downwards.
TTGCCACCTGAACTTTAACAAGCTCCTCCCTAGCAGATGAAGGTAATTTGGAACCTTTTCTAAATTTACAAGAGGACCAAGCTTTTAAGTGGAATTTAAGCTGTTTCATTTTGCACAAAAGAGAAGTCAAGGGATTAGAAGATGATTAACTGGACCAAACCTATAACAAAAGGTTAGCAAAATCTTCATGTTGTAACCAAAAATTAAAAAGAAGTTTTGTCGTGCCCCAAATTCGCCCAGCATCTTAGGAGATGGGAAAACGCGGATTGTAATGAGAACACGACACATTAGAACACAAACAATAGAACGTTTCATTGCTATCACAACAATTTACATCAGAGTACAAGATATTATAGTATGAAATAAATAATATACAGTGGAAATACCATATCAGAGATTAAAATACATAACATTGGAAATTTAAAATGTATAAATACAATGTACAGTGGAAAATACATCAACTAACACAACTGAAAGAGATACACGGATACAAACCTTTCCGAATATAGCTTCAGCTGTAACCCAGGATATGCTAAATAGAAATCTGCAAAACCAAAATACTAGCTGCCCATGTGGAAAATATGGGCACCTAGAGTTTAGGTAGAAAAAATAAACTCCAGGTCAGTCGTGGTGAGAACTCAAAACAGTTAATAAACTTTACTTTAAAATAATGTAAGTCACGAGATCACGCCGCATGTCACGGAACGGGTTTACTCCCATGAAGAAATAAAACAATTTCTAAACAACGTAATGCCTTTGGAAAAATGAAGCTATTATAAGACTTAGGTCCCATCACACAATGCAATGCAAGCCGAATGATAGAATTTTACCTTATAATAGCCAAACATGCTTGATACTCTTTAAAACAAATCATTTTGATATTACTATAAGTGCATAGTGTCAAAACAACTTTGAATATATATATATATATATATATATATATATATATATATATATATATATATGTATGTATGTATCAACCATAGACGGCATAGTACCCCATCCTACTGTGTCTCCATATAGGTTTACAACTAAAACCTAAAAGTCACGTATTGGAAATTGGATTTCCATCTATGTGTTGAGGCAAGGGATCTTCCTCTCCAGTTTTGAGACACTCTAGCAAATGCCTCAGGACTCAAACGCTGGTGAGCCCTTGGATCTTCAGGGGCGGTCCTCTCTTACTTTTGAGGATTAGTTATTCTTGAACAATACGTTTCCCAGTCCTATTGGACCTATCTCTGAGACTTTTTGTCGACTCTACATCCGAGACGCCTCATAACCCATCATCCCTATAAGTAAAAATGTATGGGCTCCATTCTATGACACCACTTCTAGTAAGAAAGAAACGCATGCACTCCTTGCTGTCACTATCCCGTTTTTGACTCATACTGTGGTGTGAGTCTTGCGAATTAACGCTATACACAAAGCTAAGCAACTTAAAGCCGTGCTTTGACCATCATCCACAATGCCCTACTTTTCAACAAAAGCCTTGATCATTTGCATCTTAACATGCCACATTTTCACTTCATGCCATACAACTGATATCTATCAAACTATAACCTTTAAGCTCATACGTCTTAGAGAAGGATGTTAAGCAAGAGAATGAATTCTTAGCCACCAAGCAGATACATATTTAATTGAAATCAGTCAATACAGAATGAAATACAATGTCAGAAATAATCCATTTACAAGTTCGTTCCGGGTCTGAACGAAACTGGAGGCACCTTATTCCTCGTCCCATATGTCCAATATAGGAGAGAGGTTCTCACATATCCAGTCAATTCCAAGTACGTCTGGACAATCATCACTTATTACCTCATCTTGGGTGTACAACCCAACTAAGACATTAGTAATCATCCAAACGATGTGAAGATCTCCGGTCTTCAACCACCGTCTTCATATTTTCGACTTTTAGTCATCATAACAGTTATTCAGAATGTGTTAAACCCGGTCTTTTCGAATAACTCACATAACTTTAAAATCAAGTGCTATAAAAACACATCATACGCCTCATTCCAATCTAGAATATTCTTTTATTAAAATATTCATTACATTGGGAATTATTCCCGTAAATCTTATCAAGATTTATATCATTTAAATCTCTTGTTTAAATCTTTCTTTTTACAAAACTTAAACCAAATTTAAGGTTTATCAAACCAGTCGGGATTATCAAGCCTTACTCAAGTAATCATAATTTTATTATCCCAATCCCAAACTATTCATCCCATGGAGCAAAACTAGTAGTACTCTATATATAACAACCAATGCATTATCGATAAAATCAATTACCATTTCAAGATTCAAATCTAATTAAAGATTTAACTATCGCCTGGAGTAAAACCGGTGGTACTCCATTCTCGAACATTTCTTGAATTCGGTAAATTTAATTACCTTATTCATATCTCAATCTAATTAAAGATTCGTTAAAACTCAATTTAGTTTCAATCTCAAAAATTATTACTTAACGATTGTTCAACTTAAGGAAAATTAATCCTATCTTTAACTGGGTTAAAGAACCAATGTCATTTAAAACATAGTTCACGATAAACCCAAATCATCTTCCATAAAAATGGAATCTTCACGGAAATCATAACCGTATATAATCGATATAAATTTCCATATCGGACTAATACTATAAATGGAATAATGATAAAGCCTTTTAAATTCCATAAATAGTAAATGCCTTCCTTCACACGAATCGTTTCCGGCGAACTATGGACTTGATCAAGATGATAATAAGGCTCCACATGCTCGTCGAAACAACTCAAGACCATAATCAAACATGCACAAACATACATGCATGAGATTGCAATGATTTTGGTTATAAATTCCAAAGCGGCTAATTCTCTAACCAAAGCAATCAAATACAATTCAAGTGGCGTGTGAAGACTTAGAACTTTGCCGGGGCGGCAAGGAACTTCACAATATCGCCAAATCAACTAGTGATTTATGAATTAGATTGTATGGACAATTCTAATCATAATTTTCCAATTCAATGAAAACATATGCACATGAAACCAACTAAGTTACACTAGCATACCCAATTCACTAGCATATCATCAACCAATAATCATTCATCAATCCAAACTATTAGCTAACAATAAGTAATGAACTAGCCCTTTCGTAGGTGATTTGATATTTCTCACCTATAACGGATAAAAATCATATTTTTAATATGCTAATTATTATTTAACTTCATATTGAAGTTATATGATCTATCAATAATCATTGTATCAACCTAAACTTAGTTATTTACTAATTAGTGGATTTACTAGCTCTTATTCGTTTAGAGATTCTCACTTTTGCTTGCTAGAAGCAAAAAAAAATCCTTTGACAAGTTAGAACAACCTCTCTTCCAATATTGCGTGCAAATCTCTAATCTAAGCACATATGATTGAATTTCCTAAGATTTAGGTCATAGGAAATCATAGAAATCAAAGAGGAAACAAGATAGAGAAGATGGAGAAGGAGATGGAGAAGCTTACTCAGGTTGTCTCTCCAAATTAGCACTTGAAATCAATAACTCTTGCTTAAGAATTTTAATTTCCTTTTCCTTTCCCTATTTTCATTGAAGTGTTATAGTGAATGGAAGAAAAGGGGGCTGATTTGGCACTTAAAGGAAGTGGGCTAAGTTGGCTAACCAAGCCCTAACCAAGGTGCCAAAATTCCAAAGCTCAGAATATATCGAAGTTTATACTTTTCGAACTCCTAAACGACATTTTGGACTCAATGGAATTAGTTTCGAGTCCAAATTCATCCGTATGCAAAATGTGACTTTTCTACAAGCTAAATATACCTTTTAAAAATATATTTAAATTTCATAGCGACTATTCTAAATTTTAATTTAGACATAACTTACAATTTATAAAGTGAAATCTCAATTTCATATACTCTTTAGAAAACTACAATTCAAAACATCCCAACGTTTCTGGTTTTATCATATTCTGATTTATCTTGAACTCTAATGTATTCGCTTAAAGTTCTAAATGAAATTTTCAAGCTACCACGCCATATCAGGCTCATTTTATAATTAATATAAATTTATATGTTCTAACTTCGATTTAAATAAATTTTAAATCGTTAATTCTCAAAATAATTCATCTGAGATATTTAATTTTCATCAAAATCAATTAAAAATATATTTTAAATTGGTTTCAAAATCTCTGGAATGTGACACTCCCCTACTTAAAAACTTTTCGTCCCCAAAAAGGAATGAAAACATAAGTAAGTTTATTATTTAAAATATATCTTTCAAAATCACTTTTGAAAATCTATTCCTTATTACGAATACGCTCTCTCGTATACGTAATGCTCTCAACTCATTCTAGGGCATTACTAACCCCATCTCTAATGAGAAACTCATTATAAGATACTATCGATCCTATCTCTAATGAGTATTCTTATAGGATGTTACTAATCCTATCTTTGATGAGTCTTTTATTATGTTCTAACGAGTTGTACCCCGAAGATTTGAACTAACCAAAGCTCTGATACCAAGTTGTCGCGCCTCGAATTCGCCTAGCCTCCGAGGAGACGGTAAAACACTGATTGTAATGAGAACATGACGCATCAGAACATAAACAATAGAACATTTCATTTCTATTACAATAATTTACATCCGAGTGCAAAATATCATAGTATGAAATAAATAATATACAACAGAAATACCATATCTGAGATTAAAATACATAGTAGTGGAAAATTAAAATGTATAAATACAATGTACAGCAGAAAATACATCAACTAATGAAACTGAAAGAGATACACGAATACAAAGCTTTACGAATATAGCTCCAGATGTAACCCAGGATCCTGCTAGATAGATTTGTGCAAAACCAAAACTACTAGTTGCCCGTGTGGAAAATATGGGCACCCAGAGTTTAGGTAGAAACAATAAACTCCAGGTCAGTCGTGGGACTGGCGTGAGAACTCAAAACAGTTATTAAACTTTACTTAAAAATAATGTAAGTCATAGGACCACGCCGCATGTCACGGAACGGGTTTACTCCCATGAATACTCTAGAATGAAACAATTTCTAAACAATGTAATGCCTTTGAAAAAACGAAGCTATTATAAGACCCAGGTCCCATCACACAATGCAAAACAAGCTAGTGGATTGAGTTTTACCTTATAATAGCCAAATATGCTTGATACACTTTAAAATAAATAAATTTGATATTACTATAAGTGCATAGTGTCAAAACAACTTTGAATATAATTGTATCAATCATAGATGGCATAGTACCCCATCCTACTATGTCAACATATAGGTTTGCAACTAAAACCGAAAAGTCACGTATTGGAAATTAGATTTCCATCTATGAGTCGAGGTAAGGGATCTTCCTCTCCAGTTTTGAGGCACTCTAGTAAATGCCTCAGGACTCAGACACTCCCTTAGATCTTTAGGGCCGTTCCTCTCTTATTTTGAGGATTAGTTATTCCTGAACATTACGTTTTCCGGTCCTATTGGACCTATCTCTAAGTCTTTTAGTCGGCTCAATATCTGAGGCGCCTCATAATCCATCATCCACATAAGTAAAATTGTCTGGGCACCATACCATGATTCCATTTCTAGCTAGAAAGAAACGCATGCACTCCCTATAGTCACTATCCCGTTTTTGACTCATACCGCGGTGTGAGGCTCACGAACTAACACTATACACAAAGCTATGCTACTTAAATCCGTGCTTTGACCATCATCCATAAGGCCCTGCTTTTCAACAAAATCCTTGATCATTTGCATCTTAATATGCCACATTTTCAATTCATGCCATACAACTGATATCTATCAGTATATAACCTCTAAGCTCATATGTCTCAGAGAAGGGTGTTAAGCAAGAGAATAAATTCTCTGCCATTATACAGATACATATTTAATAGAAATCAATCAATACATAATGAAATACAATGTCAGACATAATCCATTTACAAGTTCATTTTGGGTCTGAACGAAACCGAAGGCACCTTCTCCCTCGTCCATTATGTCCAACACAGGAGAGAGGTCCTCCCATATCCGGTCGATCTCCAAGTACGTCTGGATGATCACCACTTGTTACCTTATCTTGGATGTACATCCCAATCAAGACATCAGTAATTATCCAAACAACGTGAAGATATCCGGTCTTCAACCACCGTCTTCATATCTTCGACTTTTAGTCGCCGTAACAGTTATTCAAAATGTCTTAAATCAGGTCTTTCCAAATAACTCGCATAACTTTAATTTCAAGTGCTATAAAAACACATCATACGCCTCATTCTAGTCCAGAATATTCTTTTATTAAAATATTCATTACGTTGGGAATTATTCCCGTAAATCTTATCAAGATTTATTTCATTCAAACCTCTTGTTCAAATCTTTCTTTTTACATAACTTAAACCAAATTTAAGGTTTATCAAACCAGTTGGGATTATCAAGCCTTACCAAAGTAATCATAATTTTATTATCCCAATCCCAACTTATTCATCCCTTGGAGCAAAACAGGTAGTACTCCGTATCTGACAACAATTGTGTTATCAGTAAAATTAATTACCATTTCACGTTTCAAATCTAATTAAATATTTAACTATCGCCTGGAGTAAAACTGGTGGTACTCCATTCTCGAACATTCCTTGAATTTGGTAAATTTAATTACCTTATTCATATCTCAATCTAATTAAAGATTCATTAAAACTCAACTTGGTTTTAATCTAAAAAATATTATTTAATGATTGTTCAACTTTAGGAAAATTAATCCTGTCTTTAACTGGGTTAAAGAACCAATGTAATTTAAAACATAGTTCACGATAAACTCAAATCATCTTTCATCAAAATGCAATCTTCACGGAAATCATAACTGTATATAATCGATATAAATTTCCATATCGGACTAATACTATAAATGGAATAATGACAAAGCCCTTTAAATTCCATAAATAGTAAATGCATTCCTTCGCACAAATCATTTCCAGCGAACTATGAACTTGATCAAGATGACAATGAGGCCTCATAAGCTCGTCGAAACAACTCAAAATCATAATCAAACATGCACAAACATACATGTATGAGATTGCAATGATTTTATGTTATAAATTCCAAAACGGCTATTCTCTAACCAAAGCAATCAAATACGATTCAAGCGGCTTGTGAAGACTTAGAACTTTGCCGGGGCGGCAATGAAACTTCACAATATCGCCAAATAAACTATTGGCTTATGAATTAGATTGTATGGACAATTCCTCATAATTATCCAATTCAATGAAAACATACGCACATGAAACCAACTAAGTTACACTAGCATACCCAATTCACTAGCATATCACCAACCAACAATCATTCATCAATCCAAACTATTAGCTAACAACAATTAATGAACTAGCCCTTTCATAGCTGAGTTGAGATTTCTCACCTATAACGAGTAAAAATCATATTTTTAATATGCTAATCATTATTTAACTTCGTATTGAAGTTATATGATCTATCAGTAATCATTGTATCAACCTAAACTTAGTCATTTACTAATTAGTGGATTTACACTAGCCCTTATTCATTTAGAGATTCTCACCTTTGCTTGATAGAAGCAAGAAATAAATCCTATAACAAGCTAGAACAACCTCTCTTCCAATATTGCATGCAAGTCTCCAATCTAAGCACATATGATTGAATTTCCTAATAGTTAGTCATAGGAAATCATAAAAATCAAAGAGGAAACAAAATGGAGAAGCTTACTCAAGTTGTCTCTCCAAATTAGCACTTGAAATCAAGAACCATAACTTAGGTATTTTAATTTCCATTTCCTTTCCCTATTTTCTATTTTCTTTGAAATGTTAGAGTGGAAGGAAGATAAGGAGGTTGATTGGGCACTTAAAGGAAGTGGGCTAAGTTGGCTAACCAAGCCCTAACCAAGGTGCCAAAATTCCAAGGCTTGGAATATATAAAAGTTTACACTTTTCGAACTCGTAAACGACATTTTGGACTCAATGGAAGTGGTTTCGAGTCCATACTCATCTGTATGCAAAATGTGACTTTTCTACGGGCTAAATATACCTTTTAAAAATATGTTTAAATTTAATAGCAGCTATTATAAATTTTAATTTAGGCATAACTTACAATTTATAAAGTGAAATCTCAATTTCATGTACTCGTTAGAAAACTACAATTCAAAATATCCCAACGTTTATTGTTTTATCAAATTCCGATTTACCTTGAATTCTATATATTCGTTTAAAGTTCTAAATCGAATTTTCAAATACCGTGCCATTTCAGGCTCATTTTATAATTAATATATATTTATACGTTCTAACTTCGATTTAAATAATTTTTAAATCGTTAATTCTCAAAATAATTCATCTGAAATATTTAATTTTCGTGAAAATCAATTAAAAATATATTTTAAATTGGTTCTAAAATCTACGGAATGTGACAAGTTTTACCCCTGCTAACAGAATCATCAATACCCCAGTCAAACAACATAGGACTGTGGTCTGAAAGAGTTGAAGGAAGAGCATGACAGAAGGATTTAGGCCAAAGATTGAGAAATTGAGAGTTAGCAAAAATGTGGTCAAGCTTACAAAATGTAGGATTACCTGTCCTATTACTATTAGTCTAGGTATAATCAATTCCAAAGCTAGAAATAGGAAAAAGGAACGATTTAATGATAGATTGATTAAGGGGAGCAATATCATTTATGGAAAGGGAACAACCACCAAATTTATGTAGATAGGAGTACATACAATTAAAATCTCCACCAATAATCCAAGAGCTATTTGCAATATTGGGATGGCAAAGATGATCAAGGAAAGGTAGTCTTAATGATAAAGCATTATGTGCATACACAGAGGTTATTAAGAATTGAGAATTTAAGAGGATGTGAATGCATGAGCAATGAATGAATTGACCTGACATGATTAATTTATTAAGCATAAAATGTTTGGATTCCATAAGGTCATAAGCCTTCCAAAACTGGCTTTCTCAAAATTATGATCAAAGCTCCAACTGGATGATATATTAGCAGCCATTTTCATAGTTGAATCAACACCAGTTTAGTTTCAGGTAGAAATATCATCTGAACATTATTTGCTCTAATAAATGATTTTATTTCACTTTGTTTGGAGGGAAAATTTGCTCCTCTAATGCTCTAAAAAGCCTATCGTATGACACCAAAAAGCCATTTTCATAGTTGAATCAACACCAAATGGCTTTTTCCATACTTTTTCTTCTTACTTACTACCTCTTTCCAATCATTGTAGTTAACTTCTATTTGAATTCAGGGGTAACGTCATCAAGGGCCTTTCTGCTAAATTCCTGTTTTATCGTTAAACTGCCTTCCCTTCTAAAATCCATTATCATTGAAATGATGTTCTTCATATTTATCAAATGCTTGCCCCTCTTCAGCATTTTCTTCCTTAACAACCAATTCACAATCTGTTGTTTTATGACCAAAAAATTTGCAATGCATGCATATTTTTGGTTTCCAATCATATGTCACCATGACTGAAGGGCGCTTCTCACCAAACCCAGCCACCTCAATACTTTTGGGCAGTTCAAATTTAGGGTAACTTCTACAAAAGCCTTTGCGTATTTGAACCTTTGTAACTTTTCAGTGCTAGAATCAAAACAAATAAGTCTCCCCACATGACAGGCTAACCGATTGGTTCCTACAAAGGTCCACAATAATAAGAGAATACGGTGTAGGTGAATCCAAACAGGTACTTTCTTAATCTGAGATTGGGAATCACCTAAAAATGTATCCCATTTTGTTGTGAAAAACATTCCGCCCTTAATGAAAATTGGGTATGCTCTCAGAATTTTAACCCTATCAATATCATTGGAAAACTTAAAAAAGAAATTCACTCCATCTGATTTAATATCCATTTCACTAGATAATTTCCAAAAATTACGCAAGAAATTCACAACATAAAGATAAGAGAGGGTACCATCCAAGAAAAACCCAACCAAATGACTCTACCAGTACTTCAATCCTTCTTCTTTGACCAGATCTGAAAAGAACTTTGGCTGCCCATCTCTCACTATATCGAATTGAATTGGTATTTATGCTCCAATATTACGAGGTAAAGCGTTGAAAAGAGAAAGATAAACGGATTTAACAGAAGAAGCAACTGGCTTTGAAGTGTTCGGCAAAATGGGAAAGTTAGAATGTTGTGCCTTAATGCTGGAAACAACATTAGGAGGAACCATACCTTGTACACTATCAATATTTGTAACACCCCGTATGTTGAATAACTTGCTATAATATAAAACAGGACAGAATTAAACTTTAAAATATGAATCAGGGGAAGCGGACTATGCCATTGCATTCGTCTCGGAAAAATACGCGAAATAGAGTCCGAGTTTTCGAAAATCGGAGTCCGTATGACCCAGTTAAGGCCCGAAGAAGTTTCAGAAAATTCAAAATAGATTTAAAATATTTAAATTTCAGATATCAAGAGAGGCGGGAAAATTCCCGCCAGACAGAGGGTGTCGTCATAGGGGTCGACATGGGTGTCGACCCCCCCTGTCGGTCTGTGTGACCTGGGTGCAATGGTTTGAGCTTTGGGCTGGGTTTTGGGGCTTGTGATGAAATCTGACGGCTCTAACCTAATCTAGGGTTAATCTAAGGGCCTAAACTACATCCTAAATCTATAAATACACCCTAAGACTACCCTAATCCATACTAAAAATAGATACAACGTCGTTATGCCGTCAAAATGCAACTTGAAGGAGCCTCCATCAAATTAAAGAGGAAGATAGCTTCTCAAATCAACTTCTAATCAACTCTAGCAACTTAATCTTCTTCATAGGAGTGCTAATCAACAAGTTGTGAGTCTCTATGCCTTTAGCAAGCAATTGCTAAACTAATTATGATAGGATATAATGAGGTTATGGTTATGTATGTGGATCAATGCAAGTTATGTTATCATATGCTATGTGTTCATGATGTTATGCAAGTTATGCAAGTCATATGCTATGTGTTCATGATGTTATGCAAGTTATGCAAGTCATATGCTATGTGTTCATGATGTTATGCAAGTTATGCAAGTCATATGCTAGGTGTTCATGATGTTATGCAAGTCATATGCTATGTGTTCATGATGTTATGCAAGTTATGCAAGTCATATGCTATGAGTTCATGATGCTAGTTGTGCAAGTTTTATGCTATATGTTCATGATGCTAGTTATGCAAGTTTTATGCTATGTGCTCATGATGCTAGTTATGCAAATCACTATGATAAACATTGATCCATTATGACACCATGTTATGCAAGTTTGGTGTTTGATTATATGCAAGTTCATATATGACATGTTATGCAAGTTTGGTGTTTGATTATATGCAAGTAACATGTGCAAGTTTACACCTTTGTATGATATGCATACATATGCAAGTTAACCCCTTTATATGTCATACATACATTTGCAAGTTTACCCCTTTGTATGACATAATTAACTTATGCAAGTTACCCTCTTTATGACATATGTGATTCATGCAAGTTTGGGTTGATTATTTATGCTAGTTGGGTTTGATGCCATGGTCATATATGCATGTTGACACCTTTAAAACCCATGTTGATGCTAATGTTATGCAAGTTGAACCTATTGTGTTTGTGATGAATCTTCCCTTTTAAGTATGTCATGTCAACGTATTACGTGGGGAACGATGGGGTTAATATTCATGTTAATGAAATGGTGTGAAGTTGGTATGATTATGCATACCATAAAGTGGATGGACATAATTGAGTCAATTATCTACATCGTTAAATTTGTAATTAAGTAGGGATAATTAATACAAATTATGGGGGTGATTAATTTGGTGTAATTAATCGACTAAGACACGAGGTTGGACCCTTTTGTAGCGTAAGACTGCCCGGAACCGACCGGCAAATCCAGCGGCTACAAATGATTGGCCCAATGTGAGAGGTCTTAGGCATAAACTAAATAAGTGACAAGTGTAAAGACACGAGGTTAGACTCGGTTATGGCGTAAGGCTGCCCGGACCCGACCGGCAAATCCAGCTGCCATTAAAGATAGTCTAATGTGAGAGGTCTTTGCAAAGGTTACGGTCTTAATCAATTAAGAAACACTTAACCAGATAAGCATGTAGTGGGGCATGAGGGGTTAAGTGGGTGCCTTGGGTGGCATGCGGAAATCAAGTAAGTGCCTTGGGTGGCTTGTGGAAATCTAGTGGGTTGACTTGGGTGGCAATAGAAAATACGATTAGAATACTTAACCAAGTGGAAACATGTAGTTAAACATGATTAAAGGGTTAAGTGAGATGCACTAGAAAAAGGGACAAGCTTAGGTGGGTAGCTTGTGGGGGCCCATTTCAACCAGTAACCCATATGTATCTTATTGGGCTCGACCCATGTCGAGGACGGGACACGCGTACTGGTATTGACTATAAGAGGCCAAAACGGGTTAGCGGTGGCAACACAAGTCCAACGGGTTTCATATGCGTGTGTGGACCCGGGCTGGTAGGTAATACGTTGTTGCATCGTGTAGGTATAAGCCGTGCACCGTTGATTGTATCGGGTTACCACTTTGGGGAGTGATACACCCCACTGTGGGGCCAACACGGGTATCTACGGTAGGGAGCCGATCGCTTGGGGAGTAGTGGGTACACCTAGTGGAGATAGGGGCAGACGACACCTATGTAGTCAGCTAGGGGTACACGAAACTACTAGTTAAATTTTCTAAGTCCTTGGGTGGGATCAACCTTTAAGTAGGAATGACTGGTGTGGTGCAGTGTAGTAATTACCCTTGGGTGGGTAGATGCGTCTTTACCGTTATCTTAGTTTATCCTATGTCTAGTTGGCTGCTTAGTGTAGTCATTTATCCCCAGTCATCACTGTACCAAGTTTATATCATACCCTAATTACTTTAATTATTGTATTGTTAAAGTTATAGGGCTCACTCAGACTTATGTCTGACCCCGTTGTTTTTATCTTTTTCCCAACCCTCAGGTTATCAGAGTGGGCCTAGCACTAGTGGGCTTTGATCAGATTGCTTTATCTATCTTTTGGAGCTTGGACTCTTGAAGTAAAGCTCGGTTATCTTTTCTATTATGGCTATTAGTTATGTAGTGGGATTATGTAATTATGTTTTAACGAGATGGATATTTTGTACTTGACTCTTGTTGGTTTTTGATATGTAACCAAACATGTTTACCTTCTGCTGCATTGAAATGATGTTTTAAATTTTAAGTATTACTTATATCTATCTTGTTGTAATTTTTCTGTTCTATATTCACTTAAAATACTCCACCGAAGTTAAGGCATTCCCTTAGTGAGTGACCTTAGCGGGTGTGGGGTGTTACACGTGGTATCAGAGCTGAAGGTTATCGGAACAGATAAATTTTTTAGAAAACTATTTTTCTAAAAACATTTTTGGAAGAAGTATTTTCAAAAACATGTCTTTTAAGAGAAAAGTTTTTGAAAGAAAAGCATAATCCCCAATAGCCATATCTTTATCTTTCGAATTCTCCGTTTTGAATCTTTCCTTTTTCGTTTCAGCATGGCTGAAGATCTTAACTTTCCGGAGGGTGTAGCGATACCAGTATGGTATAGGAGGTTGATGGAGGCTAGGGCCGCCACTGCGGGTCCAGCAAATGTTCCTCCACCAACAGTAGCACCCGATCTTCCTCCCCCTCCTCCTCCTCCTACGGATACTTTTGCTAAGACTTACAAGGAATTTAAGGCTATGGGAGGGAAACCTTTTCAAGGATCAGAAACTTTTGTGGAAGCTAGGGATTGGCTTAAGGAGGTGGAAGAGTTGATAGATATCTTTGAGATGGAAGAAGGAAAGAAAGTCAAGTTAGCTGCTTGGTTAATGAAGGGAGAGGCCTCGTTCTGGTGGGAGGTCACTAATGGAGAACGCCTAGTTGACTCTTGGGTGGATTTCAGACAAAGGTTTGTGGCAAAGTTTCTTTCAAGGGCGGAAGAAAACTTGTATATGGAAAGGTTCTTGACTCTAAAGCAAGGAAACCTATCAGTAAAGGAATATGTCAACAAGTTTAATCAGCTAGCAAGGTTTGGCATAGACATGGTGAATACACCGGAGAAGAAGGCTTTGAGGTTCGTTAAAGGCTTGAATGAACCGATGCATGGATTGGCCATGACTCACATCCTATGGGGGCCACCTTTGAGAAGCTAGTAGACATGGCACTCATGCATGAGGAAGAGAAGGGTCCCAATGCTAATAAGGCACCCGAAAAGAAAGGAGATCAGAAGAGACCTCAACAGCAACAACAAAACAAGGGTGGGAAAGGCAACGGTGGCAAGGGAAAGAAGAAGTGCTTCAATTGCGGGACACCAGGCCACCCAAGCAAAGATTGTCGGAAGAAGAAGAAGACGGGCTGCTTCCACTGTGGCGAAGCAGGGCATCTAGTGAAGGACTGCCCTAAGAAGGGGAAAAGGATGGGATCTACCTCGGGAGGACAGGTGCAAGCTCTTATGGCACCAGGTCAAGCAAGGGGGCAAGTTCAGGCTCTCGCGGTTCCACCGATTCAGGAAAGAGGTAGAACTATTTTCGTTGAAAGTCTGGTTTTTCTGTTTGATCATCCTGTCCGTACTTTGTTTGACTCTGGCACATCGCATTCGTTTATCTCATCATCATTAGTTGAGTCACTGCACTTAGACACCAGTCTAGTAGATGATCCCTTGGTTGTTTCAAACCCAATTGGGGGCTCCACTTATTTGTCCATGATATGTTTGGGTTTGAAGATTTCTATACTTAGCGTTGAGTTTAGATGTGATGCTTTTGTTTTGGGCTTTACGGGCTATGGGTTGATTTTGGGCATGGACTGGTTATCCAGTAATGGTGTCGTTCTTGATTGTGAAAGGAGAGTTGTTAGGCTCATGACCCGCTTGGGTAACACTCTCGAGATCTCTTGTAATCCCATGGATTCTGTTATGCTAAGTTATCTTGAATCGCTTGACGCTTCGGTCGAGAGTTTGCGATCTGTTAGAGTGGTCCGGGAATACTCGGATGTGTTTGAGGAGGTGAAGGGCTTACCTCCGAAGCGGGAGATTGACTTCCGAATATATCTGGTAGACAATGCTAAACCAGTATCTTTGCCAGTGCGCCACATGGCTCCTCGTGAGAGGAGGGAACTCCATAAGCAAGTAGGGGAGTTGCTTGAGAAGGGGCTCATAAGACGAAGTATATCGGAGTGGGGTGCTCCGGTAGTTTTTGCCACGAAGGCGGATGGGTCCCTCAGACTTTGTGTAGAATATAGAGAACTCAACAAACTCACAAAGAAGAATAGACACCCATTGCCGAGGATTGATGATCTCTTTGATCAGTTGGTTGGCGCCTCAGTGTTCTCGCAGTTGGACTTAGCCACGAGGTTTCATCAGTTGAGAGTGGCTGAGGATAGCATAGACAAGACTGCCTTTAGGACTCCGGATGGTTTCTATGAGTGGCTTGTGATGCCATTTGGTTTGACGAATGCCCCAGCATACTTTGTTGATTTGATGAGTAGGGTGTTCAGGGAGTACCTTAATAAGTTCGTGGTGGTCTTTGTGGATGATATCTTAGTATTTTCTAAGAGTGAAGAAGAGCATGCCCTACATCTTAGGGAAGTGTTAGAGACTCTTCAAGCGCATAGCCTTAAGGCTAAATTCTCTAAATGTCACTTTTAGAGGAAGGAAGTGCGGTTCTTGGGGCACGTGGTCTCCAAGGAAGGGATAGCTGTGGATCCCGCGAAGGTAGTATCCATCCAAGATTGGAAGGTTCCGAAGAGTGCTACCGAGGTAAGGAGTTTCTTGGGGTTGGCTGGCTACTATAGGAAGTTTATCAAGGACTTCGCAAAGATATCAGCCCCATTAACTCGCTTGACGAAGAAGAATCTAGTCTTCGCATGGGACGTAGATTGTGATGATGCGTTCCAACGGTTAAAGAGAGCTTTAACCACAGCTCCAGTCTTAGTGTTGCCAGATGGGAGTAAGCCATTTGTTGTTTATACCGATGCTTGTGGGACAGGACTGGGTGCAGTCTTAAGGCAAGAGGGAAGGGTAATAGCCTACGGTGGAAGGCAGTTGAGGGCGCATGAGAAAAATTACCCTACCCATGATTTAGAGTTGGCCGCTATTGTTTTTGCGCTTAAGACTTGGCGCCATTATCTTCTTGGAGAGAGGTTCGAATTGTTCACTGACCACAAATCATTGAAGTACTTGTTTTCTCAGAAGGATTTGAACTTGAGACAGCAAAGGTGGATGGAGTTCTTAGCATCCTATGATTTCGAGATAGCGTATACCCCTGGCAAGGGTAACGTGGTGGCGGACGCCTTAAGCAGAAAAAGGTTGTCCTTGAGTCCATTGTTCGTGGAACGACGAAGCTTGGAATTTATCTCGATGTTTGACTTCAGACCTTTCGTTGACTTTGTACCCGATTTGCTAGCATCCTTAGAGGTTAGACCTACTCTTTTGGGACGGATTGGCGAGGCACAGCGGGATGACCCACAGTTGGTTGAGTTAGTAGAGAAGCTCATAAGGGGGGAGTCGTCCAGCCATTTGAGTAGGTACAGCCTAGATGATAGGGGGTGCTTGCGTAGAGACAGTAGACTTTGTGTACCGCAAGACGAGGGTTTGAGGAAGGCTATTCTTGATGATGCGCATCGTTCAAAGATAACCATTCATCCCGGTGGGGACAAGATGTACCAAGACATGAAGCGAGTTTTCTTTTGGGCCGGTATGAAGAAAGATGTAGCCGAGTATGTCGCTAGATGCTTGGTGTGCCAACAAGTGAAAGTGGAGCAAAAGAAACCTAGTGGGTTGCTTCACCCATTGGAAGTTCCGCAATGGAAGTGGGATAGCGTCTCGATGGATTTTATTGATGGGTTACCGAGATCGAGGAAGGGTAATACGGGAATTTGGGTTGTGGTAGACAGACTTACTAAGAGCGCCCATTTCATACCCGTGAAGAGCAAGAGGACCGCTCCATGGCTAGCTTCAGTTTACCTTCGAGAAGTAGTTCGATTGCATGGGGTACCTTCTAGTATAGTGAGTGATCGAGATCCTATCTTCACTAGCGAATTTTGGAAGAGTTTGCAAGAGGCAGTAGGGACTCAGTTGTGTTTGAGCACTGCATATCATCCTCAGACGGACAGCCAGACCGAGAGGGTGAATCGTGTTCTAGAAGACCTTTTGAGGCTATGTATCTTAGATTTTGGAGGTACATGGGAAGAGCATCTTCCATTAGTGGAGTTCGCATATAATAACAGCTTTCAATCTAGTATTGGCATGGCTCCTTTTGAAGCTCTTTATGGAAGGCCTTGTCGATCACCTACAAGTTGGTGGGAATCTACGGATAAGATCTTGCTTGGGCCTGATATGGTTAGAGAGACTTCGGAGAAGATTGATTTGATTCGAAGAAGGATGAAAGCAGCGCAAGATAGGCAGAAATCTTACGCGGATAAGAGGAGGACGGATCTTGAGTTTGATGTTGGGGACATGGTCTTTATTAAAGTATCTCCATTACGGAATGTTGTTCGCTTTGGGTCCGTTGGGAAGTTAGCACCAAGATTTGTAGGACCGTTTCCTATTAAGGAAAGGATTGGACGGATGACATATAGAGTGGATTTACCCGAGAGACTTAGTGGGGTACATGACTTATTCCATGTGTCACATTTGAGGAAGTGCCTACATGAGACCGCAGAGGTGGTAGAGCCGAGCTTGCTTAGAGAAGTGGAGGTAGAGCGTGATGCGACTATTCGACGAGCTCCTACCCGCATCCTTGGGTCAGAGATTAGGAAGTTGAGAAACAGAGAGGTTCGACTAGTCAAAGTGCAATGGGGAGAGGATGAGAACAATGCTACTTGGGAGATAGAAGCGAAGATGCGTTCACTGTACCATTCCTTTTTGAGGGTATGTCTTTTAACTTCTCCTTTATCGTTTGTCTAGTACTTATCTTATCTTTAGTATGTCCTCTCATTAGTATCTTTGACCTTTATATAGGGTAAACCTATGGTTGAAACATGTGTTTGAGACATGTTATGTTTGATGGATGCGTGTGGATGCAAGTGTTTGCTAGTGGTTGCTCGTGGATGCATATACACACACTTTAGACACTAGATCGGCTCGGTCACTTCATATTGCATATTGCATATAATTGTGTGTAGGTAGCTATATTAATGGATGTATAATGATTGTGTTATAATATGGATGATGCATTTTAGTGTATGGTTGTGCACACATGTAGAAATAATATGTGTCGATAGGGTTCTTTCGCATACATACTGAATGTATGGCACTATCTTGGTTTGCATAAGGGAGGTCAACTGAATCAGTAGACCGCCTGATTTTGCATTAGATAAGGAACATATACACACACTCTTTGCATATGTTCATACATCATTAGAAACTTTAAGAACAATGGATGCCAGTGTTTGATGGTTTAGTAGATGGTTGTTTGGTTGGTAGGATACGTTCTTCTTGACTTAGAGATTTCGGGGACGAAATCCTTTAAGTAGGGGAGAATGTAACACCCCGTATGTTGAATAACTTGCTATAATATAAAATAGGGCAGAATTAAATTTTAAGATCTGAATCAGGGGAAACGGGCTATGCAATTGCGTTCGTCTCGGAAAAATACGCGAAATAGAGTCCGAGTTTTCGAAAATCGGAGTCCGTATGACCCAGTTAAGGCCCGAAGAAGTTTCAGAAAATTCAAAACAGATTTAAAATATTTAAATTTCAGATTTCAAGAGAGGCGGGAAAATTCCCGCCAGACAGAGGGTGTCGACATAGGGGTCGACATGGGTGTCGACCCCCCCAAGGGGTCGACCCATGTGTCGACCCAGGGGTCGACCTCCCCTGTCGGTCTGTGTGACCTGGGTGCACTGGTTTGAGCTTTGGTCTGGGTTTTGGGGCTTGTGACGAAATCTGACGGCTCTAACCTAATCTAGGGTTAATCTAAGGGCCTAAACTACATCCTAAATCTATAAATACACCCTAAGACTACCCTAATCCATACTAAAAATAGATAAAACGTCGTTATGCCGTCAAAATGCATCTTGAAGGAGCCTCCATCAAATTAAAGAGGAAGATAGCTTCTCAAATCAACTTCTAATCAACTCTAGCAACTTAATCTTCTTCATAGGAGTGCTAATCAACAAGTTGTGAGTCTCTATGCCTTTAGCAAGCAATTGCTAAACTAATTATGATAGGATATAACGAGGTTATGGTTATGTATGTGGATCAATGCAAGTTATGTTATCATATGCTATGTGTTCATGATGTTATGCAAGTTATGCAAGTCATATGCTATGCGTTCATGATGTTATGCAAGTCATATGCTATGTGTTCATGATGTTATGCAAGTTATGCAAGTCATATGCTATGAGTTCATGATGCTAGTTGTGCAAGTTTTATGCTATATGTTCATGATGCTAGTTATGCAAGTTTTATGTTATGTGCTCATGATGCTAGTTATGCAAATCACTATGATAAACATTGATCCATTATGACACCATGTTATGCAAGTTTGGTGTTTGATTATATGCAAGTTCATATATGACATGTTATGCAAGTTTGGTGTTTGATTATATGCAAGTAACATGTGCAAGTTTACACCTTTGTATGATATGCATACATATGCATGTTAACCCCTTTATATGTCATACATACATTTGCAAGTTTACCCCTTTGTATGACATAAGTAACTTATGCAAGTTACCCTCTTTATGACATATGTGATTCATGCAAGTTTGGGTTGATTATTTATGCTAGTTGGGTTTGATGCCATGGTCATATATGCATGTTGACACCTTTAAAACCCATGTTGATGCTAATGTTATGCAAGTTGAACCCATTGTGTTTGTGATGAATCTTCCCGTTTAAGTATGTCATGTCAACGTATTACGTGGGGAACGTTGGGGTTAATATTCATGTTAATGAAATGGTGTGAAGTTGGTATGATTATGCATACCATAAAGTGGATGGACATAATTGAGTCAATTATGTACATCGTTAAATTTGTAATTAATTAGGGATAATTAATACAAATTATGGGGGTGATTAATTAGGTGTAATTAATCGACTAAGACACGAGGTTGGACCCTTTTGTAGCGTAAGACTGCCCGGAACCGACCGGCAAATCCAGCGGCTACAAATGATTGGCCCAATGTGAGAGGTCTTAGGCATAAACTAAATACGTGACAAGTGTAAAGACACGAGGTTAGACTCGGTTATGGCGTAAGGCTGCCCGGACCCGACCGGCAAATCCAGCTGCCATAAAAGATAGTCTAATGTGAGATGTCTTTGCAAAGGTTACGGTCTTAATCAATTAAGAAACACTTAACCAGATAAGCATGTAGTGGGGCATGAGGGGTTAAGTGGGTGCCTTGGGTGGCATATGGAAATCAAGTAAGTGCCTTGGGTGGCATGTGGAAATCTAGTGGGTTGCCTTGGGTGGCAATAGAAAATACGATTAGAATACTTAACCAAGTGGAAACATGTAATTAAACATGATTAAAGGGTTAGGTGGGATGCACTAGAAAAAGGGACAAGCTTAGGTGGGTAGCTTGTGGGGGCCCATTTCAACCAGTAACCCATATGTATCTTATTGGGCTCGACCCATGTCGAGGACGGGACACGCGTACTGGGCTTGACTATAAGAGGCCAAAACGGGTTAGCGGTGGCAACACAAGTCCAACGGATTTCATATGCGTGTGTGGACCCGGGCTGGTAGGTAAGACGTTGTTGCATCGTGTAGGTATAAGCCGTGCACCATTGATTGTATCGGGTTGCCACTTTGGGGAGTGATACACCCCACTGTGGGGCCAGCACGGGTGTCTACGGTAGGGAGCCGATTTGTAACAACCCGAAAATCTGGGTCAGTTTAAAAATTTTATTTTGGCAATTATAGCGAATTTTGATTATTTAAAATAGATTATTTTAAATAATATCGACGAAAAATTCATTTAGAATATAATTCGAGCGTATATGTTATACGCGTCGTCGTTAGAATATAAATATTCATATATAATTATAAATAGAATTGGAAATGGCGCGGTAGTTCGATAATTCGATTTCAAACTTCAATTGAATGTACAGGGTGCAAAACAATCCGGATTTTAGTGAAACCAAAAACATTAGTATCTAATTGATAATATCTTTCCAACGAATCCGAAAAATCAAGATTTCATAGCGGGAATCAAAAGATATGTCCAGTTGAAAATTCTGAATAGTCGCTATGGAATCCAGGCCCTTAAAAATGGGAATTTTGCAAATGACCTCAGATTTCGACGAAACCAGTTTTGTTGGATCCGCAGTGTCAAGTTATTGCTAGATTCCAAATTTCATAATTTTTCGAATCAATATGTGAGCGTGGCAAAAGAAAACGTGTTTGACCAGTTTTAGTTGATTTTAATCGACTGGAAAATGGCCATTTTTCCAACGGTCTCAGAATTCGGCGAAACTAGTTTTGTTAGGACCGTATCGTCAATGCGAAGCTAGAAAATATTTTTATGGGATTTATAGAGTTAGTATGTGACCCCGGTAATTTGAAATGTACGTTTAAAATTCAATATAATGATTTAAATGTAAATTCAACGGAAATGGATTGTAACAGCCGAATCGGCTTGCGATACATATCCCATTGTGTTCGGAATGGGGGTAAAACGCTATGGGCGACAAGCGGTGGGTTCGATTCTGAAGTCGACAGAAAAAGTTACTTTATGAGAATATAAATTTAATAAGTAAATAATAATAATAATAATAAATATCTCTTCCCTCCTTAAATCCCTCTGCCCCCCCTATATCTTCATTCGCTCAGAATAAAATTAAAAAAAAAAAAAAAAGAAGAGGGCGAACGACGGTCAGGGAAGACCGCCGCCGCGGCCACCAGGGGCGGCGCACCTCCGGCGCCGCCACACAAGATGCCCCCGCTCCAGCTTCCGCCGTTCGATTCCCTCCCCTCCTTCGATCGACGCAAGCACCCAGACCCGAAACACCCCCCCCCCCACTCCATCGCCTACCCCTCTAAGCAACCACCGCACAGGCACCTTCCCCCCTCTTCGATTCGATCTCCTCCTTTCCCTCCCTTCTCTGAAAATCCTCACACCAAAGACCCTTAAAATCAGCTGCCATCGCAAGATCCACCGACGAGCACCACGGTGCATAGCAGCCCTCCCCTTCGATTTCTACAGTAAGCTTTATAACTGTCCTTTTTATAAAGAACTGATTTTTTTTACTAGCTAAAGGACTGCTTTTTATTTAGTTAAAGAACTGATTTTATTTGTATATGAACGATATAAAAATTAGACTTTTAAACTAGAAAAGTTGCGATTTTTAAACTAGAAAAGTTGCGATTTTTAAACTAGAAAAGATTCGATTTTTAAACTAATAAAAATATGATTTTTATATGTTGAACTTCGAAATAAAAATATGATTTTTATATGTTGAACTTCGAAATAAAAATATGATTTTTATATGTTGAACTTCGAAATAAAATATGATTTTTATATGTTGAACTTCGAAATAAAAATATGATTTTTATATGTTGAACTTCGAAATAAAAATATGATTTTTATATATTGAACTTCGAATTAAAAATATGATTTTTATATATTGAACTTCGAATTAAAAATATGATTTTTATATATTGAACTTCGAATTAAAAATATGATTTTTATATATTGAATAGCAAAATAAAAATATGATTTTTATATATTGAATAGCAAAATAAAAATTTGATTTTTATATATTGAATAGCGAAGTAAAAATGTGATTTTTACATATGTAGTGGTTACGGGCGAAGAAAGTGATAAGAGACGAGAACAGTGAAGATTTCTATCAAAGAAGAGTCAAAATGATTGGAGAGCTTTATGTGAGAATTTCTCACCTTTCAATTTCATTTCTATTTATATATATATACTAGGATGCAGACGGTGCTTAGTAGCACCCGACACAATCGTCCACAGACCATGGACTTGTTTGTTTGGTTGCATAGTTTAGTTAGATGATTTGGTTTGAATTGAATTGTTTGGTGAGATGAATGGATTTGATTGATGTGTGAATGGCGTGGGCCTTCACTAGACCGGGGATAAGGCTAGGCCTTGTCCCGTTTCTAGTATCGTGCCGTTATGCCGCCGAAATTTTCTAAAATAAGTTAGAGAAATAAAAATATCATTTTATTTAAAGAATGAACTGAATAGAAATTCATATGTTGGAATAAAATGTTTTGTCGTTAAAAATATAATTTTTAACGTGAAAGTGAATAAAATAAAATATTCATTTACAAACCGAACGGTTTGTTTATGTACACCTATTTGAAGGACATTGATTGGGTCGATAAATTTTACACATCGCCCAACTGCACAACTAAAATCTGTGTTTGATTGTTTGAAACCCCACACGGGTGTTAGGATGAAATTTGAAGTTCACTCATCCTGATTGATTAAATATGTCGATCGATCGATTGACAGGCTGTTATAAGCGTTAGATATCTATATTTGATGCTTATACAGTGTAGTGCACTTTGGTTGATGGTTGATTATTTTTCAATGCTATTATATGTGTGTAATGTATGAAAATCCATATAATTAACTTTATATGGTAATCGATTGGGCCTCATTCCAATTTGAAAAATAAAGAATATTATAAAATAAAAGTTCATGTGTTGACAGTACTCATCCATTGAGATTGGTCATGTGTTGAACGAAATATTTTAGTAATAAAATTTACATCTTTATCGATATAAAATAAAAGTTCATGTGTTGACAGTACTCATCCATTGAGATTGGTCATGTGTTGAACGAAATATTTTCATAATAACAACTATTTTGAAAAAGAAATATTTGAAATAGAATATTTGAAAATAGAAATTTATGAAGCCGTGTTGAAAAGTTTGACGCCATTTTGACGTGAACGATATTTATATCGATTTTATTCATTTCGAAATGAATTGAATATATAACGATTTCGAAATGAATTGAATATATAACGATTTCGAAATGAATTGAATATATAACGATTTCGAAATGAATTGAATATATAACGATTTCGAAATGAATTGAATATATAACGATTTCGAAATGAATTGAATATATAACGATTTCGAATTGAATTGAATATATAACGATTTCGAAATGAATTGAATATATAACGATTTCGAAATGAATTGAATATATAACGATTTCGAAATGAATTGAATATATAACGAATTCGAAATGAATTGAATATATAACGATTTCGAAATGAATTGAATATCTAACGATTTCGAAATGAATTGAATATATAACGATTTCAAAATGAATTGAATATATAACGATTTCGAAATGAATTGAATTGAAAACGATTTCAAAATGAATTGAAAACGATTTCAAAATGAATTGAAAGCGAATTGAAATGAATTCAAATTGAATTGAAATTTGAATTGAATAGAAATGAATTTTAAAACAAATTTATAAAGAAGAATTCAATTTTGATTTGAATTGAAATGGAAGTTGAAATTGCTTTTGAAACGAATTTTAAAACTATTTATATAATTCGTTTTAAATAGAAATCGACGAAATATATATTATATATATTATATATATAATATAATGGCCTGAATAGAACGCGCCGCGGCAGTTCGTGAATTTCGACCATTTATTTCAAACGGACATTACGGGAGATCCGACCGTCGGATTCTCCAAAAACCAGAACCGTTGGGTTCGTATCGAAAAGAGCTTTCTAACGAATATTAGAAATTCGAAATCTAACGGTTGGATTTGGAATTATGTCCAAATCAAATTCGAAAAAGGTCGCTGTAAGTGCAGTTCGATGACCGTTGATGGAAATCGACTGTACGGGCCTTGATAAAATTATTAAAAATAGTAATAATTTGTGTAAAATCATAAGAAATGATTTGTGAAGATTTGGGATGGAAAACTCCATATTTGAAAGGATAAAAATAGATTTTTATCGAAATGAACTAGTTTTGAACTAGAAATACAATTCTATTTATTTTTAAATAAATAAATTGAATTTGAAAAAGGGTTTTAAAAATAACCAGAATTTCCAATGATTGCATTGGAGTGGATTTGAATCGAAATTGTCTTCGGAATATTTCGATGTTGGAATTCGTGATTATACAGATGTTGTTATGGGAATTTGAAAGATATATATGTATATCGTTATTTCCAATACGACATTTGTTAATCGTAGAATTTGATATTGAATATAAGCCGATATATTTTCTATTCAGAGCCTTATATTGAATATCAAATGTGGTTTGGGTTTGTCGTGAATGGTGTCTTCACTAACACTGTTCTTGAACCCAGTTGAGAAAAGATTAAATCTTTTTATTTAGATTTAATGAAATGTACCAATTAAATGATATTTAATTGGAATTGAATGGGTATTGATTTTTGGGTTTATCTTGAACAGTGTTTTAAATAACACTTGTTCTTTAACCCGATAATTAATGGAATGATTTTTGGGTTTATCGTGAACAGTGTTTTAAATAACACTTGTTCTTTAACCCGATAATTAATGGAATGTGATTTTGGGTTTATCGTGAACCGTGTTTTAAATGACACTGATTCTTTAACCCAGTCGAAGATTAAAACTAAGTGGAGTTTTAATGAATCTTTAATTAGATTGAAATGATCGAAAATGGAGTATCACCAGTTTTGCTCCAGGCGATAGTTAGATCTTTAATTAGATTTGAACGTGAAATGGTAATTGAATTTACCGATAACACTGTGGTGTTAGATATGAAGTATTACCAGTTTTACTTCATGGGATGAATAGGTTGGGATGGGGAAATTAAAATAAATAATTACTTCGGTAAGGTTCGCTAATCTCGACTAGTTTGAATTGAGATTCAAAAATAGAATAAAGAATAAATTCAAGGAATTTGTCTTGGATAAAATTAATGGGAACCTTTCCCTATGAATGTGAAATTTAGAAACTAACTGTCGGTTAGCCAAGCAGAATGGTTTTCTGAATATTGATATGATGTTGGTTTCGGCCTTCGGGGTTAATATTTAGGGAATTATTCTCTTGATTAATTTACGGTTAGTGACTAATGAATTGGAATGAGGCGTATGTTGTGTTTGTGTAACACTTATTTAAAATATACGCGAGTTATTCGGAAAGACCGGGTTTATCCCATTCTGAATAACTGATACGACGATAAGTCGAAGATGAAGACGGTGGTCGAAGACCGGAAGTCTTCACGTCGTTTGGGTGATTACTGATGATCTTGATTGGGCTGTACACCCAAGAAGATGGAAACAGTTGGTGATCGTCCAGACGTACTTGGAGATCGATGGATATGCGAGGTACTAGGTGCCTCCGGTTTCGTTCAGCCCCAGAACGGACTTATAAATGGACTGTGTGTCTGACATTGGATTTCAGTCCGTGTGATTGATCTCTATTAAATATATATCTGTTTGGCGGCGGAGAATTTATTCTCTTGCTTAACGCCCTTCTCTGAGACGTACGAGCTCAGGGGTTATATATTGATGGATATCAAACGCATGGAGTGAATTGCCTGTGTGGCATGCCTAAGTGGCAATTGATCGAGGCTTCTGTTGAAAAGCAAAGTCTCGTGGTGATGATCAAAGCAAGGCCTTTGTGGCGTAGCTTTGTGTAACGTTTGCTTCGCGAGTTTCACACCCGGTATGAACCAAAAACGGGAGAGGACGTCAGGGAGGGCATGCGTTTCTTTCTAGCTAGAAGTGGCGTCAGTGGTTTTACACGCCCTGACGAGTTTGACTTAAGTGGTTGTTGCTGTTGCGAGGCGCCTCGGATTGATCGGTCGTTCTCGAACCGATGGAGTCATTTAGTTGGCTCATTTACGCCCCATAGGGCGGGGAAACGCATGTTCAGGGTTTAAGTTTAATCCACATCGGTGGACTGGCCCTGAGGATCCAAGGGTCACTCGAGCTCTGATCCTGAGACATGGGCTAGATTGTCTCGAATCGGTTGAGGACTATCTTTTGCCTCGGTTCATAGATGGAAATCCAATTTCCAAATACGTGACTTTGCGGTTTTGTTTGTAAACCTATATATGGCGACATGATATATGGTACCCATGCCGCCTATGATTGATACTTATGATTTGAAGTTGTTTTATACACTATGCACTTATAATAGTATCAAACGATTTGTTTTAACCGTATCAAGCATTCTTTGGCTGTTATAAGGGAAAACCCTATCCTCGGCTGCGTTGCATTGTGTGATGGGACCTGGGTCTTATAACAGCTTCATTATTCTTTATTTAACATTGCGCTGTTTGTTTTATGCACTGGTATTCTTGGGAGGAAACCCGTTCCGTGTTATACGGCGTGGTCCCTTGATTTACCTAACTTTAAAATAAAGATTAATAACTGTTTTAGTTCTCACACCAGTCCCATGACTGACCTGGAGTTTATTGTTTTAACCTAAACTCTGGGTGCCCCTATTTTGACACGGGCAGCTAGTAGTTTAGGTTTTGCAGATTTATATTCACAGGATCCTGGTTTACAGCTGGAACGATATCCGGAAAGCTTTGTATCCGTATATCTCCTTCTAGTTGTGTATTGTATTATTTTCCGCTGCTATGTATTTAAATGTAATTTAAATCTCTGTTATTTCTATGTAATATTCATTTATACTCTGTATATTCTTGTAATCTGATGCATTGTTGTAATATACAATGAAATGTACTTCTGTATGTGTTCTGTTGTGGCTTGTTCTCGAACTATCCGCCGCTTTCCTTTACGGGGAAGTTACGGGTTTTCACACGATCGCTTGGGGAGTAGTGGGTACACCTAGTGGAGATAGGGGCAGACGACACCTATGTAGTCAGCTAGGGTACACGAAACTACTAGTTAAATTTTCTAAGTCCTTGGGTGGGATCAACCTTTAAGTAGGAATGACTGGTGTGGTGCAGTGTAGTAATTACCCTTGGGTGGGTAGATGTGTCTTTACCGTTATCTTAGTTTATCCTATGTCTAGTTGGCTGCTTAGTGTAGTCATTTATCCCCAGTCATCACCGTACCAAGTTTATATCATACCCTAATTACTTTAATGATTGTATTGTTAAAGTTATAGGGCTCACTCAGACTTATGTCTGACCCCGTTGTTTTTGTCTTTTTTCCCAACCCTCAGGTTATCAGAGTGGGCCTAGCACTAGTGGGCTTTGATCAGATTGCTTTATCTATCTTTTGGAGCTTGGACTCTTGAAGTAAAGCTCGGTTATCTTTTCTATTATGGCTATTAGTTATGTAGTGGGATTATGTACTTATCTTTTAACGAGATGGATATTTTGTACTTGACTCTTGTTGGTTTTTGATATGTAACCAAACATGTTTACCTTCTGCTGCATTGAAATGATGTTTTAAATTTCAAGTATTACTTATATCTGTCTTGTTGTAATTTTTCTGTCCTATATTCACTTAAAATACTCCACCGAAGTTAAGGAATTCCCTTAGTGAGTGACCTTAGCGGGTGTGGGGTGTTACAATATTTGTGGATTCAAAATTCACAATGTTGATATTTGCATCAAGAGGAGGAATATTCAAAGTGTTTGATGAATTTGCAAGATTCGAATTGACAATTTTAGGAATGACATTTGATTGATTTTCAAGGAAATAATCATCAGAGGGTTTAGAAGATTCAAGAAGCGAAGCAGATCCATTATTAAGGTTCAGATTCATAGATGTAGAGTTGACGTTGTCACGATTTAGCACAGGTAGAGCGTTAGGTGGATCAGGTGGAGTAGGATGAGAAGAAAGAATTGGAAGGGGAGGGAACACATAAGAATTAATGGGGAAAGAGGACGAATAGAGGATGGTGTTCGAAGAGGAAGATGTCGTCATTAGCAAGGGTATTCGAAGGGAAGCATAGTCCAATTTGGTCGAACTTGTTTTAATACTTAAAACTAACTGTTATTTTACTTATACTAAAGGATAAATTACTATTTGAATTATTTAATTAAGATTTATAGTTAATTATTCATTTTAAAAGATTTTTAATGTTTATTTAATTATTAATTTAGATTTAAATTATTATTTAATTATTAATTAATGATTATTTGGGTTTTTAATTATTTTGTTTGATGATAAACTATTATTTATTTATAGGATAAATAAATATTTATTTATTTATTTATTTATTTTAAAGACCAATAATTGTTTAATAGTTAATTATTAGTTAATTAATAATTGATAAAGATTATTATTGCCTTAATTTATAAGTAACTAAGTTATATCATTTTTATTGATGTTTATTTTAATTTAATTAACTAAGATGTTGTGAAGTTACTTAATTTTTTCAGTAAGGGATTTAAATTGACTAATTGTTTTAATACCAAGGGCTAGACTTTTTATTTACTTTTAAAATATGATTTAAAAATTAATCAATGTATTCAATAACGAGGATTAGGTTTGAATAAATCTTTTTATTAATTGTATTTAGGATAATTATTTGGGTTTATAGCGAGGTTCAAGTTAATTCAATTAAGTGATGAATTAATAATAGATTTTGAAATGGATTTAAAGCTAATGAGTCGATTATGACAAAATAGTTACTTAAAGGAAAGAAAACAAGTAAAATGCGATGTTTTGTCAATGTACTTATACCCTTGAGATAAGTATATGTATATTTTTCCAAGTACATAATGGGATTTAATTACTAAGATTTTAACTAATTGAGGCTTAATGGTTAATATGATAAATAAATCATGGCTTGTACTGTGTTTGACATCTAATAGTCAAATAACCGACTATCGAATCTGGTTGCAAAGTTTCCCGCTTTGTGTTTATTGGCGAGCAACTGAATCCTACCCCTACTTAGAACATCATGTCGTCACAACCTAGTATCAAGGATGAAGATTTAGCAAGAAACTTGGTTCTATGATGTAAATTCGGTAAGAGATAAGGTAATTCCTCATTATGAGTTTGAATGTGTGTGTCTCTCTCTCTGTTTACATATATATATATATATATATATATATATATATATGTGTGTGTGTGTGTGTGTAAGAGCATATTCATTAGTGTTATAAATGTTTTATATTATGATGATTGTTCTCTTGAGTGGATTATGAATTATGATCGGCACAAAAGGCATGACTATATCGATAGAGATTTTTAAACACAAGAACAAGGCCAACAAACATAGTATCATTTTAAATCGGGAGATGAAATAATTCTACCAATAATTATATTTTATATACAATAAATCATTCATTCATATACAATACAATGCATCATACTTGAAAAAGTCCAGCCAGTACAATAATGTATCTCTTGGATAACTTTGTCACTATTCATCTTTGTTTTGTCGGTGCAATACAATATTTGATCCTTGATTATTTCTTATCAATTACAGACATAACATAATGAGATCTATATTTATTCGTTTCAAATATTGATATTATTCCTTGGTCCACCGTACATTACCCTTTAATGTCTCTTCAGGTGTACTTGGTTAATCGTGCATCTTTACCATAAGCTTCGAGTAATTTACCATTTAGAACATACTTGTTAACCATGCTTTAATGTGTTATTACATATTTGTGTGGGTGTTCATTGACAACTTGTGTTGAAGCATGTTTGATAGGGATAAATGGGTTGGTTAATTATGTACAGGACTGGAAGTATTTCCCATCCTTTTACCAAAAAGGATGATTAATTATTCACGTCAATTGATATTTTCACTATTATTTTAAGATTTTGTTTTTTATTATTCTGTTTAGAGAAATATTAATGCTTTTTTGTGTAACTTATATTCCATTTATCCTTGATCCATTTTGTCAAACATTGTCATGTTGACATACAATATTTAATTTGGATGCTCATTTTAGTTTCTAATGTTATGCTTACTATAATGTATGACATACACTAGTAGCCTATATATAGCAATATATTTCATCAATCAATTGCCAACTATAGGGGGAAATTTGATTAATTTGTAAGTTCTGGTCAAACAAATTTGTATCTATGCATGCTTGTTTTATATAATGCACACAAAATAATTATGCATTTTGACTACCATTTTGGTTGAATTGTGTATTGTTTAAAAGTTTAGTTATTTTTTATTTTACATAAATATGGTAAACCATATATAGAGATTTTGGGATTGAATCCCCTTTACAACCAATAATCAATTTTCAAATGAAAAATAGTAGCGGTAGAACATTAATTTCAGGTATATTAGTTAGTGGATTTGATTTTGATCAAGTCTAAATATCCAGATGAAGACATAAATGGAGATGAAAAGATAAATAAAGATGAGAAGAGTAAACGATCTTTGGTTTGAACCAATGAATAAGAGATGACACATGCCATTGAGCGTGATTGATTTCAAGTTGATATACGAGAATTATGGCATCATTATAGATATTCTTGTATAAATGGTTTTTTTTGTAAGTTCCTATATAAATGAATATATATATATATATATATATATATATATATAAGCATCCCATTTAGGACTTTTATTGTATCTTGAGCTACCACCATTTCAAATCTAACTCAGCCCACATGTAAAGGACCATCTTTGTAAAATTTAAACTCATTTTGATAATTGTATCATTTTCAAAATCTTAATCAAATTATTCACCATTCCAAAATTTATTTAAACATTAAATTTAAGCATCAAATATATTCTGCTACGAATATAGAAATAAGCTCAAAATTTTACATGGATGATCATCTATATATGGATCAAACATCTTTAAATTTTTTTT
Source organism: Allium sativum (assembly GCA_030737875.1). Classification (NCBI taxonomy): domain Eukaryota; kingdom Viridiplantae; phylum Streptophyta; class Magnoliopsida; order Asparagales; family Amaryllidaceae; genus Allium; species Allium sativum. The sequence goes on along the minus strand of CM060910.1, from coordinate 61,866,663 downwards.
GGTTTTGGAATGGTGTAGCTTATGGTACGATATGCATGCTAAATGTGTATATATCAAAGTGTGTGTATGTATATGTTCATATATACATACACATGTGTGTGTGTATGTGTGCGTGTACACACACACACACACAAATATATATAAATACATAGATACATACATTTATATACGTATATGGGGAAGTATTGGTAGTCCCCTATATTCAGCCCTAGACATAGCACTCTCATTCCATACATTCATTTCAATTTAAATAATCGTATGTATGGTAAGAGCACTACAAAAATATTAACCAATAGGGGAAAAACCGTAGAGGACTACAAAATGTCCCTAATTAACATTAATAACTGTAGACGGAACCACCTTAGTTTCTTCCGCAAAATTAAATGCCTTTGCAGGTATAAGTGAGCATTAGGTCGGTTCGGTTGGTTTTGAGATTAAAAATCCCAAATAAAATTGAAACTGAATTTTTTTCGAACCGAACGAAATTAATTTCGGTTAATTCGGTCGGTAACCTATTTAACTGAACTTGAAGAATGTATTATTTTTTAAATGATTAATTCACGCAATGTAAAACATAAATTCATGTTTGGAGAAATTTTATGTTTATAAACCTATTTGCAACACAATTCTTTGTATTTTATTGTTGGGGAAAAACACACGATTGAGAACACTCAATCCAATCTTTAACACAACAGAAAACAAGCTTAATCGTGCTAGATAGTGCACAAAAGGCCAATCTATGATCAAACAAACCTCAAACGATTCAAATTCGGTTCTGAACAAAAAACAAGCAGTATAAAGGAATGATAATAATAAACTAAATCGTACAATGATTTATAGTTGTTCCGCAAACAATTTTTTACTGTACATCCACCTTGAGAGAGATCTTTATTGTCATCAAATGAGAAAAGTACAAGAGATTGATTACAACGATCCAATATTCAATAGAGAATATATGTTTGTGGAGATTAGAATTGAAGAAACAATTATGATCACCAAACCCTAATTAATGGAGGACTAAACCCTTGTTTTGATGGATTAATCAGTCATCGTCTTTCAAAATCTGAAAAATAACTTATATACATGTGTAGAAACACCAAGAAAATGTCTAAAATTCCCTTGTAGATTCACAAATCAACACAAGACTTCCAAGGCTTGAAATCAACCCAGGTCTCATTCTAGATGTTTGGCACTGAATTCCAGACATTTGGAATCACTTTTAGGATACTCCCTGGCTTGTTTCAAACGTCTAAATGGCTTTCCAGACGTTTGGAATTCTTCATAGGCGTTTGATTTACTTCTAAGGTTATGCACAAAAAGATTTCAAACGTTTAGAATTCTTCGCAGATATCTGAACCTGCACCCTGAACACCACTTCTTGCTTCCTTTGCCATATTTTCCATATACAAGCTCCAATTTGCGAACAGTCTTCTCGTATACGAAGCTACTTCCATCCTCTTCAATTCTACCATATATTGTCACCTAAATTCAACACTTCACCTCGACACTATATTTATCCCCAACACGAATGGTACCATACCATCATCTACAATCGATAGCGCCAACTATCACCACTTCTACCTTCACCTATGCTTGAATGCTTTCCCAATGAGTTCTAGAAAAGCCACCACTCAATGCACTTCAACGACGAGTTCAAGCAAACCGCCACCCGCAAATAAAGTGTTGAAAGCACTCAACTCCAAAAAATCGTCTCATCCAAAGACTAAAGTACTTAGGAATGTCAACTAACACTTACTTTTTACCATGGTGTTAACACATGCTTTGATTTGAAAAACACATACAAAAGTTTTTTTCCAACTTTATTACCTTTATATTTATTCAATGAACTCAATTTTGAATTTAATTCCTTACTTAAATACTCAAGCTCAACTTAATTTCCGTTTTACACGATTGCTCATAAAAATCCCCGGATTCTTTCAATATATACTCAAACAATTTTATGAGTTATTCACTTTTGAACTTGCATTTAATTTTCTTTTGTCTTAACTTACAAAATATTTTAAAATATGTTTACCGTGGTACACGAAACTTGAGTTCTTACTGTAACGACCCAAATTTCGATACCTTTTGAGTCAACCAAATACAATACATGTCCAACCCTAAGTGCACTAAAGCTCAGATGCTAAAGAAAGAAATTGGAGGGTGAGAAGAGATAAGAAAGAAAAGAGTAAAATAGAAGAAAAGAAGATTAAAATATAACAAAAAATCAGAGTAAACACGAATCTCACAGTGGAACGAATAAAATATATTATATAACATAACTTTTGAAATACAAATCTGTTTGTATATACATACCATCAACAGAGTTCAACACATACGACACAACGGAAATAAACTATAGATATAAAATGCTGAAGCCTCCTGCTCCAAGCTCTTCCAAGTGTATCTGTAAAATTCTGACTACTTGACTGTCCATACAAATTTGGGCACTCAAGAGTTTAAGGTAAAACAAAACAAAATAAACTCTGGGTCAGTCATGGGACTGGTGTGAGTAACTCCAACCACTTGGTTTAACTGTTAAAATCTTTTTAAAAGAAAGGATAATTGTAAGACTGATCCACATATAAATACAAATGGTTTTGAAAAGTCGGTGTGACTTAAAGTAGGATCTTTATATGGAATATGCGGAAGCGTATATGATATTCTAACTTATCTTATATAATAGTTATGCAAATAAATATTTGATAATATAAGATAACACATATAACTAAATGTAGCGAATAAAGTAAAGTGACACCAGGAATTTTTATACTGGTTCGGAGCACCGTCCTACGTCCAGTCCTAGACATCTTCTGGCTTTTGACTAATAATGCCCTCTCTTCACCCGGGGGAATAGGTTCACAACAAACTCGCGCACCAACAACGAGATTCCAACGCCTGAGCAACCGAACAGGACTTCAATAATGCAACAATGAGTTTGACTTTGGTTTGTGTTATTGAATAACACTGAGTAGCCAACAGTTTGAGTACACCATTGCTATAATCTTATCCTCAAGTATATAACATGTTTATAAAGATTTGAAGGAAGTATATTGCTATTGAACCTAGAGATATGAAATATATTCAGAGATTCAAAAACAATATGATCTTTTTAGAGATCTTTTTAAAATGCAAGAATGCATAGAAATTAAGATCAAGATATAGAATAAGAATTGGTAATTTGTAAAACAAGTTTGTGATGTATATATATTGGTTGAAGAGTAGTCAATGTTCATGAAGAGTTTTAACAAAGAGAAGCAACCATTCCCATTAGAAATGAGAAGGAATCTCTTCATGAAAGAAAGTGACCTTTTAGAAATATGACTGTTATTGTCAGGTCAGTCAACTAGTATAAAAATCACCAGTCAACTGGTAGAAAATTCAAATTGTATATATATTTGAAAAATGACTAAAAATAGTTATTATTGGAGTTTTAGTGCCCTACCAGTGGACTGGTAGTTTTTGGACCAGTTGACAGGTACAGGGAAGAAGCCCCAGTAATGGCTGTTTTTAGCCATTTACACACACATATATATATTTAAATGATTTGTGTATTTGAGTTATATAAAATGAGAGTAGATTTTTAGAGCAATTTAACACAATAAACACACACACACACACACACACACACACATATATATATATACATATATGTATATGAACTACCTCTTCAATCGATCTTCATTTCTTCGTTGTAACAGCCCGGATTTTTCCAATCATTTGAATTCGAATATTTAAATTGGTTTTAAATATTATATTTAGAGATATTAATGGATTTAATATTTAATTCGTTTATTTAAACGACAATGGAATGTTTATGTTCATATTTAATATAAAACGAATTCGTAATGGCATGGTAGTTCGTAATATTGAATTTTGAACTTTAACTGAATATATAGAATCCGTTATAAGTCAGAATTCTATGAAACAAGAAACGTTTGAATCAAATTGATTATAATTTTCTAATAGAAGAGAAAATTTTGAGACTCCAGCTTATATATTATAAGTTATGTCCAAATCAAAATTTAAAATGGTCGCTATGGAAATCCTTTATAAACGATAACGGCTATCCAATTAATTAAATAGGAATTTAATTATGATTTGAATATCGTTTAACATTTATATGCTAATACTGAGTTCTAATTTCACTTTGCTAAATCTAAAGTGATATGTAATTTTATTTGAAAATATGCGGTGATAATAATTAAATATCATTTAATTAAACAACAAGATTGGAGTAAACATATGAGATTGCTATCTACTGCGTATGGTATAATGAAAACTATGAAACCATTTGAATGGTGTATGAGGTCTACATGAGGAGCATTTAAACATAAAACCAAACAAAAAGTTACTTTGGAAATAAATAACCAGCTGCGAATATAAAAGTCTAACAAAATATGTTTGTACCTTGGATATCCATGTGGATTAATAATAAAGTCCCGGCATATACCCCTCTCTGGAAATGGAAAATCCTACTACTACTGTGCCTACAACTCCTTTCTGTTTGTGTCTACTACTAAATTTATCACCTAAGCACACTTACACCTAACACAAGTTTTTATTCTTATTTCCAAAGCCCGACAAATCCAGTTTACTTTCCAGTCCAACATCAGTAAAGGAGTACCATAGCCATACCTTTAAGTAAGTACAAGTCCTTGAAATTATAGTCAATCGTGTTGCTGCTTTGATTAAGAAAATTTGGCCTTAGGTTCATGATGTTGTTTTTATATTTTCTTACGCTTAATCTTTATCTTATTCATACTATATGCGTCTCATGGCACTAAACTTATTCACTTGTCCATAAATGCATAATTCGCTTTCTATTGTAAATTGGTATAAAGAGAAACTTTAGCTAGAAGACATACATAGGATAACAAGCTCTAATGACAGTACAAACATATACTGTGATTGCTACCTACTCTAATGCCTAGACTCGCCTACCCTATTTTTTCCCCAAAATTTAATACCAACACATGCAGTTGAAAAGTGTTAACACAGTTATCTCTTCTTTTTGCCTACCTTGTACAACTGACGTCCATTTCACTTGAGAAGGAAAGAGAACTCAGACTAGCTAAAACCTACCCTCTTCCCTGTATTTTCAAATCAAGTAACATCTCCTTTAGCTGTAGTTTTCCACATGCCTAAACTTTGAAAAAACTCACCAAGCCTAGACTAGCTGTGTCTTTCTGTAACCCTATGTGATCAAATCAAAACCTATGTATTCAAATCAGAACACAAAAATCACTAACCTATCCCTAAAATCCTTACAAAACTTCATGCCCAAGGAAAACATATATTCATAGGTAATAACTACTCTGTTTACCTTCCAATCCCTTGTAGAACGTGCATGCCTGAATGCAAGCCTACCCCAAAATCTACAGCTATCCTAAAGGAAAAGAAAACTCATAACATCTCTTCAAAATGCATTTAACCTAAACAGAGCCTAAGCTATTAACTTGAAACCTATAACTCTAAAGATTGGTACCCAAGTTTTCTATACCACTATATATACGCACGGGAAAAAGGTTCTCCTTCCATCCAGACATTTTGCAAGTTCAGTGCGAAAATAAATTTAAACAAATTTTATAAATCGAAGTGATTTAAACAAATTTTATAAACCGAAACAATGGGGGCGCAAGGCAAGGGGTGGCGGCGCAGTCATGTCAGTGGCGGGTCAGGTGTCAGGCAAGTGACGGTGAGTTGGAGATGCAGCCATAGACTTCATGGGAGTGTGTGTATAAAAGAAGAAAAAAATTATGCAGTAAAAAGAAAAGGGGAACGACGTGAACATGTAGGGAGGGAATAACTAGCTTGCGGTGGTGAAGAGCTGTCTAACAAAACATCGGTGCATGGGGTATAATTTAATGATGAATGACGCTGGGGATTTACAGACAGTGGGTGTGTGGTGCCGGTCGGAGAATGGGTGCATCGGAGGGGAAGGTAGCGACCTTGGAAAGTCGGCCATTGGAATAGAAATCATTTGGTGTAAATTATTTGCGGTTTTGGAGGAGTTTTGGCGTATTATAGAATTTACATGTACATCGTACAAGTTAGAAATGGGTTTAAGAGGAAAAAAATATAAAGGAGAAGAAGAAGGATACTTCCAGGCGAGTTGAAGTAGTGAGTGGGCCGAAGTGTTTGGGCCGAACGTTTAGTTATAAATAAAAAAAATTATATATGTTGAAGAACTTTCGAAAGTATCAAGTGGAGTTTGAACTATTTTAATGAAGGTGGGAACTAAACGTGGGCGGAAAGACGAAGTCGGTTATCAACTGGTTGGGAAACAAAGCATGAGGAAGGGGGTCGCACACCAGAAAGAAGGGGTATTGCCTACAGTTGGAAAAAAGAGATGAAAGACTAAACGCAACAGTGGGGTAGTGGGAAACATAAAGTAGGGGTTGGTTTTTTTTTGAAGAGAAGAAGGGATACTACAGTTGGAAAAGAGGTATCAACATATACTGTTAACCTATATATATTTACGGTACCATAAGTCTCAGTATACGTTGGGTAAGAAAACTTAGTATAGACCATTAAAATATATTTACGGGATTAATCTATATAGATTATTAATATTTTATTGTTAACATATGCCGTTAATATACTTGAAAGAGGTGTTGCATTAACAAACGTGTTTTGATAAATTAAAATATTTTCAAAGTTAATATTTAATTAAGGAGTATATTGGTTAAAATAAATTGTGAACTAATTATAATCTTTGTAACCTTTTTATATATGGTCAGATTTGGACAAAACAAAAGTAGTTGGAACCGTACCAACGAGCATGACATTATGGAGCAGGTTTAGTCGGGATTGGAAGCAACGAGGATTTTTAAATAAATTAAACACCGGTTTAATTTAATTAAAAACAAGCGGTTTTAACAATGGTATAAAAATGAGGTGAGTTAAACTCACTCAGATCTCCCATTTATAATTATTATAAGTTGGGTTTAATGTTTCTGTGCTATGTTTGCTAATTGTTGGTTGATTTGGTGATTGATTGGACGTTGTTAAATATTGTTATATTGATTAATTAATTTAAACGTTGTTTAATTTAAATGAAATGGCATCGTTATTTTTAACGATTATTTCCAATAAAGGCAACTTACCTTTTTGATTACGTTTATAATAATATAAACGTATTTAAATTAAATTGAATGCTTATTGGTTGACCACTATCAGTTGAATTGATTAGTTATTTGCATATGATCAGTACATGAACTGTTTAACCAACATGATTGGATTATTGATTCAATTATGGATTGTTGAATATGAATTCAACGTTTGCTTGATATTAACCAATGGGTAGTATTGGTTGAAGAATTAATAACAGATGGCCAAATATACAAACTAGTTTATAAAAATTGATTTACCGTCAGGTGAACCGATAGAAATGAAGTTATGAAATTTATTTTATAACTGAATATAGATTTTTAAATATATTATTTTAAATGAAATTTATAAAAAGGAAATAGACCGACCACATATATATTGTTTGTTTTAATCTCCAATCACTATTTTTGAACCAAAATATGTCGTGTGCGAAGCACGTGCCCATCTTAATTACTAAATGATTTTCTAAAGCTGATTCTTATATTGATAAGCAAGTGAGCGGAAATTAACATGGTGATTAATAACTGGGATTTGTTGTTTTTAAGAAACAAGTAAAATGGGATCGTATTGAATAGATTATTATTTATTTAATAATAATCAAAGCGGAAATCTTTGGATTTAAAAATCTATTTAATAAAATCATATGGAATCATAAGAAACTATTTATGGTAGGGTGAAGTTTTTAAGCAAATTATATTAGAGATAATATAAGTTAAGTTTAATTTGTAGTAAATCCTTATTGGAAATTCAATTTAATTGGACTTTATTAAATCCAGGTTGGACGAAGTTTCAAAATCCAAGTTTACCTGAAAATATTATGGAAACAAGGTTATTAGAAACGACATTTGAATGGAATATAAGCCAGGATATGAAATTAAAGAATTAGAACTTAACTGGAGATTGGTTGAGAATAATGATTTTCTAAATAATGATCTGATGTTGGTTTCAGTCTTCGGGGTTGATATTTAGGAAATTATTTTCTTACCGATTTATGGTTAGGAACTGATAAAGGTATGAAAAGGCAATTGAAATGGAAAACCAAATTTGAATTTAAGCGGTTAGGTGAGTAAAGTTATAAAGATGTAATTTAAATTAGGTACTGAAAATAAGAGATGTTGTTTCATAAGGAAGAATAAAAATGGGATTTGTTTTGATATTGGGAATAAATATCGGTTTTTGGTATTACGACTGATATCTACCTTAAGATAAGAATGTTGTTAATCAAGGTCTGAGAGGTAATTAAAATACCCCAACTTGAACGACTTCAGGATTATCGAAGGATGATATTAGTTGTAATTGTGAAAGTGTTAGAAATAGTTTATTTTGAGAAATAATAGTGTAACGTTATTTGAAGAATTTGGGAATATATAACGGTATTTTCAGAATAAGAAATAAGATTTAGAATGAGTTTATTCTATAACGTAAGTGACGATTATTTTGTTTTATATAATGAACAAAAGGAGATTACGTAAAGATTGTTTTACGATGATAAGTTGAATCGATAGTAATGTTATATCAAATGTTTTGAAATGGTAATTAACAAGAATTTGTATATGCTTTTAAGATATCTAGGTATATAAGTAAAATGATTTGAGAATATTTATATATAAAACTAATATATTATCTTTGATATTACAACTAATATATTATTGGCCAAATGACGCAGTGTAATAAGCCAATGGATTTATTTTATTTTTATGATTGTTTATTTTGATAGTTAAATAACCGACTATCAAAATCATGCCCAATGTCCTGTTGGCATGGAAAGACCGGGATCAAATGTTTATTCAAAAACTATTCTGAATCAGCAAGTACGTGAACGATGCTGATTGAAGATGGAGCAATTGAAGACCGTATATCTTCATGAGCGGAAGAACTATTGTTAAATATCTCTGGCAGATCCCTAGAGTTAACAATGATTCTATTGTGATTGAAATCTATGGATTTCAAGGATTACTCACTACTGATTTATTGGGTGATACCTAGGATGTGGTAGGATTGTGCCTTCGGTTCATCCTGTTTCTGGATGACTTGTATGGGCGATTGTATGACAGAGTATTTCAAAAGATCATGTACGTTGATTTTTACAAATGTATTTCTGTTGGTGGCGGAGAAGACACCTTGTCTTAGCTAACACACAGAATATTTTTATGGACGTCAATTAGTGATTTGATGAATCTGATAATGTGGCATTCAAAGTAAATGGTGGCCAGATGTTCTAAAGGTTAATTCAAAACCTTAAGCCTCATCAACCGGGAAATGACAAAAATCGGGCAGGCAGCATGGCTATTTGGGTCGCTCCCATTAGGGTGTATAATCATCTATCTAGAGAAATTCCTTTTTCTTCTTTAATCTATTTCAATGTTGTCCCTTTTTGGGAAACGATGGGTCGCACCCAACAGTTGGTGACATACATTCGATACACTCAAGAGAAATGAGTGGTCGGTCATGCGTCGGCCGGGTTGCAAGACGTTCTTGATGAACCCAATGTATTTCCCTCTAGGGATACACTATCGGCAACTGGTTCCATACCTTGTCATAGTCGGAATCCAATCTCCAATAAGCGCCTGCGGTTTTTATTGTATACTATATATGTGGAGCGTGATATGCAAGCATTCAGCTAGATTTCTATTTATTTGTACGTAGACACTATTATAATATCAGAAAAGTATTGATTTTCAAAACTTTTTTGGATTATCATAAGGTAAAAACCGTCCGTATTTATGTATGGATTTGGTCTTACGATTATCCTTTTCTTTCAAAAAGATTTTGACCTTAAAATCAAGTTGGATGACCTTTTAAACTTAGTGTGTTTTACCCACTCTGGTTCACCAGACTAACCCGGTGTTTGTAATGCTCGGGTTAGACCGGATTGTACAGGTTCAGGTTCAGGTTATCCGATGCTGTGAAAAGATGAGATGGAAGAGTTCAGACGTATGATATTATATAGTTTTTATTCCACTGTGTGTTGTATATGAGGATAGGTTATTATAACTTTCTAGTTGTGTTAATATACTCTGATGGTTGAAGTTTTATTTCAAGCTCTTAATAAAGTTTATTTATATATTATTTTTTGTTCCGTTGCGATATGAGATTATGTGTTGTGTTGGTTCTTCCCATTCTTATATTCTAATATTTCTTTCTTTCTTATCTCACCCTCTAACTTATTTCTAATAACTATCCGTGTTTTCAATTCTTGGGTTCTGACAAGTGATGCATAATATATATTATTGTCGGAATTCGGTCTCGAATTCCCGCAAGTCGTTACATTCGTTGTCGTGAATCAAAAATCTCATGAATCAACATTCTCCCCCTTTTTTGATTGATGACAACCTCTTGCAATTGTGTAGAGGTATTTATTTTCTCCCCCTGAATGTAAAGCTTCTCTACAACATTTTGTTAGTCCATATAAAATATACTTACCGTTTGCTTTCCTGTTAGTGTATAACATATTCAATACTTTCTTCCCCTTTGTCATTGATTAAAATGAATATATAACATTATAAAGCAGTGATCAACTATAGTAGGGAATATATGAAAATATTTTATAAGTCTTTATATGAAACAATTACTAGCTCCCTTCGAAGCTTGATATGTTCTAATAATGGTTTAGTAAAGATATATGCAATTTGATTTTTAGAATTTTCAAATTCCAAGTTTATAATTTGTTAGCATTTCTTTGCCTCCTGTCATATGTTTCGAGCAACCACTGTCAAGTATCCAGTTTCCTTTATTTTTGAGTGGGACCTATAAAAAATATATAGAAGACGTTGGTACCCACTTCCTCCGTTAGGGTCCTAAGAGTTAGATCATAGGAAACCAAACCCAAGAGGGTCCAGTGTCTCTTTTAAAAATATAATTAATATTATTATGCATAATTTTTAAGAAAATTTTAAAATACTTATTCCTAATTGAATGATTATTCGTTTTAGGAACCAATATACTAATATTTCTAGAATAATTTTTCTTTGAACTAATCTCAGATTTCCTAATACTAGGTGTTATTGGTTTGTTAAAACTAGATTTTTTTTCTTAGTACTATTTTTTTGTACATATCCAACCCCTTTTTACTAAAAGTAGGTTGATAATTTTCTAAGATTTTAGATAAATTCTCTCTACCTTTATTGAAATTATTAACATTTTTAGAAATATCATCTAATTTTATCTTAAGACTAGAATTATCTAATTCTATAATTTTAATTTTATTGTTTAAATCATAATTTTCAGAAACAAGCATATTGTTTTTTCATTTTGAGTTTCAATTTCTAGACTCAATAAGGAAAGTTGAGAATTTGTATTGGATAGAGATTCTTGAAGTTTTCTAATTTCATCCTTTAAAATCTCTTTTTCATCTTTTAACAAATCACTTTCAAATTCTGCTCTTTTCTTATCTTCATTTGCTTATTTAAACTTTCTTTTATAAATATTTCTAGATTCTAAAATTTTTGTATTAATTTCAATCATTTCTTCGAAAGTAAAATCACTAACCTCATTTCTTTTGCCATGAATCACACGTTAGCTTGTTCGCTGTCACTGTCACTATACCTTTCAGAAGATGAAAATTTTGAATCATCCTAAGTTACTGAAAAAGCTCTTTTCTTTTCATCTTTCTTCTTGTGTTGCTCATTCTTTAGTTCTGGACAATATTTTTGATAATGTCTAGTTTTGTGACTATTGTAGCATTCAACCAGGGATGAATTTGCCTTATTATTCTCTTTTATAGGATTTTTCTTCATATTTTTCTTGTTTCCCTTCTTCTATTTCAGAAATTTTTAGCTATGAAAGCTATGTTCTCTTCATTTGAATATGATTCATCTTTTTTTTTCCGCATGGAAAGCTAGATTCTTTTTATCTTGAGCATAATTCCTTTTAGCCTGCAAATTCACTTCATATGACATTAAATTTCCTATCAGCTCTTCGGGTTTCATGGATGAAAGATTGTTAGCTTCTTCGATAGCAAAGACTTTTCTTTCCCATTCATCCATCAAAGACTTTAGGAATTTTGATACTATATCAAAATCAGTAAATTTTTCACCTAATCCCAATAATGAACGATAAATGTTTTGAAATCGTGAATATATATCATTGATAGATTCATTTTCATTCATTTTAAAATTCTGGAATTGATTTTTAAGCATGGATATCTTGCTTTGTTTGATCTTGCTAGTTCTTTCATGAGTAATTTTGAGTGTTCGCCAAATTTCATATGTAGTATTACATACAAACTCGGTTAAACTCATTTCTATCCCAGGCACAATGCAACATATTCATGACTCTAGCATTAGCGGTAGCTTCTTCTTTTTCACTAGTTGACCATTCAGTATAATTTGTAGTGGGATGTGAATATTCTTTTTGAGTAATATTCCAAAAACCATTAGCTTGCATATATATATATATATATATATATATATATATTCTCATACGTGTAGCCCAATAACTATGATTCATGCAATTGAAAAATGGAGGTCGTGCAATAGATTAACCTTCCATATATCTAGTGTTTGTGCTTAAGGCATTGTTAGTATTATTTTTCATATTAAATCATTATCAATTAACTGTTACAAGGTTAAAAGGCACCATCTCGTCAATCAATCTTAGGCAATTTCTACCTACGATTAACAGAACAGCCCTTGCACTTTATTCCGTCTTCAATTATCTTCAACACATTTTATTCGCAAGCCTTATGCCATGCGGAGTGGTTTTTTAGATTATAAACCTGATCCCAGTCTCTTTATATTAACAACGGAAATATAAAATGGGCTAAAACTTTGGTAGTACGTTATTTAACTATCAAAGGAAACATGCATACAACCAACAATCATATTTCCAAATGGAAATTCTATTGATCAATCAACAAGCAACAATGAGCCCTTTAAATTAATTTCTTATTAATTTATCATTTCCTGATTTCTTGTTTTCCAAGTTTTCCATATCTATTCCCAGATATTTCTCAAAACTCATTTGGTCTCTCATGATTCCTGGAAAACATTTCCATATATTCATATTTCTTATTTTCTCATTAGCTAAATTTTTCGTTTTCTATGCTTAGAAAACATCTCTGATTATATTCGGAAAATGTTTCCAAAACCCATTTACCTGGATTTAAATGAACATTGTATAACATTGTTGTGACCACTCAACCCATTGAACACTCATTAACTAGCTGTATCTCTAACCAATCTTCACCATCGAACGTTAACCATTCCTTAGTCAAAAATGAAATCAACCAAGTTGGGATATAATCATCTTTTAGACCTTAACTGAATAACATTCTAAACTTCGAAATAGATAAAGCTCAAAACTTCTATCTTGAACAAACATTTCTTACGTAATTCTCCTATTCACTTTAAGAATCCACTTCTTTTCCAAAAAACATTGATTATAATGATAGCGTTATAATCACCGCTTCCGAAATATTAAAACTTAATAAATAACTTTTATTTATTAATATGAATGAATAAATAAAGAGTTAATTAATTAAATAAATAATTAAATTTTGATTAAAGCAAAAAGTAAATAGTACTTTCCTGAATTTGATATAGTCGAGTTTCAATGTGTAATTCTCTTTGAATAATCTCTATTCGATTAACGTTCCGAACTTCGGTATAAATTACCCTTTTAGGTCAACTCAATTTCTACTTTCATTCTAAATTCAACTTGGAATTTACACTTCTAAACCCTTACTAATTTTCCTAATAACCATTCCAATATGAAAAATGTTTTCTTTTAAACCATTATTCGCTTTAAATGTGAATATTATTCCTTTCTAAAAATCTGGACTCGTTATATCTAATCAATCTTGATTTTTTTTTGTAAATACTATTACAGGTTCAAATTCCATTTGCCGAGTCATTTTATAACTTCTTATCCACATTCCACTTCATAATCAAATCTCATTTATATGTAAACTTTCTAGTTGATTTTATCTAACAAGTTATAATTCTATATCGACTTTACATTCGATTATAAAATATTGGTTTCAAAATTAATTATTAATTATCTTGTCAAGTTCTGAATTATGTAATATATAATTTCTTGAAAACATATTACTTATATACAATTCGACATAGTCGAATTCAAATTATAAATCCTTATGCATTTATTTTAATTCTATTCACATTTCAAAAATCGAAATAAATTTCATCGTTTTCTTTAGAAACGATTTCCAATTTCCCTTTTAATTCATTATTGAATTTACATTCCCAAATTATCCAATGATAATTATTTCACTTTATTTATAAACATCATTTATAAATTGAACTACTTGTTTTTGTTATTAAAACAAGTTATTCTTTCCAAGCCCATTTGAAATTAAAATAACTATTTTGGAAAAATAGTTTTTTTTTTCTTTTAAAACCCCAAATTCATTTTCCTTCCATTCGAATATATTTTATGGTATTTTAAATACCAATTATTCTAGGGTCAGTGCTAGTCAAGTATCCAAAAACAACAAATCACTCACAAAATTTCTAACACATCATATATCACGGTATTTATGAAAACAAACAATAATAATTTTGAGGAATCCAGTTGGATCCCTCTAACCTGTTTTTCTTCACCCAAAGATGTTAGACAACATAAATAAATTCCAATTCCGCTTCAAAACGGAATATCGTGATATACCAGGTCATCAGCTATTATGTGGGGGTGCATAGGGTCTCATCTGCTAAAACATGCAGGAATATCAATCTATCAACCTTAAATATAATTAATGTATATACATAATAACAACAATTGATAATAATATATCAATTCATCCAAACAATCATCACATAGCATTCGATCATCATTTATCAACATTAAAATATGTTTATAAAAATTATAAACTAAACAGATTTAATGAGTTTACTTCCATTGGATGTTTATCATTGAATAACGATAAACATTGATTAATTAAATCAAGCATTTTATTTTGCCATAAATTATAATGAGCTCCAAATCACTCCAGTCTAGTTACATTGAGTAGCGTGCATCCATATGATTCCAACATGACAGACAGCTCATCAATCTGACATCGTATGAGTGAGATATAAAAATTACTGGTTATTTAAATTGAATTAAGCTTATATTTATTTAATTACAGACCTCACCAACTTTAACCTGCCCAAAACAACCCAACCCGCAACAAGCTTCTTCCCCCCGATATAAACTCCACCTACAGTAAACTACACCATTAACGTGCGTCCCCTCCATCTTGTTCCCCACTTTTTCTCCACTGAATCGACTTCCACCACCACCACCGGTCTCCATTCATTGGATACTTCAATTCCATCAGAAACAAGAGGAACTCACACCCCCTAAACTTCTCGCGATTTCCAGACCAATACCCCCACTATGCTATATATACCAAAGTTTATTAGCAACAAAACCCACCAAAAAATAACAATGTGCGCTTCGCCTTCACCAGAATGGCGCCGTCCTCCAAAACATCCAACGATGACCCTAACTCGCTAAAGACCCAACCCTAGGTCCAATGCTCTCACGTGGTTTCTAGGAATGTACGCAACTAAAAAATTTGAGATGGTCAAGGCATATAGTTCGATTTCAGGAACATACGTGTAACGTCCCTTTTTTTGGTCAATTATTTAAATTATTTCATTATTTAAAATGTTGATTCGAATTTAAATAACTGAATTTAACAAATTTGAATATTTATTAATATAAATAATATAATAATATTTTATTTTCGAAATGGTCGAGATTAGTTGAAAATGTAATATAATGTGAATTGGCAACATAAAAGGATTTAATGTTATTTATATTGAATTATAATAACGATTTCGTTTATTAAAAGATGTTAGAACATTTTATATATATATATATATATATATATATTCATTATATGACGAGCTGCAGCGGCGCGGTAGTTCGTAATATTACATTTTAAACTTTAATTGGACGTGTAGGATCCAATATAAGTCGGATTTCTTCGAAACAAGAAACATCCGAACCTATTGGATAATATTTTTCTAATGAAGGAGAAAAATCGAGTTTTCATGTTGTAGATTTTGTTTTATGTCCAAATCAAATTTTCAAATAGTCGCTATAGAATTCGTTTATAAATTATAATGTTTATTTACATAAATAAAAGGATTTTTAAATTTACTTAATATCAATTTGGCTTGGAATTCAACCCAGAGTATTTTATTTTGAAACTACGTGAAATTCTGCTGAGGTATGTCCGATAATAATATTTTATTAATATTATATTAAGGTTTTTTAAAATTGTTTTATTTCAATTTAATTTAGACCCTTAAAAAGGGACTTTATTTAAACGATCTCCGTTTTCAACGAAACAAATTTTATTATGACCGTAATAGCTAAGTATTGCTAGATTTGAAGTTTCGCGTCAATCAGAGTTCTTCTCGTCCCAATTGAATTCATATGTGACCACATGGATCAATAAACATCGATTGGAAATGGCGATAGGCACAAAATAAAACATCTTTAGTCATGTCATGATAAAATAATATAAAATTATTAACACCCTCTATATATATTCCCTAATCTTCAGCCAACCCAAACCAAAATCGTTCACCAGCCATAAAATTTTGCAAAAACACCCCTCATCACGTTTTAATTTATATCTTTAAATATAGAATGAATTGAAGGGAGGTTCCAAGGGGAAAGTTGAAGATCTGAGCGATGGCTACTTGCTGACCAAATTTGGTGAGCTATAATCATCTGTGGTGGCTGGAAATCGCGAAGAACGGCGAAAAACTGATTTCGATTCTATAGAATTTAAGGGAGCTACAATCAATTTCAGGCCAAAAATCCCAAAGGGAAGTTGTTCGGGAGGAAGAGAGCTATGTTTCTTCTTTATGTCGGTCATTCTAATATTGACCGTGGTGGTTGGTGTGGTTAGATGATGTAACGGCGCGATTTTCGATACCTTGAAAACCGTGTCATTATTGAAAGAATTTAGAAGATGAGAAAGAAAAGATAGAACTAATAGAATAGAAGAAGAAGAAGATCACAACTGAACAGAATCAGAGTAAAACGAAACTCGCAGCGGAACAAAATAAGATGTATTATATAACATAACTTTGAATACAAAACTGTATTGTATATACATACCATTATCAGAGTACAATACATCATACCACAGCGGAAATAACTCTACATAACTAATGGTGAAGCTTCCTGCTTTTGAGCTCCTCTAAGTGAATCTGCAAAGCCTGAAACACTTGACTGCTCGTACAAATTTGGGCACCCAAGAGTTTAGGGAAAACAAACAAAATAAACTCTGGGCCAGTCATGGGACTGGTGTGAGTAAATTCCAACCATACTGTTTTACTTTGAAAATCCTTTTCAAAACAAGAAGATAATAGTAAGACTAGCCCACACATAAACATGGACGGTTTTTACCTTACTATAACCCGAAATATTCTTGATATCAAAACCCAGTGATATTATGATAATGTCTAACCAAATAATTATACAAGTAGTAGAACGCTTGCATCTCACGCTCCACATATATATAGTATAAAATCATAAACCGCAGGGCGCTTATCGGAGAATGGTTTTCAACAGACAAGGTATGGGAGCACCTTCTGAATAGTGTACTCTAGAGGGGATACACTCAGGGTTCAACAAGAACGTCTTGCAACCCGACCACACATGACCGCTCACTCATTTAGCTTGAGTGTCGCGAATATATTGCCACCACGGTTGTAGGCCATCCAACCGTCATCCGAAGATACAGAATCGAAAAGAAGTATAAATATGAATTTTCTCTAGATCGGTGACAATACACCCTACTTGGGGATGACCCAACTAGTCATGCTGCCTAGCCCAACTTCTGTCATTCCTGGTTGTGAGGCTAGAGGCTACGTCTATCTTCAGAACATCTGATCACCATTCACTTTGAATGTCACATCGTCAAATCCGTAATCACACATTGATTACACAAATGCACACTGGGTGTAGAATAGAGAGAAGTTACCTTCTCCCCACCAACTTGGTATATTCGTAAAATCAACGGCATGACCGTTGGAAATACTCTGTCAGACACTCGTCCATACAAGTTGTCCTGGGACTGGACAAACAAATAAACATCATTCTAGAACTGGACGACCCTTGCATTTAACTCCGTCTTCAATTATCTTCAGCATATCTAATTTGCAGCGCTTATGTCTATACGGAGTGGTTTTCAGATAACATATCCAACCGGTCTCTCCGTATTGACAACGACGGTCAAACACTTCGATAGTCGGTTATTTAACTATCGGAGTTAAAACAACATCCATTCTAATGTATAACTAAACATCATACAATCACGGGCGCTTTTTATTTAACATTCGTTATATTTTCAAATTCCCATATCTCACTAGATATTTCTCAAACTCTGTTTTTGCCTCTAACACTTTTGGAAAACATTTCCAATTATTATAAACTTTTATTCTTTCATGTTCCAAAAATATCCGTTATTAACGTTCGAACTATTTCCCATTAAGTTCACATTTTTTTATTCCTATACTTGGGTAATCTACCTTATTTACACTGGAAAATATTTCCAAATTCATCTTAACCTTTTAATCGGCCCAACGTTCACTTTTAAAACATTATTCCCTTTGAAATGGGAATACCATCCCTTCTTATAGAAATCTAAACACCTTGATCATATAACTCTTTATTCACGTAATAATCTCCCTTATCTTATTTACCGAAATCTCTTTCATACTTTGTCACTCCTATTCTACTTTATAAACTCTGTCTCTAAGTCAACTTCTTATCTAATCGATATCAAGTTTATAACTAAATACTGATTTCTATCCTAGCAACATTTATTTGTTTATAACTAAATGTTAATTATTCTATCAGATTATAATCCCTAAAAATAGTTTACTTTTAATACATTCGACATCGTCAAATTCTAGTTCCAAATCCTAACGGTTTAATCCTAATCACATTTCGAACATCGAAATGCTGTCATCAGTTTCTAATACGATTCCCCAATTCTTTTTCTAAACTCTTTCTTATATTTCTTTGAACAAACGTTGTTACTTATTACTCTAGAATAAGTGGATTTCAAACGAAACTGTTACATTTCCTAGGAAGTGCTGTTATATATAAAAGTCACGCTTAAGTCTAATCAACAGCAGCTAATTTGTCGCTATAGTTCTAAACTTGTCATACGCTGTAATATTCTCCTTATAACTAATTACAGTCGCACTTACCTTATCAACAGCGTTATTTTATTGCTATAGTTCAACTTGTCATACGTTGTAATATTCTTTGTTATAACTAATCTTGACATAACAGTCACACTTGTCTTATCAACAGCGTTATTTTATTGCTATAATTCTAAGACTGGCAATACGCTGCCGTATTCCTTTTATACACATCTTGACATCTCTTTCCGTTACAAACTGTTATCGTTCCTCGATAATAGTGAAGCCGTTCAAGTTGGGGTATTCTATTTACCTCTCAGATCTTGATCGACAACGTTCTTATCTTAGAACAGATATACGTTCATAACTCTAAACTCCTTATTTCTTATAATATACATCAAATCGTATTTCCTTGTTTTATTTTGGAATATGGTTTTATAATACCACATCTTTATTTTGAACTCGGTTGTTTACGATTATTTATATTCCACATTAACTTTTCGCTTTCTCTATTCCACAGTTCTATTGATAACTTCTTAAATTAAAAGGTAATTAAATCTCATTTATTTCTAAACTGTTTTCATTAGATTAATTAAAGGCCAATTAATCTAATAATCATTTTCCAAATACCAGTTGATTAAATCAACTTCATTCCATCAGTAAATTCGTTAACTGATCTTAATTACTTCTCATTAGATTAATATAATTAATCTAATAATATTTCTAAAATTGTTTATCTTAAATATAATTATCCAAATACTTAATCATCAGATAATTTCTGCCTTATAAACTTATTTAAATATCAACAATCGTTTTTATTTATTTTATAAAAACGAACTCTAAAACACTGGTTTATAATAGAACTTCTATTATAAATTTAAATCTTCTTTTTAATTATAAAAATATAATTTTTATAATTATCTTAGTTGATTTGCCTGACGGCCAATCAACTCCTTAACAAAACGATGGGTTTATGGTCGACTGTCGCCACTTTCTAAATCGATATCGTTTATTGATTTATCGAAACAGATGTTGAATTTCCGTTCAACATCAATATTCACATGGGGTTTTAAATATAATTCGGGTTCAAACAAAACAAACAGTACATATAATTATCAAGGAATCCGGTCGGACTCCTCCAACTGGTTTCCGCATCCACAGATGTCAGTCAACACAATTTACACTAACTCTATACTAGGGGGTATTCTAATCGGTGGAATCAGTGTCCAACTGATGATGTGTACATATATATAACGGTATATAATATTCAACCAAATTAATTGTAATCAACCTAATCAACCATCACACAACATTCAAACAACATTAAAATATAATTGCAATATTTTAAAATAGATCAGAGTTAGTGATTTCACTCACCTTGGCGCGTTAACCGTTAAATAACGATTTGCGTCGGTACACCGGATCAGACGCTATAACTTCCAAGAGCTTCCAATGGTTTCGAACCAGTTCCAGTCCACTCGGTTGCCTTTATTATATCAGTCCGCTTCCACTTCCTCTTTCGCTGCCTCCTTTCTGTTCGATACTGTGAAAACTTGTCGCTTTCTCCCTCGACATCGTTCCAGTTCAACACGCGGTGCCTCAACTCCGTCCACGCAATATGAACCTGCTGTTCATAGTACTCTTCTTCCAAAATGTTTCATCGCGTCTTGCTCCCATTTAAACTTAACATTTTCAAAATGTTAGCTGCTTCGATCCACACCATTGCTTCACGAACCCCAATAATCCAAACACCGTTATACGCTCTCGGTCACCCTCGCACCATCCTTCAACTCGTCACGCACTACATAGAAGATCCGACAAACACAACTTGATTTTCTAGCCTTCTTCTTCACTCCACAATGTATAGCTTGCATGGCACATTCCCTCACTACAAAAACAGTCTTCCTGCTCGCTGACCCACGTATTTCCCGGTGAAAGCCATGCAACGTCCCCCCTACCTTGTATTATCATAATTTTAAACCACCTGCTTATCCCCCATAATGAAACTCCAGTATTTATTCACGTCAGAAAAATATGCCCACTTTGAAACCTTCTCAAACTACACGGCTCCTTACTTCTCCATCATTTCATAGCTTCCTCCACTACGTGGCATCCCCATACTCCATTTCTCTTTGCTGCGCCCGATACGTACGCCGTACACATCTGCTTCCCCCTTCACTTCGCACCTTTCCCCCATACACAGTCTTTACCAACAATTCTTCTCACATGAACAACTCCAACTTAAACCCATCAGCCAAGCAAATGAACCACCGTATGCACAGCTCCTCACGCCATCTGTCCTTGCTTTGCTCACGTCTTTGCCTTCTACAGTCCATCATGCATGTAGCTCACCACTTTTAGACATCTTCTTCACGTTATTTCTTGTACCCCTCACCTGCATTCATTTTTCACGCATCAGGCTACCCAAGAACGTTGCCCCCTCTCATGTATACCCCCTTCCTATTCACCATACTACAGACTTGAACGCCTGTCAATTCAAATCCCTTTTACACCCTTCATTTAAAGCAACAATGCCTTTCCTCCCATCTCCCAAGACCAGATGCACTCATGACCACATGTTTCCTCCCATCTCACGTACAGCTCCTCCATGCTACCCTTTCTTCACGTCACAGCACATACACAACCTCCCCCACTTTCTAACTCCACTAAACTTCACCTCAAACGGCACCACACTCCTTCCAGCGCCATGCCTCAGCTCCGGTCCTTCCACTTCACTCGCTCAATCCAACGGGTTCCTTAAAGACGAGCTCGACACACTGTCGAAGAATGAAGACGTCACCCAAACTCACTAACCTTATCACCGGTGTATAACATCGGATTTGAACCCGGTAGAAATCGTACGAGCGAGAAGACAGAAGTTTGTATACGTAAGGATATAGCAGTTTCCCTTTTTATTTTTATTATTTTATTAGCCATAAAAATTCGGCTAAGTTTGTTGAATCCCATGGAAGCGAACCTATTGCGTGTTTATATAGTTGGAGATGCTTAAGCCTTAAGCTTGAGTACAATATAGGTTCTTAGATAGGTTATGGGTCTTTGGTAGGTGATGGTCTTCATTTATTGTCTGTGTTTTAGGGTAGAGAGGCAGTACAATATTGGTATATATATATATATATTTCCTTACTTACAGGCTAAGGTACATAGGACGTGTGACATTATATAGGGTTATGGTGTAGCATGGTCTGTGCTTAGGTGTTAAGGAAAAGGAACGTGCTCCTTTACAGGTTCATGCGCGAATTTAGGAAATGGGTGCTTATTTTCTTTCCTAGGTCGTGCGCACCTCACCCTTAGGGAAATGGGTTTGGAGATTTTTAGTTTATTATGATTTAACGTTTTGTTTTACTTTAGATATTTATGAAGGGTTCTCACTGCGTAAAATCTTGTTCATGTCTGAACCACTACGGACAGAAATAAAAATACAGTCGTGTCCAGCGAGATGCCACGATCCCAAAAATATAATAATACCGGTAGATTAACTCGTATTTTGAAATCCCGAAATACCGATACAGGGTACACAGTACTCCCAATAAAAAGTTGCAGATTTAATTAATTAAAAATTACAGTAAAATTCTAAAAATTAAATTATCGCTGCACCTCAAAAGAACCTTATCCCGATTTGCACTCGATATCAAGTTATATCAAATAACCGTTACGGTCGATATACGATTTCACAGCGACTTTTTGAATATTTGATTTGGACATATCTTGCAATCTGTACGACGAAATCTCTATTTTCCACTTCCGTTGGAAAGATACAGTTCAACAGATTCCAACATTTCTCGTTTCGAAGAAATCCGATTCAAAACGAGTCCGGTACACTCAGTTGAAGTTCAGAACGTTAAATTACGAACTGCAGCGTCGTTATGGGCTCGATTATAATTAATATATATCTTTATACGTTCAACTTCCTTTTAATTAATATATAAATCCACTTATATTACAAATTCAATATTTAAACTGATTTAAATATTTAAATACCAACCGACAAAAATGCGGGACGTTACATACCTTCCCCCTTAAAATAATTTCGTCCTCGAAATTGCTAAGATAGGGAAAATGCTACAATCTTTGTTATAACATGGTTAATTTTTTTTTTTTTGTTTACTTCATAATTCCAGTTTCCACTGAACTGATTATTTCCAATTAAAATATTAATTCCTTATTATTTCGAATATTTTCAAAATTTCTGAAAATTTCCTAACAGCTTAAATTTTCAGAGAATCTCGCCAGCATCTCCTCTGCACGGCTCACTCGGTACTACAACAACTTGCCACTCCGGGCCTTCTCCAATCCAAAAGAAAATCAAACATCCAAATGGCTTGCCCAAACTGACTCATAAAAAATCTCATACTCGTATATAAACGTGTACCTTCTCTGTTGGGCATTCAACTCTATCTCTGCCATCTGCTATCAAACCAGCATATCCAAGCATCCTTGGTTGATCTCCCATCAATCCGTTCTCAAACCAGTCTTTCGCTTTTACTAAGCCAAATTTCTATTTCAACTCCGATTCCACTCTCAGTTCTTAACCTTGTTAAGTTTTATTACGACATTCCATTTACTGATTTATTTCTCAAATCAGTTATCTCCATCTCTAATTCAAAATTCGATTCTTATTCTCCAAGAATCAATTCATTTTTAATAACTCGAATCTCCAATATTTTTCTTTTATAATTTTCATTCTGGATCTTTCCAAATTCAGTCCAGTTTTGTTATCTTTGTTTAAATTCCATTTTTACCATTTTAACTCCATAAGTTAAATTTTTATTTCAGAATTCAAATTCCTGGGATTTATTTCAAATCAGTTTGAAATCATATATAATTTAAAACATTTGAATTTTTGACAACTTGTTTCTCAAACAATACAAAACAAAATCTTTGGTAGTAATCCGTCACTTACCAGCTCGAAAATGAACACCGACAATGTCGCGATCATCATCGGAATTTATTTTCCAACCATCGAAGTGAGTTCAATACTATATTGCTTTAAAAACTCATTTATAATCACTCTATTTTTGAAATTACTTCAAAATATCTTTCATAGCACTTGGAAAACAAATTTTCAAATCTCCCAGGATTTTAAAATTCTCTTATATTTAATTCAAATTCAATTTCAATTCTTTTCCAAGTTTCTAGAGTTTTATTTCAATTCTGGTTTTTAATTCAGATTCAGCTCATCTAATTTTGCATATCATACTTATATAATATTTCGATTGGTAATTTATATAACCAACTCAATTATAATCTTGTTCGATCATAATAATGATCAAATATCCAATATATTATATTAATATCAAGATATACACTTCTTTTTATATCAAAATATACTTTGGGTAAAATTATTTCATTTACCCTCTTTTCAAAACATACTGTGTCGAATTACTCTGTTCAAGAGTTTAGAAACACCTATCGACTCAGTTTGCATTACTGTTTCGACCAGAATTCATAAACCACTCGACTGACCAGTCAACACAATATAAAATAGTTATTATATAAATCACAAATACGCGCTCATATATATACACTCAACTCAATCTAGAGTATTACTAACTCCATCTCTATTGAGTTACGTCACAGAGCCAAGGTAATCACTTAACCTCGCTCTGATACCAACTGTAACGGCGCGATTTTCGATACCTTGAAAATCGTGTCATTATTGAAAGAATTTAGAAGATGAGAAAGAAAAGATAGAACTAATAGAATAGAAGAAGAAGAAGATCACAACTGAACAGAATCAGAGTAACACGAAACTCGCATCGGAACAAAATAAGATGTATTATATAACATAACTTTGAATACAAAACTGTATTGTATATACATACCATTATCAGAGTACAATACATCATATCACAGCGGAAATAACTCTACATAACTAATGGTGAAGCTTCCTGCTTTTGAGCTCCTCCAAGTGAATCTGCAAAGCCTGAAACACTTGACTGCCCGTACAAATTTGGGCACCCAAGAGTTTAGGGAAAACAAACAAAATAAACTCTGGGTCAGTCATGGGACTGGTGTGAGTAAATTCCAACCATACTGTTTTACTTTGAAAATCCTTTTCAAAACAAGAAGATAATAGTAAGACCAGCCCACACATAAACATGGACGGTTTTTACCTTACTATAACCCGAAATATTCTTGATATCAAAACCCAGTGATATTATGATAATGTCTAACCAAATAATTATACAAGTAGTAGAACGCTTGCATCTCACACTCCACATATATATAGTATAAAATCATAAACCGCAGGGCGCTTATCGGAGAATGGTTTTCAACAGACAAGGTATGGGAGCACCTTCTGAATAGTGTACTCTAGAGGGGATACATTCAGGGTTCAACAAGAACGTCTTGCAACCCGGCCACACATGACCGCTCACTCATTTAGCTTGAGTGTCGCGAATATATTGCCACCACGGTTGTAGGCCATCCAACCGTCATCTGAAGATACAGAATCGAAAAGAAGTATAAATATGAATTTTCTCTAGATCGGTGACAATACACCCTGCTTGGGGATGACCCAACTAGTCATGCTGCCTAGCCCAACTTCTGTCATTCCTGGTTGTGAGGTTAGAGGCTACGTCTATCTTCAGAACATCTGATCACCATTCACTTTGAATGTCACATCGTCAAATCCATAATCACACATTGATTGTTATTTGAAGCTATATAAAATGACGCGACAACCGTCAATTGAAATCAATGGTGTGTTAACTCTCACACTTTTCTGGTATACCATGATGTGCTAAATTCACATAATTATAACTTATCATTGGATGGTTGGACGTTATGGATGCTATTGGTTTTTATTTGTTGATAATTGATGTTAATTATATTTCGTCATTTAAATTGCATTATATTAATGAAATCATTTCTTATGTTATTATCAAAATGTTATTGTTATATGTGATACAGTGAAGAACAGGCTGGGGGAATCCAACAGGATTCCTCAAATAAATTGTATGTTATTTGTTGTGTATATTATTCATATATATGAATTGTTTACCTCAAATGACATTAAAACCTTTTTGGATGTTGATGATTGAATGGATGAAATCATTGTTGTGATTTTAATCAATCGACAGTATGGATTAAGTGGTTGGTAGTGATGGCCTAAAATCAATCATTTTATGACGTTGTTTTACCGTTAGGTGAATGGACTAAGTTTTAAGTTATAAAATTTATTTTATAACTGAATTGAAGTTTTCAAGTTTATTTTATATAAGTAAATTAAAATAGAAGTTTTATAAATATGTCTATATTTATAATCATGTTTTATTAAACGTTTTATATAACGAATTTTTATGTCGTTAATGATTTTTATGAGCAAGAAGCCAGGAACTAACCTACGAGTTAGTAAAACTGAATGATTGATTTTATAAAACAATTAAACGATGTTTTTAAATTAATTACGTTATTAATTAATTTAAGGGGGAAAGATGAATGGAAATTAGTTAACAGCTTAATTGATGTTAATGGTTGGCAAACTCAACTGTTTTTAATTGAAATTGACGATTGGGTTAATTTGATTTAAATTAATCTAATCAATAGTTTTTCAAAATATTCGTTAAACTTAACGAATGTTGTTAAAAGTTAGTTAATCTTTGATTAACTGTATCTTTAAGTGATTTCTAATTGCTTATTATTAATAAAGTTGATTATTATTTAATAACAATTTAAAAATGATAATTCATTCTATCTTTGGTTAATAATGAAATTAACTTCTTTTAATGTAGTTAATGTTGAAGAAAATTATTATTTAAATTAATAATAATTAAAGCAATTACTTTTCAATTGAAAATTAAATTAAGAAGTTATCAAATAGAAATAAGCTTTAATTAAAGTCTAGTAAGAGTTTTATAAAAGGATTATAGTCCACGTTTACAAACAAAGTTTGTAAATGTGACTTGTAAGCTAATGCAGAAGCTTCAATTAGATTTTACTTAATTAGGTAAAAGAAATTAACATGTAAAGTGGGTTTTCAAATAAAAGAAAATGGTTTATAAAACATAGTAAATGGAAATGGAAATGATATATCAGATTTTTGAGTTGCCAACATTTATTATCTTAAGATAAGAACATTGTCAATCAAGGTCTGAGAGGTAATTAGAATACTCCAACTTGAACGACTTCACTATTATTAAGAGATAGTATTAGTTTGTTATGGGTAAGGATGTTGTAATGATTTATTTTTTTCAAATAAAGAAAGAGGAAAGACTTTTTGAGAATATAAAACGATGTTTCCAAGATAAAAGAAATAAAAGATGTTTTATGAGCATAGTAATATTTCGAGACAAAAGGAATATAAGCAAGGGATTTGGGTAAATACATTTATAAGTTATGGTTAATGTTTTCAAAGTAACAGAACAAAAGATTTTTGTTGAGATAAAAATTTAGAATTGATTTATGAAAATTAATGGAATATTGTTGATGGAATATTTTATATAATGGAATAGTGTTGATGAAATATTTTTTATGCAGTTATGATGTTTTGATTGTATTTTGTACTTAGGTTTTAAATTAATTAAGTAGTCAATTGCAATTATTATAACTAAATAAATTTTAACTATTGTTTTAGTTTTTTTTTGAAAGGCAAGTAAACTTTTACTCACACTAAAAACAATTACAAACGACCTGTACAATAGCTATACAACACACTCTTTCACTCAACTATACAGTATTGAGAAAAAAACAAAGACAATATACAATGAAACCTAGAAAAAACTCAACACTGCAAGTAAAAAACTGATACACATCCACTGGCATTCCCTCAAATAACTGCGCATACAGTTTCATCATATCCAATACACTTTAATGCAACATTCATCAACCCTGAACATCTTTCAAAGTTCTGGCATTTATATTAGCATAAAGTTGACTAGCTGTTCTCAATCCTTTCCTATAAATCTGATTATTCCTTTCAATCCAGAAAAAATAAATAAACCTCTTTGAAATTCTCAACAGCATTAATGATTTTTTTGTTCTCCATCTAGTTGCCTTGAAAACAATGAACAATTCAGTTTTGCTGTTGTTAGAGGGTCTATGATACCCGCCAGCCGCCAGTAACCTACTCCAAACTTGAAAGACATAATTGCATTTAAAGAAAAAATGCACATTAGTTTCTACTTCACGTCTACAAAGAACACACTGATTATCCAATATAATGGCAATTGAACAAAGCTTATCTTTAGTGTTCAAGGCATTAGCCATTACTTTCCATAGCAGGAAATTTTCTTTTGCCGAGCTTCCCACATTCCAGATTCTGTTAGACCATGCAAAGGATTGCCTATCACCTTTCATTAAATCACAAATAAGCCGAACAGAATGATTTCCTCCATGCCACAAAACGCTTTATCTCCAAGAGATTTAAAGTTATAATATATGTCTTTCCAAAGTTGTCGTAAGATTGACGAACTAGAATATGGTAAAACCAGATGATCATCATGAATAAAATCATTCACTGTAGCACATTCTGGCATACCGGAATTCACCTTTAAATTGTAATCCACTACATTATTCAGAATCAATCCAGGCATGACCCATGGGTCATTCCAAAATGATACATTAAAAATTCTTCTATAATTATATTGAATATAGGGTAAAAAAGAATCCCTGAGCTTGAGAATGTTATGCCAACTCCAACTAGAATTTTGTGCAATTGACATTGACCAAAAGTACTTTTTTCCTATTAATTTAGGATGAATCCATTTTGCCTAAAGGCACTTATCATCAGTGAAAATCCTATCAAAATATCTTGACATGGCAGCCTTATTCCATAATAATAAATTTGTTTTACCTAGCCCACCATGCTCTTTAGCATCATAAAGTTTCTTAGAAGATATTGGCACTAACTTCTTAGCAAATGGATTTTCGTGCCATAAGAACTTATTTAAAGCACTTGTTATCATATTAATAAGCTTTACAGGAAGCACATAGTGACTAGACCAATAAGTGGTGATTGCAGTAGCTACAGATTGAATCACGATATGTTACAACCCGTTATTTTTAACGATTTAAATTCTGATTTTAAATCTATATTTTTATTTTGAAAATATTATATCATTTTCCATAATGGGAATTTGTAATTTGAAATACGTACAGTGAGTTATAGCCGCTATGAAAATTTCATCAAAAAATTTAAATGTTTGTCGATCACGCATTTTTCAGGGCAAAGCTGCGCATATTAGTTCAAATTTTAGCGATTTTATAATCTCTCCAAATCCAGTTCGGACAAACATGAAAAATATTCTATTTGTTGTCACGAATCTAACAGTGAAATTCGTTTCGCGAAAATAAGAAATTTTGACCTACGTTTAATTATTTTTCTATCCGAATTTTATGTTTAAAGGGGTTCGAAATGCATTTTTGTACGGAGCATCCTGATACTGCAAATTATATACCGTTGTGTCCGTCTCGTCGCGCTGATTTTCGTAATATATTCACTTGTCAGTTTCGGTGTTCGGTTCACGCTGAAATTGTGAAAACGTTTGTATGGTTCATTTTTGAAACGAAGCCATTTGAGTTCGATGTGTCACTTTTCCGATCTTACATGCTTTTCTAACCATTTTGGGTCTGCAAAAGTTATTCTTTTATTTTTTTACTAAACCACCCATACAATTTTTGTTTTCAAAGTGGGCATATTCAATGAATTTTGTTCCAAAACAAACCATGCAACGTTAGACTTTATCATTTAGCCATAAAGCATTCTTCCCCATGCGTGCCCTTATGTTCCCACGCGTGCTCTTATGTTTCCAAACCCATTCATTTTCAATGCCTTCCTTTGTTCACGTCACTTTTATTTTCTTTTTCTTTTTCTTTTTTTTCCTTTTTTCATAAAAGGGAATGATGTATACATATATTCAGCTGGTTTAAAAGAATGCATGCGTTGTTTCCATGCACCCTTGCTCCCCTTCACCGTTCATTTTAAAACTACAGTTTCCCTTATATGTTATATATATATATATTATTTGCCAAAACGTCCTTCCATTTGTTATATAATAAAAAAAATGAAAAGTTGATTGAAATTCTATTGAACTGTTCAAAGCCACGTTTTCTAATTCAATGCTAAAATGCATGGATTTGAACCGCTCTCACTTTCAAGATTGAACGCTTCCTTCGGGCAAAAGTATACTTTACATTATAATATTAAAAGCTGCTCCACTTTCCGTTAATTCCTATCGCCTTTCTTCTTTCTATTGCTCACCGGTTACTCTTTGATCATTTGTTCCAATGTCAGCTATCCTCATTGTTTTGTTTCATATGGTTATCAGTTATTTATTATATTAGACTTCCGCTGTATTATTTATGTAAACTCTGATGTAAAGCTTCATGAACTACTATTGTATTTTAAATTTTCTGTTGTGAGATATTATATTGCTCTATATCTGTGTCTGTGATCTTTGATTATGTGGTTTATTCTATTTACCTCAGAAGCTAATAACAATCTGTCGTTTTGGACGGTTCGAGTTGACATGTTTTGTCGATTCGGCACGGTCAAAATGGCAGGTCGTTACTTGTGGTATCAGAGCTTTGGTTTATCAAAGCTTTAGCCTATGAGGTAAAAACTCATTAGAGATAGGGTAGTGATACCCTAGAATGAGTGGAATTAGTCGCAGAATCCTTTGTATGAGAGAGCGTACTTTGAAATTATAAATAGTTTTTAAATGGTTTTGAAATGTTTTAAATAAGTATTTTCGGATATAAAAATTTGTTTAATATTTAAATTTTCTCTAAAATTTCCTTTCCATTGAATCCATCTTCCTTCGTATATCCTTTTTGACTAGGTTCTTTCATTCGTTCATCTTTTAACTCGAATTCTATAACTTATCTTTCCCATAGCAAGGTAAGAAGTAGAAGGAGAGTATAAGTCTTTTAGTAAGTTCATATTTATTAAAAGTTGATTTGAAATAAGTATTTTGAAAGGTATTATAATATATAACTTCCTTAGTATAATATTGAAATTTGGATATATATCGTGAAAGATTTTATATAGGTAAACATCTATAAGTTTTGGAAATATTTTGATATACTATAAAATAATATTATGTATATTGTCGTATATTTATTATAGATTGAAGTTGAATTTTAATAAATAAATGAGTGGGGGAGAAATATATATATTTCCCTATTTAAAATTTTAATGATTTGAAATATATTATTTCTAATATATGATTTGAAAATTTAGTATATATTATGTTTAAATATAGAAATTGTTTTGAGTACTTGTTTGACGTTAAAGTTGGCCTATCGAATACCTAGTGACTTGGGGTATACGTCTGATCAACGTATATGTTAAATCCTATGTGTATTAGA
Organism: Allium sativum; assembly: GCA_030737875.1. Classification (NCBI taxonomy): domain Eukaryota; kingdom Viridiplantae; phylum Streptophyta; class Magnoliopsida; order Asparagales; family Amaryllidaceae; genus Allium; species Allium sativum. Next base: position 61,835,107 of record CM060910.1, on the reverse strand, counting down.
TAGATATAAAGTCACACTCTAGTAACTTGGAAATAATTCTGGTGATGACTGCAGCATCATCGATATCTATTTTCGGGTTTCGAAAGTGGGATATGTATATATAGCCAATCAAGACGTCGAGTGAATACTTGAAATTATTCTGAAATATGTTTGAAAATATTTTAACTTTTGATTGGTGTATATATATATATATATATATTTCAAATTTTAAATATGTATGATTATAGATATGAACCATTGGTTTAAATATATTTAGTTATTTAATTACTATTTTTCCTACCTCATTCCTTTTCAGGGACGAAAAGTTTTGGGTGAGGGAGACTGTTACAACAAGTTATTTTTAACGATTTAAATTCTGATTTTAAATCGATATTTTTTATTTTGAAAATATTCTTCATTTTCCATAACGGGAATTTGTAATTTGAAATACGTACAGTGAGTTATAGCCGCTATGAAAATTTCATCGAAAAATTTAAATGTTTGTCGATCGCGCATTTTTCAGGGCAAAGCTGCGCATATCAGTTCAAAATTTTAGCGATTTTATAATCTCTCCAAATCCAGTTCGGACAAACATGAAAAATATTCTATTTGTTGTCATGAATCTAACAGTGAAATTCGTTTCGCGAAAATCAGAAATTTGGACCTACGTTTAATTATTTTTCTATCCGAATTTTATGTTTAAAGGGGTCCGTAATGCGTTTTTGTACGGAGCATCCTGACACTGCAAATTATATACCGTTGTGTCCGTCTCGTCACGCTGATTTCCGTAATATATTCACTTGTCAGTTTCGGTGTTCGGTTCGCGCTGAAATTGTGAAAATGTTTATACAGTTCATTTTTGAAACGGATCCATTTGAGTTCGATGTGTCCCTTTTTTTCAATCTTACATGCTTTTCTAACCATTTTGGGTCTGTAAAAGTTATTCTTTTATTTTTTTTACTAAACCACCCATACAATTTTTGTTTTCAAAGTGGGCATATTCAATGAATTTTGTTCCAAAACAAACCATGCAACGTTAGACTTTATCATTTAGCCTTAAAGCATTCTTCCCCATGCGTGCCCTTATGTTCCCATGCGTGCTCTTATGTTTCCAAACCCATTCATTTTCAATGCCTTCCATTGTTCACGTCACTTTTATTTTGTTTTGTTTTTTCCTTTTTGTTTTTTTCCTTTTTTTTATATAAAAGGGAATGATGTATACATATATTCAGCTGTTTTAAAAGAATGCATGCGTTGTTTCCATGCACCCTTGCTCCCCTTCACCGTTCACCGTTCATTTTAAAACTACAGTTCCCCTTATATGTTATATATATATATACATATATTATTTGCCAAAACGTCCTTCCATTTGTTATATAATAAAAAATATATGAAAAGTTGATTCAAATTCTATTGAACTGTTCAAAGCCACGTTTTCTTCAATGCTGAAATGCATGGATTGGAACCGCTCTCACTTTCAAGATTGAACGCTTCCTTCGGGCAAAAGTATACTTTACATTATAATATTAAAAGCTGCTCCATTTTCCGTTAATTCCTATCGCCTTTCTTCTTTCTATTGCTCACCGGTTACTCTTTAATCAGTTGTTCCAATGTCAGCTATCCTCATTGTTTTGTTTCATATGGTTATTAGTTATTTATTGTATTAGACTTCCGCTGTATTATTTATGTAAACTCTGATGTAAAGCTTCATGAACTACTATTGTATTTTAAATTTTCTGTTGTGAGATATTATATTGCTCTATATCTGTGTCTGTGATCTGTGATTATGTGATTTATTCTATTTACCTCAAAAGCTAATAACAATCTGTCGTTTTGGACGGTTCGAGTTGACATGTTTTGTCGATTCGGCACGGTCAAAATGGCAGGTTGTTACACGATAAGCCAACCTACCTGAGATAACTTGCAACTAGGCCATTGCTGCAATTTGTTGATGATCTTCTCGAATAAAGGCAAACATTTATCCTTTGTAATTCGGGAGCTAATAAGTGGAAATCCTAAATAATAAGAATTGGTGGCAACTATAATAAACTAGCAAAAGAAATAATTTCCTCTTTCTTATCAGTAGGCAACCCAGCAATCAATATGTGAGACTTATTCAAATTAATCTGAAGGCCTGTTAATGAATAGAACTTGTGGACAATATACAATGGATATTAGGAATTGTAGGTTTGGTGAGGATAATATGGTCATCGGCAAAGAGTAGGCGGGTTATAAGAGGTACCTAGCAACGAGGATGAAACTCCAAATTACCATCTTCAACTTGCTTAATCAAAAGTGAAATTAACAACTCAATAACTATCACAAAGAGATAGGCTAAGATTGGATCTCCTTGCCTAATCCCTTGAGTCCTCTTGAAGAAACCATGTAAAATACCACATCTTGAAACAGAATATATGGGTGATGATATGCATGTGTAGAACCAGGCTAAAATGGCAAAGGAAAATTCATTCGATACATGACTGCAATAATTGAATGCCATGATACTCAATCAAATGCCTTCTTAATGTCTAATTTAATCATACAACGGGGGGAATTGTACTTCCTTTTATATCCAATAGTAATCATAAGTAATAAGGATATTGCCACTAATGGATCTTCCACTAATAAATGCAAACTGGTTATTTGATATAATAGTTGGGAGAACCAGTTGCAATCTATTAGCCAATACTTTCGAAATTACCTTGTATAAGACATTACAATAGGAAGTAGGTCTGAATTCTGAAACTGATGATGGATTGTCTACCTTTAGAATAAGAGCAATAAAGGTTGTAGCAAAACTAACAAGCAAATTATTATGCAAGCAAAAATATCGTATTGCATTGGATACATCATCACCAATGATATTCCAAAATTTCTGAAAGAAGAAGGAATTGAAACCATCAGGCCCTCCACTACTTGTAGCATCTAAACCAAATACTGCATCTATAATTTCATTCTTAGTTATCTCCGCAATAATACTTTGAAATTAATTTGAAGACAGGAAAGGAAGTTTGACATGGGAATAAGTTTCAATATCAATTTGATGAGGGCTTGGGGTTGCTAAAATGGAAAACAAAAGCTCCATTTGTTCCATCATCTTTGTCTTGAAAGACTCCATTCATGTCCTTGATTAAAAATATAGAATCATTGGATTTCTTTACCTTGAGAAAGTTACGACAATATTTAGTATTCCTGTCGGTTTCTTTTTCCCTTCTCATAAATGTGGATTGTCTAAATGCTTGGACTTCCATATCTAATGTAGCTTTGAGCTTTATATTCAGTTCCAATTCAACATTCTACAAATTAATATCAAGGGGAAATTGATTGATGGCCTCCTGAACTTTAACAAGCTCCTCCCTAATAGATGAAGATAATTTGGAACCTTTTCAAAATTTACAAGAGGACCAAACTTTTAAGTGGAATTTAAGCTGTTTCATTTTGCACAAAAGAGAATTCAAGGTATTAGAAGATGATTGACTGGACCAAACCTACAACAAAAGGTTAACAAAATCTTCATGTTGCAATCAAAAATTAAAAAGAAGTTTTGTCGTGCCCCGAATTTGCCCAACATCTTAGGAGACAGGAAAACGCGGATTGTAATGAGAACACGATGCATTAAAACACAAACAATAGAATATTTCATTGCTATTACAACAATTTACATCAGAGTACAAGATATCATTGTATGAAATAAACAATATATAGTGGAAATACCATATCAGAGATTAAAATACATAACAGTGGAAATTTAAAATGTATAAATACAATGTACAGTGAAAAATACATCAACTAACACAACCGAAAGAGATACACGGATACAAACCTTTCCGAATATAGCTCCAGCTGTAACCCCGGATCTGCTAAATAGAAATCTGCAAAACCAAAACTACTAGCTGTCGGTGTGGAAAATATAGGCACCCAGAGTTTAGGTAGAAACAATAAACTCCAGATCTGTCATAGTGAGAACTCAAAACCGTTATTAAACTTTACTTTAAAATAATGTAAGTCACGGGACCACGCCGCATGTCACGGAACGGGTTTACTCCCATGAAGAAATAAAACAATTTCTAAACAACGTAATGCCTTTGGAAAAATGAAGCTATTATAAGGCTCAGGTCCTATCACATAATGCAACGCAAGCCGAAGGATAGAATTTTACCTTATAATAGCCAAACATGCTTCATACTCTTTTAAACAAATCATTTTGATATTACTATAAGTGCATAGTGTCAAAACAACTTTGAATATATATATATATATATATATATGTATGTACGTATGTATCAATCATAGACGGCATAGTACCCCATCCTACTATCTCTCCATATAGGTTTACAACTAAAACTGAAAAGTCACGTATTGAAAATTGGATTTCCATCTATGAGTCGAGGCAAGGGATCTTCCTCTCCGGTTTCGAGACACTCTAGAAAATGCCTCAGGACTCAAATGTTGGTGAGCCCTTGGATCTTCAAGGACGATCCTCTCTAACTTTTGAGGATTAGTTATTCCCGAACAATACGTTTCCCGGTCCTATTGGACCTATCTCTGAGCCTTTTAGTCGGCTCAATATCCGAGGTGCCTCATAATCCATCATCCACATAAGTAAAAATGTCTGGGCTCCATTCCATGACACCACTTCTAGCAAGAAAGAAACACATGCACTCCTTGTAGTCACTATCCCGTTTTTGACTCATACCGCGGTGTAAGTCTCGCGAATTAACGCTATACACAAAACTATGCTATTTAAAGCCGTGCTTTGACCATCATCCACAATTCCCTGCTAATCAACAAAAGCCTTGATCATTTGCATCTTAACATGCCACATTTTCAGTTCATGCCACACAACTGATATCTATCAATATATAACCTCTAAGCTCATACATCTAAGAGAAGGATGTTAAGCAAGAGAATAAATTCTTCGCCACCAAAGAGATGCATAGTTAATAGAAATCAATCAATACAGAATGAAATACAATGTCAGACATAATCCATTTACAAGTTCGTTCTGGGTTTGAACAAAACCGGAGGCACCTTACTCCTCGTCCCATATGTCCAACACAGGAGAGAGGTCTTCACATATCCAGTCGATCTCCAAGTACGTCTGGACGATCACCACTTATTACCTCGTCTTGGGTGTACAACCCAATTAAGACATCAGTAATCATCCTAATGATGTGAAGACCTCCGTTCTTCAACCACCGTCTTCATATCTTCGACTTTTAGTCGTCGTAATAGTTATTCAGAATATATTAAACCCGGTCTTTTCGAATAACTCGCATAATTTTAAAATCAAGTGCTATAAAAACACATCATACGCCTCATTCCAATCTAAAATATTCATTACATTGGGAATTATTCCCGTAAATCTTATATATCATTTAAACCTCTAGTTTAAATCTTTCTTTTTACAAAACTTAAACCAAATTTAAGGTTTAGCAAACCAGTCGGGATTATCAAGCCTTATCAAAGTAATCATAATTTTATTATCCCAATCCCAACCTATTCATCCTAAGGAGCAAAACTAGTAGTACTCCATATGTAACAACCTATGTGTTATCGGTAAAATTAATTACCATTTCACATTTCAAATCTAATTAAAGATTTAATTATCGCCTGGAGTAAAACTGGTGGTACTCCATTCTCGAACATTTCTTGAACTCGGTTAATTTAATTACCTTATTCATATCTCAATCTAATTAAAAATTCGTTAAAACTCAATTTAGTTTCAATCTCAAAAATCATTACTTAATGATTGTTTAACTTTAGGAAAATTAATCCTGTCTTTAACTAGGTTAAAGAACCAATGTCATTTAAAACATAGTTCATGATAAACCCAAATCATCTTCCATAAAAATGGAATCTTCACGGAAATCATAACCGTATATAATCGATATAAATTTCCATATCGGACTAATACTATAAATGGAATAACGATAAACCTTTTAAATTCCATAAATAGTAAATGCTTCCTTCACACGAATCGTTTCCGGTGAACTATGGACTTGATCAAGATGATAATAAGGCCTCATATGCTCGTCGAAACAACTCAAGATCATAATCAAACATGCACAAACATACATGCATGAGATTGCAATGATTTTGGTTACAAATTCCAAAACGGCTAGTTCTCTACCCAAAGCAATTAAATACTATTCAAGCGGCGTGTGAAGACTTAGAACTTTGTCGAGAGGGGGGGGGGGCAAGGAACTTCACAATATCGCCAAATCAACCAGGGGCTTATGAATTAGATTGTATGGACAATTCTAATCATAATTTTCCAACTCAATGAAAACATACACACATGAAACCAACTAAGTTACACTAGCATACCGAATTCACTAGCATATCATCAACCAACAATCATTCATCAGTCCAAACTATTAGCTAACAACAATTAATGAACTAGCCCTTTCGTAGGTGAGTTGAGATTTCTCACCTATAACGGATAAAAATCATATTTTTAATATGCTAATCATTATTTAACTTCATATTGAAGTTATATGATCTATCAATAATCATTGTATCAACCTAAACTTAGTCATTTACTAATTAGTGGATTTACACTAGCCCTTATTCGTTTAGAGATTCTCACTTTTGCTTGCTAGAAGCAAAACATAAATCCTTTTACAAGTTAGAACAACCTCTCTTCCAATATTGCATGCAAATCTCCAATCTAAGCACATATGATTGAATGTCCTAAGAGTTAGGTCATAGTAAATCATAGAAATCAAAGAGGAAACATGATGGAGAAGATGGAGAAGGAGATGGAGAAGCTTACTCAAGTTGTCTCTCCAAATTGGCACTTGAAATCAAGAACCCTAGCTTAGGAATTTTAATTTCCTTTCCCCATTTTCTATTTTCTTTGAAGTGTTAGAGTGAATGGAAGAAAAGGGGGATGATTTGGCACTTAAAGGAAGTGGGCTAAGTTTGCTAACCAAGCCCTAACCAAGGTGCCAAAATTCCAAAGCTTAGAATATATCGAAGTTTATACTTTTCGAACTCTTAAATGTCGTTTTGGACTCAATGGAAGTGGTTTCGAGTCCAAATTCATCCGTATGCAAAATGTGACTTTTCTACGGGCTAAATATACCTTTTAAAAATTTATTTAAATTTCATAGCAACTATTCTAAATTTTAGAACAATCTATAAAGTGAAATCTCAATTTCATATACTCATTAGAAAACTACAATTCAAAATATCCCATTGTTTCTTGTTTTATCAAATTCTGATTTATCTTGAATTCTATATATTCGTTTAAATTTCTAAGTTGAATTTTCAAACTACCGCGCCATTTCATGCTCATTTTATAATTAATATAAATTTATACATTCTAGCTTCGATTTAAATAAATTTTAAATCGTTAATTCTCAAAATAATTCATCTGAGATATTAAATTTTCATGAAAATCAATTAAAAATATATTTTAAATTGGTTCCAAAATCTCAGGAATGTGACACTCCCCTACTTAATAACTTTTTGTCTTCGAAAAGGAACGAAGACGTAAGTAAGCTTATTATTTAAAATATAACCTTTCATAATCGCTTTTAAAATCTATTCCTCATTACGTATACGCTCCATCGTATACTTATTTTAGGGCATTACTAACCCCATCTCTAATGAGCAACTCATTCTAGGATAATACTGATCCTATCTCTAATGAGTATTCTTATAGGATGTTACTAATCCTATCTCTAATGAGTCTTTTATTATGTTCTAACGAGTCGTACCCCAAAGATTTGAGTTAACCAAAGCTCTGATACCAAGTTGTCGCGCCCTGAATTCACCCAGCCTCCGAGGAGACGGGAAAACGCAGATTGTAATGAGAACACGATGCATCAGAATACAAACAATAGAACATCTCCTTGCTATTACAACAATTTACATCAGAGTACAAGATATCATAGTATGAAATAAATAATATATAACGGAAATACCATATCAGAGATTAAAATACATAGCAGTGGAAATTTAAAATGTATAAATACAATATACAGCAGAAAATACATCAATTAACACAACTGAAAGAGATACACGAATATAAAGCTTTCCAAATATAGCTCCTGCTATAACCTAGGATCCTTTTAGATAGAAATCTGCAAAACCAAAACTACTAGCTGCCCGTGTGGAAAATATGGGCACCCAGAGTTTTGGTCGAAACAATAAACTCCAGGTCAGTCGTGGGACTGGCGTGAGAACTCAAAATAGTTATTAAACTTTACTTAAAAATAATGTAAGTCATGGGACCACGCCACATGTCATGAAACATGTTTACTCTGAAATAAAACAATTTCTAAACAACGTAATGCCTTTGGAAAAATGAAGCTATTATAAGACTCAGGTCTCATCACATAATGCAACGAAAGCCAGAGGATTGAGTTTCACCTTATATCGCCAAACATGCTTGATACACTTTAAAATAAATCATTTTGATATTACTATAAGTGCATAGTGTCAAAACAACTTTGAATATAATTGTATCAATCGTAGACGGCATAGTACCCCATCCTACTATGTCGCCATATAGGTTTACAACTAAAACCGAAAAGTCATGTATTGGAAATTTGATTTCCATCTATGAGTCGAGGCAAGGGATCTTCCTCTTCGGTTTCGAGATACTCTAGTAAATGCCTCAGGACTCAGACACTGGTGAGCCCTTGGATCTTCAGTGCTGGTCCTCTCTTACTTTTGAGGATTAGTTATTCCTGAACATTATGTTTCCCAGTCCTATTGGACCTATCTCTAAGCCTTTTAGTCGGCTCAATATCCGAGGCGCCTCATAATCCATCATCCACATAAGTAAAATTGTCTGGGCACCATACCATGACGCCACTTCTAACTAGAAAGAAACGCATGGACTCCCTGTAGTCACTATCCCGTTTTTGACTCATACCGCGGTGTAAGGCTCGCGAATTAATGCTATACACAAAGCTATGCTACTTAAAGCTGTGCTTTGACCATCATCCATAAGGCCCTACTTTTCAACAAAAGCCTTGATCATTTGCATCTTAACATGCCAGATTTTCAATTCATGCCATACAACTGATATATATCAATATATAACCTCTAAGCTCATACGTCTTGGAGAAGGGTGTTAAGCAAGAGAATAAATTCTCCGCCACCATACAGATACATATTTAATAGAAAACAATCAATACAGAATGAAATACAATGTCAGACATAATCCATTTACATGTTCGTTCTGAGTCTGAACGAAACCGGAGGCACCTTATTCTTCGTCCCATATGTCCAACACAGGAGAGAGGTCCTCACATATTCGGTCGATCTCCAAGTACGTCTAAATGATCACCACTTATTACCTCGTCTTAGGTGTACAGCCTAATAAAGACATCAGTAATTATCAAAATGTTGTGAAGATCTCCAGTCTTCAACCACCGTCTTCATATCTTCGACTTTTAGTCGTCGTAACAGTTATTCAGAATGGGTTAAACTAGGTCTTTCCGAATAACTCGCATAACTTTAATATCAAGTGCAATAAAAACGCATCATATGCCTCATTCCAGTCCAGAATATTCTATTATTAAAATATTCATTACGTTGGGAATTATTCTCGTAAATCTTATCAAGATTTATTTCATTTAAACCTCTTGTTTAAATCTTTCTTTTTACAAAACTTAAACCAAATTTAAGGTTTGTCAAACTAGTTGGGATTATCAAGCCTTATCAAAGTAATCATAATTTTATTATCCCGATCCCAACTTATTCATCCCATGGAGAAAAACTGGTAATACTCCATATTTAACAACCATTGTGTTATCGGTAAAATTAATAACCATTTCACGTTTCAAATCTAATTAAAAATTTAACTATCGTCTGGAGTAAAACTGGTGGTACTCCATTCTCGAACATTTTTTGAATTCGGTAAATTTAATTACCTTATTCATATCTCAATCTAATTAAAGATTCATTAAAACTAAAATTTGTTTTAATCTCAAAAATCATTACTTAATGATTGTTTAACTTTAGGAAAATTAATCATGTCTTTAACTGGGTTAAAGAACCAATGTCATTTAAAACATAGTTCACGATAAACCCAAATCAGCTTCCATCAAAATGGAATCTTCACTGAAATCATAACCATATATAATCGATATAAATTTCCATATCGGACTAATACTATAAATGGAATAATGACAAAGCCTTTTAAATTCCATATATAGTAAATGCATTCCTTTGCACAAATCGTTTCTGACGAACTACAAACTTGATCAAGATGATAATAAGGCCTCATAAGCTCATTAAAATAACTCAAAATCATAATCAAACATGCACAAACATACATGCATGAGATTGCAATGATTTTTGGTTATAAATTATGGCTAATTTTCTAACAAAAGCAATCAAATATGATTTAAGAGGCTTGTGAAGACTTAGAATTTTGCCGGGGCGGCAACGAAACTTCACAATATCGCCAAATCAACTAGTGGCTTATGAATTAGATTGTATGGACAATTCTAATCATAATTTTCCAATTCAATGAAAATATACGCACATGAAACCAAGTAAGATACACTAGCATACCCAATTCACTAGCATATCGTCAACCAACAATCATTCATCAATCCAAACTATTAGTTAACAACAATTATTGAACTAGCCCTTTCATAGGTGAGTTGAGATTTCTCACCTATAACGAATAAAAATCATATTTTTAATATGCTAATCATTATTTGACTTCATATTGAAGTTTTATGATCTATCAGTAATCATTGTATTAACCTAAACTTAGTCATTTGCTAATTAGTGGATTTACACTAGACCTTATTCATTTAGACATTCTCACCTTTGCTTGCTAAAAGAAAGAAATAAGTCCTATGACAAGCTAGAACAACCTCTCTTCCAATATTCCATGCAAATCTCCAGTCTAAGCACATATGATTGAATTTCCTAAGAGTTAGGAAATAGGAAATCATAGAAATCAAAGAGGAAACAAGATGGAGAAGATGGAGAAGCTTACTCAAGTTGTCTCTCCAAATTAGCACTTGAAATCAAGAACCCTAACTTAGTAATTTTAATTTCCTTTCCCATTTTCTATTTTCTTTGAAGTGTTAGAGTGAATGGAAGAAAAGGGGCTGATTTGGCACTTAAAGGAAGTGGGTTAAGTTAGCTAACCAAGCCCTAACCAAGATGCCAAAATTCTAAAGCTTGGAATATGTAACACCCCGTATTTTCTGTGAATATTAAAACAAACAAATATAAGAACACTTAATTTTTAGAAGAAGAATTAAGGGAAACGGGTTACGCCATTGCGTTCGTCTCGGAATTCTGCTTAAGATAGAGTCCAAGTTTGCGTTAATCAGACTCCATATAAAGAAGTTATGGAGGTTAGAAGATTTCAAGTTTAAGAATAAAATAAAAATAAATAATAATTAAAATAAAAAACCAGTTCAAAATTCGGACAGAACAGGCTGGGCGGGAAATTTCCCGCTCAGGGTGTCGACCCCCCCTCCCCCCCGGGGGGAGCCGACATAGGTGTCGACCCCCCATGGGGGAGTCGACATAGGTGTAGACCCCCTGTAGGGAGTCGACCCCTTTGAGATCTACTTCCTGTGACGAAATTCTGTCGTCCTGAGCTGATGTGGCCTTCTCTGATTGGCTAATAGCTAATTTCTGAGGTATTAGGGCTTAAGTGTCATGCTATGGTTGGCTGGATGACATATCTCTTTGGTTTGATGGCTCTGATTTCTCCTAGAATAATCTAAAGGCTAGAATTTATCCTAGACATCTATATATACGTCGCTAAACCTAGACCCTAACCTCATAACCCTAAAACTATATGTTGTTCGTCTACAAGCTAGCTTAAGCCCCTTTTATCTTCTCCAAATTAGAAATCAAGTTATAAAGCGCCAAACAAAATCCAAACTAGAGAATCGAACGTCTACATCAAAGGATAGCTAAACAAATTCATAAATCAGATCCCAGAATACAAGATCCGTCCTTTTTCTGTAAGTTCAGTTATTATTTAGATTTAAACATATAGTAGAAATCATGACTGTAATAATTGGATCTAGAATGATGCCTAATTTTGATTCGTGTCTATCCTTTTGTCAAATCTGAATTGCTTATGCCTATGAGACTATTGTGATTGACATAATAGATCCTATCATGCCTTTGAGACTGTTGGACTGACATAATAGAACCTATCATGCCTATGAGACTGTTGAACTGACATAATGGAACCTATGATGCCTATGAGACTGTTGTAATTTTGTTGTACATCCTATGCCTATGAGACTGTTGTGATTTGTATGATGGAACCTATCATGTTGTACATCCTATGCCTATGAGACTATTGTGGTTGATATAGTGGGACTTATCATGTTGTACATAAAAATTAGTGATTCTCTTAAGTCAAATTCTATCTAATCTATATACCTATGGTGTAAATTGCTTAGTTTGTCAACCCATATTGTTAATGTACAACATTGAAACATGATTCTTGAATTAGGTACATCTTTACATGCCTATTTTTCCTTATGTCAATTCTTATGCTCCTTCTCTATTTTTCCCCTTTTTACTTGCTTTTATGAATACTAAGTTCATTCGGAACTTAGATTGAATCTCGTTGTACGTGCGATTATAACACAGGGAAAGTTGGGTATAATTTAATTGAGTAAATTTTGGGCATAGCATGGGAATGTGGCATAAACTTGTATTGGTTAGACTTGTGGTAAATTTGACCCAAAGATTTGGACACATATGACAAATATGTAAATTGGCTAAAGATAAACATGCCTAACCCGAGGTTAGATTGAGTTGCGGTGTAAGACTGCCCGGAACCGCCCGGCACATTCAGCGACCGCAACAATATAGATCTAATGTGAGAGGTTAGCGCATTTAAGCCCAAAAACCTGAGGTTAGATCGAGTTGCGGTGTAAGGCTGCCCGGAACCGCCCGGCACATCCAGCGACCGCAACAATATAGATCTAATGTGAGAGGTTGGTGCTTTAATGAATAAATTAAAGCTAAGAAACATACATGCTAAGAAAGGTAGGGTTAAGTTTATATAAGCAACACTTAACCAATATAACATGATGTTTGATAGGGTTAAGTAACACAAGAAGGCAACACTTAACCAATGTAACATGACAAGTGGTAGGGTTAAGTAACAAAAGAGAGAAACACTTAACCAATATAACATGATGCGTGATAAGGTTAAGTAACACAAGAGAGCAAAACCTAACCAATGTAACATGACAAGTGGTAGGGTTAAGTAACACAAGAGGGCAACACTTAACCAATGTAACATGACAAGTGGTAGGGTTAAGTAACACAAGAGGGCAACACTTAACCAATGTAACATGACCAGTGGTAGGGTTAAGTTAACACTAACCAATGAACGAGTGGGGTTAAGTTAATGGGAAACATTTAACCAATATAATATGATGAATGAATAGGGTTAAGTTAATAGAAAACACTTAACCAATTATAACATGATGAATGAGAAGGGTTAAGTTAATAAGAAGCACTTAACCAACATGATATGGCGTGAGGATGGGTTAAGTTAACTTGAATGGATGGATAACACTTAGCCAATTTGGGGGGTATACGAATGGACCCTAGAAAACCCTAGTAACGGGGACCCGTTTCAGCAGTAACCCACATAGATGTATCATGGTACCCTGAAACTAGGCAGGGTGGGGCATGATTACTGGGCTGATTATAAGCGGTCAAAATAGTGGCGGGGGTGCAGTAGTGTAGTTCCGACGGAGTATGGCGTACACGTGCTCCAAAGTGGAAAGGAAGGCATTGGCATCAGTAGTATACACTATGCATCTAGAATTTGTGTCGGGTTGCTATCATAGGGATTGATACACCTTATGTGGGACCAGCATAGGGTATCTACACGCAAGAGAGGGCCGATTGACACAAACACAAGGAAGATTAATACAAGTAGGGAGCCGATCGATATGGTAGTAAGGTTACATCTAACATCTTCATGGTAATTAGGCTGATTGAGGTAAGATCCTCATACTAGATGTACACCTGAAGGCTACCACAATTGCGGGGTTGGGATCACCTTATTTTATAACACAGGATACTAGTTGGGACACTAGTAGGGGATACAGATCCTTTTTCACAGGGTACTAGTTGGGACACTAGTAAGGAATATGAATCGTTCTGTAAAAGACACTTGTTAGGATGCTAGTTGGATGGTGTAGAGAAAATGGGAAATCAGAGAAAGAACCGAAGCGCATTCAATGTATCTTACCTTGTCATATCTAATGATCATCATTTGTTGTCTTGCTATGCTTATTATCATGGTTATGTCTAGTATTCAGTTTATTCATGTCATGATCCTTTTACCTGTTTACATGCTGAATAATCACTGGACTTACCAGACTTATGTCTGACCCATTTTCTTTCACCTTCTTTTCTTCCATCCCCCCCCCCCCAGGTTCACAGGGAGGGAATATCACCACTTAGCTCAGTTTTCTTTTCAAGCTCGAAGATAGTGGATGTATTGCTTTGGACTCTCTTTTCCGCTGCTATGGTTGGCTCATGCTTTATTGGGGAATATCATTGTCATTTTATGCTTCTTTATTTTGTTAAACAAGACAGATGCTTTGTTGTAATGGGTAAGGGTGTTTTGGTGTTGGAAAACAATCTTTGTACAAGTTGTTTTACCAAGCTGCTGTTTTATCAATGACGTAAAGTTTTATTTATTTTCTGCTGTTTAAAATTTTGTCTGCTTTGTAATTTATCTGTTCTATACACTTATGATGCTCCATGAAGTTAGTGCATTCCCTTTGTGAGTGACCTTAACGAAGGTGGGGTGTTACGCGTGGTATCAGAGCTAAAGGTTACCAGAACAGATAAAAGATTTTTTCAAAAGCATATTTTAAAAGGGGTGTTTTCTAAAACATGTTTTAAAGAAGCATTTTTAAGAGAAAAGTATTGTTTTTAAAAGGCATATTCCCCAAAGCCATATGCACTATCTTTCGATTCTCTATTTGAATCTCTTCTTCCTCTCTTTTCGCCATAGTTTCATAGACATGCAGCACATGTCGAGGGCGAAGTAGTGCCCAACCTCCATCTGTGGCCACAGTAGTTTCACCTACGGCTAATCTTCTTTCAAGCTTTGTAGGTTGTCGTGCGATGGGGGTAGTTTCGATTAACTTGTCAACAAGTTACACAAGGATATTAAGGATAAGAAGCTTGTCGATATGGCTTAAACAACGCAGAAGGAGAAAGGTGAAAAGAAAGAGGCCAAAGTGGAAGAATCACAAACAAGGGATGGGAATATAAGAAGAATGGAAGAAATAATAGATCTCGCGATCGGAGGGAGTGTCTTTTCTATGGTATAGTGGGTCATTTAATTGTAGGAAGAAGAAGACAGGTGGTTGTTTTCAATATGGTGAAGCATGACATCTTATCAAGGATTGCCCGAAGGACAAGGACAAGGGGAAAAGGACATAATCTTCTAGAGGGCAATTGCATGCTCTCACTGCTAGTGTACGTAAGAGAGGTAGGAACGTTTCTGTTGAAAGTTTAGTTTTTCTTTTCAATCATTTTGTTAGAACTTTGTTTGGTTTTGGCACTTTACATTCTTTTCTATCTGCTCCCATAGTTGAGTCTCTGTGGAACAACCCACCTCCATTAAAGTCACTCACAAAGTGAATGCCTTAACTTTGGTGCAGGGTTATAGGTACAAGACACGGAAAAATTTACAAGACAAATAAATATAAGCAGTGGAAATCAAACATTTATTGCATACGTGGTTCAATATAAAAGCATTACAGCAAATTGTCTCAAAATAACTTCCAAAACATTACATCATAATTTATGTCTTGATTATTTAATAAAGAAGCATAAACCATAAATAAAACTGCATAAATCCCCAAGTGTAGTGTCCAAAAGCCATAGCCAAGGTAAGAGAGTCCCAATCATACATCTACTTTCTTGAAGCTTGCAAAGAGTCTGACTAAGCTGGAGTATTCCCACCCTGTGGACCTAGGGGGGAACGGAAGAAAAGAGGACGAAAGAAAACGGGTCAGACAATAAGTCTGGTAAGTTCAGTGATTACTAGTATTTAAACAAGGAAAGGGATTATGACAGTAATAACAGAACTTGGGACAATACCCTAATATAAGATAAGATGAACATGTGATCGCACCCATTACAACGGTCTCTGCACCTACTAACCATTGGTTCAACATGCCTCACGTACTCATAACGAACGATCCCCATAATGATCGGGTCCTACTCGCATGCATTCATATCCTGTGTCATTCGACCCCGCTTGACTGTAGATATCTGTGCTGGTCCCACCATGAGGTGTGTCAGTCCCTCTGGTGGCAACCCGACACGATTCACGATGCATAGTGTATACTACTGATGCCCAGTGCCTGCTTTTTCCACTCCGTAGTACGTGCACGCCCGTACTCCATCGGAACCTACACTGACGCACCAACCGCCGACGTTTTTCACCGCTTCTAATCAGCCTAGTAATCGTGCCCCACCCTGCCTAGTTCAGGGTACCATGATACATCTATGTGAGTTACTGCTGAAATGGGTCCCCGTTACTAGGGTTTTCTAATCAACATGTTTATTTGGTTAAGTGTCCAAGTTTTACCTAACCCCACCCATCAGTTTAGTTAACATGTTGAATCGGTTAAGTGTTTCCTTAATTGACTTAACCCTACCATTCTTGACTTAGCTTTAATTTATTCATTAAAGCACCAACCACTCACATTAGACAGGTCTTGTTGTGGTCACTGGATGTTCCGGTCGGTTCCGGGCAGTTTTACACCACAACTCAGTCTAACCTCGGGTCCTTTTTGGGCTTGATGCACTAACCACCCACATTAGACAGGTCTTGTTGTGGTCACTGGATGTGCCAGTCGGTTCCGGGCAGTTTTACACCACAACTCACTCTAACCTCGGGTTCGAGATATTCGTGTTTTCTAAATTCACATATTTTCTATATATGTCTAATTTTATATGTAAATTAATCTTAATTTAATCATGCCATAATTGTCCTTTTGATTATGCTCATAATAAATGGTATACCAAATATACCATTTCATGAACCAATCTATGCCATGAAATTTTCATGTTTTCCGAACGCTACCCTCGTGGTAAGTTCGCATAAATTACATAAAATGTTGGGCTAGTAAATTAGCCCAAACCCATAAAAACAAAGGGCAACAAACAAGGGGCATGAAATAAGCATACAATAACATACTTTTAACTTATCATGTGTAACTTGGCATAGAAGCATCACTAACTTAATTAAACAGGTAAGGGTGAACTTGTGACTAAGTTGGATCTAATCATCATGTAAACTTGATATAGGTCTAACATGGAGGTTTAACATATAAACACAATTTTTAAACCACAACTTAGCATATTAACTTATGTATGTGAAAATATAAGAAAGCTACTATAAACAAATTTAAATCACAACTTAGCATGATAACTTATGTGTGTTAAAACATAAGAGGGCCACAAATCCAACTTGCAACATAAATAGATTCAACTTAACATAGTTCTAAATATACATAAATGTTGATCTAACATGTAGGCATGTGATTTAGATCATAAACTTGCAAGTAACCACCAAATTATAACATGACATGTTCATCACTAAGTTGGCATAATAAGTTCATCATCCAATCATAATAGATTCCAATAATACCACACAATTTTGTACGTTTATCGCCACAAACATGTAGGCATGATCAATCGCAATGGTAATTTAAGATAAATTAGAATCAAACTTTATTTGTCTTATACATAAGCATCATTCTGTATTCGAGTTACAACATGTCATGATTTCATTTAAAAGAACGTTTAAATCTACGTAATAACCAACTTACAAACTAAAAGGAATTCTTGATTTCTGGAATTTGAATTCTGAAGTTGTAATGCTCGCCTTTGATGTAGATCGTTGAATTAGATTAGTTTTAAATTTGATGTTGATGTAGGCTTTTATCTTGTCTTTGAATTGAAAGCAGTGACGGCTACTCCAAGTTCTCTATTGACGGCATGACAGTTCCAAGATTATTTTTTTGTGTGTTTAGGTTGAGTATTAGGTTGTTTATATAGAATTTCAATTTATTTAGAGCCGTCGAATGAACCTAGAGTTAACAACAACCATTCAGACCAGATCAGAACTATCCAGAAACCCTAGTGACTTAGCAACAAGTCATAAGTCATCAAAATTCAGATCGGGCCGGGGGGGGGTAGGTCGACCTGTAGGGGGGAGGTCGACACTAGGGTCGACCCCCTGGTCGACCTGGGTCCTGGGCGGGAATTTTTCTGCCCAGCCCGCTTCTGACTTCTGTTTTGAATTTTGAATCCAGTTTCGAGCTGTTTGAATTTATTTGAATTTCTGAAACTTCTGAAGGCCATAACTTCTTCATACGAAGTCCAATTCACGCAAACTCGGACTCTTCTCAAGCAGAATTCCGAGATGAATGCAATGGCGTAACCCGTTTCCCTTAATTCTCACATTTGAAATTAAGTATTGTTTAATTCGTTATTATAACATTAACAAAAAATACGGGGTGTTACATTCTCCCCTCCTTTTAGGATTTCGTCCCCGAAATCTTCAAGTAGAGAAGAACTTATATCCTACCATCCAATCACCCATCTACTCAACCATCAAACACAGGCGTCCATTGTCCTTAAAAGACTTCTAATGCTTCATGATCATATGCATAGTGTGTGTACATTTCCTTATCTAATGCAAAATCAGGCGGTCTACTGATTCAGTTGACCTCCTTAATGCAAATTATGTCAGTGTCATGAGTCCATTATGTATGCAATTTTCCCTACTCGAAATTTCCTACATGAGTGCATAATCATTCATACAAATGCAACGTCCATATGATAACACATCAAGTTTCAATCTATATACAAATACGTATATGCATATGCAATATGAAAGTGACTGATCCGATCTAATACCTAATGTGTGTGTATATGCTTCCGCGAGCAACCACTAGCAATCCACTTGCAACCATCAACCATAACATGTTTCAATTACATGTTTACATCCAAATAGGTTTCTACCTAAGGATAAGGATAAGGTCGAGGAGATATACCTAAATAGATAGATACAAGCATAAACTTAAGGAAAAAGAGGTCAAAGATGTACCCTAAAAAAGAAAAGGGTAGGCTGCACGCATTCTGTCCTAAGTTTCCCAAGTCGCGTTTTCCTCGGCGTCGCTCCACTGAACTTTGAAAAGCTTGACTTCACGGTTGCGTAGCTTTTTGACTTCTATTCCCAAGATATGGGTTGGAACTCTCCTCACAGTTGCTTCTCGTTCAACTTCTACTTCCTCTAGCATGCTTGGTTCCACCATTTCAGCAGACTCATGTAAGCACTTTCGCAGGTGAGAGACATGAAAGACATTATGAATCCCAACCAATCTTTCGGGCAGCTGTACCCTATAAGCCATCTTCCCAATTTTCTCAATGATAGGGAATGGCCCTACAAATCTTGGTTCTAACTTTCTAGCGGATCCAAAGTGAATGGCGTTTCTCAAAGGAGATACTTTAAGGAACACCTTGTCTCTAACTTCGAACTCAAGGTCGGTTCTTCTTTTGTCTGCGTAGGACTTCTGTCTATCTTGAGCAGTCTTTATTCTTCTTTGTATCAAGTCCACTTTCTCTGAAGTTTCTCTAATCATGTCTGGTCCAAGTATGAGTTTATCTGTGGACTCCCACCAGCAAGTTGGTGACCGGCACGGTCATCCATATAACGCTTCGAAAGGCGCCATGCCTATAGTGGCTTGGTAGCTATTGTTGTAAGCGAATTCCACCAAAGGTAAATGATCCTCCCATGTACCTCCGAAGTCAAGAATGCATAGTCTCAAGAGGTCTTCTAATACTCTGATGACTCTTTCCGTCTGGCCATCGGTTTGGGGGTGATAGGTCGTGCTTAAGCATAACTGTGTGCCTACAGCCTCTTGTAAACTCTTCCAAAATTCGCTCGTGAAGATAGGATCTCGATCACTCACTATGCTGGAGGGTATCCCATGGAGTCGAACTATCCCTTTAAGATATATGGATGCTAGAGATGAGGCAGTCCTTCTACTCTTGACGGGTATAAAGTGGGCGCTTTTTGTGAGCCTGTCCACTATTACCCAAATATTGGTATTGCCCCTCCATGACCTAGGAAACTCATCAACAAAGTCCATTGAAATGCTATCCCATTTCCACTGTGGGACCTCTAGAGGATGAAGCAAACCTCCAGGCTTCTTCTGTTCCGCCTTGACTTGCTAGCATATCATGCACTTGGAGACGAATTCAGCTACATCTCTTTTCATGCCGCTCCAAAAGAAAACCCTTTTTATGTCTTTGTACATTTTGTCTCCACCGGGGTGTATGGTCAACTTGGAATGGTGTGCCTCTTCGAGAACATTCTTCACCAAATCCCTTGCTTGTGGGACGCATAGTCTTCCATCCCGTCTCAACCATCCCTTACCATCGATGGAGTATCTATTGAGGTGACTCGAAGTCTCACCCCTAATCAGCCTATCTATTACATCAACTAGCTGAGGGTCTTCACGTTGCGCGGTCCCTATTGAGTCCAAAAGCGTAGGTCGTACTTCCAACGTTGCTAATAGGCCAGGTACAAATTCAGAGGAGGGCCTAAAGTCAAAGTTGGCTATGTACTTCAAGCTTTGCCTTTCTACAAAGAGAGGGCTTAAGGTCAGTTTCTTTCTACTCAAGGAGTCTGCTACTGCATTGCCCTTGCCCGGAGTGTACGAAATCTCAAAATCATACGAGGAAAGAAACTCTATCCATCTTTGTTGCCTCAAGTTGAGATCTCTCTACGAGAAAAGATACTTCAACGATTTATGGTCAGTATACAATTCAAGTTTCTCACCTAGGAGATAATGGCGCCAAGACTTAAGTGCAAAGATGATGGCTACCAACTCTAGATCGTGGGTTGGGTAGTTTTTCTGATGTACTTTCAACTACCTTCCACCATAAGCTACTACCTTCCCTTCTTACATCAGAACAACGCCTAGTCCCGTATCGCATGCATCTGTGTATACTTTAAACATCTTGCTTCCATCAGGCAATGTCAGAACTGGGGCTGTTGTTAGAGCCCTTTTCAAACGTTGGAAAGTAATATCGCAATCCAAATCCCAAGTGAAAACTAGGTTCTTCTTTGTCAACCTTGTAAGTGGAGCTGTGATTTTTGCAAAATCTTTGATGAATTTTAGATAAAAGCCTACTAGTCTGAGAAAGCTTCGTACTTCGGTTGCGTTCCGCGGAACCTTCCAATCTTGCACAACAACCACTTTTGCGGGGTCCACAGCTAACCCCTCTTTGGACACCGCATGACCAAGGAACCTAACTTCTTCTCTCCAGAAATGGCATTTGGAGAATTTGGCTTTCAACTGATGTGCACGGAGAGTATCCATGACTTCCCTTAAGTGTTGAGCATGCTCTTCCTCACTTTTTGAGAAGATCAAAATATTGTCCACAAAGACCACCACAAACTTATTGAGGAACTCCTTGAACACTCTGCTCATCAAATCAACGAAGTAAGCAGGTGCATTTGTCAAGCCGAAATGCATAACAAGCCACTCGAAGAAACCATCCGGAGTTCTGAACGCGGTCTTATCAATGCTGTCTTCAGCCACTCTTAGCTGATGAAACCCGGTAGCTAGATCTAATTGGGAGAAAACTGATGCACCTACAAGCTGATCGAACAAATCGTCTATTCATGGGAGTGGGTGCCTATTCTTCTTGGTCAGCTTGTTTAGCTCCCTATAATCAATGCACAGGTGAAGCGAACCATCCGCTTTAGTTGCGAACACTACTGGAGCACCCCATTCAGAAATACTCCGCATTATAAACCCCTTTTCTAGGAGCTCTTTAACTTGCTTGCTGAGCTCGTTCCTCTCCCTTGGAGCCATGTGCCTAACGGGTAAGGCAACAAGTTTTGCATTGTCAACGAGGTATATGCGGAAGTCTATCACCTGCTTCGGAGGTAAGCCCTTTACCTCTACAAACACATCCGAATATTCATGAACTACCTTTACTGACTGCAAGTTCTCAACAGATGCATCAAGAGATTCTAGATAACTTAGCATAACAGAATTCATGGGATTACAAGAGATTTCGAGAGTGTTACCGAGGCGAGTCATGAGTCTAACCACTCTCTTTTCACAATCGAGGACGGCACCATTACTGGATAGCCAGTCCATGCCTAGAATCAACCCATAGCCCGTGAAGCCCAAAACAAAGGCATTACATCTAAACCCAAGGTTTAGAACAGAAATTTCGAAATCTAAACAAACCATTGACAAATAAGCTGATCCACCAATTGGATTTGAAACAACCAAGGGATCCTCTACTATACTGGTGTCTAGGTGCAGAGATTCAACTAAGGTAGTAGAAATAAATGAATGCGATGCGCCAGAATCAAATAGTGTACGAACAGGATGATCAAAAAGATAGACTAAACTTTCGACAGAAATATTTCTACCTCGTTCTTGCGGAGGTGCTGTGAGAGCGTGAACTTGTCCTACAGAAGAAGGTCCAGCTCTCTGCCCTTGCTTCCTTGGGCAGTCCTTAGCCATGTGTCATGTTTCTTCACAATGGAAACAACCACCCATCTTCCTTTTCTTCTTCCTGCAGTCTTTGACCAGATGTCTAGGAATGCCACAAAAATTACACTTTCTCTTGTTATGGGGTTTGTTGTTCTTCCCGCCTTTCTTTGAATTAGCCTTCTTGTTCTGTGACCCCTCCACCTTCTTATCTTGAGGCACTTCCACTTTTCCCTCTTTCTTTCACTTGTCTTCCTCATGTAAGAGTGCCATGTCCATTAACCTCTCGTAAGTAGCCCCCATAGGTACATGGGTCATAGCCAGACTGTGAAGTGGCTCACTCAATCCCTTGACAAAACGGAGAGCCTTCTTATGAGGAGTATTCACTAAGTCCAGTCCAAATCGGGCCAGCTGATTGAATTGGTTGACGTACTCCTTGACCGTCATACTTCCTTGCTTAAGAGATAAGAACTTCTCCACTTGTAAGCTTCATTCAGCTTGTGAGAGGAATTTCATCTCAAACCTTATTCTGAAATCCATCCATGTTTCAACTGGTCTTTCAGCATTAGTGACTTCCCACCAATAGGAAGCTTCGTCTTTGAGCAACCATACAGCCAACTGTATCTTCTGCCTATCGTCCACCTCGAAGATAACGAATAGATCCTCAGTTTCTTTGAGCCAGTTCCTTGCTTCTACGAATGATTCAGTTCCCTTGAAATCCTTTCCACCCATGGCCCTAAAGTCTTTATATATCTTGAGAAAGCATTTGCATAAGGAGGAGGAGGAACCGTTGCAGCTGGAGGAGGAGGAATATCTGCTGGGCCCACATCGTTGGCCCTAGCCTCTAAGTACCTCCTGAACCAACCAGGTATCGGTACACCCTCTGGAAGGTTAAGATTCCCAGACATGATGAAACGAAAAAGAAAAGATTCAAAACAAAGGATAGAAAGATAGGGCATATGGCTTTGGGGGATTATGCCTTTAAAATAAAATAACCCCTTTTTCTTGTAAAATGCTTCTTTATATTTATTTTGAAAATAGTTTTCAAAAACTCTTATCTGATATGGTAAACCTTTGCTCTAATACCAAGTGAAACACCCCATCTCCGTTAAGGTCACTCACAAAGGGAATGCCTTAACTTTGGTGGAGGGTTATAGGTACAAGACACGGAAAAATTTACAAGACAGATAAATATAAGCAGCGGAAATCAAACATTTATTGCATACGTGGTTCAATATAAAAGCATTACAGCAAATTGTCTCAAAATAACTTCCAAAACATTACATCATAATTTCTGTCTTGATTATTTAATAAAGAAGCATAAACCATAAATAAAACTGCATAAATCCCCAAGTGTAGTGTCCAAAAGCCATAGCCAAGGTAAGAGAGTCCCAATCATACATCTACTTTCTTGAAGCTTGCAAAGAGTCTGACTAAGCTGGAGTATTCCCTCCCTGTGGACCTAAGGGGGGGAAACGGAAGAAAAGAGGACGAAAGAAAACGGGTTAGACAATAAGTCTGGTAAATTCAGTGATTACTAGTATAAACAAGGAAAGGGATCATGACAGTAATAACAAAACATAGGACAATACACTAATATAAGATAAGATGAACATGCGATCGCTCCCATTACTATGGTCTCTGCACCTACTAAACATTGGTTCAACCAGCCTCACGTATTCATAATGAACGATTCCCTTAATGATCGGCTCCTACTCGCATGCATTCATACCCTGTGTCATTCGGCCCCGCTTGCCTGTAGATATCTGTGCTGGTCCCACCATGGGGTGTATCAGTCCCTCTGGTGGCAACCCGACACGATTCACAATGCACAGTGTATACTACTGATGCCCAGTGCCTGCTTTTTTCACTCTGGAGTACGTGCACGCCCGTACTCCGTCGGAACCTACACTGACGCACCAACCACCGACGTTTTTGACCGCTTATAATCAGCCTAGTAATCGTGCCCCACCCTGCCTAGTTCAGTGTACCATGATACATCTATGTGGGTTACTGCTGAAATGGGTCCCCGTTACTAGGGTTTTCTAATCAATATGTTTATTTGGTTAAGTGTCCAAGTTTTACCTAAACCCACCCATCAGTTTAGTTAACATGTTGAATTGGTTAAGTGTTTCCTTAATTGACTTAACCCTACCATTCTTGACTTAGCTTTAATTTATTCATTAAAGCACCAACCACTCACATTAGACAGGTCTTGTTGAGGTCACTGGATGTGCCGGTCTGTTACGGGCAGTTTTACACCACAACTCAGTCTAACCTCAAGTCCTTTATGGGCTTGATGCACTAACCACCCACATTAGACAGGTCTTGTTGTGGTCACTGGATGTGCCGATCGGTTACGGGCAGTTTTACACCACAACTCAGTCTAACCTC
This sequence comes from Allium sativum, assembly GCA_030737875.1. Classification (NCBI taxonomy): domain Eukaryota; kingdom Viridiplantae; phylum Streptophyta; class Magnoliopsida; order Asparagales; family Amaryllidaceae; genus Allium; species Allium sativum. Next base: position 61,810,199 of record CM060910.1, on the reverse strand, counting down.
GGGTTAGGCATATTCGTCTTTTCTAAATTCACATATTTTCTATATTTGTCTAATTTTATATGTAAATTAATCTTAATTTTATCATTCCATAATTGTCCTTTTGATTATGCTCATAATAAATGGTATACCAAATATACCATTTCATGAACCAATCTATGCCATTAAATTTTCATGTTTTTCTAACGCTACCTTCGTGGTAAGTTCGCATAAATTACATAAAATGTTGGGCTAGTAAATTAGCCTAAACCCATAAACAAAATGGGCAACAAACAAGGGACATGAAATAAGCATACAATAACATACTTTTAACTTATCATGTGTAACTTGGCATAGAAGCATCACTAACTTAATTAAACAGGTAAGGGTGAACTTGTGACTGAGTTGGATCTAATTATCATGTAAACTTGATATAGGTCTAACATGGAGGTTTAACATATAAACACAATTTTTAAACCACAACTTAGCATATTAACTTATGTATGTGAAAACATAAGAAAGCTACTATAAACATATTTAAATCACAACTTAGCATGATAACTTATGTGTGTTAAAACATAAGAGGGCCACAAATCCAACTTGCAACATAAATAGGTTCAACTTAACATAGTTCTAAATATACATAAATGTTGATCTAACATGTAGGCATGTGATTTATATCATAAACTTGCAAGTAACCACCAAATTATAACATGACATGTTCATCACTAAGTTGGCATAATAAGTTCATCATCCAATCATAATAGATTCCAATAATACCATACAATTTTGTACGTTCATCGCCACAAACATATAGACATGATTAATCGCAACGGTAATTTAAGATAAATTAGAATCAAACTTTGTTTATCTTATACATAAGCATCATTCTATATTCGAGTTACAACATGTCATGATTTCATTTAAAAGAACGTTTAAATCTACGTAATAACCAACTTACAAACCAAAAGGAATTCTTGATTTCTGGAATCTGAATTCTGAAGTTGTAATGCTCGCCTTTGATGTAGATCATTGAATTAGATTAGTTTTAGATTTGATTTTTATGTAGGCTTTTATCTTGTCTTTGAATTTAAAGCGGTGATGGCTACTCCAAGTTCTCTATTGACGGCACGACAGTTCCAAGATTATTTTTTTGTGTGATTTTAGGTTGAGTATTAGGTTGTTTATATAGAATTTCAATTTAATTAGAGCCGTCGGATGAACCTAGAGTTAACCACAACCATTCAGACTAGATCAGAACTATCCAGAAACCCTAGTGACTCAGCAACAAGTCATAAGTCGTCAAAATTCAGATCTGGCCGGGGGGACAAGTCGACCCCTAGGTCGACCCCCAGGTCGACCTGTAGGGGGGAAGGCGACACTAGGGTCGACCCCCTGGTCGACCTGGGTCCTGGGCGAGAATTTTCCCACCTAGCCCGCTTCTGACTACTGTTTTGAATTTTGAATCCAGTTTCGAGCTGTTTGAATTTATTTGAATTTCTGAAACTTCTAAAGGCCATAACTTATTCATACGAAGTCCAATTCACGCAAACTCGGACTCTATCTTAAGTGGAATTTCGAGACGAATGCAATGGCGTAACCCGTTTCCCTTAATTCTCACATTTGAAATTAAGTATTGTTTAATTCGTTATTATAACGTTAACAGAAAATACGGGGTGTTACACTCTGCACCTTAGTACTAGTATAGTGGAAGATCCCATTATTTTCTCAAATCCAATTGGAGGTTCGGCTCATTTATCTATGATTTGTTTGGATTTTGGAATATCTATACTAAGCGTTGAGTTTAGATATAATGCTTACGTTTTTGGTTTCGTGGGCTATGGGTTGATTCTAGGGATGGATTGGTTATCCAGTAATGGTGTCATTCTCGATTGTGAAAGGAGGGTAGTTAGACTTTTGACTCGCCTCAGTAATACCCTCAAAATCTCGTGTAACCCTAAGGGTTCTACCATGCTTAGTTACATAGAATCTCTTGATACATCTGTTGATAATTTGCAATCTGTTCAAGTAGTCCATGAGTATCCCGATGTCTTTGATGAAGTGAAGGGTTTACCCCCAAAACGTGAAATAGATTTCCGCATATACTTGGCTGATAAAGCCAACCTAGTTGCATTACCCATACGACACATGACTCTAAGGGAAAGGAAAGAGCTTAGCAAGCAAGTTAAAGAGTTGCTTGAAAAAGGGTTCATAAGGTGGACAATTTCTGAATGGGGTGCTCCAGTAGTATTCGCTACTAAGGCGGATGGTTCACTTCGCTTATGCGTGGATTTTAGAGCATTAAACAAGATGATTGAGAAAAATAGGCACCCACTTCCAAGAATAGATGATTTGATTGACCAACTTGCAGGTGAGTCTGTTTTCTCCCAACTAGATTTGGCTACAGGGTTTCATCAGCTAAGAGAAGCCGAGGAAAGTATAAACAAGACTGCTTTCTTTGAGTAGCTCGTCATGCTTTTCGGTTTGACGAATGCACCCGCTTATTTTGTTGACTTGATGAGTAGGGTGTTTAGGGAGTTTCTTAATAAGTTTGTAGTATTCTTCGTGAACGATATCTTGATTTTCTCAAAGAACGAAGGAAAACATGCTTTGCATTTCAGAGAAGTCACGGATACACTTCGAGCTAACCAACTTAAGGCGAAGTTCTCCAAAAAGTCATTTTTGGAGAAAAGAAGTAAGGTTTCTAGGACATGTGGTGTCCAAAGAAGGGATAACAGTAGATCCCGCAAAATTAGTTGCGGGGCAAGACTGAAAGGTCCCAAGGAATGCAACAGAAGCAAGAAGCTTTCTTGGACTAGCGGGATAATATAGGAAGTTCATCAAGGACTTTGCGAAGGTATTAGTCCCACTTACTGGATTAACGAAGAAGAATCTAAACTTTTCTCGGGATATTGATTGTGATGTCGCTTTCCAACGATTGAAGAGGGCTCTTACAACAGCCCCAGTTTTGACTTTTACCTTACAGTAGTAAAAGGTTTATGGTATACACGGATGCATGCGGCACCGGACTAGGTGCCATTTTGATGTAAGAAGGAAGGGTAAGGTCGTAGCGGATTCCTTAAGAAGAAAAATGTTGATTTCGAGTCCTCTTTATGTGAAAAGGAAAAGTTCAGAATATGTATCAACCTTTGATTTTAAAACTTTCTGTTAAGTTAGTAGTTGGCGTCGGTAGGAGTAAGACCTACGCTTTTGGATCAAATAGGGACTTCACAAAGAAAAGACTCTCAAATAGTTGACGCAATGGATAAGTTAAGTAGAGAAGAGACCTCTAATCACCTTAGTAAATACACTTGGTAACATAGTTAGCATCTGTTTATTTTCAAGAGATAGTTCTTCTACATGGAATACCCTCTAGTGAATTTTGAAGACCCTTTGAGGAAATATTAGCATGACACAACAGAAGTTGTAGTGCCGAGTATACTAGAAGGAGAAGGGGTGGAACAAGAGGCGACAATGAAATGGGTTCCAACTTAATTTTGGAAATAGAAATTAAGAAGCTACGCAATCGTGAAATCAAAACGGTCAGAGCACAATGGGGTGAAGCTCAAGAAGATGCGACTTAGAAGGCTGAAGACTAGATACGTGCATCATACCCTTTTTGAGGGTATATCCTTGATCTCTCTTTTTCTGTAAAGTTTGTTTGCATGCAAGTCTTTATCTTTTAAGTATATCCTCTCGGTCCTATCCTCGATCCTTAGGTAGAAGCCAATGGATGTAAACATGTGGTTGAGACATGTTATGTTTGGTGGATGCAAGTGGATGACTGTGTTTGCTAGTGGTTGCTCGTGGATGCATATACACACATTAGGCAATAGATTGGCTCCGTCACTTCCATATTGCATATGTATGAGTGCACTTTTATATATATGGACTGAAACTTGATGTGATATCATATGGATGATGCATTTGAATGTATGGTTGCGCACTCATATAGAAATGATATGTATCAACAGGGTTCTTTTGCGTACATAATGGACGTATGGCACTATCATGAATTGCATTAAGGAGGTCAACTGAATCAGTAGACCGCCTGATTTTGCATTAGATAAGGACATATACAGACACTATGCATATGATTATGAAAGCATTAGAAAATATTTTTAAGGACAATGGATACCTGTGATTGATGGTTGAGTAGATGGATGTTGGATGTTAGGATGCATTCTTCTTAACTTAAAGATTTCGGAGACGAAATCCTTTAAGGAGGGGAGAATGTAACACCCCGTATTTTCTGTGAATATTAAAACTAACAAATCTAAGAACACTTAATTTTTAGAAGAAGAATCAAGGGAAACGGGTTACGTCATTGCGTTCATCTCGGAATTCTGCTTAAGATAGAGTCCGAGTTTGCGTGAATCGGACTCCATATGAAGAAATTATGGAGGTTAGAAGATTTCAAGTTTAAGCAGAAAATAAATATAAATAATAATTAAAATAAAAAAACCAATTCAAAATTCGGACAGAACAGGCTGGGCAGGAAATTTCCGGCTCAGGGTGTCGACCACCCCCCTCCCCCCAGGGGGAGTCGACATAGAAGTCGACCCCCTATAGGGGAGTCGACAAAGGTGTCGACCACCCTGTAGGGTGTCGACCCCTTTGAGATCTGCTTCCTGTGATGAATTTCTGTAGTCTTGAGCTGATGTGGCCTTCTCTGATTGACCAATGGATAATTTCTGAGGTATTAGGGCTTAAGTGTCAAGCTATGGTTGGCTGGATGACACATCTCTTTGGTTTGATGGCTCTGATTTCTCCTAGAATATTCTAAAGGCTAGAATTAATCCTAGACACCTATATATACGTAGCTAAACCTAGACCCTAACCTCATAACCCTAAAACTATGGTGTCGTCCTGCTGTTCATCTACAAGCTAGCTTAAGCCTCTTTCATCTTCTCCAAATTAGAAATCAAGTTAGAAAGCGCCAAATAAAATCCAAACTAGAGAATCGAACATCTACATCAAAGGATAGCTAAACAAATTCAGAAATCCGATCCCAGAATATAAGATCCGTCCTTTTTCTGTAAGTTCAGTTATTATTTAGATTTAAACATCTAGTAGAAATCATGAGTATAATAATTGGATTTAGAAGGATGCCTAATTCTGATTCGTGCCTATCCTTTTATCAAATCTGAATTGCTTATGCCTATGAGACTATTGTGATTGACATAATAGAACCTATCATGCCTATGAGACTGTTGGACTAACATAATAGAACCTATCATGCCTATGAGACTGTTGAATTGACATAATGGAACCTATGATGCCTATGAGATTGTTGTAATTTTGTTGTACATCATATGCCTATGAGACTGTTGTGATTTATATGATGGAACCGATCATGTTGTACATCCTATGCCTATGAGACTATTGTGATTGATATAGTGGGACTTATCATGTTGTACATAAAAATTAGTGATTCTCTTAAATCCAGTTCTATCTAATCTTTAAATACCTATGGTGTAAATTGCTTAGCTTGTCTACCCATATTGTTAATGTACAACATTGAAACATGATTCTTGAATTGGGTACATCTTTACATGCCTATTTTTCCTTATGTCAATTCTTATGCTCCTTCTCTATTTTTCCCCTTTTTACTTACTTTTGTGAATACTAAGTTCATTCGGAACTTAGATTGAATCTCGTTGTACGTGCGATTATAACACGGGGGAAATTGGGTATAATTTAATTGAGTAAATTTTGGTCATAGCATGGGAATGTGGCATAAACTTGTATTGGCTAGACTTGTGGAAAATTTGACACATAGATTTGGACACATATGACAAATATGTAAATTGGCTAAAGATAAACATGCCTAACCCGAGGTTAGATTGAGTTGCGGTGTAAGACTTCCTGGAACCGCCCGGCACATCCAGCGATCGCAACAATATAGATTTAATGTGAGAGGTTAGCACATTTAAGCCCAAAAACACAAGGTTAGATTGAGTTGCGGTGTAAGGATGCCTGGAACCGCCCGGCACATCCAGCGACCGCAACGATATAGATCTAATGTGAGAGGTTGGTGCTTTAATGAAAAAATTAAAGCTAAGAAATAGACAAGCTAAGAATGGTAGGGTTAAGTTAATCAAAGCAATTCTTAACCAATATAACATGATGTGTGATAGGGTTAAGTAACACAAGAGGGAAACACTTAACCAATGTAACATGACAAGTGGTAGGGTTAAGTAACACAAGAGAGCAACACTTAACCAATATAACATGATGTGTGATAGGGTTAAGTAACACAAGAGGTTAACACTTAACCAATGTAACATGACAAGTGGTAGGGTTAAGTAACACAAAAGGGCAACACTTAACCAATGTAACATGACAAGTGGTAGGGTTAAGTAACACAAGAGGGAAACACTTAACCAATGTAACATGACCAGTGGTAGGGTTAAGTTAACACTTATCCAATGAAAGAGTGGGGTTAAGTTAATGGGAAACATTTAACCAATATAATATGATGAATGAATAGGGTTAAGTTAATAGAAAACACTTGACCAATTATAACATGATGAATGAGAAGGGTTAAGTTAATAAGAAGCACTTAACCAACATGACATGGCATGAGGATGGGTTAAGTTAACTTGAATGGATGGATAACACTTAGCCAATTTGGGGGGTATACGAATAGACCCTAGAAAACCCTAGTAACAGGGACCCATTCACATAGATGTATCATGGTACCCTGAAACTAGACAGGGTGGGGCACAATTATTAGGCTGATTATAAGCGGTCAAAATAACGGCAGGGGGTGCAGCAGTGTAGTTCCGACAGAGTATGGGCGTGCACATGCCCTGGAGTGGAAAAATAGGCACTGGGCATCAGTTGTATATACTGTGCATCTAGAATTTGTGTCGGGTTGTTATCATAGGGATTGATACACCTTATGGTGGGACCAACACAGGGTATCTACACGCAAAAGAGGGTCGATTGATACAGACACAAGGAAAATTAATACAATTAAGGATCCGATCGATAGGGTAGTAAGGGTACATCTAACATCTTCATGGCAATTAGGCTGATTTAGGTAAGATCTTCATACTAGATGTACACCTTAAAGCTACCACAATTGCGGGGTTGGGATCACCTTATTTTATAACATAGGATACTAGTTGGGACACTAGTAGGGGATACAGATCCTTTTTCACAGGATACTAGTTGGGACACTAGTAAGGAATACAAATCGTTCTATAAAACACACTTGTTAGGATGCTCGTTGGATGGTGTAGAGAAAATGGGAAATCAAAGAAAGAACCGAAGCTCATTCAGTGTATCTTACCTTGTCATATCTAACGATCATCATTTGTTATCTTGCTATGCTTATTATCATGGTTATGTATGGTATTCAGTTTATTCATGTCATGATCCTTTTACCTGTTTACATGCTGAATAATCACTGGACTTACCAGACTTATGTTTGACCCGTTTTCTTTCACCTTCTTTTCTTCCGTTTCTCCCCCCTAGGTTCACAGGGGCGGAATATCACCACTTAACTCAATTTTCTTTCCAAGCTCGAAGATAGTCGATGTATTGCTTTGGACTCACTTTTCCACTGCTATGGCTGGCTCATGCTTTATTGGGGAATATCATTGTCATTTTATTCTTCTTTATTTTGTTAAACGAGGCAAATGCTTTGTTGTAATGGGTATGGGTGTTTTGGTGTTGAAAAACAATCTTTGTACAAGCTATTTTACCAAGCTTCTGTTTTATCAATGAAGTAAAGTTTTATTTATTTTCCACTATTTAAATTTTTGTCTATTTTGTAATTTATCTGTTCTATACACTTATGACGCTCCACTGAAGTTAATGCATTCCCTTTGTGAGTGACCTTAACGGAGGTGGGGTGTTACAGAATATATCGAAGTTTATACTTTTCGAACTCCTAAACTACATTTTGGACTTAATGGAAGTGGTTTCGAGTCCAAATTCATCCGTATGCAAAATGTGACTTTTCTATGGGCTAAATATACCTTTTAAAAATATATTTAAATTTCATAGTAACTATTTTAAATTTTAATTTAGACATAACTTACAATTTATAAAGTGAAATCTCAATTTCATATACTCGTTAGAAACTAAAAATCAAAATATCCCAATATTTCTTGTTTTATCAAATTCTGTTTTATCCTGAATTCTATATATTCGTTTAAAGTTCTAAATCAAATTTTCAAACAACCGCGCCATTTCAGGCTCATTTTATAATTAATATAAATTTATACATTCTAACTTCGATTTAAATAATTTTTAAATCGTTAATTCTCAAAATAATTCATTTGAAAAATTTAATTTTCATGAAAATCAATTAAAAATATATTTTAATTTGGTTCCAAAACCTTAGGGATGTGACAAGTTTTGCCCCTGCTAATAGAATCATCAATACCCTAGTCAAAAAAAGGACTGTGGTCTAAAAGGGTAGAAGGAAGAGTATGATAGAAGGATTTAGGCCAAAGATTAAGAAATTGAAAGTTAGCAAAATTGTGGTCAAGCTTACAAAATGTAGGATTACCTGTCCTATTACTATTAGTCTAGGTATAATTAAGTCCAAAGCTAGAAATAGGAAAAGGCATGATTTAATGATTGATTGATTAAGGGGAGCAATATCATTTAGGGAAAGGGAACAACCACCAAATTTATGTAGATAGGAGTACATACAATTAAAATCTCCACCAATAATCCAAGGACTATTTGCAATTTTGGGATGGCAAAGATGATCAAGGAAAGGCAATCTTAATGATAAAGCACTATGCACGTACACAGAGGTTATTAAGAATTGAGAATTTAAGAGGATGTGAATGCATGAGTAATGAATGAATTGGTCCGACATGCTTAATTTATTAAGCATAAAAATGTTTGGATTCCATAAGGTCATAAGCCTTCCAAAACTGGCTTTCTCCAAATTATGATCAAAGCTCCGACTGGATGATATGTTAGCAGCCATTTTCACAATTGAATCAACACCAAGTTTAGTTTCAGGTAGAAATATCACGTGAACATTATTTTCTCTAATAAATGATTTTATTTCACTTTGTTTGGAGGGAAAATTTGCTCCTCTAATGTTCTAAAAAGCAATTCTATTCATCATTAAAATGGGAAGGGATTAATGAGGGTGAATGGATTACTCCTGGTGTGTCTTGATGTTGATTTCTGATTATAGTTTGATGGGATTACATCATCTGGCTTGAATTTTGTCATCAGAAACAAGAGATTTCCCTTTTTTTCTTGCCTGGTTTCTTTAAACTACTCAAGGATGAAGAAGGATTAGAATTTGGAGTAGTAATTTGAGGAGGAGGAAGTTTAAGATTAGAGTTAGGAGAAGAAGAAGATGATGCCATAGAATAGGCTTGAGCACAAGTAGATGATGAAACAGTATGTGACATGGTACAATTAGATGCAGATGATGGAGCAGTAGAACTGGAAAAGGAAGCACATGACATGGTACTAATAGAAGAAGTAGATGAGGATACTGATAGTGGTTTACGTTGTGAAGAGAAAGATACAACAGAGGAAGAATTCAATGAAACAGTATGCGCAACATCCAATTTAGTTTGATCATTCAATACTTCAAAAGGATCATGAACACTAAATACATTAGTTGTAACACCCCACATCCGTTAAGGTCACTCACAAAAAGAATGCCTTAACTTCGGTGAAGAGTTATAGGTAAAATATACAGATAAATTACAAGACAGACAAAATTAAAATAACAGAAAATAGAACTTTACTTTATTGATCAAATAGTTTGTACAACAATTATTTTCCAATACCAGAATATCTGTCTGACAAAATAAAGAAGCATAAAATAACATTTATATTCCCCAATGTAGCGTGAGCCAGCCATAGCAATGGAAAAGAGAATCCAAGCAAAACTTCGACTAATCTTCAACTTGGAAAGAAAACTGGGCTAAGTAGTAATATTCCAATCTGCGAAGCGGGGGGGGGGGGGGAACGGAAGTCAAGAGAACGAAAGAAAACAGAGTTAGACACAAAGTCTGGTAAGTTCAGTAACTTTCAGCATGTGAACAGGTAAAAAGCAACATGGCATGAATTAACTGAATACAAGACTACACCATGATGACGGGAATCATAAGGTTAGCACAAGATATGATAAGGTAAGATAAACTGGATGCACTTCTATACTTTCTCTGCTTCGCTACTACCTTGTTATTCCAATTTCTATATCCCTGCACCACCTAACTAGTAATCTGTATAAACTGATAAGAACATATACGTGATCCCAATCCCCGCAATTGTGGTTGTTTCAGGTGTACATCTATTATTTATTACCTAGGTCTAACCTAGGGTTTTCTATCGAGCGCATTCTAGATCCAACCAGGGTTTTCACTACCTAGGGCTACTGGGGTTTATATTACCTATTGAACGTTTCTCGGATTTTAGGGTTTACGCGACCTAGGTCCAACTAGGGATTATGCTACCTACCGAACGATGCCCCCTAGTCTAGGACACACTACCTAGAGCGGTATATGTTCCTAGACTTTTCCCACGTATGTGTCGCGAATCGTTATCGCTGTCTAGATGCACATGTCCTCCGTATGTGCGACCCGAGTCTCGTGGCACGGCAAATCAAGAAACACGGAACTCGGTCGGGAGCTTCCAGATATCAGCCGATGCAGTTGCTAAGGTCTGTTTTTCCAGTGGCTATGGTCCCACCTGACCCCTCCCTCAACTAATGAAAGGCACACCTTGAAAAATGAGAACTATACGCAGGCCCCCATGCCCTACTAACCAATGGCCATTCGCAACCATAACTAGATAGCAAGTATATGGTCTTTTGGAGTTCTCCGCCTTTCCGCTTCACGTATCTCGATTGACTCAATAAGGTAGGTAGACGACGAGTTGCTATCAAAGGGCTGCTGGTCTCGCCGAATCACGCTGGTCCATCCTAGTCTTTAGGTTGCCTTATATTGCAACCAAGGCATACCCTTGGTTCTTCTAACGCAGACCTTAACCTCTGTGATCCCAAGCGGATCATCTGCAGCCTAACAGAGGGATACCAAGAGTACCCTCACGTCCCCTCGAAGCCGCGTGCTTCGTACCCCAGTTCGTTGGAGCCTTCTTTAAGATCAGATGGACGTTCGCTCCTTCTCGTATTCTACTAAGGTTTACAGCTTAGTTCCCTTAACTAAGGTTTACTACTTAGTTTCCCGAACCGTCGTTTTCTTAACAAAGGTTTACAACTTAGTCCTCGTAACTAAGGTTTACTACTCAGTTCTCTTTCTCGTCAAGTTAGATTGGTTAAGTGTCATTAGTCAATTCAAGTTAACTTAACCCATTCATTTGTCATGTTAAACTGGTTAAGTGTTATCAGCAGTTCATGTTGACTTAACCCTAACACAAATCAAGTTATATTGGTTAAGTATTTCTTATTACTTAACCCCACCCCTTCATCTTGTATTGGTTAAGTGTTCCCTTAGTTAACTTAACCCTAACATCAGTTTAATTCACATGTTCTAATGGTTAAGTATTGTCTCTTCATGTTTTAACTTAACCTTGTTCATTTGTCACACTATGATGGCTAAGTGTTCTAAGTTTACTTAACTCCACCTTCTAGTCTAGTTAACATATTAAATTGGCTAAGTGTATTTTACTTAACCCCACCTTCTAGTCTAGTTAACATGTTATAACGGTTAAACCTTTTCTTAACCTCACCCACTTGTCTAGTCAACATGTTATAACGGTTATTTAACCCCTACAAGTCCTGTCTTGTTAACATGTTAAGTTGGTTAAGTGTTCCTATGGACTTAACCCTCCCATTCTAGCTTAACTGTTTCTTAGCTTTAAATTATTCATTTAAAGCACCAACCACTCACATTAGACAGATATTGTTGCGGTCACTGGATGTGCCGGTCGGTTTCGGGCAGATTTACACCACAACTCAGTCTAACCTCGGGTCCTTTTTGGGCTCAATGCTCTAACCACCCACATTAGATAGGTATTGTTACGGTTGCTGGATTTGCCGGGCGGTTCCGGGCAGTCTTATACCGTAACTCAATCTAACCTCGGGTTAGGCATATTCGTCTTTCCTAGATTTACATATTTATCCTTTTTGTCTATATGTAAATTGCTAACAACTCTTTTAAATAAATTTGTCCTATATCATATTTATTTGTCATACCCACTAACATACCTATATTCTAGGCACAAATCCTGATTTACCTATCAATTAACCCAACTTGCAGTTTATGCCAAATTAGATCAGTTCATGTCAAAACTAGATTTAATATTCTAGTTTATAGTTTATATCCAAACTTGGCTTACATGCCAATTACATACTTTGCGGTCAATTAACAATTTACCATTTTACGCCCAAGTCTAATATGCATGTAATATTTACTATTATAGCCAATTCAGATTATGCTAACATATTTGTTATGCCAAAACATCTTAATTAAGCTACGCCCAAATTCCCCCGCCGTAGTCGTACGTATAACATGATTTCACAAGTTTCTAGGTACTCATGAAATGAAACTAACAAAAGGAACATGGGATAAGCACAAGAATTGACATAAGAAAATAGGCATGAAAAAGCGAACCAAAATACACAAATACAAAGATAATGGATCAAGTGGGTTTGGTGTACATAATAGAGAACCGGAATAAACTAAGCAAATTACACCTTAAGTATGAGATCCAACAAAATCAAGGGAGACATAGGTGATTTGATCCAACATAATGCCAGTTCGGTATACAATCATGATTTGTAACTATAATGTTATGGTCATAAGCAACTAACCATAATAGTCATAGGCAATTAACCACAATAGTCCTAGGCAATTAACCACAAAATAGTCCTAGGCAATTAACCACAATAGTCATAGTCATGGTCTCATAGTTATGAATCTTAGTCATAGGAAATAGTTTTATGTTCGTAGTCATAGGCAATAGTTTCATGTTCGTAGTCATAGGCAATAGTTTCATGGGCCACGGTTTCATAGTCATAGTCTTAGGCAAAAAGTCCCATAATCATAGTCATTGACAAATTGCCACAATAAGTTCTAGGCCATAATCGAGAATCAGATCCAGAGGCATATACAAGCACCGATTCAAACGAAAGGATTAGGCATATTCTCATATCCATTTAATTACATGTCACAAATAGATGTAGGCGTTCAAATCTAAAAAGTAACTGACTTACATTGATCGATTTAGAAAAGGATAATAAGATAACGTTGAGGTGATTTTCTATGATTCGCGCGACGTTGCTCGAAGCTGCTGAATTAGCCTTTTCTTCCCTTCTTGAAGCTTTAACTTTATTTGAATCTCCAATATGCAATTTCTAGCCGTAGTCTTCAAGAATAGTCTTCGTGTTTTATTTTAATTTATTTATTTCAATTATTCCAGAGGCAGCATAAGGAGAGAATAAAATGGTGTAAAGAGAATGGGGATAGCGGGCTGTTTATATAGGATTAGGCGGACGAATCTTGATTGAAAACGAGACCAGAAACATCAGAATGAACCCAGGCTCAAAACTAGGTTTCAGCACCAGGTCGACCCCCTGGTCGACCATAGGGTCGACCTGGTCCCTAGGAGGTCGACCATAGTGTCGACCCCCAGGTCGACCATAGTGTCGACCCCCAGGTCGACCTGGTCTTGGGCGGGAAAATTCCCGGCCAGTCTGCGCTGGGGTTTGAATTCGAATTCGAGCTGTTTTTCTGTTTTGAAAATTCTTGAAACTTCGGAGGGTCATATCTCCCTCATACGGACTCCGTTTCTCGAAAACTCGGACTCGTTACCAAGCAGAATTTCGATACGAACGCAATGGCGCAAACTGTTTCCCTTGATTCTTATTTTAAAATTTAATTATACTTTAATTTGCGAAACTTAATGTTACAGAATTACAGGGTATTACATTCTCCCCCTCTTAAAAGGATTTTGTCCCCGAAATCTTCAAGATAGGAAGAATGTATCCTACCAACCAATCACCCATCTACTCAACCATTAAATCCCAGGCATTCATTGTCCTTAAAAAGATTTCTAATGCTTTCATGTTCATATGCATAGTGTGTGTATATGTCTTTATCTAATGCAAAATCAGGCGTTCTACTGATTCAGTTGACCTCCTTAATGCGAATTATGTCAGTGCCATGCGTCCAATCATGTATGCAAGCATCCCTAGTTATGTAAATACTACATGTGTGCATAGCCATTCATCCATATGAAATATCCATATGATAACATATCCAATTAAATCCGTTCAGCAAACACATATATGCTAATGCAATATGAAAGTGACCGAGTCGTTCTAGCGCCTATGGTGCGTATATGCATCCACGAGCAACCATTTGCAACCATCAATCATAACATGTTTCAAATACATGTTTACATCCATTGGCTTCTACCTAAGGATCGATGATATGCCCTAGAGGATATACCTTAAAAGCTAGAGAGTATGATAAAATTCCTAGAAAAAGTGATCAAGGATGTACCCTTAAGAAAAAGGGTATGATGCGTGTATCTAGTCTTCAGTCTTCTAAGTCGCATCTTCTTGAGCTTCACTATTCTGTACCTTATCTAATTAATCTTCATGATTGCGAAGCTTCTTGACCTTCATTTCCAAAACTGTCGTTGATCGGATAACAGGTTTTGCATTGTCAACTGGATATATGCGGAAGTCTATCTCGCGTTTTAGGGGTAAACTCCTAACCTAATAAAAAACATCTGCGTACTCATGGACTACCCTAACGGATTGCAAATCGTCGGTAAATGCATTAAGTGATTCTAGCTAGCTAAGCCTAACTGATTCTTTACACGGAATCTCGAGGGTATTTCCAAGGCAAGTCAAAAGTCTAACTACCCTCCTTTCAGAATTACTAGCCAACCAACCCATGCCTAGAATCAACTCATAGCCCATGGAACCAAAAACATAAGCATTACGCTTAAACTCAACACTTAATATAGTTATTCTCAAATCCTTACAAACCAAAGGTAAACGGGCCGAACCACCAATTGGATTTGAGACACTAATGGGATCTTCTACTATACAAGTACTAAGGTGCAGAGACTCAACTATGGAAGTAGATATGAACAAATGTGAAGCGCTAAGATCAAAAGAGTACTAACTGGTTGATCAAAACGAAAAGCTAAACTTTTCCAACAGAGGCTTTTACTATCTCTCTCTTAGGTATTCTGGTGGTGGAAGCATGCACTCTCCCTTTTGAAAATCTTGTCCCTCGTCCTTGCCCTTGTCCTTAATTATATGCCCCATTATACCATGGAAAAGATACTTCCTCTCGTCTTAGGTTTTATAATTCCTTCTTTCTTCGCGAGTCGAGTTTATATCCATGAATTTCTCATCCTTGCGTTCAGCTCCCTAGCCAAACTCCCTCATCCTCATCTTTACCATCCCTGTGTAATCATATTGACAAGTTTCTCAAAAGCTGCCTCCATCGCATGGAAAACCCTTCAAAGCATGAAAGAAGACTAGCTGCAGGTGAAACTACTATGGCTATAGATGGGAGTCGGGCACTACTTTGCCCTTCGATAGGTATCGTAGTCTTATCAAGCCTACGGAACCGTGCCGCGATGAGGTTACCTCCCAGAAAGCCAGGAGACCCAAAGACTCAAGAAAGAAGGGGACAAGAATTCAAACAGAGGATCAGAAGATAGTGCGTATGGCTTTTGGGGAATATGCCTTTAAAACAAAACTTTTCTTGAAAAATGCTTCTTTAAAAACCATTTTGAAAATAATTTTTTTTCTTCAAATCTTTTATCTGATCTGGTAACCTTCAGCTCTTATACCACGTGTAACACCCCACATCCGTTAAGGTCACTCACAAAGGGAATGCCTTAACTTCGGTGGAGAGTTATCGGTAAAAGATACAGATAAATTACAAGACAGACAAAATTAAAACAACGGAAAATAGAACTTTATTGATCAAATAGTTTGTACAACAATTATTTTCCAATACCAGAATATCTATCTTACAAAATAAAGAAGCATAAAATAACATTTATACTCCCCAATGTAGCGTGAGCCAGCCATAGCAATGGAAAAGAGAATCCAAGCAAAAGTTCGACTAATCTTTAGCTTGGAAAGAAAACTGGGCTAAGTAGTAATATTCCCTCCCTGCGAACCTTGGGGGGGGGGGGGGACGGAAGACAAGAGAACGAAAGAAAACAGAGTTAGACACAAAGTCTGGTAAGTTCAGTAACTTTCAGCATGTGAACAGGTAAAAAGCAACATGGCATGAATTAACTGAATACAAGACTACACCATGATGACGGGAATCATAAGGTCAGCACAAGATATGATAAGGTAAGATAAACTGGATGCACTTCTATACTTTCTCTGCTTCGCCACTACCTTTTTATTATAATTTCTATATCCCTGCACCACCTAACTTGTAATATGTATAAACTGATAAGAACAGATACGTGATCCCAATCCCCGCAATTGTGGTTGTTTCAGGTGTACATCTATTATTTATTACCTAGGTCTAACATAGGGTTTTCTATCGAGCGCATTCTAGATCCAACCAGGGTTTTCGCTACCCAGGGCTACTGGGGTTTATGCTACCTATTGAACGTTTCTCGGATTTCATGGTTTATGCGACCTAGGTTCAACTACGGATTATGCTACCTACCGAACAATGCCCCCTAGTCTAGGACACACTACCTAGAGCGGTATATGTTCCTAGACTTTTCCCACGTATGTGTCGCGAATCGTTATCGCTGTCTAGATGCACATGTCCTCCGTATGTGCGACCCGAGTCTCGTGGAACGGCAAATCAAGAAACACGGAACTCGGTCGGGAGCTTCCAGATATCAGCCGATGCAGATGCTAAGGTCTGTTTTTCCAGTGGCTATGGTCCCACCTGACCCCTCCCTCAACTAATGAAAGGCACACCTTGAAAAATGAGAACTATACGCAGGCACGTCATGCCCTACTAACCTATAGCCATACCCAACCATAACTAGATAGCAAGTATATGGTCTTTTGGAGTTCTCCGCCTTTCCGCTTCACGTATCTCGATTGATTCAAGATGGCAGGTAGACGACGAGTTGCTATCAAAGGGCTACTGGTCTCGCCGAATCACGCTGGTCCATCCTTGTCTTTAGGTTGCCTTATATTGCAACCAAGGCATACCCTTGGTTCTTCTAACGCAGACCTTAACCTCTGTGAGCCCAGGCGGATCATCTACAGCCTCACAGAGGGATACCAAGAGTACCCTCATGTCTCCTCGAAGCCGCGTGCTTCATACCCCAGTTCATTGGAGCCTTCTTTAAGATCAGATGGACGTTCGCTCCTTCTCGTATTCTACTAAGGTTTACAACTTAGTTCCCTTAACTAAGGTTTACTACTTAGTTTCCTGAACCGTCGTTTTCATAACTAAGGTTTACAACTTAGTCCTCTTAACTAAGGTTTGCTATTTAGTTCTCTTTCTCGTCAAGTTAGATTGGTTAAGTGTCATTAGTCAATTCAAGATAACTTAACCCATTCATTTGTCATGTTAAACTGGTTAAGTGTTATCAGTAGTTCATGTTGACTTAACCCTAACACAAATCAAGTTATATTGGTTAAGTATTTCTTATTACTTAACCCCACCCCTTCATCTTGTATTGGTTAAGTGTTCCCTTAGTTAACTTAACCCTAACATCTGTTTAATTCACATGTTCTAATGGTTAAGTATTGTCTCTTCATGTTTTAACTTAACCTTGTTCATTTGTCACACTATGATGGCTAAGTGTTCTAAGTTTACTTAACTCCACCTTCTAGTCTAGTTAACATGTTAAATTGGCTAAGTGTATTTTACTTAATCCCACCTTCTAGTCTAGTTAACATGTTATAACGGTTAAACCTTTTCTTAACCTCACCCACTTGTCTAGTCAACATGTTATAACGGTTATTTAACCCCTACAAGTCTTGTCTTGTTAACATGTTAAGTTGGTTAAGTGTTCATATGGACTTAACCCTCCCATTCTAGCTTAACTGTTTCTTAGCTTTAAATTATTCATTTAAAGCACCAACCACTCACATTAGACAGATATTGTTGCGGTCACTGGATGTGTCGGTCGGTTCCGGGAAGATTTACACCGCAACTCAGTCTAACCTCGGGTCCTTTTTGGGCTCAATGCTCTAACCACCCACATTAGATAGGTATTGTTACGGTTGCTGGATTTGCCGGGCGGTTCCGGGCAGTCTTATACCGTAACTCAATCTAACCTCGGGTTAGGCATATTCGTCTTTCCTAGATTTACATATTTATCCTTTTTGTCTATATGTAAATTGCTAACAACTCTTTTAAACAAAATTGGCCTATATCATATTTATTTGTCATGCCCACTAACATACCTATATTCTAGGCCCAAATCTTGATTTACCTATCAATTAACCCAACTTGTAGTTTATGCCAAATTAGATCAGTTCATTTCAAAACTAGATTTAATATTCTAGTTTATAGTTTATATCCAAACTTGGCTTACATGCCAATTACATACTTTGCGGTCAATAAACAATTTACCATTTTATGCCCAAGTCTAATATGCATGTAATATTTACTATTATAGCCAATTCAGATTATGCTAACATATTTGTTATGCCAAAAAATCTTGATTAAGCTACGCCCAAATTCCCCCGCCGTAGTCGTACGTATAACATGATTTCACAAGTTTCTAGGTACTCATGAAATGAAACTAACAAAAGGAACAGGGGATAAGCACGAGAATTGACATAAGAGAATAGGCATGAAAAAGCGAACCAAAATACACAAATACAAAGATAATAAATCCAGTGGGTTTGGTGTACATAATAGAGAACTGGAATAAACTAAGCAAATTACACCCTAAGTATGAGATCCAACAAAATCAAGGGAGACATAGGTGATTTGATCCAACATAATGCCAGTTCGGTATACAATCATGATTTGTAACTATAATGTTATGGGCATAAGCAACTAACCATAATAGTCATAGGCAATTAACCAAAATAGTCCTAGGCAATTAACCACAAAATAGTCCTAGGCAATTAACCACAATAATCATAGTCATGGTCTCATAGTTATGAATCTTAGTCATATGCAATAGTCTTATGTTCGTAGTCATAGGAAATAGTTTCATGTTTGTAGTCATAGGCAGTAGTTTCATGGGCCACGGTTTCATAGTCATAGTCTTAGGCAAAAAGTCCCATAATCATAGTCATTGAAAAATTGCCACAATAAGTTCTAGGCCATAATCGAGAATCAGATCCAGAGGCATATACAAGCACCGATTCAAACGAAAGGATTAGGCATATTCTCATATCCATTTAATTACATGTCACAAATAGATCTAGGCGGTCAAATCTAAAAAGTAACTGACTTACTTTGATCGGTTTTAGAAAAGGATAATAAGATAACGTTGAGGTGATTTGCTATGATTCGCGCGACGTTGCTCGAAGCCGTTGAATTAGCCTTTGCTTCCCTTCTTGAAGCTTTAACTTTATTTGATTCTCCAATATGCAATTCCTAGTCGTAGTCTTCAAGAATAGTCTTCGTGTTTTATTTTAATTTACTTATTTCAATTATTCCAGAGGCAGCATAAGGAGAGAATAAAATGGTGTAAAGAGAATGGGGCTAGGGGGCTGTTTATATTGGATTAGGCGGACGAATTTAGACTGAAAACGAGACCAGAAACATCAGAATGAACCCAGGCTCAAAACTGGGTTTCAGCACCAGGTCGACCCCCAGGTCGACCATAGGGTCGACCTAGTCCCTGGGAGGTAGACCATAGTGTCGACCCCCAGGTCGACCTGGTCTTGGGCGGGAAAATTCCTGCCCAGTCTGTGCTGGGGTTTGAATTCGAATTTCGAATTCGAGCTGTTTTTCTGTTTTGAAAATCCTTGAAACTTCGGAGGGTCATATCTCCCTCATACAGACTCCATTTCTCGAAAACTCGGACTCATTTCCAAGATGAATTTCGAGACGAACGCAATGGCGCAACCCATTTCCCTTGATTCTTATTTTAAAATTTAATTATACTTTAATTTGCGAAACTTAGTGTTACAGCATTACGGGGTGTTACATTAGTTCCTCTATGTATATTAGCATGAGAAGATCCATCACTAGTTGAAGCTAATTTGTTTTGGTGGTAACAACAACCTTTATCATCAACTTGAAAAACTTTGTGGCCTTCCCTGACAAACGCGTTACCATTAATGTTCATTTCCTCTGTACATTCGTTTTCATTTTCTACTCCAATATTATTTCCTCCAATGGTCTCAACTATGTCATCAAGGGCTTTATCAATTTCAGTTACCACAGCTTGATTTCTACCAGACTCTTTCTTTTTCCATACTTTTTCTTCTTACTTACTACCTCTTTCCAATCATTGTAGTTACCTTCTGTTTGAATTCAGGGGTAACATCATCAAGGGCCTTGTCTGCTAAATTCCTGTTTTATCATTAAACTGCCTTTCCTTCTAAAATCCATTATCATTGAAATGATGTTCTTCATATTTATCAAATGCTTGCCCCTCTTCAGCATTTTCTTCCTTAACAAGCAATTCACAATTTGTTGTTTCATGACCGAAAAAATTGCAATCCATACATATTTTTTGCCTCCAATCATATGACACAATGACTGAAGGGCGCTTCTCACCAAACCCAGCCACCTCAATACTTTTGGGCATTTCAAATTTAGGGTAACTTCTACTAAAGCCTTTGCATATTTGAACCTTTGTAACTTTTCAGTGCTAGAATCAAAACAAATAAGTCTCCCACATGATAGGCTAACCAGTTGTTTCCTACAAAGGTCCACAATAATAAGGGAATACGGTGTAGGTGAATCTAAACAGGTACTTTCTTAATCTAATATTGGGAATTACATAAAGATGGAACCCATTTTGTTATGAAAAACATTCCGCCCTTAATGAAAATTGGGTCTGCTCTCAGAATTTTAACCCTTTCAATATCACTGGAAAACCTAAAAAAGAAATTCACTCCATCTGATATAATATCCACTTCACTAGATAATTTCTAAAAATTATGCAAGAAATTCACAACAGAAACATAAGAGAGGGTACCATCCAAGAAAAACCCAACCAAATGACTCTACCAGTACTTCAATCCTTCTTCTTTGACCATATCTGGAAACAACTTTGGCTGCCCGTTTCTCACTATATCGAATTGAATTGGTTTGTATGCTCCAATATTACGAGGTAAGATTTGAAAAGAGAAAGATAATTAGATTTAACTGAAGAGGATATAGGCTTTGAAGTGTTCGGCAAAATGGGAAAGTTAGAATGTTGTGCCTTAATGCTGGAAACAACATTAGGAGGAACCATACCTTGTACACTATCAATATTTGTGGATTCAAAATTCACAATATTGATATTTGCATCAAGAGGATGAATATTCAAAGTGTTTGATGAATTTGCAAGATTCGAATTGACAATTTTAGGAATGACATTTGATTGATTTACAAGAAAAGAATCATCAGAGGGTTTAGAAGATTCAAGAAGCGAAGAAGATCCATTATTAAGGTTCAGATTCATAGATGCAGAGTTAACATTGTCACGATTTAGCACATGTAGAGGGTCAGGAGGATCGGGTGGAGTAGGACAAGAAGAAAGTACTGGAAGGAGAGAGAGAACACAGAGGAATTAAAGGGGAAAGAGGACAAATAGAGTATGGTGTTCGAAAAGGAAGATGAAGTCATTAGCAAGGGTATTCGAAGGGAAGCATAGTCCAATTTGGTCGAACTTGTTTTAATACTTAAAACTAAATATTATTTTACTTATACTAAAGGATTGATTATTGTTTGAATTATTTAATTAACATTTATAGTTAATTATTCATTTTAAAAGATTTTTAATGTTTATTTAATTATTAATTTAGATTTAAATTATTATTTAATTATTAATTAAAGATTATTTGGGTTTTTAATTATTCTGTTTGATGATAAATTATTATTATTTAAAGGATAAATAAATATCATTCAATGTAGAGTCATCAGTAATGGGATCAAGCTACTCAAGCACTCCAAAAGGATTAGATATAAAATCATTCACTGGTGGTTTAGGAAATGGTAATTTGGAAGATGATGCCATTTTAAGAAGAGACTTAGCAGAACAAGAATTAGGCCTTGCTACAAATGTAAATATGTCATCAGAATTGTTTCCTTCAATTACTACAGTCCTATCATCATTTCTATCATTTACCATGCCTTTTGTTGAACAATCCCCCTTTAAATTTTCAATTTTCTACATTATTTTCAATATCAGTCTCCTTGTTCTTTTCTTCAATGTTGCTATTCGTTTGAACCTGCCTCCATACTTTCTTGACGTTTTTACTCCTCTTCCTATGCACCATAGTGAAACCGTCATGATCTTGCTCTCCATTTTGATCTTGATTTCTATTTTTAACACCAATATTAGCCACCGTTTCAGTCTCATTTACTCCAATTCTTTCCCCTTGACCATGTGCAGGTTGAACCTTATACTTGTCGCAATGTTGTGTTTCATGTCCAAATATTTTACATTTAGTGCATATCATTGGCTTCCATGAGTACTCAAAAACAATATTTGGACACGAGTCATCACCCGCAACAAAGAAATCAGGAAGTTCCTTATCAGTGCTTACCTCCACCAAACATTTAGCGTACTCGAATCTTTTCATCTTTTCCGTATTTTCATCATAACAAAGCACTTTGCCAATGTGACAAGCGACCCAGTTAATTCCAATTAGAGACCAATACAACATTGGAATTCGATAGAAGTGAATCCATATTGGTACAGTACGAACTGCAGCTCGAGCCGATGAAAGCGAGGGAGTAAAGTTAGAAATTATAAACATTTGGCCACGGATAAACAATGGATCTCTTTTCAACACATACATCTTGTCTTCTAAGTTTGTAAATCTGAAGAAATAATTCTGTTTATCAAAATATATTTCATATTCACCCTTAAGCTTCCATACTCGATCCAAGTATTGTTTAACCGCCATGAAATTTACGTTTCCAGCAAGAAATGAACCAACTAAACAATCAGTCCAAGACTTCTTTCTTTCATCCAGAACACTCATCGGCGGAGGAACAAAACTACCAGTGTAGTTAACATAAAAATGAATAGGGACATATTCTCCCCCATTTCTAGGTTTGGAATTGAATAGCGAAGAGAATTTAGCCGGTGAAGGAGCTGGGATGGGACCGGAATTCAAAGGATTAGGCAGGGGAGGTAATGGCAGAGGAGAAGAAGGGGGAGGAACAAGGATAGGAGCAGGTGGATGACTAGAACCAAGAAAGATAGGAGGAGGAGCTGGGGTGGGACCAGAATTCAAAGGATTAGGCTGAGGAGGTAACGCTCACCCAATTCCATTTCAGCTTGGATCAACTTATTCGAACCTTTCACTTCCAAACCATATCTTTGGGGACCTGAACAACCATGAAAAATCCACAGTCTCTCCATCTATCCCCAAGCCAGCATCATCATCCTTGCCAAAAATTCCAAAATCTCCATCATTTCCTATGCCTAGGGAAAGAGTGTACAAGCGAGGCAGATGTCGTCCAAAGAAAAACTATAATGCTGCTGTTGACCTTGATAAAGCTTCTGAATTCTCATTTGAATAGTCTATTTTATCCATGCCTTCTCACCAACAATCTAAAACAATTTCGTCTGGAGTAAAAACTAGATCTACATTATCCCAATCATTTAATGATTGATAAAATTGCTTATTGGAACATAAGGAGCAAAACAATTGGAAATTTTCCACCTCATTTCGGATCAAAACATCCATCTTATGATAATTGCAGAAAACAAATTGAATCATAGAAACACGGCAAACGCTGTCCAGAATATAAGAGCTTCATTGAGTTATATACATAATTTAGCTCAAGCTCCGTTTGGAAGAAGTTTAATATTATGGAATCCCACTTATTTTGCTGTCAATCCGATTATTGTTCATAAACAATATATTCATGGTGAAATCATCCATTCTCCATCTAACTCTTCTTTTCTCTTAACTGCTATGTACGCTGACAATTGTGCGGCTACGAGGCAGTTTTTTCTTGATTCCCTTCATAATATTCAACCTACCTCTCTTCCTTGGATTTGTCTCGAACACTGGAATTGCATGCAATTTTCGTTGGACAAACAGGGTGGTTCTCCTCTCACATATCGTCAGACCAGACCTCTCAACAATGCTATATTTGAATCTAACCTTATTCCTATCCCAACTCCAGGTCCTGAATTCACTTGGAACAATTCTTCTAGAAATGCTGTTAGAACTTTCTGCAAACTCGACAAATCTTACATGAATCTATCCTCCATCGTTTCCTAGCCTTCTCTTTTTCATACACTCTTCCTCCTTCTCTTTCTGACCATTCTCCGATGGTGGTGGACTGGGGAAAGAATTACATGAGAAAACAATCCTCTTTATCATTTTTTAATATTTGGACAGATCTCCCTAATTTTCAACTTACTGTCTCTAACAGTTGGAATTTACAGATACACGGAAACCCATTGTATATTGTTCAGGAAAAATTAAAGAGATTAAAAATTGCTTTGAAGGCCGGGTCTAAAGCTCATTTTGAGGATGGAACTAGTCATTCAAAATCTATCAAAGAAATATTATTCCAGACCCAAACTGCAATTCAGAGCTGTCAAGATGTAAATGAAATTATTCAACTTTCCATGAAAGAAAAGAATCTTTCAAATGAACTGACAAAGGCAATAACAGTCGAAGCAAAGATGGCTAAACAAAAGAGCAAGGTTAGGTGGAATGTTATTGGGGATAGGAACACGTCTGGCTTTCATAATTTTCTCAAGGTGAAACAAGCGGTGAACACAATTAATAGTATTATGGATTCTAATGGTAATGACTGTGATGGTCATGATGTGGTTCAGGGAGCATTTCTCAGGTATTTTTCTAATTTACTTGGCAATGCGTCTAGTGCTCCTGTTTCATTGGAATATTTTTCTCATATTAGCCTACCTGCTATATCTGATGACATGAAAAACTCTACGATTTGTGAGATATCGTTGGATGAAATAAAAAGAGCTATTTTTTCTATGAAATCCACAAGCTCCCCTGGGCCTGACGGTTTTAATTCGCATTTCTTTAAATGCTGCTGGTCTATTGTTGGTGATGAAGTTATTAAAGCTATTCAAAATTTCTTGCTGCACAGCAAGATGTTACGTGGGATTAATTCTACTCGTCTTGCCTTGATACCTAAAGCGGATAAGCCAAATTCCGTAACCTAATTTCGACCTATTGCTTGTTGCAACGTGTTGTACAAATGCATTTCGAAAATTCTGGCTCGTAGAATGAAGAGTGTTCTTGCCTGCATTATTTCTCCTAACCAGAGTGCTTTCTTACACAGTAGAGATATTGCGGACAACATATTACTTGCTACAGAGCTAATGAAAGGGTACAATAGATCTCATATATCTCCTAGATGTGTCCTGAAGTTGGATATTCAAAAAGCGTATGACTCGGTCAGATGGGTCACAATTATTTACATTCTTTTTAAGATGAATTTTCCTATACCTTTTCTTAGCTGGATATACACTTGCATATCTATGGTGCACATTTCCTTAAGTACTAACGACACCTGTTTTGGGTATTTTAAGGCTAATCAGGGTTTAAGGCAAGGGACCCTGTTTCTCCTTATTTATTTGTCTGTGTGATAAAGTTGTTCTGTTCTTTAACTTATTCTTCCTTTTGCACCAAATGCATTGATTATCATCCATATTGTAAAGCATCTAGAATATCTTCACTTCTATTTGCTGACGATCTCCTCTTGTTTACAAAGCCAAATACCAAGTCCCTCTATGGCGTGTTGTCTGTTCTTGAGCTTTTTTCTCAGCTATCGGGTTTAAGCATAAATACATCCAAATCAAAAATTAAATGTGGTGGTGTGTCAGAAGTTGTTAAGGAAATGATCTATTCTTCATCTGGGATTTCTCCAATGTCGGAGGAAAAATATCTTGGATCACCTCTTTGTTCATCTAGAATGACGGTGACTCAGTGTCTACCTATGGTTGAACAAATTATTTCCAGAATAGCATCATGGCCTTCATCTAAATTTTCCATGGCGGGAATGCTTGTTATTGTTAATCGATTGCATGTTCTATGTCTATCTATTATGCTAGAATTTTTATATTACCTGGAAAGATTATAGACATGGTTAACTCTTCTCTCAGCCACTTTCTCTGGCATGGTAATCCTTTTTCCAAAAAGCTGATTCTGGTATCATTCAAAAAAGTTTGCAAATCTTATGTTAATGGTGGTCTGGGAATTCTGAATCTTAAGGAATGGAATAGAGTGGAGGTGTCTACAAGAATAGATAAGTTGTATAATTTCAATTCAAATTTGTGGGCTGATTGGTATAGGACTAATCTGCTTAAGGACAAGAACTTCTGGATGATGGAAATGCCGACGGATTGTAGCTGGGCATGGAGAAATATGCTGAAGAATAGAGACAGATTTTTGCCAATGTTCAAATATGGAATGAAATTTAAACAGCAAGTCTCATTTTGGTTTGATCCTTGGAGTGATGTAGGTGTTATTCTTGGTGATCAGGTAGACTACAGCAATCGTACCATGTCTGGTGTTTGCGAGGGGGATGTAGTGGGTAATTTAATAGTCAACGGCTCTTTTCGGTTTCCTCGTTGCGCCTCAGCTCTGATCAATGGAGTTTGGCGAAACATTTCAAACAAGTGTAGTACTGATAATGTCATGCATGCAACGTGGAACTCTTTTCCTCACAGTATCTTTAGGGTGTACTCTCATCTTATTTGCAGTGATGTTGTATTTCCGTGGCACTCTAGGATTTGGAGTTCGAATTTGATCCCTCGTGAGAATGTTTTTTTGTGGATAATATTGATGAATGGCATTCATACAAAGAGTAAATTGAAGACTTTGGGAATGATTGATGATGAAACTGCGTATTCTGCGCGAGTTGTCCTGAAACTGTGAAGCATCTATATTTTGAATGTGATTATACAAGGTATGTATGGAGGAACCTTTTACTTCATTTTGGTTTGCATACTCCGTGTATGGATTTAGGGGAAGAATGGTACTTAATATTCAAGTATACTAGATGTAGGAATATAAGTGGTTGTCTACTTTTGAAGATTCTCAAAAAGACTTTACATTTACTGTGGATGGAGAGGAACATTAGGGTGTTTAGTGGCATTTTGACACTTAAACATGTAATGGTCCTTTCTATTATTCGTTGTATTTGTTGTTGGTTTTAATAAATATGGTAGGGTCCAGTTAACCCCGCTTTCTATGTAAAAAAAAAGATAAATAAATATTTATTTATTTATTTTAAAGACCAATAATTGTTTAATAGTTAATTATTAGTTAATTAATAATTGATAAAGATTATTATTATCTTAATTTATAAGTAACTAAGTTATATCATTTTTATTAATGTTTATTTTAATTTAATTAATTAAGATGTTGTGAAGTTACTTAATTTTTTCACTAAGGGATTTAAATTGACTAATTGTTTTAATACCAAGGGCTAGACTTTTTATTTACTTTTAAAATGTGATTTAAAAATTAATCAATGTATTCAATAACGAGGATTAGGTTTGGATAAATCTTTTTATTAATTGTATTCAGGATAATTATTTAGATTTATAGCGAGGTTCAAGTTAATTCAATTAAGTGAAGAATTAATAATAGATTTTGAAAATGGATTTAAAGCTAATGAGTCGATTATGATAAAAAAGTTTACTTAAAGGAAAGAAAACAAGTAAAATGCGGTGTTTTGTTAATGTACTTATACCAATGAGATAAGTATATGTATATTTTTCCAAGTACATAAAGAGATCTAATTACTATGAGTTTAATCAATTGAGGCATAATGGTTAATATGAGAAATAAATCATGGCTTGTATTGTGTGTGCCATCTAATAGTCAAATAACCGACTTTCGAATCTGGTTGCAAAGTTTCCCGCTTTGTGTTTATTGGCGAGCAACCGAATCCTACCCCTACTTAGAACATCAGGTCATCACAACCTAGTATCAAGGATGAAGATTTAGCAAGAAACTTTGTTCTATGATGTAAACTCGGTAAGAGATAAGGTAATGCCTCAATATGAGTTTGAATGTGTGTGTGTCTCTCTGTTTATATATATATATATATATATACATATATATATGTGTGTGTGTGTGCGCGCGCGCGTGTGTGTAAGAGCATATTCATTAGTGTTATAAATGTTTTATATTATGACGATTGTTTTGTTGAGTGGATTATGAGTTATGATCGGTACAAAAGGCATAACTATATCGATATAGATTTTTAAACACTAGAACAAGGCCAAAAAACATAGTATCATTTTAAATCGGGAGATGAAATAATTCCACCTATAAATATATTTTATATACAATAAATCATTCATTCATATACAATACAATGCATCATACTTGAACAAGTCCAACCAGTACAATAATGTATTTCTTGGCTAACTTTGTCACTATTCATCATTGTTTTGTCGGTGCAATAAAATATTTGATCCTTGATTATTTCTTATCAATTACAGACATAACATAGTGATCTATATTTATGTGTTTCAAGTATTGATATTATTCCTTGGTCCACCGTACATTATCCTTTAATGTCTCTTCAGGTGTACTTGGTTAATCATGCATCTTTACCATCAGCTTCGAGTAATTCTACCATTTACAACATACTCGTTAACCATGCTTTAATGTGTTATTACATATTTGTGTGGGTGGCCATTGACAAGTTGCGTTGAAGCATGTTTGATAGGGATAAATGGGTTGGTTAATTATGTATAGGATTGGAAGTATTTCCCAACCTTTTACCAAAAAGGATGATTAATTATTCACGTCAATTGATATTTTTCACTATTATTTTTTATTATTTAGTTTAGAGAAGTATTAATGCTTTTTTGTGTAATTTATATTCCATTTATCCTTGATCCATTTTGTCAAACATTGTCATGTTAACATACAATATTTAATTTGGATGCTCATTTTAGTCTCTAATGGTATGCTTACTATAATGTACGACATACACTAGTAGCCTATATATAGCAATATATTTCATCAATCAATTGCCAACTATATGGGGGGGGGGGGGAATTTGATTAATTTGTAAGCTCTGGTAAAACAAATTTGTATCTATGCATGCTTGTTTTATATAATGCACACAAAATAATTATGCATTTTGACTACCATTTTGGTTGAATAGTGTATTATTTAAAAGTTTAGTTATTTTTTATTTTACATAAATAAAGTAGACCATATATAGAGATTTTGGGATTGAATCCCCTTTACAACCAATAATCAATTTTCAAACAAAAAATAGTAACAGTAGAACATTAATTTTAGGTATATTAGTTAGCAAATTTGATTTTGATCAAGTCTAAATATCCAGATGAAGATTTAAATGGAGATAAAAAGATAAATAAAGATAAGAAGAGTAAATGATCTCTGGTTTGAACCAATGAATAAGAGATGACACATGCCATTGAGCGTGATTGATTTCAAGTTGATACATGAGAATTATGGCATCATTATAGATATTCTTGTATAAATGGATTTTTTGTACGTTCCTATATAAATGGATATATATATACATATATATATATATATATATATATATATATATATATATATATATATGAGGAGATTTTTATGATGTCCTTGTTTTGCAGCATCCTCTTTAGGACTCCTATTGTATCTTGAGCTACCACCATTTCAAATCTAACTTAGCCCACATGTAAAGGACCATCTTTATAAAATTTAAACTCATTTTGATATTTGTACCATTTTCAAAATCTTAATCAAGTTTTTCACCATTCCAACATTTATTTAAACATTAAATTTAAGCATCAAATATATTATGCTACAAATATCGAAATAAGTTCAAAATGTTACATGGATGATCATCTATATATGGATCAAACATCTTTTAAAAAAATTGTTTTGGAATGGTGTAGCTTACGATACGATATGCATGCTAAATATGTATATATCAAAGTGTGTTTATGTATATGTTCGTATATACATACACATGTGTGTGTATATATATGTGTGTGTGGACACATATATCTATAAATACATAGATACATACATTTATATACGTATATGGGAAAGTATTGGCAGTCCCCTATATTCAGCCCTAAACATAGCATTCTCATTCCATACATTCGTTTCCATTTAAATAATCATATGTATGGTAAGAGCACTACAAAATTTTTAACCAATAAAGGAATAACCGTAGAGAACTACAAAATGTCCCTAATTAACATTAATAACTGTAGGTGGAACCACCTCGATTTCTTCAGCAAAATTAAATGCCTTTGCAAGTATGGGTGAGCATTAGGTCGGTTCGGTTGGTTTTGAGATTAAAAAACCCAAATCAAAACCGATTTTTTTTTCAAACCGAACGAAATTAATTTCGGTTAATTCGGTCGGTAACCTATTTAACTGAACTTGAAGGATGTATTATTTTTTAAATGACGAATTCACGCAATGTAAAACATAAGTTCATGTTTGGAGAAATTTATGTTTATAATAAAAATTTGACCTATTTGTAACACATTTCTTTGTATTTTATTGCCGGGGAAAACACACGATTGAGAACACTCAATCCAATTTCTAACACAATGGAAAACAAGCTAAATCATGCTAGATAGTGCACAAAAAACCAATCTATGATCAAATAAACCTCAAACGATTCAAATCCGGTTCTGAACACAAAACAAGCAATATACAGGAATGATAATAATAAACTAAATTGTACAAAAATTTATAGTTGTTTCGCTAACAATTTGTTAGTGTGCATCCACTTTGAGAGAGAGCTTTATTGTCATCAAATGAGAAAAGTACAAGTGATTGATTACAACGATCCAGTATTCAATAGAGAATATATGTTTGTGGATATTAGAATTGAAGAAACAATTATGATTGCAAAACCCTAATTAATGGAGGACTAAACCCTTGCTTTGATGGATTAATCAGTCATTGTCTTTCAAATCAAATAAATAACGTATATACATGTGTAGAAACACCAAGCAAATGTCTAAAATGCCCTTGTAGATTCACAAATCAACACGAGACTTCCAAGGCTCGAAATCAACCCAGGTCTCATTCTAGATGTTTGGTCCTGAATTCTAGACGTTTGGAATCACTTTTAGGATACTCCCTGTGTAACGACCCGGGTTTTCGCGATCCTGAGTAACCGACATAAACTCAATGTCGACTATTCAAGCATCGGAAATACCGGATAGTCCATGAAAGAAATTAGAGGGTGAGAATAAATAAGATAGAAAATTATAATAGAAGAGGAAGAAGAACATGCAACATCAGAGTAAGCACGAATCTCACAACAGAACGAATAAATATATTTCATAACATAACTTTGAAATAAAACAGTATCTGTATACAATACCATTATTAAAGTATAACACTTACAACACAGCGGAAATAACAATCTATACAATCCTGAAGCCTCATGCTCCAGCTCTTCAAGTATCTGTAAATCCCGACTACTTGACTGCCAGTACAAAATTGGGCACCCAAGAGTTTAGGGAAAACAAAACAAAATAAACTCTACGTCAGTCATGTGATTGGTGTGAGTAAACTCAAATCATTTGTTTAACTTTTCAAAAATCCTTTTGAAACAAAGGATAATCGTAAGACCGATCCACACATAAACACGGATGGTTTTTACCTTACGATAACCCAAATATTTTTCTAAAACGATACCTGTCTGATATTATAATAATGTCTAGATCAAGTAAATAGAAATCTAGCAGAAACGCTTTCATCTCACGTTCTACATATATAAGATACAATCAAAACTGCGGGCTCTTATTGGGTAATGGATTCCAACTATGACAAGGTATGGATCCACCTTCCGATCAGTGTACTCTAGAAGCAATACAGTGGAATTCAACAAGAACATCATGTAACTCGGCCACACATGATCGGCCATTCATTTCGCTTGAATGTTCTGAATATATTATCACCTTATGGTTGGTATACCAACATAACCATTCCCGGGTGATACAGAAGCGAAAGAAGTAAAAAATATGAATATTCTCTAGATGGTGACAATATACCCTACTTGGGTGCGACCCACTTAGCCATGCTGCCTGCCCGATTTCTGTCATTTCCCAATTGATGAGGCTTGAGGTTATAACGTATCTTTTAACAGATCACTCATTCATTTACTTTGAATGCCACATCGTCATACCCATCAAATCACAAATTGATTCCCCAAAAAATACCATGGGTATAAGCTTAGAGAAACAAATTCCTCCGCCACCAACGTAAATACGTTTGAAACGATTAACTTACACGATCTACCAGATATACTCTGTCAGACATTCGTCCATTCAAGTTGTCCTGGGACTGGACAACCCGAAGGCACTATTCTGTAAACAAGACAACCCTTGCATAACTCCGTCTTCAATTATCTTCATCATATTTGATTTGCAACGCTAATGCCATACAGAGTGGTTTTCAGATAATATCTCTGATCCCAGTCTCTCTGTATTGACAACGAAAATGGTCAAAAACTTTGATAGTCGGTGATTTAATTATCAAAAAAAACATGTGTGCAAACAACGGACGTATTCCCAAATGGAAATCTTACCGATCAATCATCATTTCATTTCCCAATTTCCCATTTATCATTTCCATATATTCACCAAATCCTTATTTTCTATTTTTAGAAAATATACGTTATTTACTTTGGAAAACGTTTCCATTTCTGATTCACGCATCAATATATTTTCACATATATTAGTCTCTAACTGTAAACTAGTAGGAGAACAACCCCCTTTGTATTAACCCTGAAGGTTGAAACCAACATCGGATCAACACACAGAAAGCTATTCAACTCAACTAATTTCCAGTCAGTTTCTAATTTCAGTAATTCCATTTAAATCCCTAATTCAAACCCCAAATTTCCTTATTATATTTATTTGCAAAATATTTACTTTAAATCAATATCATGTTACACCCGTGTGCAAAGCATGGGTCTAAATCTTCCTAATGTAAAATTCTCTTTTTATAAAACTCTATTCATTTTCCAAATATTTCCCTTTTTACATTCCAGTATTTCATACGGTATTTAAAATACCAAATAATAATGATCGATATCATTCAAACACACATAATCAACAACAGATTATATATCACATCATATATTACAATATATGAAAAACAATAAAAATAAATGTTGAGGAATCCAGTTGGATTCCTCCGACCTGTTTCCCTGCATCCACAGATGTTAAACAATATAATAACATCGATTTCATTTCGATATGAAATATTCTGATAAACAGAATCAACATTTGATTAACGATTTATATATATATCGTTATCTATAATTTCAACCAATACATCAGCAATTCAACCAAACAGTCAGCACACAACAATCAATCATCATTTATCAATTCTAAAAGTACGTTATAAAAATATAACTGATAGAGTTGGTGAGTTTTACTCACATTGTACAGTTATCGTTAAATAACGATTAACTATCTTTAATTCAGACGGACGATTTACTTTGCAATAAATTGTAATGAGCTCCAATTCACTCCCAGTTAGTTCCATGTTGTAGTGTCCGTTCCTATGATCCCAACGGATTTTGTTTCGTTGAAAACCGGTATCGTATGATAAAGTTATTCAATTTCGAAGTTTGTACACATTGAAATTGAATTTAAACCAAACATTTACTTTAAACGGGCCTCACCCTCCTTAAGCTTCAGCCCATTTTAACCAACCCGGCCCACAACCCTTCTTCCCCAACCTCTGTAAACAGCCGATCCTCAATCCTTCACCATTTCCATCCAAAACTTCGACCCGTTCTCCTCCCATACTTTATGAATTTCCAAACAAACAATTCCATTCCACTCCTCTCCACATTCTCTTCCGTTCCACCTCTAAAATACCTAGCTCGCACTCCCTTGTCAATTTCGATCGCATAGGCGGTTCTGTCGAGCTCCAATCCTTCGAGCGACATCATTCTGCACCGAATCCCACAAAATCATCCCAACTCACATTAAATCGCATCACGAGCTCATATGAAATCCCAGAACTTCGAATCGATGCTCCAATCCTTTATGAATCCGAACCCTAATTCCCCTGAAGCTCGCATTGCAATAGTCGAGATCCGCAAACAAGGATCGCACCGTTTAAAACCGATACCAAATCGAAGAGAGAGATCCCAGCAACACAAATATGAATTCATATCGATTTATAGAATTATATTTGATTTTATAAAATTTCTTAAAGCTCACGAAATGTTTCCTGGAAGAAAAACAAACACGGCGGATTTTCTGTTGACCATTGGAGGAATTGAATTAGGGTTAAGGGATGGTAGTGGTACATATAGGAGGGTTTTAATGTTTTTTTAATTGAGTTTTAAATTAATATTTAAGCTACCATTTTTTACGTTCGTGTTTAAAAATCCCTATGACCACATACAATACCCAAAAATCACGAAAATGGACATGCAGTTACAGTTCGACATTATGCTCCCAACGAAACTAGTTTCGTCAAATTCCGACACCGTTTGCTCACACAGCTTTTTTTAACCGTTAAAATATTGACTTTTTTCACATTCAAAATTCGTATGGCCACATACTGCCTCTAAAAATCACGAAACTTGGAATCTAACAATAATTTAATATTACAGATCCAACAAAATTAGTTTCGTCGAAAACGGAGGTCGTTTGCAAAGCTGGGTATTTTTAAAGCTCTAAATAACCCATTTATATAAATATATATATATATTTAAAAATAATTAAATTAAATTTAAATAAATTTATATTATCGTATATATTCATAATAGAATACCATAAAGCTCCAGAATACTCCTATATGAATTTCTAACTCGATAGTTCAAATCCCGATTAAATCGATATTCGATTTATAATGAAATTCCTTTTATATATCGTTATAAATCATAAAGGAATTCCATAGCGACTGTTTGGAAATTTGATTTGGACATAACTCAAAATCTATACAATGAAATCCCGATTTTTCTCTTCCATTAGAAAAATATACTTCACCAGCTCCGAACGTTTTCTTGTTTCACAGAAATCCAATTTAAAACGGATTCTGTATATCCATTTTTAGTTCGAATCGTCAAATAGCGAACTGCCGCGCCATTTCGAGCTCGATTATAATTATAATATAACTAATATGTTCTAATGTCGTTCAAACAATATATTCGTTATTCTAATTCAATTCTAAACTGAATTAAATATTTTAAATGATCCAATTCACGTAGTATTGTGAATTCTGTTATTTCCGACTATTTTAGGTTTAAATATATTATTCTATTATTTATATTAATTAAAGATTCAATATTATTTAATTAAACGACCATTTAAATCTCTAAACACTATTTAAATAAATAAATAAATTAATTATAATACTGTAAAAATACGGGACATTACATTCTTCCCCCGTTAAAATAATTTCGTCCTCGAAATTGCTAAGGTAGAAAACAAACCCTATTGACTATTTAGAACTTATGTGTTCACTTCTTAACTTCAATTTCAACTAAACCAATCTAATTTCAATTAAATATTTATTCATTCCTACTAACGAAAATTTCCAAAAATCCTGAAAATTTTCTAACACCTTAAATCTTCAAAAAAAATCGCCAGCACCTCCTTTGTACTGGTTAATAGCTCAAACTCCAACTCGCCTCTCTAGGCCTTCTTCAACCCAAAAGAAAATCAAACAGCCAAGTGGCTTGCCAATTCGTCTCATCAAAATCTCAAACCCATATATAATATAAACTGGTACCTTTTTGTCGAGCATATCAATATATCCTTTGCATCTGTTTCCAATTCAACATATACTAATGTCAACTCAGTCAACTTCAATCACTTTTATCTCCAACACAACCATTCGTTCATCCAAGCCAAATTCCATTATCAATCTCAAGTACCATTCTTGATTTCCAATTTAGTTTCACAAATTTCCATCTAATTTGTTTTAATTCAAACAATCCACTTCCGGGAGTTTTTAAACATCTTTGCTTTTCTAAAAAAAATCAAATAATCCTTTTCAAAATTCAAACAACTTGTTTTAGCAAAACATTTCTGAAACAAAAATTTTGGTAGTAATTCGTCACTTACAACTTGAAAATGAACACCGATGATGTCATGATCATCATCGGAATACATTTCCAGCTATCGAAGTGAGTTCAATACTATATCACTTTCAAAACATATCTAAACACTTCCATTTTGAAATTCATTTCAAAAATACCATTTACAATGCTTAAAAACAATTAAAAATCTCCCAGGATTTTAAAATTCCTATATAATTAAACCAAATCTATTTACAACACTTATTTCAATTTCCAGAGTTTTAATTCCAATCCTGATTTAATTTCAGATTTAATTCATCTGATTCCATATACCACACTTATATGAATTCTGATTGGTTATTTACATAACCATTTAATTTATAATCTTACTCGATTATAATAACAATCAATATATCCAATATATTAATATATATATATATTCTCTATATCATAATATACTTTGGGTAAAATAATTTCCATTTACCCTCTTTTCAAAACATATCGTGTCGACCCATCGTATTTGAGTGTTTATAAACCCCTACCGATACAGTGTATCAAATTGATCGACCAGAACCCATAAACAACTCAACCACTGCATCTCCACAATATAAAACATTTTTTTTATCAAATAACAAATACGTGCTCATATATATACACTCAACTCAATCTAAGGTATTGCTAACCCAATCTCTACTGAGTCGCGTCACAGAGCCAAGGTAATAACTTAACCTTAAGCTCTGATACCACTGCAACGACCCGGGTTTTCGCGATCCTGAGTAACCGACATAAACTCAATGTCGACTATTCAAGCATCGGAAATACCGGATAGTCCATGAAAGAAATTAGAGGGTGAGAATATACGAGATAGAAACTTAGAATAGAAGAAGAAGAAGAACATACAACATCAGAGTAAACATGTACGAATCTCACAGCGGAACGAATAAATATATTTCATAACATAACTTTGAAATAAAACAGTATCTGTATACAATACCATTATTAGAGTATAACACTTACAACACAACGGAAATAACAATCTATATAATTATGAAGCCTCCTGCTCCAGCTCTTCAAGTATCTGTAAATCCTGACTACTTGACTGCCCGTACAAAATTGGGCACCCAAGAGTTTAGGGAAAACAAAACAAAATAAACTCAGCATCATTCATGTGACTGGTGTGAGTAAACTCAAATCATTTGTTTAACTTTTCAAAAATCCTTTTGAACAAAGGATAATCATAAGATCGATCCACACATAAACACGGATGGTTTTTACCTTACGATAACCCAAATATTTTTCCAAAACGATACTTGTCTGATATTATAATAATGTCTAGATCAAGTAAATAGAAATCTAGAAGAAACGCTTTCTTCTCACGTTCTACATATATAAGATACAATCAAAACCGTGGCTCTTATTGGGAAATGGATTCCAATTATGACAAGGTATGGATCTACCTTCCTATCAGTGTACTCTAGAAGCGATACACTGGAGTTCAACAAGAACATCTTGTAACTCGGTCACACATGACTGACCATTCATTTCGCTTGAATGTTCCGAATATATTATCAACTTATGGTTGGTATACCAACATAACCATTCCCGGGAGAAACAGAAGCGAAAGAAGTAACAAATATGAATATTCTCTAGATGGTGACAATATACCCTACTTGGGTGTGACCCACTTAGCCATGTTGCCTACCCGATTTCTATCATTTCCCAGTTGATGAGGCTTGAGGTCATAACGTATCTTTTAATAGATCACTCCTTTATTTACTTTGAATGCCACATCGTCATACCCGTCAAATCACAAATTGGTTCCCCCAAAAATACCACAGGTATAAGCTAAGAGAAACGAATTACTCCACCGCCAATGTAAATACGTTTGAAACGATTAACTTACGCAATCTACCAGATATACTCTGTCAGACATTCTTCCATTCAAGTAGTCCTAGGACTGGACAACCCGAAGGAACTATTCTGTAAACAGGACAGCCCTTGCATAACTCCATCTTCCATTATCTTCATCATATTTGTTTCGTAACGCTAATGCCATATGGAGTGGTTTTCAGATAATATCTCTGATCCCGGTCTCTCCGTATTGACAACGAAAATGGTTAAAAACTTTGATAGTCGGTGATTTAATTATCAAAGAAAAACATGTGCGCAAACAACGGTCGTATTCCCAAATGGAAATCTTACCGATCAATCATCATTTCATTTCCCAATTTCCCATTTATCATTTCCATATATTCATCAAATCCTTATTTTCTATTTTTTGAAAATATACATTATTAATTTTGGAAAACGTTTCCATTTCTGATTCACGCATCAATATCTTCTCACATATATCATTCTCTAACTGTAAACTAGTAAGAGAACAACCCCTTATGTATTAACCCTGAAGGCCGAAACCAACATCAGATCAACACACAGAAAGCTATTCAACTCAACTAATTTCCAGTAAGTTTCTAATTTCATTAATTCCATTTAAATTCCTAATTCAAACCCCAAATTTCTTTATAATATTTTATTTGCAAAATATTTACTTTAAATCAATATCATGTTACACCCGTGTGCGAAGCACGGGTCTAAATCTTCCTAATGTAAAATTCTCTTTTTATAAAACTCTATTCATTTTCCAAATGTTTCCCTTTTTACATTCCAGTATTTCATACGGTATTTAAAATACCAAATAATAATGATCGATATCATTCAAACACACATAATCAACAAAAGATTATATATCACATCATATATTACAATATATGAAAAATAGTAAAAATAAATGTTGAGGAATCCAATTGGATTCCTCCGACCTGTTTCCCTGCATCCACAGATGTTAAACAATATAATAACATCGATTTCATTTCGATATGAAATATTCTGATAAACAAAATCAACATTTGATTAACGATTTATATATATATCATTATCTATAATTTCAACCAATACATCGGCAATTCAACCAAACAGTCAGCACACAGCAATCAATCATCATTTATCAGTTCTAAAAATACGTTATAAAAATATAACTGATAAAGTTGGTGAGTTTTACTCACATTGGACAGTTATCGTTAAATAACGATTAGCTATCTTTGATTCAGACGGACGATTTAATTTGCAATAAATTGTAATGAGCACCAATTCACTCCCAATCAGTTCCATGTTGTAGTGTCCATTCCTATGATCCCAACGGATCTTGTTTCACTGAAAACCGGTATCGTATGATAAAGTTATTCAATTTCGAAGTTTATATACATTTAAATTGAATTTAATCCAAACATTTACTTTAAACGGGCCTCACCCTCCTTAAGCTTCGGCCCATTTTAACCAACCCGGCCCACAACCCTTCTTCCCCAACCTCTGTAAACAACCGATCCTCAATCCTTCACCATTTCCATCCAAAATTTCAACCCGTTCTCCTCCCATACTTCATGAATCTCCAAACAAACAATTCTATTCCACCCCTCTCCACATTCTCTTCCGTTCCACCTCCAAAATATCTAACTCGCACTCCCTTGTCAATTTTCGTCACACAGGCAGTTCTGTCGAGCTCCAATCCTTCGAGTGACATCACTTTGCACCGAATCCCACAAAATCATCACAACTCACGATAAATCGCATCACGAGCTCATATGAAATCCCAGAACTTCGAATCGATGCTCCAATCCTTTATGAATCCGAACCCTAATTCCCGGGAAGCTCGCGTTGCAACAGTCGAGATCCGCAAACAAGAATCACACCATTTAAAATCGATGCCAAATCGAAGAGAGAGATCCCAACAATACAAATATGAATTCATATCGATTTATAGAATTATATTTGATTTTCTAAAATTTCTTAAAGCTCGCGAAATGTTTCCTGGAAGAAAAACAAACGCGGCGGATTTTCTGTTGACTATTGGAGGCATTGAATTAAGGTTAAGGGATGGTAGTGGTACTTATAGGAGGGTTTTAATATATTTTTAATCGAGTTTTAAATTAATATTTAAGCTACCGTTGTTTACATTCATGTTTAAAATCCCTGTGATCACATACGATACCCAAAAATCACGAAAATGGACATGCAGTTACAGTTCGACATTACGGTCCCAACGAAACTAGTTTCGTCGAATTCCAACTCTGTTTGCTCACACAGCATATTTTTAACCATCAAAATATCGACTGTTTTTCACATTAAAAATTCATACGGCCACATAATGCCTCTAAAAATCATGAAACATGGAATTTAACAATAATTTAATATTAAGGATCCAACAAAATTAGTTTCGTCGAAAACGGAGGTCGTTTGCAAAACTGGTTATTTTTAAAGCTCTAAATAACCCATTTAAATAAATATATATATATATTTAAAAGTAATTAAATTAAATATAAATAAATTTATATTATCATATATATTCACAATAGAATACCATACAACTCCAGAATATTCCTATATGAATTTCTAACTCGATATTTCAAATCCCGATTAAATCGATATTCGATTTATAATGAAATTCCTTTTATATATCGTTATAAATCATAAAGGAATTCCATAGAAACTATTTGGAAATTTGATTTGGACATAACTCAAAATCTACATAATGAAATCCCGATTTTTCTCTTTCATTAGAAAAATATACTTCACCAGCTCCAAATGTTTTCTTGTTTCACAGAAATCCGATTTAAAACGGATTCTGTATATCCATTTAAAGTTCGAATCGTCAAATAGCGAACTGCAGCGCCATTTCGAGCTCGGTTATAATTATAATATAATTAATTCGTTCTACCGTCGTTCAAATAATATATTCGTTATTCTAATTCAATTCTAAACTGAATTAAATATTTTAAATGATCCAATTCACACAGTATTGTGAATTCTGTTATTTTCGACTATTTTGGGTTTAAATATATTATTCTATTATTTATATTAATTAAAGATTCAATATTATTTAATTAAACGACCATTTAAATCTCTAAACACTATATAAATAATTAAATTAATTAATTATAATACCGTAAAAATATGGGACATTACACCCTGGCTCGTTTCAAACGCCTGAATGGCTTTCCAGACGTTTGAAATTCTTCACAGGCGTTTGATTAACTTCTTAGGTTATGCACAAAAAGATTTCAGGCATTTAGAATTCTTCCTAGACATCTGAAACTGCACCCTGATCACCATTTCCTACTTCCTTTGCCGTATTTTCCATATACAAGCTCCAATTTGCGAACGGTCTTCTCCTATACGAAGCTACTTCCATTCTCTTCAATTCTACCATATATTGTCGCCTAAATTCAACACTTCACCTCGACACTATATCTATCCCCAACACGAATGGTACCATACCATCATCTATAATCGATAACACCAACTATCACCACTTCTACCTTCACCTAAGCTTGAATGCTTTCCCAATGAGTTCTGGCAAAGCCACCACTCAATGCACTTCAACGACGAGTTCAAGCAAACCCCCACCCGCAAATAAAGTGTTGAAAGCACTCAACTCCAAAAAATTGTCTCATCCAAAGACTAAAGTACTTAGGAATGTCAACTAGTACTTACTTTTTACCATGGCGTTAACACGTGCTTTGATTTGAAATACACATATAAAAGTATTTTTCCAACTTTATTACCTTTATATTTATTCAATAAACTCATTTTTGAATTTAATTCCTTACTTAAATGCTCAAGCTCAACTTAATTTCAATTTTACACGATTGCTCATAAAAATCCCCAAATTCTTTCAATATATACTCAAACAATTATACGAGTTATTCACTTTTGAACTTATATTTTAATTTTCTTTAGTCTTAACTTACAAAATATATTAAAATATGTTTACCGTAGTACCCAAACTTGAGTTCTTATTGCAACGACCCAAATTTCGGTACCCTTTGAGTCGACCAAATACAATACATGTCCAACCCTAGGTGCACTAAAACACAGATGTCAAAGAAAGAAATTAGAGGGTGAGAAGAGAAAAAAAATGAAAAGAGTACAATAGAAGAAAAGAATATTAAAATATCACAACAAATCAAAGTAAACACGAATCTCATAGCGGAACGAATGAAATATATTATATAACATAACTTTTGAAATATAAATCTGTTTGTATATACATACCATCACCGGAGTACAACACATACGACACAACGGAAATAAACTGTAGATATAAATTGCTGAAGCCTCCTGCTCCAAGCTCTTCCAAGTGTATGTGTGGAATGACCCTATATGCCTACAAAATAATGCT
This sequence comes from Allium sativum, assembly GCA_030737875.1. NCBI lineage: Eukaryota > Viridiplantae > Streptophyta > Magnoliopsida > Asparagales > Amaryllidaceae > Allium > Allium sativum. The sequence goes on along the minus strand of CM060910.1, from coordinate 61,767,935 downwards.
TTAAAAAACTGATACTTCAGTGTATATATGAAAATGATACTGATGTCGTTCAGAAAATAATGCCTTCAAAAATGACGCCAAACATTATGAAGAAATGATACTTGCCAAAAATGACCGCTTTTAAAGTGATACTCTAAGCATACAAAACTGATCCTTTCAAGATGGTGCTTAGCAAAATTATACTTTTGATCATACAAAAGTGATACCTACAAATGGTTTTATCAAAGCTGATAGTCCACAAGCCTATATAAATGATACTTTCAAACTGAATGTATCAAAAATTGATAATCATGTGCATGCACAACTGATACTTTGAAGATATATTTTTCTAAAATGACTCCAGATAGACTAATACATATAATATTAGTAAATCTCCATAATTCAAAATCTATATTTTTCCATTTCAGTTCATAAAATGATCAAATTAAAATATTTCTTCAAATTAGTCATCTGCATACATATTGCATTTCATTCATCTACCATTTAAACATATTAGCTTAATAATTACAAGACTAATTCATAAGCAACTCTCATGGATTCATGCAGATATCATATTTCAAAGCTTTTATTTTCTACTCAAGCATGCTAATCATCCAAGAAAATAGCAGACTCCTTAAACCAAATCTACTTAGCTCCATTAGTACCTAAAAAAGCATTAGAGGCTGCCACATTATAAAATGAGACACCCCATTTTCCATGAGCAAATAAGGTCATACTAATGTCTGGTATGAGATTAAAACATAATGGTAAAATCTGTGATATAATTTCATAAAGGAATTTTATTAAAAATGCTCACTTCTTTTCCAAGTTAATAAATAACCATGTGCAAGTGCACATTTACTGATTTATAAAAACATTCAACATCAGTATTCAAAATTAATACATGCAAATCAATCAAATATAAGAACATAACAGGTTAATTCACCCTGTTAACATCATGATTTTTATTCCTAATTGCCCTAGGAAAATTCCTCCAGGAAGACTCAAGTTCCTTATATACTTATTTCCTAGCATTTTCAGTTACTTAAAGCCCCTGGTCTCATCTGTAATAAGGAATCACTGGGGCACATTGTAGTAATCTAATTCACACTACTACACAAAGATGTCAAGACCAAAATTAGGCCATGTGCCAAACTTACAACTCAAGGCAAGCCATTCCATAGCTTCTTGACCAAAATAATCCTTAGTTTAACTACTAAGTGTTCTCATATTTTTCTTTCAGTGACTACTTACCTAAATAGGGTAAACTAGAATAGTTAGAACCACTATATAATACTATGGATTTCACAGAAATCACCTAAAACAATCAAAACATCCATTCAGACAAGAAAATTAACCACTCAAGCAAGAAATTCATCCAATACATACATGTGAAAATTCAGGAAATCATTTATCCATGGGTTTACTGGAATAAATCCTTGTTTTATTATAACTACATACTTATATATATATATATATATATTTGTCTAAGTATACATCTGATATTACTCTATAGCTTTAGAAATAATTTTAAGAGATTTTTGCTACTATGCATAAACTGGTTTCAAATGAAATTCAAAACCTAGTGGAGACATAATGATTGCATTCTTGATTAGAGATCAGCACATAGAAAATCTATTACTCTCTAAATCAATCATTTACAGAGCCTCAGCACCTATACACAAGTATATTGCAGCTCATATAAATGTTTCATGGAAGATTGCCATATATCTATACCTTTTGTATGTATAAATTTCTATAGAGTTTCCAAAGGTATCGGTAAAGGTTTTTTTAAGGGATCATAAAACTAAACAGATTTAAATAATGAATTTAGATCCATAATGCTAAACTCAATAATGGTTTTAAATAGAAATCAGTAACATTTATCCAGTCATAAGAAAACAGATGAAATAATCAAAAGATCAAATTCAACTAAAATGAGCATATGAAAATATTGGTTGCCTCTTGAAGTCAGGACTTAATGCTACATGTTTTAAGTGAGAATACTCGTTAAATCTCCTCCTTTTAAGCTAGGAAAATCAGAAACCCTTGCTTTATCCCCAAGCTTCCCTTCTTCCTTTAAAATAGACTTTTATGTATTTTAACCTGCTTACACTAGGAAGTTTGATTTTTGCCCGGCTACCCTTATTTATAATATCAGTTTTCTAGGGTTTCAAAGGTTATATAAAGTCAGTTTTATCCTTCAACAAATCATGCCATATGTGTGAGTATTTTCCACATAATTTTTGCTTTATTTTATTAAAATTCTCGGGTGTAAAAACTGCATCACTTTTCAGAGAAAAAGAAAAGCATTAAAAATTATTTTCCCTCTAGAACAAGTCATGACAAAATAGTGAACCCTCCTTTTCTAATTCTGGTTATACATTATTTTATATCAGTGCAATTTTTTGTCATTAACATGTATATGCATTGTTTCAAATATCCCTACATGGTGTATTAAAATCAGTCCATAGGGTTTAATTAAATGGTTACTGGAAATACACATGTATATTTATATACATGGATCCTACTGTGCATATATACATACACACCCTAGAATTATGTGTTGCCTTGTGCATATTCCCTTGTTGTACACATGTGCATACACACTCATACATGCACATAGTACACAACCTGTCAATTCTAAATAAAAACTCAGTAAACATTTTGATTCATGTTAAATGATTTTTCTAAAAAAAATTGGGTCATTACAAATACCCCACCTTTTAGGAATTGTGTCCTCACAATTTTCTTCATATTGAATAACAAATTCTTTTTAATTTAGAGATTGCTGACTCTGATCAAACACACATTCATCCAATTATTTAAATTGGCCAAACAAGCATAAAACACCTACTTATGAAGTAATTTTCAAAAATAAAGTTACCTTAATTTGCAAACAAATTGGGATAATCCACTATAATCTTGTCTTCTAATTCCCATGTGAAATCATTTGGATCAATGCTCCATTGCACTTTCACAAGCTTCAAGGTTTTATTTCTCAGTTTCTTTATATCCTTAGCCAAGAATCCCACTGGCTCTTTTTCATAAACTAAATCTGACTTCACTTGAATCTGGGATGGAGTTTCCAAAATATCATTCTTATCATGAACCCATCTCCTTAATTGTGATACATGAAAAATATTATGAATCCCTTGCATATCTTCAGGCAGTTACAATTTATAAGCTAGAGAACCAATTCTTTCTAGAATTTTGTATGGTCCAATATACCTAGGTATCAGTTTTCCTTGTTTCTGTAATGACCCGGAAATCCGAGCTAATTTAAAAATTTTATTTTGGCAATTTTAGTGAATTTTGATCATTTAAAATGAATTATTTTAAATAATATCGACGAGAAATTTATTTTGAATATAATTCGAACGTATATATTATATAGATCGTCGTTAGAATATAAATAATTATTTTAAATTATAAAAGGAATCGAAAACGGCACGGTAGTTCGATAATTCGATTTCAAAATTCAAATGAATGTACCGGGTGCAAAACAAACCGGATTTTAGTGAAACCAAAAATATTAGAATCTAATTGATAATATCTTTCCAACGAATCCGAATAAACGAAATTTCATAGCGGGAATCAAAAGATATGTCCAGTTGAAAATTTAGAATAGTCTTATGGAATTCAGGCCCTTAAAAATGGGAATTTTGCAAACGACCTCGGATTTCGACAAAACCACTTTTGTTGGATTCGGGATGCAAGGTTATTGCTAGGTTCCAAATTTCGTAATTTTTCGAATCAATATGTGAGCGTGGAAAAGGAAAACGCGTTTGACAAGTTTTAGTTGAATTCAATCGACTTGAAAATGGCCATTTTTCAAACGGTCTCAGAATTCGATGAAACTGGCTTTGTTAGGACCGTATCATCAATACAAAGCTAGAAAATATTTTTCGGGAATTTTTCTAGTTAGTATGTGGCCCCAGTAAATTGAAATGCGTGTTCAAATTCAATATATAGAGTTATATTTTGATTTTGATGAAAACTGATCGAAACGATCGAATTGGCCTATGTGGCATATCCCATTGTGTTCGGAATGGGGGTAATTAGCTAGGGGCGATAGTCGGTAGGCTTGATTTCGAGTTTGTATTATAAAGTTACCTTTTTGAAATAAAAAATATATTTAAATAATATAATATATATATATGTTCTAACCCTAGTTTCCCTCTCACTTTCCCAAATCGTGGTCAACGGGGTCAAACCCGCGCCCCTCTCAATTTCAAACCTCCGCCGCCACCCACCCTCGTCGCCGCGCCTCCCCTCCGCCCAACCCCCATCGCCTCTGACCTTCCCTCTCCTCTCGATTCTCTCTCCTCCTTTAATCAAAGCCAAACCGAACCCTAATCCCTCGAAGCCACAAACCGCCGCATCGAACCAGCCCAGTCCCCCTCCCCCGCCTAACCGACGCCCCCCCTCAGCAACCGCCCTCCTCCTTCCTGCGACGTGCCCCCCCCCCCCCCCCCCCCCCGCAAACGACGCGCCCCTCCGACCACCTGAAGAGCCCGACACCCCCCTCCTTCAGCCTCCGTGAGCACAGCAGTCCCCTCTCCCTCTCCACTTCAAATTCGCAGCAAACCCCCCCTCCCCATTCGCTATGAGTTCTTCTTTCTTTTATTTATTTATATATTTATTTATTTTGTTTTGTTTTAATTTATTTTAAATGTTTAGCTTAGTTTAATCAATTTAAAATTAGATTTGTATATAGGTAGATTAGTGTTAAAAATATGATTTTTACTTCGATGAAAGTAGCGATTTTTATCATAGAGAAGAAGTTATTTTCATATATGTAAAGACTATATTTTCATATAGAAAAAGTTCATATTTTTTTATATAATGAAAGTTAAGATTTTTATAAATGAAAAGGCGAAATTTTTATATTATAAAGAGATTAAAAATATAATTTTTATATGATGTGAAGGAAAAAAATATATATTTTATAATATAGAAAGGTTAAAGATATAATTTTTATATTAGTGGCATATTAAAAATATGTTTTTTATTATATATATAATGAAATAAAAATGTGATTTTTATAGAGATGAAATAAAAATTCGATCTTTATTATGTAGGAGATATAAAAATATGTTTTTTATATAATGGAGAATATAAAAATATTATCTTTATATAGCAGAGATTATAAAAATACGGGTTTTATATGGTTAGCAAAATAAAAATTCGATCTTTATATTAGAAGTAGAAATATAAATATAATTTTTATATAGAATGAAGCGTTGTAAAAATAGACGAAATAAAAATATGATTTTTATTTATTGAAATGAAGTGATAAAAATATAATTTTTATTTGAACAGCGTGAAAAGAACTACTTTGGAATTTCAAGCAAATCCAAACAGTTCAACAGTTCAAAAGCAAAGCACGACGGAGTGGAACCCTCTGTGAGAACTCCTCACCTTTAATTTAATTTTTTCTAGTTAAAATATATACTAGGATTCAGACGGTGTTTAGTAGCACCTGACACCCGTCGTCCACAGACCATGGACGGCTTGTATGCTTGTTTGTTTGATTTTGCTGTGTAGTTGATTGTGTGATGTGATGTGAAATGAAATAAAACATTTACATAGTTGAAATAAAATATTTTATAGTGGAACGTATTTTATAGTTAAAAATAGAATTTTTAACGTGTATATGAAATGAAATAAAAATAAACAAATCGGACGATTTGTTTATATACACACATTTGACTGATATTGATTGGGACAATAAATTTTACACATCGCCCAACTGCACAAATAAAATTTGTGTTTGATTGTTTGAAAACCCCACACGGGTACTGGGATGATATATGACATACACTAGTCCCAATAATTAGCTATATGTCGATCGATTGATGGACAGACTGTTATGAGCGTTAAATATTTATATTTGATGCTTGTACCGTGTAGAATACACTTTGGATGATGGTTGATTATTCACCGTTGTTATTGTATACATGCGTTGTAGAAAATCCATATAATTAACATTATATGGTAATTGATTGGGCCTCATTCCATATTTGAAAAAGAATATTTGAAAATTGGAATATTTGAAAAGGAAACATTTGAAATAGAAATATTGGAAAAAGAAACATTTGAAATAGCAATATTCGAAATAGAATATTGGAAAATAGGAAAATATGAAGCGGTGTAAACTAGATTGACGTCATTTTGACGTGAACGATATTTATATCGATTTTATTCATTTTATAATGAATATCGAAAGTGATTTCAAAATCTGATATTTTGAAAAGAATTGAAATTCGAATTGAAATTGAATAGAAATGAATTCGAATTGAAATTGAATTGAAAACGAACTGAAATTGATTTAGAAATCAATTTGAATTAAATCGATTTGAAATGAAATTAAAATGAATTTATGTTGAAAAATTCGATTTTGATTTGAATTTGAAATAGAAGTTGAAATCGTTTTGAAAACGAATTTAAAATGATTTATAAAATACGTTTTGAAAGGAAATCGACGAAATATATAATATATATATATATATATATATATATATAATGGCCTGAATAGAACGCGCCGCGCCGCGGCAGTTCGCGAATTTCGACCATTGACTTCGAACGGATATTGCGGGAGATCCGACCGTCGGATTCTCCTAAAACTGGAACCATTGGGTTCGTATCGAAAAGAGCTTTCTAACGAATATTAGAAATTAGAAATCTAACGGTTGGATTTGGAATTATGTCCAAATCAAATTTGGAAAAGGTCGGTGTAAGTGCAGTTCGATGGCCATTGATGGAAATCGACTGTACGGGCCTTGATAAAATTATTAAAAATAGTAATAATTTGTGTAGAATCATAAGAAATGATTTAGGAAGAATTGGGATGAAAAACTCCATATTTGAAAAGATAAAAATAGATTTTTATCGAAATGAACTAGTTTTGAACTAGAAGTATAATTCTATTTATTATTAAATAAATAAATTGGATTTGAAATGGTTTTGAAAATAACCAAAATTTCCAATAATTATATTGGAATGGATTTGAATCGAAATTGTCTTCGGAATATTTCGATGTTGGATTTCGTGATGATACAGATATTGTTATGGGAATTTGAAAGATATAAATATATATATCGTTATTTCCAATACGATATTTGTTGGTCGTAGAATTTGATATTGAATATAAGCCGGTATATTTTCTATTCAGATCCTTGTATTTAATATCAAATGTGATTTGGGTTTGTCGTGAATGGTGTCTTCATTAACACTGTTCTTGAACCCAGTCGAGAAAAGATGAAATCTTTTTATTTAGATTAAATGAAGTGTACCAATTAAATAATATTTAATTGGAATTGAGTTGATATTGATTTTTGGGTTTATCATGAACAGTGTTTTAAATAACACTTGTTCTTTAACCTGATAATTAATGGAATGGGATTTTGGGTTGTCGTGAACGGTATCTTTAATAATACTGTTCTAAGACCTAAAGGAGTTAAGAAAATCAGAAACTAACTGGAGGTTAGTTAAGTTGAATGGTTTCTTGGGTATTGATCTGATGTTGGTTTCGGCCTTCGGGGTTAATACTTAGGGAATTGCTCACTTGCTAATTTACGGTTAGGGACTGATTGAAATGTAATGTGATTTTGGGGTTTATCGTGAACCGTGTTTTAAATGACACCGATTCTTTAACCCAGTTAAAGATTAAAACTAAGTGGAGTTTTAATGAATCTTTAATTAGATTGAAATAATCGAGAATGGAGTATCACCAGTTTTGCTCCAGGCAATAGTTAAATCTTTAATTAGATTTAAACGTGAAATAGTAATTGAATTTACCGATAACACCGTGGTGTTAGATATGAAGTATAACCAGTTTTACTTCATGGGATGAATAGGTTGGGGTTGGGAAATTAAAACAAATGATTACTTCGGTAGGGTTCGCTAATCCCGACTAGTTGAATCGATATTCAAAGGAAGATTAAAGAATAAATTTAAAGGATTTATCTTTGATAAAATTAATGGGAACCTTTCCCTAAGAATGTGAAATTTAGAAACTAACTGTCGGTTAGCTAAGAAGAATGGTTTTCTGGATATTGATCTGATGTTGGTTTCGGCCTTCGGGGTTAATATTTGGGGAATTATTCTCTTGTTAATTTACGGTTAGTGACTGATGAAATGGAATGAGGCATATGTTGTGTTTGTGTAACACTTGTTTATAATATACGCAAGTTATTCGGAAAGACCGGGTTTATCCCATTCTGAATAACTGATACGACGATAAGTCGAAGATGAAGACGGTGGTTGAAGACCGGAGGTCTTCATATCGTTTGGGTGATTACTGATGATCTTGATTGGGATGTACACCCAAGAAGATAGAAACAGTTGGTGATCGTCCAGACGTACTTGGAGATCGATGGATATGCGGGGTACTAGGTGCCTTCGGTTTCGTTCAGACCCAGAACGGACTTGTAAATAGATTGTGTGTCTGACATCGGATTTCATTCTGTGTGATTGATTTCTATTAAATATATATCTGTTTGGCGGCGGAGAATTTATTCTCTTGCTTAACGCCCTTCTCTGAGACGTACGAGCTCAGGGGTTATATATTGATGGATATCCATCGCATGGAATGAATTGCCTGTGTGGCATGCCTAAGTGGCAAATGATCAAGGCTTCTATTGAAAAGCAAAGTCTTGTGGTTGATGATCAAAGCACGGCCTTTGTGGCATAGCTTTGTGTAACGTTTACTTCGCGAGCCTCACACCCCGGTGTGAACCAAAACGGGAGAGGACGTCAGGGAGGGCATGCGTTTTTTTCTAGCTAGAAGTGGCGTCAGTGGTTTTACACGCCCTGACGAGTTTGACTTATGTGGTTGTTGCTGTTGCGAGGCGGCTCGGTTTGATCAGACGATCCGGGTCCAATGGAGTCATTCGTTGGCTCATTTACGCCCCATAGGACGGGGAAACTCATGTTCAGGGTTTAAGTTTAATCCACATCGGTGGACTGGCCCTGAGGATCCAAAGGTCACTCGAGCTCTGACCTGAGACACGGGCTAGAGCGTCTCGAATCGGTAGAGGACTATCTTTTGACTCGGTTCACAGATGGAAATCCAACTTCCAATACGTGACGTTTCAGTTTTAGTTGTAATCCTATATATGGCGACATAGTGGGATGGGGCACTTATGCCGTCTATGATTGATACTTATGATTTGAAGTTGTTTTATACACTATGCACTTATAATTGTATCAAATGATTTGTTTTCAACGTATCAAGCATTCTTGGCAATTATAAGGTAAAAACCCTATCCTCCGGCTTGCGTTGCATTGTGTGATGGGAACTGGGTCTTATAATAGCTTCATTGTTCTTTATTTAGCATTGCGCTATTGTTTTATGCACTGGTATTCTTGGGAGGAAACCCGTTCCGTGTTATATGGCGTGGTCCCTTGATTTACCTAACTTTAAATAAAGATTTGCAACTGTTTTAGTTCTCATACCAGTCCCATGACTGACCTGGAGTTTATTGTTTTAACCTAAACTCTGGGTGCCCTTATTTTGACACGGGCAGCTAGTAGTTTTGGTTTTGCAGATTTATATTCACAGGATCCTGGTTTACAGCTGGAATGATATCCGGAAAGCTTTGTATCTGTATATCTCCTTCTAGTTGTGTATTGTATTATTTTCCGCTGCTATGTAATGTATTTAAATCTCTGATATTTCTGTGTAATATTTATTTATACTCTGTATATTCTTGTGTCTGATGGAATTGTTGTAGTAACAATGAAATGTTCTCCCGTCTGCGTTCTGTTGTGTCTTGTTCTCGAACTATCTGCGCTTTCCCTCACCGGGGAAGTTACGGGTCTTTACAGTTTCCCAAATCTTAACAACCTTTTCATGGATGAAATCTTGATGAAAACAAAGTCCCCTACCTGGTATTCAACTGGCCTTCCCTTCTTATCTGCATACTTCTTTTGTTTGTCTTGTGCAGCTGCCATTCTTTTCCTTATTAGTGCAATCTTCTCAGTTGTTTCTTTTATGTATTCAAGGCCTAAAACTGCTCTTTCCCCAGTTTCAACCCAACATATTGGAAACGAACATGGCCTGCCATATAAACCCTCAAATGGCACCATTCCTATAGTGCTTTGATAACTATTATTGTATGTAAATTCAGTTAAATGAAGGTGTTCTTCCCAGTTACCCCCAAAATTTAAAATACATGCTCTTAATAAATCCTCAAGCACTTTATAAATCACTTCAGTTTGTCCATCTGATTGTGGATGGTAAGCCGTGCTCATGCAAAGCACACTTCCCACAGCCTCCTGAAAACTTCTCCAAATTAGATGTAAAAATAGTGTCCCTATCACTTACAATGGTCTTGGGTATACCATGTAATTTCACTATTTCCTTCATAAATATTTGAGCCAATTTTTGTGCATTTCTATCTTCCTTCACTGGTATGAAATGCGCTACCTTTGTTAGCCTATCAACCACTACCCATATACTAGTATTTCCTCTCCTTGGTCTTGGTAGACCATCTACAAAATCCATGGAGATATCCTCCCATTTCCACTGAGGTATACTTAGTGGTTGCAATAAACCTGAGGGTCTTTGTGTCTCTGCCTTTATCTATTGGAAAACTACACACTTGGCTACAAATTTTGCTACATCACTTTTAATTCCTTTGGAGCAAAATTTGTAGCCAAGTGTGTAGTTTGCCAATAGAAAAAGGCAGAGACACAAAGACCCTCAGGTTTATTGCAACCACTAAGTATACCTCAGTGGAAATGGGTGGATATCTCCATGGATTTTGTAGATGGTCTACCAAGATCCAGGAGAGGAAATACTAGTATATGGGTAGTGGTTGATAGGCTAACTACACACTGAGGTATACTTAGTGGTTGCAATAAACCTGAGGGTCTTTGGTTGTATGGAGTATTTACTCCAATGGAATTCATTCAATATCTCCTCCTTTAACTCTGGATTTCCGGGTACCCAAATTCTATTTTTATTTCTCACATATCCCTTCTCATCAATGTGCAGGTTTTTCACTTCTTCTCCAGCTTCTAAAAGAGTTTTCTTTTCTAAAATAATGGGATCTTCTTTTTGCATGTTTCCTACCTTCAGAACTAAATCAGAATACAAGGTAACCATGCTCAACCTCCCCATACTTTCTTTTGCGCCATTTACCTCCATGTGCATACCATTATCCTCTTTTATTTCCAGATCAGTGAGTATCGTTAAGTTCTTAAATTCCTCTATCATCATCAGACTTATTTTAGCATGTTGCCTACTCAAAGCATCAACTACTTTATTAGCTTTTCTGGGTGTGTAGAGTATCTCAAAATCATATGCATCTAAAAACTCCACCCACCTATGTTGCCTCATATTTAAATCCTTTTATGAGAGTAAATACTTCAAAGATTTGTGATCTGTGTAGAGCTCAAATTTGGCTCCTAACAAATAATGTCTCCATAGCTTTAAGGCATACACTATTGCAACTAACTCTAAATCATGTGTTGCATACCTGGTCTCATGTGGTTTCAATTGCCTTGTTGCATATGCCACTACTTGACCTTCTTGCATCAATACTACTCCTAAACCATACCCACATGCATCTGTGTAAATTGTTAAGTCATGGTTTCCTTCTGGTACTCTCAAGACAGGTGCATTCACTAATGCTTCCTTTAATTCTTCAAAAGCTTCTTCACCTTTCCCAGTCCAAACATAGGCTTGATTCTTCTTAGATAGATTAGTCAGTGGTCATGAGATCTTAGAAAAATCTTTAATAAATCTCCTATAATATCCGCCATTCCCATGAATGATCTCACTTCACTCACTGTCTTGGGTCTTTGCCATGTATGTATGGCTATTACTTTACTGGGGTTGACTGAAATTCCTTGTGCAGAAATAACATGCCCCAGAAAATTCACTTCTTCTTTCCAAAATGTGCATTTACAAAATTTTGCCTTTAAATTATTCTGTCTTAATCTGCTCAAAACTAAATGCAAATGATTTTTATGCTCCTCCTTTGTTTAGGAATAAATCAGAATATCATCTATAAAAATTAGTACAAACTTATCCAAATAATCTCTGAATGTTCTATTCATTAAATCAACAAAATAAGATGGTGCATTAGTCAGTCCAAATGGCGTTACTAAAAATCCATTTAACCCATATCTAGTGTTAAATGCTGTGTATTTGATGCTAGACTCTTTTACTTTCATTTGGTGAAAGCCAGAGGCTAAATCAAGTCTAGAAAACACTTTAGACCCAGCCAGTTGATCAAAAAGATCATCAATTCTTGGTAAAGGATATTTGTTCTTTATGGTTAATTTATTTAGTTCCTTATAATCTATACACAACCTTAAAGAACCATCTTGTTTCTTCACAAAAAGAACTGGTGCACCCTAATAAGAATTGCTTGGTCTTATAAAACCTTTTTCTTCTAACTCTTCTAACTATTTATTCAGTTATATAAGTTCACTTGGCCCTATTCTTGTAGGCTTTTTAATCACTGGAGATGCTCCTGCGATTAAGTTAATTTGAAATTCCACTGGCCTGTTATTTGGGATACTCTTAACTTCCCCAAAAACATCCAAATATTCATTTACTATGGGGATGTGTTCTATTGAAAACTCGAAAATTTCATCACCTACCCTACATAAATGAAATAACTTTCTTTCCTTAGCTGATTCACAAAGAACTGTAATTCTTTGTTTCTTACTATACTGGAGTTAAATGGTGGATGTTTCTAAATTAATTATAGTCCTATATTGCTTTAACCAATCCATACCCAATATAATACCTATATCTAGGTAATTCAAGACATATAAATTAGAAATGAAAACATTTCCTCCTATAATTAATTCTGCATCCACACAAATCATATCCAAGGCACAAGAACTTCCTAGAGGGCTTTTAACAAGTAATGGTCTCTCTAGAAAAATGCAATTCAGTTCCAGGGTTTTAACTATTTCATTGGAGATCAAAGAATGTGTTGCTCCTGTATCAAATGCTACAGATATAGGCATTTGGAAAATAAATAATATACCTTCAATTTGTCCAAGATTTTCTGCATTAGATTCCACCGTGGATTTGCCTTTTGTCTCTAAAGTTTCCACTTTGCCTTGTTGTTTATTCTCAGGGAAATTTCTCTTCAAATGGTCTTCTTTCCCACAAATATAGCACTTAAATGCTCCACCCTTCATCTCTGGACACTTTGGTTTAATATGTCCCTCTTTGCCATGGTTATGACACACCGTTTTCTGCTTATTTTCACCAGTTTTAGTATCATTGGTTTTCTTACTTCCAACCTCTTCCTGTTTCTTTTCATAGGGATGGTACTTTCCCTTACCCTTCTTATTATTGTTGTTCTTAAAATTTCTGAAATTTTCCCTTTCTTTATCATGTTGTTCAAAATTCAGGGCCAAATCTATGACTTGATCAAAAGTATTATCGGCATGGGGTAACATAGCTCTACTCAACCCTGGATTTAGTCCTTTTATGTACCTGCTATTTTTAGATGCTTCATCAGCAACTAACATAGCTCCATACTATGATAGTCCTTCAAATTTCTGAGTGTACTCAGTGACACTTAGATTCCCTTGCCTCAGTCTTATAAACTCTTCAAGCAGGATTGCCTTAGCAGATGCAGGCACAAATCTTGCTTCAATTAGTTCCTTAAATTGGTTCCAAGTAATATCATTTTCAGCTCTTCCAGCTATAATTACCTCCCACCAACTCAAAGTTGCTCCTTTCAACTGTCTAGAAGCCACTTGCCTCTTTCTTTGATCATCTAATTCCATGTCTCCAAAAATCCTTTCCAACGTTCTAAGCCAAACTTGGATTTCCATTACACTTTCAGTTCCTTGAAAGCTTTTTCCTCCCAAATGAGCATAAGTCCTTAATAATTTGGAGAGCTTTTCATGTGGATTCCCAGGTCTATGCCCTATTCCTTCTCTTAAAGTATTCACTAAGTCTTGCATATTCACCATAAGTGTTCCTCTTCCCCTTCTTTCCATGTTTCTTTAGTAAAGGAAATCTTTGGGTTAGCTAAAATTCCTAATCCTATATGGTTTTATTTCCTCATATATGTTCATTGCAATCAAACACATACACAAGCAAGCAATCATACAATTTTAATTAAATTATTCTATCACCTAATAATAAAATATTGCATGTGTCTTTAATTAACACAACTATGATACCACAATCAGAATGACCCTGCTTTTAACTAGATTTTCTAGCTTTATTTTTTTTGCATACAAAAGGTTCTCTATTTAAAATCCAGAGCCATCCTTGCTTAAAACTATAACCAGGATCCAAAAGTTTTACCAATATAAAAATATTGGTTCATACAGAAATTATTATGATATATATATATATATGTGAAGATATATATATATATCCCTCTTGATTTAAATCAGAGTAGAAAGAAAGCAAGAGATCCGTTGATCTCAGTGTAAATCAATGTTAAACACAGAATTTTAAAACTGATATGTTTGTTCTTACAAAAAATGATACTTTTATATCATAAGGATAGAACTAATACTCATGTGTGTGTAAAAATGATACCTATATGCCTACAAAATAATGCTTTCAAAAACTGATACTTCAGTGTATATATGAAAATGATACTGATGTTACTTCAGAAAATAATGCCTTCAAAAATGACCCCTAACATTATGAAGAAATGACACTTGCCAAAAATGGTCCCTTTTAAAGTGATACTCTGAGCATATAAAACTGATCCTTTAAAGATGGTGCTTAGCAAAATGATACTTTTGATCATACAAAAGTGATACCTACAAATGGTTTTATCAAAGCTGATAGTCCACAAGCCTATATAAATGATACTTTCAAACTGAATGTACCAAAAACTGATAATCATGTGCATGCACAACTGATATTTTGAAGATATATTTTTCTAAAATGACTCCAGATTGACTAATACATATAATATTAGTAAATCTCCATAATTCAAAATATCTATATTTTTCCATTTAAGTTCATAAAATGATCAAATTAAAATATTACTTCAAATCAGTCATCTGCATACATATTGCATTTCATTCATCTACCATTTAAACATATTAGCTTAATAATTACAAGACTAATTCATAAATTACTCTCATGGATTCATTCGGATTTCATATTTCAAAGCTTTTATTTTCTACTCAAGCATGCTAATCATCCATGAAAACAGCAGACTCCTTAAACCAAATCTACTTAGCTCCATCAGTACCTGAAAAAGCATTAGAGGCTGCCTCATTATAAAATGAGACTCCCCATTTTCCATGAGCAAACAAGGTCAGACTAATGTCTGGTACGAGCATCCCAATTAAAACATAATGGTAAAATATGTGTTATAATTACATAAAGGAATTTTATTAAAAATGCTCACTTCTTTTCCATGTTAATAAATTACCTTGTGCAAGTGCACATTTATTGATTTATAAAAACGTTCATCATCAATATTCAAAACTAATACATGCAAATCAGTCAAACATAAGAACATAACAGGTTAATTCACCCTGTTAACACAATGATTTTTATTCCAAACTTCCCTAGGAAAATTCCTCCAGGAAGACTCAAGTTCCTTATATACTTATTTCCTAGCATTTTCAGTTATTTAAAGTCCTTGGTCTCATATGTAATATGGAATCACTGGGGCATATTGTATTAATCTAATTCACACTACTACACAAAGATCTCAGGACCAAAATTCGGCCATGTGCCAGACTTACAACTCAAGGCAAGCCATTCCACAGCTTCTTGACCAAAATAATCCTTAGTTTAATTACTATGTGTTCTCATATTTCTCTTTCAGTGACTACTTACCTAAATAAGGTAAACTAACATAGTTAGACCCACTGTATAATACTATGGATTTCACAGAAATCTCCTCAAACAATCAAAACAACCACTCAAACAAGAAATTCATCCAATACATACATGTGAAAATTCAGGAAATCATTTATCCATGGGTTTACTGGAATAAATCCTTGTTTTATTAAAACAACATACTTATATATATATATATTTGTCTGAGTATACATCTGATATTAATCTATAGCTTTAGAAATATTTTTGAGAGATTTTTGCTACTATGCATAAACTGGTTTCAAATGAAATTCAAAACCTAGCTAAGATATAATGATTACATTCTTGATTAGAGATCAGCACGTAGAAAATCTGTCGCTCTCTAAATCAATCATTTACAGAGCCTTAGCACCTATACACAAGTATATTGCAGCTCATATAAATGTTTCATGGAAGATTGCCATAGATATATACCTTTTATATGTCTAGATTTCTATACAGTTTTCAAAGGTCTCAGTAAAGGGTTTTTTAAGGGATAATAAAACGGAACAGATTTAAATAATGACTTTAGATCCATAATGCTAAACTCAATAATGATTTTAAATAGAAATCAGTAGCATTTTTCCAGTCATAAGAAAACATATGAAATAATCAAAAGATCAAATTCAAATAAAATGAGCATATAAAAATATTGGCTGCCTCTTGAAGTCAGGACTTAATACCACATGTTTTAAGTGAGAATACTCACCAAATCTCCTCCTTCTAAGCTAGAAAAATAAGAAACCCCTTCTTTATCCCTAAGCTTCACTTCTTCCTTTAAAATAGATTTTTATGTATTCTAACCTGCTTACACTTGGCAATTTGATTTTTGCCCAGCCACCCTTATTTATAATATCAGTTTTCTAGGGTTTCAAAGGTTATATAAAGTCAATTTTACCCTTCAACAAATCTTGCCATATGTGTGAGTATTTTCCACATAATTTTTGCTTCATTTTATTTAAAATGTTCGGGTGCAAAAACTGCATTACATTTAAGAGAAAAAGAAAAGCATTAAAAATTATTTTCCCTCCAAAACAAGTCATGACAAAATAATGAACCCTCCTTTTCTAATTCTGGCTATACATTATTTTATCTCAATGCAATTGTTTTTGCCATTAACATGTATATGCATAGTTTCAAATATCCCTACAAGGTGTATTAAAATCAGTCCATAGGGTTTAATTAAATGGTTAATTGAAATACACATGTATATTTATATACATAGATCCTACTGTATATATATACCCTGGAATTATGTGTTGCCTTATGCATATTCCCTTATTGTACACATGTGCACACACACTCATGCATGCACACAGTCCACAACCCATCAATTCCAAATAAAAACTCAACAAACATTTTGATTCATGTTAAATGTTTTTTCTGAAATTTTTTGGGTCATTACAATTTGTAAAATCCCGACTACTTGACTGTCCGTACAAATTTGGGCACCCAAGTGTTTAGGGTAAAACAAAACAAAATAAACTCTGGGTCAGTCATGTGACTAGTGTGAGTAACTCCAACCATTTGGTTTAACTGTTCAAAATCATTTTAAAAGAAAGGATAATTGTAAGACCGATCCACATATAAATACAGATGGTTTTGAAAAGTTGGTGTGACTTAAAGTAGGATCTTTATTTGGAATATGAGGAAGTGTATGTGATGTTCTAACTTATCTTATACAATAGTTATGAAAATAAATATTTGATAATATAAGATAACACATATAACTAAATGCAGCGAATAAAGTAAAGTGACACCAGGAATTTTTATATTGGTTTGGAACACCGTCCTACGTCCAGTCCCAGACATGTTCTGGCTTTTGACTAACAATGCCCTCTCTTTACTCGGAGGAATAGGTTCACAACAATCTCATGCACCAACAACGAGATTCCAATGCCTGAGCAACCGAACAGGACTTCAATAATACAACAATGAGCTTGACTTTGGTTTGTGTTATTGAATAACACTGAGTAGCCAGCAGTTTGAGTACACCTTTCCTATAATCTTATCCTCAAGTATATAATGTGTTTATAAAGATTTGAAGGAAGTATATGCTATTGAATCTATAGATATGAAATATATTCAGAGATTCAAAAATAATATGATTTTTTATAGAGCTTTTTAGAATGTAAGAATGCTTAGAAATTAAGATCAAGATATAGAGTAAGAATTGGTAAGAATTAGTGATTTGTAAAACAAGTTAGTGATGTATATATATTGGTTGAAGAGTAGTCAATGTTCATGAAGAGTTTTAACAAAGAGAAGCAACCATTCCCATTAGAAATGAAAAGGAATCTCTTTATAAAAGAAAGTGACTTTTTAGAAATATGACTGTTATTGTAGGGTCAGTCAACTGGTATAAAAATCACCAGTCAACTGGTAGAAAATACAAATTGTATATATATTTGAAAAATGATAGAAAATAGCCGTTACTGGAGTTTTAGTGCCCTACCAGTCGACTGATAGTTTTTGTACCAGTCGACTGGTACAGGGAAGAAGCCCCAGTAATTGTTGTTTTTAGCCATTTACACACATATACATTTACATGGATTGTGTATTTGAGTTATATAAAATGAGAATAGATTTTAACAGTAATTTAACACACTAAATACGCACACACACACACACACACATATATATATGTATGAACTAACTCTTCAATCGATCTTCATTTCTTTGTTGTAACGACCCAGATTTTTTCGATTAATTGAATTCGAATATTTAATTTGGTTTTAAATATTATATTTAGAGATATTATTGGATTTAATATTTAATTAGTTTATTTAAATGACAATGGAACGTTTATATTCATATTTAATATAAAACGATCTCGTAATGGCATGGTAGTTCGTAATAATGAATTTTGAACTTTAACTGAATATATAGAATCCATTATAAGTCGGAATTCTGTGAAACAAGAAACATTTGAATCAGATTGATTATAAATTTCTAACAGAGGAGAAAATTTTGAGACTCCAGCTTATATATCGTGAGTTATGTCCAAATCAAAATTTAAAATGGTCTCCATGGGAATCCTTTATAAACGATAATGGCTATTTAATTAATTAAATATGAATTTAATTATGATTTGAATATCGTTTAACACATATATGCTAATATTGAGTTCTAATTTCACTTTTGTTAAATCTAAAGTGATATGTAATTTTATTTGAAAATATGCGGTGATAATAATTAAATATCATTTAATTAAACAACAAGATTGGAGTAAACATATGAGATTGCTATCTACTGCGTAAGGTAAAATGAAAACTATGAAACCATTTGAATGGTTTATGAGGTCTACATGAGGAGCATTTAAACATAAAACCAAACAAAATGTTCATTTGGAAATAAATAACCAGCTGCGAATATAAAAGGCTGACAAAATATGTTTGTACCTTGGATATCCGTGTGGATTCATAATAAAGTCCCGGCATATACCCCTCTCTGGAAATGGAAAATCCTACTACTATTGTGCCTACAACTCATTTTTGTTCGTGCCTACTACTAAATTTATCACTTAAGCACACTTACACCTAACACAAGTTTTTATTCTTCTTTCCAAAGCCCGACAAATCAAGTTCACTTTCCAGTCCAACTTCAGTAAAGGAGTACCATACCCATACCTTTAAGTAAGTACAAGTCGTTGAAACTATAGTCAATAGTGTTGCTGCTTTGATTGAGAAAATTTGGCCTTAGGTTCATGATGTTGTTTTTATATTTTCTTATGCTTAATCTTTATCTTATTCATACTATATACGTCTCGTGGCACTAAACTTATTCACTTGTCCATAAATGCATAATTTGCTTGCTATTGCAAATTGGTATAAAGAGAAACTTCAGCTAGAAGATGTACATAGGATAACATGCTCTAATGACAGTACAAATATATACTGTGATTGCTGCCTACTCTAATGCCTGGACACGCCTACCCTAATCTTTTCGCAAAATTTAATACCGACACATGCAGCTGAAAAGTGTTAACATAGCTATCTCTTCTTTTTGCCTACCTTGTACAACTGACGTCCATTTCACTTGAGAAGGAAAGAGAACTCAGACTAGCTAAACCCTACCGTCTTCCCTGTATTTTCAAATGAAGTAACGTCTCCTTTAGCTGTGGTTTTTCACATGCCTAAACTTTGAAAAAACTCACCAAGTTTAGACTAGTTGTGTCTTTCTATAACCCTTTGTGATCAAATCAAAACCTATGTATTCAAATTAGAAAACAAAAATCACTAACCTATCCCTAAAATTCTTACAAAACTTCATGCCCAAGGAAAACATATATTCATAGGTAACAACTACTCCGTTTACCTTCCAATCCCTTATAGAAAGAGCATGCCCAAATGCAAGCTACCCCAAAATCTACAGCTATCCTAAAGGAAAAGAAAACTCATAACATCTCTTCAGTATGCATTAAACCCAAACAGAGCCTAAGCTATTCACTGGAATCCTATAACTCTAAAGCTTGGTACACAAGTTTTCTATACCACTATATATATACGCATGGGAAAAGGATTCTCCTTCCATCCAGACATTTTGCGAATTCACTGCGAAAATAAATTTAAACAAAATTAATAAACCGAAGGGATTTTGGTGCTTGACTGGAAGAAACAGTGGGGGCACAATGTAATGTTTTTGACGATCTTGGTTATCCAATATACGACACATATCGAACATCCAAGGATCGAAAATACCGGTCATTAATGAAAGAAATTAGAGGGTGAGGAAAGATAAGATAGAAACTTGGAATAGAAGAAGAAGAAGAGCACAACATCAGAGTAACACGAACCTCACAGCGGAACGAATAACATATAATATATATAACATAACTTGAAATATACATCTGTACTTAAATATACATCAATATCAAAGTACAACACTTACAACATAGCGGAAATAACTATAGCTATATAATCCTGAAGCCTCCTGCTCCAAGCTCTTCCAGTATATCTGTAAATCCTGACTACTTGACTGCCCGTACAAAATTGGGCACCCAAGAGTTTAGGGAAAACAACAAAATAAACTCCGGGTCAGTCATGGGACCGGTATGAGTAAAACAGTTTAAACAGTTCAAGCCATTAAACGATATCTCGTAAGACCACGCCGTATAACGGAACGGGTTTTTCCCTTATGAGAATCCAAAATATCTTTATATCAAAAACCTTTTGATATTATAATAATGTCTATCAACCACAACTATAATAATCATCTAGCAGAAACACTTTCATCTCACGTTCTACATATATAGTATACAATCAAAACCGCAAGCACGTATTGGGTAATGGATTTCCAACTATGACAAGGTATGGAACCACCTTTCGCTAGTGTATCTCTAGAAAGGAATACACTAGGTTCAACAAGAACATCTTGCAACCCGGCCACACATGACCGACCATTCATTTCCATTGAGTGTATCGAATGTATATCATCAACGGTTGGGATCAGCAACCGTTACCCGAATGGGACAGTATCGATAATAGATTTTTAGAAATAAACGAAACTCTAGATCAGGTGATTATACACCCTACTTCGGAGCGACCGACTTAGCCATGCTGCCTGCCCGATTTATGTCATTTACCGGTTGATGAGGCTTGTGGTTACGCTTCATCATCACACCAGATTCACTTCGAATGTCACATCGTCAAATCCATCAAATCACCGCTTGACGTCTACAACAATACATTATGTGTTAGCTAAAATAAGTTTCCTTCTCCGCTTCCACTCTTGGTACAGTTGAAGAAATCAATGTACGTGACCTTTCTGGAAATACTCTGTCAGACATTCATCCAGACAAGTAATCCAGGAACAGGATGAACCAAAGGCACTATTCAGTACATCCATCATAGGCACTGTTATCTAAGACTTATACAATAGCCCTTGCACCTTACTCCGTCTTCAATTATCTTTGGCATATATGATTTGCAACGCTTATGCCAATACAGAGTGGTTCTTGGGATAATAATCCAACCGGTCTCTCTATATTAACAACATTAAAATGGTCAAAACTTCGATAGTCTGTGATTTAACCATCAAAGAAAAACAGTGTGCAAACAACGATATTATTTCCAGGTGGAAATTCTATCGAATCAACCATCATTTAACATTTATCTCCTTAGTTCATTTTTCATCTCCTGTTTCCCTATATTCAACATTTCTTATTTTCTAAATTTAGAAAATATATGTTATTACCATTGGAAAACATTTCCATTTCTTGTTTTCTATATCAGAAAAAATTTCTGGTTCTTATTTGGAAACATTTCCAAAACTCCTATGTTTGGATTTAGCAGATATTTAAAAAACCATCGCGATGCCAACTCAAACCATTACGCTTATTAACTAAATTCCTTTAACCCACCTTCACTATCGAACCTTAACTATTCCTTAGTTAAAAATGAAGTCAATCAAGTTGGGGTAATACTACCTCTCAGACCTTAACTGAACAACGTTTCTAACCTTGAAATAGACAAAGTTCACCCTTTTAATTCTTTAACAAACTTCCTTACGTAACTCGTTTTCGAATCATCTCTATTCGATAATTCTTTCCTTCGAATAAGGTATATTCGATAACTCTATTCAATTTACTCTATTTGATTAACCCTTATCAATTTACTCTATTGGACTAACGCTATTGGATTAACTCTATTTGACTAAGTCTATTGGATTAACTCTATCGGACTAACGCTATTGATTTACTCGTTTCACTTAACTCCTTTTGAATAAACTATATTCGATAACTCCTTTTACTCTATTCGAATCACTAATATTTGATCGACTCGATTGATTCTATTCGAATAAGCTATATTCGATTAACTCTATTTACTTTATATTCGAATAAACTATATTCGATTAACTCATTTGCTTTAGCTCTAATCGATTAACTCCATCGAATAACTAAATTCGATAACTCCTTCGAATAACCAAATTCAATAATTCCTTTAACTCTATTTAATTAACCCTATCGATTTAACTCTAACTGGTTAACCGTAATTGATTTACCCTACTGGTCAACTCTAACTCATTTACTCTCTTCGATTAACTCTAATCGAATAACTAATATTTGATTAACTCATTTGAATTAACTCCTTTTATTTAACCCTTTCTATTTTGTTTACTTAACAAATAACTATTCCCTTCTCAATTCTATTTACTTAATAAATAAATATTTTTTTTACCTTTTCTATTTATTCCCTAAATAAATAAATAATCCCATTTAATCTATTTGTAATTGTTTTACAAATATCTCCTTTTAAATCCTATTTGTAAATGTTTTACAAATATTTTCTTATTACTTCTATTCTATTTGTTTGACAAATAATTTCCTTTATATTTGTTGTACAAATATATTTCCCTTTACATTTGGTTTTTACAAATATCTTCCTTTATATTTGGTTTACAAATATATTTCCTATATATTTGGTTTACAAATATATTTCCCTTATCTTTGGTTTACAAATATATTTCCTATATCTTTGGTTTACAAATATATTTCCTATATCTTTGGTTTACAAATATATTTCCTATTTATAAATATTCAAATTTATAAATATTTCTTCAATTCCATTTAACGAATAAATAATTTCTTTTATTCTATTCTATTTATTCTAACAAATAAATATTTCCTTTATTATCTATTATATTCCTTCGATTTAATAATTATTTTCTTTTATAAAAATCCTTTTCCTTTTTTATATAAAATCCATTGATTTTATATAAATAATTCATTTTCAAAATACACTTTGAAAATCCCCTTTCCCACATCCAGTATTTCTTATGGTATTTAACATACCATATAACAACGATAAATATCGTCCAAACACACATAATCAACACAGATTATATATTCACATCATATATCACAATATATGAATCATAGTAAAATAAATGTTGAGGAACCCAGTTGGATTCCTCCAACCTGTTTCCCTGCATCTGCATCACAGATGTTAAACAATATAGATAACATCACTTTCAGTTCCATATGATATATTCTGTTAAACAGAATCAATATAGAAATTTAACTAACTGACTAGCAGTTCAATCAAATAGTCAACACACAGTCAATCAGCCTATATTTAACAGTTCTAAAAATACAACATGAATTTATAAACTGTTTAGAGTTAGTGAGATTTACTCACTTTGGCAGTTCATCGTTAAAGAACGATAAACTGTTTGTTTGATTTGAATCAAACAATTTATTTCGCCATAAATTCAAACTAACTCCTATCCACTCCCAATCAGATCCATTGGGTAGTGTCTGTCCATACGATCCTGTCGGATCTTGTTTCGCTGAATTTCGATTACGTATGTAAAAGATATCAACATTACAAGTTCATGTACATTTTAAATTAAATAAATCTAAAACTATTTAAGTATTGGGCCTTACCCTATCATCTCAGCCCAAACCATAATTTAAAATGCCCTGACCCGTTTAATATCCAGGACCACTCCCAAGTCCCTCTTCCCCAATCACCAATCCACGCTCCAGAACATTAACAGTCCATTACCAAACATTTCAAGCCCTCACAACACCTTCACCACTCCATCAATTCACCCAAGAACACCACCATCAGACCTCTTGCTCAAATCTCTTCTCGTTAGTACCATAATCATCTCACTCGACACCACCTAGCGGTTTCCGTCGTTTACCCTAGCTCGTCGATTAAGCTGTACAGGTGCGACAATTTTTAACAAGGGAAAACCCCAAACTTTGCTAACTACCCTTACTCGATCTCCTCTACCCGAAACCGACAGCGAAAACATGAATTAACGCTTCCTTTACTTGCGAACTTCAAACCCTAGCTGCTGTTAAACCCGACGCCACACAGAAACAGGTTCGAACTAAGCCAAATCGGTAGGAAATTAAAGACCACCCCTTTCTGAATCCAAATGTATACATACCTTGATTTATACGAATTTGTATGAATTTGTTTTGATTTTTGATGATCGGTGTTTTTACTTTGGATGTGGCGGCTTGATTCTTTTGGTCTATGGAAAAATATCTGATTAGGTTTAGAATAGTTTGGTATATATAGGGTTGATTTCTAGATATTTATGTTTAGATATTTTGAGATATTTTATCATTTTGTATTCGTTTTGCCTTCTAAAAATTCCTACGAACACACACGATACCCAAAAATCACCAAACTGGACATACTGCTAGAGTTTGACATTACGGTCCCAACGAAACTGGTTTCGTCAAATTCCGACTCCGTATGCTCACACAGCGTATTTTTAACCGTCAAAATACTGATTGTTTCTCACTCTAAAAATCCGTACGACCACACAGTGTCTCTAAAAATCACAAAATTGGAAATCTAACAACTATTTGACATTGCGGATCCAACAAAATTAGTTTCGTCGAATTCCGACTTCGTTTGCAAAAGTGGCTATTTTTAAAGCTCTAGATGACCCATTTAAATATATAAATATATTTAAATATAATTAAATTAAATATAAATAAATATTATCGTATATACTCACAGTGGAATACCATACAGCTCTAGAATATTCCTATATGAATTTCTAACTTTATATTTCAAATCTGGGTCAACCCGATATTCGATTTATATTGAAATTCCTTTTTAAAATATAAATAATTCCTTCATAAATTATAAAGGAATTCCATAGCGACTTTTCTAAAATTTGATTTGGACGTAAATCAAAATCTACATGACGAAATCCTGATTTTTTCTCTTCCACTAGAAAGATATACTCCACCAGCTCCACACGTTTCTTGTTTCACAGAAATCCGATTTAAAATGAACCCTGTATATTCAGTTGAAGTTCAAATAGCCAAATAACGACTGCCACGTCGTTACGCGCTCGATTTTAATTATATTAAAATTCTACGTTCAAACTGACGTCGATTGAATATATTCGTCAATACAATTCAACTCCAAGCTGAATTAAATCTTAGGGATGACCCAGTTCACAGAATATTGTGAATTCCAATATTTCTGATTATTTCTGAATTAAATATATTATCCTATTATTTAATTTAATTAAATATTCACTTTATTTAATTAAACCATTATTTAATTCCCTAAATCACTATTTTAAATAATTAAATTACTTAATTATTTGACAGCTAAAATGCGGGTCATTACATTCTTCCCCACTAAAAATAATTTCGTCCTCGAAATTGCTAAGGTAGAGGACGACCCTATCGACTGGTTAGAACATATTTGTTCACTTCTTAACTTCAGTTTCAACTGAACCAATTTAATTTCAATTAAATTATTAATTAATTCCTATCAACGAAAATTTTCAAAAATCCTGAAAATTTTCTAACACCTTAACCTTTCAAAAATTTTCGCCAGCACCTCCTTTGTACTGGTTAATAGCTCAAACCACCTCTTGCCTCTCTGGGCCATCTCTAACCCAAAAGAAAATCAAACAGCCAAGCGGCTTGCCAATTCGGCTCATCAACATCTCAAACCCATATATAATTTAAACTGGTACCTTTTTGTTGGGCATATCAAGATATCCTTTCCACCTGTTATCAATTTAGCGGATACAAGGGTCATCCCAATCAAATTCCAATCTGCTTTTATCCACAACACGACCATTCGCTTATATCCGAGCCAAATATCATTTTAACTCGAGTTTCTTCTCGATTCCCAACTCTTAACTTGATTATCCCATTACACTTCAAATTTGAATCTCACAATCCAATTTGTCTTGATATCATTCTAATTCAATCTCAGTTAACACTTTACTGGCTTTACTTTAATTCAATTTTGCTTTCACAAATTTCTGTTAAATTTGTTTTTGATTCAAACAGTCTTTCCCTGGGAGTTTTTAAACCGTTTACTCTTTTCAAAAATCAAATTTTCCTTTTGAACATGTCACTGAGCCCTTAATTAATATTCCATTAGTTAAATCACTTCTCTATTTCTTTATCAATATTTGTTAACCAAATATTTTCAATAACCATATTGGCCTTTTATGTTATTTGGAAAACATTTCCGAATATCGACTTCCTTTATTTTCTAAACTTTAGAAAATATATGCTATTTATAGTTGGAAAATATTCCAATTACTTATCTCTTTTCCGATCTCGTTTATTTCTATACTTAGGAAATATTCTTTATTATATTTCCAAGCTTACACTTATTTGGGTTAAAACGGATGTTGTGTAAAACATCGTTACGACAACCCAAATACTATATTCAACTAACTCTTATTCAATATTGATCTTCGAGCCTGAAATCTTACTATTTATTTGTAAATAATGAAATCAATCAAGTTGGGGTATAACTGCCTCTCAGACCTTGAATGAATAACATTTATAACGTCAAAACAGATATGACTACTTACTCGAATAATCAATACCATTCAACTACTTATTCACTTTTAAACACGTATACGCTTCCTCTTTCTATTCTTACTAGATTTTATTCTTAGTCTTCCTTTTTGATTTTACTATTCTATTTCTAAGTTCATTTCCTTATCGACTTCTATATATATATATATATCGATACGTTGATTTCTAACTATCAAATTATCTTAAAAATATTCTAAATCCTTAAATTCCTGGAAAAATTCGCCATAACCTCCTTTGTACCAAGAGCATCGGGATATTTCAAATAGCCTCCCATGGCCCTCACCAATCCAAAAGAAAAAGAAAAAGCCAAGCGGCTAGCCGATACGGCGCATAAAATCTCATATATGAATTAAATACATACCTTTTCGTTGAGCATTCTATTTATATACCTTCATACCTTATCCATACCTATCTCATGTATATTTATACCTACCCAATCTATTTTAACTATACCTGATCGTTTTAACTCAATTCGTTAATTAATTTGTTAATTAACTCTTTAGTCTATTTCACTTTTATATTTGAACATGACATGTTCAAATATATTTTAACTTGCTTATTAACTCATTTGAATCCAAATTTCAAATTTAAGTTCTATATTCGATTTCGAATATCCACTTACAAATCCAATTCACCTTTCAAAATTCAACTTCAAATTCAAAACTCGATTAACTAATTCCTCTTCGACTTAGTTAATTCTATTTAATTTCTATTCAAATTTTATATCACTTCTATTATTCAAATCTATTTCACTTCTATTATTCAAATTCTATATTGTAAATCCCATTTTGAAATTCAACACAACTTGTCTTTCCCAAAACAAATTCAAAACGGTATCTCTGGTAGTAATTCGTCACTTACAACTCCAAAATGAATACTGATGATGCAGCTGTCATCATCAGAATCTATTTTCCAGCGATCGAAGTGAGTTCAATACTATAAAACCATTTCTAAACATTTTCACTTTGAAATTCATTTCAAAATATAATTCACACTGCTTGTAAAACAATTTAAAATCTCCCAGGATCTTAAATTTTCCTTATTTTTAATCCAAATCCATTTACAAACACTTATCCAATTTTCCAGAGTTTTAATTCAATTTCTGGTTTAAATTCAGATTTAACTCATCTGATTTCACGTATTTTACTTATATGAATTCTGATTGGTTATTTACATAACCATTTAATTTATAATCTTACTCGATTATAATCATAACCAATATATCCACTATATTAAAATTTTGATATATATATATATATATATATATATATATCTTCTTTATTTCAAGATATACCTTGGGTAAACTTATTTTAATTTACCCTCTTTTCAAAACATATCGTGCCGACCCATCGTATTCGAGTGTTTATAAACTCCTACCGATACAATGGATCAAACTGATCGACCAGAACCCATAAACAACTCAACCAATAAATCACCACAATATAAAACAATTTTTATATCATCTACAAATACATTCACTCGTATATATACACTCAAACTCAATCTAGGGTATTACTAACCCCATCTCTACTGAGTCACGCCACAGAGCCAAGGTAATTCTTAACTTAAGCTCTGATACCAACTGTAATGACCCGGGTTTTTGACGATCTTGGCTATCCTGTATACAACACATATCGAACATCCAAGGATCGAAAATACCGGTCATTAATGAAAGAAATTAGAGGGTGAGGAAAGATAAGATAGAAACTTAGAATAGAAGAAGAAGAAGAACACAACATCAGAGTAACACGAACCTCACAGCGGAACGAATAACAT
The DNA here is from genome assembly GCA_030737875.1 of Allium sativum. Taxonomy (NCBI): domain Eukaryota; kingdom Viridiplantae; phylum Streptophyta; class Magnoliopsida; order Asparagales; family Amaryllidaceae; genus Allium; species Allium sativum. The sequence continues at coordinate 61,739,025 of CM060910.1, read as the reverse complement.
ATAATATATATAACATAACTTGAAATATACATCTGTACTTGAATATACATCATTATCAAAGTACAACACTTACAACACAGCGGAAATAGCTATAGTTATATAATCCTGAAGCCTCCTGCTCCAAGCTCTTCCAGTATATCTGTAAATCCTGACTACTTGACTGCCCGTACAAAATTGGGCACCCAAGAGTTTAGGGAAAACAACAAAATAAACTCTGGGTCCGTCATGGGACTGGTATGAGTAAAACAGTTTAAACAGTTCAAGCCATTAAACGATATCTCATAAGACCACGTCGTATAACGGAACGGGTTTTTCCCTTATGAGAATCCAAAATATCTTTATATCAAAAACCTTTTGATATTATAATAATGTCTATCAACCACAACTATAATAATCATCTAGCAGAAATGCTTTCATCTCACGTTCTACATATATAGTATACAATCAAAACCGCAAGCACGTATTGGTTAATGGATTTCCAACTATGACAAGGTATGGAACCACCTTTCGCTAGTGTATCTCTAGAAAGGAATACACTGGGTTCAACAAGAACATCTTGCAACCCGGCCACACATGACCGACCACTCATTTCGCTTGAGTGTATCGAATGTATATCTCCAACGGTTGGGATCAGCTACCGTTTCCTGAATGGGATAATATCGACAATAGATTTTTAGAAATAAATGAAACTCTAGATCAGGTGATTATACACCCTACTTCGGAGCGGACGACTTAGCCATGCAGTCTGGCCGATTTCTATCATTTACCGGTTGATGAGGCTTGAGGTTACGCTTCATCATCACACCAGATTCACTTCGAATGTCACATCGTCAAATCCATCAAATCACCGCTTGATGTCTACAACAATACATTATGTGTTAGCTAAAATAAGTTTCCTTCTCCGCTTCCACTCTTGGTACGGTTGAAGAAATCAATGTACATGACCTTTCTGGAAATACTCTGTCAGACATTCATCCATACAAGTCATCCAGGAACAGGATGAACCGAAGGCACTATTCAGTACATCCATCTTAGGCACTGTTATCTAAGACTTATACAATAGCCCTTGCACCTTACTCCGTCTTCAATTATCTTTGGCATATATGATTCGCAACGCTTATGCCAATACAGAGTGGTTCTTTGGATAATAATCCAACCGGTCTCTACATATTAACAACGTTAAAATGGTCAAAACTTCGATAGTTTGTGAATTAACCATCAAAGAAAAACAGTGTGCAAACAACGATATTATTTCCAGGTGGAAATTCTATCGAATCAACCATCATTTAACATTTATCTCCTTAGTTCATTTTTCATCTCCTGTTTCCCTATATTCAACATTTCTTATTTTCTAAATTTAGAAAATATATGTTATTACCATTGGAAAACATTTCCATTTCTTGTTTTCCATATCAGAAAACATTTTTGGTTCTTATTTGGAAAGATTTCCAAAACTCCTACGTTTGGATTTAGCAGATGTTTAAACAAACCATAGCGATGCCAACTCAAACCATTACGCTTATTAACTAAATTCCTTTAACCCACCTTCACTATCGAACCTTAACCATTCCTTAGTTAAAAATGAAGTCAATCAAGTTGGGGTAATACTACCTCTCAGACCTTAACTGAACAACGTTTCTAACTTTGAAATGGACAAAGTTCACCCTTTTAATTCTTTAACAAACTTCCTTACGTAACTCTCTTTCGAATCATCTCTATTCGATAATTCTTTCCTTCGAATAAGGTATATTCGATAACTCTATTCAATTTACTCTATTCGATTAACCCTTATCAATTTACTCTATTGGACTAACGCTATTGGATTAACTCTATTTGACTAACGCTATTGGATTAACTCTATCGGACTAACGCTATTGATTTACTCGTTTCACTTAACTCCTTTCGAATAAACTATATTTGATAACTCCTTTTACTATATTCGAATCACTAATATTCGATTAACTCGATTGATTCTATTCGAATAAACTATATTCGATTAACTCTATTTACTTTATATTCGAATAAACTATATTCGATTAACTCCATCGAATAACTAAATTCGATAACTCCTTCGAATAACCAAATTCGATAATTCCTTTAACTCTATTTAATTAACCCTATCGATTTAACTCTAACTGGTTAACCCTAATTGATTTACCCTACTGGTCAACTCTAACTCATTTACTTTCTTCGATTAACTCTAATCGAATAACTAATATTTGATTAACTCATTTGAATTAACTCCTTTTATTTAACCCTTTCTATTTTGTTTACTTAACAAATAACTATTCCCTTCTCAATTGTATTTACTTAATAAATAAATATATTTTTTACCTTTTCTATTTATTCCCTAAATAAATAAATAATCCCATTTAATCTATTTGTAAATGTTTTACAAATATCTCATTTTAAATCCTATTTGTAAATGTTTTACAAATATTTTCTTATTACCTCTATTATATTTGTTTGACAAATAATTTCCTTTATATTTGTTGTACAAATATATTTCCCTTTACATTTGGTTTTTACAAATATCTTCCTTTATATTTGGTTTACAAATATATTTCCTATATATTTGGTTTACAAATTTATTTCCCTTATCTTTGGTTTACAAATATATTTCCTATATCTTTGGTTTATAAATATATTTCCTATATCTTTGGTTTACAAATATATTTCCTATTTATAAATATTCAAATTTATAAATATTTCTTCAATTCCATTTGATGAATAAGTAATTTCTTTTATTCTATTCTATTTATTCTAATAAATAAATATTTCCTTTATTATCTATTCTATTCCTTCGATTTTATAATTATTTTCTTTTATAAAAATCCTTTCCCTTTTCTATATAAAATCCATCGATTTTATATAAATAATTCATTTTCAAAATACACTTTGAAAATCACCTTTCCCACATCCAGTATTTCTTATGGTATTTAACATACCATATAACAACGATAAATATCGTCCAAACACACATAATCAACACAGATTATATATTCACATCATATATCACAATATATGAATCACAGTAAAATAAATGTTGAGGAATCCAGTTGGATTCCTCCAACCTGTTTCCCTGCATCTGCATCACAGATGTTAAACAATATAGATAACATCACTTTCAGTTCCATATGATATATTCTGTTAAACAGAATCAATATGGAAATTTAACTAACTGACTAGCAGTTCAATCAAATAGTCAACACATAGTCAATCAGCCAATATTTAACAGTTCTAAAAATACAACATGAATTTATAAACTGTTTAGAGTTTGTGAGATTTACTCACTTTGGCAGTTCATCGTTAAAGAACGATAAACTGTTTGTTTGATTTGAATCAAACAATTTATTTCGCCATAAATTCAAACTAGCTCCTATCCACTCCCAGTCAGTTCCATTGAGTAGTTCCGTCCATACGATCCTGTCGGATCTTGTTTTGTTGAATTTCGATTACGTATGTAAAAGATATCAACATTACAAGTTCATGTACATTTTAAATTAAATAAAACTAAAACTATTTAAGTATTGGGCCTTACCCTATCATCTCAGCCCAAACCATACTTTAAAATGCCTTGACCCGTTTAATATCCAGGACCGCTCCCAAGTCCTTCTTCCCCAATCACCAATCCACGCTCCAGAACATTAACAGTCCATTACCAAACATTTCAAGCCCTCACAACACCTTCATCACTCCATCGATTCACCCAAGAACACCACCATCAGACCTCTTGCTCAAATCTTTTCTCGTTAGTACCATAATCATCTCACTCGACACCACCTAGCGGTTTCCGTCGTTCACCCTAGCTCGTCGATGAAGCTGTACAGGTGCGACAATTTTTAACAAGGAAAAACCTCAAACTTTGCTGACTACCCTTACTCGATCTCCTCTACCCGAAACCGACAGCGAAAACATGAATTAACGCTTCCTTTACTTGCGAACTTCGAACCCTAGCTGCTGTTAAACCCGACGCCACACAGAAACAGGTTCGAACTAAGCCAAACCGGTAGGAAATTGAAGACCACCCCTTTCTGAATCCAAATGTATACATACCTTGATTTATACGAATTTGTATGAATTTGTTTTTATTTTTGATGATTGGTGTTTTTAGTTTGGATGTGGCGGCTTGATTCTTTTGATCTGTGGAAAAATATCTGATTAGATTTAGAATAGTTAGGTATTTATAGGGTTGATTTCTAGATATTTGTGTTTAGATATTTTGAGATATTTTATCATTTTGTATTCGTTTTTCCTTCTAAAAATTCCTAGTAACACACACGATACCCAAAAATCACCAAACTGGACATACTATTCGAGTTTGACATTACGGTCCCAACGAAACTGGTTTCGTCAAATTCCAACTCCGTATGCTCACACAGCGTATTTTTAACCGTCAAAATACTGACCGTTTCTCACTCTAAAAATCCGTACGACCACACAGTGGCTCTAAAAATGACAAAACTGGAAATCTAACAACTATTTGACATTGCGGATCCAACAAAATTAGTTTCGTCGAATTCCGACTTCATTTGCAAAAGTGGCTATTTTTAAAGCTCTGGATGACCCATTTAAATATATAAATATATTTAAATATATTTATATATTATCGTATATACTCACAGTGGAATACCATACAGCTCTAGAATATTCCTATATGAATTTCTAACTTTATATTTCAAATCTGGGTCAACCCGATATTCGATTTATATTGAAATTCCTTTTTAAAATATAAATAATTCCTTTATAAATTATTAAGGAATTCCACAGCGACTTTTCTAAAATTTGATTTGGACGTAAATCAAAATCTACCCGACGAAATCCTGATTTTTCTCTTCCACTAGAAAGATATACTCCACCAACTCCACAGTTTCTTGTTTCACAGAAATCCGATTTAAAACGAACCCTGTATATTCAGTTGAAGTTCAAATCGCCAAATAGCGAACTGCCGCGTCATTACGCGCTCGATTTTAATTATATTAAAATTCTATGTTCAAACTGACGTCGATTGAATATATTCGTCAATACATTCAACTCCAAGCTGAATTAAATCTTAGGGATGACCCAGTTCACATAATATTGTGAATTCCAATATTTCTGATTATTTCTGAATTAAATATATTATCCTATTATTTAATTTAATTAAATATTCACTTTATTTAATTAAACCATTATTTAATTCCCTAAATCACTATTTTAAATAATTAAATTACTTAATTATTTGACAACTAAAATGCGGGTCATTACACGCAAGGCGAGGGGTGGCGGCGCAGTCAGGTCTGCGGCGGGTCGGGTATAAGGAAAGTGACGGCGAGTTGGAGATGCAGCCATAGACTGCATGGGAGTGTGTGTATAAAAGAACAAAAAAATTTATGCGGCAAAAAGAAAAGGGGAACAACAGGGACATATAGGGAGGGAATAACTAGCTTGCGGTGGTGAAGAGCTGTCTAACAAAACATCGATGCATGGGGTATAATTTAATGATGAATGATGTTAGGGATTTGCAAACAGTGGGTGTGTGGTGCCGGTCGGAGAATGGGTGCATCGGAGGGGAAGGTAGCAGCCTCGGAAAGTCGGCCATTGGAATAGAAATCATTTGGTGTAAATTATTTGCGGTTTTGGTGGAGTTTGTGCGTACCATAGTATTTGCGTGTACAGCGTACACGTTAGAAATGGGTTTCAGAGGAAAAAAAATATAAATGAGAAGAAGAAGGATACTGCAAGGCGAGTTGAAGTAGTGAGCGGGCCGAAGTGTTTGGGTCGAGCCCTTAGTTATAAATAAAAAATATATATATGTTGAAGAACTTTCGAAAGTATCAGGCGGAGTTTGAACTATTTTAATGAAGGTGGGAACTTAACGTGGGCGGAAAGACAAGTCGGTTATCAACAGGTTGGGAAACGAAGCATAAGGAAGGGGGCTCGCACACCAGAAAGAAGGGGTATTATCTACAGTTGGAAAAAAAGAGATGAAAGACTAAACGAAACAGGGGTAGTGGGAAACATAAAGTAGGGGTTGGTTTTTTTTTCGAAGAGAAGAAGGGATACTACAGTTGGAAAAGAGGAACCAACATATACTGTTAACCTATATATATTTACAGTACCATAAGTCTCTGTATACATTGGGTAAGAAAACTTAGTATAGACTGTTAAAATATATTTACAGGGTTAATCTATATAGATTATTAATATTTTATTGTTAACATATGTCATTAATATACTTGAAAGAGGTGTTGCATTAACAAACGTGTTTTGATAAAGTAAAATATTTTCAAAGTTAATATTTAATTAAGGAGTATATTGGTTAAAATAAATCGTGAACTAATTATAATCTTTGTAACCTTTTTATATGTTGTCAGATTTGGACAAAACAAAAGAAGTCGGAACTGTACCAACGAGCATGACATTATGGAGCAGGTTTAGTCAGAATTGGAAGCAACGAGGATTTTTAATTAAATTAAACACCGGTTTAATTTAATTAAAAACAAGCGGTTTTAACGACGGTATAAGAATGAGGTGAGTTAAACTCACTTAGATCTCCCATTTATAATTAGTATAAATTGGGTTTAATGTTTCTGTGCTATGTTTGTTAATTGTTGGTTGATTTGTTAATTGATTGGATGTTGTTAAATATTGTTATAATGATTAATTAAATCAAACATTATTTAATTTAAATGAAATGGCATCATTATTTTTAACGATTATTTCCAATAAAGGTAACTTACTTTTTTGATTACGTTTATAATATTATAAATGTATTTAAATTATATTGAATGCTTGAATTATTATTATTGATTGACCACTATTAGTTGAATTGATTAGTTATTTGCATATGATCAGTACATGAACTATTTAACCAACATGATTGGATTATTAATTTGATTATGGATTGTTGAATAAGAATTCAGCATTTTTTTGATATCAACCAATGGGTAGTATTGGTTGAGGAATTAATAGCAGATGGCCAAATATACAAACTAGTTTATAAAAATTGATTTACCGCCAGGTGAACCGATAGAAATAAAGTTATGAAATTTATTTTATAACTGGATATAGATTTTTAAATATATTATTTTAAATGAAATTTTTAAAAAGGAAATAGACCGACCACATACACTACAAGAAAAACCAGATATAGCAGCGGCAGAATCCGCTTCTAATCCGTCGCTAAACAGGCCTTAGCGACGGATTTCCTACATAACGGTGTGGTCGGTAAAAACCATAACGGTATCTGTGTCAGATTTTGCGACGGAATTTAGAATGAGTTTTCCGACATTTTTCCGTCATTTTACTAATTTTCTAATAAAAATAAAATTTTATTTATTAATTTAATTTTAATTTATATACCGACTATTTACTGACAAATAATTAATTTATAATAAAATATTATTTATAGAAGGCGTTGGTAAATCCTTACTAATTAGCAAGGGATTAGCGACGAAAATTAAATTGAAGGAAACTTAACCTTCCTTTTTTTCGTTGGGAATCCGCTTTTATTCCCCTTCTGATCTGTCTCTCTCTCCCTCTATATATATATATATACACAAACACACACACACACACACATAACTTGTGTTCCATTCAATACACAATTCTAATTTAAATACAGCACAATTAATATCAACACACACATCTCATAATCAATGTATTATATTAATCACTCATCTCATAATCAACATTCAACATTACATAATAGACATACTAAACATTCTTACAACAAAAATACATAATACATCCATAATATTTCATAAACAATACTAAAAAGTACAAACCAAAATATATTTCTAGCATTTCAAATCCATAACTTGTTGTGGCATGTTCTCGCTTTTTTGCATCAAAGATGTCTATCTTCCTGTAAAACAAAAATTCTCTTGTTATACCTATAGACACAAAAGTAAAGAATTTTACTTTATACCCATCTAAACAATCAACCTACATCTCACCAAAGGCAATAACTAAACACCACACAATTACCAAATGGTAGAAAGCAAAATTTGTGCAGTACAAACTTATTATAAGCTTGAAGTAAAGAATATTTCTAGGTCGAATGTATGATACATGTTCTCCGGCGTTGTTATTGTTGTTGTGTGTGTGTCGATGGTTAACTTCATTTTTACAAAGTAGGAATCCAATATGGATCACACAACAACATATTTACCTTAAAATGATATTTTGGAGAAGTCCTTTGACACAATAGCCAACAACTCTACCACCCATCACCAAGCACCACCACAGCTTCTGCTTCACCATACAATGTATAGGAAGTTGAACAATACTAAGTAGAAAACTGAGAAAGATACGTGAGACAAATAATGTATAGGAAATTGAATAACACTACATATCCAACAAGTGCACCGACACCTATCCAGTACCATTTTGCTTGAGAAAAGACACCATTAAATATCAATACCATTACTCGTAATTGCTCGATCGCTCCATTCGGAATATGTGGATGAGTTATAAGATTCTAATGAGACACCATAGATTATATGCTTTTATTAAGAAAGAATACATGTACATAAACTTGGATCATATGACACTTGCACGACTCCATCTTTTTCCAAGAAATTCATTAACCGCAATGGCATTTTGTGCATGCATCAAGGGTGAAATCCAGTAACCCCATATCCACCATGGCTTTATATTTTATATGAATTTCAATATAATATAAATAAATGATGATTGGCAGAAAGGGGAAATTAATTGCTTAGTTGAACTTGTGCATTTCAGTTCAGCAACCAGTACTCATGCAAGTACATTGCTAATACAAAGATGGCAGGTGCAACATTCATTTTATTACTAGCACCATTTATATTTCAATTTATATGTTTGAGTAGGAAATGAATTAAACCTCACATTGTATATTATTTGTCTAGAAAAGGACATCTTATCAAAAAGCAAACTAACCTCACATATGGCCGCGATCTTGTTTTGTGCAAAGTTTTTGGTTGCCCTGACCATCTATCAGAAACTTGGTTGGATATTCGGGTTGATCATTGAATCTCCCTAACATCACCATTGTCACTTCAATGCAAATTCATTATCAGTGCTTCCCTGTTATAGACCAAGAAAAAAAGTTGAGGTTTTAGTTCACACCCCATTATAAGTTACCAAGCAGTATAGTTTTTTAGTATGAATAGTCCAATGGAGAAGCACACCTGCAAGCAATATTGTAGCCGAAACAACGACAACAGACGAACTGTCGAAGGTAGGCAAGTTGCTTAGTGGTATGTCTGATGTCTGTTTCTTGGAGCTTCGCGTATTGACATGACAACATTGAAGCCTATTCCTTTGCAGTGATTAACTTTGCGACTACAGAAAGAGGCATAATTAATGTATAAACTTAACTAGTGACCAATGGTCTAATCCCTGCATATTCAAAGAATGACAATATTATCAGTTTAGCTTAGAAAAACTAGTGACATATTTGTAATAACTACAAGTAAATTTTTTTACAAGGGAAAATGTTTATTAGTACTTAAATCACTCTACAAGTATAGTTCAAAGCACTATATTTACAAAAGTGAGTCTCTATATGCTACAGGTACTTAACTGTGTTATAATACTCTGATCATCAAAACCAACACTCAAATATGTTCAGCATCTACTTGAGACTATCCCAGGTACAAAACATCTTACCTGGATCATGCATGTACAAAAATAAACAATATGAAAACAAATATTAAAACCATAATTCAATTTGATAAAAAGCTTCCCCTAAAAATTGAGCCTTTTTCGACAATATTCTTGCACCAAGAAAACAGGTTCGCATTTTTCTTTAGCATACCTAACACACATCTCTTTTGACGCAGCGAGGCATGATTCTAATTCTCTTTCTTCACATTTCTCCCTCTCTGCATAATCTGAGGCTGCTATGCCAAATAGAGTTTTCCACCATGGAGGCTTGCATTTGTTTGACGCACTAATTGAACAGCCAATGCGTGACCTAGCCTTTCCATATCAAGGTATCAGTATCACTATGAATTCAGATTTAGATATTGCTTATCAAAAATAAGATTACAACATTTATGGCAACTTATATAACCCTGACTTGTGAGATAATAGCTTCACCATGAATTCTCTAATTAACCAATTATAATAGCTGCTAATCACTTTGCTTGCTTGCTTGCACCATTCTAAACTTTACCCATCCATAAAAATACTTTTTTTTTCCTTTCAAAAGCTGTTTGGTAAAACTAGATGAAAACCTACATACCCCTTTATAGAATGCAGCTATCTCAACACTACTTCCGCTATGAACACTAATTAGCAAAGTTCTGAAAGAAAGAAAGATGTAAATCAATATCAGTTCAAAACCTTATCAAATAGCCAAGGTTGCAAGTGCTTGGTGCGATGAAGAGTGTAAGACAGAAAACTAATAAAAACATCTAAAGATAGAATGTGGGATCGGCAAACAAATCAAAAAGTGATAAACTGTGGAGAATTGTCAATCTCAAATACAAAACTGAGTAATTGAGAGCTGGTTTTGATGCTTGAATGTTATATGCAGCTGATTTTCTCATTGCTTGGAAACACTAAAGCCAGCCAAAGTTTAATAGGCTACCGCCACTACAATTATGGTAGAATTATATGTTCTAACAAATACGTGATAGTTGATTAGAGCGTACAAAATGGCATAACAAATTTATGACCAATGAACTACCACATCTTTATCGTTTTTCTTAAACCACAATAGCTTACATCTTAGTATAGCTTATTTTTGTCACCTTAAGGACCATGATGACAAGATGACTTAACCGATCTTATTGAAAGTGTAGGTATTACAATCCAGAGACACCGATATTATTTGACATCCAACACTACTCGAAGCCAACCTGTTATGTAAGACATAAACAAACATTCAAATTATACTAGTGAGTGACTTTTTTATGCACACTTCAATTTCATCTTCCAGGATCCATATGGTATAAAGTTCAACATTATTTTCTTAAAGTACATAGAAGAAACAATCGAATTGACTATTCCTATATGATTCTTACTTCTGAAATCATAAGATCTAATATTATACTCTCAAAATGTACGGACTGAAAGTAGCAACAACTGCAGCAAGGCACTCAAAACAAAAAATTGTGACATAACAAATTAACCAATGACGAAATCAATATCATGCATTGATCCATGAATTTTGTTTTCGTCAACTCAAACGCCGATCTCCAGCTTTCAGAATCCCTGAAAGCGAGCACGTAACAACCAGCACCCGATTCGTCCATATCGACTACTGGAATTCTTAATAAAGGAATCGGGGAGTCGAATCGAATAAGTGTAGATGAAGGAGAGTAATCTTCGTCGATGGTAGTATCTGACCATAGGTGTACGAACGTGGCTAGAAGGAGACTCGGGTGGAGCCTGTGTTTTGTTTTATTTTCAGATTGGTGTTTTAGGGTTTAAAAGGAGAAGAGAGAAGAGAGAGGGGAGACCAACGGAGGGAGGAGGAAGTTTGGTGGTGGGTGGCGATCTGACTTGAGGCGAAGATGGATGGCGAACGGGATGGAGAGGAATACGAAAAGGAAGTAGGGTTTCGGCATCTGCTCGTCGTTTGGGAAAGTGATAGCTAAGGTGTAAATGGGAAGAAAGTGAGTAACAGAGAGTAGTGGAACGAAAAATTTGGAAGCCCGCCTTTCTCTATTTTTCCTAGAACGAAAAATTTGAAAGCCCGCTTTTCTTTATTTTCGCTAAACCGCCTTTCACTGTTTCAGTAAAACACTGCTATACTTTGACCATTTTTTTTTTTGAGTTTCGCCAGCTAATCCTATTTGTACCAAACGGAAAAATCAAGAATATTTCTGTATTAATAAGAATTTTTGAATATTTTAAAACCATCGAGCAAAAGAAAACCAAAAGTGATATTAAATTTTGCAATATAACATTTATAACTTTTGAATTTTGAATTTTTTTAGCATTTCTAGTTTTTTGAATTTGAATAATCAACATATATTAAAATTAACAAATTATTAATTATCAATTTTTTAATAGTGGCTAGTTGTTATTAAATACAAATACTTTAAAAAATTAATAACAATTTAACATTAAAAAGATTGTGTTTACATTTAATATTAAACAATAAACAGTGACATTATTCATTTATAATTTAACATTATTTAAATATATAATTTAATATTTAATAATAATTTATAATTTTATATCAATTTGAACATTAATTATTGAACATGTAATAATTATTAAAAAAAATAACACTAAAGTATATCGTAGAAAAATAATATAAACATATCTTGCAAATCTATTGAAATTCTGCTGCAAAATAGCTTCGATAAATATTCGTTGGTATTCTCCCTGTATTTGCAGCGGAAAATAGCGACATAAATTTTCTATCGGTAATTTGACACAATTTGCAGCGACTTAGTGAGGGATGACATATGACGACGGTAGTAAATAAATAAATAAAAAGTTTAAAAAACAAAAAACTATCCCTTGCAAATCACATGGAAATCCGTCGGAAATTAGCGATCGAAATTTCCGCTTCTAAAAATTTGACGCTAAATCAGTGTTTTCTTGTAGTGATATATATTGTTTTTTTTAACCACCAATCACTATTTTTGTACCAAAATCTGCCATTTGCGAAGCACGAGCCAATCTTAGTTACTAAATGATTTTCTAAAGCTGATTCTTATATTGATAAGCAAGTGAGCGGAAATTAACATGACGATTAATAACCGGGATTTATTGTTTTTAAGAAACAAGTAAAATGGGATTGTATTGAATAGATTATTACTTATTTAATAATAATCAAAGTGGAAATGTTGGGATTTAAAAATCTATTTAATAAAGTTATATGGAATCGTAAGAAACTATTTATGGTAAGGTGATGTTTTTAAGCAAATTATATTAGAGATAATATAAGTTAAGTATAATTTGTAGTGAATCCTTATTGGAAATTCAATTTAAATTGGACTTTATTAAATCCAGGTTGGACGGAGTTTCAAAATCTAAGTTTACCTGAAAATATTATTGAAACAGGGTTATTAGGAACGACATTTGAATGGAATATAAGCCATGATATGAAATTAAAGAATTAGAACTTAACTGGAGATTGGTTGAGAATAATGATTTTCTAAATACTGATCTAATGTTGGTTTCAGTCTTCGGGGTCGATATTTAGGAAATTATTTTCTTACCGGTTTATGGTTAGGAACTGATGATGGTATAAAAAGGCAATTGAAATAGAAACCCAAATTTGAATTTAAGCGGTTGGGTGAGTAAAGTTATAAAGATGTAATTTAAATTAGGTATTGAAAATAAGAGATGTTGTTTCATAAGGAAGAATAAAAATGGGATTTGTTTTGATATTGGGAATAAATATCGGTTTTTGGTATTAGGACTGATATCTATCTTAAGATAAGAATGTTTTTAATCAAGGTATGAGAGGTAATTAAAATACCCCAACTTGAACGACTTCAGGATTATTGAAGGATGATATTGTTGTAATGGTGAAAGTGTTAGAAATAACTTATTTTGAGAAATAATAGTGTAATGTTATTTGAAGAATTTGGGAATATATAATGGTATTTTCAAAATAAGAAATAAGATTTAGAATGAGGCTATTCTAAAAAGTAAGTGACGATTATTTTGTTTTATATAATGAACAAAAGTAGATTACGTAAAGATTGTTTTACGATGATAAGTTGAATCGATAGTAATGTTATAACAAATGTTTTGAAATAGTAATTAACGAGAATTTGTATATGCTTTTAAGATATCTAGGTATATAAGCAAAATGATTTGAGAATATTTATATATAAAACTGATATATTATCTTTGGCATTACAACTGATATATTATTAGCCAAATGATGTTGTGTAATAAGCCAATGGATTTATTTTATTTTTATGATTGTTTATTTTGATAGTTAAATAACCGACTGCCAAAATCATGCCCAATGCGCTGTTGGAATGGAAAGACCGGGATCGAATGTATATTTGAAAACCATTCTGAATCAGCAAGTACGTTAACGTTGCTGATTGAAGATGGAGCAATTGAAGACCGTAAATCTTCATGAGCGGAAGAACTATTGTTAAATATCTCTGGCTGATCCCTAGAGTTAACAATGATTTTGTCGTGATTGAAATCTACAGATTTAAAGGACTACTTGCTACTGATTTATAGAGTGATACCTAGGATGTGGTAGGAGGGTGCCTTCGGTTCATCCTGTTTCTGGATGACTTGTATGGAAGAATGTCTGACAGAGTATTTTCAAAAGATCATGTATGTTGATTTTTAAAAATGTATTTCTTTTGGTGGCAGAGAAGACAACTTCTCTTAGCTAAAACACAAAATATTTTTTTGGACGTCAATTAGTGATTTGATGAATCTGATAATGTGGCATTCAAAGTAAATGGTGGCCAGATTTTCTAAAGGTGAATTCAAAACCTCAAGCCTCATCAACCGGGAAACGACTAAAATCGGGCAGGCAGCATAACTATGTGGGTCGCTCTCATTAGGGTGTATAATCACGTATCTAGAGAAATTCCTTTTGCTTCTTTAATCTAATTCGATGTTGTCCCTTTTTGGGAAACGGTGGGTCGCACCCAACCGTTGGTGACATACATTCGATACACTCAAGCGAAATGAGTGGTCGACCATGTGTGGGTCGGGTTGCAAGACGTTCTTGATGAACCCAGTGTATTCCCCTCTAGAGATACACTATCGGCAAGTGGTTCCATACCTTGTCATAGTCGGAATCCAATCTCCAATAAGCGCCTGCAATTTTGATTGTATACTATATATGTGGAGCGTGAGATGCAAGCATTTAGCTAGATTTCTATTTATTTGTACATAGACACTATTATAATATCAGAAAAGTATTGATTTTCAAAACTGTTTTAGGTTATCATAAGGTAAAAATCGTTTGTATTTATGTGTAGATTTGGTCTTACGATTATCCTTTTCTTTCAAAAAGATTTTGACCTTAAAATCAAGTTGGATGACCCTTTAAACTTAGTGTGTTTTACTCACTCTGGTTCACCAGACTGACCCGGTGTTTGTAATGCTCGGGTTAGACCGGGTTGTACAAGTTCAGGTTATCGTATTACGTGAAGAGACGAGCTGGAAGAGTTCAAACATATGATATTATATAGTTTTTATTCCACTTTGTGTTGTATATGAGGATAGGTTATTATAACTTTCAAGATGTGTTAATGTACTCTGATGGTTGAAGTTTTATTTCAAGCTCTTAATAAAGTTTATTTATATATTATATTTTGTTTTGCTATGATGTGAGATTATGTGTTGTGTTGGTTCTTCTCATTCTTATATTCTAATATTTCTTTCTTTCTTATCTCACCTCTAACTTCTTTCTAATAACTATCTGTGTTTTCGATTCTTGGGTTCTGACTAGTGATGCAGAATATGTATTATTGTCGAAATTCGGGCTCGAATTCCCGTAGGTCGTTACATTCATTGTCGTGAATAAAAAATCTCATGAATCAACATTCTCCTCCTTTTTTGATTGATGACAACCTCTTGTAATTGTGTAGAAGTATTTATTTTCTCTCCCTGAATGTAAAACTTCTCTACAACATTTTGTTAGTGCATATAGAATATTCTTACCGTTTTCTTTCCTGTAATGTTAGTGTATAAGATATTCAATACTTTCTCCCCCTTTGTCATCGATTAAAATGAATATATAACATTATGAAGCAGTAATCAACTATAGAAGGGAATATATGAAAATATTTTATAAGTCTTTATATGAAACAATTCCTAGCTCCCTTCGAAGCTTGATATGTTCTAATAATGGTTTAATGAAGATATCTGCAATTTGATTTTCGGAATTTTCAAATTCCAAGTTTATAATTTGTTAGTATTTCATTGCTTCCTGTCATATGTTTCGAGCAACCACTGTCGAGTATCCATTTTCCTTTATTTTGAGTTGGACCTGTAAAAAATATATAGAAGACGTTGGTACCTACTACCTCTGTTAGGGTCCTAAGAGTTAGGTCTTAGGAAACAAAACCCAAGAGGGTCCAGTGTCTCTTTTAGAAATATAATTAATATTATTATGCACAATTTTTAAGAAAATTTTAATATACTTGTTCCTAATCAAATGATTATTCGTTTTAGGAACCCCTATACTAATATTTTTAGAATAATTTTTCTTTGAACTAATCTCAGGTTTCTTAATATTAGGTGTTATCGATTTGTTAAAACTAGATGTTTTTTAGTATTATTTTTCTGTACATATCCTAATCCCTTTTTACTAAAAGTAGGTTGAGAATTTTCTAAGATTTTAGATAAATTCTCTCTACCTTTATTGAAATTATTAACATTTTTAGAAATACCATCAAATTTTATCTCAAGACTAGAATTATCTAATTCTATAGTTTTAATTTTAGTGTTTAAATCATAATTTTCAGAAACAAGCATATTGTTTTTTCATTTTGAGTTTCAATTTCTAGACTCAATAAGTAAAGTTGAGAATTTGTATTGGATAGAGATTCTTGAAGTTTTCTAATTTCATCCTTTAAAATCTCTTTTTCATCTTTTAACAAATCTCTTTAAATTTTGCTTTTTTGTTATCTTCATTTGCTTGTTTAAACTTTCTTTTTAAATATTTCTAGATTCTAAAATTTTTGTATTAATTTCAATCAGTTCTTCGAAAGTAAAATCACAAACCTCATTTTCTTTTGCCATGAATCACACATTAGCTTGTTCGCTGTCACTGTCACTGTCACTTTTAGAAGATGAAGATTATGAATCATCGCAAGTTACTGAAAAAGCTCTTTTCTTTTTATCTTTCTTCTCGTGTTGCTCTTTCTTTAGTTCTGGACAATATTTTTGATAATGTCTAGTTTTGTCAATATTGTAGCATTCAACAGAGATGAATCTGCCTTATTATTCTCTTGGATTTTTCTTCATATTTTTCTTGTTTCCTTTCTTCTATTTCAGAAGTTTTAGCTATGAAAGCTATGTTCTCTTCGTTTGAATATGATTCATCATTTTCAGCATGGAAAGCTAGATTCTTTTTATCTTTAGCATAATTCCTTTTAGCCTGCAAATTCACTTCATATGACATTAAGTTTCCTATCAGCTCTTCGGGTTTCATGGTCGAAAGATAGTTAACTTCTTCGATAGCGAAGACTTTTCTTTCCCATTCATCCGTCAAAGAATTTAGGAATTTTGATACTATATCAAAATCAGTAAAATTTTCACCTAATCCGAATAATGAATGATAAATGTTTTAAAATCGTGAATATATATCATTGATAGATTCATTTTCATTCATTTTAAAATTCTGAAATTGATTTTTAAGCATGGATATCTTGCTTTGTTTGACCTTGCTAGTTCTTTCATGAGTAATTTTGAGTGTTCGCCAAATTTCATATGTAGTATTACATACAAACTCGGTTAAACTCATTTCTATCCCAGGCACAATGCAACATATTCACGACTTTAGCATTAGCGGTAGCCTCTGCTTTTCCACTAGTTGACCATTCAGTACAATTTGTAGTGGGTTGTGAATATTCTTTTTGAGTAATGTTCAAAAAACCATTAGCTTGCATATATATATTATCAAACCTGTAGCCTAATAACTATGATTCATGCGATTAGAAAATGGAGGTTTGCAATAGATTAACCTTCCATGTATCCAGTGTTTGTGCTTAAGGCTGTGTTAGTATTATTTTTCATATTAAATGAATATCAGCTAACGATTGTAAGGTTAAAAGGCACCATCCCATCAATCCATCTTAGGCAATTTCTACCTACGATTAACAGAATAGCCCTTGCACTTTATTCCGTCTTTAATTATCTTTAACACATTTTGTTCGCAAGCCTTATGCCATGCGAAGTTGTTTTTCAGATTATAAACCTAATCCCGGTCTCTTCATATTAACAACAGAAATATAAAATGGGCTAAAACTTTGGTAGTATGTTATTTAACTATCAAAGGAAACATGCATACAACCAACAATCATATTTCCAAATGGAAATTCTATCGATCAATCATCAAGCAATACTGAGCCCTTTAAATTAATTTCTTATTAATTTATCATTTCTCGATTTCTTGTTTTCCACGTTTTCCATATCTATTCCCAGATATTTCTCAAAACTCGTTTGGCCTCTCACGATTCCTGAAAAACATCTCTGATTATATTTGGAAAACATTTCCAAAACCCATTTACTTGGATTTAAATGAACGTTGTATAACATCATTATGACCACTCAACCCATTGAACACTCATTAACTAGCTGTATCTCAAACCAATCTTCACCATCGAACCCTAACCATTCCTAAGTCAAAAATGAAATCAACCAAGTTGGGATATAATTATCTCTTAGACCTTAATTGAATAACATTCTTAACTTCGAAATAGACAAAGCTCAAAACTTCTATCTTGAACAAACATTTCTAACGTAATTCTCCGATTCACTTTAAGAATCCACTTCTTTTACGGAAAACATTGATTATAATGATAGCGTTATAATCACCGCTTCCGAAATATTAAAACTTAATAAATAACTTTTATTTATTAATATTAATAAATAAATAAAGAGTTAATTAATTAAATAAATAAACAAATCTTGATTAAAACAAAAAGTAAATAGTACTTTCTTGAATTCGTTATAGTCGAGTTTCAATGTGTAATTCTCTTTGAATAACCTCTATTCGATTAACGTTCCGAATTTTGGTATAAATTACCGTTTTAGGTCAACTCAATTTCTACTTTCATTATAAATTCAACTTTGAATTTACACTTCTAAACCCTTACCAATTTTCCTTATAACCATTCCAATATGCAAAATGTTTTCTTTTAAACCTTATCCACTTTAAATGTGAATATTATTCCTTTCTAAAAATCTGGACTCGTTATATCTAATCAATCTTGATTTTTTTTAAATACTATTACAGGTTCAAATTCCATTTATCGAGTCATTTTATAACTTCTTATCCACATTCCACTTCATAATCAAATCTCATTTACATGTCAACTTTCTAGTTGATTTTATCTAACAAGTTATAATTCTATATCTACTTTACATTCGATTATAAAATATTGGTTTCAAAATTAATTATTAAGTATCTTATCAAGTTCTGAATTATATAATATGTAATTTCTTGAAAATAGATTACTTATATACAGTTCAACATAGTCGAATTCAAATTATAAATCCTTATGGATTTATTTTAATTCTATTCACATTTCAAAAATCGAAATAAATTTCATCGTTTTCTTTAGAAACGATTTCCAGTTTTCCTTTTAATTCATTGTTGAATTTACATTCCCAAATTATCCAATGATAATTATTGCACTTTATTTATAAACATCATTTATAAATTGAACTACTTGTTTTTGTTATTAAAACAAGTTATTCTTTCCAAGCCCATTCGAAATTAAAATAACTATTTTGGAAAAATATTTTTTTTCCTTTAAAACCCCAAATTCATTTTCTTTTCATTCGAATATATTTTTATGGTATTTTAAATATCAATTATTCTAGGGTCAGTGCTATTCAAGTATCCAAACACAATAAATCACTCACAAATTTTCTAACACATCATATATCACAGTATATATGAAACAAACTATAATAATTTTGAGGAATCCAGTTGGATCCCTGGAACCTGTTTTCCTTCACCCAAAGATGTTAGACAACATAAATAATTCCAATTCCGCTTCAAAACGGAATATCGCGATATACAAGGTCATCCGCTATTATGCTGGGTGCATAGGGTCTCATCAGCTAAAACTTGCGGGAATATCAATCTATAAACCTTAAATATAATTAATATATATATATAATAACAACAATTGATAATAATATATCAATTCATCCAAACAATCATCACATAGCATTCGATCATCATTTATCAACATTAAAATACGTTTATAAAAATTATAAACTGAACACATTTAGTGAGTTTACTTACGTTGGACGTTTATCGTTGAATAGCGATAAACATTGACTAATCAAATCAGGCATTTTATTTTGCCATAAATTATAACAAACTCCAAATCACTCCAGTCTAGTTACATTGAGTAGCGTGCATCCATACAATTCCAACGTGACAGACAGCTCGTCAATCTGACATCGTATGAGTGAGATATAAAAATTTCTGTTTTTAAATTGAATTAAGCTTATATTTATTTAATTTCGGACCTCACCAACTTTAACACAGCCCAAAATAACCCAACCTGCAACAAGCTTCTTCCCCCCGATATAAACTGCACCTACAGTAAACTACACCATTAACGTGCGTCCCCTCCACCTTGTTCCCCACTTTTTCTCCACTGAATCAACTTCCACCACCACCATCGGTCTCCATTTATTGAATACTTCAATCCCATTAGAAACAAGAGGAACTCGCACTCCCTAAACATTTCGCGACTTCCAGACCTGTACCCCCACTATGCTACAGACACCGAAGTTTATTAGCACCAAAACCCACCAAAAAATAACAATGGGTGCGCCTCGCCTTCGCCAGAATGGTGTCGCCCTCTAAAACATCCAACGATGACCCTAACTCACTAAGACCCAACCCCAGGTCCAATGCTCTCACGTGGTTTCTAGGAATGAACGCAACTAAAAAATCTGAGATGGTCAAGGCATAAAGCTCGATTTTAGGAACATATACATGTAACGTCCCTTATTTTCTGGTCAATTATTTAAATTATTTCATTATTTTAAATATTGATTTGAATTTAAATAACCGAATTTAACAATTTTGAATATTTTATTAATATAAATAATATAATAATATTTTATTTTCGAAATGGTCGGGATTAGTTGAAAATGTAATATAATGTGAATTGACAACATAAAAGGATTTAGTATTGTTTATATTGAATTATAATAACAATTTCGTTTATTAAACGATGTTAGAACGTTTAATATATATTTTCATTATATTACGAGCTGCAGCGGTGCGGTAGCTCGTAATATTACGTTTTAAACTTTAATTGGACGTGTAGGATCCAATATAAGTCGGATTTCTTCGAAACAAGAAACATCCGAACCTATTGGATAATATTTTTCTAATGAAGGAGAAAAATCGAGTTTTCATGTTGTTGACTTTGTTTTATGTCCAAATCAAGTTTTCAAATAGTCGCTATGGAATTCGTTTATAAATTATAATGTTTATTTATATATATAAAAGGATTTTTAAATTTATTTAATATCAGTTTGGCTTGGAATTCAACCCGGAGTATTTTATTTTGGAACTACATGAAATTATGCTTAGGTATGTCCGATAATAATATTTTATTAGTATTATATTGAGTTTTTTTAACATTTTTTTGTTTCAATTTAATTTAGACCCTTAAAAAGAGACTTTATCTAAACGATCTCCGTTTTCAACGAAACAAATTTTATTACGACCGTAATAGCTAATTATTGCTAGATTTGAAGTTTTGCGTCAATCAGAGTTTTTCTCGTCACAATTGAATTAATATGTGACCACATGGATCAATAAACATCGATTGGAAATGGCGATGGGCACGAAATAAAATATCTTTAGTCATGTCACAATAAAATAATATAAAGTTATTAACACCCACTATATATATTACCTAATCTTCAGCCAACACAAACCAAAATTGTTCACCAGCCATAAAATTTTGCAAAAACACCCCTCATCACATTTTTATTTATATCTTCAAATATAGAACGAATTGAAGGGAGGTTCCAAGGGGAAAGTTGAAGATCTGAGCGAGGGCTACTTGCTGACCAAATTTGGTGAGCTATAATCATCTGTGGTGGCTGGAAATCGCGAAGAACGGCGAAAAACTGATTTCGATTCTATAGATTTTAGGGGAGCTACAACCAATTTCAGGCCAAAAATCCCAAAGGAAAGTTGTTCAGGAGGAAGAGAGCTACGTTTCTTTTTAATATCGGTCGGTCTAATATCGACCGTAGTGGTCGGTGTGAGAAACATTTTTTTCGAACTTACTGATCGAATTTTCTTGTTTTTTGGTCAATTAAGCTGAAGTTGGGTGATAATCTCTGAAGATGGAAGCTAAAGGGGAACATGGTGGATCCAACGGTGGAGGTCCGGACATCCATGGATGATAGTGGCGGCGTTGATTTCGTTTTAAACGAAAACTCTTCATGGTCTTTTTCACGGTGGCCGGAGGCACATTGGAGGACGATGTTGGGAGTGCCGGTGCTGGACGTTGAGGAGAAGTCGGCAGTGAGGTTAGTGTCGATGCAAGTGGTTTCACGACGGCGCAAAAAGGGTTTAAAGTTCACAGTGATGAACTTTGGGTTCTGCAGAAAAGGGAAGAGAAGAAGATCAGAATTTTTGGGAGGCAGCAGGAAATGACGCGTTGAACAATAGCGATTACGTGATTAAAGATGACATGGTTATATACTAAACGACAATTAGAATATAATTTAATAATTTATTTAGTTATTAAATAATAATTTATTGAAACTGTATTTATTTGATATATTTTACATATGATATCAGAAATTAGCAAAACTAGATCCGTTGGAATCGCAGAGATGAGGCCTAGATGATCGTGTTGATTTGGTTAGATTCAGAAGCTGTTGGAATTTTATGTAGTTTCAAATGCTCGTTTGAAGTTATATAAAATGACGCGACAACCGTCAATCGAAATAAATGGTGAGTTAACTCTCACACTTTTCTGGAATACTATGATGTGCTAAATTCACATAATTATAAACTATCATTGGATGGTTGGATGTTATGGATGCTATTGGCTTTTATTTGTTGATAATTGATGTTAATTATATTTCATCGTTTAAAATGCATTATATTAATGAAATCATTTCATATGTTATTATCAAAATGTTATTATGATATGTGATATAGGGAAGAACAGGTTGGAGGAATCCAACAGGATTCCTCAAATAAATTGTATGTTATTTGTTGTGCATATTATTCATATATATGAATTGTTTACCCAAATGACAATAAAACCATTTTGGACGTCGATGATTGAATGGATGCAAATAGTTGTTGTGATTTTAATCAATCGATAGTATTGATTAAGTGGTTGGCAGTGATGGCCTAAAACCAATCGTTTTATGATGTTGTTTTGCCATTAGGCGAATGGATGAAGTTTTAAGTTATAAAATTTATTTTATAACTGAATTAAAGTTTTCAAGTTTATTTTATATAAGTAAATTAAAATAGAAGTTTTATAAATATGTCTATATTTATAATCATGTTAATTATTAAACGTTTTATATAACGAATTCTTATGTCGTTAATGATTTTTATGAGCAAGAAGCCAGGAACTAACCTACGAGTTAGTAAAATTGAATGATTGATTTTATAAAACAATTAAATGATGTTTTTAAATTAATTAAGTTATTAATTAATTTAAGGGGGAAAGATGAATGGAAATCAGTTAACCGCTTAATTGATGTTTATGGTTGGCAAAGTCAACTATTTTTAATTGATATTGACGATTGGGTTAATTTGATTTAAATTAATTTAAACAATAATTTTTCAAAATATTCATTAAACTTAACGAATGTTGTTGAAAGTTAGTTAATCTATGATTAACTATATCTTAAAGGGTTTTCTAATTGTTTATTATTAATAAAGTTGATTATTATTTATTAACAATTTAAAAATGGTAATTCATTCTATCTTTGGTTAATAATGAAATTAACTTCTTTTAATGTAGATAATGTTGAAGAAAATTATTATTTAGATTAATAACAATTAAAGAGATTACTTTTTAATTGAAAATTTAGTTAAGAAGTGATCAAATAGAAATAAACTTTAATTAAAGTCTAGTAAGAGTTTTATAAAAGATTATAATCCACGTTTACAAACAAAGTTTGTAAATGTGACTTGTAAGCTAATGCAGAAGCTTCAATTAGATTTTAATTAATTAGGTAAAAGAAATTAACATGTAAAGTGGGTTTTCAAATAAAAGAAAAAGGTTTATAAAACATAGTAAATGGAAATGGAAATGATATATCAGATTTTTGAGTAGCCAACTTTTATTGTCTTAAGATAAGAACGTTGTCGATCAAGGTTTGAGAGGTAATTAGAATACCCCAACTTGAATGACTTCACTATTATTAAGAGATAGTATTAGTTTGTTATGGATAAGGATGTTGGAACGATTTATTTTTTTCAAATAAGGGAAGACGAAAGAGTTTTTGAGAATATAAAATGACGTTTCCAAGATAAAAGAAATAAAAGATGTTTTTTGAGCATAGTAATATTTTGAGACAAAAGGAATATAAGAAAGGGATTTGGTTAAATACATTCATAAGTTATGGTTAATGTTTTCAAAGTAACAAAACAAAAGAGTTTTGTTGAGATAAAAATTTAGAATCGATTTATGAGAATTAATGGAATAGTGTTAATGAAATATTTTAAATAAAGGACTTGAGCTGTCAATTTACTTAGCTTTACTGTTATGATTTGATAGTTAAACAACCGACTATCTAATGAATTATTCTATTGGACATTTTGACGTGTTGTTTCGAAGAGACCAGGATGGGGACTAGACCCAAAATCACTTTAAACAAATCATGCGTTCGCGACTAACTCGCAGGCCTATAAAGATGGAGCATTGAAGATCGTTGATCTTCATAAGCGGAAGAACTACTTGACAAATTTCTATAGATTGCAATCAGAGTTATTTGGATTGTGATTCTGTCATGATTGAAATCCACGGATTGCAAGGATTTCTCGATACTGATCCTTGGGGTTTCCTATATAGGATGCGGCAGGAGGGTGCCTCGGTCCATCATGTTCCAGGATGACTTGTATGGACAAATGTCTGACAGGGTATTTCCTGAGAGTCATGAACGTTGATTTTTACAAATATACCAAGTTTGGCGATGGAGAAAATTCTCTTGCTTAACACCAGAGTATATTTGTGGACGTCAATTAGTGAATTGACGGATCTAACGATGTGGCATTTAAAGTAAATGGTGGTGTGTTGTTCTAAAAAGTAATCGTGACCTCAAGCCTCACAACTGGGAAATGACAAAAATCGGGCAGGCAACGTGGCTAGTTGGGTCGCACCCAAGCAGGGTATATTTGTCACCGAACTAGAAAAAAATCATATTGTTCTTCTTTCTTTTTAGTATCTTAAGGATTACGGTTGGACGACCGACAACCATGGGTGACAATATATTCGATACACTCAAGATAAATGAGTGGTTGGTCATGTGTGGCCGGGTTGCAAGATGTTCTTGTTGAACCCTAGTGTTTCCCCTCTAGAGTATCACTGATCGGAAGGTGGTCTCATACCTTGTTATAGTTGGAATCCAATCCCTATGTGACATCCCCAAGCCCCCGTTCCACGGTGGCAAGGGTAATATTTGGAATATAACACATAAACAAATAACAGCAGAACAAAATTATATAAATACACCAGATAATGTACAACAGAATACACTGGATAAACATAACCATTAGAGTTACACAGTAACAGGATCATATTTAGTACAAAATACAGTTTCAGCTTTACATAAAATGTCTACAGCGGAATCAAAACATAATATGTACAACAGGAGCTGAACATCATAAAAAGAAAGAGGTGATAGAATCCATCTTCAGCTCCATAGCTATCCAAAAAGAGTCTGCCAAAACCTGAATACAAGGCTGCCCGTGTAGAAAATAGGGCACCCGAGTTTGCAAGTGAAACAAATTACGAGTCAGTCATAGGACTGTATGAGAAATCTACTTAACTTTTTTAATACTAAGGCCAATCACAGGACCACGCCGCTAACGCGGAACAGGTTTACTCCATTGGATTGCCAGTGCTAAAAACAAGTGAATCATTAAAACATCGCAATATTTTTTTTATAAAGTGAAGCCATTATAAGACTCAGTTCCCATCACATATTGCAATGCAAAACGGAGGATAGAGTTTTACCTTATAATGGCCAAAATATGCTTGCTACGTATAAAACAAAAGCATTTTATATTATTACTAGTGTTTATATGTTTCAAAAACAATTTCAATCATATGTATCAATCATAGATGGCATAAATGCCTCATACCACTATGTCGCCATATATAGGTATACAATCAAAACCGCACGATGTCGTATTTGGAAATTGGATTTCCGTCATGAACCAAGGCAAGGGATCATCCTTACCACTTCGAAACTTTCTAGCCCGAGCCTTAGGATTAGAGCTCGAGTGACCCTTGGATCGTCAGGGCCGGTCCACAAGAAGTGGATTAAAATGCCTGAACACTGCGTTTCCCCGCCCTATGGGGCGTAAACTGGTCATATACCGACCAAACCATCGGCCCCGTAATGACCGTTATAACCGAGGCGCCTCGCTATCTATCATCCACATAAGTAAAATGTTCGGGCGTGAAAAACCCAAAACACCACTCCTAGCTAGAAAGAAACGCATGTCCTCCCTGATGTCCTCTCCCGTTTCTGGATCATACCGGGATGTGAGGCTCGCGAATCAACGCTAAACACAAAGCTAGCTATTTAAAGTCGTGCTTTGATCATCAACCACAAGGCTCTACTTTTCAACAAAATCCTTGATCACAACATCTCTGCAAGCCACGTTGTCAATCTACAACGTCAGACACACATCGATTTATAAGTTCGTTCGGGGTATGAACGAAACCGAAGGCACCTTATTCCTCTCCCGTATGTCCAATACAGGAGAGAGGCCCTCGCACATCCGAATGATCAACAAGTACGTCTGGACGACTACCACTATAACCCCTTCAGGCAAGAAACTCCCATCAAAGGCATCAGTAGCCATCCATTCGATGTGAAGATCCTCGATCTTGCACCGTCTTAGTATCTTCGACTTCTAACCGTCGACCAATTATTTGAAAAGAGAATTAACTCGGCCTTTTCAAATAATTCACGTATATTTAGAATTTCAAATCAATTCATTTCAATAGTTAAATTATCTGACATACATAATTCAGTTCATTAATGTAATTTTCACGTCAAACACATTCAACCATCAAATATCCTATAAACCGAGTAAATTCAGTTTATTTCAATTCCATATCGTTTATAAAATTTTATAACGATTTATTGCTATTTTTATTTATTTAAATATAGCCAATTTGTTCAAACTACGCTTCCGGCTGTTTTTTTCTAGATTTGATTTACATATATGTGAAAATCTAACTGTTGGATCTTTACATATTTTATATCATTGGAAAGATCTTTTCAAAGCGGACCCAACGGTTCCAGTTTTGGGAAAATCCAACGGTCGGATCTCCCGGTACAATCGTTCGAAGTTACGATTTCAAAATACAAAACTGCAGCGTCGTTATTCGATTTAATTTAATTATATTTATATATAATAATATAATCCGTTTTGGCGCTGTTTTCATTTAGATTTGAATTTAACATTTCACAAAATCTAACCGTTGGATCTTTACAAATTTGGTGTCGTTGGAAAGATATTTCCAAAGCGGACCCAACAGTTTCGGTTTCGGGAAAATCCGATGGTCGAATCTTCTGCAATAATCGTTTAAAATCACGGTTTCAAAATACGAACTGCAGCTTCGTTATTCGATTTATTTTAGTTATATATATAAATATAATCCATTCTTCTATTTCCACACCATTTCATTTCATATATGTGATAAAAATAATATTTTTATCCAACAAATATCTATTTCAACACATAACTATTTTTAATGCTTTATATATATATATACAAATGTGATTTTTATTGTTAAAATGATTTAATTAAAACATGTATATTTTTAGCGACTCTTATATATAATAAAAATGTGATTTTTATTGTTAAAACAATTTATTTCAAACATATATATTTTATATACTTCATATATATGATAAAAATGTGATTTTTATCATTCAAACAACTTATTCGTCATATGAATATATTTTCCAACACATGAATATATTTCAATACATGAATATGAATCAAACACATGAACATTTCAGAAAATTTCGACACCATAATGGCAGGGGGTTAAAAACCGGCACCGCCCCGAGTACGGCTCCTCGCACTACCTTACGCCTCACAGCGTTCCCTAAGGGGCTTATCCTTATAATCTAAATATTTCGATTCATTTTCATATCATAATGGATTTTTCCACAAAAAATTCCAATTTTGTTTCAACCACAAACAATCATTATCAACCATTCACATTTATCAACTAAATATGGAACGATAAAATTCGAGGTCCAGATCTTCACAAATATGGAACGATAAAATTCGAGGCCAGTATGGATTTAAAGATTGGAGAAATCTCTACAAAAAGCTCTGAAGAATCAACCAATTTCATTGAGTATTTTGAGGGGAATCAGAGGGAGAAAGATTGAACATCATCCGCCGCTCGATAATAGGGGTTATCGGGATTTATTGGTCAATGCAGAAGTGAGAAGGAATGTGATTGGGCGATGGTTTTTTTTTAATTTTTAATTTAATTAAATCCAAAAATACCCTTTTCTCATACAAACTCCAATTCAAACCCAATGACCGTCGTCCCTAGCTAATTACCCTCATTCCGAACACAATGGAATATGTTTCGTAAGCCCATTTGACTGTTTCAGCCAGTTATTCTTCAAACTAAAATATAAAACATTCAAACATGGATTTTAACGTATATTTCAATTTTCCGGGGCCACATACTGATCCCAAAAATTCTATAAAAATAAATCTAGCTATGTTTGGACGATACAGTCCCAACAAAACTGATTTCGTCAAATTTGGAGACCGTTTGAAAAATGGTCATTTTCTGGTCGATCCAAACTGCCTGAAATTTACCAAAAACATTTTCCTTTGCCACGCTCACATATTAACTCCAAAAATTATGGAATTTGAAACCTAGAAATTATTTGACATTCCGGATCCAACAAAAGTGGTTTCATCGAAAATAGAGATCGTTTGCAAAATATTTATTTTCAAGGGCTATATAAACTCTGTAGCGACCTTTTTGAATATTCATTTGGCCATAACTTTTGATTCCTGCTATGAAATTTCGATTTTTCAGATTCTTTAGAAAGATATTCATAAACAGATTTAAATATTTTTGGTTTCACTAAAATCCGATTTATTTTGCATCCGGTACAGTCAGTCCAAGTTCGAATTCAAATTTTCAAACTGTCGCGCCATTTCAGGCCTTGTTTTATAATTAAAATAAATATATTTATTTTCCAACATCGATTCAAATAGACTTTTGGTCGTTATTATTTAAAATAATTTATTTTAAATATTCAAAATCCACTAAAATAGCCAAATTAAAATTTTTAAATTGGTTCAGATTTTCCGGGTTGTTACAATCTCCCCACTTAAAATCTTTTCGTCCCTGAAAAGGAACGAAGCTGAAAGTTGTTTAATTAACCAACTCAACTTTCATTCTTTTCAGTTTCTAAGAATTTTTCAATTCTTAAAAAATTTGGCTAACACTCTAAATTTTCGAAAAATTTCGCCATAACCTCCTTTGTACGTGGAGGGGTTTGGAAATTTATTGGGTCGTATTAGGTACCCAATAAATCCTAATAAGCATACACATATGTATAGTGATATATTCCGGTGTCCACAGGGTAGTGTGTACAGATCATAACTCCAGAGAAAAAATTCTCGTCACCCTATAAATGGTTTTTGTGCCTTAATGACCAGAGAGACGTGTTTATTGTCATCTCCAGACCCGTGTGGTTTTTTTTTTAAATTAATCTGGCAATTTACCATTATAATTTATATAGCCCATGTCAGTCTTCAGTTCAACCTGTAATATAATCATCGCCATACAAGCCTCTCGCTCGTATGGTAAATCTTCAACCTCGTCACATAAGCTCCAAATGCTTATGTGGTATATGATACAGTATGCTATCTTCAAGAAGTATGCCATGTAGTGTAGTTAAAAATTAATTGTTACTATCCTATGACGACGTTTATTATTACACACAGAACAACCAGCACTCCGCATCCAATGACATTCACAGGAGTTGATATAATAATAAAATTGTGCATCCAACTCATTAAGGTTTACTTATTTGTTGGGCACGCAAATAAATTCTTTACTCAACATCAATCCATTTACCTGTTCAATCATATATAATGTACATGCATATATTTCTATCTATTTCAAATCAGTTTAATATTTGATTCAATTGCATAAATTTAACATTCACTCTCTTATTGATTTGACTAACTATCATTCCAATAATTTGATTAGTCAAATTATAATCACACAACAAAAACAACAATCAATTTGTTGATTAACTTTTCAAAAATATACCAATTAATTCATATACTCTTTTAAAATCATTCAGACTATATAATTAAAAAAAATACATCCGTGAAAAGGAAACAACAACCAAGTAGAGAACAATACGGAAATGCAAAATATGGTAAATGTACCTTGCACCAGAGTTAATCAGAGATATCCACCCTGCGATTGGGATAGGATTTCTTAATGCTCTCCTCAGTTTCCCAAGTACAGTCTCGCGGATCTCCACTCCATTGCACTTTGACTAAGTGAACCTTCTTGTTCCTCATCTTTTTAGTTTCTTTGCCAATAATCTTTATTGGCTCTCTCCTCACAGCTAATTCTGGAGTAATTTCCAAATCTTGTTGCGCGGCTTCTTCCACGACCAAATCTGGATCATGTACATGCTTTCGAAGTTGAGATACGTGAAACACATCATGTACTCCAGGCAATCAATTAGGCAATTGAACCCTATAAGCGAGAGTTCCAATTCATTCGAGCACAGGAAGTGGACCAATAAATCTGGGCGCTAACTTCCCTGTTTTACCAAATCGGACTACTCCTCTCATTGGGGAAACCCACAAATACACATAGTCGCCAACAGAAAATGACAAATCTCTTCTTCTGTGAAAACCCGTAACTTCCCCGTAAAGGAAAGCGTCGGATAGTTCGAGAACAAACCACAACAGAACGCATACAGAAGAACATTTCATTGTATATTACAACAATGCATCAGATTACAAGAATATACAGAGTATAAATGCATATTACACAGAAATATCAGAGATTTAAATTACATTTAAATACATAGCAGCGGAAAAATAATACAACACACAACTAGAATGAGATATACGGATACAAAGCTTTCCGGATATCGTTCCAGCTGTAAACCAGGATCCTGTGAATATAAATCTGCAAAACCAAAACTACTAGCTGCCCGTGTCAAAAATAAGGGCACCCAGAGTTTAGGTTAAAACAATAAACTCCAGGTCAGTCATGTGACTGGTGTGAGAACTAAAACAGTTATAAATCTTTATTTTAAATCTTTAGGTAAATCAAGGGACCACGCCGTATAACACGGAACGGGTTTCCTCCCAAGAATACCAGTGCATAAAACAACAGCGCAATGCTAAATAAAGAAAAATGAAGCTGTTATAAGACCCAGGTCCTATCACACAATGCAACGCAAGCCGGGGGATAGGGTTTTCCCTTATAACAGCCAAAGAATGCTTGATACGTTTAAAACAAATCATTTGATACTATTATAAGTGCATAGTGTATAAAACAACTTCAAATCATAAGTATCAATCATAGGCGGCATGAGCGCCCCATCCCACTATGTCACCATACTAGTTCTACAATTAAAACCGCAAATGTCACGTATTTGGAAATTGGATTTCCGTTTATGAACCGAGGCAAAAGATAGTCCTCAACCGATTCGAGACAATCTAGCCCATGTCTCCGGAGCAGCCGCAACTGCCCCTTGGATCGTCAGGGCCGGTCCACCGATGTGGATTATAGTGCCTGAACAATACGTTTCTCCGCCCTTTGGGGCGTAAATGAGCCAACTAAATGACTCCATCGGTTCGAGAACGACCGATCAATCCGAGGCGCCTCGCAACAGCAACAACCACATAAGTCAAACTCGTCAGGGCGTGTAAAACCACTGACGCCACTTCTAGGTAGAAAGAAACGCAAGTCCTCCCTGATGTCCCCTCCCGTTTTTGGTTCATACCGGGTGTGAAACTCGCGAAGCAAACGTTACACAAAGCTACGCCACAAAGGTCGTGCTTTGATCATCACCACAAGACTTTGCTTTTCAACAGAAGCCTCGATCAATTGCCACTTAGGCATGCCACACAGGCAATTCAATCCATGCGTTTGATATCCATCAATATATAACCCCTGAGCTCGTACGTCTCAGAGAAGGGCGTTAAGCAAGAGAATAAATTCTCCGCCGCCAAACAGATATATATTTAATAGAGATCAATCACACAGACTAAAATCCAATGTCAGACACACAGTCCATTTACAAGTCCGTTCTGGGTCTGAACGAAACCGGAGGCACCTAGTACCCCGCATATCCATCGATCTCCAAGTACGTCTGGACGATCACCAACTGTTTCCATCTTCTTGGGTGTACAGCCCAATCAAGATCATCAGTTATCACCCAAACGACGTGAAGACCTCCGGTCTTCGACCATCGTCTTCATCTTCGACTTATCGTCGTATCAGTTATTCAGAATGGGATAAACCCGGTCTTTCCGAATAACTCGCGTATATTTTAAATAAGTGTTACACAAACACAACATACGCCTCATTCCAATTCATTAGTCACTAACCGTAAATTAATCAAGCGAATAATTCCCCAAATATTAACCCCGAAGGCCGAAACCAACATCAGATCAATATCCAGAAAACCATTCTGCTTGGCTAACCGACAGTTAGTTTCTAAATTTCACGTTCATAGGGAAAGGTTCCCATTAATTTTATCAAAGATAAATTCCTGGAATTTATTCTTTAATCTACTTTTGAATTTCGATTCAACTAGTCGGGATTAACGAAACTTACTAAAGTAATCATTTGTTTTAATTTTCCAATCCCAACCTATTCATCCCATGAAGTAAAACTGGTAATACTTCATATCTAACACCACGGTGTTATCGGTAAACTCAATTACCATTTCACATTCAAATCTAATTAAAGATTTGACTATCGCTTGGAGCAAAACTGGTGGTACTCCATTTTCGATCTTTTCAATCTAATTAAAGATTCATTAAAACTCTACTTAGTTTTAATCGTTAACTGGGTTAAAGAATCAGTGTCATTTAAAACACAGTTCACGATAAACCCAAAATCACATTCCATTAATTATCGGGTTAAAGAACAAGTGTTATTTAAAACACTGTTCACGATAAACCCAAAAATCAATACCAATTCAATTCCAATTAAATATTATTCAATTGGTACACTTCATTAAATCTAAATAAAAAGATTTAATCTTTTCACAACTGGGTTCAAGAACAGTGTTAGTGAAGACACCATTCACGACAAACCCAAATCACATTTGATATTCAATACTAGGCTCTGAATAGAAAATATATCGGCTTATATTCAATATCAAATTCTACGACTAACAAATGCCGTATTGGAAATAACGATATAAATATATATATCTTTCAAATTTCCATAACAACATCTGTATAATCACGAATTCCAACATCGAAATATTCCGAAGACAATTTCGATTCAAATCCACTCCAATGCAATCATTGGAAATTTTGGTTATTTTCAAAACCCTTTTCAAATTCAATTTATTTATTTAAAAATAAATAGAATTATAATTCTAGTTCAAAACTAGTTCATTTCGATAAAAATCTATTTTTATCTTTTCAAATATGGAGTTTTTCATCCGAATTTTCCCCAAATCATTTCTTATGATTTTACACAAATTATTACTATTTTTAATAATTTTATCAAGGCCCGTACAGTCGATTTCCATCAATGGCCATCGAACTGCACTTACAGCGACCTTTTTCGAATTTGATTTGGACGTATCTCCAAATCCAACCGTTAGATTTCAAATTTCTAATATTCTTTAGAAAGCTCTTTTCGATACGAACCCAACGGTTCCGGTTTTAGGAGAATCCGACGGTCGGATCTCCCGTAATGTCCGTTTGAAATAAATGGTCGAAATTCACGAACTGCCGCGGCGCGGCGCGTTCTATTCAGGCCATTATATTATATATATAATATATATAATATATACTTCGTCGATTTCTATTTAAAACGAATTATATAAATAGTTTTAAAATCGTTTCAAAAGCAATTTCAACTTTCTTTTCAATTCAAATCAAAATTGAATTCTTCATTATAAATTCGTTTTAAAATTCATTTCTATTCAATTCAAATTTCAATTCAATTTGAATTCATTTCAATTCGCTTTCAATTCAATTTGAATTCGTTTTCAATTCAATTCATTTTGAAATCGTTATATATTCAATTCATTTCGAAATCGTTTTCAATTCAATTCATTTCGAAATCGTTTTCAATTCAATTCATTTCGAAATCGTTTTCAATTCAATTCATTTCGAAATCGTTTTCAATTCAATTCATTTCGAAATCGTTTTCAATTCAATTCATTTCGAACTCGTTTTCAATTCAATTCATTTCGAACTCGTTTTCAATTCAATTCATTTTGAACTCGTTTTCAATTCAATTCATTTCGAAATCGTTTTCAATCGATATAAATATCGTTCACGTCAAAATGGCGTCAATCAAATCAACACGGCTTCATATATTGGTATTTTCAAATATTCCATTTCGAATATTTCTATTTCAAAATAGTTGTTATTATCAAAATATTTCGTTCAACACATGACCAATCTCAATGGATGAGTACTGTCAACACATGAACTTTTATTTTATATTCTTCTTTATTTTCTAAATTGGAATGAGGCCCAATCAATCACCATATAAAGTTAATTATATGGAATTTCATACAACACATGTATATAATAACATTGAAAAAGGATCAACCATCAACCAAAGTGCACTACACTGTATAAGCATCAAATATAGATATCTAACGCTTATAACAGCCTGTCAATCGATCGATCGACATATTTAATCAATCAGGATGAGTGAACTTCAAATTTCATCCTAACACCCGTGTGGGGTTTCAAACAATCAAACACAGATTTTATTTGTGCAGTTGGGCGATGTGTAAAATTTATCGACCCAATCAATGTCCTTCAAATAGGTGTACATAAACAAACCGTCTGGTTTGTAAATGAATA
The DNA here is from genome assembly GCA_030737875.1 of Allium sativum. NCBI lineage: Eukaryota > Viridiplantae > Streptophyta > Magnoliopsida > Asparagales > Amaryllidaceae > Allium > Allium sativum. Next base: position 61,704,083 of record CM060910.1, on the reverse strand, counting down.
TTTATTTATTCACATTCACGTTAAAAATTATATTTTTAACGACAAAACATTTTATTCCAACATATGAATTTCTATTCAGTTCATTCTTTAAATAAAATGATATTTTTATTTTTCTAACATATTTTAGAAAATTTCGGCGGCATAACGGCACGATACTAGAAACGGGACAAGGCCTAGCCTTATCCCCGGTCTAGTGAAGGCCCACGCCATTCACACATCAATCAAATTCACCAAACAACCAAATTCCAATCAAATCATATAACTAATCTATGCAACCAAACAAACAAGTCCATGGTCTGTGGACGATTGTGTCAGGTGCTACTAAGCACCGTCTGCATCTTAGTATATATATATAACTAGAAAATGAAATTGAAAGGTGAGAAATTCTCACCTATTGCTATCCTAGCTCCACTGCACTTCATTGATATAAATCTTCTTTGTTCTCGCCCTTTTGTCATCTTCGCCCGTATTCACTACATATGTAAAAATCGAATTTTTACTTCGCTATTCGATATATAAAAATCATATTTTTATTTCGAAGTTCAATATATAAAAATCATATTTTTAATTCGAAGTTCAATATATAAAAATCACATTTTGAATTCGAAGTTCAATATATAAAAATCACATTTTGAATTCGAAGTTCAATATATAAAAATCACATTTTTAATTCGAAGTTCAATATATAAAAATCACATTTTTAAAATATCGCTTCATGTATAAAAATCACATTTTTATAATTAAAAATCATATCTTGATTAGATAACTATCACATTTTTACTTAGTTAAAATATATCTTTCCTATATTCAAAAATCATACCTTTCTACTCATAAAGATATAACCTTTCTTCGATTAAAAGTATAATCTTTCTACCATTCAAAAATCAAATCTTTCTTAAGTAAAAATCTTATCTTTCTAGCGATTAAAAATATAAACCTTATGGCGATTAAAAATTTAACCTTTCCTTTATAGAAATCAAATTTTCATGACGCTATACACTTCCTAAAAAAAAAATATTTTAATTATCTCTACTCTATAAAAATTTATATTTTTATAAAGCTAAAAATCATATTTTTATTTAAACCCCAAGCATAAAAATCTCATTTTTATATTTCTAAAAGTCTCCTCTTTGTTCTTTAAAAATCAAACTTCTCTTGTTTGAAAAATCAAAGCTTTTCTCATTAGAAAAATCAATGCTTTTCTCGTTTGAAAAATAAATGCTTTTCTTTCGACAATATAAAAGATTATATTTTTCTAACTTTACAACATAAATAAAAACCAGTTTTTAAAGTAAATAAAATTCCGTTTTTAAACAAAATAAAATTCAGATTTTAAATAAAATAAAATTCAGTTTTTTTTCTATTCATATAAAATAAAAATAAAATAAATAAATTAAAAAAAAAAACTTACAGGGGGGGAGGGCGGTGCAGGCGTCGGCGTGAGGCCTGGAGGGGGGGTCTGGCCTGTCGCGGCTTCAGGTGGTGGGTCCGGGAGGCTAGGGCGTCATTCAAATAGAAGAGGAGGAGGGATTCGCGAGCAGGGGGGGTGCGTGGGATTCTGGTGGATCGGAAGGGCTCGTCGATCGAGAAGGAGGAGATCGCCGTTCAAAGGGGGGGTCTGGCGGTGGCGGCGTTCTGAGGGTGAGCTGGGGTGGCGTGCGGTGACAGGGGGGGCGGCGCGAGGATGATTTCGACTCTTAGGGTTTTTTTTTTTTAATCTGAATCGAGTGAACGGGGAGGAAGGGGGGGGGGGGTAAAGGAGAAAAGAAAAGTTTTTTTTTATTATTATTATATTTACTTTATTTTCAAAAAGTAATCTTTTTCATTTGATCTCCTAATGAGACCCAACGACCACCGCCCCTAGCTAATTACCCCCATTCCGAACACAATGGGATATGTATCGTAAGCTGATTCGATCGTTTGAATCCGTTTCCGTCAAAATCTACATATAACTCTATATATTGAATTTGAAGGCGCATTTCAATTAACCGGGGTCACATACTGACTAGAAAAATTCCGGAAAAATATTTTCTAGCTTCGTATTGACGATACGGTCCTAACAAAACTAGTTTCGTCGAATTCCGAGATCGTTTGAAAAATGGCCGATTTCAAGTCGATTAAAATCAACTGAAACTGGTCAAACGCGTTTTCCTTTGCCACGCTCACATATTGATTCAAAAAATTATGAAATTTGAAACCTAGCAATAATTTGACACTGCGGATCCAACAAAACTGGTTTCGTCGAAATCCGAGGTCATTTGCAAAATGTCCATTTTTAAGGGCCTGAATTCCATAGCGACTATTCAGAATTTTCAACTGGACATATCTTTTGATTCCCGCTATGAAATTTCGATTGGTCTGATTCGTTGGAAAGATATTATCAATTAGATCCAAATATTTTTGGTTTCACTAAAATCCGGATTGTTTTGCACCCGGTACATTCAATTGAAGTTTGAAATCGAATTATCGAACTACCGTGCCATTTTCAATTCTATTTATAATTATATATAAATATTTATATTCTAACGACGACGCGTATAATATATACGTTCGAATTATATTCAAAATAAATTTCTCGTCGATATTATTTAAAATAATTCATTTTAAATAATCAAAATTCGCTAAAATCGCCAAAATAAAAATTTTAATCTGGCCCAGATTTTCCGGGTTATTACAATCTCCCCCACTTAAAACTTTTCGTCCCCGAAAAGGAACAAAGTCGAAAGTGGTTTGATTAATCACCTCTACGTTCGATCCGGCTTCCATTCTCCAACTTTTCAGTTTCTGAGAATTTTCTAAAATTTCAAAAATTTGGCTAACACCCTAAATTTTAGAAAAATTTCGCCATAACCTCCCCTGCACCGGGAGCATCGGGGAATTTCAAATAGCTTCCCCGGTCCTTCAGATCTCAAAAAGAAAAAGAAAAAGACAAGCGGCTAGCCAATAGGCTCATAAAATCATCATCACCCAAACAAAACAGTAAATTACGTAGTAAATATGTACCTATTTGTCGGGCAAACAAATTTTATTCTCTGCTCTAGCCTCCTTGCTATGACCTGTTCAATGTAAGTACAAGTATATGCAAGCAAATGCGACCAATTGTCAATACAATTCAATATTTGATGCAATTAGGCATAATAGTTCAAAATTAGTAAACAAATAACCAAACAACACAAACATCAATCAATTAGTGGATTAGAGTTGCAAATTCATAATTTTGATACATATACAGAAAATCATGTTTTTGATGCCAATTCACAACAATGTGTTCTAGCTATATAAGTTTTGGTTCTCACACCAGTCTAATGGAAATATATAGAAAATCACACCTTTGAAACTCGAATACCAATTCTGATGATGTCTAGACTATCATCAGAATCGTCTCCAGGCGACTAGAGTGTGACTCTATATCTATCCAGTATATTAAAATTTCAAATACACGTGGATCAGACGTATACGCAAAGTCTATATATACTGGACTGTCCAAAATCAATATAATAACTAATCAAATACGTATAAAGCGGTTTAAATTTTCAAAATAAATCTGTTTTCTTTTGAAAAAAATATACTCTTCACACTCGTTCTAGGACACTACTGATCCTATCTCTAACGAGTCATTCTAATTGGATATTACTAATCCAATATCTGATGAATCCTTTCGTATGGTTCTAATGTGTCTTGTTCTCGAGCTCTGTAAACCAAAGCTCTGATACCAACTGTGAAAACCCGTAACTTCCCCGTAAAGGAAAGCGTCGGATAGTTCGAGAACAAACCACAACAGAACGCATACAGAAGAACATTTCATTGTATATTACAACAATGCATCAGATTACAAGAATATACAGAGTATAAATGCATATTACACAGAAATATCAGAGATTTAAATTACATTTAAATACATAGCAGCGGAAAAATAATACAACACACAACTAGAATGAGATATACGGATACAAAGCTTTCCGGATATCGTTCCAGCTGTAAACCAGGAACCTGTGAATATAAATCTGCAAAACCAAAACTACTAGCTGCCCGTGTCAAAAATAAGGGCACCCAGAGTTTAGGTTAAAACAATAAACTCCAGGTCAGTCATGTGACTGGTGTGAGAACTAAAACAGTTATAAATCTTTATTTTAAATCTTTAGGTAAATCAAGGGACTACGCCGTATAACACGGAACGGGTTTCCTCCCAAGAATACCAGTGCATAAAACAACAGCGCAATGCTAAATAAAGAAAAATGAAGCTGTTATAAGACCCAGGTCCTATCACACAATGCAACGCAAGCCGAGGGATAGGGTTTTCCCTTATAACAGCCAAAGAATGCTTAATACGTTTAAAACAAATCATTTGATACTATTATAAGTGCATAGTGTATAAAACAACTTCAAATCATAAGTATCAATCATAGGCGGCATGAGCGCCCCATCCCACTATGTCACCATACTAGTTCTACAATTAAAACCGCAAATGTCACGTATTTGGAAATTGGATTTCCGTCTATGAACCGAGGCAAAAGATAGTCCTCAACCGATTCGAGACAATCTAGCCCATGTCTCCGGAGCAGCCGCATCAGCCCCTTGGATCGTCAGGGCCGGTCCACCGATGTGGATTATAGTGCCTGAACAATACGTTTCTCCGCCCTTTGGGGCGTAAATGAGCCAACTAAATGACTCCATCGGTTCGAGAACGACCGATCAATCCGAGGCGCCTCGCAACAGCAACAACCACATAAGTCAAACTCGTCAGGGCGTGTAAAACCACTGACGCCACTTCTAGCTAGAAAGAAACGCAAGTCCTCCCTGATGTCCCCTCCCGTTTTTGGTTCATACCGGGTGTGAAACTCGCGAAGCAAACGTTACACAAAGCTACGCCACAAAGGCCGTGCTTTGATCATCACCACAAGACTTTGCTTTTCAACAGAAGCCTCGATCAATTGCCACTTAGGCATGCCACACAAGCAATTCACTCCATGCGTTTGATATCCATCAATATATAACCCCTGAGCTCGTACGTCTCAGAGAAGGGCGTTAAGCAAGAGAATAAATTCTCCGCCGCCAAACAGATATATATTTAATAGAGATCAATCACACAGACTAAAATCCAATGTCAGACACACAGTCCATTTACAAGTCCGTTCTGGGTCTGAACGAAACCGGAGGCACCTAGTACCCCGCATATCCATCGATCTCCAAGTACGTCTGGACGATCACCAACTGTTTCCATCTTCTTGGGTGTACAGCCCAATCAAGATCATCAGTTATCACCCAAACGACGTGAAGACCTCCGGTCTTCGACCATCGTCTTCATCTTCGACTTATCGTCGTATCAGTTATTCATAATGGGATAAACCCGGTCTTTCCGAATAACTCGCGTATATTTTAAATAAGTGTTACACAAACACAACATACGCCTCATTCCAATTCATTAGTCACTAACCGTAAATTAATCAAGAGAATAATTCCCCAAATATTAACCCCGAAGGCCGAAACCAACATCAGATCAATATCCAAAAAACCATTCTGCTTGGCTAACCGACTGTTAGTTTCTAAATTTCACGTTCATAGGGAAAGGTTCCCATTAATTTTATCAAAGATAAATTCCTGGAATTTATTCTTTAATCTACTTTTGAATTTCGATTCAACTAGTCGGGATTAACGAAACTTACCGAAGTAATCATTTGTTTTAATTTCCCAATCCCAACCTATTCATCCCATGAAGTAAAACTGGTAATACTTCATATCTAACACCACGGTGTTATCGGTAAACTCAATTACCATTTCACGTTCAAATCTAATTAAAGATTTGACTATCGCCTGGAGCAAAACTGGTGGTACTCCATTTTCGATCTTTTCAATCTAATTAAAGATTCATTAAAACTCTACTTAGTTTTAATCGTTAACTGGGTTAAAGAATCAGTGTCATTTAAAACACAGTTCACGATAAACCCAAAATCACATTCCATTAATTATCGGGTTAAAGAACAAGTGTTATTTAAAACACTGTTCACGATAAACCCAAAAATCAATACCAATTCAATTCCAATTAAATATTATTCAATTGGTACACTTCATTAAATCTAAATAAAAAGATTTAATCTTTTCACAACTGGGTTCAAGAACAGTGTTAGTGAAGACACCATTCACGACAAACCCAAATCACATTTGATATTCAATACTAGGCTCTGAATAGAAAATATATCGGCTTATATTCAATATCAAATTCTACGACTAACAAATGCCGTATTGGAAATAACGATATAAATATATATATCTTTCAAATTTCCATAACAACATCTGTATAATCACGAATTCCAACATCGAAATATTCCGAAGACAATTTCGATTCAAATCCACTCCAATGCAATCATTGGAAATTTTGGTTATTTTCAAAACCCTTTTCAAATTCAATTTATTTATTTAAAAATAAATAGAATTATAATTCTAGTTCAAAACTAGTTCATTTCGATAAAAATCTATTTTTATCTTTTCAAATATGGAGTTTTTCATCCAAATTTTCCCCAAATCATTTATTATGATTTTACACAAATTATTACTATTTTTAATAATTTTATCAAGGCCCGTACAGTCGATTTCCATCAATGGCCATCGAACTGCACTTACAGCGACCTTTTTCGAATTTGATTTGGACGTATCTCCAAATCCAACCGTTAGATTTCAAATTTCTAATATTCTTTAGAAAGCTCTTTTCGATACGAACCCAACGGTTCCGGTTTTAGGAGAATCCGACGGTCGGATCTCCCGTAATGTCCGTTTGAAATAAATGGTCGAAATTCACGAACTGCCGCGGCGCGGCGCGTTCTATTCAGGCCATTATATTATATATATAATATATATAATATATACTTCGTCGATTTCTATTTAAAACGAATTATATAAATAGTTTTAAAATCGTTTCAAAAGCAATTTCAACTTTCTTTTCAATTCAAATCAAAATTGAATTCTTCATTATAAATTCGTTTTAAAATTCATTTCTATTCAATTCAAATTTCAATTCAATTTGAATTCATTTCAATTCGCTTTCAATTCAATTTGAATTCGTTTTCAATTCAATTCATTTCGAAATCGTTATATATTCAATTCATTTCGAAATCGTTTTCAATTCATTTCAAAATCGTTTTCAATTCAATTCATTTCGAAATCGTTTTCAATTCAATTCATTTCGAAATCGTTTTCAATTCAATTCATTTCGAAATCGTTTTCAATTCAATTCATTTCGAACTCGTTTTCAATTCAATTCATTTCGAACTCGTTTTCAATTCAATTCATTTTGAACTCGTTTTCAATTCAATTCATTTCGAAATCGTTTTCAATCGATATAAATATCGTTCACGTCAAAATGGCGTCAATCAAATCAACACGGCTTCATATATTGGTATTTTCAAATATTCCATTTCGAATATTTCTATTTCAAAATAGTTGTTATTATCAAAATATTTCGTTCAACACATGACCAATCTCAATGGATGAGTACTGTCAACACATGAACCTTTATTTTATATTGATAAAGATGTAAATTTTATTACTAAAATATTTCGTTCAACACATGACCAATCTCAATGGATGAGTACTGTCAACACATGAACTTTTATTTTATATTCTTCTTTATTTTCTAAATTGGAATGAGGCCCAATCAATCACCATATAAAGTTAATTATATGGAATTTCATACAACACATGTATATAATAACATTGAAAAAGGATCAACCATCAACCAAAGTGCACTACACTGTATAAGCATCAAATATAGATATCTAACGCTTATAACAGCCTGTCAATCGATCGATCGACATATTTAATCAATCAGGATGAGTGAACTTCAAATTTCATCCTAACACCCGTGTGGGGTTTCAAACAATCAAACACAGATTTTATTTGTGCAGTTGGGCGATGTGTAAAATTTATCGACCCAATCAATGTCCTTCAAATAGGTGTACATAAACAAACCGTCTGGTTTGTAAATGAATATTTATTTATTCACATTCACGTTAAAAATTATATTTTTAACGACAAAACATTTTATTCCAACATATGAATTTCTATTCAGTTCATTCTTTAAATAAAATGATATTTTTATTTTTCTAACATATTTTAGAAAATTTCGGTGGCATAACGGCACGATACTAGAAACGGGACAAGGCCTAGCCTTATCCCCGGTCTAGTGAAGGCCCACGCCATTCACACATCAATCAAATTCACCAAACAACCAAATTCCAATCAAATCATATAACTAATCTATGCAACCAAACAAACAAGTCCATGGTCTGTGGACGATTGTGTCGGGTGCTACTAAGCACCGTCTGCATCCTAGTATATATATATAACTAGAAAATGAAATTGAAAGGTGAGAAATTCTCACCTATTGCTATCCTAGCTCCACTGCACTTCATTGATATAAATCTTCTTCGTTCTCGCCCTTTTGTCATCTTCGCCCGTATTCACTACATATGTAAAAATCGAATTTTTACTTCGCTATTCGATATATAAAAATCATATTTTTATTTCGAAGTTCAATATATAAAAATCATATTTTTAATTCGAAGTTCAATATATAAAAATCACATTTTGAATTCGAAGTTCAATATATAAAAATCACATTTTGAATTCGAAGTTCAATATATAAAAATCACATTTTTAATTCGAAGTTCAATATATAAAAATCACATTTTTAAAATATCGCTTCATGTATAAAAATCACATTTTTATAATTAAAAATCATATCTTGATTAGATAACTATCACATTTTTACTTAGTTAAAATATATCTTTCCTATATTCAAAAATCATACCTTTCTACTCATAAAGATATAACCTTTCTTCGATTAAAAGTATAATCTTTCTACCATTCAAAAATCAAATCTTTCTTAAGTAAAAATCTTATCTTTCTAGCGATTAAAAATATAAACCTTATGGCGATTAAAAATTTAACCTTTCCTTTATAGAAATCAAATTTTCATGACGCTATACACTTCCTAAAAAAAAAATTTAATTATCTCTACTCTATAAAAATTTATATTTTTATAAAGCTAAAAATCATATTTTTATTTAAACCCCAAGCATAAAAATCTCATTTTTATATTTCTAAAAGTCTCCTCTTCGTTCTTTAAAAATCAAACTTCTCTTGTTTGAAAAATCAAAGCTTTTCTCATTAGAAAAATCAATGCTTTTCTCGTTTGAAAAATAAATGCTTTTCTTTCGACAATATAAAAGATTATATTTTTCTAACTTTACAACATAAATAAAAACCAGTTTTTAAAGTAAATAAAATTCTGTTTTTAAACAAAATAAAATTCAGATTTTAAATAAAATAAAATTCTGTTTTTTTTTATTCATATAAAATAAAAATAAAATAAATAAATTAAAAAAAAAACTTACAGGGGGGGAGGGCGGTGCAGGCGTCGGCGTGAGGCCTGAAGGGGGGGGGGGGTCTGGCCTGTCGCGGCTTCAGGTGGTGGGTCCGGGAGGCTAGGGCGTCGTTCAAATAGAAGAGGAGGAGGGATTCGCGAGCAGGGGGGGTGCGTGGGATTCTGGTGGATCGGAAGGGCTCGTCGATCGAGAAGGAGGAGATCGCCGTTCAAAGGGGGGGTCTGGCGGTGGCGGCGTTCTGAGAGTGGGCTGGGGTGGCGTGCGGTGACAGGGGGGCGGCGCGAGGATGATTTCGACTCTTAGGGGTTTTTTTTTAAATCTGAATCGAGTGAACGGGGAGGAAGGGGGGGTAAAGGAGAAAAGAAAAGGTTTATTATTATTATTATTATTATATTTACTTTATTTTCAAAAAGTAATCTTTTTCATTCGATCTCCTAACGAGACCCAACGACCGCCGCCCCTAGCTAATTACCCCCATTCCGAACACAATGGGATATGTTTCGTAAGCTGATTCGATCGTTTGAATCAGTTTCCGTCAAAATCTACATATAACTCTATATATTGAATTTGAAGGCGCATTTCAATTAACCGGGGTCACATACTGACTAGAAAAATTCCGGAAAAATATTTTCTAGCTTCGTATTGACGATACGGTCCTAACAAAACTAGTTTCGTCGAATTCCGAGACCGTTTGAAAAATGGTCGATTTCAAGTCGATTAAAATCAACTGAAACTGGTCAAACGCGTTTTCCTTTGCCACGCTCACATATTGATTCGAAAAATTATGAAATTTGAAACCTAGCAATAATTTGACACTGTGGATCCAACAAAACTGGTTTCGTCGAAATCCGAGGTCATTTGCAAAATGTCCATTTTTAAGGGCCTGAATTCCATAGCGACTATTCAGAATTTTCAACTGGACATATCTTTTGATTCCCGCTATGAAATTTTGATTGGTCTGATTCGTTGGAAAGATATTATCAATTAGATCCAAATATTTTTGGTTTCACTAAAATCCGGATTGTTTTGCACCCGGTACATTCAATTGAAGTTTGAAATCGAATTATCGAACTACCGTGCCATTTTCAATTCTATTTATAATTATATATAAATATTTATATTCTAACGACGACGCGTATAATATATACGTTCGAATTATATTCAAAATAAATTTCTCGTCGATATTATTTAAAATAATTCATTTTAAATAATCAAAATTCGCTAAAATCGCCAAAATAAAAATTTTAATCTGGCCCAGATTTTCCGGGTTATTACATCTTCTCGAGTCTGCATAGCTCTTCTGTCGTCTTTAAGCGGCTAGTAATCATTTCTTAATGAAATCGACTTTATTCGCAGCTTCGCAAATCATATCTGGTCCCAATACAAGTCTATTACCAGGTTCTACCCAACATGCGGGGGATCTGCATGGTCTACCATACAATGCTTTGAATGGTGACTTTCAGGCTCGCTTGGTAGCTGTTGTTGTATGAGAACACGGCCAAATGCAAATGTCCTTCTAATGATCCGCCAAAATCGATAACACAAGCCCGCAATAAATCTTCTAGAATACGATTCACCCTCTCAGTTTGACCATCTGTTTGAGGATGATAAGCAGTGATCAAGTTCAGTTTTGTTCCCAATTCTGCTTGGAATGCTTCCCAGAATTTACTAGCAAAAATCGGGTCACGATCACTAATGATACTCATGGGAACTCCATGAAGTTTAACAATTTCTTTAAAATAAATTTGCGCCAGACTCTAGGGGGTTCTATTTGATTTGACAGATATAAAATGGGCGTTCTTCGTGAAACGATCTACGATCACCCAAATACTGTCGTTTCCTTTCCTGGTTCTAGGCAAACTATCTATGAAATCCATAGAAATTTATTCCCACTTCCAACCTGGAATTTCCAATGGTTGCAACAATCCGGCGAGTTTCTGTTGATCGCTTTTGACTTGTTGATAGGTGGAACACCGGCTAACATATATAGAAAAATCTCTTTTCATTGCCTTCCACCAGAATGTTCGCTTGAGGTCATTGTACATTTTACAAACCCCTGGGTGGAAACTCAGCTTGGACTTGTGACACTCGTCCATTACTTCTCTTTTGAGATCAAGGATGTCGGGAACACAATTTCTTCCTTTCAATCTCAGAACTCCTACGCTATCCGCTTGGAAACTGGAGACTTCGCCCCTTTGATTTCTTTTGATCATTTCCTTAACAAAACTATCGTCTTTCTGAAGAATAGATATTTTATCAATCAACGATGGTATAAAGATAAGATTGGCGATGATCACATTCTTTCTGCTGAGCGCATCAGCCACAACATTGGCTTTCCCCGGAGTATACAAAATGTAACGGCGCGATTTTCGATGCCTCGAAAGGCATCTCATTATTGAAAGAATTTAGATGATGAGATAGAAAAGATAGAACTTATAGAATAGAAGAATAAGAAGACATCAGAATCTCACAGCGGAATTTCACAAATATATTACAATACAGGGTATGATACATCATAGTACATCATCTTAATACAATACCATAGTACAACATCATAATTATACATCATGATTAGGATAATACAGATGTCAGACTGGATACATAGATATAGATATACTACTGGTCTTGAACTTGAACTTCATAAGATTCCACTTGCCTACCTGGACTACTTGTCTACTCATAATAAATATTATGTGTACCCAAGAGTTTAGGAAACACAGGAAATAAACTTTGGGTCAGTCAGGGGACTGGTGTGAGTAAACATAGTTAAAAGGATGTAACAGGGAATAAGGATTAAGGATTTCCATTTTGACGGATTTATTTACTTTAGAAACCTTTAGACCAATCCATAACTAATATATGGATAATGACCCAAGTATTTTATATCAAAACGTTTGATATTACGATAGTTTTTATCAAATAAATAATCAGCTAGTGAAACGCTTGCACCTCACGTTCACGTATATAGTATACAATCAAAACCGCAGATCGCTTATTGGAGATTGGATTCCAACAGACAAGGTATGGGAGCACCTACTGATCAGTGTACTCTAAAGAGGATACACTGGGGTTCAATAAGAACGTCTTGCAACCCGGCCACACATGACCAACCACTCATTTAGCTTGAGTGTATCGAATATATTGCCACTACTATTGTTGGCCATCCAACCGAAATCCAAAGATACAGAATCGAAAAAGAACAATAAATATGAATTTTCTCTAGATCACTGACAATACACCCTGCTTGGATATGACCCAACTAGCCATGCTGCCCAACCCAACTTTTGTTACTTCCTGGTTGTGAGGTTTGAGGTCACGTTTATCCTTCTGACAGATTATTTCTTCAATTACTTTGAATGCCACATCGTCATATCCTTCAGGAACACTCATTCGATTACCCAGATATATTGCGGGCAATAAAGCTAAGAGAAACGAATTTCTCCGCCACCAACGTAATAAACTTACGTAAATTCGATGTGTAGAATTTAATTGATATACGTTGTCAGACACTTGTCCATTCGGGTTTGTCCTGGGACTGAACAGACCGGGATACTATATCCTTTGCATATCGTCGTCTTCAGTATTCTGACATGCGTCGTATAAATCGAGTCGAAGTGGGATGTTTATCCAGGACTCTTCGAAATGATGTACGAAATGTCTTTTATTGTCGATAAATAATTATTAGCTTAATCTGATCAAAACTCAGTTTATACATTTATGATCAACAACAGTATATTTTTACCTTGTTCATATCTGGATAATTTAATTATCTTTTATAATTGAATAGTTAAAGTATGTGCATCGCACACGGTATTTATATTCAGTTTTGACCAACATTTAGAATGGATAGACAAAGTACGTGCGTCGCACACAGTATTTTGCTTCATTTATCTTCGTTGTTTTAAACGAGGTTAAATTCTCCAGTTTTTCTGGTAACTTATTTTATTTCTTCTAATTTATCTTAAATAAATTAATTTAATAATTTATTTAATTTATTTTCTTGATATTTCTATATCTCGAACTCGTAGAAATTCTCCGACCAACTTCTTTACTTGATCTTTCTGCCATTTTCTTCCATACACTTGTCTATGACAAATTAAATAAAAATTTCTATTTTTAATTAAATATTTATTTATTTTTATAATTTATTTATTAGCGGTTTTACCAAAGTACCAGTGCCACTTTTCAAAACATTGTAATTTCGCTTGCCACGACTGCGTTTTCTCCTTTGCCAAAGTACCACCCTGGTATCTGCCAAAATACCAGGTACCAGACCTTGCCACGATCGTGCTGATCACCTCCAGACTGCTGCCACGACTGTAATTTCTTAAAATGCCAAAGTACCACATTATCAGAAGTACTAAAGTACCAGATTATCAGAAGTACCAAATTATCGGAAGTACCAGAGTACCACCTCTCAGCTCCCATGATTTCACCACCAAAACTTATGCCACGACCATTATTTCTTGTTTGCCAAATTTAAATCGGAAGTACCACTTTTGCCAAAACCTCATCGGAAGTACCACTTTTGCCAAACATTATCGGAAGTACCACTTTTGAATATCGGAAGTACCACTTTTGCCAAAACCTCATCGGAAGTACCACTTTTTCCCAAAGCCTTATCTGAAGTACCACTTCTAAAGTACCACCCACCCCTGTCACCATGCACATCACTTGAAAACAGCCCTGGCACTCGAGATTTTCGCCATGCCAAATACTGATGCATGCACCTCCATGTGTGCATGTGCACAACTGCCGCAGCCACCCTGGACCACTGCCGACCACCTCCGCATGTCGCTCATCACCCCCAGGTCACGTCCAAGCCCCTAGGTCCTACCATTTTGTCGTGTACAGTGATTTCACTGTATTTTCCATTAATGTCGAATTGGGTTCATCGGAGTAAAACTCCGATTACTCCTCCACCGTTGCTCAGATCATCGACCCACTCCTGCCATGTCATCATCGTTCACCCAAGCTCTGACCCCCTGGACCGCACCCCCTAGTGCCACCGTCGACATACAGTTCCGGCGAGAAGACAGGCAAAACCCATGAACCCAAAAACCCTATTTTCACTTTGTTTTCAAAATCTAAACATTTAAAAAATCTTTCAGTATTTTTCCCGTGTTCTAGGGAGTCTTACACTCCTCCACGCTTCGTGCCTTGGCCTATGATGGTGTTGATCGTCATAATGTGGTTAAAATTCCTTTTCTGGTCATCTCGAGATTCATCGATCATCACAATGTTAAAAATCATGAAACTAACTCTAAAAATCATGATTTGGTGTTGGGTTTCCATTCGTATAATCAAAACTTGGTTTCGTTTAGTTTGAAAATCCATGTCAACAGAGAGCTACTGTGTTTTCCGGTTTTTAACATATTAACTTTGCAATGTTTTTCCTCTTTTGATTTTTTGTTAAAGTATGATAAGTATGCACTATATACTATGAATTTTATCATCCAAGTGTGAATAATTTTGTAATGATTCATATCTATGGATAAACATCCAATTTGTTCTGTGTTTAACAGAACATAGTGACCGGGTTTGAGTTAAGCATTCATGCACACATACGGGTAATTTGTATACATAAATATAGTAGATGAATCAAAGGTTTCTAGCATCAATACTTTGTATTTGTTGGTAGGATGATAGTGTCTACATATATGCACTAGTAGTAGATCTTAACACACACAAAACTGTTTACAGTAAACACTAAACTATGAAAATTCAAACAAGTTTTACTCACATTGAAATGCTTTCTAAATTCCCAAACAGTAAGACTTCAGAAATTTAGTTTTAACTTTTTGTTTTGCTGTGAAGAAAAGTATGGGTTTTTGTGTGGTATTTATAGCCAAACTCAAGTGTTTTAAAAACAATTTCTTCACATGTCACAACAGTAACCTCCCCATTAGCCTCACTCCTCTCTACGTCCTTATTATAAGGAACACATGTATGAAAATATTTGTTTATCCTAGGATTCTAGCCAATAGCCTTGTCTTATGTATTTCCTTCTAGAAGCCATCCTTTCTTCATTTAATGCCCATCCTTTCATGTATTATAAAATAGGTTTCTTAGTTGCAAAGTGTTTGAGATATTTTGCTAAAACCATACCTCTATGTGCAAACTTGGGTTTAGATGCTAGTTCTCCTATGCTTAGTGGCACTATTCTTGGTTGCATGTATGATCTTCTTAGATTTGAAAGTATTTAAATTGGTTTTTCTTTGTCTCTTTCTTACTTGATATTTTCCTTCATACAAGTTGTGCACATGCAAACCATTAATGAGAGGTTTTTAGGTGTTTCTTAGGTGATGGTTCTTCCTATAATAGCAACATTATTTAATTCAAATCATATCATTGCATTTGTCTTTATGACTAGATTTTGTCTCATATATATTTGGATATTTTCTACTTGGTTAATGAGTCAATATGTTTTGTGAAATGGTATTTATATGTTCATGTATATAGGTGTGGATGAATTGTTCTTGTACATGTATATTTGTTTATTGTCTTTTGTTTCAAACCCCTTTTATATTTTTAAAGTGACAAAGATGCCATTTTCCCTTACATGTGATCAATTGTATTTTAGTTGTAAAGGCCTTTTCTTTGAATTCTTGTTACCCCATAACTATACATACATAAATATATATATATATATATATATATATATATATATTACTGTATGTAAATATTTTAAAGCTTTTGGTTGTAAAGGTTCTTACTTATTTTTGTTGATCATACATATGTTGTTACAACTCCACATGATGTCTTTTATATGCTATATTCATATATAATTTCCAATTTTAACATATAACTGAATATGTATATTATCAGTGTATTCATACACTAATACATATGATCCAAATTGTTTTAGCTGTTTAAACAAACATCTTATATTTTAATTTCCTTATTAAAATTAAATGTCAACCATCGAAAAAAGTCGGGACATTACAGTCCACCCCCTTAAAAGAATTTCGTCCTGGAAATTAAAGTAAGAAAGATAAAAAGATTTTCCTAAAGATAATACTTCATATCATAACAACTTAGTACATTATAATTATACACTGGTTCCATACTCATACTTGGCATACATAACATACTACTATACCTAGGGTTATACTTGACTGATTCAAGTCATATGCTACCATATAATATACATATATATAGTTCGACACATCTTTCCATCCTACTCCTCTGACATTGTGTAGGTACCTTTCACGATTCCTCTTCCTTTCATGTCCCCAGTAGTTGACGGCTCATTCATGATAGCATTAACATTAGTCTGTGGTGCCTTCTTCTTCAGTAGGTAGTTCTTGATCATGTTTTCAGACCGATGGCAGATAAAACAGAGATTCTTCACCACTAACTCATTCCTTTGATTCTGCTGCTGCTGAGGTTTTTGTTGCTGTTGGGGTTGTTCTGGTTGCTTTTCCTTTGAATCCTTAGAAAACCTAGCGATATGTCCCTTTTGTTTGCAGTTGTGACACAGAACATTCTTGAAACGATTTTCATACTTCTCTTCCCATGTATCTCCTTTTTCCTTGTTCTCTCCATTTGGATTGAACTTCCTCTTCCGGGGATTCTCTCCACTGATTTCTCCAGCCTGTGCCTTTTCTGCTATTGGTTTCTTAGCATCCAAGGCTTCATACCTAAGTGCTAAATCCATTAATTCAACAAATGGGTCTTTCAGATGTCCCATCATACGGCCTTGCAGACTATCCTTCAGTCCAGCTACAAACATCTCATTCTTCTTCAGTGAGTTATTGACCAACTTCGGTCCAAAGCTTGACAGTGCATTGAACTTGTTTTCGTATTCGGTAACAGTCATGCCTTCTTACTTTAGATCGATAAAGTCCCGATACATCCTTGTCTTCCCAGTGGCTGGTAGATACTGTGCTTCAAAATCTTCTTTGAACACCGCTCAAGTAAAATCTTCCTCCGAAGTGTTTGCAGTCTGAGCGTCCCACCAGATTGTTGCAGCTCCCTCCTGATTCCATGAAGCTAAGAGACGTTTATACTCGTCATCCAATTTCAGTCCCTTAAAAATCTTCTCACATGATCTAATCCATGATTGGACTTCAATCAGTGATTCAGTTCCCTTAAAAACCTTTCCTTCCAAAGTAGTGTAATTCTTGCAAATCATAGCAAACTTTGGTTGCGTTGGAGCTTGGACTACTTCAGTTGTATCCACTTGGGTCTGATTAACAGTGTGCGCATTGGTCGTGGTTGCCCTACTTGCTCCTCAGCCTCGTCTTCCTTGAGAACTCATTATCAACTTTCTGAGTATATGATTTGAAAGTTAATACTCAATCAGAAGATGTTTTAGGGATAACTTAAGTGAATAACTATGGTCGTCCTATACTAAAATAGTTTTTAGTAAAATAAGCTCTCTCAACACTAATCCAAAGCTTAGGTTTTCGAAAAATCTAAGCTCTGATACCAAATGTAATGGCGTGATTTTCGATGCCTCAAAATTCGTGTCATTATTGAAAGAATTTAGAAGATGAGATAGAAAAGATAAAACTTAAAGAATAGAAGAATAAGAAGACATCAGAATCTCATAGCGGAATTTCACAAATATATTACAATACAGGGTCTGATCATCATAGTACATCATCTTAATACAATACCATAGTACAATAGCATAATTATACATCATGATTAGGATAATACAGATGTCAAACTGGATACATAAATATAGATATACTACTAGTCTTGAACTTGAACTTCATCAGATTCCACTTGCCTACCTGGACTACATGTCTACTCATAATAAATATTATGAGTACCCAAGAGTTTAGGAAACACAGGAAATAAACTCTAGGTCAGTCAGGTGACTGGTGTAAGTAAACATAGTTAAAAGGATGTAATAGGGAATAAGGATTAAGGTTTTCAATTTTGACAGATATATTTACTTTAGAAATCTCTAGACCAATCCATAACTAATATATGGATAATGAACCAAGTATTTTATATCAAAATGTTTGATATTACGATAGTTTTTATCAAATAAATAATCAACTAGTGAAACGCTTGCATCTCACGTTCACGTATATTGCATACAATCAAAACCGCAAATCGCTTATTGGAGATTGGATTCCAACAGACATGGTATGGGAGCACCTACTGATCAGTGTACTCTAGAGAGGATACATTGGGGTTCAACAAGAACGTCTTGCAACCCGGCCACACATGACCAACCACTCATTTAGCTTGAGTGTATCGAATATATTGCCACTACCGTTGTTGGCCATCCAACTGAAATCCGAAGATACAGAATCGAAAAAGAAGAATAAATATGAATTTTCTCTAGATCGATGACAATACACCCTGCTTGGGTATGACCCAACTAGCCATGCTGCCCAGCCCAATTTGTTACTTCCTGGTTGTGAGGTTTGAGGTCGCGTTTATCCTTCTGACAGATTATTTCTTCAATTACTTTGAATGCCACATTGTCATATCCGTCAGGAACACTCATTCGATTACCCAAATATATTGTGGGCAACAAAGCTAAGAGAAACGAACTTCTTTGCCACCAACGTAATATACTTACGTAAATTCGATGTGTAGAATTTAACTGATATACGTTGTTAGACACTCGTCCATTCGGGTTTGTCCTGGGACTGAACAGACCGAAGATACTATAGCCTTTGCATATCGTCGTCTTCAATATTCTGACATGCGTTGTATAAATCGAGTCGAAGTGGGATGTTTATCCCGGACTCTTCGAAATGATGTACGAAATGTCTTTTATAGTCGATAAACAATTATTAGCTTAATCTGATCATAATTCAGTTTATACATTTATGATCAACAACAATATATTTTTACCTTGTTCGTATCTGGATAATTTAATTATCTTTTATAATTGAACAGTTAAAGTGTGTGCGTCGCACGCGGTATTTATATTCAGTTTTGACCAACATTTAGAATGGATTAACAAAGTACGTGCGTCACACACGGTATTTTGCTTCGTTTATCTTCGTTGTTTTAAACGTGGTTAAATTCTCCAGTTCTTCTGGTAACTTATTTTATTTCTTCTAATTTATCTTAAATAAATTAACTTAATAATTTATTTAATTTATTTTCTTGATATTTCTACATCTCGAACTCGTAGAAATTCTCCGGCCAACTTTTGTACTTGATCTTTCTGTCATTTTCTTCCGTCCACTTGCCTATGACAAATTAAATAAAAATTTCTATTTTTATTTAATTATTTATTTATTTTTATAATCTATTTATTTTCCAGATTTTAAATTAAAACCGTTTTGAATTCAAAATCTCGTTCAAAAATTCATTTATTAGCGGTTTTACCAAAGTACCAGTGCCACTTTTCAAAACATTGTAATTTCGCTTGCCACGACTGCATTTTCTCCTTTGCCAAAGTACCACCCTGGTACTTGCCAAAGTACCAGGTACCAGACCTTGCCACGACCGTGCTGTTCACCTCCAGACTGCTGCCACGACTGTGATTTCTTCAAATGCCAAAGTACCACATTATCGGAAGTACTAAAGTACCAGATTATCGGAAGTACCAGATTAACGGAAGTACCAGATTATCGGAAGTACCAGATTATCGGAAGTACCAAAGTACCACCTCTCAGCTCCCATGATTTCTCCTCTAAAACTGATGCCACGACCGTTATTTCTTGTTTTCCAAATTTAAATTGGAAGTACCACTTTTGCCAAAACCTCATCCGAAGTACCACTTTTGCCAAACCTTATCGGAAGTACCACTCTTGAATATCGGAAGTACCACTTTTGCAAAAACCTCATCGAAAGTACCACTTTTTTCCAAAACCTTATCGGAAGTACCACTTCTAAAGTACCACCCCCCTAACACCATGCACATCACTTGAAAACAGCCCTGGCACTAGAGATTTTCACCATGCCAAATCCTGATGCACGCACCTCCATGTGTGCACGTGCACAACCGCCGCAGCCACCCAGGACCACCGCCGACCACCTTTGGATGTCGCTCGTCACCCCCAGGTCACGTCCAAACCCCTGGGTCCCACCATTTTTTCGTATACAGTGATTTCACTGTATTTTCCATTAATGTCGAATTGGGTTCATCGGAGTAAAACTCCGATTACTCCTCCATCGTCGCTCAGATCATCGACCCACTCCTGCCACGCCATCGTCGTTCACCCATGCTCCGACCCCCCCTGGACCGCACCCCCCTAGCGCCACTGTCGATGTACAGTTCCGGTGAGAAGACAGACAAAACCCATGAACCCAAAAACCCTATTTTCACTTTGTTATCAAAATCTAAACATTTAAAAAATCTTTCAGTAATTTTCCTGTGTTCTAGGGAGTCTTACACTCCTTCACGCTTCGTGCCTTGGCGTACGATGGTATTGATCGTCGGAATTTGGTTAAAATTCCTTTTCAGGTCATCTTGAGATTTCTCAATCATCACAATGTTAAAAATCATGAAACTAACTCTAAAAATCATGATTTGGTGTTGAGTTTCCATTCGTATAATCAAAACTTGGTTTCGTTTAGTTTGAAAATCCATGTTAACAGAGAGCTACTGTGTTTTCCTGTTTTTGAACATATAAACTTTGCAATGTTTTTCCTCTTTTGATTTGTTATTAAAGTATGATAAGTATGCAATATATATTATGAATTTTATCATCCAAGTGTGAAGAATTTTGTTATGATTCACATCTAAGGATAGACATACAATTTGTTCTGTGTTTAACAGAACATAGTGACAGGGTTTGAGTTAAGCATTCATGCACACATACAGGTAATTTGTATACATAAATATAGTAGATAAGTCAAAGGTTTCTAGCATCATTACTTTGTATTTGTTGGCAGGATGATAGTGTCTACATATATGCACTTGTAGTAGATCTTAACACACACACAAAACTGTTTACAGTAAACATTAAATTAGGAAAATTCAAACAAGGTTTACTCACGTTGAAATGCTTTCTAAATTCCCAGACAGTAAGATTTCAGAAATTTAGTTTAACTTATTGTTTTGCTGTGAAGAAAAGTATGGGTTTTTGTGTGGTATTTATAGCCAAACTCAAGTGTTTTAAAAACAATTTCTTCACATGCCCCTACAGTAACCTCCCCATTAGCCTCACCCCTCTCTACATCCTTATTATAAGGAACACATGTATGAAAATATTTGTTTTTCCTAGGATTCTAGCCAATAGCCTTGTCTTATGTATTTCCTTCTAGAAGCCATCCTTCCTTCATTTAATGCCCATCCTTTCATGTATTATAAAATAGGTTTCTTAGTTGCAAAGTGTTTGAGATATTTTGCTAAAACCATACCTTCATGTGCAAACTTGGGTTTAGATGCTAGTTCTCCTATGCTTAGTGGCACTATTCTTGGTTGCATGTATGATCTTCTTATATTTGAAAGTATTTAAAAATTGGTTTTTCTTTGTCTCTTTCTTACTCGATATTTTCCTTCATACAAGTTGTGCATATGCAAACCATAAATGAGAGGTTTGTAGGTGTTTCTTAGGTGATGGTTCTTCCAATGATAGCAACATTATTTAATTCAAATCATATCATTGCATTTGCCTTTATGACTAGATTTTGTCTCATATATATGTTGATATTTTCTACTTGGTTAATGAGTCAATATGTTGTGTGAAATGGTATTTATATGTTCATGTATATGGGTGTGGCTGAATTGTTCTTATTCATGTATATTTGTTTATTGTCTTTTGTTTCAAACCCCTTTCATATTTTTAAAGTGACAAAGATGCCTTTTTCCTTTGCATGTGATCAATTGTATTTTAGTTGTAAAGGCCTTTTCTTTGAATTCTTGTTACCCCATAACGATACATATACACACACACACATATATATATATATATATATATTACTATATGTAAATATTTTAAAGATTTTGTTGTAAAGGTTCTTACTTATTTTTGTTGATCATACATATGTTGTTACAGCTCCACATGATTTCTTTTATATGTTATATTCATATATCATTTCCAATCTTTAACATATAACTGAATATGTATATTATCAATGTATTCGTACACTAATACATATGATTCAAATTGTTTTAGCTGGTTAAACAAACATCTTATATTTTAATTTCCTTATTAAAATTAAATGTCAATCATCGAAAAAAGTCGGGACATTACAGTCCACCCCCCTTAAAAGAATTTTGTCCCCGAAATTGAAGTAAGAAAGATGGAAAGATTATACTAAAGATAATACTTCATATCATAACTACTTAGTACATTATAATTTTACACTAGTTCCATACTCGTACTAGGCATACATAACATACTACCATACACTGGGTTATACTTGACTGATTCAAGTCATATGCTACCATATAATATACCTATATATAGTTCGACACATCTTTCCATCTTACTCCTTTGACACTGTGTAGGTACCTTTCACGATTCCTTTTCCTTTCATGTCCCCAGTAGTTGACGGTTCATTCATGATTGCATAAACATTAGTCTGTGGTGCCTTCTTCATCAATGGGTAGTTCTTGATCATGTAACCAGGATGATCGCAGTTAAAACAGAGATTCTTCACCACTAACTCATTCCTTTGATTCTGCTGCTGCTGAGGTTTTTGTTGCTGTTGGGATTATTCTGGTTCCTTTTCCTTTGACTCCTTACAAAACCTAGCGACATGTCCCTTTTGTTTGCAGTTGTGACACAGAACATTCTTGAAACGATTTTCATACTTCTCTTCCCTTGTATCTCCTTTTTCCTTGTTCTCCCCATTTGGATTGAACTTCCCCTTCCGGGGATTCTCTCCACTGATTTCTTCAACCTGTGCCTTTTCTGCTGTTGGTTTCTTAGCATCTAAGGCATCATACCTAAGTGCTAAATCCACTAATTCAACAAATGGGTCTTTCAGATGTCCCATCATACGGCCTTGCAGAATATCCTTCAGTCCGGCTACAAACATCTCGTTCTTCTTCAGTGAGGTATTGACCAACTCCGGTCTAAATCTTGACAGTGCATTGAACTTGTTTTCGTATACGGTAACAGTCATGCCTTCTTTCTTTAGATCGATAAAGTCCCGATACATCCTTGTCTTCCCAGTGGCTGGCAGATACAAGGCTTCAAAAGCTTCTTTGAACATCGCCCAAGTAAAATCTTCCTCCGAAGTGTTTGCAGTCTGAGCATCCCACCAGATTGTTGCAGCTGCCTCCAGATTCCATGAAGCTAAGAGACGTTTATACTCGTCATCCAATTTCAGTCCCTTAAAAATCTTCTCACAAGATCTAATCTATGCTTGGACTTCAATCAGTGATTCAGTTCTCTTAAAAACCTTTCCTCCCAGAGTAATGTAATTCTTGCAAATCATAGCAAAGTTTGGCTGCGTTGGAGCTTGGACCACTTCAGTTGTATCCACTTGGGTCTGATTAATAGTGTGCCCATTGGTCGTGGTTGCTCTACTTGCTCCGCGGCCTCGTCTTCCTTGAGAACTCATTATCATCTTTCTGAGCATATGATTTGAAAGTTAATACTCAATCAGAAGATGTCTTAGGGATAACTTAAGTCAATAACTAGGGTCGTCCTATAATAAATAGTTTTTTAGTAAAAATACGCTCTCTCAACACTAATCCAAAGCCTAGGTTTTCGAAAAATCTAAGCTCTGATACCAACTGTAACGACGCTATTTTCGATGCCTCGAAAGTCGTGTCATTATTGAAAGAATTTAGAAGATGAGATAGAAAAGATAGAACTTATAGAATAGAAGAATAAGAAGACATCAGAATCTCATAGTGGAATTTCACAAATATATTACAATACAGGGTCTGATTATCATAGTACATCATCTTAATACAATACCATAGTGCAATAGCATAATTATACATCATGATTAGGATAATACAGATGTCAAACTGGATACATAGACATAGATATGCTACTGGTCTTGAACTTGAACTTCATTAGATTCCACTTGCCTACCTGGGCTACTTGTCTACTCATAAAAAATATTATGAGTACCCAAGAGTTTAGGAAACACAGGAAATAAACTCTGGGTCAGTCAGGGGACTGGTGTGAGTAAACATAGTTAAAAGGATGTAACAGGGAATAAGGATTAAGTTTTTCTATTTTGACGGATTTATTTACTTCAGAAATCTTTAGACCAATCCATAACTAATATATGGATAATGACCCAAGTATTTTATATCAAAACGTTTGATATTACGATAGTTTTTATCAAATGAATAATCAACAAGTGAAACGCTTGCATCTCACGTTCACGTATATAGTATACAATCAAAACCGCAGATCGCTTATTGGAGATTGGATTCCAACAAACAAGGTATGGGAGCACCTACCGATCAGTGTACTCTTGAGAGGATACACTGGGGGTTCAACAAGAACGTCTTGCAACCCGGTCACACATGACCGACCACTCATTTAGCTTGAGTGTATCGAATATATTGCCACAACGGTTGTTGGCCATCCAACCGAAATACGAAGATACAGAATCGAAAAAGAAGAATAAATATGAATTTTCTCTAGATCAATGACAATACACCCTGCTTGGGTATGACCCAACTAGCCATGCTGCCCAGCCCAACTTTTGTTACTTCCTGGTTGTGAGGTTTGAGGTCACGTTTATCCTTCTGACAGATTATTTCTTCATTTAATTTGAATGCCACATCGTCATATCCGTCAAGAACACTCATTTGATTACCTAAATATATTGCGAGCAATAAAGCTAAGAGAAACGAATTTCTCCGCCACCAACGTAATATACTTATGTAAATTCGATGTGTAGAATTTAATTGATATACGTTGTCAGACACTCGTCCATTCGGGTTTGTCCTGGGACTGAACAGACCGAAGATACTATAGCCTTTGCATATCGTCGTCTTCAGTATTCTGACATGCATCGTATAAATCGAGTCGAAGTGGGATGTTTATCCCGGACTCTTCGAAATGATGTACGAAATGTCTTTTATAGTTGATAAATAATTATTAGCTTAATCTGATCATAATTCAGTTTATACATTTATGATCAACAACAGTATATTTTTACCTTGTTCATATCTGGATAATTTAATTATCTTTTATAATTGAACAGTTAAAGTGTGTGCGTCGCACACAGTATTTATATTCACTTTTGACCAACATTTAGAATGGATAGACAAAGTACGTGCGTCGCACACAGTATTTTGCTTCGTTTATCTTCGTTGTTTTAAACGAGGTTAAATTCTCCAGTTCTTCTGGTAACTTATTTTATTTCTTCTAATTTATCTTAAATAAATTAATTTAATAATTTATTTTCTTGATATTTCTACATCTTGAACTCATAGAAATTCTCCAGCCAACTTCTGTACTTGATCTTTCTGCCATTTTCTTTCGTCCACTTTCCTATTACAAATCAAATAAAAATTTCTATTTTTTTTTAATTATTTATTTATTTTTGTAATATATTTATTTTCCAGATTTTAAATTAAAACCTTTTTGAATTTAAAATCTCGTTCAGAAATTCATTTATTAGCGGTTTTACCAAAGTACAAGTGCCACTTTTCAAAACATTGTAATTTCGCTTGCCACGACTGCGTTTTCTCCTTCGCCAAAGTAGCACCCTGGTACTTGCCAAAGTACCAGGTACCAGACCTTGCCACGACCGTGCTAATCACCTCCAGACTGCTGCCGCGACTGTGATTTCTTCAAATGCCAAAGTACCACATTATCGGAAGTACCAGATTATCGGAAGTACCAAAGTACCACCTCTCAGCTCCTATGATTTCTCCTCCAAAATCGATGCCATGACCATTATTTCTTGTTTGCCAAATTTAAATCGGAAGTAACACTTTTGCAAAAACCTCATCGGAAGTACCAATTTTGCCAAACCTTATCGAAAGTACCACTTTTGCATATCGGAAGTACCACTTTTGCCAAAACCTCATCGGAAGTACCACTTTTTCCCAAAGCCTTATCGGAAGTACCACTTCTAAAGTACTACCCCCTGTCACCATGCGCATCACTTGAAAACAGCCCTGACACTCGAGATTTTCACCATGCCAAATCCTGATGCACGCACCTCCATGTGTGCACGTGCACAACTGCCGCAGCCACCCTGGACCACCACCGACCACCTTTACATGTTGCTCGTCACCCCCAGGTCACGTCAAAGCCCCTGGGTCCCACCATTTTGTCGTGTACAGTGATTTCACTGTATTTGCCATTAATGTCGAATTGGGTTCATTAGAGTAAAAC
This sequence comes from Allium sativum, assembly GCA_030737875.1. Lineage (NCBI taxonomy): Eukaryota > Viridiplantae > Streptophyta > Magnoliopsida > Asparagales > Amaryllidaceae > Allium > Allium sativum. The sequence continues at coordinate 61,677,508 of CM060910.1, read as the reverse complement.
TCCGATTACTCCTCCACGGTCGCTCAGATCATCAACCCACTCCTGCCACGTCATCATCGTTCACCCATGCTCCGATCGCCCCTGGACAACACCCCCCTAGCGCCACCGTCGACGTACAGTTCCGGTTAGAAGACAGACAAAACCCATGAACCCAAAAGCCCTATTTTCACTTTATTTTCAAAATCTAAACATTTAAAAAATCTTTTAGTATTTTCCTGTGTTCTAGGGAGTCTTACACCCCTCCACGCTTCGTGCCTTGGCGTACGATGGTGTTGATCGTCGGAATTTGGTTAAAATTCCTTTTTTAGTCATCTTGAGATTCCTCGATCATCACAATGTTAAAAATCATGAAACTAACTCTAAAAATCATGATTTGGTGTTGGGTTTCCATTCGTGTAATCAAAACTTGGTTTCGTTTAGTTTGAAAATCCATGTTAATAGAGAGCTACTGTGTTTTCCTATTTTTTAACGTATAAACTTTACAATGTTTTTCCTCTTTTGATTTGTTGTTAAAGTATGATAAGTATGCACTATATATTATGAATTTTATCATCCAAGTGTGAAGAATTTTGTTATGATTCACATTTAAGGATAGACATCCAATTTTTTCTGTGTTTAACAAAACATAGTGACAGGGTTTGAGTTAAGCATTCATGCACACATACAGGTAATTTGTATACATAAATATAGTAGATGAATCAAAGGTTTTTAGCATCAATACTTTGTATTTGTTAGCAGGATGATAGTGTCTACATATATGCACTTGTAGTAGATCTTAACACACACAAAACTGTTTACAGTAAACATTAAACTAGGAAAATTCAAACAAGGTTTACTTACATTGAAATGATTTCTAAATTCCTAAACAGCAAGACTTTAGAAATTTAGTTTTAACTTATTGTTTTGCTGTGAAGAAAAGTATGGGTTTTTGTGTGGTATTTATAGCCAAACTCAAGTGTTTTAAAAACAATTTCTTCACATGCCCCTACAGTAACCTCCCCATTAGCCTCACCCCTCTCTACGTCCTTATTATAAGGAACACATGTATGAAAATATATTTTTATCCTAGGATTCAAGCCAATAGCCTTGTCTTATGTATTTCCTTCTAGAAGCCATCCTTTCTTCATTTAATGCCCATCCTTTCATGAATTATAAAATAGGTTTCTTAGTTGCAAAGTGTTTAATATATTTTGCTGAAACCATACCTCCATGTGCAAACTTAGGTTTAGATGCTAGTTCTCCTATGCTTAGTGGCACTATTCTTGGTTGCATGTATGATCTTCTTAGATTTGAAAGTATTTAAAAATTGGTTTTTCTTTGTCTCTTTCTTACTTGATATTTTCCTTCATACAAGTTGTGCACATGCAAACCATAAATGAGAGGTTTTTAGGTGTTTCTTAGGTGATGGTTCTTCCAATAATTGCAACATTATTTAATTCAAATCATATCATTACATTTTTCTTTATGACTAGATTTTGTCTCATATATATGTGGATATTTTTTACTTGGATAATGAGTCAATATGTTGTGTGAAATGGTATTTATATGTTCATGTATATGGGTGTGGCTGAATTTTTCTTGTTCATGTATATTTGTTTATTGTCTTTTGTTTCAAATCGTTTTATATTTTTAAAGTGACAAAGATGCCTTTTTCCCTTGCATGTGATCAATAGTATTTTAGTTGTAAAGGCCTTTTCTTTGAATTCTTGTTTCCCCATAACTATATATATATATATATATATATATATATATATATATATATATATTACTATATGTAAATATTTTAAAGCTTTTGGTTGTAAAGGTTCTTACTTATTTTTGTTGATTATACATATGTTGTTACAACTCCACATGATTTCTTTTATATTCTATTTTCGTATATCATTTCCAATCTTTAACATATAACTGAATAAGTATATTATCAGTGTAATCATACACTAATACATATGATTCAAATTGTTTTAGTTGGTTAAACAAACATCTTATATTTTAATTTACTTATTAAAATTAAATGTCAACTGTCGAAAAAAGTCGGGACATTACACAAAATATCAAGATCATATGCCATGAGAAATTCTAACCAACGCTGCTATCTCATATTCAGATCTTTCTAGGTGAATAAATACTTCAACGATTGATGATCGGTGTATAATTCAAATTTCTCACCCAAGAGATAATACCTTCAGATTTTCATAGCAAACATGATGGCTAATAATTCAAGGTCGTGAGTTGCATAATTCTTCTCATGAGGCTTCAATTGACGGCTAGCATAAGCGACTACTTGGCCTCTTTGCATTAATATTGCACCAAGACCTTCTTTAGAAGCATCAGTCCAGACTTTCAAGTCTTGATTGCCATCAATAATTGTTAACACTGGAGCAGTTGTCAGCCTTAATTTCAGCTTTTTGAAAGCCGCCTCACTCTCTGGAGTCCAATTGAACCTTGAATGTTTCTTAGTGAGCTTCGTTAAGGAACTATATATTTTCGAAAAATCCTTAACGAACTTCCGATAATAACTAGCCAATCTAAGAAAACTACGGACTTCTGTGGGTGTTGTTGGCTGCTTCCAATTTTGAATAGCTGTGATCTTACCGGGATCCACAAAAATTCCTTCTTTTGATACAACGTGACCAAGAAACTTTACCTCTTCTTGCCAGAATATACATTTGGAAAATTTGGCTTTTAAAACATTCTTTTTGAGAATTTCTAACACTTGTTCCAAATGTTTTTCATGCTTGCTTTCTGTCCTAGAGAAGATCTAAATGTCATCAATGAAAACCAGTGCAAATTTATTCAATACTTCTCCGAATACCCAGTTCATTAGATCGACAAAATAAGCTGGAGCGTTACATAATCCGAACGACATTACTAACCACTCATAGAATAAATCGGGGCCTCTGGATGCTGTTAAAGGAACACACTCTTTGGCAATATGAAGCTGATGGAAGCATGTAGCTAGGTCCATTCATGAAAATACTTATTCTCCATTCAATCGATCTAACAAATCATCAATTTGCGGCAATGGATATTTATTCTTCAATGTCTACTTGTTCAAGTCACGATAATCCACACATAATCTGAGAGTACCATATGACTTTAGGACAAACACCACTGCTGCTCCCCAATTAGAGAAACTAGGTCTGATCAAACCCTTTCATACAAGCTGTCGAGTCTGATTGTCTAATTCTTCTTTTTTCCTTCAAGGTCATTCTTCGAATAGCGTGAACTACTGGCCTTGCATTCAAAATTAAAAAGATTTTGAAATCGATTTCCCTACGCGGAGGTAAGCTAACCATTTCTTCAAATACATTCGCATAATTCTTGACGATAGGAATCTTTTCTAGTCGACCAGGGTATTCTCTGTAACGACAGGAATATTTTCTCTTTGAGCAGGAGAAACATGCAGAGCTGACCAAAAGTCTTTTCTATCAGAATTCGGACCATCGCATGGAATGGTTATATAATTCCCTGATTTATTCTTCACCCTTACGACTTTGTCGGTGCATTTAACCTCATCTTCATATTTGGTTAACCAATCTAATCCCAAAATAAGATCAAACTCTGTGAAATTCATGACGATCACGATTGTAAGGAACCGATAACTGGAAAACGAAACAGGCACCCCCAAATCCAACTAAGGTCGAGGGAACCCCCTACCGGATTATGGACAGTCATGGGTGTTTTGAGCTTTTTCAAATTCAAATCCAGTTTCTCATTACTTGCAATAAAGCTTCGCGACACGCCTGTATCAAACAGTACTTTAACTGGAATGTTTTTGACAGTAAGCATGCCTTCCAAAACATCTGGCCTTCCCTGACTAGCTGAGGGTGCTGAAGTTTCCGCCACTTCATTTACCTGTACTACTTCAGATTTCTTGAATAGCTGGCAAGCCTTTGAAAGATGACCAGACTGATGGCATTGATTGCACTTTCTGTTCTCTTGAAACTTCTTCTTGGATTTAAACTCATCCTTTCTATGTTCCTTTAGAGATCTGCAACTTATCGACAAATGTCCTTGCTTATTGCAGTTAGAGCATGTGGCCGTTGTGATCGGTTCTTTCTCAGACTTAACCCTTTTCCTACAGAATTTAGGCCTCTTACTGACCTCAGACTTCGTACTTGTCTCAGGCTGTGTACTTGTCTCTGGGCTATCAGTTTCAAATTTCCTTTTACTGCCAGTACTGACTTCCTCTTCATCGCCCAAAAGACCTTGCTTATCCAGATCTTCATACTAGTAAGCCATGTATATCATTTCAGAAAAAGATTGTTGCACATGTGCAGTTACACTACTTTGGTACTTTCTTTGAAGCTCGTTAATAAACCTCAGATTCTTCATCTTTGGATTTTGAATTAGATGCAGGACGAAATGAGAAAGTTCATTGAATTTCTTATGATATTCCGGAATGGTCATATCTCCTTGTATCAGATAGTAGAATTCATCGCTTAACTGCTCAGTTGCTTCTAGAGGAACAAATCTTTTATTGAAAATTTCTTTAAATCTATCCCAGGTAATATTATCTTCTGGATTATCCTTAATAACGGTTTCCCACTAGATTAAAGCTTCGTCTTTGAGTGCCCAAGATGCCAGTAATCTTTACTGATTATCTCTCAGCTTGAAACCTGCAAAAATCCTCTCAGTAGAAAACATCCAGGCTTGAGTTTGAATAATGGAATCATTTCCCAAAAACGGTACTCTACCCAGATTTCGATATCTCTTTAATAGAGCTTCTATATCTAATCCTGGCTGTGGAAGCACAACTGGCTTACTAAATTGTCGAACCATAGGATTACTTCTTCTGCTTGTGCCACTCATTTTTCAATGTATGCAAATAGCAGACAAAGTGTCAGGCCAACAGAAAAGGTATTTTAAAGCGCAGAGACATATACTTGAATGTAAATGTGTCTGCTGGGGTGTATTTCATTCTACTACACTCATTTTAGGATATTACTGATCCTATCTGAAATGAGTAATCCGTCTTAGAACACTACTGGTTCAATTTCTGACGAGTTTGTTAATATGTTATATTCCAGAACTAAGCTTGACCAAAGCTCTGATACCACGTTGTGACATCCCCAAACCCCCGTTCCACGGTGGCAAGGGTAATCTTTGGAATATAACACATAAACAAATAATAGCAGAACAGAAATATATAAATACACCAGACAATGTACAATAGAATACACTGGATAAACATAATCATCAGAGTTACACTGTAACAGGATCATACTTAGTACAAAATACAGCTTCAGCTTTACATAAAATGTCCACAGCGGAATTAAAACATAATATGTACAACGGGAGTTGAATAGCATAAAAAGAAAGAGGTGATAGAATCCATCTTCAGCTCCATAGCTATCCAGAAAGAGCCTGCTAAAATCTGAATACAAGGCTGCCCGCGTAGAAAATAGGGCATCCGAGTTTGCAAGTGAAACAAACTATGAGTCAGTCATGGGACTGGTATGAGAAATCTACTTAACTTATTTAATACTAAGGCCAATCACAGGACCACGCCGCTGATGCGGAACGGGTTTACTCCATTGGATTGCCAGTGCTAAAAACAAGTGAATCATTAAAACATCGCAATGTTTTTTTTATAAAAATGAAGCCATTATAAGACTCAGTTCCCAACACACAATGCAACGTAAACCGGAGGATAGAGTTTTACCTTATAATGGCCAAAATATGCTTGATACGTATAAAACAAAAGCACTTGATATTATTACTAGTGTTTATATGTTTCAAAAACAATTTCAATCATAAGTATCAATCATAGACGGCATAAATGCCCGATACCACTATGTCGCCATATATAGGTATACAATCAAAACCGCATGATGTCGTATTTGGAAATTTGATTTCCGTCATGAACCAAGGCAAGAGATCGTCCTTACCGCTTCGAAACTCTCTAGCCCGAGCCTCAGGATTAGAGCTCGAGTGACCATTGGATCGTCAGGGCCGGTCCACACGGAGTGGATTAAAATGCCTGAACACTGCGTTTCCCCATCCTATGGGGCGTAAACTGGTCATATACCGACCAAACCATCGGCCCCGTAACGACTAATATAACCGAGGCGTCTCGCTATCCATCATCCACATAAGTAAAATGTCCGGGCGTGTAAAACCCAAAACACCACTCCTAGCTAGAAAGAAATGCATGTCCTCCCTGATATCCTCTCCCGTTTCTGACTCATACCGGGGTATGAGGCTCGCGAATCAATGCTAAACACAAAGCTAGCTATTTAAAGTCGTGCTTTGATCATCAACCACAAGGCTCTGCTTTTCAACAAAATCTTTGATCACAACATCTATGTATGCCACGCTGTCAATCTACAACGTCAGACACACATCCATTTACAAGTCCGTTCTGGGTCTGAACGAAACCGGAGACACCTTATTCCTCTCCCGTATGTCCAATACAGGAGAGAGGCCCTCGCACATCCGAACGATCAACTAGTACGTCCGAACGACCACCACTATAACCGCTTCAGGGAAGCAACTCCCATCAAAGGCATTAGTAGCCCACTACACCAATTAAGCAAATTTGAAACATATGAATTTTTTTACTTGAAACCCTTTTTTTGGTTTCTGGGCTTGAAACTGTTGGCTAGTGTTCCTATATATACTAAAGTGTTTCCACTGTTTAATTATTATTTTAAATATATAATTTTGCGTTCAAGCAAAGTTAACTGCTTTCCTATTAACTTCTGTGGAAGACTACCCCAAGCCCAGTATCTTTCCCTTCTCGGTCCGTGTTTTCAAAAGAACAAAAATTAGGTCGTGTTCTTTTCTCTGAAATGAAATCGCCTGTACCCAGTATTCCCTGTCCCCCTATACCCAAAAAATCAGGACCCCCTGATTTTCACCTTTTTCAATTAACCTTTTTTTTATCTCTGACTTAATTGCAAAAATGTAAAAATTAGAGGCTCTGAATGGTTGGGTATAGAGGGACAGAGAGATTTGGGGTCAGAGGATTTGATCTCCTTTTCTCTTCCCCAAACCCCTTTTCCTGCGTTCCCCTCAGATCTCCCATTCAGCACTCATCGCTTTCTCAGATCTCCGAAGGTAATTCTCGATTAATAGCTGACAAAAGTCAACATGCTTCTGTTTTAATCCTGGATCAAGTATGAATTTCACGTTTAGGTATTTTTTTAGGTTTGTTGATTTCAGCGCTTATAGTTTATCATCTTTTATTTTGGGCTATGTTGAACTATGCTCCAGGCGAAGAAACCTAAAATACTGTTGAAAGTGGATGGCAATGCCACAACGGTGGCTTGAACTCTGAACTGAGAAGGTGCTACCAGTAAACCACAGGGGGAGGAAAGTACGTATTGATTAAGGTCAGTCGTAAATTGTACTAAGTTATCATATATTTAGTTTGATTAATCCTCTATAGCATACTTACCATCATCCAGGCTAATATGCCTGGATTTCCCTATAAAAACATGTTCCGATTAAGAAGAATGATATAACTCTTCTTTTTGTTTTATCTCGATGATGATGGTCTAAAAGCATGTTCACATTTAGAAGAGTATTTATTATTATTATTCAGTTTTGCTGATGATATATACGTTACTAGGCTATTAATAGTAATATAGTACCCTGTCAGTTATTACCTAACATTAAACATTGAAACTTTCATTGCCAAATAAGTTGAATTCTACTGAAATCATTTATTCTATCATAAAATTATTATAGGTACTGAATATTATTTTTATTTTCCAAGATCTTATCATGGTAAGAATTGATGACCTTTGTCTAACAAGGCACCACAAAACCCTTGAGTTTTCTCAGCATTTTTTCTATGGTCTTTAAGCATTTTATTTGTATTGTGTGACATAGGAATGTGTGATGCGTAATGGATCAATTCTTTAGCAGACCATGCATTTCCTTTCTATTTTAACATCCACTATATTCTATTTTACATGGTCTCTTGATAGTTCAAATAATGAAATTTTGAAATATTAATTTTATGGTCAGTTCACCATGTGGTATTAAGATTAACAGTATAAAAAAGTTGATTGTAAATTTTCTAAAATGTAATTAAAGTGAATCTTGAATATCAAGAACATATAGTGCAATTATCACGAATTCAGAAATGGGAAGGACTGTTTCCCTTAACATGGATTATAGAATATGAAGATTGTTTTTTAAATTTGTTTAAATATACCTTCATTATGCTTATATTTTTTTTTACTTGTTCTGTAGATATTTAAGTTTCATTACAACCAGTTTATGAATCAGGTCCAATATAGCAAATGGAAGTAGATTTATTATCATTTCTAGGATGTAATTAATGCTGCTGCAATTACATTACAAACAAATGGACAGAGAAAACGACCAGAGCACAAAGTGCATGCATCTCTTTAAGATATCGGTGAGGATTTTTTTTTTTTGGCATTAAATATTCTTGAATTGGTTATGGGTGTGGCAAGGGGAGAAAACTACAAGCGAGTTATTAGGGGTTCCATCCATCTCATCTTCCAATTTTTTATGGTTCAAAAGGTTCTTTTCTATGTCTCCTTCACAAGTAATTTGACTTATGTTTCCTGAATCATGAGAAATTGAACAAAAAAATAACATTTAGCATCAACTTTCCATATATTGATTGAAATATTTGGACAGTTGAAACTAATTTATTTGATAATTTTACTGCATGCTTTTCATAGTGTCACCTAATGAATAGGCTGATCTTAATCATATTCCTTAAAATATATTCTTAGGAATTCACCGAAGGACAAGAAGATGCAATTTCTAGAAAAGATGGCGCCAAATGAAGGTAGCAACAGAAGTTTCCGGTAATTTTCCTCATCCAAAGTCAACATTTCCACCAAGAGAGAAAGTGATAGAAGGGAAATTATAGGTCGGATAATTACCATCCTCAAATCAAAAAGCTGCCATTATGCATGACCATTTATTTTGTCAACTTTTTTTTTTTTTTTTTTAACAAATAACAATTCAAAATCGTAGAAAAAGACATTTAATGAATTATAATTTTAACTTTATAAAGGAAATTCGATATTATTACGAAATTCATGTTAAAATTATATTTTGGAAGTTCTGACTATATAGCATTCAAAAAGAGGCGAAGTGTTTAATTGTTCGCCATTTCATAGAAACCACCTTTTAGTATTTGAAACTTAAAAAAGTTCTAAAAACTAGACGAAATTTAGTGAAAACATATATTAGGAAAAGGATCATACTATTATTTCAACTAAGTCCACATAAAAAGAAAAGGACTTATTATGGTGTCTGTACCTAACTTGGAATATTTTCTCCTCTCACTATTTTAGTGTTGGTTCCTATCCAAAATGATTTTTGTAGTTTGATGAATCCATGTCTTAAATTTTCTTTTGTTTGTTCTTTTTAACTTGCTTTTAATTTCTTTTTTATTCAGAAAAATTAGTTCATTATGAGTCTATATGTCGATCATTTCTTTGTGCTTAATAATATCTATAACAGGATATGTCCAATACAGGATGGTGTACGATACGGGTGCTAAGATCACTACTATCACTCAGGAAGGTTGTGCTTCTTGTTATAATGCTCATGTTTGGAGCTAATCAAGCCTTTCTGTTATATAATCCCTGATGCTATAGTTTTAAGGTATGGATTCATGTTACATTATACAGAATAGGCTGCTGCGGAATATAATTGAAATGTGCAAGCATTATGGAATGTGCAGGCAATTAATGTGACAGGCATGATGCTAGCATAAAGGCATTTTTGCACTGTATTACCACATATTCCATATGTCAAGTAAAGCCTAAATATAGAAAGGCCTTGCTAGCATAAAAATCATATATTGCAAGTGGTATGAGACGTGCATCGACACATGTTGCAGGTTTTGGTGGAAAAATATGAGGTCTGAAACAAGATGAAGCATGTGTAAGTATTATTGAAGCACACTGCTGCGTGAAACATTAAACTGAACAATTTTAGTTATATCAACTTTGATTTAATTTTCTTTGTACTTCACAGTGTGTAATGTTGCCATTTATAGGAATACTTGATTGATCTCAAGTTTGAGGAGGCTGCTACTGCTGCAGAGTGAGTTCATATCCATGTTCTTTCTTTTTTCCATTGTTCTATTCTGAATTTTGTGTCAGGTCTGAGCTTGAATTGTTTAATAGTTGTTGACTAAAGGGCAAATGTTGGGGAATAAACTTTTGCTGCAAAATCTAACTTCTGGAAAAAGACTAATACATCTCCATTCATTTTAATCGATAAAAATATTGCTTCCAATATGGTTATTTTCAGGAATTTGCACAATGATACAAGGCAGTTATTTCAATTGAGTTAGTATTTGATGGTGATGTTAATCGGGAGATGGATGCTCATGTTATGATATAGATTAAAGAAGGGATTGTGTGGTTGGAGTTTAATGTCTCAAGACCAAAAAATGGAGATGTATTTGATGGATGTAAGCAGTAGCATAAAATGGGTTGTTACGGACTATAGAACTGGAAACTTAAATTCTCATACTGTGGTGAATCAATGAGCAGCGGCTAAGAAACAGAATCTAATGAATTAGATGTTAACAAGTGCAACTCCTATTGAAGGAAAAAAAACAAGTGCTACTTTTATTGAAGGAAAAAAAAAATAGTACTATGTTCAGGAATGTTGGAGCATTTGAAATGGTGCGACTTGGATACAGTAGGGAATGTGTGACGGTCTATATTCGTGGTTTAAAAATGAATTATGGAGAAAAATCCCAGACTGAACAGTGCAAAGGACGGGATTATGGGCATGAAGAAGTATATGTTGAGGGATGTAAAGAAGCGTGCTCAAATAATTCTAGATTACATAATAAAAGTGTCGTGATGAGTTTGGGTAATGCAAGGTTTGTTGCAGATACATTTTCATGGATTGCTCGATGTTGGAAGATCGGTATAAATTGATAGTGATTGGTGTTGCTTTTTTTAGATTTGTTTCTTGGTATGTTTTATTCTTGGTTTGTTCACATTTTCATGTGAGTAGCATGTGATTATGATTCTCGAAAGTATAGAACACATGCGTACAGAAAAGAAAGGGCAAAGATACATAGGATGAAAGCAGCAGGAGAAACAAGCGGAAAGTGCTTGTGGACAAAAGAAATTGGAAGGACTGTTTTGTCTGTGCTGAAAGCCAATGGTGGGAATTCATAGTGGGATCAGATTGTATTGCATACACGTCTCCTTCAATGATCATTCATTAAATCCAAGCATCTCTATCCTTTTTTTTTTAACAAGATTATAGGTTGCTCCACGCTGTTTGTAACCGAAATTAGATCTGGTGCGTTATTCTAAAAAATTTATAGTTATCTTGTACTGTACATTTTAAGCTCGGATTTCATTCAAGTTTCTCTTTTTGTTAGTAGTTCTAGAATTAAAATTTTGTTAATCTCTTTGATTTGGTACTCTTAATCATTCAATGTTTTCCTCGTAATTCTAGAATCAAAATGTGTTAATCTCATTTAAAATGTTTGTTCATTTTTATTATTACTACAGATTGGGGCACCTGTGATGCAATAATTTTTTCAGCAGTCCAAAACAATAATCTCAAAATAAGCCAGGTACATTACAACTACTATATTCTTAACCCTTTGTGTTTCTTAACCCTTTTTGTTTCCTTCTGTGTATGGTTATGTTGGCTTCTTAAATCTAGCAAATGAGAATGAGGCATGACCAACTTTTTATGTACATCTACATTTTGTGGTATGAAGCCTGCTCTCCCATTTATTTAACCTTACACTCTTTTATTATTTTGCCAAGATTCTGTGTGCATTGCTTTGTTGCATATACCTTTTCTTAATGATCAACACAGTCTGAAATCGTTTGAAGCACCTAAAAAACATGTAAATTTGAATTTGGTGTAAAGAACATGATGCATGGTCAGAGTAAACTAAGAGCATTCCAAACAGCAGGCCCTGGTGCAAACCATAAGCAGAGAGGTGCATGAATGATGTGAAAAGGTGCAGGTTGATGCAAAATTATTAAGTAATTTGAAGTATTGTATAAATGATGCAGTGCTGGAGACAGGGACGAATCTAGAGGGGGGCAAGTGGGGGCGGTGGCCCCCCTTAGATTTTAAGAAATAGGGATTTTTTTTACCGATTTAAGCAAAAATGACCACTTTTAAGGCATTTTTATTAATAATATAAGACATTATAGGTTGAAATTAAGGGTAAACTGATATTAAAAAAAAAAAATTGGTCCCCCCTTGGAATCCGCACCCCCCCCCCCCCCCCCCGGGGCTGATTTCCTGGCTTTGTCCCTGGCTGGAGATAAGAAATGTGTCAAGGCATTTTATTTTTTTTCGTATAGGCAGAAGGACTGGAAGTTGCAGGAGAAATTGAATTTTGGAGTCAGCAAAATCTTATTTTGAGCTTGGAGAACAAGGCTCTTAAGCAATGTTTGGATAGCCTTTCACAGGAGCATCTCATAAATTGCTGTAAGTGTAAAATTATGATCTCCTCTCAACTTAATAGCTTGTCCCTACATGCAAGAATCCTTGCATAATCCAGTTAACTTGTTTTGTGATAATTTAGTCATCTTCTTGGTGTACAATAACGGTACTCGGTGCCAGTAGTAGGCAGATGGTTTGGCACCTTTACCCAGTCATGCAACAATATTTTGTTTGTTCAGTTTTGTATGCAACAGTAAACTAACCCAAATTTCTAATAGATGCCACAGTATTAACGCATGAATTCTTGTCATGGTGCATAGATGCTAAAAGTAGGAGAGTAATATGAAAGACAAATGACCCTTTCCGCAAATTTTAAAATCAAATATCGGTTGTTTTATAAGCCAAGTAAGCTTTGCTAGCAGAGGATTATGAAATATATTTTTTGTTAGGAAACCGTTTTGATGCGGTCAGGTCAAACTTTTGATATGGTTAAGTCAAACTTCAAGATATGAGGAATTAATAAACCAAGTAAGCTTCCTCCTTGACTTCTAGATGTTTCCTTACCGTGTCCGCCTTTAAATTGAATGTGTGAATACCATGAATCTTGTCTTTCCTTCTCCATTTTGTCATCCACTGCATCATATAAAACCGATAATTCATAACAAAACAATAGAATAAATTGTTAAGGATCACTAGCTTAAGTGGCAAGATCTTTAGATTGTATTTTTTTTTTTTTTTTGGTTATTCATATCCTTAAACTGTAAAGAATTTTCTAAAATATCTATCTTGTTGTAGAACGATCTCAATGCAATGCACCAACAGCGTCTGGGATGGATCCATGTATAAACTAACTTGGGCTATTAAACTTCCTGTAATTTTTTTTTTAATTAAGCTCAATTTCGAAAACTAGTAATAATTTAGATCGATTTGAAAACTTATTACAATTATATACCGTCAAGTTGATGCTCGATCAACGCTGTTAAAATGCTCAACGAAAGTAGCAGAACTTATTTTATCGATCGCTCTTCATACAGAATTATTACATATTGTTTCGATACAGAGCTTTATTCATAGATGCAAGCATTATTGTTTTATTCGGCTGAAATAATGGCCCATGAAGAACAAAGCCTACACTGCTATGTCATTACTACCAGAGTGCTTTTCTAATGCACCCAGGTTATCCAAAGTGTCGTTTAATTTTGTAATGTCATTACTACCAGAGCATTATGATACCTCACAATGTTATTTATTTACCTTTTATTTTTTACAGCAGTGTCAACACATACTGTTAAGGAAACTAATGGACGAGATTCTATGTCAATAATGGATGAACAAGAAAAAAAAACTGTTTGTGGGCATACAGGAGGTTGCAATAGTGCTGCAATGCTGGAGGATAAAATGGTATGTCTAACTTTTCCATGCGAATATATACTGTTAAAACCAGAGTGCTTTTCTCTTTAGCAGCAAATCCTTTGTCTGAATTTTGTATCGAGTCTTAAACTCTATATTAACCATCATGAGATTTTCATACGGAACACCATTCGCTAAATCATTATCTAGTTGTTGAAAGATAGAATTATATTTACCAGTAAGCTTGCTCACAGCATTGTCATTTGTTGTGTCCTTGTTTCATTTTTTTTTTTTGTATTTTTCTTGACTTCTTTCAATCTAATTAAATTATCTAGTTGTTGAAAGATAGATTTTCATACGGACCACAAATTTCACCTTTAGGATCGAAATAACGGTAAATCTTTTGGGTTTCATATGTATTACCAAAACAAAGAATTCTGTAAATTATTTTTACTCCACCGATTAAATGCATTTCTCTTCATCATGATGATTTTGACAGTTTTTTTTTTCTTGGTTGCGGATAAACAAACTCTTATCATGTTCCTTAAAAAAAATGCATAACTCAGGTTCAGACCTGATTTTGTTGTCTTTGCTCTTACACATAGAATTGAACATGGATTGGGTTTCTTTAATTTCAGCATCAGCATATAATATTAATATTTCTGTGTGATTAACCAGCCAAATGTATGCACTAATTTAAATGAAAGAATATATGTATATAACTAGTATTTCTTCAATGATTGGGTTTTTTTTCGATTACTATTTACTAAGTTGATGTACCTGAGCTTCCATTTTATTAGGAATCGAATTAAACGCAATTAAGTCAGCACCAGACTTTGCAAGAACTTAAAATCTTCTCCTATGGAACTTTTTATTGTTTGCTTGACTTGCAGGCATCTTTTCCTTAGCAGATATCCCCAAGGAAGCTAGAATTCTAATGGATGGGGAAGCAGCATCTATTTTACAAGGAAACAATGATCAGTTGCTGTTTTGACAGACGATCCTAATATCAAAATGCCAGAGTAATTTTTTTTCCTTTTTAAAAAGAAAAAGAAAAATCATATTGGGGAGTGTCGGTTGGGTTTGGGTCATTTGATATAGTTCTATTTTCTTCTTTGTAGTCAAGATTGAAATGTTTCAGGTTTTACTAATGCATAACAAATTCCTCATTTCAGATCTGACTGTTAGATCATTTTTAGAATGTTGTTAGATGAGTCAGAAAAGGTGTGAAATCAATTTGTAATTTTAATACAACGTTCTCGTGTATTAAAATGCAATTTCATATGCATTACCATATTTGTTGTATCTACATGCATTGAATTTGTAGTATTTATATTGTCTTGAGACTGACTAATTTGTTGTTTTGGCAACTAAGATTTGACTATATTACATCTGTCGCAAATTTACGGTTACGGTTACTGAAAATTAGCCGGCATTGATAATTAATATTCGTATTTATGTTACAGAAAATATTAATTGCATGTTTATGGTCGAAACACTTACAAAGTGTTGCAGATTATGAACTTGAAACTTTTATTGAGTGTTGTAGATTATGAACTTGAAACACTCACAGGGTGTTGCAAATTATCAAACTGAAACACTCACTGAGTGTTGCAGATTATGAACTTGAAACACTCACCGAGTGTTGCAGATTATCATCTTGAAACACTCACAGAATGTTGCAGATTATCAAACTGAAACACCTGTTAAGAGTTTCAAAAATCAGCAACATACTAATCTGCAACACCTAAAAAGTCGTTCTAAATTTTTTAGTAACATTTTGTTACCGTTCCAAATTGGTCATTTTAGTGTTATGGCCATCCATTCGATGTGAAGATCCTCGGTCTTGCACCGTCTTCATATCTTCGACTTTTAACCGTCGACCAATTATTTGAAATGAGAATTAACTCAGCCTTTTCAAATAACCTCACCTCCGCTAGGGTCACTCACAAAGGGAATGCACTAGTTTTGGAGGAGCGTTATCGAGGTAAACAATCACAGAAATATTACAAGACAGACATAAAGAAAACAGCGGAAGAAGATAAATTTCATTACTTTCAAAATAGTCAAAGCCTTTTTCATTCAAAGTACCAAATAACCAAAGTCATCATTTTCCATTACAACAAATTCTTTCGTGCATAAATAAAGAAGCATAAAAGCTTAAAACAACTAAAATAGCATAATTCCCCAAGATAGCAGAAATGCAGCCATAACAGAGCTCAAGATCAAACCGTACATGAGCTGAACCGAAAGCAAGAGAAATCCAAGTTAAGTGCTAGAGTTTCCTCCCTGAGAACCTAGGGGGGAACGAAAGAAAAAGAGGCGAAAGAAAATGGGTCAGTCATAAAGACTGGTAAGTCCTAGTGACTTTCAGCATAAAAACAGGTAAAGGTAACATGACATGTATAAACTGAAAGTAAACATAAGGATGCTGTCAAGATGGGCAAGATAGGCAAAGATAACATGATAAATCAAGTATAAATCAAGTATAGCATCGCATGTTCGAGATTCGCTGCACCAACTGTACTAGTATCCCAAACCCATGTCATATATTAACCATGAAATGATCGCTTGGCCCAATATCATGAAATGACCCATTTCGGGGTCCTACGGAACGATCCATTAATCGATCGGCTCCCTACAAGTTCTAGCTCGTCGTGTGTCTGTGTCATACGGCCCTATCACGAATGTAGTCACATGTGCTAGGTCTACCATAGGGTGTATCAAGCCCTAGGGTGCCAACCACCGACACGAACCAAGCACGCACAGTGTAAACCTACTGATGCCCTGTAACACCCCGAATTTTCTATTAACACTAAAGTTGCTAAAATATTAATAAGTGTGTAAGAGAGGGGATGTATCTAATATGAATATAAAAATATTAATAAGTGTGTAAGAGAGGGGATGTATCTAATGTGAATATAAAAATATTAATAAGTGTGTAAGAGAGGGGATGTATCTAATATGTATATAAAAACAATAATAAGTAAAGGGGGATGTATCTAATATGTACATTGTAGAAAATATATATATATATTTATGACATGAATAGAAGTTTATTAATATGCTGAGTGTTTGCTGAGTCACTTCTGACTCATTGCTGAGTCAACAAGATAAACCCCATCTTGTCTGAACGGCTGCGGTTATTTCTAGGTTAAATCTAATGGCCTAAATGAATTCTAAAATCTATAAATAAGTGGGTAGACCCTAGACCTAAATCACTTGTAAAATTAGAGAAGCTACCGTCATGCTGCTGCCATGGAGTTCAGCATAGCCGTCACAAACTAAGAAGAGGAAGCCTAATCATCTACAACTAAATTCTTCTCAACAAAAAAAATCAAAAGATTCTTTCTCTAATCCTCTTCTTTAAACTGTGAGTATGATGATTCTCACAAGACTATTACAAACTAATTTGACTCAGTTATGAATGGATCACAAGAAAGTGATGTGATTTGTAATTGTAAATCCTATATATTGTGGATCTCTTATTATGTTATTATGTTGTCGTATGATGTAAATTATATATGCTATGTCATGCTATGTTGTAAATTCTCTTATGCTATGTCGTGCTATGTTGAGAATCATGTCAAGCTATGTTATACTATCATACTATGCCATGTTATAAATCATACTATATTATGTTGAAAAATCATGATGTTGTTGGATCATGCTTAAAGTTATGTTTTTTTTCTTAATTTAAATGGATCTTGTTTATGGGAATTTGCCTATTAGGTTAGGTGTACCCATAAACTTGAAACTATAATTAAATAAAACTTGATTATGGGAATTTGCCTATTGAGTTAGGTGTACCCATATAAAACCATGTTGTTAAAAAATTAGATGATGTTGATTCACACATGTTCATATGTAAGTTTATGAAAATTGATTGAGATTATATTAGGTGAATTTTGAACAAGTTGACACCTTTAGGTCCATGACATGTATAATCTATGCAAGTTGGACATATGCAAGTTTCACCCCTTATTATGATTCATTTGGTCACATATACATGTTGTTATTATGATAATCTCTTTTATGCTATGAGTTAGGCTATTCGAGTCTAACATATATTTTGCGAATAAACGTTCAAACGTGGGGTAGGGGTAATATTAGGAATTAATAAATTGGGTGCAATTTTGTAAGATTTTGCATACCATGAATGGATGTCCATAATTGAGTCAATTATGGACATTGTTAAAAATTGGAAGTAATTAATAATTCAAGTAGGGAATTATTAAAATTGGGGGAAAGTGGATTATTATTAATAATCAATGCTTAGGACACGAGGTTGGACCCGTTTGTGATGTAAACCTGCCCGGACCCGCCCGGCAAATCCAGTAGTCACAAATGTCGGCCCAATGTGAGAGGTCCTAGGCCCAAACTAAAGCATAACAGTTGTAAAGACACGAGGTTAGACTCTTTTATGGTGTAAGACTGCCCGGACCCGCCCGGCAAATCCAGCTGCCATAAATGCCAGTCTAATGTGAGAGGTCTTTATGAGGTTATGGCCTTAATGAACTAAGAAATACTTAACCAGATAATCATGTAAGGTGGGACATGGGGGTTAAGTAGGTGCCTTGGGTGGCATGAGGAATCTGGTGGTTGCCTTTAGAGGCATTTGAAATACGATTAGACTTAACCAAACACACATGTAAATGAACATGACTAAGTGGGTTAAGTGGGATGGACTAATGGGGACAAGCTTAGGTGGAATGCTTGTGGTAAATAGTGGGGGCCCATTTCAACCAGTATCCCAAAACGTATCTTTGTGGGCTCGACCCAAGTCGAGGACCGGACACGCATACTGGGTTTGACTATAAGAGGCCAAAACAGAGAGCGGTGGCAACGCAAGTCCAACGGGTTTCATATGCGTGTGTGGACCCGGGCTGGTAGGTAAGACGTTGTTGCATCGTGTAGGTATAAGCCGTGCATGTCCGTTGTATCAGGTTGCCACTTTAGGGGAGTGATACACCCCACTGTGGGGCCAGCACGGGTATCTACGAGTTAGGGAGCCGATCGAATAATGGGAAGTAGGGTACACCTAGTGGAGATAGGGGCAGGCGACACCTATGTAGTCAGCTAGGGGTACGTAAAGCCATTGGGAAAGTTTCTAAGTGAAGCTAAGTGGGATGAATCTTTAGGGTGACTGGTGTGGTGCAGTATAGTGTTTATCCTTTAGTATTTAGGAGCGCCTATAACGTTGCCTTTAGCGATTGTCTATGTCCTTAATCTGCTCTTCATAGACATTTTCTTGTTTTCCAACTTATGCCTTAGTCCAGTTATTTTGGTAATAGTATTGTAGAATTATCATATTCACCAGACTTTATGTCTGACCCCCTCTTTTCCATCCTTTTTCTCCCTTCAGGTCCGCAGGTTGGGCCAAGTTCTAGTGGAGTCTAGTTGGATCGCTTATCTTCTGGAAAGCTTGGACTGCTGAAGTAAAGTCCAGCTTGTTATCTTTCTTTTTAATGGCTATTCATGTAATGGGATTATGTACTTGTTTTATCAAGATAGATATTGTACTTGACATTGAATATGGTGTTATGATGTAATCAAACATGTTTTGACTTCTGCTACAATGAAATAAAGTTTTTGAATTTCTAAGTACTATTTTATATCTGTCTTGTTGTAATTTTACTGTTCTATATTCACTTAAAACCTCCATGGAAGTTAATGCATTCCCTTTGTGAGTGACATTAATGGACGTGGGGTGTTACACGTGGTATCAGAGCATAAGGTTACCAGAACAGATAAAAAAAATTTTTTAGAAAAATATTTTTTTTTCTAAAGTATTTTTGGAAGAAGTGCTTTCAAAAAAAAAAAAAAAACATGTTATTTAAAGAGAGTTTTTATGAAAAGCATAATCCCAAATAGCCACATCCTTATCTTTATCTTTCGAATTCTCCATTTTGAATCTTTCCTTTTTCGTTTCAGCATGGCTGAAGATCTTAATCTCCCAGAAGGTGTGACGATTCCAGGGTGGTTTAGGAGATACTTGGAGGCTAGGGCCACCACTGCAGGCCCAGCGGATATTCCTCCACCCCTAGTTGCACCCATTCCTCCTCCTCCTCCTCCTCGTGTTGACACTTTTGCAAAGACGTGCAAGGAATTCAAGGCTATAGGAGGAAAAACTTTTCAAGGGACTGAGACGTTTGTGGAGGCCAGAGATTGGCTTAAGGAGACTGAGGAATTGTTGGATATCTTTGAAGTGGAAGATGGGAGGAAAGTCCGTTTAGCTGCTTGGTTAATGAAGGGAGAGGCCTCGTTTTGGTTGGAGGTCACTAACGGGGAACGTCCAGTTGATTCATGGGCGGATTTCAGACGAAGGTTTGAGGCAAAGTTTCTTTCAAGGGCAGAGGAGAACTTAAATATGGAAAAATTCCTGGCACTAAAGCAAGGGAGCTCATCAGTAAAGGAATATGTCAATAAATTTAATCAGTTAGCAAGGTTTGGCTTGGAGTTGGTGAACACGCCAGAGAAGAAAGCTTTGAGGTTCGTTAGAGGCTTGAATGAACCGTTGCAAGGGTTGGCTATGACCCACATCCCTATGGGAGCCACCTTTGAAAAGCTAGTAGAAATGGCACTTATGCATGAGGATAAGGCAGTTGAAAAGAAAGGGGATCAGAAGAAACCCCAACAGCAAAATAAGAAGGGTGGTAAAAACAATAATGGCAAAGGGAAGAAGAAATGCTTCAATTGTGGGACGCCTGGCCATCTCAGCAAAGATTGTAGAAAGAAAAAGAAGACTGGTTGTTTTCATTGTGGAGATGCAGGACATTTAGTGAAGGACTGTCCAAAGAAGGGGCAGAGGGCAGGGTCTACCTCGGGAGGACAGGTGCAGGCTCTTATGGCACCAGGGCAGGCAAGGGGGCAAGTTTAGGCTATTGCGGCCCCACCGCTGCAAGAAAGAGGTAGAACAATTTCTGTTGAAAGCTTAGTTTTTCTGTTTGATCATCCTGTCCGTACCTTATTCGATTCTGGCGCATCTCATTCGTTTATCTCTGCATCATTAGTTGAATCACTGCACTTGAACACCAGTTTAGTAGAGGATCCCTTGGTCGTTTCAAATCCAATTGGGGGTTCGGCTCATTTGACCATGATATGTTTGGATTTGAAAATCTCTATACTTAGCGTTGAATTTAGATGTGATGCTTATGTATTGGGCTTCACGGGCTATGGGCTAATTTTAAGAATGGATTGGTTGTCTAGAAATAGGGCCATTCTTGATTGTGAAAGGAGAGTAGTTACGCTTGTGACTCGCCTTGGTAATGCTCTCGACATCTTTTGTAATCCCATAAATTCCGTTATGCTAAGTTATCTTGAATCGCTTGACGCGTCTGTAGAGAACCTGCGATCGGTAGAAGTGGTCAGGGAATATCCGGATGTGTTTGAGGAGGTGAAGGGCTTACCTCCAAAGCGGGAGATAGACTTTCGAATTTATCTTGTGGATAATGCTAAACCCGTATCTTTGCCAGTGCGCCACATGGCTCCTCGTGAAAGGAGGGAACTCAATAAGCAAGTAAAGGAGTTGCTTGAGAAGGGGTTCATAAGACGTAGTATATCGGAGTGGGGTGCTCCAGTAGTTTTTGCCACAAAGGCGGATGGGTCTCTTAGACTTTGTATGGACTATAGAGAACTAAACAAGCTTACTAAAAAGAACCGACACCCACTGCCGAGGATTGACGATCTCTTTGATCAGTTAGTTGGCGCCTCAGTGTTTTCGCAGTTGGACTTAGCCACTGGCTTTCATCAACTGAGAGTGGTTGAGGATAGTATAGATAAGACTGCTTTTAGGACTCCTGACGGATTCTATGAATGGCTAGTGATGCCCTTTGGTTTGACAAACGCTCCTGCATATTTTGTTGATTTGATGAGTAGGGTGTTTAGGGAATACCTTAACAAATTCGTGGTAGTCTTTGTGGATGACATGTTAGTCTTTTCTAAGAATAAAGAAGAGCACTCCCTACATCTTAGGGAAGTGTTGGAAACCCTTCGAGCGCATAACCTTAAGGCAAAATTTTCTAAGTGTCACTTCTGGAGGAAGGAAGTACGGTTCTTAGGGCACGTGGTTTCCAAAGAAGGGATAGCAGTGGATCCCGCAAAGGTGGTGGCCATCCAAGATTGGAAGGTCCCTAAAAATGCAACCGAAGTAAGAAGTTTCTTGGGGTTGGCTGGCTATTATAGGAAGTTTATCAAAGACTTCGCAAAAATATCAGCTCCATTAACACGGTTAACGAAGAAGAACCTGGTTTTTACGTGGGACAAAGATTGCGATGATGCGTTCCAACGTTTAAAGAGAGCCTTAACTTCAGCCCCAGTCTTAGTGCTGCCAGACGGGAATAAACCGTTTACCATCTATACTGATGCTTGTGGGACGGGACTTGGCGCGGTCCTCATGCAAGAGGGAAGAGTAATAGCCTATGGTGGAAGGCAGTTGAGGGTTCATGAAGAGAATTACCCCACGCATGACTTAGAGCTAGCCGCAATTGTTTTCGCGCTTAAGTCTTGGCGTCACTATCTTCTTGGTGAGAAATTCGAACTGTTCACTGACCACAAATCATTAAAATACTTATTCTCTCAGAAGGATTTGAATTTAAGGCAGCAACGGTGGATGGAATTCTTAGCCTCCTACGATTTTGAAATAGCATATACCCCGGGCAAGGGTAACGTGGTGGCAGACGCCTTAAGTAGGAAAAGGTTGTCCTTGAGTCCGTTGTTTGTTGAACGACAAAGCTTAGAATTCATCTCTATGTTTGACTTTAGACCCTCCGTTGACTTAGTACCCGGTCTGTTAGCATCCTTGGAGGTTAGACCTACACTTCTAGGACGGGTTGGTGAGGCACAGCGAGACGACCCACAGTTGGTTGAGATAGTAGAAAAGCTCAAAGGGGGGGAGTCGTCAAGCCATCTTCGTAGGTATACCCTAGACGATAAGGGTTGGTTACGAAGGGATAATAGACTTTGTGTACCACAAGACGAAGACTTAAGGAAGGCCATTCTTGATGATGCTCATCGCTCAAAAATGACCATTCATCCCGGCGGGGATAAGATGTACAAAGATATGAAGCGGGTTTTCTTTTGGGCCGGTATGAAAAAGGATGTGGCCGAGTACGTCGCTAGATGCTTGGTGTGCCAACGAGTTAAAGCAGAACAAAAGAAACCCGGTGGGTTGCTTCACCCATTAGAAGTTCCACTATGGAAATGGGAAAGCATCTCAATGGATTTTGTGGATGGATTACCAAGATCAAGGAAGGGTAACACGGGGATTTGGGTTATAGTAGATAGACTTACTAAAAGCGCCCATTTTATTCCCGTGAAAAGTAAGAGGACTGCTCCGTGGTTGGCTTCTGTATACATTAAGGAGATAGTTCGTTTGCACGGTATTCCTTCTAGTATAGTAAGCGACCGTGACCCCATCTTTACTAGCGAATTTTGGAAGAGTTTACAAGAGGTGGTAGGGACTCAGCTATGTTTGAGCACCGCATATCATCCTCAGACAGACGGCCAGACCGAGAGGGTGAATCGCATTCTAGAGGATCTTTTAAGGCTTTGTATCCTAGACTTTGGGGGTACATGGGAAGAGCACCTTCCGTTAGTAGAATTCGCATATAATAATAGCTTTCAGTCTAGTATTGGCATGGCACCTTTCGAAGCTCTTTATGGAAGGCCTTGCCGTTCGCCTACATGTTGGTGGGAATCTATCGATAAAATCCTACTTGGACCCGATATGGTTAGGGAAACCTCGGAGAAGATTGAGTTGATTCGAAGGAGGATGAAAGCAGCACAAGATAGGCAAAAATCGTATGCTGATAAGAGGAGGACAGATCTTGAGTTTGACATTGGGGACATGGTTTTTATTAAAGTATCTCCGTTACAGAATGTTGTTCGCTTTGGGTCCGTGGGGAAATTAGCACCAAGGTTTGTAGGGCCGTTTCCTGTAAAAAAACAGGATTGGGAAGATGGCATATAGGGTGGAGTTGCCTGAGAAACTTAGTGGAGTACACGACGTATTCCATGTATCACATTTGAGGAAGTGTTTGCACAAGACCGCGGAGGTGGTAGAGCCGAGTTTGCTTAAAGAGGTGGAAATAGAGCGTGATGCAACAATTAGACGAGCTCCTACATGCATTCTTGGGTCGGAGATCAAAAAGTTGAGGAATCGAGAGGTCAGACTGGTTAAAGTGCAATGGGGAGATGATGAGAGCAGCGCAACTTGGGAGACAGAAGAGAAGATGCGTTCGTTGTACCCTTTTCTTTTTGACGGTATGTCTTTTAATTTCTCCTTTATCGCTTAGCTTATCTTATCTTATCTTTAGTATGTCCTCTCATTAGTATCTTTGACCTTTAGTTAGGATAATCCTATGGTTGAAACATGTGTTTGAGACATGTTATGTATGATGGATGCAAAATGGATGCAAGTGTTTGCTAGTGGTTGCTCGTGGATGCATATATACACACACTTTAGGCACTAGATCGGCTCAGTCACTACATATTGCATATTGCATATATATGGATGTATTTAGTATAATGTATGTATAATGGTTGTACCATCATATGGATGCTGCATTCGGTTGAATGGGTGTGCACGCATATAGAAGTAGTATGTAAGCAATTGGGATCTTTTGCATACATAATGGATTCATGACACTTACATAATTTGCATTAAGGGGGTCAACTGAATCAGTAGACCGCCTGAGTTCGCATTAGGTAAGGACATGTACACACACTTGCATATGATCATAAAGCATTAGAAGTCTTTTAAGGACAATGGATGCCTGTGTATGATGGATGAGTAGATGGACGTTTGGATGGTAGGATATACATTCTTCCAGACTTGAAGATTTCGGGGACGAAATCCTAAAAGGAGGGGAGAATGTAACACCCCGAATTTTCTATTAACACTAAAGTTGCTAAAATATTAATAAGTGTGTAAGAGAGGGGATGTATCTAATATGAATATAAAAATATTAATAAGTGTGTAAGAGAGGGGATGTATCTAATATGAATATAAAAATATTAATAAGTGTGTAAGAGAGGGGATGTATCTAATATGTATATAAAAACAATAATAAGTAAAGGGGGATGTATCTAATATGTACATTGTAGAAAATATATATATATATATTTATGACATGAATAGAAGTTTATTAATATGCTGAGTGTTTGCTGAGTCACTTCTGACTCATTGCTGAGTCAACAAGATAAACCCCATCTTGTCTGAACGGCTGCGGTTATTTCTAGGTTAAATCTAATGGCCTAAATGAATTCTAAAATCTATAAATAAGTGGGTAGACCCTAGACCTAAATCACTTGTAAAATTAGAGAAGCTACCGTCATGCTGCTTCCATGGAGTTCAGCATAGCCGTCACAATCTAAGAAGAGGAAGCCTAATCATCTACAACTAAATTCTTCTCAACAAAACAAATCAAAAGATTCTTTCTCTAATCCTCTTCTTTAAACTGTGAGTATGATGATTCTCACAAGACTATTACAAACTAATTTGACTCAGTTATGAATGGATCACAAGAAAGTGATGTGATTTGTAATTGTAAATCCTATATATTGTGGATCTCTTATTATGTTATTATGTTGTCGTATGATGTAAATTATATATGCTATGTCATGCTATGTTGTAAATTCTCTTATGCTATGTCGTGCTATGTTGAGAATCATGTCAAGCTATGTTATACTATCATACTATGCCATGTTATAAATCATGCTATATTATGTTGAAAAATCATGATGTTGTTGGATCATGCTTAAAGTTATGTTTTTTTTCTTAATTTAAATGGATCTTGTTTATGGGAATTTTCCTATTAGGTTAGGTGTACCCATAAACTTTAAACTATAATTAAATAAAACTTGATTATGGGAATTTGCCTATTGAGTTAGGTGTACCCATATAAAACCATGTTGTTAAAAAATTAGATGATGTTGATTCACACATGTTCATATGTAAGTTTATGAAAATTGATTGAGATTATATTAGGTGAATTTTGAACAAGTTGACACCTTTAGGTCCATGACATGTATAATCTATGCAAGTTGGACATATGCAAGTTTCACCCCTTATTATGATTCATTTGGTCACATATACATGTTGTTATTATGATAATCTCTTTTATGCTATGAGTTAGGCTATTCGAGTCTAACATATATTTTGCGAATAAATGTTCAAACGTGTGGTAGGGGTAATATTAGGAATTAATAAATTGGGTGCAATTTTGTAAGATTTTGCATACCATGAATGGATGTCCATAATTGAGTCAATTATGGACATTGTTAAAAATTGGAAGTAATTAATAATTCAAGTAGGGAATTATTAAAATTGGGGGAAAGTGGATTATTATTAATCATCAATGCTTAGGACACGAGGTTGGACCCGTTTGTGATGTAAACCTGCCCGGACCCGCCCGGCAAATCCAGTAGTCACAAATGTCGGCCCAATGTGAGAGGTCCTAGGCCCAAACTAAAGCATAACAGTTGTAAAGACACGAGGTTAGACTCTTTTATGGTGTAAGACTGCCCGGACCCGCCCGGCAAATCCAGCTGCCATAAATGCCAGTCTAATGTGAGAGGTCTTTATGAGGTTATGTCCTTAATGAACTAAGAAATACTTAACCAGATAATCATGTAAGGTGGGACATGGGGGTTAAGTAGGTGCCTTGGGTGGCATGAGGAATCTGGTGGTTGCCTTTAGAGGCATTTGAAATACGATTAGACTTAACCAAACACACATGTAAATGAACATGACTAAGTGGGTTAAGTGGGATGGACTAATGGGGACAAGCTTAGGTGGAATGCTTGTGGTAAATAGTGGGGGCCCATTTCAACCAGTATCCCAAAACGTATCTTTGTGGGCTCGACCCAAGTCGAGGACGGGACACGCATACTGGGTTTGACTATAAGAGGCCAAAACAGGGAGCGGTGGCAACGCAAGTCCAACGGGTTTCATATGCGTGTGTGGACCCGGGCTGGTAGGTAAGACGTTGTTGCATCGTGTAGGTATAAGCCGTGCATGTCCGTTGTATCAGGTTGCCACTTTAGGGGAGTGATACACCCCACTGTGGGGCCAGCACGGGTATCTACGAGTTAGGGAGCCGATCGAATAATGGGAAGTAGGGTACACCTAGTGGAGATAGGGGCAGGCGGCACCTATGTAGTCAGCTAGGGGTACGTAAAGCCATTGGGAAAGTTTCTAAGTGAAGCTAAGTGGGATGAATCTTTAGGGTGACTGGTGTGGTGCAGTATAGTGTTTATCCTTTAGTATTTAGGAGCGCCTATAACGTTGCCTTTAGCGATTGTCTATGTCCTTAATCTGCTCTTCATAGACATTTTCTTGTTTTCCAGCTTATGCCTTAGTCCAGTTATTTTGGTAATAGTATTGTAGAATTATCATATTCACCAGACTTTATGTCTGACCCCCTCTTTTCCATCCTTTTTCTCCCTTCAGGTCCGCAGGTTGGGCCAAGTTCTAGTGGAGTCTAGTTGGATCGCTTATCTTCTGGAAAGCTTGGACTGCTGAAGTAAAGTCCAGCTTGTTATCTTTCTTTTTAATGGCTATTCATGTAATGGGATTATGTACTTGTTTTATCAAGATAGATATTGTACTTGACATTGAATATGGTGTTATGATGTAATCAAACATGTTTTGACTTCTGCTACAATGAAATAAAGTTTTTGAATTTCTAAGTACTATTTTATATCTGTCATGTTGTAATTTTACTGTTCTATATTCACTTAAAACCTCCATGGAAGTTAATGCATTCCCTTTGTGAGTGACATTAATGGACGTGGGGTGTTACACGTGGTATCAGAGCATAAGGTTACCAGAACAGATAAATTTTTTTTTTTAGAAAAATATTTTTTTTTTCTAAAGTATTTTTGGAAGAAGTGCTTTCAAAAAAAAAAAAAAAAAAACATGTTATTTAAAGAGAGTTTTTATGAAAAACATAATCCCAAATAGCCACATCCTTATCTTTATCTTTCGAATTCTCCATTTTGAATCTTTCCTTTTTCGTTTCAGCATGGCTGAAGATCTTAATCTCCCAGAAGGTGTGACGATTCCAGGGTGGTTTAGGAGATACTTGGAGGCTAGGGCCACCACTGCAGGCCCAGCGGATACTCCTCCACCCCTAGTTGCACCCATTCCTCCTCCTCCTCCTCCTCGTGTTGACACTTTTGCAAAGACGTGCAAGGAATTCAAGGCTATAGGAGGAAAAACTTTTCAAGGGACTGAGACGTTTGTGGAGGCCAGAGATTGGCTTAAGGAGACTGAGGAATTGTTGGATATCTTTGAAGTGGAAGATGGGAGGAAAGTCCGTTTAGCTGCTTGGTTAATGAAGGGAGAGGCCTCGTTTTGGTTGGAGGTCACTAACGGGGAACGTCCAGTTGATTCATGGGCGGATTTCAGACGAAGGTTTGAGGCAAAGTTTCTTTCAAGGGCAGAGGAGAACTTAAATATGGAAAAATTCCTGGCACTAAAGCAAGGGAGCTCATCAGTAAAGGAATATGTCAATAAATTTAATCAGTTAGCAAGGTTTGGCTTGGAGTTGGTGAACACGCCAGAGAAGAAAGCTTTGAGGTTCGTTAGAGGCTTGAATGAACCGTTGCAAGGGTTGGCTATGACCCACATCCCTATGGGAGCCACCTTTGAAAAGCTAGTAGAAATGGCACTTATGCATGAGGATAAGGCAGTTGAAAAGAAAGGGGATCAGAAGAAACCCCAACAGCAAAATAAGAAGGGTGGTAAAAACAATTGATTTAGATTACAAGTAAATCCAAATCCAAAATAAAAGGGAATAACATCAAAACTATGATAGGCAAAAGAACGAAAACAAGGTGATAAATCTAGCATGATATAGCTTGAGATAATTGGTTATAACATCACTGGCATATAGAATAATAGTCCCAAAACATTAGGATTACAAATCTAGCATAATAAGGTGATAGTCATGATAAAGGTGATAATCTAAACTTGTGAAAAGTAGATTGATTCAACATCACAGGCATGATAATACTATGGACATGAAGGAGTTTGATATACAACATGAATAGGTCCAAACTGATTTCATAGCAATATTCCCAAATGTCAAAATCCAAGATGGAAACTAGAATAGATGTGAATCGATTATCATACATAAGTCCAATTTCACTTTATCTCATGTCCAAATTACAATTAACAAGTTTAAATCTCAAAGTAACTAGAACTTATAGTGCGCGGATCGAGAATTTAGAAAGCAGAATCGAAGCTCTAGTCGAACAACCCCAATATGCAATTCCTAGCCGTAGTCTTCAAGAAATAGTCTTCGTGTTTTATTTTAATTTACTTATTTCAATTATTTCAGAGGCAGCATAAGGAGAGAATAAAATGGTGTAATGAGAATGGGGTTAGGGGGTTGTTTATTTAGGTTTAGGATTACGAACATAGACAGAAAATAGGTCTAGATACATCGCAACGCACCAGACTTGAAATCTGGAATTCGACACCAGGTCGACCCCCAGGTCGACACTATGGTCGACCTGGTCCCTGGGAGGTCGACCATAGTGTTGACCCCCAGGTTGACCTGGTCTGGGCGGAAATTTTCCTGCCCAGCCCGCTCTGGGGTTTGAATTTGAATTTTCGAATTCGAATTTCGAGCTGTTTTCGATTCTGAAAATCTATGAAACTTCGGAGGGTCATAACTTGGTCAAACGGACTCCTTTTTTTGAAAATTTGGACTCTATCCCAAGCAGAATTTCGAGATGAACGCAATGGTGCAACCCGTTTTCCCTGATTCTTATTTTAAAATTTAATTCTGCCTTGATTTATGATTTATGTTATTAAAATACAGGGTATTTCATTCTCCCCTCCTTAAAAGATTTCGTCCCCGAAATCTCCAAGTTAAGAAGAATGTGTCCTACCATTCAACATCCATCTACTCGAAACATCATCCACAAGTAGTCATTGTCCTTAAAAGATTTCTAACGCTGTATGTACATATGCAGAAAGAGTGTGTATATGTACTTATATAATGCAAAAGATCAAGTCGTTACTGATTCAGTAGACCTCCTTAATGCAAAATATGTTAGTGTAATGAGTCCAACATGTATGCATATTCCTAACATACTTTATAATCTCTACATGAGTGCACAAACATTCATTCATATGCAACATACAAATGATAGAATATCAAGTTTCCATCTATGTACAAGTATAAGCACTCATGCATATGCAATATGAAAAATGTGACTGAGCCGATCTAGTGCCTAATGTGTGTTATGTAACCAGTTGCAACCACTTGCAATCATCAACCATAACATGTTTCAATCACATGTTTACATCCAAAAGGGTTCTACCTAAGGTTCTCAAGATAGGATCGAGAAGATAACAAGAAAAACATGGATAGCAAAAGCATGTACATGATACGAAGGTATGTAAACTTATAGGAAATAGAGATCGAGAATGTACCCTAAAAAAGAATTGGGTATAGCGCGCGTATCTTCTCTTCAGTTTCCCAAGTTGCGTCTTCTTGGGCTTCACTCTACTATACTTTAACTAGTTTGACTTCTCGATTCCTTAGCTTCTTGATCTCCGTTCCTAAGATACGAATCGTAACTCGCCTCAATGTTGCTTCTCTTTCCACTTCTACGCCTTCAAGGATGCTTGGCTCAACCACTTCGGCAGACTCATGTAAGCACTTTCGGAGATGCGAAACGTGAAAGACATTGTGTACTCCGGCCAACTTCTCGGATAACTCTACCTTATAGGCCATCTGTCCAATCCTCTCGATGATAGGGAACGGTCCTACGAACCTCGGTGCTAACTTTCCAACCGCTCCAAAGCGAACCACATTGCATAAAGGAGAAACTTTTATAAAGACCATATCTCCGACTTTGAATTTTAGGTCTGTCCTTCTCTTGTCCGCGTAGGATTTCTGTCTATCTTGGGCCGTTTTCATTTGTCTTCTTATCAACTCAATTTTCTCGGAAGTGTCCCCTATCATGTCGGGTCCAAGTATGAGCTTGTCTGTCGACTCCCACCAACAAGTTGGTGACTTGCACGGTCTTCCGTATAAAGCTTCGAATAGTGCCATTCCTATGCTAGCTTGGTAACTATTATTATACGTGAACTCAACGAGAGATAGGTGATCTTCCCAAGTACCACCAAAGTCAAGAATGCATAGTCTCAAAAGATCCTCTAGTACCCTATTTACCCTTTCGGTTTGTCCATTTGTCTGTGGGTGATAGGCCGTGCTTAAACTTAGTTGTGTACCAACTGCTTCTTGTAAACTATTCCAAAATTCGCTAGTGAAAATCGGGTCACGATCGCTAACTATACTAGAAGGAACTCCATGCAACCGTACTATTTCTCGAAGGTATATAGACGCTAGCCATGATGCGGTCCTCTTAATCTTCACAGGAATGAAGTGAGCACTCTTCATGAGTCTATCTACTATAACCCATATGCTAGTATTGTCCTTCCTTGACCTAGGCAATCCATCCACGAAATCCATCGAAACACTCTCCCATTTCCACTACGGAACCTCCAAAGGATGCAATAGCCCACCGGGCTTTTTCGACTCGACCTTTACTTGTTGGCACACCATGCACTTAGAAACGAATTCCGCCACGTCCTTTTTCATCCCGTTCCAAAAGAAAATGCGCTTCATATCCTTGTACATTTCATCCCCTCCAGGATGTAGTCATCTTCGAGTGATGCGCCTCTTCGAGAACTCTCTTTACTAAGTCTCTCACTTGTGGGACACATAGTCTACCATCACGCCTTAGCCTTCCGTTGTCATCTATGGCATACCTACTGAGGTGACTTGACATCTCACCTCTAATCAACTTGTCCATGATCTTGACTATATGTGGGTCTTCCTTCTGTGAAGTCCCTACTTGGTCTAGAAGCATAGGCCTTAACTCAAGAGATGCTAACGTGCTAGCCAACGACTCAACAACATGTGTGAAATCAAAGGTTGCTATAAACTCTAAACTTTTCCTTTCAACAAACAAAGGACTCAAAGTCAAGCTTTTCCTACTTAGCGCATCTGCCACCACGTTACCCTTGCCAGGGGTATAAGCTATATCGAAGTCAGACGATGCCAAGAATTCCATCCACCTTTATTGCCGTAGATTCAAATCTTTTTGCGAAAATAGGTACTTAAGCGATTTGTGATCGGTATACAACTCGAACTTCTCACCTAGAAGATAGTGGCGCTAAGACTTAAGCGCAAAAACAATCGCGGCCAATTCCAAGTCATGTGTGGGATAGTTTTTCTCATGAACTTTAAGTTGTCTACCCCCATAGCATATCACTTTCCCTTCTTGGA
The DNA here is from genome assembly GCA_030737875.1 of Allium sativum. Lineage (NCBI taxonomy): Eukaryota > Viridiplantae > Streptophyta > Magnoliopsida > Asparagales > Amaryllidaceae > Allium > Allium sativum. Next base: position 61,645,460 of record CM060910.1, on the reverse strand, counting down.
TTAGGACAGTGCCTAATCCCGTGCCGCACGCGTCTGTGTACACCGTAAACATCTTACCTCCGTCGGGTAATGCCAAAACTGGAGTTGTGGTAAGGGATATCTTAAGCCTTTGAAAAGCAACATCACACTCTATGTCCCATGCAAAAGCTAGGTTCTTCTTCGTTAACCTAGTAAGAGGGGCTGAAATCTTAGCGAAGTCCATAATGAACTTCCTATAGTATCCCGCCAAACCGAAAAAGCTTCTCACTTCCGTTGCGTTCTTAGGAACTTTCCAGTCTTGCACCGCAACTACCTTTGCGGGGTCCACAGCTATACCTTGCTTAGAAACTACATGTCCAAGAAACCGAACTTCTTTTCTCCAAAAATGACACTTGGAGAACTTAGCCTTTAACTCGTGTGCTCTAAGCGTATCCATGACTTCCTTGAGATGTCTAACATGTTCTTCCTCATCCTTTGAGAAGATCAAAATATCGTCCATGAAGACCACCACAAACTTGTTAAGGAACTCCCTAAACACCCTACTCATCAAGTCTACGAAGTACGCGGGTGCATTCGTCAAACCAAACGGCATGACGAGCCATTCGAAGAAACCATCCGGAGTCCTAAACGCAGTCTTGTCAATGCTATCCTTAGCCACTCTAAGTTTATGGAATCCTGTAGCTAGATCGAGTTGAGAGAAAACAGACGCTCCTACAAGCTAGTCGAACAAGTCATCGATTCTCGGTAGTGGGTGCCTATTCTTCTTAGTCGGCTTGTTTAACTCACGATAATCTACGCATAGACGAAGCGAACCATCAACCTTAGTAGCGAATACCACCGGAGCACCCCATTCAGAAATGCTTCGCCTAATGGAATTTTTCTCAAGCAACTCCTTAACTTAATTACTAAGCTCTTTTCTCTCTCGCGGAGCCATGTGTCTAACGGGCAATGCAACTGGCTTAGCATCATCAACAAGATATATATGGAAATATATCTCGCGTTTAAGGGGTAACCCCTTAACCTCATCAAAGACATCGGGATATTCTCGGACTACCCTTACTGATTGCAAATCATCGATAGACGAGTCAAGAGATTCTAGATAACATAACATGACAAGACCCATAGGATTACAAGAAATTTCAAGGGTATTACCAAGGCGAGTCACGAGTCTAACTACCCTTCGTTAACAATCGAGAATGGCTCCATTATTGGATAGCCAATCCATGCCTAGAATCAAACCGTATCCCATAAATCCGAGAACATAAGCATTACACGTGAATTCTACGCTTAAGATAGAAATCCTCAAATCCACACAAATCATAGATAAATGAGAGGAGCCACCAATTGGATTTGAAACAATAACGGGATTCTCAACTAGACTAGTACTTAGGTGCAGAGTTTCAACAATATCAGAAGAAATAAAAGTATGCGATGCGCCAGAATCAAACAAGGTTCGAACAGGATGATCAAAAAGATAGACTAAACTTTCGACAGAAATATTTCTACCTCGTTCTTGCGGAGTTACCGTGAGAGCGTGGACTTGTCCTCTAGAAGAAGGTCCAGCTCCCTGCCCTTGCTTCCTTGGGTAGGCCCTAGCCATGTGTCCTGTCTCACCACAGTGGAAATAGCCACCCATCTTCCTTTTCTTCTTCCTGCAGTCTTTGACCAGATGTCCAGGAATGCCACAGAAATTACACTTTCTCTTTTCATGGGGTTTGTTGTTCTTCCCGCCTTTCTTTGGATCAGCCCTCTTGTTCTGTGACCCTTCCCCCTTCTTATCTTGAGGCACTTCTGCTTTTGCCTCATTCTTGCCCTTGTCTTCCTCATTTAAGATTTCCATGTCTACTCACCTTTCGTAAGTAGCCCCCATAGGTATGTAGGTTATAGCCAAGCTGTGAAGTGGCTCATTAAATCCCTTGACAAAACGGAGAGCCTTCTTATGAGGATTATTCACTAAGACCAGTCTAAACCGGGCCAGCTAATTGAATTGATTGACGTACTCCTTGACCGTCATACTTCCTTGCTTAAGAGATAAGAACTTTTCCAGCTGTAGACTTCGTTCAGCTTGTGAGAGGAATTTCATCTCAAACCTTATCCTGAAATCCATCCATGTGTCAACAGGTCTTTCAGCGTTAGTGACTTCCCACCAATAGGAAGCTTCGTCTTTGAGTAACCATACTGCCAACTATACCTTCTGCCTATAGTCCACCTCAAAGATAACAAATAGTTCCTCAGTTTCTTTGAGCCAGTTCCTCGCTTCTACGAATGATTCAGTTCCCTTGAAATCCTTTCCACCCATGGCCCTAAAATCTCTACAGATCTTTGAGAAAGCATTTGCACGAGGAGGAGGAGGAATCACTGCAGCTGGAGGAGGAATATCTGCTGGGCATACATCGTTGGCCCTAGCCTCTAAGTACCTCCTGAACCAGCTAGGTATTGGCACACCCTCTGGAAGGTTAAGATTCCCAGACATGCTGAAATGAAAAAGAAAAAGATTCAAACGAGGAAACAAAGGATAGTGCTAATGGCTTTTGGGGAATAGCCTTTAAATAAAAGAAAACTTTTCTTGAAAAATGCTTCTTTGTAAACGGTTTTGAAAATAGTTTTAGAAGGTTTTAAAAACTTTTGCCCAGTCTGGTAGCCTTCCGCTCTGATACCAAGTGTAACACACCACCTCCGCTAGGGTCACTCACAAAGGGAATGCACTAGTTTTGGAGGAGCGTTATCGAGGTAAAAAATCACAGAAATACTACAAGACCGACATAAAGAAAACAGCGGAAGAAGATAAATTTCATTACTTTCTAAATAGTCAAAGCCTTTTTCATCCAAAGTACCGAATAGACAAAGTCATCATTTTCCATTACAACAAATTCTGTCTTGCGTAAATAAAGAAGCATAAAAGCTTAAAACAACAAAAATAGCATAATTCCCCAAGATAGCAGAAATGCAGCCATAGCAGAGCTCAAGATCAAACCGTACATGAGCTGAACCGAAAGCAAGAGAAATCCAAGCTAAGTGCTAGAGTTTCCTCCCTGAGAACCTAGGGGGGAACGAAAGAAAAAGAGGCGAAAGAAAACGGGTCAGTCATAAAGACTGGTAAGTCCTAGTGACTTTCAGCATAAAAACAGGTAAAGGTAACATGACATGTATAAACTGAAAGTAAACATAAGGATGCTGTCAAGATGGGCAAGATAGGCTAAGATAACATGATAAATCAAGTATAAATCAAGTATAGCATCGCATGTTCGAGATTCGCTGCACCAACTGTACTAGTATCCCAAACCCATGTCATATATTAACCATGAAATGACCGCTTGGCCCAATATCATGAAATGACCCATTTCGGGGTCCTACGGAACGATCCATTAATCGATCGGCTCCCTACAAGTTCTAGCTCGTCGTGTGTCTGTGTCATACGGCCCTATCACGAATGTAGTCACCTGTTCTAGGTCCACCATAAGGTGTATAAGCCCTAGGGTGCCAACCACCGACACGAATCAAGCACGCACAGTGTAAACCTACTGATGCCCAATGCCTTCTTTTTCAACTCCGGACTACGTGCACAACCATAGTCTGCCTGAACCTACACTGGCGCACCAACTCAGCCATCGTTCTGGTCGCTTACAATCAGCCCAGTAATCGTGCCCCACCATGCCTAGTTCCAGGGTACCATGATACATCTAAGTGGGTTACTGCTGAAATGGACAGCGTAACTAGGGTTTCCGTCCAACAAGTTAAGTGTTGTCATTTAAATTCGTGACTTAACCCTTATCAGTCCAGCATGTCAAGTTGGTTAAGTGTTGTCTTTCAATTTCATGACTTAACCCCACTAATCATGTATCAAGTTGGTTAAGTGTTGTCTTTCATGTTCATGACTTAACCCTATCATGTGGCATTAATTCATTAATGCACCCCAACCTCTCACATCAGACCTGTTGTTGTGGTCACTGGATATGCCCGGCGGTTCCGGGCAGATTTACACCACAACTTAGTCTGACCTCGGGTTTCAAGCGCGATATGACCAACTACCCACATTGGATCCTATTGTTTGCAGTCACTGGATTTGCCGGGCGGTTCCGGGCAGATTTACACTGCAAACTCAACCCAACCTCGAGTTGGCCATTTTCAAGTTCATTCTAGTGTCATGTCCATGTTCAAGTTTCATGTCAAGTTCGTGTCAAGTTTCATGTCAAGTTTCATGATTCATGTTCATAACCAATCCATGTTTTGCCTAATCTACCCAAATCGTATTCCCATCGCACGTAAATGTGAATTGATTTAGATTACAAGTAAATCCAAATCCAAAATAAAAGGGAATAACATCAAAACTATGATAGGCAAAAGAACGAACACAAGGTGATAAATCTAGCATGATATAGCTTGAGATAATTGGTTATAACATCTCTGGCATATAGAATAATAGTCCCAAAACATTAGGATTACAGATCTAGCATAATAAGGTGATAGTCATGATAAAGGTGATAATCCAAACTTGTGAAAAGTAGATTGATTCAACATCACAGGCATGATAATACTATGGACATGAAGGAGTTTGATTTACAACATGAATAGGTCCAAACTGATTTCATAGCAATATTCCCAAATGTCAAGATCCAAGACGGAAACTAGAATAAATGTGAATCGATTATCATACATAAGTCCAATTTCACTTTATCTCATGTCCAAATTACAATTACAAAGTTTAAATCTCAAAGTAACTAGAACTTACAGTGTGCGGATCGAGAATTTAGAAAGCAGAATCGAAGCTCTAGTCGAACAACCCCAATATGCAATTCCTAGCCGTAGTCTTCAAGAAATTGTCTTCGTGTTTTATTTTAATTTACTTATTTCAATTATTTCAGAGGCAACATAAGGAGAGAATAAAATAGTGTAAAGAGAATGGGGTTAGGGGGCTGTTTATATAGGTTTAGGATTACGAACATAGACAGAAAATAGGTCTAGATACATCGCAACGCACCAGACTTGAAATCTGGAATTCGACACCAGGTCGACCCCCAGGTCGACACTATGGTCGACCTGGTCCCTGGGAGGTCGACCACAGTGTCGACCCCCAGGTCGACCTGGTCCTGGGCGGGAATTTTCCCGCCCAGCCCGCTCTGGGGTTTGAATTCGAATTTTGAGCTGTTTTCGATTCTGAAAATCTATGAAACTTTAGAGGGTCATAACTTGGTCATACGGACTCCGTTTTTCGAAAACTTGGACTCTATTCCAAGCAGAATTTCGAGACGAACGCAATGGCATAACCCGTTTTCCCTGATTCTTATTTTAAAATATAATTCTGCCTTGATTTATGATTTTAATATGTTATTAAAATACAGGGTATTACATCATGTATATTTAGAATTTCAAATCAATTCATTTCAATAGTTAAATTATCTGACATTCATAATTCAGTTCATTAATGTAATTTTCACATCATACACATTCAACCATCAAATATCCTATAAACCGAGTAAATTCAGTTTATTTCCATTCCATATCATTTATAATATTTTATAACGATTTATTGCTATTTTTGTTTATTTAAATATAGCCAATTTGTTCAACCGACACTTTCGGCCGTAACGCGGCCATGGCGCTGTTTTTCTCCAGATTTGATTTACACATAACTGAAAATCTAACCATTGGATCTTTACATATTTTATATCATTGGAAAGATCTTTTCAAAGCGGACCCAACGGTTCCAGTTTTGGGAAAACCCGACTGTCGGATCTCCCGGTACAATCGTTTGAGGTTACGATTTCAAAATATGAACTACAGTGTCGTTATTCGATTTAATTTAATTATATATTAATATAATTCGTTCTGGCGTTGTTTTCATTTAGATTTGAATTTAACATTTCACAAAATCTAACCGTTGGATCTTTACAAATTTGGTGTCGTTGGAAAGATATTTCCAAAGCAAACCCAACGGTTTTGGTTTCGGGAAAATCCGATGGTCGGATCTCCCGCAATAATCGTTTAAAATCATGGTTTCAAAATACGAACTGCAGCTTTGTTATTTGATTTATTTTAATTATATCTATAAAAATATAATCCGTTCTTTGATTTCCACACCGTTTCATTTCATATATGTAATAAAAATAATATTTTTATCCAACAAATATCTATTTCAACACATGACTATTTTTGATGCTTCGTATATATATATATATATATATATATATATATATATACAAATGTGATTTTTATTGTTAAAACGATTTATTTAAAACATGTATATTTTTAGCGAATCCTATATATAATAAAATTGTGATTTTTATTGTTAAAACAAAAATTTCAAACATGAATATTTTATATACTTCATATACATGATAAAAATGTGATTTTTATCATTCAAACAATTTACTCGTCATATGAATATATTTTCCAACACATGAATATGAATCAAACACATGAACATTTCAGAAAATTTCGGCAGCATAACGGCATGGGGTTAATAACCGGCACCATCCCGAGTACGGCTCCTCGCACTACCTTACGCCTCGCAGCATTCCCTAAAGGGCTTATCCTTATAATCTAAATATTTCAATTCATTTTCATATCACAATGGATTTTTCCACAAACAATTCCAATTTTGTTTCAACCACAAACAATCATTATCAACCATTTGCATTTAACAACCAAATTTCATGTCAACCAAAATCCAAACAATCACAATCAATATATATCGTCCATGGTCTGTGGACGAGGGAAGTGTATATATATACGTATATATATATATATTTCGATTTCATTTCAATATCATTTCAATTCCATTCAACGCACATATGATTTTTACAACGTATATATAACTTATACATCGCACATACAACTTATACAACGCTTATACATGAGGTGTACAACGCTTATATAACACATACATCGATTATATAATTTATACATCGTCATTCCATATCGTTTATAATTTAGAAATCTCACTTTGGGTTCCACTCCTCCAAAAACTATAGGATGCTCCAAAAAATTCTCCGGTCTTCTAGAATGTAGAAGACGTCCAGACGAGTCCAATGTCTCTTGTTTCACTGGATTTCGACAACATAGCAAAAAAGATATGATTTTTATCTTGAAATCAAAATCCGTAGCGCTTTAAAATGTTATAAACAGTTTAAAATATTTACTGCCGTTACCTCTCAATAAACGTTCAAAACTAGGTATGGATTTTTCTTCGAATCCAAAGCACGTGAGTGAAATCGGAGTATGCCACCTCGAAGAGGGGGAAGAGGCGCGTAGATCGACCCTGGGCTTGGTGAACTCGACGGCGGCCAGGAGCTCCGGCAGCGCGATGAAAGCTGCGACTTTCGAGGTCCAGATCTTCATATATATGAAACGATAAAATTCGAGGCCAGTATGGATTTAGAGATTGAAGAAATCTCTACAAAAAGCTCTGAAGAATCAACCAATTTCGTTGAGTATTTTGAGGGGAATCAGAGGGAGAAAGATTGAACATCATCCGTCGCTCGATAATAGGGGTTATCGGTTTTGCAGAAGTGAAAAGGAACGTGATTAGGCGACGGGTTTTTATTTTAATTTTTAATTTAATTAAATCCAAAAATACCCTTTTCTTATATGAACTCTAATTCAAACCCAACGACCGTCGTCCCTAGCTAATTACCCCCATTCCGAACACAATGGAATATGTTTCGTAAGCCCATTCAACTGTTTCAGTCAGTTATTCTTCAAATTAAAATATAAAACATTCAAATATGGATTTGAACGTATATTTCAATTTGTCGGGGCCACATACTGATCCCACAAAACTAAATCTAGCTATGTTTGGACGATACGGTCCTAACAAAATTGATTTCGTCGAATTTGGAGATCGTTTAAAAAATGGCCATTTTCTGGTCGATCCAAATTGACTGAAATTTACCAAACACATTTTCCTTTGCCACGCTCACATATTAACTCCAAAAATTGTAGAATTTCAAAGTGGTTTCGTCGAAAACGGAGGTCGTTTGCAAAATGTTTGTTTTCAACGGCTATATAAACTCTATAGCGACCTTTCTGAATATTCATTTGGCCATAACTTTTGATTCCCACTATGAAATTTCGATTTTTCAAATTCGTTAGAAAGATATTCATAAACAGATTTAAATATTTTTGGTTTCACTAAAATCCGATTTATTTTGCATTCGGTACGGTCAGTCAAAGTTCGAATTCAAATTTTCAAACTGCCGCGCCATTTCAGGCCTTGTTTTATAATTAAAATAACTATATTTATTTTCCAACATCGATTGAAATAGACTTTTGGTCGTTATTATTTAAAATAATTCATTTTAAATATTCAAAATCCACTAAAATAGCCAAATTAAAAAGTTTAAATTGGTTCAGATTTTCCGGGTTGTTACACTCTAATAAGGGTCTTGTGATTTTTGTTTATATAATGAATATATGGAGCATGAGTGCAAGCGTTCTTCTAGATGCTTATTTATTTGTGGTTTGATAGACACTATTATAATATCATTGGATTTTGATATACAAAAAATGTTTTGGTGTACAGTAAGGTAAAAATCGTTCGTGTTTATCTATAGACTGGTCTTACTACTATCCTTTTCTTTCAAAGGGATTTTTATAACGTTAAACAAGTTTTTTGTGTTGTGAATTTATCATTGAATGTATTTCAGACTGATTCGGGTGAATTTTGCTTTGCTTCAAATGTGATTGGGTCAGACTGAGTATATTTCCAGGTTGGGTTCCGCTTGTAATTTTTAGAAGTTGGAAGCAGGAGGCTTCACCGTTAGATATTTAAAGTTATTTTCCGCTGTGACAGATATATGTTGTACTATGATGATTGGTATGTATATACAGTTTATTTTTGTAAAGAGATTTGATATATTATATTTATTCGTTCCGCTGTGAGATTCTGATGTTCTTTTTCTTCTATTCTAATATTTCTTTCTTTCTTTTCTCACTGTCTAATTTCTTTCTATTAAATATCTGGTGTTGTTTGATACTTGGGGTTTGGCAAGTAATACGGTTTTTATGTATTATTATCGAAATTCAAGTATCGAATTTCCAACCGGGCCGTTACAGTGGTATCAGAGCTATTGGTTTAGTGATAACCTAGGCTCTATGATGTAACTCGATAGAGACAGGGTTAGTAAAGCCCTAGATTGAGTTTGAGTGCATATATGAGAGCATGTATTTGTACTTTGACAAAAAATATATTTTTAAATTATTTTTGCCCAATATCTTTCATTAAGTAATGATTTTCTCAAATTATTATAATATGGGCAATCAATTAGATTTACTAAATGTTGATTTGAATGATATTTTTGGATTGTGTGGTTGATCGCTTGAATATAAACCTGAAAATGAATAGACTTGGTTGACCAGTCTGAAATAAATAAGTTGAATGATTTGAATAAGAATTCAAATTGGAATATTAAACTAGGATGATTTAATATAATAGAATGAGATTTCACTTATGAAATCAAATTTGATGGAAGTTAACGCAATATTATTCAATTGATGTTGATTATGTGAAACCAAAGTAAAAGCATACGAGAAATATTAATGTTGAATTGAAATGATTTGGTTGAATTGTTATGCCTTGTTTGTTTGTTATGTGTTGGATTGTTTGTATAGAATTCACCAACAGTTAAATTTAAAGTTGAATGAATTAAAAGTTAAGTAAATTAATTCTAGTATAACAAGTTAAACGGAATCGCTTATGGATTAAAACCAAAAGATTTAACCTAACAATGATGCCAAGTGTTTGATTTTGGAGATTTATGTAATCACAGGTTAGTCAATGAAATATTGTTTCACGTATTGGGTACTTACATGATAATTGAGTTAAGTATAGGTATGAGAAGACTATGAGGATAGAATTTGATTGAGTAGATTGCTTATAAATTGAGAAGTATGCTTAGTAACGCTTGCAAAAAGGTACACCCATGCAAAATTTAAATTTTTGTTTTTGGATTTAATCTTCCAACCATGTGGGTCGATGTATATATATATATTTGTTGAACTTGCAATATTGCAGATGTCCCTCCGTAAAAGGGAGACTTTACCATTTTTTTTTCAAAACTTAAGGTGTTAGAATTTTTTTGAAGTCTTTTGGAAAATTTGTTATAGGATATGAATTGGTTTTAAAATCAAATAGATTAGTTTTGGAAATAAAACTAAGTTTTAATTAAATGTTTTTATAAAGATAGTGGGTTTGTAGCATTCTTTTTACCTTAGTCCAGAGACAAAATTCTTTTAAGGGGGAAGGAATGTAACATCCCATATTTCTGGTCAACTATTTAAATTATTTTATTGTTTTAAATGTTGATTTGAATTTATATAACTAAATTTAATAATTTTGAATATTTGATTAATGTAATAATATTTTATTTTCGAAATGATCAGGATTAACTGAAATTGTAACTATAATATAATGTGACTTGGCAACATAAAAGGGTTTAGTGTTGTTTATATTTAATTATAATAATGATTTCGTTTATTAAACGACATTTAAATGTTTAATTTATAATTTTATTATATTATGAGCTGCATCGGCGCGGTAGTTTGTAATATTACGTTTTGAACTTTAATTGGACGTGTAAGATCCAATATAAGTCGGATTTCTTCGAAACAAGAAACGTCAAAACCTATTGGATAATATTTAGGAGAAAAATCGAGTTTTCATATTGTAGATTTTTCTTTATGTCCAAATAACGTTTTCAAATAGTCGCTATGGAATTCGTTTATAAATTATAACATTTATTTATTTAAATAAAAGTATTTTTATTTTATTTTTAATTTTGATTTGGCTTGGAATTCAACCCGGAGTATTTTATTTTGAAACTACATGAAATTCTACTCACGTATGTCCGATAATAATATTTTATTAATATTATATTGAGGTATTTTTAAAATGTTTTATTTTAATTTAATTTGGACCCTTAAAAAACTTTATTTAAATGATCTCTGTTTTTAACTAAACAAATTTAATTATAACCTAATAGCTAATTATTGATAGATTTGAAGTTTCGTGTCAATCAAAGTTATTTTGTGAGCATGGCAAAATTAAATGTAAATAAAACGACCATTTGGACTCGAACGAGCGTCGTTTGAGCAAACGGACTTAGAATTCAACAAAACAAGATTTATTATGATCATAATGTCAAACTATAGTTATTTGTCCATTCTCGTCACGATGGGAATTCATATGTGACCACAGGATTCAATAAACATCAATTGGAAACGATGATTGGCATGAAATAAAATATCGTTAGTCACGTCACGATAAAATAATATAAAATTATTAACACCCTCTATATATTCCCTAATCTTCAGCCTTCCAAAACCAAAATCATTCACCATCCATAAATTTTTGCAGAAATACCCTTCATCACGTTTTAATCTATATCTTCAATTATAGAACGAATTGGAGGGAGTTCCAAAGGGAAAGTTGAAAATCTGTGTGAGGGCTGCTCGCTGACCAAATTTAGTGAGCTATAATCATCCGTGGTGGCCAAAGATCGCGAAGAATAGCGAAAAATGATTTTGTTTTTATAGATTTTGGGGGAGCTACAATTGATTTCAGGCCGAGAATCCTAAAGGGATGTTGTTCAGGAGGAAGAGAGCTACGTTTCTTCTTTTGGTCGATCGGTCTGATATCCACCATGGTCGTCGGTGTGTTTATATGATCAGAGAAATGTTTTTTTTAGGTGCTGATCGGATTTTTTTTGTTTTCTGGTCGATTAAGTTGATGTTGGGTGATAGTCTCTGAAGATAGAAGTTGAAGAGGAAACCGGTGGATCTAACGGCGGAGGTTCGGTCATCCATAGATGCCGATGGCGGCGTGGATTTTGTTTTAAATGGAATCTGTTCATGGTCTTTTTCATGGTGGTCGGAGGAACATTAGAGGACAACATTGGGGGCACCGATGCTAGATGTTAAGGGGAAGTCGGCGGTGAGGTCAGGGTCGGTCTAGGTGCTTGCATGGCGGCGCAACAAGGGTTTAAAATTCGTAGTGATGAACTTTGGGTTTTGCAGAAAAGGAAGAGAAGAAGATCGCGATTTTTATGAGGCAGCAAAAGATGACACGTTGAACAACATCGATTACGTGATTAATGTTAACGTGGTTATATATTAAACGACAGTTAGAATGTAATTTATTAATTTATTTAGTTATTAATCAATAATTTATTGAAACCATATTTATTCGGTATCTTTTACAAATGATATCAGAAATTCACAAAACTAGATCTGTTGGAATCGCGGCCTAAATGATCGTGTTGATTTGGCTGGAATCAGAAGTCGGTGGTCAGAGGCACATTGGAGGACAATATTAGGGGCAACGATGCTAGACATTGAGGGGAAGTTGGCGATGAGGTCATGGTCGGTCCAGGTGTCTCCACGGCTGCGCAACAAGGGTTTAAAATTTGTACTGATGAACTTTGGGTTTTGCAGAAAAGGGAAGAGAAGAAGATCGCGATTTTTGGGAGGTAGCAGAAGATGACACGTTGAAGAACATTGATTACATGATTAATGTTGACGTGGTTATATAATAAACGGCAGTTAGAATGTAATTTAATAATTTATTTAGTTATTAATCAATAATTTATTGAAACCATATTTATTCGATATCTTTTACATATGATATCAGAAATTCGCAAAACTAGATCCGTTGGAATCGCAAAGACGAGGCCTAAATGATCGTGTTGATTTGGTTGGAATCAAAAGCTGTTGGAATTTTATGTAGTGTCAAATGCTCGTTTGAAGCTATATAAAATGATGCGACAACCGTCAATTGAATTAAATGGTGAGTTAACTCTCACACTTTTCTGGAATACTATGATGTGCTAAATTCATATAATTATATCTTATCATTGGATGGTTGGATGTTATGGATGTTATTTGTTGTTATATGTTGATAATTGATGTTAATTATATTTCGCCGTCTAAAATGCATTATATTAATGAAATCATTGCATATATTGTTGTCAAATGTTTTTGTGATATGTGATACAGGGAAGAACAGGTTGGAGGAATCCAATAGGATTCCTCAAATAAATTGTATGTTATTTGTTGTGCATATTATTCATACATATAAATTGTTTACCCCAGATGACATTAAAACCTATTTGGATGTTGATGATTGAATGGATGTTAATCGTTGTCGTGATTTTAGTCAATCGACATTATTGATTGAGTGGTTGACAGTAATGCCTAAATCTATTGTTTTATGACGTTGTTTTGCCCGTTAGGCGAATGGACAAAGTTAAGTTATAAAATATATTTTATAACTAAACTGAAGTTTTCAAGTTTATTTTATATAAGTTAATTAAAATAAAGTTTTATAAATATATTTATATTTATAACCATGTTTTGCAAAAGAATTCATTAAACGTTTTATATAACGAATGCTTATGTTGTTAATGAGTTTTATGAGCAAGAAGCCAGGAACTAACCTACGGGTTAGTAAAATTGAATGATTGTTTTTATAAAACAATTAAATGATGTTTTTAAATTAATTAAGTTGTTAATTAATTTAAGGGGGAAAGATGAATGGAAATCAGTTAATAGCGTAATTGACGTTTATGGTTGACAATGTTTTTAATTGAAACTGACGATTGAGTTAATTTGATTTAAGTTAATCTAATCAATAGTTTTTCGAAATATTCGTTAAACATAGCGAATGTTGTTAAAATTTAGTTAATAACTGTATTTTAAGTGATTTTCGAATTGTTTATTATTAATCAAGTTAATTACTATTTAATAACCATTTTAAAATGATAATTCATTCTATCCTTGGTTAATAATGAAATTAACTACTTTTAATGCAGTTAATGTTGAAGTAAATTATTATTTAAATTAATAACAATTTAAAAGATTACTTTTTAATTGAAAATTAAATTAAGAAGTGATCAAATAGGAATAATCTTTAAAAGGATTATAATCCACGTTTACAAACAAAGTTTGTAAATGTGACTTGTAAGCTAATGCAGAAGCTTCAATTAGATTTTACTTAATTAGGTAAAAGAAATTAACATGTAAAGTGGGTTTTCAAATAAAAGAAAATGGTTTATAAACATAGTAAATGGAAATGATATATCATATTTTTGAGCTGCCAACTTTTATTATCTTAAGATAAGAACGTTGTCGATCAAGGTTTGAGAAGTAATTAGAATACCCCAATTTGAACGACTTCACTATTATCTAGAGATAGTGTTAGCTTGTAATGGGTAAGGATGTTGAAATGATTTATTATTTTCAAAAAAGGAAAGATGAAAGGGTTTTTGAGAATATAAAACAATGTTTCCAAGATAAAGGGAATGAAAGATGTGTTATGAGCATGGTAATATTTCGAGACAAAAGGAATATAAGGAAGGGATTTGGGTAAATACATTTATAAGTTATGGTTAATGATTTCAAAGTAACGGAACAAAAGAGTTTTGTTGAGATAAGAATTTAGAATTGATTTATGAGAATCGATGGAATAGCGTTGATGAAATATTTTATATAAAGGACCCGAGCTTCCAATTTACTTAGAATTACCGTTATGATTTGATAGTTTAACAACCGATTATCAAATGAATTATTTATTGGACTTTTGATGTGTCGTTTCGAAGAGACCGAGATGTGGACTAGACCTAAGACCACTTCGAACAAACTGTGCGTTTGTGACTTACTTGTAGCCTATAAAGATGGAGCATTTAAGATCGTTGATCTTCATGAGTGGAAGAACTACTTGTCAAATTTCTGTAGATTGCAACCAAAGCTACCTGAATTGTGATTCTGTCGTGATTGAAATCCACGGATTGCAGGGACCTATCATTATTGATCCTTAGGGTGATTCTTATATAGGATGCGGTAGGAGGGTGCCTTCGATTCATCCTATTCCTAGATGATTTTTATGGATGAATGTCTAACAGAGTATTTCCTGGAAGTCACGTACGTTGATTTTTACAAATATACCAAGTTTGGTGGTGGAGAAAATTCTTTTTCTTAACACCCATAGTATATTTGTGGACATTAATTAGTGAATTGATAGATCTGGAGATGTGGCATTAAAAATAAATGGAGGTGTGCTATTCTAAAATGCAATTGTGACCTCAAGCCTCACAACCGGGAAATGACAAAAATTGGGCATGCAGCATGGCTAGTTGGGTCGCACCTAGACATGGTATATTTGTCACCGATCTAGAGAAAATTCATTTTGTTCTTCTTTCATTTATGTATCTTACGGATTACGGTTGGGCCGCCTACAACCATGGGTGACAATATATTCAATAAAATCAAGCTAAATGAGTTGTTGGTCATGTGTAGTCGGGTTGCAAAATGTTCTTGTTGAACCCCAGTGTATCCCCACTAGAGTACACAGATCGGAAGGTGGTCCCATTCCTTGTCATAATTTGAATCCAATCTCCAATAAGTTCCTTGCAAATATAATGAATACGTTGAACATGAGATGCAAGTGTTCTGCTAAATGGTTATTTATTTGTGGTTTGATAGATAATATCACTGGAGTTTGACATATCAAAACTATTTTGGGTTATAGTAAGGTAAATACCTTCCATATTTATGTGTAGACTGGTCTTACTGTTATCCTTTTCTTTCAAAGGGATTTTTATATTGTTAAACAAGTTGTTTGTTCTGTGAATTTATCATTGGAAGTATTCCAGACTGATCCGGGTGAATTTTTCTTTGCTTCAAATGCGCTCAAGTCAGACCGAGTATATTTCCAGGTTAGGTTCGTTTGGAGTTTCCAGAAGCGGGAAGCAGGAGGCTTCACTATTAGATATTTAAAGTTATTTTCCATTGCGATAGACATATGTTGTACTATGATGATTGGTATGTATATACAATTTCTTTTTGTAAAGAGATTTGATATATTATATTTATTCTCTTCGCTGTTAGATTCTGATGTTCTTCTTCTTTCTTGTATTCTAATATTTCTTTCTTTCTTTTCCTATCCTCTAATTTATTTCTATTAACTATCTAGTGTTGTTGGATAGCTGGGTTTTGGAAAGTATTACGGGTTTCGTGTATTATTATCGAAATTCAAGTATTGAATTTCCCTTCGAGTCGTTACGCAACGGAATTTGTTTCATGATTTTAGGTGGAACATACGATTTTTAATTTGGATTTGAAGGTGACGATTTCATTTTTTCTTTGTTGGTTTTGCTTCAGGAATGAAGGAATAGCTATGTATTTATAGGAAGAAGAAGCTTGGCACACACATATTTTAGACTGGGTAGGTCTACTGAATAGATGATTACTAAATTTAATTAGATTTAGGATACTTAATATACACAAAACTTATACACGAAGTAACAAGCTTAAACGACCACATCAATTCTCCGATCGTGATGAAAAATATAATCTTGCAATAATTTAATATTTCGGACACGATGAAATTGGTTTCGTCGAATTCTGAGTTTAATTGTAAAACTTCCTTTATAATTTCAAGCTGCTAAATAATATGCATTTATACTACGCATGGTCACAAAATAATTCCAATTGACATGGAATTGAAAATCTTATAATAATTGATCACTACAGATTTAATAAAATTAGTTTCGTCGAAAACGGAGGTCGTTTGAAACTTGGTTATTCTTAAATTCCATATTAAATCGATATAATATAAATCTATTCCGAAATAAACAAATCTATTAATAATAAAATATTATTAACTTATATATATATATATATATATATATATATATATATATATATATATATATATATATTCAAACAGAATTCTATATAACTTCCAAATAATCTAACTTGGATTTTAAACTCAATGTTTTCATTTTTAGGTTAAAACGATATTCAATTTATTTTAAAATTCCTTTTATTTTATTCTATAAATAATTATGGTTTATAAAAGATTTCATAGCGACTTTCTGAAAATTTGATTTGGGACATAACTTACAATCTACCAGCTGAAATCTCGACTTTTCATTTTTATTGGCAAACTATAGTTCAATAGATTCAAACGTTTCTTATTAAAACAAATTCTGACTTATAACCAATTTTATATAGTCGTCCAAATTTCAAAACGTAATATTACGAAATACCACGCCATTACGAACTCGTTTTAAATTATAATCAATACGTTCAAACGTCATTTATAAATAAATTTGTTATTATATCAAATATAAACTCAATTAAATTTCTTAAATTATCCAATTCACACAACATTGCCAATTCAACTATTTTCGACTTTTTCAGAATAAAATATATTATTCCACTATTTATATAAATTAAATAACCAATTATTTAATTCAAGTTATTTAAATCTCTAAATCAATTTTTAAATAACTAGATAAACTAATTATTCAACCATTAAATATCTTGGACATTACATTCCTCCCTAAAACGATCCAAACTTCCCCGATCCCCGAAGAGACGAAGGAGTCCGGCTTGTTTTGATAACATGACGCATCAGAATGCAAACACTAGAACATCTCATTGCTATTAAAACAATTTACATCAGAATACAAGAATATCTGAGTACGAATAAATATTACACAGTGGAAAAATAATATCAGAGATTAAAATACACAGCAGTGGAAATTAAATGTGTAAATACAATGCACAACGAAAATGCATCAATTAACACAACTGAAAGAAATACACGGATACAAAGCTTTCTGAATATAGCACAGCTGTAAACCAGAATTCTGTTAAATAGAAACCTGCAAAACCAAAACTACTAGCTGCTCGTGTGGAAAATATGGGCACCCAGAGTTTAGGCAAAAATAATAAACTCCAGGTCAGTCATGGGACTGGTGTGAGAACTTAAAACAATTATTAAAATCTAACTTTAAAATAAGGTAATTCACGGGACCACGCCGCATGTCACAGAATGGGTTTACTCCATGTGAATACCAAAACTTGAAATAAAACGTTTTAATAAGCAACGCAATGTTTTTTTTGGAAAAATGAAGCTATTTCAAGACTCAAATTCCATCACACAATGCAACACAAGCCGGAGGATAGAGTTTTACCATATAATAGCCAAACATGCTTGGTACGCTTTAAAACAGCTCGTTTTGATATTACTATAAGTGCATAGTGTATCAAACAACTTCAAATATAAATCTATCAATCATAGACGAGATAGGTACCATATATTATGTCGCTATACTAGTTTTATAACTGAAACCAAAAATGTCGTATTGGAAATTGGATTTCCTACATGAACCAAGGCAAGGGATCTTCCTTCTAGTTCGAGACACTCTAGCCCTTGCCTCGGGATTCAGCTGCAACTGCACATGGAATCTGGCAGAGCCAGTCCACACTTACTTTTGTGGATTGACAATTCCTGAACAATACGTTTCCCTACCATATGGGGCAAAAAATCTGGCCAGTATGTCGACCATCTAGAGCCAGTAGGGACTCAAATCCGAGGTACCTTGCTTTCCAACAACCACATAAGTAAAATGTTTGGTGTCCATACCATGACATCACTCCTAGCTAAAAAGAAACGCATGCAGTCCATGCGGTTCCTCATCCCGTTTCTGGTTCACACCGAGGTGTGAGGCTCGCGAATTAATGCTACAAAAAGTTGCGCTATTTAAAGCCATGCTTTGATCATCATCCACAAGATTCTTCTTTTCAACAAAAGCCTTGATCATTTGCATCTTAGCATGCCACATTGACAATTCACGCCATACAACTGATGTCTATCAATATATAACCTCTAAGCTCATACGTCTCACAGAAGGATGTTAAGCAAGAGAATAAATTATCCGCCACCAAACAGATATATATTTAATAGAAATCAATCAACACATAATGAAATCCAATGTCAGACACGCATCCATTTACAAGTTCGTTCCGGGTCAGAACGAAATCGGAGGCACCTTATTCCTCATCCCATATGTCCAATACAGGAGAAAGGCCCTTGCATATCCGAACAATCAACAAGTACGTCCGGACAACTACCACTATAACCCTTTCAAGTCAGCAACTCCAATCAAAAGCATCAGTAGAAATCCATTCGATGTGAAGATCGTCAGTCTTGCACCATCTTCAATATCTTCGACTTTTAATCGTCGTATCAGTTATTCAGAATGGGTTAAACCCGTTCTTTCCGAATAACTCGCGTATCATTGTAATCATGTGATAAATAAAGATAACACACACATCTTATTCCAATCCAGAATATTCTTTTATTAAAATATTCATATCATTTGGGACGGGTTCCCATTAATTTATCAAAGATAAATTCTTTTAAGCTGCTTGTTTAATCTTCCTTTCAATATCATTTCAAAAGATTTTTATATTATCCTTTAACAATTTTAAATCTATTTAAGGTTTATAAAACTAATCGGGATTACCGAACCTTACCGAAGTAATCTTTTAAATTTATTATCCCAATCCCAAACTATTAATCCCATGAAGTAAAACTGGTGATACACCACATCTAACACCCACTGTGTTATCAATAAATTTAATTACCGTTTCATGTTCAAATCTAATTAAAGATTTAACTATCACATGGAGTAAAACTGGCAATACTCCATCTCGAAGACTTACTCGAATTCGGAAAATTTAATCACCTTATTCACATTTCAATCTAATTAAAGATTCATTAAAACTCTATCTTAGTTTTAATCAACCAAAAATCATTATTTTATAATTATTCAACTTTAGGAAATCAATCCTGTCTTTAACTGGGTCTAAGAACAAATGTCGTTTAAAAACACCGTTCCCAATAAACCCAAATCATCTTCCATTAAATGGAACTTTCACGGAAATCATAATAGTGTATAATCGATATAACTTTCTGTATCGTAGTAATACTATAAACGAAATAACAACGAAGCCTTTTAAATTCCGTATATAGTAACGGTCTTCCTTCACGGAACCTCATCTCGATTATTACCAAATTGAATTCCATTCCAATTTCCTTTATATTAAATTGGAAAACTTTACTTAGGAAAATTTCCATTAAATCTTAACAAAAATATTTATAAATTCCAAATCTTAACTTCATTATTACTTGGGTTAAAGAACAAATGTTATTTAAAACACAGTTCATGACAAACAAAAAATCCAATTCGATATCAAATACAAGGCTCTGAATAGAAATTATACTGACTTATATTCAATATCAAATTCTGAAACTAATGAATATCGTTTTTGGAATAACGATATCTATATCTTCCAAATTCCTCAACAATATCCGTATAATCACGGAATCCCATATCGAAATATTTTGATGATTATTTCCATTCGAATCCATTCCAATTTATATATTGGAAAATTCTGGTTAGGTTAAAACCATTTCAATTTCCATTTATTTATTTTGCAAAAAGCATGAAATAAATATTTCTAGTTATTAACTAGTTCATTCAGATAAAAATATCTTTTATCTTTTAAAATATGGAATTTTTCATCCAAATACTCTCCAAACCATTAATTATGATTTTACATAATTTATTTATATTTTTCTAATTTTTATTAAGGCCCTTACGGTCAATTTCCATAAATGGTCATCGAACTACGTTTAAAGCGATCATTTCAGAAATTGATTTGGACATATTTTAAAATCTACCGTTAGATTTCAAATCCCTTATATTCATTTGAAAGCTCTTTTTGATACGAGCCCAACGGTTCTGGTTTTAGGAGAATCCGACGGTCGGATCTCCCGTTACGTCCATATGAAGTTCATGGTCAAAATTCGTGAATGGTCGCGGCGCGGCGCGTTCTATTCAACCCATTAGAATATATATATATATATACACACACACATACACATAATATATATATATATCATCGATTTTCGTTTAAAATATATTTTATAAAAATGTTAATGAATTCATTTAAAACCGATTTCACTTCCATTTCCAATTTAAATTAAACCTCTTATATATTATATAATTTCAGAATGATAATATTTTCAAAATGTCTGTTTTTGAAATCAGACTTTTAAGTTTTCATTTTAGAAATGATTGAAATCGATATAAAATCCTTTCGAGTGAAAATAGCGTTTCTACTTAACTCGACTTCATTCATTTATATTTTTGCATCCATCCTAAATCAGACATTAAAATCTACTTTCCGTTTTCATTGTATTTTATAAAAACATTCCTATTTATTCCGGATTGGAATAAAATCTCAACTAATATCCATATAAATAAATTTATGTGGATTATATACCTCATAAACATCCAATGACAGTTGCGAACAACTATCACATCCAAATTGACATCCAATGTGTATTTATAATCCATGTAAGCCGTAAATAAATAATTAACTCTTACAGCGGTGTGTCGACCAAATGATCGACATGCAAACTAATCACTTGGGGTTTGTGTAAGCCAAATATCATTCCAATACCCGTTTGGAGTTTTCAAACAACAACAGTCAATTCAAAATTATCACTGGTTAATAAATTTAAACAGTTTTAATTCAATTTGAATTATTTTTCTAATTAACCAATTTTCGCGGTTTAAATTATAAAATATTTATAATTTAATTTCAACTACCACATTAATGTTAACGTTATTTTTAATATATTAAACATTTCAACATCACGAACAAAACACAACACAGTCAATTAAATCATCCATGGTCTGTGGACGACAGGGAGGTGAGCTAACAAGCACCGTACACATTTTCATGATAATTAACACATATAGAAATCTACAATGGCTATCGATATATATTTTTATATGTGAATACAATAAGATGATAAAATAATTTTGACTGATAAGGAGTTCTCACTTTGGTTTGCACTCCGTCATTCTTTATTTCTAAATTTCTTTTTTTAAACTTAATTAAACAACCGTTTAATTTAGTTCAAAGTCCAACTGGTTCCGTTTCAGTTCTGGTCAGTTCCATGTTGTGGAGTTTGTCGACACGAGTCCAACGCAATTGAAATCATCGAATTCTGACCTCGTATGACAAAGTTATGGATTTTTAAACATTAATTACATTTTTAAATAATTAATTAATAAATAAAAATTAAACTAATTACATTCCTTCCTCATCGTTCCTCTTTCTGTGTATAACTGAACCCAATGGTCCCCCGTTCTCTCTCCAAATCGCACACGATCCGAGGTGTTGAACCTCGATCAGGACCCTCCATCACTAAGCCCATTCACCCCTCTTCCAACGCTGGTGAAGGCGCCAGTCTCAAAGCACCATCTTGCCCTGAAAAACTCAGGCGAGCGCAGGTTGTTTATGCCTTGAAATCTCTCCAATCTTTGGACGAAAACCGATCTTAACCGTTGGTTGTAACGATCTCAAGGCCCTCTTCGATTTTGTAATAGAAAGTTCTTGTAAACGATTCATGAATTAAGGGAAATTTTCGGATTTGGTTTGGAGTTTCCTTGCCGTTTAGATTAGGTGGCAGCGACTGTAAGAATGAGGAAGGGTTAGGGTTTTGATTTCCTCATAGGGTATATATATATATAATATATATTAATATTTTAATTCACTTATTAATTCAATTTGCGCCCAAGCTCCAAATCAAACCCAAAAACTGATCTTCCTAACCAAATACCCCCATTCCGAACACAATAGGATATGTTTCGTAAGCTAATTCAACTATTTCAGTCAGTTTTTACCAAAATTAAAATATAAATTAATTTAACGTTCAATATTGAATTTCAACGTACATTTTAATTTACCGAGGCCACATACTGACTCTAAAAATTATGGAAATTGAAATCTAGCTACGTTTTGACAATACGGTCCTAAAAAAAATAATTTCATCGAATTTGGAGACCGTTAGAAAAATGACCCATTTTAACTGGTCGATTAAATTTAAACTGAAATTGAAAACACATTTAAATTTACTATGTTCATATATTAATTCCAAAAATTATGAAATTTAAAACATGACTATAATTTGACATTTCGGATCCAATAAAAGTGGTTTTGTCGAAAATGGAGGTCTTTGCAAAATGGCTATTTTTAAGGGCTATATATAATTTAAGATGTATATAAATTCCATAGCGACTATTCTGAATTTTAAACTGAACATAACTTACGATTTATAAAGTGAAATATCAGTTTTTCACATTCGTTAGAAACATATAGTTAAATAGATTCCTACATTTCTTGTTTTGTCAAATTGTGATTTATTTTGAACTCTGTACATTCATTTGAAATTAGAAATCGAATTTTCAAAGTACCGCTCCATTTCAAGCTCGTTTTATAATTAAAATAAATTTATACGTTCTATCTTCGATTCAAATAAATTTTTAGTCATTATTATTTAAAATAAATCATTTAAAATATTCAAAACCCATTAAAATAGATAAAATAATAATTTTAAATTGGTTCAGAAATTCTATGTTGTTACAATCTCCCCTACTTCAAATCTTTTCGTCCTCGAAAAGGAACGGAGCTGAAAGTTGTTTAACAACCATCTCAACTTTCTTTCTAGCTTTCATTCTTCAACTTTTTAGTTTCTAAGAATTTTCTAATTTCTGAAAAATTTGGCTAACACCTTAAATTTCCAAAAAAAATCGACATAACCTCCTTTTACTGGCTGATCGGTAAAACCACAACTTGCCTCACAGGCCCCTCATCAATCAAAAGAAAAGAAAAAGCCAAGCGGCTTGCCAATCGGCTCGTAAAATCATAAAACCCAATGAATATAGTAAACATGTACCTATTTATCGGGCATACAATTTTATTCCTCTTCTTAGCTTTCATGCTATGACCTGTTCAATATATACATGTATACGTATGCAATTCCAATCAATTTTTAATTTAATTCCATATTTGATTCGATTTGGCTAAATTTTCCTTTTATTCTCTTATTTGTTTTATCATTTCAATATTTTTATTAGTTAAACTAATAATCACACATCACAACCAGCAATCAATTAGTTGATTAGGTTTTCAAACATATATAGCTTTTATATATATTCAAAATCATATTTTAGTGCCAAATCACAAACAATAAATTTTAACTAAGTTTTGGTTCTCACACCAGTCAATTGGAAATATATAGATATCCACCTTTGAAACTTCAACATAGACATTGATGATATAGCTACAATCATCAGAATCATCTCCAGGCGACTAGAGTGTGATTCTATATCTATCAGTACATTTGAGATTTCAAATATACATTTATGACGTGTATATGCAAAATCTTCATATACTCGATGGTCCAAATTCAATATAAAATAAAATACTCAAATACATATAATAAGTTTCAAAACTAAGTTTGATTTTAGTAAATAACACTCCACAAACTCATTCTAGGGTATTACTAACCTTATCTCTAACGAGTTCTTCTTATACGATGTTATTGATCCTATCTCTGATGAATTCTTTCGTTTGGTTCTAATGTGTCTTGTTCTCGTGCTTCATAAACCAAAGCTCTGGTACCAAACTGAATCGACCCAAACTTCCCGAACCTCGAAGAGATGGAGGAGTATGGAATGTTTTGAGAACACGATGCATTAGAACGCAAACACTAGAATATCTCTTTGCTATTACAACAATTTACATCAGAATACAAGAATATCTGAGTACGAAAAACATTACACAGGGGAAAAATAAAATCAGAGATTAAAATACATAGTAGCGGAAATTAAATGTATAAATATAATGCACAACGGAATACATCAACTAACACTGCTGAAAGAAATACACGAATACAAAGCTTTCCAAATATAGCTCCAGCTGTAAACTAGCATCCTATTAAATAGAAATCTGCAAAACCAAAACTACTAGCTTCCCATGTGAAAAAAATAGGAACCTAGAGTTTAGGTGAAAACAATAAACTCCAGGTCAGTCATGGGACTGGTGTGAGAACTTAAAAAAGTTATTAAAATTTTACTTTAAAATAGGGTAATTCACGAGACCTCACCGCATGTCACGGAACAGGTTTACTCCATGTGAATACCAAAACTTGAAATAAAACGATTTAATAAACAACGCAATGCTTTTTTGGAAAAATGAAGCTATTATAAGACTCAGGTCCCATCACACAATGCAATGTAAGCCGGAGGATAGAGTTTTACCTTATAATAGCTAAACATGCTTGGTACGCTTTCAAATAATTTTGATATTACTATAAGTGCATAGTGTATCAACCAACTTCAAATAAAAATGTATCAATCATAGATGACAAAGGTACCATATATTATGTCGCCATACTAGTTTTACAACTAAAGACGAAAAAATCATATTGGAAATTGGATTTCCATCATGAACCAAGCCAAGAGATCTTCCTTCTGATTCGAGACACTCTTGCCTGTGCCTCAGGATTCATCCGCAACTGCACCTGGAACCAAGCAGGGTTGGTCCACACTTAATTTAGTGGATTGTCAATTCCTGAACAATACATTTCCCTACCCTATGGGGCATAAAATCTAATCAATATGTCGACCATCTAGAGCCACTAGGGACTCAAAGAGGTACCTCGCTTTCCAACAACCAATAAGTAAAATTTGTGGGCTCCATACCATGACATCACTCCTAGTTAAAAAGAAACGCATGCACTCCCTGCGGTTCTTCACCCCATTTCTGGTTCACACCAGGGTGTGAGGCTTGCGAATTAACGCTACACAAAGCTGCGCTATTTAAAGATGTTCTTTGATAATCATCCACAAGACTCTGCTTTTCAACAAAAGACTTGATCATTTGCATCTTAGCATGCCACATTGACAATTCACGCCATACAACTGATGTCTATCAATATATAACCTCTAAGCTCATACATCTTAGAGAAGGGTGTTAAGCAAGAGAATAAATTCTCCGCCACCAAACAAATATATATTTAATAGAAATCAATCAACACAGAATGAAATCCAATGTCAGACACACATCCATTTACAAGTCCGTTCTGGGTCTGAACGAAACCGGAGGCACCTTATTCCTCATCCCATATGTCCAATACAGGAGAGAGGCCCTCGCATATCCGAACAATCAACAAGTACGTCCGGACAACTACCACTGTAACCCTTTCAAGGTGGCAACTCCAGTCAAAGGGATCAGTAGAAATCCATTTGATGTGAAGAACGTCGGTCATGCACCGTCTTCAATATCTTCGACTTTTAATCGTCGTATCAGTTATTCAGAATGGGTTAAATCCGGTCTTTCTGAATAACTCGCCTATCATTATAATTATGTGATGAATAAAGATAACACACACATCTCATTCCAATCCAGAATATTCTTTTATTAAAATATTCATATCATTTGGGACAGGTTCCCATTAATTTTATCAAAGATAAATTCTTTTAAACTGCCTGTTTAATCTTCCTTTGAATATCATTTCAAAAGATTTTTATATTATCCTTTAACCATTTTAAACCATTTAAGGTTTTTAAAACTAGTGGGGATTACTGAACCTTATCGAAGTAATCTTTTAAATTTATTTTCTTAATCCAAACCTACTAATCCCAAGTAAAACCAGTGATACTCCATATCTAACACCCTCTGTGTTATTGGTAAATTTAATTACCGTTTCACATTCAAATCTAATTAAAGATTTTACTATCGCACGGAGTAAAACTGGCGGTACTCAATCTCGAACACTTACTTGAATTCGGTAAATTTAATCACCTTATTCACATTTCAATCTAATTAAAGATTCGTTAAAACTTTGTCTTAGTTTTAATCTTCCAAAAATCATTATTTGATGATTATTCAACTTTAGGAAATCAATCCTGTCTTTAACTGGGTAAAAGAACAAATGTCGTTTAAAAACACCATTCACAATAAACACAAATCATCTTCCATTAAATGGAACTTTCACGGAAATTATAACAGTGTATAATCGATATAACTTTCTGTATCGTACTAATACTATAAATGGAATAATGATAAAGCCTTTTGAATTCCATATATTGTAATGGTGTTCCTTCACAGAACCTCATCTCAATTTTTACCAAATCGAATTCCATTCCATTCCAGTTTCTTTTTTATTAAATTGGAAAACTTTACTTTGGAAAATTTCCATTAAATCTTAATAAAAATATTTATAAATTCCAAATCTTAACTTCATTGTTACTTGGGTTAAAGAACAAATGTTATTTAAAACATAGTTCAAGACAAACCCAAAATCCAATTCGGTATCAAATGCAAGGCTTTGAATAGAAATTATACCGACTTATATTCAATATCAAATTCTGAAACTAACGGATATCATATTGAGAATAACGATATCTATATCTTCCAAATTCCTCAACAATATCCATATAATCATGGAATCCCGTATCAAAATATTCCGAAGATTATTTCCATTTGAATCCATTCCAATTTAAATGAACCAAACTCGCCCTTACGAGAAAGCCCGGATTGAGTTGAGAACACGACGCATCAGAACATAAACAATAGAACATTTCATTGCTTATTGCAACAATTTACATAAGAGTACAAAAATATACCAGAGTATGAATAATTATTACACATTGGAAATACAGTATCAAAGATTTAAAAATTACAAAAGCAGCGGAAAATAATACATAAGTATAATGCGTAGCAGAAAATAACAACTGACACAACTGAAAGAGATATACAGATACAAAGCTTTCCGAATATAGCTGCAGTTGTAATCCAGGATCATGTTAAATAAAAATCTGCAAACCCAAAACTACTGACTTCCCATGTGGAAATATTATAAAATTCTGGTTAGATTAAAACCATTTCAATTCCCAATTATTTATTTTGCAAAAATCATGCAATTAATATTTCTAGTTATTAACTAGTTCATTCGGATAAAAATACCTTTTATCTTTTAAAATATGGAATTTTTCATCCAAAAACTCTCCAAACCATTAGTTATGATTTTACATAATTTATTTATAATTTTATAAATTTTATTAAGGCCGTTACAGTCGATTTCCATAAACGGTCAACGAACTACGTTTAAAGCGATCTTTTCCAAAATTGATTTGGACATATTTTAAAATCTATTGTTAGAATTCAAATCTATTATTTTCATTGAAAATCTCTTTTCGATACGAGCCAAACGATTCTGGTTTTAGGAGAATCCGACATTCGGATCTCCTGTTACATCCATTTGAAGTTAATGGTCGAAATTCGCGAACGGTCGCTGCGCGTTCTAGGTATGTAATCGACGATTTCTATTTAAAACGTATTTTATAACAACTTTAATAAATTCATTTAAAAATGATTTCACTTCCATTTCCAAATTAAATTAAACCTCATATATATTTTATAATTTGAGAATGATAATATTTTCAAAATGTTAGTTTTTGAAATCAGTCTTTTCAGTTTTCATTTTAGAAATAAATGAAATCGATATAAAATCCGTTCGAGTAAAAATAGCATTTTCTACTTAATTCGGCTTCACTTATTTATATTTTTGTGTCCATCCTAAGTCAGACAACAAAATCTACTTTCCGTTTTCATTGAATATTATTTTATAAACATATTCCTATTTATTCCAGATTGGAATAAAATCTCAACCAATATCCATACAAATAAATTTATGTGGATTACATTCCTCATAAACATCCAGTGACAGTTGTGAACAACTATCACATCCAAATTGACATTCAATGTGTATTTATAATCTGTGTAAGCCCAAATAAATAATTCACGCTTACAGCGGCCTGTTGACCAAACGATCGACATGCAAACTAATCACTTGGGATTTATGTAAGCCAAATATCATCTCAATACCCATGTGGGGTTTTCAAACAACAACAATCGATTCAAAATAATCACTGGTTAATAAATTTAATGAGTTCTAATTCTATTTGAATTATTTTTCTAATTAACCAATTTTCACTGTTTAAATTGTAAACAAATATTTATAATTTAATTTCAACTACCATATTAATGTTAATATTAATTTTAATATATTAAACATTTTAACATCACAAACAAAACACAACACAGTCAATTGAATCATCCATGGTCTGTAGACGATAGGGAGGTGAGCTAACAGGCACCGTACACACTTTCATGATAATTAAAACATATAAAAATCTACACTGGCAATCGATATATATTATTAAATATGAATACAATAACATGATATAATAATTTTGAGTGAGTAGGAGTTCTCACTTTGGTTTCCACTCTGTCATTCTTTATTTCTGAATTTCTGTTTTTTAAACTAAATTAAACAACCATTTAATTTAGTTAAATATCCAACTGGCTCTGTTTCAGTTCTGGTCAGTTCCATGTTGTAGAGTTCATCGACACAAGTCCAACGCAATTGAAATCATCGAATTCCGACCTCGTATGACAAAGTTATGGATTTTTAAAAATTAATTACAATTTTAAATAATTAATTAACAAATAAAAATTAAAATAATTACATTCCTCCTTAAACACTCCTTCCCCGTCGTTCTTCTTTATGCGTATAACCAAACCCAACATTCCCTTGTTCTCTCTCCAAATCGCACTGAGGTGCTGAACCTCGATCAGGACCCTCCACCACGAATCCCATTCACCCCTCTTCCAATGCTGGTGAAGGCGCCAGTCTCGAAACACCATCTTGCCCCTTAAAACTCAGGCGAACGCGGGCTGTTTTTGACCTGAAATCTCTCCAATCTTTGAATGAAAACCGATCTTAACCGTTGGTTGTAACGATCTCATGGCCCTCTTTGATTTTGTAATAGAAAGTTCTTGTAAACGATTCATGGATTGACGGAAATTTTCGGATTTGGTTTGGAGTTTCCTGGCCGTTTAGATTAGGTGGCGGCGGCTGCAAGAATGAGGAAGGGTTAGGATTTTGATTTTCTCATAAGGTGTACATATAATATTTATATTAATATTTTAATTCACTTATTAATTCAATTTGCGCCCGAGCGCCAAATCAAACCCAATGACAAACGTTCTTAACCATATACCCCCATTCCAAAAACAATAATATATGTTTCGTAAGCTATTTCAATTGTTTCAGTCAGTTTTATCAAAATTAAAATAACGTTCAATATTGAATTTCAACGTACATTTTAATTTACCGGGCCACATACTAACTCCAAAAATTATGGAAATTGAAATTTAGCTATGTTTTGATGATACGGTCCTAACAAAATTAATTTCATCGAATTTGGAGACCGTTTGAAAAATGACCCGTTTTTAACTGGTCGATTAAATTTAAACTAAAATTGAAAACACGTTTAAATTTACTGTGCTCGCATATTAATTCCAAAAATTATGAAATTTTAAACCTAACTATAATTTGACATTTCAGATCCAATAAAAGTAGTTTCATCGAAAACGGAGGTCGTTTGCAAAATGGCTATTTTAAGGGCTATATATGATTTAAGATATATATATATATATATATATATATATATATATAAATTCCATAGTGGCTATTATGAATTTTAAACTGGACATAACTTACAATTTATAAAGTGAAATCTCAGTTTTTCACATTCGTTAGAAAGATATAGTTAAACAGATTCCAATGTTTCTTGTTTCATCCAATTTTGATCTATTTAATTTTTGTACATTCATTTGAAATTAGAAATTGAATTTTCAAACTACCGCGTCATTTCAGGCTCGTTTTATAATTAAAATAATTTTATATGTTCTAACTTCGATTAAAATAAATTTTTAGTCGTTATTATTTAAAATAAATCATTTTAAATATTCAAAATCCATTAAAATAGCTAAAATAAAAAAATTAATTGGTTCAGAAATTCCGGGTTGTTACACTCCCCTTTAAAAAAAATGTTCCCAAAATTATAAAGTAGTAAAGATGCTATAACTATTCTGACCTTTCTCAACCCACTTGGTTGAAATCCTACACTTCATATTTCCTTAACTTAGCTCCTTAACGAACTTTTAATTCCTTATATCAATACCCGCACTTTAATCATTCATTCCAAACGGTTTTTTCATCATTTTTGGACAATCCATCATCACATTCTTATCTCCTTCATATTTCCATGTATATTCAAATTTATTTTAATTCATTTTATCAATGAAAATATTTCACTTTAAATCTTATTAACCAGTTATGGGTTTCTTATCTCATATATTGTGACGATCCCAAAATCCGAGGGGCGGTATTAAGGATAATCATTAGGAAATAACACATTAATCATCATAGCAGAGTACAGATAATAGCAGAAACAATAAATAAAATAAATTTTACATGGATATGACAGCGGAATCACAACATGTAGGAATATCAGAATAGCATAACGTGGGATATACTTAGTAAATAAAAGGAAAGTGATCAGTCATCATCGCCAGAGGCGGAATACATACATGCAGTGAGACATAATAAGAGTATCAGTCTACATCGCCGAAGGCGGAATACATATACATATAGTGAGAAATACGGAAAGTAAATCAGTCTGCATCGCCAGTGGCGGAATCATAATATAAATACAGTAATGGCGGAAAATATCAAAGTCATCTCTATGAAGTCAGCCTCGCCATGAGCCAAAAGTGCACTCTATGCAGCAGTGCAGAACCAAAAACCACCTGTCACCTGTGTACTAGGCTGCCCGTGTGAAAATAAGGGCACCCGCGTTTGCAAAGTGAAACAAACAACGAGTCAGTCATGGGGACTGGTATAAGGAATCTATTTAACAGTTAAACAACAGTAAATAGCAAATCGTAGGACCACGCCACTTTCGCGAAACGGGTTTACTCCAGTGATTGCTAGTGCATTTAAAACAAAGTAAATTCTTTTAAAACAACGCAATGCTTTTAGAAAGAATGAAGCCATTATAAGACTCAGGTCCCATCACACAATGCAACGCAAGCCGGAGGATAGAGTTTTACCTTATAATAGCCAAATATGCTTGATACGTATAAAGCAAAATCATTTGATATTATTACTAGTGCATATATGTTTCAAAAACGAATAGCATCATAAATATAAATCATAGGCGGCATAGCTACCATCTACTATGTCTCCATACTAGTTCTACAATCAAATCCGTTATCTTGTATTGGAAATTGGATTTCCGTCATGAGTTGAGGCAAGGGGCAAGCTCCTCTCCACTTCGAGACACTCTAGCAAATGCCTCAGGACTACACACTCTGGGCAACCCCTGGATGCGGCTGGGCCGGTCCTCACTTACGTTAGAGGATTGGTTATTCCTGAACACACGTTTCCCGGTCCTTACAGACCTATAATCGAGGCGCCTCGCATTCCAACAACCACAAAGGTGAAAAGTAGATATATATGTCAGGGCTGGTAAGTCACTGACACCACCATAGCTAGAAAGAAACGTCGTACTCTCCCAGCGGTCCGTATCTCGTTTTTAACTCATACCGGGGTGTGAGGTTCGCGAATCTACGAAATACACAAAGCTAGGCCACGTAGACCTTGCTTTGATCATCATCCACAAGACTTTGCTTTGCACCAGAAGCCTTGATCACATCATCTTGGCATGCCACATAGGCAGTCCACTCCATACGATTGATTTCCATCGATATATAACCTCTGAGCTCGTACGTCTCAGAGAAGGGCGTTAAGCAAAAGAATAAATTCTCTGTCGCCAAACAGATATATATTTAACAGAGATCAATCAGTATAGAACAAAATCCAATGTCAGACACACAGTCCATTTACAAGTCCGTCCTGGGTCTGAACGAAGCCGGAGGCGTCAAATTCCTCGCAAATCCGTACAACCAACACATACGTTCAGACGGCTACTACTTCCGTCCCCTTCCGGTAGCTACTCCGGTCAGGAACCTCAGTAGCACCCATCCAACCGATACGAAGATCGTCGGTCTTGAATCGTCTTTGCATTTTCCAATTCGAATCGCTCGATAAATTACTTGAAATGAGGGTTAGCTCGGCCTTTTCAAATAATTCACGTCCTTAGAATTTAAATCGATTCATTTTATGGTTATATTGTTCGACATCCATCTTTCGGTTTTTTTAGTGTTATTTTCATGTCATACACATACAACCATCTAATCAAACAATTCAAGCCCAATTGGTTTATTTGCAAC
Source organism: Allium sativum (assembly GCA_030737875.1). Taxonomy (NCBI): domain Eukaryota; kingdom Viridiplantae; phylum Streptophyta; class Magnoliopsida; order Asparagales; family Amaryllidaceae; genus Allium; species Allium sativum. The sequence continues at coordinate 61,612,628 of CM060910.1, read as the reverse complement.
CTATGTTGCTTATAATATTTTATAACGATTTTTCGCCATTTTTATTTATTTAAAAATGGCCAAATTCAATTAAACGACGTTTCAGGTCGTGCCGTGGCACTGGCGCTGTTTTTCTCCTAATTTGTTTTACACATATCGGAAAATCTAACCGTTGGATTTTTACAAAGTCTATATCAGTGGGAAGATATTCCCAAAGCGAACCCAACGGTTCCAGTTTCGTGAGAATCTGACGGTCGGATCTTCCACACTAGTCGTTTGAAGTTATGGTTTCAAAATTCGAACTGCAGCGTCGTTATTCGATTAAATTTAATTATATTTATATTTATATATAAATATAAACGATTCTGACGCTGTTTTTCTTCAGATTTGAATTCAACATTCCGGACAATCCAACCGTTGGATTTTTACAAGGTTGGTGCCGTTGGAAAGATATTTCCAAGGCGAACCCAGCGGTTGCGGTTTCGGGAAAATCCGCTGGTCGGATTTCTCGTACTAATCATTTCAAATTACGATTCCGAAACGCGAACTGCACGGCCTCCATTCCTTTTAATTATATTTATATTTATATATATAAATATAGTTCATTCTATAATTTCAACTATAGCTCATTTTATTTTTTCAACTTCGTTTTCACTTCAAATATTTCACTAACGCCTTAATATTTCGAAAAATTTCGCCGTAAGCTCCTTTGTACGGGGAGGGGTTTGGAAATTTATTGGGCCGTATTAGGTACCCAATAAATCCTAAAAAGCATTCACATATTTTTAGTGATATATTTTGGTGTTTACGGGGGAGCACGTACTGATAATCACTCCAGAGAATAAATTCCCGTCACCCCGTTTCCGTGTGGAAATAAATAGTCCATGTGCCGTATCTAATAACTAGAGCGACGTGATTATTGTCAACTCCAGACCCGTGTGGGGTTTTTATTAATCTGGCAATTTATCGTTATAATTTATATAGTCCATATCAGTCATCAGTTCAACCTGTAGTACATAGTCATCGCCATACAAGCCTCTTGCTTGTATGGTAAATCTTCCACCTCGTCACACAAGCTCCAATTGCTTATGTGGAATATGATGAAGTATGCCTATCATCAAGGAGTATGCCATGTAGTGTAGTTCAACATTAATTGTTACTATCCTATGGCGTTGTTTATTATTTCACACAGAAAAACCAGCACTCCGCATCCAATGGCATTCATAGGAGTTGATATATAAATAAAATTGCGCAGCCAACTCATCATGGTTTACCTATTTGTCGGGCACACAAACAATTTCTTTACTCTACAGCTAATTCATTTTTCCTATTCAACACATGTATATATATGCAGAACAAAGCTAATAATAATATTTCTAGCAAACTATTTTTTATTTCAACACGTGTGTATTTTTAACTAAGCGTATACATGATAAAAGGAATATTTTTATCATCAAAAATATTTATTCGACACGTGTGTATTTTTTAACACTTCATATTCATGATAAAAGGAATATTTTTATCACTAAAAATATTTATTCGACATGTGTGTATTTTTTAACACTTCATATTCATGATAAAAGGAATATTTTTATCATCAAAAATATTTATTCGACACGTGTGTATTTTTAACACTTCATATTTACTATAAAAATATAGTTTTCACTGTCGATTCATTTTATTTTTAAAAGATGATAACATTCAACACATGAACTTCAATTCAACGAATGAATTGCAACTCAACACATGAATATTCAATATAGTTTGTATATATATAAAAATGTGATTTTTATCGCTAAAGCCATTTGTTTAAATTCGAATAATATTCAACACATGAATTTCAACTCAACGAATGAATTGCAACTCAACACATGAATATTCGATATAGTTTGAATATATATAAAAATGTGATTTTTATCGCTAAAGCCATTTGTTTAAATTCGAATAATATTCAACACATGAATTTCAACTCAACGAATGAATTGCAACTCAACACATGAATATTCGATATAGTTTGAATATATATAAAAATGTGATTTTTATCGCTAAAGCCATTTGTTTAAATTCGAATAATATTCAACACATGAATTTCAACTCAACGAATGAATTGCAACTCAACACATGAATATTCGATATAGTTTGAATATATATAAAAATGTGATTTTTATCGCTAAAGCCATTTGTTTAAATTCGAATAATATTCAACACATGAATTTCAACTCAACGAATGAATTGCAACTCAACACATGAATATTCGATATAGTTTGTCTATATATAAAAATGTGATTTTTATCGCTAAAACCATTTGTTTAAATTCGAATAATATTCAACACATGCATTTCAACTCAACGAATGAATTGCAACTCAACACATGAATATTCGATATAGTTTGTCTATATATAAAAATGTGATTTTTATTGCTAAAGCCATTTGTTTAAATTCGAATAATATTCAACACATGAATTTCAACTCAACGAATGAATTGCAACTCAACACATGAATATTCGATATAGTTTGAATATATATAAAAATGTGATTTTTATCGCTAAAGCCATTTGTTTAAATTCGAATAATATTCAACACATGAATTTCAACTCAACGAATGAATTGCAACTCAACACATGAATATTCGATATAGTTTGAATATATATAAAAATGTGATTTTTATCGCTAAAGCCATTTGTTTAAATTCGAATAATATTCAACACATGAATTTCAACTCAACGAATGAATTGCAACTCAACACATGAATATTCGATATAGTTTGAATATATATAAAAATGTGATTTTTATTGCTAAAGCCATTTGTTTAAATTCGAATAATATTCAACACATGAATTTCAACTTAACGAATGAATTGCAACTCAACACATGAATATTCGATATAGTTTGTCTATATATAAAAATGTGATTTTTATCGCTAAAACCATTTGTTTAAATTCGAATAATATTCAACACATGAATTTCAACTCAACGAATGAATTGCAACTCAACACATGAATATTCGATATAGTTTATGCAATTTATTTCAACGAATGAAAATTATTCTAACACATAATTATTTCAGAAAATTTCGGCAGCATAACGGCAGGGTAGTTAAAACCGGGACCGTCCCTAGTACGGCTCCTCGCTCTACCTTAAAACCTCGCGGTTTTTGACAATGGGGATCATGCATCTAGTTCGCACGCAGGCGGCATGTTTTATTTTCAATTCCACAATCCTATTCTATTTTGTTTCAAACACAAGAGGGTATTTTCCAACCACAAAGGTATTTTTCAACCATAATATCAACCACAATCAATTATTTCCAACCATTCGTCATACCATATAATATCACGTCAATCACAAGCAATAAATATCATCCATGGTCTGTGGACGAGGGGAGTATATATATATATATAATATAATAATTCACTTGCATTTCATCACAATTCAAAGCATATATGTTTCAAACAACGCTTGTATAATTTATACATCGCTAATATAACTTATACAACACATGTACACGAGGTATACAATGCGTATATAGTTTACACTTCGCTTATATAATTTATACAACGCGATTTCATTCACACAGATAATTTAGATTCCTCACATTGGTTATTGCGGTGCTAAAAATCGTAGGAAGGTCAGAAAAATCCGCGGCTTCTTCTAGAATGTAGAGAGCCTCCTTGCGGTCACGGTGTCTCCTGTTTCATCGAATTTCGTTAACATTGCAAAAAGATATGATTTTTACAAGTTTGCAACGCTTTAAAGTGTAAAAATCAGTGGAAAATAGTTTCAGCCGTATACCCCTTTTTGATTCGAAAGCTAGGGTTGAATTTTTCGGCAAAACCACGAAGCTTTAGGACGAACGGCCAGCGCTGCATCGAAGAGGAAGTAGAGAGCTTCCCGATGCCACCTGAGATGGTCAGCTCGACGCTTCCTAGAGGGCACGGCGGCGGCGCAAAGGTCGGAGTTTCCCGACGCTATAACTCCCCCAATACTCAATGATAATTCGTGAAATTACTATGGATTTGAAGATCTCTGAACGCTCTTCAAAATGGATCTGAGTTTGCTTGATTTCGTTGAGTGGTTGTGGAGAAATTGAAGAGAGAAGATTCGGATTCAATTTCCGCGTCGCGACAGGGGTTTCGATGGAGAAGATGAATTCTGATTGGCCCATGCCCTTTTTATTTTAATTTTTAATTTATTTAATTCCAAAAATACCCCCTTCTACAAACGACCTCGAAACCAAACCCAACGACTGTCGCCCCTAGCTAAATACCCCCATTCCGAACACAATGGGATATGTTTCGTTGGCCATTTCGACTGTTACAGTCAGTTATTTTTCAAATTAAAATATAAGACATTCAATATATAATTTAAACGTACATTTCAATTTGCCAGGGCCACAAACTGAATCTAAAAATTACAGAAAAATAAATCTAGCTTTATTTTGACGATACGGTCCTAACAAAACCAGTTTCGTCGAATTCTGAGGTCGTTTGAAAAACGGCCATTTTCAGGTCGACCCATTTTAACAGAATTTGACCAAACACGTTTTCTTTTGCCCTGCTCACATACTAGCTTCAAAAATTATGAAATTTGAAACTTAGCAATAATTTGACATCCCGGACCCAACAAAAGTGGTTTCGTCGAATTCCGAGGTCGTATGCAAAATCTCAATTTTCAAGGGCTATATATACTATATAGCGACCTTTCTGAAAATTCATTTGGCCATAACTTTTGATTTCCGTTATGAAATTTCGATTTTTCAGATTCGTTAGAAAGGTATTGATAAACAGATTTAAATAATTTTAGTTTCGTTAAAATCTGTTATATTTCCCACCCGGTACAGTCAGACAAAGTTTGTAATCAAAATTTCAAACTGCAATATTATACCAAATTCTATATTTTATTGAAATAGGCTATTTAAATTATTCAAATTTCTTGGTAATAACCTAATTTAAAAATTTTAAACTGGTTCACATTTTCCGGGTTATTACATATATAATCGATAAGTTGATTTCTAATTATCAAAATTTTCTTAGAAATTTTCTAATTCTTTAAATTTTTGATTTTTTTTTTGTGTCTCCTTTGCACAGGTCAATCAGTACAACTAAAACTTGCCACTTTGGCCCTTCTTCATAAAAAAAGAAAATAAAAAAGCTAAATGGCTTGCCAAATAGGCTCATAAAATCTCATACTCAATTAAATATGTACCTTATTGTCGGGTATTCAACTCTATTTCTTCCATTTTCCACCAAGTCAGCATATACCCATGCATTCCCAATTGATCTGGAATCAATTCATCCTCAAACCAAATCATTCGCTTACACCCAATCCAAATTCCACTTCAAACACAAGTTCCATTCTCAATTTCCAACTCTTAACTTATCAATCCAACTTAACCTCATTAAGTTCCATTAACACATTCCATTAACTAAATTATTTCTCTAATTAGTTATCTTCATCTCAAAATTCAAAATCTAATTTTACTTTTAAAAAATCATTTCATTTAACTCACATGAGTTCATATATAGCTAATATCTTAAGATTCAGATTTTAATTCACCGAAAATCCTTTCATTTTTAACTTGTTTTTAATTCAACAATCTCTTCCTGAACTTAGCCTTTATAAAAGAAAACTTTCCCTTTCAGAATTCAAAACAACTTGTTTTCTCAAAATAATTCAAAAAAAAAATCTTTGGTAGTAACTCATCACTTAGAAACACGAAAATGAACACCGATGATGCTATGGTTCGTCATTCGGGATATTTTACAGCGATTGAATGAGCTCAATATCACTTTAAAAACTCATTCTTGGACACTTCCGTTTGGAAGTTATTTCAAAATATCTTTCACAATGCTTGGAAAATATTTCCAAATCTTCTAGGATCTTAACATTTCCATATATTTAATCCAAATTCATTTTCAAAAACATTTCCAAATTTTCTAGAGTTTTAATTCCAATTCTTGTTTAAATTTAGATTTAATCTATCTGATTTCATATATTACACTTATACAAATTCAGATTGGTTATTTATAACTATTTCACTTTTTATAATCTCATTCGATTATAATACCAACCAACACATCAAATATACTACAATATTCCCAAGATATACATACTTTCTTTATATCAAAATATATTTTGGGTAAACTATTCCATTTACCATCTTTCAAAACAATTGTGTCGGTTCATCGTAAACGAGTGTTTTGAAACCCCTATCGACATTGTGGGACCCCAACATCAACCAGAATTCTTAAGCCACTCATCCAATAAATATCCACAATATAAAGCATTTTTTCACAATCTACAAACACACACTCTCGTATATATACACTCAAACTCAATTTAGGGTATTACTAACTCCATCTATATTGAGTCATGCCACAGAGCAAAGGTTATCATTCAACTTTAAGTAATGATACCAAATGCAGTGACTAAAATTTCGGTACCCTTTGAGTCGACCAAATATAACACAAGTCCAACTCAAAGTGCCCTAAAACCCAGATGCGAAAGAAAGAAATTATAGGGTGGGAAGAGATAAGAAAGAAAGATTAGAACATAAGAAAAGATCACAAAAATATCATAACAGAATTAGGGTAAACATGAGTCTCACAGTGGAACAAATAAAATATATTATATAACATAGCATTTGAAATACAAAACTGTCTGTAAATACATACCATCATCAGAGTACAACATATACAACACTACGGAAATAAACTGTATATATAAAATGCTGAAGCCTCCTGCCTTAAGCTCTTCCAAGTGTATTTGTAAATCTTGAATACTTGAATGCCTATACAAATATGGGCACTCAAGAGTTTAGGGTAAAACGAAACAAAATAAACTCTGGGTCAGTCATAGGACTGGTGCGAGTAAACTCTAACCACTTGGATTATTAAAAATCCTTTAAAAAAAGGATAATCGCAAGATCAATCCATACATAAATACGAATGATTTTTACCTTATGATAATCCAAAACATTCTTTAAATCAATACTATTTTGATATTATAATAATTTTTAAATCAAATAAATAGCAATCTAGTTGAACGCTCGCATCTCACGCTCCACATACATAGTATACCAACCGCTGGCTCTTATTGGAGAATGGATTCCGACTATGGAAATGTATGGGACCACTTTCTGATAATGTATCTATAGATAGGAATATACTATGTTCAAAAAGAACATCTTACAACCCAGCTAATTAAACATGACCGACCACTCATTTCCTTGAGTGTACCGAATGTATGTCACCAACAGTCGGGATCAACAATCGTTACCGAAAGAATTCAGCAGCAACTGTATAAAGAAGCAAATGGATTTTCTCTAAATCAGGTGACAACACACCCTAATTGGAGCGACCCAAATAGCCATGCGGCCTACCCGATTTCTGCAATTTTCCAGTTGATGAGGCTTAAGGACATACTTACCTTTTTAATACCAGAATAATCATTCACTTTGAATACCACATCATCAAACCCGCAAAATCATTTACTTATTTCCCCCAAAATATCACAGGTATAAAGCTAAGAGAAACAAATTCCTCCGTCACCAACGTAAATACGTTTGAAGAGATCACTGTAGATGATCATTTAGGCATACGCTATCGGACATTCATCCATACAAGTTGTCATGGGACTGGACAAACCGAAGGCACCATTCCATCAATCCATCTTAGGCAATTTCTACCTAGGATTAACAGAACAGCTCTTGCACTTTACTCCACCTTCAGTTATCTTCAAAACATATGATTCGCAACATTTATGGCCATATAGAGTGGTTTTTCAGATAACAAACCCGATCCCGGTCTCTCCGTATTGACAACAGAAATAAAAATAGGTCAAAACTTTGATAGTTGGTTATTTATTTAATTATCAAAGGAAACATCCATACAACCAACGATCCTATTTCCAAATGGAAATTCTATCGATCAAGCATCAAGCAACTCTGAGCCCTTTAAATTGATTTCTTATTAATTTATCATTTCCCAATTTCTCGTTTTCCGTATCTATTTCCAGATATTTCTCAAAACTCGTTTGGCATCTCATGATTCCTGGAAAACAGTTCCATATATTCATATTTCTTATTTACTCATTAACCAAATTATTTCATTTTCTATGCTTAGAAAACGCCTTTGATTATATTTGGAAAATATTTCCAAAATACATTTACTTGGATTTAAACGAACGTTGTATAAAACATCATTATGACCACTCAACCCATTAATCACTCATTAATTAATTGTATCTCTAACTAATCTTCACCATCGAACCTTAACCATTCCTTAGCCAAAAATGAAATTAATCAATGGGGTACAATTACCTCTCAAACCTTAGCTGAACAACATTTTTAACTTTGAAATAGACAAAGCTCACAATTTCAATCTTTAATAAACATTTCTTACGTAATTCTCGAATTCAGTTTAAGAATCCACTTCTTTAACGGAAAACATTGATTATAACGATAGCGTTATATTCCCCGCATCAGAAATATTAAACTTAAAATATAACTTTTAGTTATTAATATGAATATTTAATTAATTAATTAAATCTTGATTAAAATGGAAAGTAAATAGAATTTTCCAGAATTTGATATAGTTGAATTTCAATATATAACTCTCTTTGAGTAATTTATATTCGATTAGCGTTCCGAACTTCAGAATAAATTACCATTTTAGGTAAACTCAATTTCTACTTTCATTCTAAAATCACCTTTGAATTTATAACTTCTAAACCCTTACTAATTTTCCATATAACCATTCCAATCTGCAAAACGTTTGCTTTTAAACCATTATCCACTATAAATGTGAATATTGTTCCTTTCTAAAAATCTGGACTCGTTATTTCTAATCAATCTTCATTTTATTCGTAAATACTATTACAGGTTCAAATTCCATTTATCGGGTCATTTTATAACATCACATCCACATTCCACTTTATAATCAAATCTCATATGCATGTCAACTTTCTACTTGATTTTATCTAACAAGTTATAATTCTACATCGACTTTACATTCGATTATAAAATATCAGTTTCAAAATTAATTACAAATTACCTTGTTAAGTTCTGAATTATATAATATATAATTTCTAGAAAATAGATTACTTATATATAATTAGTCGAATTCAAAAAAAATATCCTTATGGATTTATTTTAATTCTATTCACATTTCGAAAATTGAAATAAATTTCATCGATTTCTTTATAAATGATTTCCAATTTCCCTTTTAATTCATTATTGAATTCACATTCCCAAATAATCTAGTGATAATTATTTCGGTTTATTTATAAACATCGTTTATAAATTAAACTACTTGTATTTATTATTAAAACTGTTATATCTAACAATTCTATGATTTTTGTTTGATGATAAGAAACATATATTTTTTATTATAAATGTGTTTGTAATTGTACTGTTACACTACATCACAGACAGAATACAATATTTATATTTAAATAAAATCCTACTGTACTAGAATTTAAATATTCAAATGGTATTTTATTTAAATATAATATTTTATTTCAACATCTCAAAAGTACAAATTTATAATTCCACGGTTTGTACAACTCAGTATAATTCAGTACATTCACATTCAATTTTATCTGTATGCATTACTCCTCACTACAGTTCACTTAGTCACTCAGTTGTACATATTCATTCATACACTCACTTTCAGTCACTCACATATACACTGTCACAGTTCTGTCTTCTGCCAGTCTTCACAGTTAGTCCAGTCTTCCGCTTACCTGTCACAAACAGAAACACACACAGAATAATCTGGAACAGAAATAATTTTAAATTCAAGCAAATATAATTTTTATTTTAAAAAATTATTTTCCGTAGAATTTTGGTGTGTTTCTCATTAGTTTTCATGCCTCGATCTGATTTATCTGTATATCCATCTATGTCTAGGCAGCTTGTGATATTCACAGTGATACATTGTAAATACCACAAGGTAGACAAATCATCTGTAGTGCTCACATATATATAATACGCACGTGCACTATACATGTATACACATACATATGTATGTGTATACACATATTTCTGTCCAAGGACAATACGGTCAAATATCGTGTATGGACTGAACCAAGAAATCCAGTACGTATGCAGACACAAACACATATATATGTGCACATCCGTTCATATATATACATATATATATATACACACACGTGTATGTATCTACACAACAGGAACTGTGGTTCAACAAGTGAGCAACTGAGGAGCAGTCACAAAGGATCAAGCTACAACTCAGTGCATGGATCGAGACAGTCTCAAATATACAAAGAAAATTTCACAATGGTGATACACACAGCAATGATCATGTACAAAACTAGACAGACCAAGATTGGTGTATATGCATATCAACTCAAAAGTGACAGGGCCAAGAAAACATTTTCTTTAAAACTTGTTTCCATAATTCACGTTGGGACAAAATGCAAACAACCATACCATTCAAATCAAAATCGAAAATTCATGTAAGCGAACAAGTATAGGTAGAAACAACAGGTGCAACAAGTCGAAACACCCAGACCAGAATTCAAGTGTTCAGGAAGAAATACACAACAAGTGTATAAATGGTTTGCAAATGCAAAGCTCAAATTCAAATGCAAAGCAGCAGTAAGAACATGGGTTCATGCATATGTCGAGACACAGGTGTTAGCAAAGTATATTCACATATATACATGCACAATGTACATGTATGTAAATGTTTGAGTCATCATAAATAGGCAAGTACAAGAATTCATGTTGCAATAATATAAGAAAATAAGTTTCAGTGGGATAGAAAACATAGCAATCTTTCCAGATAATACTCAATGTATTTTTGTAAGTACAATATTGGTTCCCATCAGCAAATTCAACATGAATGCATCGAAATCAAACTGACAAGAAATTAATCGGTTCCTGAAATCAGTTCACATTTTTCTAAGGAAGAATTTTGTCAACAAAATCGAATGTTCCATTTTTGGGAACATTTAAGGGTTTTTGAAAATGACATACAATCAGTTATGGTGACATGTTAATGGTGACATTTCTAGGAAAAAATGGTTTCACTATTTCTTTCCAGAAAATCAGAGAGAATATGTGTGTATGTGTGTGTGTGTACATATATATGGCAACCAAAATCACACAGTCATCGCATAAATTTGAGCATGGATAAATTTGAATGTTTGCAGTCAATTTATTGCCAAAGAAAACAAATCACTGCATAGAAAGACTTTTCAAGGTTTAAGGACTTCCTGAAATCGTGCAACAACATTTTTAGGAGCCAATAAAATCATTCATTGGTTTCCGGTAATAAGCAAGCAATTTTGGGGAAAGAACATCTCGCAAATATCCATCAAAGAAAATCTCTATTTTTTTGGGAAGTCTTTTATTGGTTCAAAAATAACAGTAAAGAACATATTGGGCAAGTAATCACAAATTTATTTCCGAAATATATCATCAAAAATTTGGCAAATCAGAGGAAATTGGGCAATCAATCGGTTATATTTTCATTCCAGCAACAATCTATGGAAATCACGGAAGAAGGGCAACAATCAAAGCCGTTTTAAATTCAAACAAGGCAAGAAGAAACTGTTCAAATTATTTTAGGAAATCATGCAAGTATTCAACGAATTTTTTCCAGTATTCAATGATCAAATTCACGCATTCAATCAAGCATTTCAATGTTGTGGAAATAAGGCAAAAACTCACCCGACAAACATGAAGTAGCACACAAACAATTCAAAGCAACAAATTCGAGAAAAAATATCCAAGTCAGTTAAAGTGAAATCAGAGTTATTTAGGATTATATTAATACTATTTGTATACACAGATTCATCATAGGCAATGAGATAGAAAAGGCATCAATTTAAAATTAAATTCAATAAAAAAGTATTTCAGAGAACTCACGATATTCAGCCGAAATCCAGAGCTCAAGCTAGTGACAAGCAAGCAATATTTTTGAAGCAACAAAGAGTCATCTTCATCTAATTCAAGATCGCGATTTGGGAATTGAAGAAAAACCCTGATTATCTTTAATCGGCCACAATTTCAATTTGGAGCAAAGAGGAATAAAAGAATAAAAGGGAGGCCGGCCTGTTTTTCTTTTATTTGGCTTAGGGTTTTAGTTTTATTTTATATTGCTGTGTATTTTAATTTCATTTGAGTTCAAATGTTAGTTTTCTAGTTTGTCTATAAAACTAGGGTTTTGGTTACAGGGTTTGTAACGGGGAAAAAAAATTTGATTTTGGGGTTAAAATAAGTACCGGGTGTTGAGCGTAGAATTAGTGCAACTAGAGCGAGATTGTGAGGCCTTTTGTGTAGCACCTAGTAGAAATTTGGGGATAAGTTTTGAGTGTAGGGTTAGGACATTTAGGCTAGGAATTGTTGCAAGTTTACAAGTGTTGTAAGCATTGTAATAGTTGACTAATATCTAGTAGAAACCTTGGGGGCAGCAGTTGGTAGGGTTTGCCAAAGCTAGGTAAAATATCTGTGTTATTTATTTTATCGGCTACAATCTGTTGTGTGATCTGTTTTAATATCTCGAATTATTTTAATAAACCATATTCACCCCCCTCCAGGGTTAATCTAGATCCAACAAGTGGTATCGGAGCTTGGTATTTTATTAACTCTAGAGATGGTGTTCCCTAGTTGTCAGTATAACGAGAGTTAGTCCAGTGATATTCCAATTATTTTCAATGGGACAAACTTTTTAATTTGGAAATCAAAAATTGAAATCTATTTAAAATATGTTAATTTTGAGTATTGGAATATTATTGAAAATATGGGAGATATGCAAGACAAGAAAATTAAAGTTGTCAATGCTTGTGTCATGCATATTCTGTATTCTTATCTTAATAATAATCAGCTTAATCTTATACCCCACCTGTTTAACTACGCAGGATATTTGGATTACTCTCAATGCAAAGTATTAATGAAATGAAGACAACTTTTCAAAACCCTTAGTTGCCAATTCAAACTCAGATGTGTGCTTGACAGGAGTCACAGATGAAGACTCAACAGATGATGATAGCGATGGAGACGCAACAGGAAGTTTCTCACAGGAAGATTTATTTCATCTCTGTACTGATTTAACAAAATCTGTTGAGTCTCAGACTGAAAATTAAACATCCTAAACTGAGAATCTTGAGTTAAGTAGAAAAATTGATGTTTTGGAATTAGAAAATGTTAAGAAATTTGAAAACTCCAATTGCAAAAATTATTCAAATTTAGAAGAGGAATTTTCTCATCTTAATGAAAATTTTAATCAACTTGAAAACAAAATTTTGATTTGGAAAAATTGTTAAGATGAGCTAATTCATAAAAACATTGCTTTGCAAAAGGAGTTGGATAAAATTAAGACAATTGAGAATTCCAAACATAAATTTTTCGAAAAAGGAAGTTTGTTGAAAACTGAAACAATTCTGAAAGAGCTTAAGATTGAAACCAATAGATTCAGAAATCTCAAATGCAATAAATGCACATCTTTTCAAAAAGAATTTACTAAAATAAGAGAGATTTCCAAGTTCCTTCAAAATGAAAATATATCTTTAAAAAACAACAAGAATGGAATTTTTGAGATAAATCATAATTTGGAAAAAGAAATTGAAAAACTCAAAGGATTTGAGAACTTGAAATTGAAAAGAGTAATCAATTTGAATCTGAGATTTCTGAGTCTAAGGCAAAAATTGAAAACCTTATAAATGAGAATAACTTATTGAAACCCAAAGCCAATATTTTTGAGTTGAAATTTCAAGAACTTTTTAAAAAGTCAAAGTTCTTTGAATTCTCTATTTAAAAATAATTCCATTTTTGAAAACAAGAAAGGAATTGGATTTGGAATTTCAACTGAAAAACAAACTTCTCAAAAATTCTCAATTTCTTCAAATTGCTTGTATTGTGGAAAGGCCAAACACAATAAAAACAAATAATTGTTTAATAACAATCTATTTAAACAAATAAAGTTCCCTAAATCTACAAAATCAATATTAAATAAGTTCAAACAGATTTGGGTTCCCAAAGGCACAAAGAAAGATTTGAATGGATTGTTATATAAACAAGTCTGGGTATCTTAAGTCGTAAACAAAACTGTAACGAACGTGAATTTTCGACCTAGAAAATCGACATATAACAACACCATGTCGACTATTCGAGAATTGAAAATACCGGAACGTCAATAGAAGAAGTTAGAGGGTGAGAATAGATAAGATAGAAAATTAGAATAGAAGAAGAAGAACACCAATACAACATCAGAGTAACACGAATCTCACAGCGAAACGAATAAAATATAGTATACAACATAAATTTTAAATGAAAATCTATCATTTGTATATACATATCATCATTAGAATATAACACTTACATCATAGCGGAAATAACAATAGCTATATAATTCTGAAGCCTCCTGCTCCAAGCTCTCCAAATATATCTGTAAAATCCTGACTACTCTACTGCCTATACAAACTTGGGCACACAAGAGTTTAGGGAAAACAAAACAAAATAAAACTTCGGGTCATTCATGGGACTGGTGTGAGTAAACAATTTAAAACAGTTTGAGAAAATAAACGATATCTCATAAGACCACGCCGTATAACACAGAACAGATTTTTCCCTTATGAGAATCTAAAACACTTGATTTAACTTTCAAAATCCTTTTGAATGAAACGATAATCTTTATATCAAAAATCTTTTAATATTATAATAGTGTCTATCAACCACAACTAAATAATCATTAGCAGAACGCTTTCATCTCATGTTCCACATACATAATATATAATCAAAAACCGTGGGCTCTTATTAGGTAATGGATTCCAACTGGCAAGGTATGAGACCACCTTCCGATAGTGTATCTCTAGAGAGGAATACACTGGGTTCAACAAGAACATCTGGTAACTCAGGCTAAACATGACCGGTCACTCATTTCGCTTGAGTGTACCGAATGTATTATCACCAATGGTTGGGATCAGCAACCGTTTCCTGAAAGGGACAACATCAAAATAGATTAAAGAAGTAATTAAATTTCTCTAGATCAGGTGACAATACACCCTAACTGGCAGCTAACCACTTAGCCATGCAACCTACCCAATTTTATACCATTTCTCGGTTGTGAGGCTAAAGGTCATAACGTATATACCACACCTTTATTTACTTTGAATGTCACATCATCATACCCGCCAAATCGCAAATTGATTTCTCCAAAAATACCACGGGTATACAGCTAAGATAAACGAATTCCTCCGCCACCAAACGTAAATACATTTGAAGATATCAACTTACGTGATCTATTGTATATACTCTATCAGAATTCTTCCATACAAGTTGTTCTACGACTGGACAAACCGAAGGCACTATTCTGTAAACAAGACAGCCCTTGCAGGGACAACTTGTATGGAAACAGGTTGGAGGGATATTTCATATTGAAATGAAATATTGATTATGTTTATCAAATGAAATATTGAAATGAAATATTTCATTTCAATATGAAATATCCCTCCAACCTGTTTCCATACAAGTTGTCCCTGCAAGGGCTATCCTGTTTACAGAATAGTGCCTTCGGTTTGTCCAGTCCCAGGACAACCTGTATGGAAGAATGTCTGACAGAGTATATTTAACAGATCACGTAAGTTGATCTCTTCAAACGTATTTACGTTTTGTGGAAGAGAAATTCGTTTCTCTTAGCTATATAACCATGGTATTTTTAGGGAAATAATTTTGTGATTTGACGAGTATGACGATGTGACATTCAAAGTAAATAAAGGTGTGATCTGTGCGTCTTGACCTCTAGCATCACAACCGGAAATGGTATAAAATCGGGTAGGTCGCATGGCTAAGTGGTTGGCTGCCAATTAGGGTGTATTGTCACCTGTAGAGAAATTCCATTTACTTCTATAATCTATTTCGATGCTATCCCTTTCGAGAAACGGTTGCTGATCCCAACCGTTGGTGATAATACATTCGATACACTCAAGCGAAATGAGTGACCGATCGTGTTTAGCCTGGGTTATAAGATGTTCTCGGTGTATTCCTCTCTAGAGATACACTGTCGGAAGGTGGTCCCATACCTTGCCAGTTGATTCATTAACCAATAAGCACCCACGGTTTTTGATTATGTATTATATATGTAGAAGTGAGATGAAAGCGTTTTGCTAGTTGATTATTTATTTGTGATTGATAGACACTATTATAATATCAAATGAGTTTGATATAAAGTTTATCATTTCATTCAAAAATATTTTGAAATGTTGAATCAAGTGTTTGAATTCTCATAAGGGAAAACCCTTTCCATGGTATACGGCATGGTCTTATGAGACATCGTTTATTTTCTCCAACTTTTTTAAATTGTTTTACTCACACCAGTCCCATGTCTGACCCAGAGTTTATTTTGTTTTGTTTCCCTAAACTCTTGGGTGCCCAAATTTGTACGGGCAGTCAAGTAGTCGAGATTTTACAAATATACTTGGAAAGCTGGAGCAGGAGGCTTCAGCAGCATTTATATAGCTATTGTTTATTTCCGCTGTGTTGTAAGTGTTATACTCTGATAATGTTAATATATACATATACTGATTTTATTACAAAGTTATGTATCTATTATATATTGTTCGTTCCGCTGTGAGATTCGTGCTTACTCCGATGTTGTATGTTCTTCTTCTTCTTCTTCTATTCTAAATTTATATCTTATCTATTCTCACCCTCTAATTTCTTTCATGGACTATCCAGTATTTCTGATGCTTGTTAGTCGACATTGGGTTATATGTCGATTACTCAGGATCACGAAAACCCGGGTCGTTACAGTGGTATCAGAGCTGAAGGTTAAGTAATTACCTTGGCTCTGTGGCGTGACTCAGTAGAAATGGGGTTAGTATTACCCTAGACTGAGTTGAGTGTATATATACGAGTGAACGTATTTGTTATTTGAGATAAAAATGATTTTATACTGTGGAGATTTATTGGTTAAGTTGTTTATGAGTTCTGGTCGATCAGTTTGATCCACTGTATCGGTAGAGGTTTATAAACACTTGAATACGATGAACCGACACAGTATGTTTTGAAAAGAGGGTAAATGAAATAATTTTACCCAAATTATATTTTGATATAAACAAAGTATAGTATATTGGATGTATTGGTTGTGATTATAATCGAATAAGATTATAAAATGTGAAAAGGTTATGTAAATAGCCAATCAGAATTCATATAAGCAGAAAATGTGAAATCAGATGAACTAACTCTGAATTTAAATTAGAATTGGGATTGAAGTTCCGAAAACCTGAAAGGCGTTTGTAAATGGAACTGGATTAAATATATGAGAATTTTAAAATCCTGGGAGATTTTAAATTTTTTTATAAGAATTGTGAATGATATTTTGAAATATATTTCAAAATGGAAGTATTTAGAAATGGTTTTGAAAGTGATATATTATTGAACTCACTTCGATCGCTGGAAAATAGATTCCGATGATGACAGGTGCATCATCGGTGTTCATTTTCGAGTTGCTAAGTGACGGATTACTATCAAAGATTTTTTTGTTTAATTTGTTTTGTGGAAAAGCAATTGTTTTGAATCCTGGAAAGGGATATCTGGTTTTAGAAAAGCTGAACTGTTTAAAAATTCCCTGGGGGAGATTGTTTGAATTAAAACAAACTAAATTAGAATTTGTAAAAGCAAATAGAAATTGAATTGAAACCAGTTAAGTGGAAAATGAATTGAGATAGAAAATATCGAATTAGATTGGATTAGAGACAATCCAAAATGAAATTGGACTGGTAAGTTAAGAGTTGAAATTAAAAATGGAATCTGAATTAAGAACATAATTTGGCTTGGGTATAACAGAATGATTGGGATGACATTGGTATATGCAGAATTGGTAACACATGGAAAGGATATATTGATATGTCCGACAAAAAGGTACCAGTTTATATTATATATGGGTTTGAGATTTGGATGAGCCGAATTGGCAAGCCGCTTGGCTGTTTGATTTTCTTTTGGGTTGAAGAAGACCTAGAGAGGCGGGTTGGAGTTTGAGCTATTGACAAGTACAAAGGAGGTGCTGGCGAAATTTTTTGAAAAGTTTTGGTGTTAGAAAATTTTCAGGATTTTTGAAAATTTTCGTTAGTAGGAATGAATAAATATTTAATTGAAACTAGTTGGTTCAATTGAAACTAAAAAAGAAGTACACAAATAATTTTTGACCAGTTAATAGTGTTTGTTTTCTATCTTAGCAATTTCGAGGATGAAATTATTTTAAGGGGGGAAGAATGTAACAATCCGTATTTTTACGGTATTATAAATAATTTATTTAATTATCTAAATAGTGATTCAGAGAATTAAATGGTTGTTTAATTAAATAATATTGAATATTTAATTAATATAATTAATAGAATAATATATTTAATACAATCACAAAGCATACCATACATTCATAGCAACATGTATAATTGACTATAGACAATAAACAACAATTTGATATAGTAAAATGGATCAAACATACCCAAAACCCATATTTTTCCCCTTAACCATGTTTCATACTATAACTAACGTTAGGTTTAGCAAAACTTAACCAAATCAACCCAAATTTCTAATAGAGGCCTAAAACAATATTTCGAAATTTATAAACATTTTTCCAGAATTTAATCATGTATAAATTCACTAACTATCACTAATTATCCTTAATTAACCTTAATTAGTGTAAAAACAAGGCAAATCACTCACCTTGGCCACAAAAAAACTTATAGATCTGAAAGTATCTCTGATTTGGATTGAATCTCTATGCAACACAGTAGCTTTGTTCCCAATTTGATGCTAATTTACCTTGATCAGATGTAGATTAGGCTAAAACTTGATTAAATGGTTATTAGAAGGGGATTTGGGTGTCGGAGGCCATTGTTAGGGTTTCTAAGACGTAAATGGCGGCTAGAAAACTGAAATAGAATGAAAACCTAACTCATTTAGCCTCCCCATAACCCTAACCTCGAAATGGGTTATGGGCCTAGCTGCTACTCACCCTAATCAGGCCCTGTTAAGCTATTTTTCACCTTCCAAACCTTATTTCAGACATATCTCCTAAACGGTAAGTCCATTTGGCTAGTATGACCACTCTACGGAAAGGTAAACCATCATCCGGATCTAATGGAAGTGGTTTTAGGTCAAAACTCGTTACCAATCTAAAGTTATGACTGAAACAAGATCAGCTAGGGGCAAAATGGTCATTTAAAAATCGGCAAAAATCATGAACATGGGAAATGACTCCAATAGTCCCTTCCCAAGGTTACACGACCATACGATCTCATATGAAAATGAAATAAATATTCTACAATCCTATGGTACGTACAGATACCACTATAATGAACGCGAATTTTCGACCTAGAAAATCGATATATAACAACACCATGTCGACTATTTGAGAATCAAAAATACCGGAACTTCAATAGAAGAAGTTAGAGAGTGAGAATAGATAAGATAGAAAATTTGAGTAGAAGAAGAAGAACACCAATACAACATCAGAGTAAGACAGATCTCATAGCGAAACGAATAAAATGTAGTATACAACATAAATTTTAAATGCAAAACTGTCATTTGTATATACATATCATCTTTAGAGTATAACACTTACATCACAACGAAAATAACAATAGCTATATAATCCTGAAGCCTCCTGCTCCAAGCTATCCAAATATATCTGTAAACTCCTGACTACTTGACTGCCCGTACAAATTTGGGCATGCAAGAATTTTGGAAAACAAAACAAAAAAAACTCCGGGTCAGGTATGGGACTGATGTGAGTAAACAATTTAAAACGGTTTGAGAAAATAAACGATATCTCATAAGACCATGCCGTATAACACGGATGGGTTTTTTCCTTATAGGAATCCAAAACACTTGATTTAGCTTTCAAAATCCTTTTCAAAGAAACGATAATCTTTATTTCAAAACTCTTTTGATATTATAATAGTGTCTATCAACCACGACTAAATAATTATTAGCAGAACGCTTTCATCTCACATTCCACATACATAATATATAATCAAAAACCGTGGGCACTTTTTGGGTAAGTGATTCCAACTGGTAAGGTATGGGACCACCTTCCGACAGTGTATATCTAGATAGGAATACACCGGGTTCAACAAAAACATCTTGTAACCCAGACTAAACATGACCGGTCATTCATTTCGCTTGAGTGTACCGAATGTATTATCACCAACGGTTGGGATCAGCAACCGTTTCCCGAAAGGGACAGCATCGAAATAGATTATAGTTGGGGTGTGCACGGTTCGGTTTGATGTGGTTTGAAGCTCAAACCACTTCTGCACCGCATCAAACGGTTGATCAAAAATACAAACCGTTATACTAATCGTTCAAACGGTTCGGTTTTGGTTCAGTTTCAATCTAATACGGTCCGGTTTTGGTTCGGTCTAGTTTGAACCCGTATTAAATACGAAACAAGAAAATTACTTCCATCAACAATCAATTTACGATTGTATAACGTTGTGTCGCCTGAAGATTAAATTAATATAACTACAACATACGTTGAAAATAGAATATACATTGTTAAATTAAAAGTTAGATAGGAATTTGTTAGTTTTTTTTATCATAACCTTAGCGGTGTAGCTATGCTGTTCGGTTCAGTTTAATATGGTTTGGTAAAAGTTCAAATCGTAATCGAACCGTATCGTTCCGAGTCGGTTCGGTTTGGGCTTTTTGCTTTAGAGAGAGAATCCGGTGCGGTTTTCCGCACCGTTTTTGTTGTTTGGTTTGGGAGGTTCCCGCATTGCGGTGCGGTTTATGCCCACCCCTAGATTATAGAAGTAAATGAAATTTCTCTAGATCAGGTGACAATACAGCCTAATTGGCAGCTAACCACTTAACCATGCTGTAACACCCCACGTCCATTAATGTCACTCACAAAGGGAATGCATTAACTTCCATGGAGGTTTTAAGTGAATATAGAACAGAAAAATTACAACAAGACAGATAATAAGTAGTACTTGGAAATCTAAAAATTTATTTTATTGCAGCGGAAATTAAACATGTTTATTACATCATAAAATCATAAATCAGAGTCAAGTACAATATCCATCTTGATAAAACAAAATACATAATCCCATTACATAAATAGCCATTAAAGAAGATAACAAGCTGGACTTTACTCCAACGGTCCAAGCTTTCCAAAAGAGAGATAAAGCAATCCAATCAAACTCCGCTAGAGTTGGGCCCACCCTGAGGACCAGGAGAGGGGAAAGGATATAAATAGAGGGGGTCAGACATAAAGTCTGGCGAGTATGATAATTCTAACAGTATTATTATCAAAATAACTAGACTAAGGCATAAGCTGGAAAACAAGGAAATGTCTATGAACTATTGGGTATGGAAGAGCAGATAAAGATAACGTTAAAGGCACACCTAATTACTAACGAATAATTACTACACTGCATCACACCAGTCACCCTCAAAGTTGATCCCACTTGCTTCACTTAGTAATTATATAAATAGCCTTACGTACCACTAGCTGACTACATAGGTGCCGCCTGCCCCTATCTCCGCTAGGTGTACCCCACTACCCACTTGCGATCGGCTCCCTACTCGTAGATACCCGTGTTGGCCCCACAGTGGGGTGTATCACTCCCCTAAAGTGGCAACTCGATACAACTTGAGGATGCACGGCTTATACCTACACGATACAACAACGTCTTACCTACCAGCCCGGGTCCACACCCGCATACTGGGCTTGACTATAAGAGGCCAAACGGGTTCCGGGCAGATTTCTGCCGCAAACTGAGTCTAACCTCGGGTTTCAAGCACGTTATGACTAACTTCTCACACTAGAACCTATTGTTTACGGCCACTGGATGTGCCGGGCGGTTCCGGGCAGAATTACGCCGCAAACTCATTCTAACCTCGAGTTAGCCATGTTCATCTTTGCGGCTAATTAATTAATAATTTACCATTTATGCCCACGCCTAATATACATGTCAATTATTCATAGCTAATTCAGATTATGTCAATAACAGACTGAATATATCAACTTAACAGATATAGCAGATAACAGATTTTCGCAGATTAGGCGACTTAACGGATTCAGCAGATTAAGTAATTTAGCAGATTTAGCATATAACAGATTTGGCATTTTCAGCAGACTTAGCAAATGACAGATTTGGCAGATGAGCAGATCTAGCAGACTAGGCAGTAGAGCAGAACTAGCAGATTAAGCAATATAACAGAACTAGCAGATTAGGCAATATAACAGAACTAGCAGATTAGGCAAATATAGCAGAACTAGCAAATTAGGCAAATATAACAGATTTAATCATTCCTTAAAGTTTCACAAACATATCTTGCCTAATTATAATTTTGGCCTAAGTTTTCATGCCTAAATAGTTGTCATGATTAACACTATGATCATATACCCCACGTTTGCATTGAATTTACATGTCACAGATTATGGTCATAATTTACATGTCCCAATTTAGTTCAACTTGCCTAGTACAAAAGATTCACATATAAATTATACCAAATATGGCCATCGATTTCAATGCATGTCATATATTCAAAAATCTCCTAAGGTGTTATTCACATTTGATAGTTATCAAATCTTAATATAGATCTTCACACCTAAGTCATATTCTCTTTCAAATTATGAATTGTTATATAAACAATATGCCCAATGATCTAGTTATAACAGATCTTAATTCAAAATATGCGGTATGTCCAATGTCTTAAGTCACATGTTAACATACTATGGTTCCTCTTCTTCCAATTCACAGAATATGCATAGATCTAAATCTAGTTTACATTATTCTTTAATTTGTAAACTGGAGGTCCGTAGTTCGATCCTGCGTGAGGGCACCAGCGGTACACCTAGCGGAGATAGGGACAGGCGGCACCTATGTAGTCAGCTAGGGGTACGCAAGGCTATTTATATAATTACTAAGTGAAGCAAGTGGGATCAACTTTGAGGGTGACTGGTGTGGTGCAGTGTAGTAATTATTCGTTAGTAATTAGGTGTGCCTTTAACGTTATCTTTATCTGCTCTTCCATACCCAATAGTTCATAGACATTTCCTTGTTTTCCAGCTTATGCCTTAGTCTAGTTATTTTGATAATAGTATTGTTAGAATTATCATACTCGCCAGACTTTATGTCTGACCCCCTCTATTTCTATCCTTTTCCCCCCTCCAGGTCCTCAGGGTGGGCCCAGCTCTAGCGGAGTTTGATTGGATTGCTTTATCTCTCTTTTGGAAAGCTTGGACCGTTGGAGTAAAGTCCAGCTTGTTATCTTCTTTAATGGCTATTTATGTAATGGGATTATGTATTTTATTTTATCAAGATGGATATTGTACTTGACTCTGATTTATGGTTTTATGATGTAATATACATGTTTAATTTCCGCTGCAATAAAATAAAGGTGTAGATTTCCAAGTACTACTTATTATCTGTCTTGTTGTAATTTTTCTGTTCTATATTCACTTAAAACCTCCATGGAAGTTAATGCATTTCCTTTGTGAGTGACATTAATGGACGTGGGGTGTTACACATGCGACCTACCCGATTTTATAGCATTTCCCGGTTGTGAGGCTAGAGGTCATAACGTATAGGCCACACCTTTATTTACTTTGAATGTCACATCGTCATACCCGCCGAATCACAAATTGACTTCTTCAAAAATACCACGGGTATAGGCTAAGAGAAACGAATTCCTCCACCACTAAACGTAAATACGTTTGAAGAGACCAACTTACGTGATCTATTATATATACTCTGCTAAACATTCTTCCAAACAAGTTGTCCTGGGACTGGACAAACCGAAGGCACTATTCTATAAACCCATCTTAGGCAATTTCTACCTAGGATTTGCCAGAACAACCTTTGCATAAACTCTGTCTTCAATTATCTTCATCATATTTGATTCGCAAGCTAATGTCCATACGGAGTGGTTTTCAGATAATAAATCTGATCCCAGTCTCTCCGTATTAACAACGGAAAAATGGTCAAAACTTTGATAGTCGATTATTTAACTATCAAAGGAAAACATCCATACACACAAGATCGTATTTCCAAATGGAAATTTTATCGATAAATCATCAATCAACATTTCCCCTTTAAATCATTTTATCATTTATTTATTCATTTTACCATTTCCATTTTCCCTATATTCATAAATCCCTATTTTCTAAATTTAGAAAATATATGTTACTAACTTTGAGAAACGTTTCCATCTATTATAATTATTTGTTTTCTATATTCCAGAAAATATTTCTTTTTAACCAACGGAAAACCATTCTCATATGTATATATATACGCAACTTCTATATCCAGAAACTATACGTTATTAACATCGGAAAACATTTCCAAATTTACTCCCATTTCTTATTTTCTATATTAGAAAACATTTCTGATTTTTATTTGGAAAACATTTTCAAAACTCCTTCGTTGTATTTAAATAGATGTTTAAATAAAACATCGCTATGCCAACTCAAACCATTACATTAATTAACTAGATTCACTTAACCAACCTTCACTATCAAACCTTAACCATTTCTTAGTTAAAAATGAAGTCAATCAAGTTGGGGTATAACTACCTCTCAGACCTTAACTGAACAACATTTTTAACCTCGAAATAGACAAAGTTCACCTCTTAAATCTTTAACAAACTTCCTTACGTAACTCTCAGATTCTATTTATGAATCCACTTCTTTTACAAAAATCATTTGATTATAACAATAGTGTTATAATTCCATGCTTCCAAAATATAATAACTTAATTATAACTTTTATTTATTAATTTGAATAAATAAACAAACAACTAATTTATTAATAAATAAATCTTGATTTAAAAACCGGAAAGTAAATATTACTTTCCTACATTTGATATAGTCGAATTCCCACGTATAACTCTCTCTCGAATAATCCCTATCCGCTAACTCTCCTTCGAATAGTCTATATTCGATTAATTCTCTTCGAATAAATTATATTCGATTAACTCCTTTCGAATAAACTATATTCGATTTACTCTCTTCGAATAACTAATGTTCGATTAAATCTCATCGAATAAGTAATATTCAATTAACTCTCTTCTAATAACTAATATTCGATTAACTCTCTTCGAATAACTAATATTCGATTAAACTCTATTCGAATAACTAATATTCGATTAAGCTCTACTCGAATAAATAATATTCGATTAACTCTTTCGAATAACTTATATTCAATTAACTCTATTCGAATAACTAATATTCGATTAAACTCTATTCAAATAACTAATATTCGATTAAACTCTATTCGAATAAATAATATTCGATTAACTCTATTCCCTATCTCATTCAAATTCCCATTTGAATTCCTATAACAAAACCGAATTTTCCTTATAAATGTATAAAATATTTATTTTAATCCATTATTCACATCGAATGTGAATAATATTTATTTTATATAATCAATTCAGTTTGATTTCGCATTTAAAAATAATATCACCTTTTCCAAATTCTATTTATACTTCTATTTATAGAATTAATCATAAGAAATCTCCTTTTTACTTCTACACTTAAATCTAATTTATAAATCCCTTTCACTATAACAAAAACACCATATTACAACTTTAATTTTACAAGTGTGGGAAAACCACAGTTGTAATAAATGTTTTTTACAGCAGTCAACTCCCTAAAGTTGTAATAAACATATTTTTACAACTTTTCATTTTGTTAGTTGTAATAGATGCTATTACAAACTTCATGTTTACAATATCTATATTTAATAACTAATTATATTAATATTTAATAATAAGTAATAATTTATAATAAACTTAAGAATTAATAATATCTATTAATTATTATTAAATCATTAATAAATGATAATTAATTTTTAATAATAAATAATTACAAACTAATCATTAATATTAATAATTAAGTAGTAATAATCAAGAAGCAATATCTAATATTTAGTAATTTATTTTTTATCATTAGTAATTATTTTTTATATTAGAAAGTTATATAAAATTATATTCAATGGCTCTTTTTTTACTTGTAGTATTTAATATTTTATTAAAAGGTAATTCACAAGAAATCCATATTATATTTAAAATAAATTTTCCTTATCAACTCTAACTTATAATATTTAATTTTTTTATAAATTTTGGTGAAATTTATTATGTTCAATTAAAAAGCGGTTATCATGTAAAAGCATCTTTTTCCTAGGAAAAAAAACGCTTCATGTCATGCTAATGCGCTAGGATGAAACTGAGGTGAGAAACATGAAATTTTGGCTCCAAGTATCTCGCATCATGAATTTTTACTACTTGTAGGGGCCGACTTTCCTGTATTGTTCCTAAATCAAAACTGATCCCTAATTCTTCCTTCCTCAACAAACTTGTGACTTAACAAATTCCAATTGCTATGGTCAAACATAGATGGATCCACTTCTTTTGGATTCAGTGACGATAAAGCTAGTAACCCATCTGACGACTGACGATGACGGTTTTCAGCCTCCAGCACCTCCTGACCCTAATTCAGCAAGATTTTCCTGCCAGTGACTGACGATGACGGATTTCAGCTAGTAACCCATTGTAAAGGACGAGATAGCCAGAAGGTAAAGGAAGAAATCAGATCCTCCTCCGACCCATTGATGCTGCAGGCCCCCCTCCCAAACTCCGTGACGGCCGGTTCAGCTCCGAAAGTAATAGGGGAAATCGCGAATTGCAATAGACTGAAGTCGATAAACCAAAACCCTAGGTTTTCTAATTCTCCAAGGACGTAAGTGGCCTGCCACCGGATGAACTCCTCCAATTTCATCCATCACGAATTCCCTTCATTGGAAGATGCTAATAAGAAGATGTTACCAAAGAAAGGAAGAATCAACACTTCAGCAAGTTCTATACTTGTATTTTACACCATATATTAAGTATGCCTCGACCTTTGAGTGTTCATATAGGTGTGTGAAAAGTATGGGTTAATTCGTATTCCACTACCCCATTGTGTTTAGAATTTGGTTTCTTTATTTTCATGGGTCTTTCTATTTTCATTACCTGCACAGTAATGTGATATGCTATTTGCTTAAGGCGAACGGTATACAATGCATGCAATATACTGTCACTTTTGGTCCTTAAGCCTACTTTCACATGCTGAATATAAATTATGTTGCTCCTTGTCCCAAGTCTCCCTTTTTGAAACCCTTTTACACTTGGGTTGTCTTTTATATAATTTGCAGTTGGCTTCCCTGTTATGTATGTTTGGCTACTAGCCTATATAATTCATTTATTACTTAAAAGATTTGTGTACCATGCTACCATAGAAAATTTAATAATAAGAATAATGCATGCGTGGGCTGTCCATCTTAATTTGTGGCATAGTGGGAGTTTGCTCTAAAAGCCACCTCATACAATTCGAATATTGGTTGTTTCAATGTTTCCTTGTCTTGACAGTACATTACTCGAGATAATGTAAGTTCTTCACAGCCTCCGGCAGTCGAGTCCGATGTTGTGCACCATTTCCTCCACTGTGTGCTTCTTCGCGCTGAGCCCATGCCTTACCAGAACCGCCATTCTGTCCGCTACCGACTCAATGTAAGTTTTCTTACAGATTAAACCTATTTCAAGTTTCTTACTTCACATTTCACAAATATGATGGTTTTCCTTGCTACTGTTTTGATTGATTGTAGGTTGAACACTTCTGTCCTTGTTGTTGATTGCTAGTTGCTGCATGCTTGCTTAGTATAACCGAGATTTGTTTGGTGTTTTTTTTTACAATCACCATGCCTTCTATCTGTCCATGCTTGTTTGGCGCATAGGATCTACATGCTGCATGTATTACCTTATGGACAATTCTTGCCCATTTTTGAATTTAGAACCTTCAAGTCCATCGCATTAATGTTGAGTGGAGTCCCATGAGCTTCTGTTTATTTGATTGTATAGTCTTAGAAAATGTTTAGGAGTATTTCTTTTTATGTTATTGGACCTTGTTACATTTTATTTTGAATCGGTATTGGCTTTGTGTTTATCAAAAAGGCAGGTCATTACTGTGCAGAATTACCCTCCTTTTGCTCTATCGGGTATTATTGTACCACAAGGAAAAATACTTGAGATAATGTAAGTTCTTAGTCAATACATTCTTTTGGCAAGGTGCGTATGTATTTTAGCATACCCTCAGTACATTTTCATACATCTTGCAATGAACAATTGATTTCGATGATAGTAAAATCCCTGAAGAATCCAAGAAGTGTTTTTCGCAAAACAGCAATCATGACATGTGCTGACATCTTTAAAATTTATAGAGATTTTGTAATTGATTTATTGGATACAATGGTAACAAAAACGTTAAATTTACTGGTGTTTTTTTTATCCCTTCATTATGTATTGCGCACTTTAACAATGTTTGGTTTCAGCTTCCACGGTTGCTTCTGAAATCTTCTCAAGATAAGCATTTTTTGTGAAGCCGCTGAGATAGCCTTGATAGCAATGACAACATGGGTTTCTCCTTGCTTTCTATTTCTAAAATTGCTAGCATACCTCAAGCATAAGAATCCTAGAATAAGAGCAAAGACTTCTGTGTGTTTCAGCAAAAGTGTATCTCAACTCGTGAGTTGTCTTCCCTTTTGTCTAAACTCTAAATTGGTGCGTTAATGATCAAAATCGGTTTCTGTAGTTTGCGCTTGGTTAACAAACTTCATATATTGCAACAGACTTAATTTCATGATAGTGTTTTGGGTGCAGCTTGTCTAAATATTGCACATCTTATTTACTTTATCTTCCACATACATAGGCAATACATTTTGACATTGATGATTCCTCCTTATTGCAGCTGACAGCACTTTCGTTATGTTGTGCTAAAATGAAAATGACTGAATGCGATGGAAGGTAAGAAGATGGCTACATGCTTGAAGCAAAGAGGTGTAATCATAACCTTAAGTTCATTTTTCAATTAGATTTATTCGTACATTTTTTTTTTGCTCTAGTATTTTTTATAAATTTATGTTACATACTAGTTAATTCAAAAGCGTGTAGAAGCTATTTAAAGTCTCATCTTGATAAGCTTTCAAATTTGGAATACTATATATTTTACCCCAGTTTTTAGATAAAATGCATGCTTAAATGAAAATACAACATATATTGGGTCTCTATGTTATGTTAGTGGACAACGTTTTATATACTGTTTATTATTTTTAGGATTGAACCAGCATAAAGCTAATTTATGTTTAATGTTACTGTTAATGGATAACGAAGTAGAGGAATCAGAAGATGTTTTGATGATCTTTGGAATCAATCAGAATAAGTCATCTACAAAAGAAGACAGGAAGGTAACCAAAGAAAAAGCTTGAAAGAGAAGTGGTATCTTCTGCATTAACATGTAAAATTGTAGATGTTGTGTAATTTGGACTTGAGACGGGTTTTGACTAGTGGAAAATAAAATTGTCGTGGTAATGGTTGTAATTTTATACATTTTTACGTGGTATATGGTTTATAATTTGTATTTTGAATATAAAGTTGTGATTTTTATCAATGAATGGATCATGATGCCTTTTAACTTACATTTATTTCTTATATTATTTATCTATTTATTGTTGCACATATAAAATATATATATATAGATTCTTATGTATATAATTTGTGGATATATTACAATGGTTATAAATATTTGTAAAAAATACAACATTGGTGCATAACTGTTGCAATAAAGTTTATTACAACGGTGGAAAAAAGTTGTAAAACGTACATATTACAACGGTGGAAAAAAGTTGTAAAATGGACATATTACAATAGTGTTACAACGGTGCAAAAAAGTTGTAAAAGATTTTAGTCTTTTACAACTTCTTAATACACGACGGTTAGCCCACCGTTGTAAAATGTATATTACAACGGTGTTCCACCATTATAATGGTCATTTTGTTGTAGTGTTTATATTGCTACGTTCACCTTCAATCTCAAATATCAGTGTAAAAACCGATTCTTTTACTTCTCAATAAATTCCAACTTATAATTATATTTATCCACTAATAAATATTTTACTTAATTTATAAAACATTATTTATAAATTAATCTTCCCAATTTATATGTTAAAACAGGTTTCCATTTACAATCTACTTTAAATCCATCCTCTCATAGTTCTTTTATATCTCACTCATTTCCTTTTATAATTCTATTTATTTACCAAATAATTCCCTTTTGATAATTCTATTTATTTACCAAATAATTCCCTTTTGATAATTCTATTTATTCAACAAAAAAACTCTGATGTTTTAAATCATTTCCAGTTCTTGAATTTAAATTTGTAAATATCTGCAATTGTTTTGAAGTTTATTTTTCTTCTTCTGAAATTCCAACAGTGCCGAAGCATAACTGTTATATAATGAACATTATTAATTTGAATTCTCAATTTTTGAAGATATGAAAAATTAATGAAATTTCACACCCCTCTACTGTTTTGTGTTTCTTCTAATTCATTTAGAAAATGCTTGAAAATTTATACTCGTTACAGCACACTGCTATTTTTCAATCATGATAATTTCATTGATTTTTGGATTGGCTTGATTATTTCTGATTTGAAAACTTTTAGGCTTGAATCTTTGTGTTACACATCCTGAAATTCATCTTTATTCATGATCATCTTTATTGAACATTTGTTTGTTTGAAGTCATATGAAATTTATGATATTTTGAATCTCACATACTTCTCAGATTTAAAATTATTAATCTTGTGTGACTGATTCATTGTATCTCAAAATTTACATTGATTCAAGTGATTTTAAATGAATCATTTCTAAATTTTTGAATCATGAATAAACTATGCGATAAACGGTTAATGCAATGAATTCACAAGGTGTTGCCAGCGAAAATGTCTTGATAGCTATGATATTTTGGTCCTACTGCAACGTTTTATTTTTGAAGTTACATTAGCCATAAAAATGTGTTACTCTAGCTAGACAAGTGTAACACGAAGCAACATTTTGTACAGTGTTGCTATAGCATACATTTCCATGTCTTACATGGCAATCCACACCATTAATTAAAACAAAATCTAACCATCCATCCACACCATCAATCCACACCTCAACTATTTGTATTTCCCGCTTTTATTTTCATTCACCTGCTTCCATTTCGTTCTCACCCACAAATTTCCAAATCCCTAATTTTCATTCATACTTTTATTTGGAAAAGTGCGAATCCACCGCCTCCTAATCTCTCATCTTTACAATTTTACATGTCAGCCTCTCTTCGAACCCTAATTTCCATATCCCTAATTTACATTCATACTTTCCACTCTATCGCCTATTGTTGGGGCTTTGCGGTATTATCTTTGAACACTATATTAGCCAATGGATTCATCTTCAAATCAACCTACCCGCCTTTTCTTTCGATCCTTTCGCACTTCGTGACTGTTATCAGCTGCTGCGGTTTCTTTTGGTTTTGGATCTTCGAGATATGTGTCTCGGTTGTCTTCGTAGTGGATTTGTTGCTTGTCTCTTCCATGATAGAGAGATGGTCAGCGTCTGCTCCTATTCTAGATGATGTTTAAGTATTGTTTTTAGATATATTTTTGGGTTTTTGGTGCTGGTTTTGGAAATTAGCTTGTGAGTATTAATTTGTTCTAGTTTAGCTTCTTATATTTACTTTGCAATTCTACTTTGGTGCATTAGGGGTTCAATATTTTTTCAACTTTAAGCTATTGTTTATGTAAACTTTTTTTATACATCTATATCCGCGCGATTAATTTGCTATTTCAGTTCTGGTTTTTGCTTGCTGTCAAGAATCATCATGCTTAAAATGGAAGGTTGTCTTAATTTGTTTTGAGGACTGAAGTAATATCATTCATATCAGAATTCTTAGTGTTCCTGTCTACTTTGATTGAAATCAATTTTAAGTTGTATAATATTTTTATCACCAATTTTAAGTTGTGCAATATATTTATTATTTATAAGTTAGAATTTACATTTTTCTTAATCAGTAATCATGATGCTATTGATCAGTTTATACTGTACACGCATGCTTTTGCTGCTAGAAGGATTAAACCTGGGATACTGTAGACAACACTTAGGAAGGAATTGCTAAGAGTTTTTATGTTGCAGTATTTGAGGTATCTCTGAACAATGCTCCTGAACTGTTAGGAATAAATAAGTCACCAAAGGATGGCAGTCAATAAGCACACTAGAGATCATTTAAACATTGGTGATAGTCTATTTGTCCATATCATACACCATGTTCTGAATCTGATTATACAACTTGTGAATAGTAATCTAATCCTTGTATATAAATATTGTGCATTCTTAACTATAACACATTTATATTATGCCTTAGCAATGTATTTTTTGTGTAAAGGGTTGCTAATTGGTTGTAGTTTCTATCATTTTTTTATAGGATCCAATATACCAAGCTGCATTGAACCTTTCTGGAATTTGCACTTTTTTTCCATCTATGCTCGCATAGTTGAGTATTGAAAATCGTGAAAAGTTCGTTCACATTAAAATACTTGTAAGCACTCCGCATTCAAAATTTATTGTACTTTGTAAATCGTAAGTTTTCATCAGGGGCACATGTTTCTTACATTAATATATTGTTCACTGAGTTATATACTCCTGTGCAGATATATCTTATGGACATACATATTTTTTACACTGTACTTTCTGCTATTTGTGGATTTTTGTTTGGTGCTAGAGATCATCTGGGTGAGGCTGGTTATTATATCTCAGTGTTCTTTCCATTCAGGCATTATGGTTTAACCTTAATTTATAGCATAATGAACTTATTCGTCGTTGCACATGGCTGGTTGTTTGGGTTATATCATACAATGTTAATGAGCCAAGGTGGTGATTATTCTTCTTCTTCTTGCTGCTGCCTCCGCCATCGCCGCCCTGTCTAGTGGAAAGAGGCACATATATTTTGAACCCTAAATTAAATATGAGAAATCAAACATGAAAAATGGAATTAAATTTTACCTCAAATTACTGGATTTGATTCAACCCTAAATTAGAAGCAACTCAGCTCGCCTTCGGCTCGGCATTCAGCTTGCCTTCGGCTTGGCATTCGATTCGCCTTCGGCTCGACATATATTTATCAAGGTCAGTGCCTGAATAAATTGAAACTGCATATGTAATGAGTGAACTGAGTGATGCAATAAGGAACATCTGTATATGTGACTGGCTATGTTATTAAAAGTGAATTGTAAATAGTGGAGTTAGAAATATGTATTATTTCAAATGTTGAAATGAAATATTTATTTGAATAAAAATAGTGTTTGAATATTTAATTATGTGTTGTAGCACTTAATTCTCCTTTTTAACATATATATATAGCAACATTTTTGGAATGTTGCTACACACACCTAAGGATGTTGTTATAGGCTTAAACAGGGTTCTATTGTAACAATATTTGTTATATTGTCATAGATAGTCAAAATGTTGCCTTCGAGGTCTACAGCAACGGTGAAAATTGCATCACCCTAAAAATGTTGCCAAAGACCTATGCCAACATTTTTTATGCCTATGCCAAATTTTTTTTCTGTTGCATTAGCCTGTTTATGGCATAGCGATATCTCTCAAACCTTGATGTAAATATTTAAAAAATTTCACTTTTGCTTGTCAGAAATAATTGTGAAAATTCTTTGAAAAACTGGTCTTAAAGCTCACTCTTATTTCATGATCATTTGATTTGAATATTTGTTTGTCTGAAATCATTTGAAATTATTAATTCGTGAATCTCATATAAATCTTTGATTTGAAACTTATAATCTGGTGTAATAGATTCCTTGAATCTTGAAAATTTCATATTCCTTCAAATGATTTAAAATAAACTATTTTTTTATCTGGGGTCATGAATAATCTTTTGCGACTGATTTGTAAAAATTTCTCTTGACAAGTTTGCCTTGAATTTATTTGTCTTGCTGCTTTGATAAAAAGGAATTGTTTTTGAACATGTTTTGACGACTGCTTGCTTTTGGTAAAAAATGTTTGCTGCTCTGTTTGATATGCTTGATTTAATTGCTTGAGCTTGGTTATTTTTTCTGAAAATTTTGCGTTGAGTGACAGAACGTAAAATCTGCTCCTGAGGTACCTTCGTTAGTCACCAGGGTGGTATTTAAAATCCTCGTTAATGGAGACAACAGGTTGTATCAGAAGAGTGCTTTTTTTTCACTCATCTGTTTTGATCTTCATCTTGTATAGATTCTTCTTATATTGTGTCCTGTATAAATCTTTCTAAATCCCTCTTGTAATTGATTTTTCAATTTTAAAATCATTTATTGATTATTTACTCAGAAATTGAAATCGATAACAAAACTGAACTGTATTTAGAATTCATCAAAATTATTATCAGAATTTTGAAATTGTGATGAATTGTGACCACATTATATTTCACAACAAGAAGAGATTTTATTTAAATATTCATGATGATTGAACAGTTATTATAATATCTTTGAATTGGCGCTTAGCTCACGAACATCTCCTTTATCTATCATTATTCTGCCATCAATCATGATTTTGTATTAATGTGGAGAGTTTAATAATTTTAAAATCATCTTAAATTAACATTGGAAATATTTGTGATGGAATTGTGAATATATTATTTTTCAGAAATAGTGATAATTGAAAATTTTCAAGAATGCCGGTACAGTTGAGCATATTTCATAATGTGATTAATTTTGAAATTCATTTCACAAACCATTTCTGTATCTATCACATTTCTATCATCCATATTGGTTTTATATACTGAGGAGTTTTTCCTTTTGAAAATAGAAAATTAAAATATAATATTCATAAGTGTTTCTCTAACCTCGTTTAAAAATCCAAGCTCTGGTCATGCATGGTTAAGAGATTACTTATATTTAAGCTGTAACTGGCCTCATTTAAAAATCCAAAATCTAGGTATGCGTGGTCAGTGTGCTGTTAAATAGAAGAAAAGAAAAGAAAATGGAAATAAATAAATATTTATATGAAATCCTCCTTGGTGTGTAAAAACCAGCCTATCAATCCATTTTCTATTTTATGCAATGTGTTAATATTTTGTGATATATTATGATTTGTTGATTGATAGCTATTGGGATTCGAGATTATTTGATTGAGTCACTTAAATTGAATTTATAATTTTAGTCCAAATTCATTACTACTTTTGTGCTCAATTTTTAAAATCTTATTTGAAAATAATTGGAAATCATTTTTTTAACTCTCTCCATTTATATAGATTTCATCGTAAATCCGTCATTCTACAATGTGAAATTGCCACTAGTTCTTAGAATATTATGATTTTTGTTTGATTAAATGAGATGTGTGATGAACATTCTTCCTCTTAAGCTGATATTACATTTTTGATCAATTATTTCATCGTTATTTTTAATTTATGTATTCTTTTGATGATAACAAAAGGGGGAGAATGGGTTAAGATTTTGATCGATGAGTGGATATTCTTTGAATATTTTAATATTGAAGTTTCATTTATTGTTTTTCACTCATGCACATTTATAGGGGGAGTTTTGTTGTAGGGTGAGCATTCAAATAGGGGGAGTTTGATAATTAACTGTCAAATACATTTATTATAATTATAATATTATATTCAAAATCTTATTTTATTTTGTCATCATTAAAAAGGGGGAGATTGTTGTATCTAACGATTCTATGATTTTTGTTTGATGATAACAAACATATATTTATTATTATAAATGTGTTTGTAATTGTACTATTACACTACATCACAAACAGAATATAATATATATATATATATATTTAAATAGAATACTACTGTACAAGAATTTTGATATTCAAACGGTGTTTTATTTAAATATAATATTTTATTTCAACATCTCAACAGTACAAATTTATAACTCCACTGTTTGTAAAACTCACTATAATTCAGTACATTTACATTCAATTTTATATGTATTTGCTCCTCACTACAGTTCACTCAATCACTCAGTTACAGTCACTCACATATACACGGACACAGTTCTGCCTTCTGCCAGTCTTCACAGTCAGTCCAGTCTTCTTCTTACCTTTCACAAACAGAAACACACACAGAGTAATCTAGAACAGAAATAATTTTAAATTCCAGCAAATATAATTTTTATTTTAAAAATTTGTTTGCCTTAGAATTTTAGTGCATTTCTCATCAGTTTTCATGAATTAATCTGATTTATCTGTATATTCATCTGTGTCCAGGCAGCTTGTGATATTCACAGTGATACACTGTAAATACCACAAGGTAGACAAATCATATGTAGTAATCACATATATATAATATGCATGTGCACTATACAGTATACAAATACATATGTATGTGTATACACATATTTCTATATAGGGACAATACGGTCAAATATCGTGTATGGACTGAACCAAGAAATCCAGTACATACGCAGACACAAACACATATATACGTACACATCTGTGCATATATATGTGTGTGTATGTATCTACACTATAGGAACTGTGGTTCAACAAGTGAGCAACTAAGCAGCGGTCACAAAGGACCATGCTACAACTCAGTGCATAGATCGAGACAACCTTAAATATACAATGAACATTTCGCAGTGGTGATACACACAGCAATGATCATGTACAAAACTAGATAGACTAAGATTGGTGTATATGCATATCAACTCAAAAGTGACAGGGCTAAGAAAACATTTTCTTTAAAACTTGTTTCTAGAATTCATGTTGGGACAAAATGCAAACAACCATACCATTCAAATCAAAATGGAAAATTCATGTATGCAAACAAGTATAGGAAGAAAGAACAGGTGCAACAAGTAGAACCACCCAAACCATAATTCAAGTGTTCAGGAATAAATACAGAGCAAGTGTATAAATGGTGTGCAAATGCAAAGCTCAAATTCAAATACAAAGCAGCAGTAAGAACATGGGTTCATGCATATGTCGAGACATAGGTGTCAGCAGAGTATATTCACATATATACATGCACAATGTACATGTATGTAAATGTTTGAGTCAGCATAAATAAGCAAGTACAAGAATTCATGTTTTAGCAATAAAAGCAAACAAGTTTTAGTGGGATAGAAAAGATATCAATCTTTCCAGATAATACTCAATGTTTTTTGGCAAGTGCAATATTGGTTCCCATCAGCAAACTCAACATGAATGCATCGAAATCAAACTAACATGAAATTAATTGGTTCTTGAAATCAGTTCACACTTTTCTAAGGAAGAATTTTGTCAACAAAATCGAATGTTCCATTTTTGGCAACATTTTATGGTTTTTAGAAATGACATACAATTAGTTATGGACTTCCTGAAATCACACAATCATCGCATAAATTCAGGCATCGATCAATTCGAATATTTCCAGTCAATTCAATGTTGCGAAGGGAAACAAATTACTACATAGAAAGACTTATCAAGATTTTAAGGACTTCCTGAAATCACGCAAGAATATTTTTAGGAGCCAATAAAATCATTCATTGGTTTCCAGTAATAAGCAAGCAATTTTAGGGCAAGAACATCTCGCAAATAATCATCAAAGAAAATCTCTATTTCTTTTGGCAAGTCTTTTGTTGGTTCAGAAATAACAGTAAAGAACATTTTAGGTAAGTAATCACAAATTTGTTTCTGGATTCTATCATCCATAATTTGGCAAGTCACGGGAAATTGGCAAATCAATCGGTTATATTTTCATTCCAGCAACAATCTATGAAAATCACGCAAGAAGAGCAACAATCTAAGCCGCTTTAAATTCAAACAAGGCAAGAAGAAACTCTTCAATTTATTTCAAGAAATCACGCAAGTATTCAACGAATTTTTTCCAGTATTCAATGATCAAATTCACGCATTCAATCAAGCATTTCAATGTTGTGGAAACAAGGCAGAAACTCACGCAACAAACTTGGAATAGCACGCAAACAATTCAAGGAAACAAATTCGCAAAAAATTAGCCAAGTCAATTAAAGTGAAATCAGAGTTATTTAGGATTAAATTATTCCTATTTATACACACAGATTCATCATAGGCAATGAGATAGAAATAGGCATCAATTCGAAATCAAATTCAACAAAAAAATATTTCAGAGAACTCACGATTTTCGGTCGAAAGCCAGAGCTCAAATCATCGACAAGCAAGCAACGTTTTTGAAGCAACAAAGAATCAACTTTATCTAATTTAAGATTGCGATTTGAGAATCGAAGAAAAACCCTAATTATCTGTGATCGGCCGCCATTTCAATTTGGAGCAAAGAGGAATAAAAGAATGAAAGGTAGGTCGACGTGTTTTTCTTTTATTGGGCTTTGGGTTTTTGTTTTATTTTATATTGTTGTGTATTTTAATTTCAGTTGAAAATAATTCAAATCTAAGTTTTATAGTTTTCCTGTAAAACTAGGGTTTTTGTTACAGGGTTTGTAACGGGAAAAAAAATTCTTATTTTGGGGTTAAAATCAGTACAGGGTTTTGAGCGTAGAATTAGTGTAACTAGAGCGCGATTATGAGGCCTTTTGTATAGAACCTAGTGGAAACTCAGGGATAAGTTTTGAGCGTAGGGTTAGGACATTTGGGCTAGGAATTGTCGCGAGTTTACAAGTGTTGTAATAGTTGACTAATTTCTAGTAGAAACCTTGGGGAATGCAGTAGTAGGCAGGGTTTGCCGAAGCTGGGTAAAATCTCTGTGTTATTTATTTTTTACATTTATTTTATCTACTGCAATCTGTTCTGTGATCTTTTTTAATCTCGAATTATTCTAATAAACCTTATTCACCCCCCTCAAGGGTTAATCTAGATCCAAAAAAACATGTTATTCTTTCCTAGCCCATTCAAAATTAAATTTCTATTTTGGAAAAATAGATTTTTTTTCTTTAAAACCCCAAATTCATTTTCCTTTAATTTAAATATATCTTTATGGTATTTTAAATACCAATTATTCTAGGGCTAGTGCTATTCAAGCATCCAAACACAACAAATCTATCACAAAATTTCTAACAAATCATATATCACGGTATATATGAAAACAAACAATAATAATTTTGAGGAATCCAGCTGGATCCCTCCAA
The DNA here is from genome assembly GCA_030737875.1 of Allium sativum. Taxonomy (NCBI): domain Eukaryota; kingdom Viridiplantae; phylum Streptophyta; class Magnoliopsida; order Asparagales; family Amaryllidaceae; genus Allium; species Allium sativum. The sequence goes on along the minus strand of CM060910.1, from coordinate 61,573,715 downwards.
ACTGTTTTTCCTGCACCAATAGATGTAAGATAACATAAATAATACAAATTATGCTTCAAAACGAAATATCGCGGTATAGAAGGTCATCCGCTATTTTGTCGGGCGCATAGGGTCTCATTCGCTAAAACGTGATGGAATATCCAACTATCAAACTTAAATATAATTAATATATACACAGTAGCAATAATTGATAATAATATATTAATTCATTCAAACAATCATCACATAACATTCAATCATCGTTTATCAACATTGAAATACATTTATAAAAATTATGAACAGAACAGAGTTAGTGAATTTGCTCAAGTTGTTCGTTTATCGTTGAATAACGATAAACGATGATTAATTAAATCAGGCATTTTATTTCGCCATAAATTGTAATGAGCTCCAATTCGCTTCAATCCAGTTTCATTGAGTAGCATGCGTCCATACAATTCCAATGTGATGGATGGTTCGTCAATTTGACATCATATGAGCGAGTTGTAAAAATTACTAGTTAATACATTATTTAAATTCAATTAAACTTATATTTATTTAATTTTGGGTTTCACCAACTTTAACCCGAACCAAAACAACCCAACCCGCAGCATGCTTCTTCTCTCTCGATATAAACACCACTTATAGTAAACTACACCATTAACGTATGTTCCCTCCACCTCGTTCTCTCCATTTTCTTCACCGAATTAACTTCCGCCACCACCATTGGTCCCCACTCCCCGAATACTTCAATCCCATCAGCAACAAGAGGAGCTCACACCACGCGAACATTTCGTGACTTCCAGACCCGTACCCCTACCATGCCATAGACACCGAAGTTTATTACCACCAAAACCCACTAAAAAATTACTACGGGTGCGCCTTGCCTTCACCAGAACAGCGCCACCCTCCAAAACATCCAATGACGACCCTAACTCGCTAAAGACCCAACCTCAGGTCCACTGCTCTCACGTTGGTTTCCAGGAATGAACGCAACTAAAAAATATGAGATGCTCAAGACAAAGGGGTCAAGTTTAGGAACATAATGGAATATGTTTACTGATTTTAGGTGGAACATACAATTTTTAATTTGGATTTGAAGGTGACGACTTCATTTTTTCTTTGCTTTTTTGCTTCAGGAATGAACAAACAACTCTATATTTATAGGAAGAAGAAGCTTGGCAAGCACGTATTTTAGGATTGGGTAGGTCTGCTAATAGGATGGTTATTAAATTTGATTAGATTTAGGACAGATATATTATTATTTAATATACAAGAAACTTACGCACAAAGTAACAAGCTTAAACGACCACATCCGATCCTCGATCGTGATGAAAATTGTAATCCTACAATAATTTATTATTTCGGACATGATAGAATAGGTTTTGCCAAATTCCGAGTCCGTTTGTAAAACTTCATTTATAATTTCAAACGGTTAAGTAATATGAATTTATTTTACACACGGTCACAAAATAGTTTCGATTGACGCGAAACTGTAAATTTTACAATAATTTATCACTACGGATTTAAAAAAAATTAGTTATGCCGAAAACGGAGGTCGTTTGAAACTTGATTATTCTTAAATTCCATATTAAATCGATATAATATAAATCGATTCCAAAATAAACAAATCTATTAATAATAAAATATTATTAACATATATATATATATATATATATATATATATTCAAACAGAATTCTATATAACTTCCAAATAATCTAACTTGGATTTTAAACTCAATGTTTTCATTTTAAGTTAAAAATATTCAATTTATTTTAAAATCCCTCTTATTTTATTTAATAAATCGTTATTGTTTGTAAACGATTTAATAGCGACTTTCTTAAAATTTGATTTAGACATAACTTATAATCTACCAAACGAAATCTCAATTTTTCACTTTCATTAGCAAACTATAGTTCAATAGATTCGAACGTTTCTTGTTTCAATGAATTCCGACTTATAACGAATTATATATAGTCATTTTAAAGCTCATAATGTAATATTACGAACTACCGCAACGTTACGAACTTGTTTTAAATTATATTATAATTAATACATTCTAACATCGTTAATAAATAATTTCGTTATCATAACTCAAATATAAACTCAGTTAAATTTCTTAAATTATCCAATTCACACAACATTACCAATTCAACTATTTTTGACTATTTTGGAATAAAATATGTCATTGCTGCTATTGGAACGCAAAATTAAACACAGAATTAAAGACATAAAATCTGGACCGTAGGATTTGTTTGTCTTTATGCATGAGGTGGAATTCAGGGGGAGATCTTGTGGTTGAGATTGCTTGTGTCTAAATTTGTGTCAACATTTTGTGTCTAAATAGACTTTCCCTTAATTAAATAATAAAAATTATTCAAATTAAGTCATTTAAATCTTCAAATCAACTTTTAAATAATTAAATAAACTAATTATTCAACCGTTAAAAATCCGGGACATTACAGTTATAGTTTGGGCTAATATAATCACATAAAATTTCCATGCTCGTCATATGAATATTATAAATGTATTAGTGTTGAATTTTTTGGTCAAAAAGGAATGTTGTTAAAATGATAGAAAAAAGGATTGAACATCTCAATTAAAATATATGAGGTACATGCAAGTGTAGTTGAACAAATTTTTCTAAGGGATATAACTCTATGTCCAACCCATGGGCTTAGGTCGAACCCGAGTTATAACTTGGACTTGTCTTGGCTCTCCTGATGTGACTATATGCTATCTCTTATACCTCATTGTTATTGAGCTTCTAACCATATACCACAATATTTTCTGTAAATACCAACTGGCTAGCAACTAGAGAGGGATCATTTTCGGAGAAAACTCTTCCTAATTCTCTTTAATTATTCTCTTCCAAACTTTATCTAACCTACATTGTAATTTTGATATAGGGGGAGTTGTAACTGAAATAGACAAAAACTAATAGAAACTGATTAAAGTAAACATAGACCAAAGTACATTGAACCACTATATAGTGATTTTTTTCTTTAACTTTTAATATGAACTAGTGCTTTTATCCGAGTTTAGGATGTTGATACAATTTTCGGTTTAACAATTACATTCATGAAGCATTTTAACAAGGCTTTACCTTACAAATGGGAAGTGGTTGACCTTTTATTTGATAATTATCGATTCCAAAGAAATTGTTTGTTCAACGGTGAAGTTGAGTGCAAACTTATTTTGTTACACCCCGTAATTTTATAACACATTAAGATGATAAAATAAGGAATACTTAATTAAATATTGGGAATTAAGTAAAATGGACTATGTCATTGCATTCGTATCGGAATTGTACTTGAGATATACTTCGAGTTTGCATAAAATGGACATCGTATGAAGAAGTTATTAAGCTAAAGTTGCACATACATAAGCTAATTATACATATATATATATAATAAACATTTCAGAAATTCAAAATTAGTTCGAAAATCGAAGGTCGGACAGCGTGGGAATCAGGCCCGTTGGGGGTCGATCCCTACTCTAGGGGTGTCGACCCATGAAAGGGGCGTCGACACCCATGTCGACACCAAGGTCGACACCCCCAGATTCGAGCCTGATACATTCCTGCGTATGTGGACTGGTTTCCTGACTATATTCGTGAACCCTAGGCTATAAATAAGACCTCATTCTCATTGTTTTACTCATTCTAGAACAATGGTGAACTAGATGCTTCCTCTGCCAAGATTAAAATAGCCTATTCTTCTTCAACAAACAAGTTATTCAAGTTAAGAGATTTGTTCTTCAATAGCTACAATCAAGTCTCCTGTTCTTTAGATCCAATCACAGTGAGTCTATGCCATTTTTAGATAGAAATAATTAAAATGTAATCTTGACATGCCTATAAGTTTGGATCTAAGCCTATGCATATTGAGTAATCTGAACCATAACAGATCTGCCATTATCTGTACATTAAATTCACTGTTTAGATCTCATCATGCCTATTTATGATATCCTTATTATGCTAGTTGCCTAATCATCACTATGCCTAATCAGTTCTATTATCACATGTTCATCAGATCTGTTCCTATATGCTTATCTTGTCAATATGCCCAATTCTGTCACTATATGCTTATTCTGTTCCTATGCCTAATACTGCCATCATATGTCTATCTTATTATTATGCTTAATTCTGTTCTTTTCCCTCCTTCTTTTCCGTTTTTATTTTATAGCCGGGCTACCTTCGAGCCTAGGCATACCGCTGAAATATGCGAACGCGTGAAATTAGGAAAGTTAAAATTGGGGCATAACTTGTATTGGGAAATTTGGGGCGTAACTTGAATTGAAAACATGAATATGGATTTGGGGCATAAACAAAAATTGTGATTAAAGATTTTAAATTGGGGCATACGTTACATGATAAATATGACTTGGAAAAGAGGCATGAAAACCTATAATGAAATAGGAATAATTGTTAAATAATGAAAATACCTAGATTTATAGTAATTAGAAAGTGTAACCGCGCTTAGACACGATGTTAGATTACACTTGTGGAAGAAGTTTTCCCTGACCCAACCGGTATATCTAGTTTCCACAAGTGGTGAATCTAATGTGAGGGGTCTAAGTGCATAAACATGTAGCGTGCTAAGACACGAGGTTAAGTCAGACTTGTGGAAGAAGTCTGCCCGGACCCAACCAGCATATCCGGCATCCACAAGTTGTAGGCTTAATATGGGAGGTCTAGCACAATATAACCATAAATGAATATATGGTAATGAACTTGTAATACTTAACCTGTTTGAATCCATAGGGATTGCATGAACATGTTAACTTGAGTAGGGGTTGAGTAAATTTGCTTGTAACAGTGGGAGGATTAAGTATATCTTGGGGTGGTGGGTAATATTTATATATAAGCCCATAAACTTAACCAGTTGCGGTTATGCAATCTTTTACACTGGTAGGCATAACCTATGGAAATCCTTGTAGTGGGAATGCAAGCCTAAGGGGAAGCTTGTATCATCTTGTGTGTGGGACCCGTTTCAGTTAGTAACCCATATATAGGTATCAAACGAATACTCTGAACTAGGTCGGAGTCGGGGAACGCTTACTGAGCTGATTGTAAGAGATCCAAAAGAGGGGACGGTGTGGGCGGCGCATTCCGACAGGGTCATGTGCGTGCATGGGTCCGAACAAGAGAGGCTAAGACGCCGTGACATTAGTAGATATGGTTGTGCACATCCTGTAAATGAAGGGTTGCCACTTTAGGAAGTGATACATCCTACTATGAGGACATCACAAGGAATCTACAGAGTAGGGAGCAGATTGACTGGGGTAGTAATTAGTGTACATCTAGTCTCGCTTTTTTAGGAGCCCATTATTATCCTTAGGGGTAACACCGGTATGTTCAATTGGGCTTCCTGTTATTGTATAGGGTAAAACCTCTCACTAGAAGTACGCCTAAGTCTACCATCTTGTTGGGGATCATCTTGTTCATATGATACAAGTATTGGTGCAGAGAAAAGTATTAGAGAAGCATATACATATATGTTCTATTCAGTTTATCCTGTTTACCTTGTCATACCTGCCTTATATGCTGTTATCCCTCTTATCCAGTTTATATGCTTGTCATTGTGCTTTTAGTTATTTATATGCTAAAAGTAACTGGACTCGCCGGACTTATGTCTGACCTACTTTGTTTCCTCTTCTTTCTCTTCCGCTCCCCCCTCCCCCTGCCGGTTCTCAAGATGGGAATACTCAAGCTTGATCGGGATTCTTCTTTCCTTCTACTTGGAGTTGCTTAGATGTACTGCTATATTTCTACCTTCTCTACTATGGCTATGTTTTTGGGGATTATGCTCTTTTCATGTGTATTGTATTATGATGATTTTAGCACAAGACAGAAGTTTTAAGTTGATATACTAGGTTTTATATATTTCAGACTCATGATGTAACTATGTTTTGAACCGCGTTGTTTTCTACTTAAATAAAGTTTTAAATTCCGCTGCTATTTTATATTTGTCTTGTAGTATTTCTGTTTACGTATAACACTTCACGAAACTTAATGCATTCTCTTAAAGAGTAACATTAACGGACGTCGGTTGTCACACTTGGTAACAGAGCTGGAGGTTACCAAATCGGATAAAAGATTTTGAAAATTGTTTTCAAAAAGGTTTTAAAAGAAAGCATTTTCAAAAGAAAAGTCTATTTTGATAAACATATTCCCCAAAGTCATATGTAATATCTTTCGATTCTCTGTTTGAATCCCTTTTTCCTTTTCTTTTCAGCATGTCTGGGGAACCTAGTATTCCTAAGGGCGTTACAATACCAGGTCAGTTCCGTAGGTATCTAGAGGCCACGGCGCCTGCTGAAGGTCAAGCAAACGTTCCTCCCCCAGCTACACCCACTATTCCTCCTCCTCCTCTGCATGCTGATAATTTCTCTAAGATATGCAAATATTTCTGTGCTATGGGCGGAAAGCCATTCCGAGGAACTAAGACTCTTATAGAAGCAAGAAATTGGCTTAAAGAGACGGAGGATTTGTTTGGAATTTTTGAAGTTGACGATCGTAGGAAGATTCAGTTGGTCGTTTGGCAGTTGAAAGATGAGGCTTCGTTCTGGTGGGAGGTGACGCAAGCGGGACGTCCAATTGAGACATGGGATGATTTCCGATAGAGATTTGAAATGAAGTTGTCTTTCTCAAGCTGAGCAAAGTATGCAAACGGAAAGGTTTTTGGCGCTTAAGCAAGGAAACATGTCTGTGAAAGAATATGTTAATAAATTTAATCAATTGGCGAGGTTTGGTTTGGAGCTAGTGAATACCCCGCGCAAGAAAGCTTTGAGGTTTGCTAGAGGATTGAATGAACCCCTCCATGGCTTGGATATGTCTCATATTCCGATGGGATAAACTTTTGAGAAGCTCGTTGATATTGCGTTAATGCACGAGGAAGATAAAGGTGATAAGGAAGAAGCTAAGGCTGAGGAAACATAAAATAAGAAAGTGTGGCCCAAGAAAGGACGACAACAACAACAACAACAACAAAAGAAGGGCAGAAAGGACGAAAAGGCTAGAGATAAGAGGAAGTGCCATAATTGCGGACGCGAGGGTCACTTGATCAAGGACTGCAAAAGAAGGAAGAACGCTTGTTTCAATTGTGGAGAGGTCGGACACCTTTCTAAGGAGTGCCCGAAGAAGCAAGGACAAAGTTAAAGGGCAAGATCTTCGGGAGGGCAGGTGCATGCTCTCGTGGCCTGTGTGCCAGAAAGAGGTAGGAAGGTTTCTGTTGAAGGTTTGATTTCTCTTTCCAATCATCCTGTTAGAACTCTTTTTGATTTGGGCGCTTCACATTCTTTTACATCTTATTGTGTGGTTGAGTCTCTACATCTTAATACAAATATGGTTTTGGATCCCGTTGTTGTCTCCAACCCCATTGGTGGTACGGCTCATTTATCTATGATTTGTCGGGGTTTGAGAATATCTGTGTTAGGCATCGAGTTTGAGTGCGACGCATATTTGCTTGGTTTCATGGACTATGGATTGATTCTGGGGATGGATTGGCTTGCCATGTATGGTGCCATTCTGGATTGTGAGAGAAGGGCCATTTGACTTTCGACCTTTCATGGAAGGACCCTCAAGATTTCCCGTGACCCTAAAGGGTCTGTCATGCTTAGTTTCCTGAACTCACTTGATGCATCTATCGATGATCTACGATCTTTACCAGTAGTCTATGAGTATCCTGATATTTTTGAGGTGTTTTGGGGCTTACCTCCGAGGCGCGAGATCGAATTCTGTATATACTTGGTGGACAATGCAAAGCCAGCTGCATTACCTGTGTGCCATATGGCTCCAACAGAAAGAAGGGAGCTCAGCAAGCAAGTAGGGTAGCTACTTGAGAAAGGGTTTATTGGGCAAAGCTTATCTGAATGGGGTGCTCCGATGGTATTCGTAACTAAGGCGGATGGTTCGCTTTGCTTATGTGTGGATTATAGAGAGTTGAATAAACTCACTAAAAAGAACAGGCACCCACTTCCGAGGATAGATGATCTGTTTGACCAACTTGTTGGTGCATCTGTTTTCTCTCAGCTAGACTTGGCCATGGGGTTTCATCAGTTGAGGGTGGCCGAGGATAGTATAGACAAGACCGCTTTTAGAACTCCAGATGGTTTCTTCGAGTGGCTCTTCATGCCTTTTGGATTGACGACTGCACCTGCCTATTTTGTTGATCTGATGAGTAGGGTGTTTTGGGAGTTTTTAAATAAGTCCGTTGTGGCCTTTGTTGATGGCATCTTGATTTTCTTGAAGAATGAGGAAGAGCATGCTTACATTTAAGGGAGGTTTTGAAAACTCTCCGTGTGCACCAGCTTAAGGCAAGATTCTCCAAATGTCGTTTTTGGAGAAAAGAAGTGAGATTTCTAGGGCATGTTGTAACAAGCTGCATTTTCAGAACCAATTTAAAATTTTAATTTAAGTTATTTTAAAATATAAATTGGTTATTTTTGCTGAATAAAATTGAGAATAATTTTGAAATTAGTTTTTATATTTTATTTGACTTAAAACAAACTCGGTAAAATTATTAAATTGATTTATAAGCTTTGTTTTGAAAATTTAAAAAAATAATCGATTTTTAAAATCATCGCATAGCCCTTAAAAAGTGAAATTTTGCTAAGAAGCTCAGAATTCGACGAGATAAATATTTTTAGGTTCATAATGACAAATCATTGTTGGGTTCCAAAATGCGCGTCGAACGGAGTAAGTATGTGGTCGTGCAAAGCAAAACAATTTGTTCAAAAACATGCAGTCATTTTACAAAGGAACAATACTGATACGATCTCGGAATTCGATTCCACTTTTTTTCTGGATTCGTATCGTCAAATAATGGTTAAATCCAAAAGAGCATAATTTTTGAAGTTAGCGTTTGAGCGTACAAGAAGAAAAGGTACCTAAAATTGCATTTTTGAAGCTAATTTAAGCAATTTTACAAAGGAACATTATTGAGACGACCTCGGAATTCAACGAATTTTCTTTTATAGAATCCATAACATCGAATAATGGTAAAATTCCAAATATCATGATTTTTAGAATCAATATGTTACCAGGAGAAATTTTTAAAGTGAAAAACAGATAATATTCTAGCTTTAAAAAATCGTTGTTTGTGCATACGGACTCGGAATTCGACGAAACCAGTTTTATTGGGTCCGTAATGTCAGAGAGTAGATATATATCAATTTTCATTGAAAATGGAATCCGTAAGTGGCCACACAGATTTTTAAACAATGGAAATAGGACATAATTGAGTATAGTAAAATATAAAATCAATATAAAAATAAATTGCACCCACTATATAATATCTCAAGCATTGCTAAACCTAAACCATTCATCAAAAATACGGCAGCCCCTTTTCCATCTTTTAACCCTAAACATGAGAGCTTCTAAATTCAAAATCAAATTAAATAATATTCTATAAATTACAAAGCTTGGAATCTTAAGCTTGTATGAGTGTAAGCTTCCACATAGGTGAGTTTGGTTGACTTTAGTGAATGTTCGGGGGCTACATAATTTTTTTACAGTGGGTTTTCATGAGAGTTTAGGTTCTAGGGTTGAATGGTTCTTCACATAGAAGCAACAATGCATGAATTCGAGTTTGTTTTGGTATTTAGGAGGTAGAGTAGCACGTTGTGGCCAAATTTGAGGCGATTTGCGACAAAAAGTGTCGGGACCTAAAGCATGCATGCGTGGGATGACTGTAAACGCATTTTTTTGGGGGAGCTTGAGTTTGAGATTCATGGTGTTGAGATTGAAGAGGAGAAGAAGAGAAGGAGAGAATGATGTTTACGGTTTGTGATTTCGTTGAGAAATGAGTGAGAATGGATGTCATGAAGGTTGCATGAAGTGGACATGGGAGGAGCTCTGTTATATGTGAGTTTTGTAGAGGGAGAAGAGATTAGAGGATGTAATTAGTAAGGATTAAGGTAATTAATTAATTACTTATGTTAATGACATATATGTACATAAAACTTGAAAAATGCATAGCTTTCTCATACGAACTCGGATTCAGCAAAACATGATGCATTAGAACCGTATCGATGAGAGCTTCGCAATGAAACTGATTTGGATGTCGTATGCGGACTGTGAGGCCGAAAAGGTCACATTTTCTCCGCATAAAGACTGGCGGAGTGGAAACCAAAGGTGAGAATTCCTTCTCACTCAAAATGATAATTTATCATGTTATTATATTCATGAAAAAAATATAGAATTGCCAGTGTAGATTTTTATCAGTTTTAATCATTATAAATTGTATATGGTGCCTGTTAGATCACCTCCCTCGTCCACAGACCATGAAAGATTTAAATTGATTGTATTGTGTTGTTTGTGATGTTGAAATGTTTAATGTATTAAAAATAATGTTAACATTAATGTGGTAGATGAAATTAAATTATAATTGTCCATTTATAATTTAAATAGTAAAATTCTCTAAGTAGAAAAATAATTCAAACCGAATTATAATTAGTTAAATTTATTAACCAATGATTTATTTAAACAGACTGTTGTTGTTTGAAAACCCTACACGGGTATTGGGATGATATTTGACATACACTAATCCCAATATTTAATTCTATGTCGATCGGTGGGTTGACAGGCTGTAATGTGCGTTATTTATTTATTTTAATGCTCACACATATTTAAATTTCACTCTGGATGTGAATGGACTATTTAATGATTGTTTATCATTATTGTTGAACACATGCGATGTATGAAATCCATATAACTGAAATTATATGGTAATTGATTGAGTTGCATTCCAATTCAGAAGTAAAAAATATTTTTAAATAAAGAATATTTTTAAATAAGGAATATTTTTTCATAAAGAATATTTTTTATAAAGAATATTTTTAAAATAAAGAATCTATTAAATTAAAGAATATTTTAAAATAAAATGTTTTAACAATAGAAAATCACCTTTTTATTGTATGTATAAACCAATAAAAGAAGCATATGTTAAAATACATTTTTGTTAGATAAAAAATGTCGTCTTTAGCATGTTAATGAGAAAAAAGTAGCATATTTTAAAATACATTTTTGTTAGATGAAAAAATGTCATCTTTAACATGTTAATGAAGAATAAAAGAAGCATACGTTAAAATACATTTTTGTTAGATAAAAAATGTCATCTTTAACATGTTAATGAAGAAAAAAAGAAGTATATGTTAAAATACATTTTTGTTAGATAAAAAAATGTCATCTTTTACATGTTAATGAAGAATAAGAGAATCATATGTTAAAATATTTTTGTTGGATAAAAATATTATGTTTAACATGTTAATGAAGTGATTTAAATAGTCATATGTTGAACAAAATATTTAAACAATAAAAATATCATTTTTATTGAATGTATAAACCATATAAAATATTCATATGTTGAATAAAATATTTAGACAATAAAAATATCATTTTTATTGAATGTATAAACCATTACAAATATTCACGTGTGGAATAAAATATTTAAACAATATTTTAAAATAATATTTAGTGAAGAATAAAATTATGGTTTTGATGTCTGGTTTTGGATGGATACAAAAATATTGAAATGTGAAGCCGAGTTAAGTAGCAAATGCCATTTTAACCCGAATGGGTTTATCGATCTATTTTATTCATTTTATAATGAATATCGAAAAGGAGTGATTTCAAAATCTAATATTTTGAAAATATTATCATTTTAATATGATAAAGATATAGAATATTCAATTTTGATTTAAAATTGAAAATGAAGTTGGAATCATTTTAAAACAAATATATAAACGATTTATAAAATACATTTTAAATGGAAACCGACGAAATATATATATTACGTATATTTAATGGCCTGAATAGAACGCGCTGCGCAGCGACCGTTCGCGAATTTCGACCATTAACTTCAAATTGACGTAACGGGAGATCCGACCGTTGGATTCTCCTAAAACCCGAACCGTTGGGGTCGTATCGAAAAGAGCTTTCCAATGAATATAAGAGATTTGACATCTAACGGCTGGATTTGGAATTATAACCAAATCAAATTTGGAAAGGGTCGCTTTGGATGCAGTTGGGTGGCTGTTATTGGAAACCGACTGTAAGAGCCTTCATAAAATTATTAAAAATATGGAAAAATTATGTAAAATCATAATTAATAATTTGGAAAGATTTTGGATGAAAAATTCTAAGTTTGAAAAGATAAAAATATATTTTTATCGAAATGAACTAGTTATTAAGTAGAATAATAATCCAATGTTTTTAAATAAATAAATTGGATTTTGGGTTTGTCGTGAATGGTGTCTTCAATAACACTGTTCTTAATCCCCGTGTGAAAAGAATAAATCTTTTAATTAAGATTATTAGAGCTTCCAATTATATTTAGTAATTGGAATAAAATGAAAGGTGAATTGGGTTTATTGTGAACTGTGTTTTTAAAGACATTCGTTCTTTAACCCGATTAGCAGTGAAAATACAATTTTGGAATTTATAAATCTTTTAATTAAGATTATTAAAGTTTCCAATTATATTTATTAATTGTAATAAAATGAAAAGGGAATTGGGTTTATCGTGAAATGTGTTTTTAAATAACACTTGTTCTTTAACCAAATTAACAGTGAAAATATAATTTGGAATTTATAAATCTTTTATTATGATTTAATGGAAATTTTCCAAAGTAAAGTTTTCCAATTTAATACAATAAAATTGGAATGGAATGGAATTCGATTTGGTAATAATCGAAGTGAACTTCTGTGGAGGAAGACTGTTACTATATATGGAATTTAAAAGGTTTTGCCATTATTCCATTTATATTATTGGTTGGATATGGAAGTTTATATCGATTATATATATTGATCAGTTTTCCGTGAAGATTCCATAATTAATGGAATATGATTTTGGGTTTATCGTGAACAACATTTTAAATGACATTAGTTCTTTAACCCAGTTAAAGATAAGAATAATTTACTAACTTTGAATAATTATTAAGTAATGATTTTTGAGATTAAAACTGAATTAGAGTTTTAATGAATCTTTAATTAGATTGAAATGAGAATGTGATAATTTAAATTATCAAATTTGAGAAATGATCGAGAATGAAGTACCACCAGTTTTGCTCCAGGCGGTAGTTAAGTCTTTAATTAGATTTGAACGTGAAAAGGTAATTAAATTTACCGATAACACTATGGTGTTAGATATGGAGTATTTCCAGTTTTGCTCCATGGGATGAATAGGTTGGAATCGAAAAATAATAAATGATATTGCGGTAAGGTTCGATTATCCTGACTAGTTAATAAAATCTTTTGAAACTGATATTCAAAGGAAGGTTAAACAATAAATTTAAAAGAATTTATATTTAACAAAATTAATGGGAACCTTTCCCTAAAGATGTGAATATTTTATTTAAAATAATATTCTGGTTTGGAATGAGGCATATGTTATGTTTTTATAGCACTTGATTATAAAATACGTGAGTTATTCGGAAAGGCCGGGTTCAACCCATTCTGAATAATTACTACGACGATTAAAAGTCGACAATGAAGACGGTGGTTGAAGGCCAAAGATCTTCACATCGTTTGGATGATTACTGATGTCTTGATTGGGCTATACACCCAAGATAAGGTAACAAGTGGTGATCGTTTAGACGTGCTTGGAGATAGACGGATATGCGAGGCCCTCTCTCCTGTATTGGACATATGGGACGAGGAATAAGGTGCCTCCGGTTTCGTTCATATCCAGAACGGACTTGTAAATGGATATGTGTCTGACATTGGATTTCATTTTGTTCTAATTGATCTCTATTAAATATATATCTATTTGGTGGCGGAGAATTTATTCTCTTACTTAACACCCTTCTCTGAGACATACGAGCTTAGAGGTTATATATTGGTAGAAATCAGCTGTATGGCATGAATTGTCAGTGTGGCATGCAAAGATGCAAATGCAAGGCTTTTGTTGAAAAGCAGAGTCTTGCGCATGATGATCAAAGCACAACTTTAATTAGCTTAGCTTTGTGTATAGCGTTACTTCGCGAGCCTCATACCCCGGTATGAATCAGAAACGGGAGAAGGATCCAGGGAGAACATTAGTTTCTTTCTAGCTAGGAGTGGTGTCAAGGTATGGAGCCTAGACATTTTTACTTATGTGGATGTTGGAAACCGAGGTACCTCGGATTTGAGTCCCTATTGGCTCTTGATTTACGCCCCATAGGGCGGGGAAACGTACTGTCCAGGAATTATATATAATCCACTAACATATGTGTGGACCGACCTTTGGCTCCTAAGGGCTTGACTGAGTACTTGCCTTGAGACATGGGCTAGATTGTCTCGAATTCGGTAAGGATGATCCCTTGCCTTGGTTCATGATGGAAATCCAACTTCCAGTACGACATCATGCAGTTTTGATTGTAGAACTAGTACGGTATATATGGTACCCATGCCGTCTATGATTGACACATTTATATTTGAAGTTGTTTATAAGTATTATGCACTTATAATATCAAAATAATTTGTTTTAAATGTACCGACCATGTTTGGCTATTATAAGGGAAAACTCTGTCCTCCAGCTTGCGTTGCATTGTGTGATAGGACCTGAGTCTTATAATAGCTTCATTTTTCCAAAAAGCATTGCGTTGTTTTATTTTAAACTGACGTTCATGTGGAGTAAACCCGTTGCGTGTTATACGACGTGGTCCCATGATTTCCCAACTTTTAAAATAGATTCAATAATTGTTTTAGTTCTCACACCAGTCCCATGACTGACCTGGAGTTTATTGTTTTAACCTAAACTTTGGGTGCCTATATTTTCCACACGGGCAGCTAGTAGTTTTGGTTTTGCAGATATTATATTCACAGGATCCTGGTTTATAGCTGAAGCGATATTCGGAAAGCTCTGTATCCGTGTATTTCTTTCAGTTGTATTTTGTATTATTTTTCCGCTACCATTTAAATGTAATTCAAATCTTTGATATTTTTCTGATGTATATTATTTATTCATGCTCTGTTATATTCTTGTACTCTGATGTAAATTGTTGTAATAACAATGAAATGTTCTTTTGTTTGTGTTCTGATTTATCGCGTTCTCAAACTCAATCAGGGCTTTCCCGTAAGGGCGAGTTTGGGTCGTTTCAGTTTGGTATCAGAGCTTGGTTTACAGAGCTCGAGAGCAGGACACATTAGAACCGAACGAAAGAATTCATCAGAGATTGGATTAGTAATATCCAATAAGAATGACTCGTTAGAGATGGGATCAGTAGTATCCTAGAATGAGTCTGAAGAGTGTTATTTTTAAAATAAAAATGAGAAACAAACTTTGTTTTGGAAATTTAAACCTTATTATACGTATTTGACTATTTTTACTTTATTTTGGACAATCAAGTGTATGAAGATTTTGAATATGCGCCTAGCTAGCGGGTATACGAAGTCTCAAATATACTAGGTAGATATAGAATCACACTCTAGTCGCCCGGAGATGATTTTGATGATGACCACGACATCATCACTAGTCGGTTCCAACTGACTAGTGTGAGAACCGAAACTTAGTTAGAGTTTATTGCTGTGACTTGCAATAAAAATATGATTTTTGACTATATAAAAGTTATATATATTTAAAAATTTAATCACCTAATTGATTGTTGGTTGTGATGTTTGATAATTAGTCTAGCATATTAAAATATTGGAATGATAATTAATTTAACCAATATATGAATGAAAGGTACATTTAGCCAAATTGAATCAAATGTGGAACTGAATTGAAAATTTGTTCGAATTGTATACATATACATGTATATATAATGAATAGGTCATAGCATAGAAGCTAAGAAGAGGAATAAAATTGTATGCCCGACAAATTGGTACATATTTACTGTATTTCTTTGGTTTGATGATTTTATGAGCCGATTGGCTTTTTCTTTTCTTTTAGACTGATGAGGGCCCTGTGAGGCCAGTTGCGATTTTAAATATCAACCCTTACAAAGGAGGTTATGGCGAAATTTTTCGAAAATTTAGGTTAGCCAAATTTTTAAGAAATTACAAAATTCTTAGAAACTGAAAAGTTGAACAATGAAAGCAAAAATAAAAGTTGAGTTGGTTAGTTAAACATCTTTCAGCTCCGTTTCTTTTCGAGTACGAAAAGATTTTAAGTGGGGGAGACTGTAACAACCTGCATTTTCAGAACCAATTTAAAATTTTAAATTAAGTTATTTTAAGGAATTTATGAATATAAATTGGTTATTTTTGCTAAATAAAATTGATAATAATTTTGAAATTATTTTTTATATTTTATTTGACTTAAAACAAACTCAGTAAAATTATTAAATTGATTTATAATCATTGTTTTGAAAATTTAAAAAAAAAATCGATTTTTAAAATCAACGCATAGCCCTTAAAAAGTGAAATTTTGCTAGGAAGCTCAGAATTCAACGAGATAAAAAAATCTGGATTCATAATGACAAATCATTGTTGAGTTCCAAAATGCACGTCGAACAGAGTCAGTACGTGGTTGTGCGAAGCAAAACCATTTGTCCAAAAAACAGGCAGTCATTTTACAAAGGAACATTATTGGTACGATCTCCGAATTCGATTCCACTTTTTTTTTTCTGGATTCATATCATCAAATAATTGTTAAATCCAAAAGGACATAATTTTTGAAGTTAGCATTTGAGCGTACAAGAAGAAAAGGTACGCTAAAATCGCATTTTTGAAGCTAATTTGAGCAATTTTACAAAGGAACATTGTTGAGACGACCTCAGAATTCGACAAATTTTTTTTATTGAATCTGTAGCATCAAATAATGGTAAGATTCCAAATATCATGATTTTTAGAACTAGTATGTGACCGGAAGTGATTTTTGAAGTGAAAAACAGACAATATTCTGGCTTTAAAAATTCGTTGTTTGTGCATACAGACTCGGAATTCGACGAAACTAGTTTTGTTGGGTCCGTAGTGTCAGAGAGTAGATGCATGTCAATTTTCATTGAAAACGGAATCCGTAGGTGGCCACATGGATTTTTAAACGATGGAAATAGGACATAATTGAGTATAGTAAAATATAAAATCAATATAAAAATAAATTAAACCCACTATATAACATCTCATGCATTCCTAAACCTAAACCATTCATCAAAAATAAGGCAGCCACTTTTCCATTTTCTAACCCTAAACATGAGAGCTTCTAAATTCAAAATCAAATCAAATCAAATTCTATAAATTACAAAGCTTGGAATTTTTAAGCTTGTATGAGTGTAAGCTTCAACATAGGTGAGTTTGATTGACTTTAGTGAATGTTTGGGGGGTTACATAATTTTTTTGCAGTGGGTTTTCATGAGAGTTTGGATGCGAGGGTTGAATGGTTCTTCACATAGAAGCAACGATGCATGAATTCAAGTTTGTTTTGGTGTTTAGGAGGTAAAATAGCACGTTGTGACCAAATTTTAGGCGATTTGGCGAAAAAAAATGTCGGGACCTAAAGCATGCATGCGTGGGATGACAGTAAACGCATTTTTTTGGGGGAGCTTGAGTTTGAGATTCATGGTGTTGAGATTGAAGAGGAGAAGAAGAGAAAGAGAATGATGTTTATGGTTTGTGATTTCATTGAGAAATGAGTTTGAATTTATGTCATGAAGGTTATATGAAGTGGACATGGGAGGAGCTCTATTATACGTGAGTTTTGGAGAAGGAGAAGAGATTAGCGGACGTAATTAGAAAGGATCAAGGTAATTAATTAATTACTTATGTTAATGACATATATGTACATGAAACTTGAAAAATGCATAACTTTCTCGTACGAACTTGGAATTCAGCGAAATTGGATGCGTTAGAATCGTATCGACGAGAGTTTCACAATAAACCGATTTGGAGCCATTTAAATGTCGTATGCGGATTGTGAAGTCCAAAAGGTCACATTTTCTTTGCATAAAGACTGACGGAGTGGAAACCAAAGGTGAGGACTCCGTCTCACTCAAAATTATAATTTATCATGTTATTATATTCATGAAAAAAAAATAGAATTGCCAGTGTAGATTTTTATCAGTTTTAATCATTATAAATTGTATACGGTGTCTGTTTGATCACCTCCCTCATCCACAGACCATGGACGATTTAAATTGACTGTATTGTGTGTTGTTTGTGATGTTGAAATGTTTAACGTATTAAAAATAATGTTAACATTAATGTGGTAGATGAAATTAAATTATAATTGTCCATTTATAAATTAAATAGTAAAATTTGCTAAGTAGAAAAATAATTCAAACTGAATTATAAGTGGTTAAATTTATTAACCAATGATTTATTTAAACATACTGTTGTTGTTTAAAAACCCCACACGGGTATTGGGATGATATTTGACATACACTAATCCCAATATTTAATTATATGTCAATCGGTGGGTTGACAGGCTGTGATGAGCGTTATTTATTTATTTTAATGCTCACACAGTTGTAAATTTCACTCTGGATGTGAATGGATTGTTTAGTGATTATTTATCTTTATTGTTGAACACATGCGATGTATGAAATCCATATAACTGAAATTATATGGTAATTTATTGAGTCGCATTCCGATTCAGAAGTAAAAAATATTTTTAAATAAAGAATCTTTTTATAGTGAATTTTTTTTATAAAGAATATTTTTAAAATAAATAATCTTTTAAATTAAAGAATAATTTAAAATAAAATGTTTTAACAATAAAAATCATATTTTTATTGTATGTATAAACTAAAAAAAGAAGCATATGTTAAAATACATTTTCGTTAGATAAAAAATGGCATCTTTAACATGTTAATGAAGAAAAAAAGAAGCATATGTTAAAATACATTTTTGTCAGATAAAAAATGTCATCTTTAACATGTTAATGAACAATAAAAGAAACATATGTTAAAATACATTTTTGTTAGATAAAAAATGTCATCTTTAACATGTTAATGAAGAAAAAAAAAGCATACGTTAAAATATAATTTTGTTAGATAAAAAAATGTCATCTCTTACATGCTAATGAAGAATAAGATAATCATATGTTAAAATATTTTTGTTAGATAAAAATATTATTTTTAACATGTTAATGAAGTGAATTAAATAGTCATGTGTTGAATAAAAATTTAAACAATAAAAATATCATTTTTATTGAATGTATAAACCATATAAAATATTCATGTGTTGAATAAAATATTTAAACAATAAAAATATCATTTTTATTGAATGTATAAACCACTACAATTATTCACGTATGGAATAAAATATTTAAACAATATTTTAAAATAATATTCAGTGAAGAATAAAATTATGATTTTGATGTCCGGTTTTGGATGGATACAAAAATATTGAAATGTGAAGCCGAGTTAAGTGGCAAACGCCATTTTAACCTGAATGGGTTTATCGATCTATTTTATTCATTTTATAATGAATATTTAAAAGGAGTGATTTCAAAATCTAATATTTTGAAAATATTATCATTTTAATATGATAAAGATATAGAATATTCAATTTTGATTTAAAATTGAAAACGAAGTTGGAATCATTTTAAAACGAATATATAAACGATTTATAAAATACATTTTAAATGGAAATCAATGAAATATATATATTATATATATTTAATGGCCTGAGTAGAACGCACCGCGACCGTTCGCGAATTTCGACCATTAACTTCAAATTGATGTAACGGGAGATCCGGCCGTCGAATTCTCCTAAAACTAGAACCGTTGGGTTCGTATCGAAAAGAGCTTTCCAACGGATATAAGAGATTTGACATCTAATGGTTGGATTTGGAACTATGACCAAATCAAATTTGAAAAAGGTCGCTTTGGATGTAGTTCGGTGGCCGTTATTGGAAACCAACTGTAAGGGCCTTAATAAAATTATTAAAATATGGAAAAATTATGTAAAATCATAATTAATAATTTGAAAAGATTTTGGATGAAAAACTCTAAGTTTGAAAAGATAAAAATATATTTTTATCGAGATGAACTAGTTATTAACTAGAATAATAATCCATGTTTTTAAATAAATAAATTGGATTTTGGGTTTGTCGTGAATGGTGTCTTCAATAACACTGTACTTAAACCCTGTTTGAAAAGAATAAATCTTTTAATTAATATTATTAGAGCCTCAAATTATATTTAGTAATTGGAATAAAATGAAATTTGAAATGGGTTTATTGTGAACTGTGTTTTTAAAGACATTCGTTCTTTAACCCGATTAGCAGTGAAAATATAATTTTGGAATTTATAAATCTTTTAATTAAGATTATTAGAATTTCCAATTATATTTAGTAATTGGAATAAAATGAAATGGGAATTGGGTTTATCGTGAACTGAGTTTTTAAATAACACTTGTTCTTTAACCAAATTAACAGTGAAAATATAATTTGGAATTTATAAATCTTTTATTAGGATTTAATGGAAATTTTCTAAAGTAAAGTTTTCCAATTTAATACAATAAAATTAGAATAGAATGGAATTTGATTTGGTAATAATCGAAGTGAACTTCTGTGGAGGAAGACTGTTACTATATATGGAATTTAATAGGCTTTTCCATTATTCCATTTATATTATTGGTTGGATATGGAAGTTTATATCGATTATATATATTGATTAGTTTTCCGTGAAGATTCCATAATTAATGGAATATGATTTTGGGTTTATCGTGAACTGTGTTTTAAATGACATTAATTCTTTAACCCAGCTAAAGAAAAGATTAATTTCTTAAATTTAAATAATCATTAAGTAATGATTTTTGAGATTAAGACTGAATTAGAGTTCTAATGAATCTTTAATTAGATTGAAATGATAATGTGACAATTTAAATTATCAAATTCGGGAAATGATCGAGAATGACGTACCATCAGTTTTACTCCAGGCGATAGTTAAATCTTTATTTAGATTTGAACATGAAATGGTAATTAATTTTACCGATAACACTATGGTGTTAGATATGGAGTATTACAAGTTTTGCTCAATAGGATGAATAGGTTGGAATCGGAAAATAATAAATGATTATTGCGGTAAGGTTCGATTATCCCGATTAGTTAATAAAATCTTTTGAAATTGATATTCAAAGGAAGATTAAAGAATAAATTTAAAAGAATTTATGTTTGATAAAATTAATGGGAACCTTTCCCTAAAGATGTGAATATTTTATTTAAAAGAATATTCTAGATTGGAATGAGGCATATATTGTGTTTTTATTGCACTTGATTACAAAATACGCGAGTTATTCGAAAGGGCCGGGTTTAACTTATTCTGAATAATTACTACGACGATTAAAAGTCGACGATGAAGACAGTGGTTGAAGACCGGAGATCTTCACATCGTTTGGATGATTACTGATTTCTTGATTGGGTTGTACACCCAAGACAATGTAATAAGTGGTGATCGTTCAGACGTACTTGGAGATCGACCGATATGCGAGGACCTCTCTCCTGTATTGGACATATGGGACGAGGAATAAGGTGCCTCCGGTTTCATTCAGATCTAGAACGGACTTGTAAATGGATGTGTGTCTAGCATTGGATTTCATTCTGTTCTAATTGATCTCTATTAAATATATATCTGTTTGGTGGCAGAGAATTTATTCTCTTGCTTAACACCCTTCTCTGAGACGTACGAGCTTAGAGGTTATATATTGATAGACATCAGTTGTATGGCGTGAATTGTCAGTGTGGCATGCCAAGATGCAAATGCAAGGCTTTTGTTGAAAATAGAGTCTTGTGGATGATGATCAAAGCACAACTTTAATTAGCATAGCTTTGTGTATAGCGTTACTTTGCGAGCCTCACATCCCGGTATGAACCAAAAACGGGAGAAGGATCCAGGGAGAACATGCATTTCTTTCTAGCTAGGAGTGGTGTCATGGTATGGAGCCCAGACATTTTTACTTACGTGGATGTTGGAAAGCGAGGTACCTCGGATTTGAGTCCCTATTGGCTCTTGATTTACGCCCTATAGGCGGGGAAACGTACTGTCCAGGAATTATATATAATCCATTAACATATGAATGGACCGGCCCTGTGGCTCTTAAGGGCTTGACTGAGTACTTTCCCTGAGACATGGGCTAGATTGTCTCGAATTCGGTAAGGACGATCCCTTGGCTTGGTTCATGATGGAAATCCGACTTCCAATACGACATCATGCGGTTTTGATTGTAGAACTAGTATGGCGACATGATATATGGTACCCATGATGTCTATGATTGGTATATTTATATTTGAAGTTGTTTTTAAACACTATATACTTATAATATCAAAATAATTTGTCTTAAACGTTCCAAACATGTTTGGCTATTATAAGGGAAAACTCTATCCTCCGGCTTGCGTTGCATTATGTGATAGGACCTGAGTCTTATAATAGCTTCATTTTTCCAAAAAGCATTGCGTTGTTTTATTTTAAACTGAGGTTCATGTGGAGTAAACCCATTCCGTGTTATACGACGTGGTCCCATGGTTTCCCAGCTTTTAAAATAGAGTCAATAACTGTTTTAGTTCTCTCACCAGTCCCATGACTGATCTGGAGTTTATAGTTTTAACCTAAACTCTGGGTGCCCATATTTTCCATACGGGCAGCTAGTAGTTTTGGTTTTGCAGTTATTATATTCACAGGATCCTGGTTTACAGCTGAAGCGATATCCGGAAAGCTCTGTATCCATGTATTTATTTCAATTGTATTTTGTATTATTTTTCCGCTGCTATTTAAATGTAATTTAAATCTTAGATATTTTTCTGATGTATATTATTTATTCGTGCTTTGTTATATTCTTATACTCTGATGTAAATTGTTGTAATAACAATGAAATGTTCTTCTGTTTGTGTTCTGATTTGTCGTATTCTCAAACTCAATCTAGGCTTTCCCATAAGGGCGAGTTTGGGTTGTTTCACATGTAGTCTCTAAAAATGGGATAGTAGTGGATCCCGCGAAGGTAGTTGCAGTTCAAGATTGGCAGATTGTAGAGAATGCAACGGAGGTGAGAAGTTTTCTTGGATTGGTGGTTTATTATAGGAAGTTCATTAAGGACTTCGCAAAGATATCATCCCCACTCACCAGGCTGACGAAAAAGAATCTGACATTTTCTTAGGATGTAGACTGTGATGATGATTTCCAATGATTGAAGAGGGCTCTGACAACAACCCAAGTCTTGACCTTTCCCGATGGGAACAAAGTGTTCACAGTATACACTGATGCATGTGGTACAGGGCTTGGTGCGGTTCTGATGCAAGAGGGAAGGGTAGTATGTTATGGAGGTAGACAGCTAGGGGTTTATGAAAAGAATTACCCTACCCATGACTTAGAGCTAGTTGTCATAGTATTCGCGCTTAAGACTTGGTGCCATTATCTACTTGGAGAGAAGTTCGAGTTGTACACTGATCATAAATCTCTCAAGTACTTGTTCTCACTAAAGGATCTCAATTTGAGGTAATAAAGATAGATGGAGTTCCTAGCATCCTATGAATTTGAGATTGCTTATACCCTTGACAATTTAATGCAGTGGCAAATGCATTGAGTAAGCAGAGGATGACCTTAAGTCCTCTGTTTGTGGAGAGGAAAAGCTTGGAGTTTATATCAACTTTTGATTTTAGACCCTCCACCAAGTTTATACCTAGTTTATTGGCATTACCAAAGGTGCGACTTACTCTTTTGGATCAGATAGGAATTTCGCAGCGAGAGGATCCACAGATTTCAGACATCTTGGATAGGCTCGGTAGAGGGGGGACTTCTAGTCACCTCAGTAGATACTCCATGGACGATAGAGGGTGGTTGCGACGAGATGAAAGGCTTTGTGTTTCCTGAGTTAGGAGTTTGTTGAAGACAGTCCTTAAGGAAGCTCATCATTCTAAGATGACTATTCATACAGGCGGTGATAAGATGTATAAAGATATGAAGAGGGTTTTCTTTTGGGCTAGGATGAAGAAAGATGTGGCCGAGTTTGTTTCTCCATGTTTGGTTTGCCAACAAGTCAAAGCTGAACAAAGTAAGCCCAGTGGTTTACTTCATCCTTTGGAAGTCCTACAATGGAAGTGGGAGAGTGTCTCGATGGATTTCATTGACGGTTTTCCTAGATCGAGGAAAGGCAACACCATTATTTAGGTTATAGTAGACAGACTTGCTAAGAGCGCTCATTTCATTCTAGTTAAGAGTAAGAGGATGACAACATGGTTGGAAGCAGTATACGTTCGTGGGATAGTCCGTCTTCATGGAGTACCTTCCAGTATCGTAAGTGATCGTTACCCCATTTTCACCAGTGAATTTTAGAGGAGCTTGCAAGAAGCATTAGGTACACAGTTGTGTTTGAGCACCGCTTATCACCCTTAGACTGATGGATAGACGGAAAGGGTGAACAGAGTTCTTGAGGATCTTTTAAGGCTGTGTATCCTAGACTTCAGAGGGACTTGGGAAGAGCATCTTCCTTTAGTAGAGTTCGCTTACAACAATAATTATCAAGCTAGTATTGGCATGACACCCTTCGAAACATTATACGGAAGACCCTGTAGATCATCGACTTGTTGGTGAGAGTCTACAGAAAGACTTCTACTTGGACCGGATATGGTTAGAGAAACTTCAGAAAAGATTGACCTTATCTGCAGGAAAATGAAGACAGCTCAGGATAGGCAGAAGTCCTACGAAGATAAGAGAAGGACTGGCATTGAAATGAGGTGGGAGATATGGTTTTCATTAAGGTATCACCATTAAGGAATGTGGTTCGCTTTGGATTTGTAGGGAAATTGGCACCAAGATTTGTAGGACCCTTTCCCATAACAGAAAAGATTGGCCAAATGGCCTATAGAGTAAAGCTACCAGAAAGGTTATCCGACATTCATGATGTTTTTCACGTTTCCCATTTACGAAAGTGGACGAAATCCTTTAAGTAGGGGAGAATGTAACACCTCATAATTTTATAACACATTAAGATGATAAAATAAGGAATACCTGATTAAATATAGGGAATTAAGTAAAACGAACTGTGCCATTGTGTTTGTCTTAGAATTCCGCTTAAGATAGACTCTGAGTTTGGGTAAAATGGACACCTTATGAATAAGTTATTAAGGTTTGAAGTTTGCACATATATAAGCTAATTATATATATAATAAACATTTCAGAAATTCAAAATTAGTTCGAAAATCGAAGGCGGGACAACGCGGGAATCAGGCCCTTTGGGGGTCAACCCCTGCCCTAGGAGTGTCGACCCATGGATCGACACCATAAAGGGGGTGTCGACACCCATGTTGACGCCTAGGTCGACACCCCCAGATTCGAGCCTGATACATTCCTGCATATGTGGACTTGTTTTCTGACCAGATCCGTGAACCCTAGGCTATAAATAAGACCTTATTCTCATTGTTTTACTCATTATAAAATAGAACTAGACTTTGCCTCTGCCTAGATTAAAATAGCCTATTCTTCTTCAATAAACAAGTTATTCAAGTTCAGAGATTTGTTCTTCAATAGCTACAATCAAGTCTCATGTTCTTTAGATCCAATCACAGTGAGTCTATGTTATTTTTAGATAGAAACGATTAAAATGTAATCTTGAAATGCCTATAAGTTTGTACCTAAGCCTATGCCTATTGAGTAATCTGAATCATAACAGATCTGCTATTATTTGTACATCTAATTCGCTGTTTAGATCTCATCATGCATGTTTATGATGTCCCTATTATGCTAGTTGCCTAATCATGTCACTATGCCTAATCATTTCTATTATCACATGTTCATCATATATGTTCCTATATGCCTATCTTGTCATTATGCCCAATTCTGTCACTATATGCTTATTTTGTTACTATGCCTATTTCTGTCATCATATATCCATCTTGTTATTATGCTTATTTCTGTTCTTTTCCCTCCCTCTTTTCCCTTTTTATTTTATAGCCAGGCTACCTTCGAGCCTAGGCATACCGCTGAAATATGCGAACGTGTGAAATTGGGAACGTTAAAATTGGAGCATAAATTGTATTGGGAAATTTGGGGCATAACTTGAATTGAAAACATGAATATGGATTTGGGGCATTAACAAAAATTATGATTAAAGATCTTAAATTGCGGCATATGGTACATGATAAATATGACTTGGAAAAGGGGCATGAAAACCGATAATGAAATAGGAATAATTTTTAAATAATGAAAATGCCTAGATTTACAGTAATTAGAAACTGTAACCGCGCTTAGACACGAGGTTAAGTTACACTTGTGGAAGAAGTCCTCCGGGACCCAACTGGCATATCCAACATCCACAAGTTGTGAATCTAACGTGAGGGGTCTAAGTACATAAACATGTAGCATGCTAAGACACGAGGTTAAGTCGGACTTGTGGAAGAAGTCTACCCGGACCCAACCAGCATACCCAGCATCCACAAGTTGTAGGCTTAATGTGGTAGGTCTAGCACATTATAACTATAAATGAATATATGGTAATGAACTTGTAATCCTTAACCTGTTTGAATCCATAGAGATTGCATGTGTTTTCACCAAAAATGGCTCAAACACAAGGGTACAAGGATTGTACTTCACCAATGTGGTAAGAAAGCGATTGGAGTCGTACTCAATTAATGAGTTGATAATAAAAACGCGAGGAAAGTAAAATAAAGACAAGATTTTAGAGTAGTTCGGCCCTAAGCTAGGCCTACGCCACTATGAGGGTAGATTGCATTATCATGACGATGATTACAAAGTATATAAACCCTCTTTACACATGTATCCTCTCTCTTTTACAACATATTCTCTTCCTTACATGTAGATCTCATTTGATTTCATGGATTTCAATGAAGAAATGGTAAAATCAGTGGAGGAGAAGAGTAAGCCAACGGAGGATGAAGGAGATCTTCCAATCTCTTATCTACTTAGGTAATCTCAATGGATGTCATGACTAAGTGGATGAAGGATCTTCCAATGGAGATGAGGATGATGATTGGAATGCTTAAGGGATGGTGGATGGAAGAATTCTACAGCACTTCGTGGTGGTCCAAAAGGGTCCCCCTTATGATGGAAGCCATGGCATATTTATAGGTGTACCTCCTTGAAGAAATGACCTGGAAATCATATATGCAGACTTCAGATCGCTTGTCTCATTAATTACGAATATGCCATTGCTTAGCTGTAGCCAACCGACAACAGTTGTATTTGGCTATCCCGGAACGACTTCATGAGAGCGAGCGGCTTCATAGGAGTGAGTGACCGCACAGGTCTAGGCATATTGAATGGTCGGGCAAGTGGTGAGTGTTTAAACGACTTGTCAAAGCTTCCTAATTTGCATAAGAAAGATCGACCGACAGACGACATCTGGTTGTTGCAATTTGTTTGACTATAGATGAATGGGCGACTTGCACCATATTCCGCAAGCGAGTGATCAAGGCTTGTAGAATAGGAAGTAAGTGCGACCCTTTAGAAGCTGGTATCTGACCGACTGATAGGTAACATCTGATTGGAACTCTGGTGACAGTCTGACAGACCAAGGAACAAGCGAGTGGACATGGGAAGTGTAACACCCCGTGATTTTAAATATTAAAAATAAACGAATTTAAGAATACTTAATTTCAAATGTGAAAATTAAGGGAAACGGGTTACGCCATTGTGTTCGTCTTGGAATTCTGCTTGAGATAGAGTCCGAGTTTGCGTGAATTGGACTCCGTATGAAGAAGTTATG
Source organism: Allium sativum (assembly GCA_030737875.1). Taxonomy (NCBI): domain Eukaryota; kingdom Viridiplantae; phylum Streptophyta; class Magnoliopsida; order Asparagales; family Amaryllidaceae; genus Allium; species Allium sativum. Next base: position 61,546,159 of record CM060910.1, on the reverse strand, counting down.
GCCTTCCGAAGTTTCAGAATTTAAATAAATTAAAAAAGTTCGAAATTCAAATTCAGACAGGGGAGCAGGCTGAGCGGGAATTCTCCTGCCCAAGGGCCAGATCGACCAGGGTTCGACCTACCCCCCCCCCCCTACCTATGGGAAGATCTGAAAGATGTCGCTGTTTCAACTCATTGCTGAGTCATTAGGGCTGAGGTGTTATTCTATCTTGACTGAATGGTCTTGATTGCTTCTAGGTTAAATCTGACGGCTCTAAATTAATTAAAATTATATATAAGCAACCTAACTCTCAACCTAAAATCACACTAATTCATGCCAAGAGCCTCCATGCCGTCAATGGAGAACCTAGAGTAGCCGCCGTTCTCTTTTAACTCAAAAACAAGACAGAAGCAAGAATCAAAATCAAATCTAATCTAAATTAGAATAACAATTAGTCTACATCAAAAGGGAGCAATTCAGTTTCAGAATACAGATCCCAAAAACAAGACTGTTCTTTTGTTTGTGAGTATAATTTCTTTTACAAATTAATTAATTAATTTAATTGTGATAAATCATAGTTGGGATTATGAGAATATGACTTTGAATCATGTGATGTTATCGTTGACAGTTTTGTTATTGTGGATCTGTAACACCCCACCTCCGCTAGGGTCACTCACAAAGGGAATGCACTAGTTTTGGTGGAGTATTATCTAGGTAAACATACACAGAGATATCACAAGGCAGAACATAAATAAAGCAGCGGTAGAAATTAAAAACCCAATTTTTATTACTTTCGAGAAAAGAGTCAAAACCTCATATATCCAAGGTACAAATTATTCCATTACATCAAGTTCTAGATAAAGAAGCATAAACTTAAAGTAGCAAATGTAAATTATTCCCCAAACATAGCAGAAATGCAGCCATAGCATAGCTCAAGACCAAACCGTACATGAGCTGTCAGAAAGCAAGCTAAATCCAAGCTAAGAGCTAGTGTTTCCCCCCTGAGAACCTGGGGGGTCACGAAAGAAAAAGGGTCAGTCATAAAGACTGGTAAGTCCTAGTAACTTTCAGTATAAAAACTAGTAAAGGTAACAAGACAGGTATAAACTGAAAATAAACATAAGGATGATGATAATTCTGGCATGATAAACTAAGATAACGAGATAACTCAAGTATAGCATCGCATGTTCAAGGTTCGCTGCACCAACTGTACTAGTACTCTAACCCATGTCAAGTATTTATCATGAAGTGATCCCTTAGCCCAATATCATGAAGTGACCCATTATGGGGTCCCACGATACGATCTACTAATCGATCGGCTCCCTACAATTTCTAGCTCGTCAAGTGTCTGTGTCATACGGCCCAATCACGATATGTAGTCACATGTGCTAGATCCACCCTAGGGTGTATCAAGTCCTAGGGTGCCAACCACCGACACGAATCAAGCACGCACAGTGTAAACCTACGGGTGCCCAATGTCTGCTTTTTCAACTCCGGACTACGTGCACGACCATAGTCCGCCTGAACCTACAATGGCGCACCTGCTCAGCCGTCGTTCTGGTCGCTTACAATCAGCCCAGTAATCGTGCCCCAGCCTGCCTAGTCCTAGGGTATCGTGATACATCTAAGTGGGTTACTGCTGAAAAGGACCGCGTAACTAGGGTTTTCTAATGGGTTAAGTGAGTTCGAGCGGTTCATGATTTAACCCTATCAAATCATCGTGTCAAATTGGTTATGTATATTCAAGTGGTTCATGACTTAACCCTATCATGTGGCATTAATTCATTAATGCACCCCAACCTCTCACATTAGACTAGTTGTTGTGGTCACTGGATTTGCCGGGCGGTTCCGGGCAGATTTACACCAAAACATAGTCTAACCTCGGGTTCTAGATGCGATATGACCAACTACCCACATTGGATCCTATTGTTTGCAGTTACTGGATTCGCCGGGCGGTTCCAGGCAGATTTACACTGCAAACTCAATCCAACCTCGAGTTGGCCATTTTCAAGTTTATCTAAGTGTCATGTCCATGTTCAAGTTTTCATGTCAAAACTCATGTCGAGTTTCATGTCAAATTTCATGTAAGTTTCATGTCACGTTCTTGTCCATATACAGGTTCAAGTTATAATAACGTTCATATTCAAGTTCAAAGACAATTCATGTTTCGCCTAATCTACCCAAATCGTATTCCCATCGCACGTAAACTCGAATCGATACAAATAAATCTAATTAGGGAATAACATAAAAAGGGAAAGATATAAGGTGGCAAAAGTGATTACTAGCATAGCATGGTGTAACTTGAGATAAATGATTATAATATTACTGGCATATGGAATGTCGACCTCAAACATAACGATTCCAAATCTAGCGAAATGAAGTACCAGTCAAGATAACAGTTGGCATAAAGTGATAGTCATGGTAACGGTTAACACAAGGTGATAGTCATAAACTTGTGACTAATAGAAGATTCAACATTTCAGGCATGATAATAGGAGGGGTTTTTCTTTTTTGATTTACAGCATGAATAGGCCCCAAATCAATGTCATAGTAATATACCCAAAGGTCAAGATCCAAGATGAACTACAATGGATGTAAAACAGTCATCATACACATGTCCAATTTCAATTTACACATATAAATATTATGTTTAGAGTTTAAAACTAAAAGTAAATGGGGCTTACAGATCATGGTTCGAGAATTAGAAAAAGAGAGTCGATGTTGAATCTTTATATGCTAAGTCGAGTCCTAACAGAAGTCCCCAAATCAGCAATTCTCTTAACGTAGTAGAAGTAGTCTCTTTCTTTAACTTCCCAACCAGAATTAGAGCAGCATAAGGTCAGAGAGAATTTTGTGTAGAGAGACTAGTGTTAGGGGCTGTTTATATAGGGTCAGGCCAACAAATGTAGACAGAAATGAGGCCAGATACATCAAAACGAACTCAGACTCAAAAATGGGTTCTGTCACCAGGTCGACCCCTAGGTCGACACTATGGTCGACCTGGTCCTGGGCATGTCGACTACATAGTCGACCTAGTCCTGGGCGGGAAATTTCCCGCCCAGTCCATTCTGAGGTTTGAATTTCGAAATTTGAATTCGAATTCTGAGCTGTTTTGAACTTGAAAACTTCTGAAAACTTCAAAAAGATCATAACTTGGTCATACGGATTCCGATTTTCGAAAACTCGGACTCGTTTCCAAGCAGAATTTCGAGACGAACGCAATGGCGTAACCCGATTCCCTTGATTCTTATTTTAAAAATTAATTCTGCCCTGATTTATGGTTATTATACGTTATAAAAATACGGGTTGTTACATTCTCCCCTCCTTAAAGGATTTCGTCCTCGAAATCTCTAAGTTAGAAAGAATATAATCCAATCATCCATCCACTCAAAGCATCATCCACAGGCAACCGTTGTCCTTAAAAGATTTCTAGTGCTGTATGAACATATGCAGAAAGTGTGTGTATATGTACTTATCTAATGCAAAAGATCAGGCGGTTACTGATTCAGTAAACCTCCTTAATGCAAAATATGTTAGTGTAATGAATCCAACATGTATGCAAATTCCTAACATAGTTTATAATCTCTACATGAGTGCACAAACATTCATTCATATGCAACATCCAAGTGATAGCATAACAAGTTCCATCCATGTACAAGTATAAGCACTCATGCATATGCAACATGAAAATGTGACTGAGCCGATCTAGTGCCTAATGTGTGTCATGCATCCACTAGCAATCACTTGCAAACACTTGCAACCATTTGCAAAAATCAACCATAACATGTTTCAATCACATGTTTACATCCATATGGTTCTACCTAAGGTTCTCAAGATAACAAGACAAACGCCGGTAGTAAAAGCATGATACGAAAAGGTTTTCAGGTTTATAGGAAAAAGAGATCGAGAATGTACCCTAAAAAAGAAATGGGTAAAGCGCGCGTATCTTTTCTTCGGTTTCCCAAGTTGCGTCTTCTTGGGCTTCACTCCACTGAACTTTAACGAGCTTGACTTCTCGATTCCTTAGCTTCTTGTTCTCCGTTCGTAAGATACGAATTGGAACTCGCCTCAATGTTGCTTCTTTTTCCACTTCTACGCCTTCAAGGATGCTTGGCTCAACCACTTTGGCCGATTCATGTAAGCACTTTCGGAGATGCGAGACATGAAAGACATTGTGTACTCCGGCCAGTCTATCGGGTAATTCTACCTTATAGGCCATCCGCCCAACCCTCTCAGTGATATGGGATGGTCCTACGAACCTTGGTGCTAGCTTTCCGACTGCTCCAAAACGAACTACATTGCGTAAAGGAGAAACTTTTATAAAGACCATGTCTCCGACTTCGAACTCTAGGTCTGTCCTTCTCTTGTCCGCATAAGATTTCTGTCTATCTTGGGTCGTTTTCATCTATCTTCGTATCAACTCAATCTTCTCAGAAGTGTCCCTTATCATGTTGGGCCCAAGTATAAGTCTGTCTGTCGTCTCCCACCAACAAGTTGGTGATTTGCACGGTCTTCCATACAGGGCTTCGAACGGTGCCATTCCGATGCTAGCTTGGTAACTATTGTTATATACAAACTCCACGAGAGGAAGATGGTCTTCCCAAGTACCACCAAAGTCAAGAATGCATAGTCTCAAAAGATCCTCTAGCATCCTATTTACCCTTTCGGTTTGTCCATCCGTCTGCGGGTGATAGGCCGTGCTCAAGTTCAGTCGTGTACCCATTGCTTCTTGCAGACTATTCCAAAACTTGCTAGTAAAAATCGGGTCACGATCACTGACTACACTAGAAGGAACCCCGTGTAACCGTACTATCTCCCGAAGGTAAATAGACGCTAGCCCCGATGCGGTCCTCTTGCTTTTCACCGGAATAAAGTGAGCACTTTTCGTGAGTCTATCAATTATGACCCATATGCTAGTATTTTCCTTCCTTGACCTAGGCAGTCCATCCACGAAATCCATCGAGATACTCTCCCATTTCCATTGCGGAACCTCCAAAGGATGTAATAGCCCACCGGGCTTCTTCGACTCGACCTTTACTTGTTGGCACACCATGCACTTTGAAACGAACTCTGCCACGTCCTTTTTCATTCCAGTCCAAAAGAAAATGCGTTTCATATCTCTGTACATCTTATCCCCTCCGGTATGTATAGTCATCTACGAGTGGTGCACCTCCTCGAGAACTTTCTTGTAGGACACATAGCCTTCCATCATGCCTTAGCCATCCCTTGTCATCTATGGCATACCTACCGAGGTGACTTGATGTCTCACCACTAATCAGCTTGTCCATGATTTCGACTATCTGTGGGTCTTCTTTCTATAAAGTCCCTACTTGAACTAGAAGTGTAGGTTTTAACTCAAGAGATGCTAGCGTAGCAACCAATGACTCAACAGCAGGTGTAAAATCAAAGGTTGCTATAAACTCAAGGCTTTTCCTTTCAACAAACAAGAGGCTCAAAGTCAACCTTTTCCTACTTAGCGCATCTGCCACCACGTTACCCTTGCCAGGGGTATAAGCAATATCGAAGTCATATGATGCCAAGAATTCCATCCACCGCTGTTATCTCAGATTCAATCTTTCTGTGAGAAGAGGTACTTAAGCGATTTGTGGCCGGTATACAGCTCGAACCTCTCCCCAAAGAAGATAATGGCACCAAGATTTAAGTGTAAAAACGATCGCCGCCAACTCCAAGTCATGTGTGGGATAGTTCTTCTCATGAACTTTAAGTTGTCTACCCCCATAGCATATCACTTTCCCTTCTTGCATTAGGACTGCGCCTAATCCAGTGCCACATGCATCTGTGTACACGGTAAACATCTTACCTCCATCGGGTAATGCCAAAACTGGAGTTGTGGTGAGGGCTCTCTTGAGTCTCTGAAAAGCAATATCACATTCTATGTTCCACACAAACGCTAGGTTTTTCTTCGTTAACCTAGTAAGAGGGGCTGAAATCTTAGCGAAGTCCTCAATGAACTTCCTATAGTAGCCTACCAAACCGAGAAAGCTTCTCACTTCAGTTGCGTTCTTAGGAACTTTCCAGTCTCGCACCGCAACCACCTTTGCGGGGTCCACGGCTATGCCTTGCTTAGAAACTACATGTCCAAGAAACCGAACTTCCTTCCTCCAAAAATGGCATTTGGAGAACTTAGCCTTTAACTGGTGTGCTCTGAGCGTATCCATGACTTCCTTGAGATGTCTAGCATGCTCTTCTTCATCCTTTGAGAAGATCAGAATATCGTCCATGAAAACCACTACAAACTTGTTAAGGAACTCCCGAAACACCCTACTCATCAAATCTACAAAATACGCGGGTGCATTCGTTAACCCAAACGGCATGACGAGCCATTCGAAGAACCCATCTGGAGTCCTAAACGCAGTTTTGTCAATGCTATCCTCATCCACTCTAAGCTGATGGAACCCTGTGGCTAGATCGAGTTGAGAGAAAACAGATGCTCCTACAAGTTGGTCAAACAGATCATCGATTCTTGGCAGTGGGTGCCTATTCTTCTTCGTCAGCTTGTTTAACTCACGATAATCTACGCACAGACGAAGCGAACCATCCGCCTTAGTAGCGAATACCACCGGAGCATCCCATTCAGAAATGCTTCGTCTTATGAAATTTTTCTCAAGTAACTCCTTAACTTGTTTACTGAGCTCTCTTCTTTCACGCGGGGCCATGTGCCTAACGGGCAATGAAACTAGCTTGGCATTATCAACAAGATAAATTTGAAAGTCTATCTCGCGTTTAGGAGGTAACCACCTTACCTCATCAAAGACATCTGGATATTCTCGGACCACTTTTACAGATTGCAAATTGTCGATGGACGAGTCAAGAGATTCAAGATAACACAACATGACTGGACCCTTAGGGTTACAAGAAATTTCAAGGGTATTACCAAGGCGGATCATGAGCCTCACTACCCTTCGTTCACAATCAAGAATGGCACCATAATTGGAGAGCCAATCCATGCCTAGAATCAATCCGTATCCCATAAATCCGAGAACATAAGCATTACACGCGAATTTTATGCTTAAGATAGAAATTCTCAAATCTACAAAAATCATAGATAAATGAGCGGAGCCCCCAATTGGATTTGAAACTATAACGAGATCCTCAAATAGACTAGTACTTAGGTGCAGATTTCCAACAATATCAGAAGAAATAAAAGTATGCGATGCGCCAGAGTCAAATAAGGTTCGAACAGGAAAGTCAGAAATGTAAACAAGGCTTTCTACGGAAATATTACTTCCTCACTTCGGTGCTGGAGTGGTGTTGAGAGCATGCAACTGCCCTCCAGAAGGTCCTGCTCGTTGGGTCTGCCCTTGCCGCCCCTGTCCTTTCTTCTTAGGGCAATCCTTGCTGATGTGTCCAGTATCACCACAATGAAAGCATTCACCCAACTTTCTCTTCTTCTTTCTACAGTCTTTAGTTAGATGTCCCGTAATCCCACAAAAGTTACACTTCCTTGTCTCACGTGCCTTGTTGTTGTTGCCTTTGTTATTCTTGTTATTCTTGTTGCCTCCCTTCTTGGAGTCAACTTTCTTATTCTGAGTCTCATTAGGCTTAACCTCCTTCTTGCTATTCTTGTCTTCCTCATGAAGTAGAGCCATATCCACCAAGCTTTCAAAGGTCGTCCCCATGGGTATATGAGTTATGGCCAAACTGTGTAGTGGCTCGTTCAATCCTCGAGCAAACCGTACAGCATTTTTCTGGGCCGTATTGACCAAGTCCAAACCGAACCGAGCAAGATGATTAAACTTATTCACGTACTCCCTAACAGACATGTCCCCTTGCTTGAGTGCGAGGAACCTCTCCATCTGAAGGTTCTCTTCTGCTGACGATAAGAATTTAAGCCCAAACCTCTCTCTAAAGTCTGCCCAAGTCTCAATTGGCCTGGTGGCGTTGGTGACTTCCCACCAAAATGCAGCTTCCTCTTTCAATAACCATGCTGCCAACTGAACTTTCCTATGGTCCTCCACATCAAAGATAATAAACAAGTCTTCCGTCTCCTTTAGCCTGTTTCGTGCCTCAACAAAGGTTTCAGTTCCAACGAAGTTCTTGCCGCCCATTGCTTTAAAGTATTTGCATATCTTGGCAAAGGCGGTACCAGGAGGAGGAGGAACCGCGGCCACTGGGGGAGGAGGAGGGATGTCTGCCGGGCTCGCGCCGTTGGCCCTAGCTTCCAAGTACCTTCGGAACCATCCAGGTACGGGTACTCCCTCAGGAATGTTAAGATCAGACATGCTGAAAAAACGAAAAGAAAAAGATTCAAATGAGGAAACAAAGGAAAGTGCTAATGGATTTTGGGGAATAGCCTTTTTAAACATAAAACTTTTATCGAAAAATGCTTCTTTATAAACGATTTTTGGAAAATAGTTTTAGAAGGTTTTTTTTTAAAAAAAAAACTTTTGTCCCGTCTGGTAACCTTCTGCTCTGATACCAAATGTAACACCCCACCTCCGCTAGGGTCACTCACAAAGGGAATGCACTAGTTTTGGTGGAGTATTATCTAGGTAAACATACACAGAGATATCACAAGGCAGAACATAAATAAAGCAGCAATAGAAATTAAAAACCCAATTTTTATTACTTTCGAGAAAAGAGTCAAAACCTCATATATCCAAGGTACAAATTATTCCATTACATCAAGTTCTAGATAAAGAAACATAAACTTAAAGTAGCAAAAGTAAATTATTCCCCAAACATAGCAAAAGTGCAGCCATAGCATAGCTCAAGACCAAACCGTACATGAGCTGTCAGAAAGCAAGCTAAATCCAAGCTAAGAGCTAGTGTTTCCTCCCTGAGAACTTGGGGGAGGAAAACGAAAGAAAAAGAGGCGAAAGAAAAAGGGTCAGTCATAAAGACTGGTAAGTCCTAGTAACTTTCAGTATAAAAACTAGTAAAGGTAACAAGATAGGTATAAACTGAAAATAAACACAAGGATGATAACAAGTCTGGCATGATAAACTAAGATAACGAGATAACTCAAGTATAGAATCGCATGTTCAAGGTTCGCTGCACTAACCGTACTAGTATTCTAACCCATGTCAAGTATTTATCATGAAGTGATCCCTTAGCCCAATATCATGAAGTGACCCATTATGGGGTCCCACGGTACGATCTACTAATCGATCGGCTCCCTACAAGTTCTAGCTCGTCAAGTGTCTGTGTCATACGGCCTAATCACGATATGTAGTCACCTATGCTAGGTCCACCCTAGGGTGTATCAAGTCCTAGGGTGCCAACCACCGACACGAATCAAGCACGCAAGTGTAAACCTACGGGTGCCTAGTGCCTGCTTTTTCAACTCCGGACTACGTGCACGACCATAGTCCGCCTGAACCTACAATGGCGCACCTACTCAGCCGTCGTTCTGGTCGCTTACGATTAGCCTAGTAATCGTGCCCCACCCTGCCTAGTCCCAGTGTATCGTGATACATCTAAGTGGGTTACTGCTGAAAAGGACCGCGTAACTAGGGTTTTCTAATGGGTTAAGTGAGTTCAAGCGGTTCATGACTTAACCCTATCAAATCATCATGTCAAATTGGTTATGTATATTCAAGTGGTTCATGACTTAACCCTATCATGTGGCATTAATTCATTAATGCACCCCAACCTCTCACATTAGACTAGTTGTTGTGGTCACTGGATTTGCCGGGCGGTTCTGGGCAGATTTACACTACAACATAGTCTAACCTCGGGTTCTAAATGCGATATGACCAACTACCCACATTGGATCCTATTGTTTGTAGTTACTGGATTCGCTAGGCGGTTCCGGGAAGATTTACACTGCGAACTCAATCCAACCTCGAGTTGGCCATTTTCAAGTTTATCTAAGTGTCATGTCCATGTTCAAGTTTTCATGTCAAAATTCATGTCGAGTTTCATGTCAGATTTCATGTAAGTTTCATGTCACGTTCTTGTCCATATACAGGTTCAAGTTATAATAACATTCATATTCAAGTTCAAAGCCAATTCATGTTTTGCCTAACTTACCCAAATCGTATTCCCATCGCACGTAAACTCGAATCGATACAAATAAATCTAATTAGGGAATAACATAAAAAGGGACAGATATAAGGTGGCAAAAGTGATTACTAGCATAGCATGGTGTAACTTGAGATAAATGATTATAACATTACTGGCATATGGAATGTCGGCCTCAAACATAAAGATTCCAAATCTAGCAAAATGAGGTATTAGTCAAGATAACAGTTGGCATAAAGTGATAGTCATGGTAACGGTTAACACAAGGTGATAGTCATAAACTTGTGACTAATAGAAGATTCAACATTTCAGGCATGATAATAGGAGGGGTTTTTCTTTTTTGATTTACTGCATGAATAGGCCCCAAATCAATATCATAGTAATATACCCATAGGTCAAGATCCAAAATGAACAAGAATGGATGTAAAACAGTCATCATACACAGGTCCAATTTCAATTTAAACATATACATATTACGTTTAGAGTTTAAAACTAAAAGTAACTGGGGCTTACAGATCGTGGTTCGACAATTAGAATGTTGAATCTTTATATACTTAGTCGAGTCCTAACAGAAGTCCCCAAATCAGCAATTCTCTTAACGTAGTAGAAGTAGTCTCTTTCTTTAACTTCCCAACCAGAATTAGAGTAGCATAAGGTCAGAGAGAATTTTTTGTAGAGAGACTAGTGTTAGGGGCTGTTTATATAGGGTCAGGCCAACGAATGTAGACAGAAATGAGGCCAGATACATCAAAACGAACTCAGACTCAAAAATGGGTTCTATCAACAGGTCGACACTATGGTCGATCTGGTCCTGGGCAGGTCGACTACATAGTCGACCCCCAGTTCGACCTGGTCCTGGGCGGGAAATTTCCCTCCAGTCCATTCTGAGGTTTGAATTACAAAATTTGAATTCGAATTCTGAGCTGTTTTGAACTTGAAAACTTCGAAAGGTCATAACTTGGTCATACGGACTCCGATTTTCGAAAACTCAGACTCGTTTCCAAGCAGAATTTCAAGACGAACGCAATGGCGTAACCCGTTTCCCTTGATTCTTATTTTAAAAATTAATTCTGCCCTGATTTTTGGTTAATATACGTTATAAAATTACGGGTTGTTACAGGATCTATTTCATATGTTGAATTGTACATGTTTAACTTGATTCATCTCATGCAAGCTTGGGATGTTAAATCATATATATATGATTCTTATGAAAGTTTAGGATGTTAAATCATATGTATATGAATCTTATGCAAGTTTGGGATGTTAAATCATATGCTAGTTTATAAATCTTATGCAAGTTTGTAGGTGGATTATACACAAGTTCATATGTGAATCATGTAGATACATATGCTAGTTTATATGCAAACATGTGACATTAATTTACATGTTTAGATCCATATGCAAGTTCACATCTTTGTGTTTGGATCTATATTTCGATCCATGGCAGTACATAGTTATGCAAATTTATGTTCTATATGCCCAATGCCTATGCTAGTTTTGTATGTGAATCATATGCTAGTTTGAATGAAATTCATATGCAAGTTGTAGGAAAACTGTATCCATATATGCAAGTTCATGATTACATGTTTAGATCTATATTTAGATCCACGATAGTTTATGCAAATTTATGTATATCCATTGCCTATGCAAGTTATTGGCTATGCAAACTTATGTCATGATTCTTAGATCTATTTTATGTGTTATGCAAATTGTGATGTTGCTTTTCTTTTTATAAGTTAGACTATTTGCGAGTCTAACATATGTCATATTAAAACGTACGAATAGCATGAGGACAATGGGAAAATATTAAATAAACATAATTGTGAATTGGCATAAAATGGCCTTAAAGGCATATAACTAATTTGAGACATTAATTGGTATAAATTTATATACCTGAAATTATGGACATAATTTAGGTGACAATTGTGGACATAAATTAATTTGGAATTTATTGACAAAATTTGAATAGGGATATTAATCCAATTTGGGGTTAAATAATTATGTGTAATAATTAACTGCCTAAGACACGAGGTTAGACTCGTTTGTGGTATAAGATTGCCCGGACCCGCCCGACAAATCCAGCAACCACAAGCAGTAGTCTAATGTGACAGGCCAAAGGCGCAAATTAAAGGAATAACAATTGTAAAAACACGAGGTTAGGCTCGTTCGCGGTATAAGACTGCTCGGACCCGCCTGACAAATCCAGAAACCGCAAACGGTAGTCTAATGTGGGACGTCTTTACAAGGTTACGATTCTAATGAATTAAGTAACACTTAACCAGATAAACATGTGGTGGGACATGGCGGTTAAGTGGGTGGCCTGGGTGGCATGTGAAATACGATTAGAAATACTTAACCAAGTTGAAAACATGTAAGAAGACATGAATAAGAAGGGGTTATGTGGGAAGTTCAAGTGGGGACCAAGCATAGGTGGAAAGATTGTGTCAAACATGGGGACCCTTTTCAAACCAGTAACCCATTAAGTATCTTTGTGAGCTCGAGTTAGATCGAGGACAGGACACGCTTACTGGGTTTGATTGTAAGAGGTCAAAATGGGTAAACGGTGGAAGCGCAAGTCCAACGGGGTCATGTGTGCGCGTGGGCCCGGGCTGGTAGGTAAGACGTTGTTGCATCGTGTAGATATAAGCCGTGCATCTTTAGTGGTATCGGGTTGCCACTTTGGGGAGTGATACACCCCACTGTGGGACCAACATGGGTATCTACGAGTTAGGGAGCCGATCGCATGGGGGTAGTGGGTACAACTAGTGGAGATAGGGGCAGGCGGCACCTATGAAGACAACTAGGGGTACAAGAAACTACCATTATGATTATTGTGTTCAGTAGGCGGGATCAACTTTTAGGGTGGCTAGTAGTGGTGCAGTGTAGTGATTATCCTATAGTGATTAGGAACGAGATTAACGCCAGAATATTCCTCTTGTTTGCTTTGTCATGCCCACTTGTTTCACGGTCATACCTTGTTTTACCAGTTTATGCTTTATCCTAATTATTTTAATAATTATATTGTTAAAGTTATTATACTCACCAGACTTTATGTCTGACCCCCTTGTTTTTGCCTCTTTTCTTCCTTCCCTCCCCTCCCCCAGGTTCTCAGGGTGGGACTAGTACTAGTGGAGCTTGATCTTGGATCTCTTTCTCTCTCTTTTGGATGTGCTTGGATTGTTGAAAGTAAAGTTCAGCTCACCTCTTTTATGGCTACTTATGTTGGGGTTATGCTTTTTACTTTATGTTCTCAGAAAACAATTTGTCAAGATGGATATTAAGTGTACTTGGTTTTACTGTTGGTTTATGAAGTTGTTGTAATCAAACTATTTCTCCGCTGTAATAAATGTTGTTTTTAAAATTTTCAAGTACTAATATATGTATCTGTCTTGTTATATTTTGTTCAATTCACTAATAATACTCCATGAAAGTCAATGCATTCCCTTTGAGAGAGACATTAATGGACGTGGGGTGTTATAAGTGGTATTAGAGCTGAAGGTTAACAAAACAAATAAGAGATTTTGAAGAAAAAAAAATTCAAAAATATTTTATAAAGAAATGCTTTCAAAAGGATGTTTTGAGGAGAGTATTTTCAAGAGAAAAGTTTGTTTTAAAAAACATAACCCCCAAGAGCCTTATATCTTTCTTTTGAATTCTCCGTTTTGAATCTCTTCATTTTCATTTCAGCATATCTGGGTTACCCGAGATACCCGAAGGAATACCGATACAAACTTGGTTCAGAAGGTAGCTAGAGGCTAGGGCCACCGCCGTAGGCCCATCAGACATCCCTCCTCCCCCAGCTGCAGCCGCTCCTCCTCCCCCCTCCCCGTGTTGATACTTTTTCAAAGATATGCAAAGATTTTCGAGCAATAGGCGGAAAACCTTTTCGCGGATCAGAGACGTTTGTTGAAGCTCGAAATTGGCTTAAGGAGGTTGAAGACTTGTTTGGTATCTTCGAGGTGGAAGATGGAAGGAAGGTCCAATTGGCCGCTTGGTTAATGAAGGACGAAGCCTCGTTTTGGTGGGAGGTCACGAATGGAGAGCGTCCAGTAGAGATGTGGATGGATTTCGGACATAGGTTCGAGATGAAATTTCTCTCACGAGCAGAAGAGAATTTATACATGGAAAGATTCTTGGCATTGAAGCAGGGGAATTTATCAGTAAAGGAGTACGTCAACAAGTTCAATCAGTTGGAGAGATTTGGCTTAGACTTCGTGAACACACCCGAGAAGAAGGCTCTGAGGTTCATTAAAGGTTTGAATGAGCCCCTACATGGGTTAGCTATGACCTACATTCCTATGGGGGCTACCTTTGAGAAACTAGTTGACATGGCACTTATGCATGAAGAGGAGAAAGGCGCTAACACTAATAAGGCACCAGAAAAGAAAGGGGATCAAAAGAAGTCATAGCAGCAACCTAAGAAAGGTGGTAAGGACAACAATAGATAAGGAAAGAAAAGGTGCTTTAATTGTGGAACACCAGGCCATCTGAGCAAGGACTGTAGGAAGAAGGAGAAGACTGGTTGTTTCCACTGCGGAGAGGCAGGACATCTAATTAAAGACTGCTCGAGGAAACAGGGGCAAGGGCAAAGAACAGGGTCCACTTCTGGAGGGAAGATTCAGGCTCTCATGGCGCCAGGGCAGGCAAGAGGGCAGATTCAGGCTCTCATGGCACCAGGACAGGAGAAAGTTAGAAACATTTCTGTTGAAAGTTTGTTTTTCTTGTTTGATCATCCTGTTCGTACTTTATTTGATTCTCACGCTTCACACTCGTTTGTGTCTGCTTCGTTAGTTGAAACACTGCACCTAAAAACTAGTCTAGTTACGGATCCCATAGTAGTCTCAAATCCTATTGGTGGTTCGGCTCATCTTTCAATGATTTGTCGGGATTTGAGAGTGTCTATTTTGAGTGTTTAGTTTGAATGCAACGCCTTCGTTCTTGGCTTCACAAGCTATGGATTGATTCTAGGCATGGATTTTGGTTATACAGTAATGGTACCGTCCTCGATTGTGAAAAGAGAGTGGTTAGACTTATGACTCGCCTTGGCAACTCTCTCGAAATCTCTTGTAACCCCATACATTTTGTTATGCTTAGTTACCTAGAATCTCTTGATGCATCTGTTGAAAACTTGCAGTCTGTTATAGTAGTCCGTGAATACTCAGATGTATTTGAAGAGGTGAAGGGCTTACCTCCAAAGCGGGAGATAGACTTCCACATATATCTTGTTGATAATGCAAAACCCGTAGCTCTACCCGTTAGACACATGGCTCCTAGGGAGAGAAAATAGCTCAGTAAGCAAGTCAAAGAGCTGCTCGAAAAGGGGTTTATAAGGCGGAGTATTTATGAATGGGGTGCTCCAGTAGTATTCGCAACTAAAGAGGATGGTTCGCTTCGCCTATGCATTGATTATAGGGAGCTAAACAAACTGACCAAGAAGAATAGGCAACCACTTCCTAGAATAGATGACTTGTTTGATCAGCTTGTAGGTGCGTCTGTTTTCTCCCAACTAGATTTGGCTACCGGGTTCCATCAGTTAAGAGTGGCGGAAGACAGCATTGATAAGACCGCGTTCAGAACACCGGATGGTTTCTTCAAATGACTTGTCATGCCTTTCGGCTTGACAAACACACCCGCTTACTTCGTTGACTTGATGAGTAGGGTGTTTAGAGAATTCCTTAATAAGTTTGTGGTGGTATTCATAGACGACATTTTGATTTTCTCGAAGAATGAAGAAAAGCATGCTTTGCATTTAAGGGAAGTCATGGATACTCTTCGCACACATAAGCTGAAGGCCAAATTCTCCAAGTGCCATTTCTGGAGACAAGAGGTGAGGTTTCTTGGACATGTGGTGTCCAAAGAGGGGTTAGCCATGGATCCCGCAAAAGTAGTTGCGGTGCAAGATTGGAAGGTTCCACGGAATGCAACCGAAGTCCGAAGCTTTCTCGGGCTAGCAGGCTTTTACCGAAAGTTCATTAAAGACTTTGCTAAAATATCAGCCCCACTCACAAGATTAACGAAGAAGAACCTAACTTTCGCTTGGGATTTGGATTGCAATATTGATTTCCAACGTTTGAAAAGGGCTCTAACAGCAGCCCCAGTTCTGACATTGCCGAATGGGAGCACGATGTTTACCATATACACAGATGCATGTGGTACGGGACTAGGTGATGTCTTGATGCAAGAAGCGAAGGTAGTAGCTTATGGAGATAGACAGTTGAAAGTACATGAGAAAAACTACCCAACCCACGATCTAGAGTTGGCTGCCATCATCTTTGCGCTTAAGTCTTGGCGCCATTATCTCCTAGGTGAGAAGTTTGAATTGTATACTGACCATAAATCGTTACCTTTTCTCGTAGAAAGATCTTAACTTAAGACAACAAAGGTGGATGGAATTTCTAGCCTCTTATGATTTTGAGATTTCCTATACCCCAGGCAAGAGCAATATGGTAGCAGATGCCTTAAGTAGGAAAAATATGACCTTGAGTCCTCTCTTTGTAGAAAGGCAAAGCTTGGAATATATAGCAAACTTTAATTTTAGACCCTCCTCTGAAATTGTGCCTAGTCTGTTAGCATCACTAGAGGTGCGGCCCAATCTTTTGGACTCAATAGGAACCGCACAACGAGAAGACCCTCAGCTATTTGATGTGATGGAAAAGCTCGTTAGGGGTGAGACTTCTAGTCACCTCAATAGATACTCCATCGATGATAGGGGTTGGTTAAGACGGGATGGAAGGTTGTGCGTCCCACAAGTAAGGGATTTAGTGAAGATGGTTCTCGAAGAGGCGCACCATTCTAAACTGACCATACACCCAGGTGGAGACAAGATGTTTAAAGATATAAAAAGGGTTTTCTTTTGGAATGGCACGAAGAGTGATGTAGCCGAGTTCGTCGCTTAGTGTTTGATATGCCAGCAAGTCAAAGTGGAGCAGAAGAAGCCCGGTGGTCTGCTTCATCCTCTCGAGGTCCCACAGTGGAAGTGGGATAGCATTTCGATGGACTTTGTTAATGGATTGCCTAGGTCAAGAGGGGGAAATACCAGTATTTGGGTAATAGTGGACAGGCTCACTAATAGCGCTCACTTTATACCTGTTAAAAGTAGAAGGACTGCCTCGTCCCTAGCATCCATTTATCTCAAAGAAATAGTTCGACTCCATGGGATACCCTCCACCATAGTGAGCGATCGAGATCCTATCTTTACGAGTGAGTTTTGGAAGAGTTTGCAAGAGGCAGTGGGCACCCAATTATGCTTAAGCACGGCCTATCACCCCCAAACCGATGGTCAGATGGAAAGGGTGAACAGAGTATTAGAAGACCTCTTGAGATTGTGCATTCTTGATTTTGGAGGGACATAGGAGGATCGTCTTCCTTTGGTGGAATTCGCCGACAATAATAGCTACCAAGCCACCATAGGAATGGCGCCCTTCGAATCTTTATGTGGAAGACCGTGTTGATCACCAACTTGTTGGTGGGAGTCTATAGACAAGCTCGTACTTGGGCCAGACATGATTAGAGAGACCTCAGAAAAGCTGGACTTGATAAGAAGACGGATGAAGGCTACATAAGATAGACAGAAGTCCTACGTAGACAAAAGAAGGACCGACCTTGAGTTTAAGGTTGGAGATAGGGTGTTCCTTAAAGTATCTCCTTTGAGGAATGTCATTCGCTTTGGGTCCGTAGGAAAGCTAGCACCAAGATTTGTAGGTCCATTTCCTATCATTGAAAGGATTGGGACGATGGCTTACAGAGTAGAGCTACCTGAGAGACTGGCTGGAGTTCATAATGTTTTCCATGTTTCTCAACTATGAAAGTGCTTACATGAATCTGCGGAAGTGGTGGAGCCGAATATACTAGAGGAAGTAGAAGTGGAACGAGAAGTGACTGTGAGAAGAGTTCCAACTCGTATCTTGGGTACGGAAGTCAAAAAGCTACGCAACCGTGAAGTCAAGCTTGTTAAAGTTCAATGGAGTGATGCTGAGGAAGACGCCACTTAGGAAACTGAGAGGAAAATATGCGCAGCCTACCCTTTTCTCTTTGAGGTTACCTCCTTGATCTCTTTTCCCATAATTTTATTCATGCTTATATCTATCTTTCAAGTATATCTCCTCAGTCCTATTCTTTATCCTTAGGTAGAAACCGATGGATGTAAACATGTGTTTGAAACATGTTATGATTGATGGCTGCGAGTGGTTGCAAGTGGTTGCTAGTGGTTGCAAGTGGTTGCTAGTGGTTGCTCGTGGATGCATGTACACACACTTTAGGCACTAGATTGGCTCAATCACTTTCATATTGCATATAAATGTGTGTGCATATTTAAATTAATGGATGTATAATGGTTGTGTTATCATGTGGATGCTGCATTCTGATGAATGGTTGTGCACACATGTAGAAGTAATATGTATCGTTAGGATTCTTTTTCATTCATTATGGATGCATGGCACTATCATGATTTGCATTAAGGAGGTCAACTGAATCAGTAGACCACCTGATTTTGCATTAGATAAGGAACATATACACACACTTTTTACATATGTTCATACGGCATTAGAAATCTTGTAAGGATAATGGATGCATGTGTTCGATGGTTGAGTAGATGGACGATTGGATGTTAGGATATACATTCTCCTTAACTTGGAGATTTCGTGGGCGAAATCCTTTAAGGAGGGGAGAATGTAACACCCCGTGATTTTAAATATTAAAAATTAATGAATTTAAGAATGCTTAATTTGAAATGTGAGAATTAAGGGAAACAGGTTACGCCATTGCGTTCGTCTCGGAATTCTGCTTGAGATAGAGTCCGAGTTTGCGTGAATTGGACTCCGTATGAAGAAGTTATGGCCTTTCGAAGTTTCAGAATTTAAATAAATTAAAAACAGTTCGAAATTCAAATTCAGACAGGGGAGTAGGCTGGGCGGGAATTCTACCGCCCAAGGGCCAGGTCGACCAGGGGGTCGACCTACCCATACAGGTCGACCAGGGGGTCGACCTACCCATACAGGTCGACCAGGGGGTCGACCTACCCCCCCCCCCCCCCACCTCGGGGCAAATTTGAAAGAGACGATGTTTTGACTCATTGCTGAGTCATTAGGGCTGAGGTGTTATTCTATATTGACTGAATGGTCTTGATTGCTTCTAGGTTAAATCTGACGGCTCTAAATTAATTAAAATTCTATATAAGCAACCTAACTCTCAACCTAAAATCACACTAATTCATACCAAGAGCCTCCATGCTTCCAATGGAGAACTTAGAGTAGCCGTCGTTCTCTTTTAACTCAAAAACAAGATAGAAGCAAGAATCAAAATCAAAACAAATCTAAATTAGAATAACAATTAGTCTACATCAAAGGCGAGCAATTCAGTTTCAGAATACAAATCCTAGAATCAAGACTGTTCTTTTGTTTGTGAGTATAATTTCTTTCACAAATTAATTAATTAATTTAATTGTGATAAATTATAGTTGGGATTATGAGAATATGACTTTGAATCATGTGATGTTATCGTTGACAGTTTTGTTATTGTGGATCTATTTCATATGTTGAATTGTACATGTTTAACTTGATTCATCTCATGCAAGTTTGGGATGTTAAATCATATGTATATGATTCATATGCAAGTTTGGGATGTTAAATCATATGTATATGAATCTTATGCAAGTTTGGGATGTTAAATCATATGCTAGTTTATGAATCTTATGCAACTATGTAGGTGGATT
Organism: Allium sativum; assembly: GCA_030737875.1. NCBI lineage: Eukaryota > Viridiplantae > Streptophyta > Magnoliopsida > Asparagales > Amaryllidaceae > Allium > Allium sativum. Next base: position 61,526,484 of record CM060910.1, on the reverse strand, counting down.
ATACACAAGTTCATATGTGAATCATGTAGATACATATGCTAGTTTATATGCAAACATGTGACATTAATTTACTTGTTTAGATCCATATGCAAGTTCACATCTTTGTGTTTAGATATATATTTAGATCCATGGCAGTACATAGTTATGCAAATTTATGTTCTATATGCCCAATGCCTATGCTAGTTTTGTATGTGAATCATATGCTAGTTTGAATGAAATTCATATGCAAGTTATAGGAAAACCATATCCATATATGCAAGTTCATAATTACATGTTTAGATCTATATGTAGATCCATGATAGTTTATGCAAATTTATGTATATCCATTGCCAATTCAAGTTATTGGCTATGCAAGCTAATGTCATGATTCTTAGATTTATTTTATCTGTTATGCAAATTGTGATGTTGCTTTTCTTTTTATAAGTTAGACTATTTGCGAGTCTAACATATGTCATATGAAAACGTACGAATAGCGTGGGGACAATGGGAAAATATTAAATATACATAATTGTGAATTGGCATAAAATGGCCTTAAAGGCATATAATTAATTTGAGACATTAATTGGTATAAATTTATATACCTGAAATTATGGACATAATTTAGGTGACAATTGTGGACATAAATTAAATTGGAATTTATTGACAAAATTTGAATAGGGATATTAATCCAATTTGGGGTTAAATAATTATGTGTAATAATTAACCGCCTAAGACACGAGGTTAGACTCGTTTGTGGTATAAGACTGCCCGGACCCGCCCGACAAATCCAGCAACCACAAACAGTAGTCTAATGTGAGAGGTCAAAGGCGCAAATTAAATGCGTAACAATTGTAAAGACACGAGGTTAGGCTCTTTCGAGGTATAAGACTGCCCGGACCCGCCTGGCAAATCCAGCAACCGAAAACAGTAGTCTAATGTGGGAGGTCTTTACAAGGTTATGGTTCTAATGAATTAATTAACACTTAACCAGATAAACATGTGGTGGGACATGGGGGTTAAGTGGGTGGCCTGGGTGGCATGTGAAATACGTTTAGAAATACTTAACCAAGTTGAAAACATGTAAGAAGACATGAATAAGAAGGGGTTATGTGGGAAGTTCTAGTGGGGACCAAGCATAGGTGGAAAGCTTGTGTCAAACATGGGAACCCTTTTCAAACCAGTAATCCATTAAGTATCTTTGTGAGTTTGAGTTAGATCGAGGACAAGACACGCTTACTGGGTTTGATTGTAAGAGGTCAAAACGGGTAAACGGTGGCAACGCAAGTCCAACGGGGTCATGTGCGTGCGTGGGCCCGGGCTGGTAGGTAAGACATTGTTGCATCGTGTAGATATAAGCCGTGCATCTTTAGTGGTATCGGGTTGCCACTTTGGGAAGTGATACAACCCACTGTGGGACCAACATGGGTATCTACGAGTTAGGGAGCCGATCGCATGGGGGTAGTGGGTACAACTAGTGGAGATAGGGGCAGGCGACACCTATGAAGACGGCTAGGGGTACATGAAACTACCATTATGATTATTGTGTTCAGTAGGCGGGATCAACTTTTAGGGTGGCTAGTAGTGGTGCAGTATAGTGATTATCCTATAGTGATTAGGAACGAGATTAATGCCATAATATTCCTCTTGTTTGCTTTGACCAGCCATGTATCTTTCTTTCGAATTCTCCGTTTTGAATCTCTTCATTTTCTTTTCAGCATGTCTGGGTTACCCGAGATACCCGAGGGAATACCGATACCAACTTGGATCAGAAGGTATCTGGAGGCTAGGGCCACCGCCACAGGCCCAGCAGGCATCCCTCCTCCCCTAGCTGCAGCCGCTCCTCCTCCTCCCCCTCCCTGTGTTGATACTTTTTCAAAGATATGCAAAGGTTTTCGAGCAATAGGCGGAAAACCTTTTCGCGGATCAGAGACGTTTGTTGAAGCTTGAAATTGGCTTAAGGAGGTTGAAGACTTGTTTGGTATCTTCGAGGTGGAAGATGGAAGGAAGGTCCAATTGGCCGCTTGGTTAATGAAGGACGAAGCCTCGTTTTGGTGGGAGGTCATGAATGGAGAGCGTCCAGTAGAGACGTGGATGGATTTCAGACATAGGTTCGAGATGAAATTTCTCTCACGAGCAGAAGAGAATTTATACATGGAAAGATTCTTGGCATTGAAGCAGGGGAATTTATCAGTAAAGGAGTACGTCAACAAGTTCAATCAGTTGGCGAGATTTAGCTTAGACTTGGTGAACACACCCGAGAAGAAGGCTCTGAGGTTCGTTAAAGGTTTGAATGAGCCCCTACATGGGTTAGCTATGACCTACATTCCTATGGGGGCTACCTTTAAGAAACTAGTTGACATGGCGCTTATGCATGAAGAGGAGAAAGGCGCTAACACTAATAAGGCACCAGAAAAGAAAGGGGATCAAAAGAAGTCACAGCAACAACCTAAGAAAGGTGGTAAGGACAACAATAGAAAAGGAAAGAAAAGGTGCTTTAATATTGGAACACCAGGCCATCTGAGCAAGGACTATAGGAAGAAGGAGAAGACTGGTTGTTTCCACTATAGAGAGGCAGGACATCTAATTAAAGACTGCTCGAGGAAAAAGGGGCAAGGGAAAAGAACAGGGTCCACTTCTGGAGGGAAGATTCAGGCTCTCATGGCGCCAGGGCAGGCAAGAGGGCAGATTCAGGCTCTCATGGCACCAGGACAGGAGAGAGGTAGAAACATTTCTATTGAAAGTTTGGTTTTTCTGTTTGATCATCCCGTTCGTACTTTATTTGATTCTGGCGCTTCACACTCGTTTGTGTCTGCTTCGTTAGATGAAACACTGCACCTAAAAACTAGTCTAGTTACAGATCCCATAGTAGTCTCAAATCCTATTGGTGGTTCGGCTCATCTTTCAATGATTTGTCGGGATTTGAGAGTGTCTATTTTGAGCGTTGAGTTTGAATGCAACGCCTTCGTTCTTGGCTTCACAGGCTATGGATTGATTCTAGGCATGGATTTTGGTTATCCAGTAATAGTGCCGTCCTCGATTGTGAAAAGAGAGTGGTTAGACTTATGACTCGCCTTGGCAACACTCTCGAAATCTCTTGTAACCCCATACATTTTGTTATGCTTAGTTACCTAGAATCTCTTGATGCGTCTGTTGAAAACTTGCAATCTGTTAGAGTAGTCCGTGAATACTCAGATGTATTTGAAGAGGTGAAGGGCTTACCTCCAAAGCGGGAGATAGACTTCCACATATATCTTGTTGATAATGCAAAACCCGTATCTCTACCCGTTAGACACATGGCTCCTAGGGAGAGAAAAGAGCTCAGTAAGCAAGTCAAAGAGCTGCTCGAAAAGGGGTTTATAAGGCGGAGTATTTCTAAATGGGGTGCTCCAGTAGTATTCGCAACCAAAGCGGATGGTTCACTTCGCCTATGCATTGATTATTGGGAGCTAAACAAACTGACCAAGAAGAATAGGCACCCATTTCCTAGAATAGATGACTTGTTTGATCAGCTTGTAGGTGCGTCTGTTTTCTCCCAACTAGATTTGGCTACCGGGTTCCATCAGCTAAGAGTTGCGGAAGACAACATTGATAAGACCGCGTTCAGAACGCCTGATGGTTTCTTCGAATGGCTTGTCATGCCTTTCGGCTTGACAAACGCACCCGCTTACTTCGTTGACTTGATGTCTGACTCCCTTGGTTTCGCCAGACTTTATGTCTGATCCCCTTGATTTCGCCTCTTTTCTCCCCCCCCCCCTCCCCCAGGTTCTCAGGGTGGGACTTTTACTAGTGGAGCTTGATCTTGGATCTGTTTCTCTCTCTTTTGGAAGTGCTTGGATTGTTGAAAGTAAAGTTCAGCTCACCTCTTTTATGGCTACTTGTGTTGGGGTTATGCTTCTTACTTTATGTTCTCAGAAAATAATTTGTCAAGATGGATATTAAGTGTACTTGGTTTTACTGTTGGTTTTTGAAGTTGTTGTAATCAAACTATTTCTCCGCTGCAATAAATGTTGTTTTGAAAATTTTCAAGTAACAATATATGTATCTGTCTTGTTATATTCTGTTCTATTCACCAATAATACTCCATGAAAGTTAATGCATTCCCTTTGAGATTGACATTAATGGACGTGGGGTGTTATAGGAAACATGCGTGACTTCTGGGGTCTTTACGTTTCTAGTTATGTACGATCGATCAGGGGAGTATGAATGGACAGCCGTGAAGTGGAACGTGTGGCCGGAACCAATCCTTTCCCTTGTCTTGCACATATGACCTTTCCTTATGGTCGAGTTAATCTGTTATATCCAACCCATTTTGATAAGTGGTCGGACTAACCGTTCTCATTAAGTCTTCTGGGTGTTTATATGCCTTTTTGTAGAGGTGAATAACTTCCCCAGATATGAGCGTCCATCCTCTTCGGGTATGTACGGTCGGTCCTTTGAATTGTGCTTGCTTCTTTAGTTTATGTTGTATTCCTAGTCACATGAAACGAGCCTTTGATATTGGGATGGGCGACTCTTATATCAGATATCCAAGCTTGCCTGGGCCATATTGTCTCTCAGCATGTTTGAACCACGCTGCGTATAGCTGACGTGCGACCCATTAGTTTTGACATTGTGTGTCCTTCTTATCACACTCAAACCTTATTGATGCATCCGGTCTTGGTTATGTGGAGGCTGCCTTTCACCTTGGGTCGTTCATGTATATCTAAGCTCTGTAGCGGTCGTTCCGCGGGTCATACGAAGATTTAATGCACCAATTACGCACATGCTTTTTAGGGATTAACACTTGCCCCTCGAAGTTCGTATTTTTCTTGTTTCATAGAAGATTACGAACTTCGAAATAATTGATCATAATGCAATTTGGTGAATTAAATCTTAGTTTTCCAAGGGGTACTTGTCCATGGCTTTCGGCTGTTCTGGGATGAACAGGACCAAAGCTTCGGTTGATCAGTTGTACTGTTAGGCACATCGTGGTGGTTTAAGCAAGTTGGTTTTAGTGGGCCATTATATCTGTTCAGCTGGACAATCTTGGATTTGACTAGGTTGACATGGCAAGAACATTCTGGACCAGTTTGTTTTGTATACTTTCCTCTTCCCTCATTTTGCTTCCTTTCTTCAGAGAGCTCTTTTGACGGTAGCAATGTTCCAGGGAGCTTTACAAGGTAATCTACACCCTTTAATTTTCGTTCAGATTTTTCTTTAAAATTCTCAATTTTCCCAGCTCACTATTCTGTTTAGTGCTCCAGCAACTCCTAATTGATTAGAGTAACTGTTGAATCGAAGCACCATGATTGTTTTGGGTGAGTTTTTACTTTTTGCTCCGCCTCGTCTTGTTTGATCAGCTGCCGACGTCTTAGGTAACTTTGAACTAGGGCATTCTAAATGTGGCTTCACTAATTTGAATATGGGCAGGGATTTTGATAACTAAGTCTGTTTGACGATGGTGTTGTCTCTATATTCATTTGATGAATTTGAATCACACGGAATCCCTTCGAAGCTTCGATTTCAATATTGCCTGTAAGTCGTCTGCTGGAACGCCCAAAACATTACTAGCTTAAATCAAATATGGCTCTTGTTCAAACTTAAATCTGGTTGGGTTGTTTTTGATCGCGCATGATCTCTGCTTATGCCTAGATAACCTTGCTTTGAACCAATATTCAAACTTCGGGTTGAAGCAATCCTTTGGTACTTAATATGTACTGACTTTCTTCTCGGTCTTTTCCTTAGGTCTCAGGATGAAATTCTTTATGTTAGGAATACCAAAGAAGAAGGCGATGAAGATGGTTAGCAGGAAAAGCAGGCAGAAGGGTAGAAAGAATTCGGGCAAAGTGACCCTCAAAGGATGTCGTACACTGGGCGAACCTCTCATCCTGGATATTCGGAATACCTCTGATCAATTAACTTTGGCTTCTCCGTCCATCACTTCGCATTCTGCTTATCTTCAAATGACCATACAGAAGCCTTTTTATGTTCCAAACCCATGCCATCCCACACTTATTGACCGATTCGAGGGTTGGTGTTTAGAAGGTATGCGCTCTGACTTAAACATAGACCCGTATGATAAGTGGATTATTACTGCCAAGATGGATGCTATGAAAGATTGTGTACTGGCCGAATTTGATCAATTGGAGGCACGTCCAAATTTGGTTGGAAACCTTATTGTAGAAGTCAGGGACTATTGTGAGGCAACTAGGTGTTTGGCATACTCTTGCTGGTGATCTTCAAAGGCTAAATAAAGAGAACATCGATCGAATCCATGCTTCGGGGAAAGACAAGTTTGATCTTATCAAAGCCCTTGAATCCCGGAAGAAGGTTACCACCTTCCCTACCTACTGAAAGCTAAGACTGGCTAGCCTCATCTTTCGTTATTTCTGTTGTTATTTTAATGTGCTGCGTTTAGACTGGCTTGTATATATGCGTGCCAGCCCCCGCTCATTATCGCATGCTTATGTTGGTGACGTTATGACTGATTCAGGCCCTAGTTTATTGTACTGCAGTTTTTTTTATAGCTTAGTTGTTTTCTCACTGGTGCGCCGCACGTTATACCTTCATCATGGTTTATTTGTATCATGTTATGTTTTACTGTTCGTATGATTGTCTCGAACGTAAGGCATGTAACATTAGTGTCATTATTTTTATATTAACGCCAAGGTTATACCCTCGTATCGAAGTTCATTGTAAGCTTTGAGTTTCACGTATTTACTCGTGTTTTCAATAGCTCGTTAGTTCAAGCCCTTCGGAGTTTGGCTTTGGAAGCGTGCCCCCTAGGGGGTTTATGTACTTTAGATTTAATTTGCGCTTCTCACTAACCTGGTGTCCCAAGCTCTTCGGAGACTCGATTAAATATGCATTCGTATATATATGTATACGTGTTTGTTGTTTTTTTAAAATGTATTCGACCCCATATCTCGCTGACCTGGTGACCCAAGCCCTTCAGAGAATGGTTTTGAGTACGTGCCCCCAAGGGAGGGCTTGGGTTTCAAGTTTTGATCCATTTTAGGTCCTGTTTGATTTGGTTATTTTGAAATCAAGAAAGACCTAAAATGGAAACCCCCTTTCAACTAGGATTTCTAGTACCCCCTTTCCTCTAGGATTTATGTAACCCCCTTTTGGCTAGGAATTCTGATTGCGCTGGTCCTTCTAGCATGTTTGCCGGTCCTTCCGGCACTAGGACTGGTGTTTCCAGCCTAGATGTTGTTGATCCTTCCAATTTTATGCATCACCCCGGGAGGCGGACACTAACTCCTCTTATAGAATTTTATTTTGATTTAAGGAATTTGTGTCCTACACCTAAGAAGGTGCGGTGCCTCTTCGTGACTAGCAATTTTATCCGTGGGATAAATTTGATACTGCCTTTTTTTTTTTTTCGAAGCATGATAAAGCTTGATACCAACCTCTTCAATTGATGTTGGCTGAGAGTTTGGCATGTTTCATAGTGAGAAGTACAGCTTTCTGACTTGCTGTTTGTTGATTATGCTTTTTTGGGAGGCTTGCTGTTGTGGTTTAACTGTAGATGAGCGATCACTTCTACCATGCCTACATTTTAAGAAACCGACCTTTAGTATGCATTTATAAGCAGGTTACCTGGGTAAGTACACAATTTTTGATTTATAGGGCTTTTATAAGTAGATCATCGTCAATTGCTTACATGAATATAGCAAGTAATAAAGCAACATAAAGTGACTACCGGTTCTTAGGCAATAAGGAAAAACAAAGTAATAAAGCTAAGTAAAGTAATGGAGGTTGCTTATTCAGAACCGCCATGACCAGAACGCTGACTACTGATCTGTAAGCAAGTGTTGGCCTTGGAATGGTTCGAACGATCTACTCATTACTTGTTGCCCCTTGCTCGCAGAGGATTGGGGCAGTGTCCATGGACTCGTACATATTGTTGCAAATGATTCTTTCTGATTAGTCCTTCAATCAATGATTTTAAATGTCTACAGTCATTTGTGTCATAGCCCGGTTGGTTATGAAATTGACAAAACCTTCCTGATCTTACATCAACATCTTTGACCTGCATTAATTTTGGGATCGGATACTTCTCGGTATCCTTAGTTGCCATGAAGATATTCCCTACGGTTTCATTAAGGCGAGTGAGCTCATAATTCTTAAAAAATCGTAGCTTCTTCTTAGCCCGATTATCTTTTCCTTCATTGCTTCTCTTCTGACGATTAAAGCTACTCTGCGCACCACCTTCCCCTTTTGGTTATTCACACACCGAATTCTCTTCAACACTCATATGTTTTTCAGCTTTATTGAGTAGTTGTTCGAGTGTACTTTGTTTCTTCTTCTTAATCCACCATCCTAACTTGGTCTTTTTACATATGGACCCTTTCAAAGCCATCAGAACTAGACGGGACTCATAATTTTCGACTTCCGTAATTGCCATATTAAAGCGGGTGAGAAAAGCTTTGACGGACTCTCCTGGTCTTTGTTGTAGTTCACGTAGCTCTATAACATCCCGAGCTCTGGTTACTTGGAACCTAAAATACTTACTGAATAGCCTAGCCAGGGTAGCGAAGTCGTCCACAGACTTCGGCGGTAGCTTTGTAAACCAGAGGTAGGCCACTCCTTCTAAATAAGTCGGGAAATACAGGCATTTGATCTTGTCGGTAGCGTGCGCCCCGTTCATATGTTGATCATACTTGCATAGGAACATATTGGGATAGCTCGTTGCATTATAGGATTGCAATGTTGGAGGTTTAAATTTCTATGGATATGTAGCCACTTTGATTCTTTCGGTAAGTGGAGTCTCAGTAGGAAAAAAAATTCCCACTCTCTTCAATTATCCTCTTTCTTCAAACTCTCCTTCACAATTCTGCATGCCAATTCTAAAATACATTCCTGCTCTTTTCTTCGATCCTTGGAACGAGCGCTTTCTTCTTCACCAGATTCTCGTCTAGACTTGTAATTACGATCTAGAGGCAAGGGATGCAGGCTTTCTTTTGAGAGGAATGTCTCTTTGGTAGGATCATTTACTCATTGAGAGGTTGTGTCGTCGGGGCAATTACGCATATGTGCTTTAGCTTTTTCATGGTCCAGATTAGCACAATATGTTATTTCCTGAATAGAATTTCCCTGTTTCGCGCTTGAGGCAGAAATTTCTATATCATACATGTGACTTGTTCGAGAGGGTGAAAAACAAGTGGCACTTAGTGCGGATTTTGCGGTAGCGGCTTGAATAGCGAATATTGACTCAAGTTTTGCCATCACTGCATTGTTTGCAATAGTTATCTGACTTGCTAGTCCTGCCATTTCTTCTTCTACCTCTCTCTTGGTTATAGCTACCTCAATTTCTGATGATTCTCCTACCTCGAAATGGGTGGTGTGCGATGTGACAATATTAACATTGCCAGTGGGATCGTCGATTTCATAAGTAACTTCCTTCGGCACATCCATGGTCTCAAGCAAATTTTTTCTTAGCAAATCTCGTTGGACTTCCACAGGAAAAGATGTAAATACGGCCCCACGGTGGGCGCCAAATGTTTTCACCAAAAATGGATCAAACACCAAGGGTACAACGATTGTACTTCACCAGTGTGGTAATAAAGCGATTAGAGTCGTGCTCAATTAATGAGTTGATAATAAAAACGCGAGGAAAGTAAAATAGAGACAAGATTTTAGAGTGGTTCGGCCCTAAGCTAGGCCTACGTCCACTATGAGGGTAAATTTCATTATCATGACGATGATTACAAAGTATATAAACCCTCTTTACACATGCATCCTCTCTCTTTTACAACATATTCTCTTCCTTACATGTAGATCTCATTTGATTTCATGGATTACAGTGAAGAAATGATAAAATTAGTGGAGGAGTAGAGTAAGCCGATGGAGGATGAAGGAGATCATCTAATCTCTTTGCTACTTAGGTGATCTCGATGGATGCCATGGCCAAGTGGATGAAGGATCTTCCAATGGAGATGAGGATGATGATTGGAATGCTTAAGGGATGGTAGATGGAAGAATTCTACAACACTTCGTGGTGGTCCAAAAGGGTCCCGCTTATGATGGAAGCCAAAGCCTATTTATAGGTGTACCTCCCTGAAGAAATGATCTAGAAATCATATATGCAGACTTCAAATCGCTTGTCCCATTAATTACGAATATGCCATTGCTTAGCTGTAGCCAACCGGCAACAGTTGTATTTGGCTGTACCGGAATGACTTCATGAGAGCGAGCGACTTCATAGGAGCGAGCGACCGTAGAGGTGTGGGCTTATTGAATGGTCGGGCAAGTGGTGAGTGTTTAAACGACTTGTCAAAGCTTCCTAATTTGCATAAGAACGATCGACCGATAGACGGCATCTGGTTGTTGCAATTTGTTTGACTATAGATGAACGGGCGACTTGCACCATAGTCCGCAAGCGAGTGGACATGGGAAGCATGCACGACTTCTGGGGTCTTTATGTTTCCTGTTATGTATGACCAATCAGGGGAGTATGAAATGGACAGTCGTGAAGTGGAACGTGTGGCCTGAACCAATCCTTTCCCTTGTCTTGCACATATGACATTTCCTTATGGTCGAGTTAATCCATTATATCCAACCCATTTTGATGAGTGGTCGGACTAACCGTTCTCGTTAAGTCTTTTGGGCATTTGTACGCCTTTCTGTAGAGGTGAATAACTTCCCCTGATATGAGCGTCCATCCTCTTCGGATATGTACGGTCGGTCCTTTGAATTGTGCTTGCTTCTTTAGTTTATGTTGTATTTCTAGTCAACACGAAACGAGCCGCTGATATTGGGACGGGCGACTCTTATATCAGATATGCAAGCTTGCCTAGGCTATATTGTCTCTCAGCATGTTTGAACCACGCTACGTAGCTGACGTGTGACCCATTAGTTTTGACATTGTGTGTCCTTCTTTTCGCACTCAAACCTTATTGATGCGTTCGGTCTTGGTTATGTGGAGGTTGCCTTCCACCTTGGGTAGTTCATGTATATCTAAGCTTTGTAGCGGTCGTTCCGCAGGTCATACGAAGATTTAATGCACCAATTACGCACATGCTTTTTAGGGTAAATAACATGAACATGTTAACTTGAGTAGGGGTTAAGTAAACTTGCTTGTAACAGTGGGAGGGTTAAGTATATCTTGGGGGTGGTGGGTAATATTTATATATAGGCCTACAAACTTAACCAGTTGGGGTTATGCAATCTTGTTACACTGGTAGGCATAACCTGTGGAAATCCTAGTAGTAAGGATGCAAGCCTAGGGGGAAGCTTGTATCATCTTGTGTGTGGGACCCATTTCAGTTAGTAACCCATATATAGGTATCAAACGAATACTCCGGACTAGGTCAGAGTTGGGGTACGCTTACTAAGCTGATTGTAAGAGATCCAAATGAGGGGACGGTGTGGGCGGCGCATTCTGATGGGGTTATGTGCGTGCATGGGTCTGGACAAGGGTGGCTAAGACGCCGTGACATCGGTAGATATGGTTGTGCACATCCGGTAAATGAAGGGTTGCCACTTTAGGGAGTGATACATCCTACTGTGGGGCCAGCACAGGGTATCTACGGAGTAAGGAGACGATCGACTAGGGTAGTAATTAAGATACATCTAGTCTCGCTTGTTTAGGAGCCCATTATTATCCTTAGGGGTAACACTGGCATGTTCAATTGGGCTTCCTGTTATTGTATGGGGTAAAACCTCTCACTAGAAGTACACCTAAGTCTACCATCTTGTTGGGGATCATCTTGTTCAAATGATACTAGTATTGGTGCAGAGAAAAGTATTAGAGAAGCGCTATACATATTTGTTCTATTCGGTTTATCCTGTTTACCTTGCCATACCTGCCTTATATGCTGTTATCCCTCTTATCCAGTTTATATGCCTGTCATAATGCTTTTACTTATTTATATGCTAAAAGTAACTAGAATCGCCAGACTTATGTCTGACCTATTTTGTTTCCACTTCTTTCTCTTCCGCTTCCCCACCCCCACAGGTTCTCATGGTGAGAAATCTTGATCGGGATTCTTCTTTCCTTCTGCTTGGAGCTGCTTAGATGTACTGCTAAATTTCGTACCTTCTCTACTATTGTTATGTTTTTGGGGATTATGCTCTTTTCATGTTTATTGAACTCTGATGATTTTAGTACAAGGCAGAAGTTTTAAGTTGATATACTGGGTTTTATATATTTCAGACTCATGATGTAACTATGTTTTGAACTGCGTTATTTTCTGCTTAAATAAAGTTTTAAATTCCGCAGCTATTTTATCTCTGTCTTGTAGTATTTCTATTTACCTATAACGCTTCACGAAACTTAATGCATTCTTTTAAAGAGTGACATTAACGGACATGGGGTGTCACATATTTGGTAACTCAGTTACAAACATGCCATGCACCACGTTGGTTTTGTGAATGAAGAAAGTACATAGGAACTCATGTTGGTTTCAAAGGTACCAACATATCTGATTTTCATGATTTCACATTCATTCTGAATCCAAACATTACACTTCTGACGTTTGCATTGCCTTATCCACCACTGTCTGAATCGAGGGTCCAAGTATAGCTTTGATGGTGGAACTCTTTCTCCGACTTCTCTTCATGTAGCACCTTCACGTCATAGTTGTAGGAAGATATGAAATCTCTGAACAATTATAATTCAATGTAAAGATTGCTTCTCTTTCTGATGGTGGATAAGCTACTTTCATTTTAAGAAATCCATACAATATAAAGATTGCTACATCGTTGCTCTAATTCAATATAGAGCTGTTTGTGGAAATTTCCGTGTCATGATCGCTCTGTTTTGCTGTTGCGTTAGATTTCTAAATTTTTAGTTGTATTTGAATTCAAACTTGAGTTTGTGGTATTAAATATCAGATATAGTATTAAATAATAAATAAATTATTAGTTATTGACTATAATTATTAAATGAAATGGTGTTTATTCAACAATTTTTAAATTACTGTGTAACATTTTTACACTCTAACCTCTCTTTAACCAAATTCTAATAAAAAAACTAGTGTGTAGCCCGTGCTTCACACACAAGTAGAGTTAATTTTTTGTTAGTGTAATTAGTTAATTTTTTATAAATAGTATCGTAGATATAGGATAACAATTTGTGGATAATGATGTTGAGCATGGAGAGTAACATGTGTGATTGGGAAAATTGAAAATATCGTTCCATTAAGCAAAAAGTACTATTATTTACTCTATTTAATTGTCGTGTAAGCAACGGTGAGAATATGCAGGGTATGGATGTAAAATGTATAATGTTGTTGTTGCATCGTTATATGTATGGTAATAGGATGGTAGAAAATTGGTAGTATGCGAATACATGCTAATATACAAAAATCAAAAGAAGAATATTTTCACAGAAAATTAGTATTTAACTACTAATATTTCACAATATTGTATTGGTATATAATATTTTTTACAATATTAGACAGATTGATTTGAGCATAATATTGTAGGAACATCATAAGTTTCAATTAACCTGCTATCTTATTTTGATTTGAGCATAAGTGGATAATATTTTAGTAATATGTGAATATTATACAAATATTAGACAAATTAATATATCATAAGCAGATAAATCCACCAACGGATATACAAAACACTTTAGAATATTAGTATATCAGGTATAATATAATAGCAAATACAGATTGTAATCAACATACGGATGAACCATGTCTAAGATATAGTGTATACATTCTACAATTTGTCACGGTTTGGAATCTCTAATATTCATGTGTACACCTTTGTTTATGTGCACACAAACCTGCATAATTTTAGGGCACCAGGTATTAATAGTAGTGTGTGTTTAAAGCACCAAAATAATGTTATATTTGGGCTTTAGGTCCTCTTGCTATGTTTTTTGTGTAGTTGGAGTTGATTAATTCATCTAAAACCCACAATGTGTAGCTCAGATAAATAATCACAAAACATAATTATAAAATATAATCGACAACTACATAACACAGTGGAATATGCACATATGTTTACACATACTATCCTGTAAGTCTATATTCACTTGAAAATTTGAAAAAGACGGTACGGCTATAGGATGTTAGTTACATAAAACTTACTATAAATAAAGCAAGATTAGTCGGATGTAAAAATTATTATGAATAAAGCAAGATGAGTAGTATCACATATAAAAATTATTGTTTGACGCTCATGATAAACATATTTTGTAGGCCATGGTAATATAAGTTTAGATACAGATTAAAAATAAGTTGGCGAAGCAATACAAGCAGATGTTATTTTACATTATCTTACAACATTAGCATCGCTGCAAAACAACAAAAGGCCTAAACGCTTCTACTACATCAAGGGTTTCATCCGGTTTTAAAATGCATGTAAGTATTCATGTTGTACATGTATAAATTTGGGTGTTGAAAATCATTTCCAATAGAAGCAAAATTTTGTACATATTTCTTCTCTTTTACGTGCCATCTAGAGATACAGGAAGAAGCTCGTGCCATCATTCATATTTGAAACTATAATATCAGAAAAGTGCCAATACAACAACGAATGAAACAAAAATCCTCAAGCATAATAACATTATTTGTCTGGAAAATCTTCACTACTTTCCAGAACATCAAAATTACTCAAAATATAATCAACTATTACGATACATCCTTATAAAATGCTCTTCTATTCATGGCCTTTAGCTTTACTCCATCCATGAGCATTGTATTTCCCCAAAAAATAAGGAGGCATTTGAATATATAACAGATGTATCCCTTTATAAGAGTGATTAGTTCTATTGTCATGCTTAATTTTAAGTTAGTAAGATAGTTAAAAAAATTTGTATTAATAGTTTATCTTTGAGCATAGTCCTAAAAGTAGCAATGAAATAAGTTAGTTTATACTTTCTTAGCTGCAGCAAACAGTGAAAATATGTGTTTTTTTATAAGCATGTACATGAGGAATAGAACCTCGTTTGTAGGGTGATTCAATTTTTTTCCTTTTAAAAAATAAACGGGAATATGATTTAGGGTTGTTAAATTTTGTTTGGAGACACTTTACTTTCTTTCCCATGCTGAAATTGTTGCTGCTGCGATGTGAGGGACAACATAAAGCTGCGACTTTCTCTATTTTCCAATTTATTAGCACTAATGGAGATGCTCTAATCAGAAAAATGGAACGACAGTGGCAAGGTTCACAAAAATAAGGGTATTCACGTTGTTTTCTCGTTACTTATATAAAAGGAATGGATAAAAGAGTAGAATTCTGAAATAGACATTTATGAGCTGCCTAAGTCATCATGTAGGAATTTTTGATTTAAGTTTAAGTAATAAATAGACTTGGGAATTTTCCAATCAATGAAAACTACCTTTTCGAGTAAGTTTTTGGCGTTACTGTCGAGCAGAGCGATATAATTTTAATTTTACTCCCAATGTTAATTTTTTTTATTCTTAATTTATTTTGTGTTGTTTTCCCTAAAGGTTCTTTTGTGTTTATTGCATTTTATGTTATTGTTCATTCATTGTGATTTGTTATTCGGTTGTTGTGGTTTGCGGATTCGTGTTTTGTGTTTCATTTTAAAAACAATAATCACGTTGTCTTTGTTTTTGACTGTGTTGCATGCATTTTAGTTGTGCTTTTTGGTTCATTTTGTTCATTTTCTTTTTATTGTTGTTCCATTTTGTCTTAATTGTGAAAGGGGAAAAAAGTTCACATTGCTGTTGTTAAATCTGCAACATTTGTTTAGTGTTTGTGTTTTTTTTCTTTTTTTGTCATGTCTTTTGTTTTCAGATTTTTGTTTTTCTAGTTTCGTATGTGTTAGTTATGGTTTAGTACTTAGATCATGTTTCATTAATTTTGATTTGCAATACTTAGTTCCATTTGTTAATTGTTAGAACAAATCTCCAAGCTTCAACATATGAATTGGATTTTTCAAAACAACTGAGTTCACAAATAAAAATAAAACGGTTAAATTTCTACTTATTGATATCATTTTTATTTTCATCTGCAGTTACATAATACATTGCATTCAGTTCCATTTTGTACAATTCTCATTCTACCCGCTATTGCAACATCACACGACTCCATCCTCTTTTCAACTTGTTACATCTGTCTCTCCTTCTCCTGCAATTCACCAGCCCCTTCCCTAATATATTTTTTAAATAAACATCCCTAATCCTCCATCTCCACTTCATCGTCCGGCTATCCACCCTTCACTTCCTTCCTTGGTTACTCAACCACACAGCAAGCATATAATCACTTACAAGCTCACGCATCTCAGCACAACCATTCTCCACCACATAGCAAAAACAAACAGACACCACCCTGCAATTCTCTTATCCTTGATCTCTTATAAACCTAAATAACCACGTTGATGTGCATGTAAATGTGCACATTTATATTCAAACATTTATTCTTATTTTAATTGAATAAATAACATAATTGGCTATTTTTACATGTTTTAAACCAACATCCTAAAATTCTCAAATTGTCATGCATACATCCTCATTTAAGGTGTAAAATGGTCACTTGTGCATGTTTTAATTTGTGATTGCATTTACTTGTTCTTTGTATTTGTCTCTTATAGGAATTTTGGAGCACAAATAATGCATACATATGAAGATTTGGAACACAAATGCATGCATACAAAGGAATAGGGAGGAAATAATTCTCATACATGATCATGGAGGACCCCACCTCTCAAATTACCCTCTTTCGCTTAAGCTTCTTATTAAAGACTAATTGAATAAGACAAAAGGTCTCATGCATCATACATGACTCATTAGTGGCTAAGAGAGGATTAGAAGCTTCATGAAGGGGCACTTTGGGGAGTTCCCAACAAAAGTGATTAGGGTTTCAGGGTTTCAAACATGTATATATACACCTTTATGTAATGTAAATAGACTCTTCTCTTTTATCCTCTCTTTAGTTTAGTTGAGAGAAGCACAAGCTCTCTTGTATTTTCAAGGCTACTTAGCCATTTTCTTTATGTAACTTCTTTGTTTTAATGCAATTTTAATTTCTATGCTCTATACTTTCATGTTCATAGCGTAGATTTACATTCATGTTCATAGCTTAGATTTACTTTCATGTTCATTACTTTATGTTCATAGCTTAGATTTACATTATGTTCTTAGTTTAGTTGTCTTCTTGTTCTATTTAGTTTTTCTTTCATTTTGCTTTATTTTTTAATGTTGAAACTTACATGTGTTGATATGATAACACATATGAGTGACTAATCCCTTGATTTAGGGGTAATAATGCTCTCTAACTTTATGTAAGTTCAACATTTGTATGATTTGTGATCTCTAATTTGTGCTTCATGTTAGTGAATGTTGATGTAAGTTTATACTAATGGTTTTGATAGTCTATGTTTGTTGACAACAAAATAGGCTATGCTTAGTCAATGTAAACACAAATTACATCAATATTTGCTAAGTGGTTATTGATTTTGAAATGAAAGTAACAACAAAATTTGATGGTCTATAGTTTTAGTTAATAATTCATAAGCCATACTTAGAATAGTTTTGCTTTAGTTCCATTTTTATGAGAATCATAAGTGGTTTAAATATTGCATTTATATCACTTAATGGAGATCATAAATTGTATTTTTGATAACTTACATAAATGTGAGAGTTGATTTGCCTCTAAATTGTTTTCATTTCATATTTAGCTCTCAACTTAGTTTATAGTTTTCATTAGCTTTTATTAGTTAAAACTTCACTTGAATTTGGTTTAATTTGATTGAGTAAAATCTAGAATTA
Organism: Allium sativum; assembly: GCA_030737875.1. Classification (NCBI taxonomy): domain Eukaryota; kingdom Viridiplantae; phylum Streptophyta; class Magnoliopsida; order Asparagales; family Amaryllidaceae; genus Allium; species Allium sativum. The sequence goes on along the minus strand of CM060910.1, from coordinate 61,508,830 downwards.
ATTCTTTCCCTGCGGATCGACTCGTATTCACCACGTACTAATAATTGTACGTCGTGTGCTTGCGGTTTATTACACTTCGCGACGGTTTTCTAATTCATAGAATTCGCGTCGTCGAAATTTTTTTGGTCGGGGACATAGTCAAAATCAAGTGCGGAGGATTTTCATATTTATTTTGGTTTTTGCATCGATTTCGCTTTTCTTTTCTTTTTTCATCCAAAAAAAAAATTCAAGAAAAAAAAATTGCATTTTAATTTACTTTTAAATGGGCACGATGAAGTAGATATACAGTTTTAGTCGTACGATTAAAATATTTGGAATTTTACTTCTCTTAACGGATAGCGAAAAAAAAATTGAATTATGAGCACATTTAGTGTAACTGGTATATAGGGAGATTTGTAGGTGATGAGTATGAAATGTTTTCTAAATTGTAATTCGATTAAATGAACGATTGATTTAGATTACTTGCGATAACATTTTAGATCGTTTAAGTGAAGTTGTGCTAAGATATTCTCGCTAAACTCTCTCTTAAAAAAAAGAAAAAAAAAAGAATATGTATATATATAATAATACGAGGGTATCCAACATTGCTGGTACATCTGGCGTTGTTGTGCAAACCCGCCAAGCTCTTTCCGACACCTTGTTGACAAAGTCAGCGTCGATATATCTTGGTCTCATTTCATGAGATTGGACACCTTAGGAGTACTGACCCTCACGTAAGTCGTAGTGCAGTGTAGGGATGATATACCTAGGTATTTGTAAATAATAATAATGTAAATATTTTGTAATAAAGAGAGAGTTAGCACTTGAAATACAAGCACACTCTTCACTTATTTGACCAAACTTGCTAACCAAAAGTAAATAAAGACGCCAATGTATGATTGTTGATATCGATTACAAAATTCATTTCATATTTGCACTATGTTTCTACCAAAACAACTGGCCAAGCTGAAGGAGTTTGTAGCGATAACTGACTTTTGTTTGAAGTTTTGATTAGTAATGGACTTAAATTTCATAGTGACGACCCAAACTTGTGTTAACTCCTTCGTGTAAAATTTAAAAGTAAATTACCCATTTGTAAATAAACTTGCATTCATCTTGTAAATAATTTATAATCTTGCATTTTGTAAATAGTTTTTGCGTTTAACATTTGGAATTTGTGGGTAGTATCCGCTGAAAACCCTCACGAGACAACACTCGTCTTACTGGGGACACCCAAAGGTTTAACGGCTTGTTGCATACGCTCAATGCAATCGTCCTCCCTACGAAAATGGATTTATCTTAGCTTTTGTTGTTATTTTATTCGGGGACGAATAAAAAAATAAGTGTGGGGGTATTTGATGTTCACGTAAATGTGCACAACTATATTCAAACATTTATTCTTATTTTAATTGAATAAATAACATAATTGGCTATTTTTACATGTTTTAAACCAACATCCTAAAATTCTCAAATGCATTCATCCTCATTTTAAGGTGTAAAATGGTCACTTGTGCATGTTTTAATTTGTGATTGCATTTACTTGTTCTTTGTATTCGTCTCTTATAGGAATTTTGGAGCACAAATAATGCATACACATGAAGATTTGAAGCACAAATGCATGCATACAAAGGTATGAGGAGGAAATAATTCTATACATGATCATGGAGGACCCCACCTCTCAAATTACCCTCTTTCTCTTAAGCTTCTTATTAAAGACTAATTGAATAAGACAAAAGGTCTCATGCATAATACATGACTCATTAGTGGCTAAGAGAGGATTAGAAGCTTCATGAAGGGGCACTTTGGGGAGTTCCCAACAAAAGTGATTAGGGTTTCAGGGTTTCAAACATGTATATATACACCTTTATGTAATGTAAATAGACTCTTCTCTTTTATCCTCTCTTTAGTTTAGATGAGAGAAGCACAAGCTCTCTTGTATTTCCATGGCTACTTAGCCATTTTCTTTATGTAACTTCTTTGTTTTAATGCAATTTTAATTTCTATGCTCTATACTTTCATGTTCATAGCGTAGATTTACATTCATGTTCATAGCTTAGATTTACTTTCATGTTCATTACTTTATGTTCATAGCTTAGATTTACATTATGTTCTTAGTTTAGTTCTCTTCTTGTTCTACTTAGTTTTTCTTTCATTTTGCTTTATTTTCTAATGTTGAAACTTACATGTGTTGATATGATAACACATATGAGTGGCTAATCCATTGATTTAGGTGTAATGATGCTCTCTAACTTTATGTAAGTTCAACATTTGTATGATTTGTGATCTCTAATTTGTGCTTCATGTTAGTGAATGTTGATGTAAGTTTATACAAATGGTTTTGATAGTCTATGTTTGTTGACAACAAAATAGGCTATGCTTAGTCAATGTAAACACAAATTACATCAATATTTGCTAAGTGGTTATTGATTTTGAAATGAAAGTAAGAACAAAATTTGATAGCCCATAGTTTTAGTTAATAATTCATAGGCCATACTTAGAATAGTTTTGATTTAGTTCCATTTTCATGAGAATCATAAGTGGTTTAAATATTGCATTTATATCACTTATGAAGATCATAAATTGTATTTTTGATAACTTACATAAATGTGAGAGTTGATTTGCCTCTAAATTGTTTTCATTTCATATTTAGCTCTCAACTTAGTTTATAGTTTTCATTAGTTTTTATCAGTTAAAACTTCACTTAAATTTGGTTTAATTTGATAGTAAAATCTAGAATTAATTCTTTCCCTGCGGATCGACTCGTATTCGCCACGTACTAATAATTGTACGCTGTGCGCTTGCGGTTTATTACACTTCGCGACGGTTTTCTAATTCATAGAATTCACGTCTTCGAACACACGTGCACATTCACTTCCCAAAACAAATCTCCCTTGCCAACTCCAATATATCAACTTCCTTATAAAAAAACAGAACTTCATACTCCATTATCACCAGCTACAACTACTTCAACTTCAACATTCACCTTCAACCTCCTCCATAACCACCACCATCGTCCTATATATTCAATCACCTTCCTACTTCAGCCCTCCTTCCACTGCCAAACCAAGATCCACACAAATCTGCTACAACAATCACCTTCAGCCATATAAACTCAAACAACATCAAATTCTTTCATTCCAAAATTGCCCTTGCTTATCCTACCATTTAGCCTCTACATCTCGTACAATTAAAACCACAAATGCAAGTTCAAACAGCTTTCCTCCCTCCATCACTAACGATCGCAGCTTGCTTCACTTCAATATCCGCATCCATGACCATTAGAATCATTTTTCGCAAAAACCGCATCATAGTCGCCTAACACTGCTAATAACAATCTCCATCTCAATTTGCAGCCTAACACATTGTCCGACCCAAAGAAAACTCACGCGAGCAAAACCGATTCCTTACGACCATTCTAGAGTTCATCTTGCTCACTTTGGTTCAACAGCACCATCAACTACATTATTGCTCTCTGACTATCTCTGACCTGAACATTACCCACAAACCACTCCACTTTCCTGCCAATAATCGTCTTCTGCTGCCCACACAAAAGCCTCAAACTCCTTTGTGATACCAAATCTACACGAACAAGTTATATAGTAAAATATCATAGCAAAATACCTATAGCAATCATTTAAGGCTTATTTCTTTATAGTTGAGAACATAGTTTCAAATAATAAAAAACCTAAACTAAGCTCGGAAAAAGCTACCGAAATAGAAACTGAAAGAATGTCTAAAGATACAGAGGAGCTGAAATTCTTTGGGCTATGATCTCTAGGTGATATCAAAGGAAGATAACAATAAATTGAAAAATAACATGAATTTGTAAAAAAGGATTACTTATTTTTGGAAATTTTATGTGAATTGTTAAAATATTGAGATAAGTGTATGAATGGCTCTCTTATGTGACTAGTCCCACATCATGGGATTATATGGAAGAGGCAAGTATTTATATTTGTCTCTAAGAAATCTTGTTAGGGCCTTGGGCTCCCAATGCATGCTTTGTTGTGAGGAGGGAGATCATGCATCATGACCACCACACGCGCGTGCGACCGACCTACCGACCGATTGACTCGACCCGACCCGGCTCGGTTCGGGATTGGGCTTGGGCCTTGGCTATGTGGTGTAGACACTTATATTTTTGAACCAAAAAAAATTGTTTTTTTTTCGAACTGAATTTTAAAACGGGAGATTTTTTCTGAGCCGACTTTCCCATGAAGCGATAAACTGTTGACCCGGTATTTTAGCAGATCCGATTTTCTCCCACTGCCCAATTCTTATCTATATATTATCTTCAGCTGTAGACGAAAATTAGAGAACAGAAAAAAAACCTTTTTCTTACCTCTGCCATTAAAACTTCTTATAGAAATTTTCGAGCAGTATGTTATTTTCAAAAGTGCAAATCTGTACTGATTTGTTTGTGCAAAACAAATCAGTTATTATTTTCAGAGGTTGTTTTATCCTAGAGACGGCGACGAGAGTACGAACTGGTTTTGCACCACCGACCAAATCGCCGAATCGTCTTCAAGAAAGCGACCTAGTCCGCGACTCTGCCATTGTTTCCCAACAATTTGAAGACGATCCGTGAAACAATGACTTCGACTGCCCCATTTACATTCGGCGACCAAACATCTTCAACCTCGCTCATTTCTGATACCTGTCTAGGGTTTGCTGTATTCATTTCTATGTTTATCTGTATATACCAGACCGCAGCTACCACTCTCGATATTCACGAAAGATCCCAGATCTAATAATTTGGCCTGATTGAGCTTTCGGGTATACCCTGGATCTGAAGAAATACATGTACGGTGAAGATGAGATAGTTGAGTTGAGAGAGCTGATGCGCGGTCATAGAGAGAAGTAAAGCTTCAGAACGTGTTTCCTACTTGCAACTTAATGCCTGGTATGGTTTTAATTTTTATCGTTTCTTTTGCTCCATGTGACGTTTGAAGTATGATATCTTATACAGTAATGTGCTTTGTCAATGCTGATTAAATTGATTGTGAATGCCGAAGCACATATACATGGTTAAATGTAATTACACACTCAACTGATGACCACGAGGTTGAGCAAGTAGAAATGCATTGATTGCGATGTTCAGACTGTATTATGATGCATAAATCTCTCGATTTATTTATATATATTTTTAGGGAAGATAAGAAGTGGCCAAAATAAATAATTGGTCAATACATTTGAAATGCATATGATTATATGGAAATGTCATTAAAAATGACATTAATAGAACACATATAATATTGGGAAATGCCATTAAAAATTTGACATTAATAGAATGTGTATGTTATTTGATAATGTCCTTAAGAATTGACATTAATTGGATGAATAGGTTTTTTTTTGCATCAAATAAATTGACATAGTTTATATGCATACAAGTGAAAAGATAGAATATAGAACACCTTTGTTGCATACATGTGGATAATTTATGTTAGTCTCCGAGTTTATGAATATTTTCTTATGAGAAAATATAAATTCTCAAACATATGAACATCTCTAAAAATAGTAAGCATCAACAACCGACCAGTAAATAACAGAATGGAATCCGCAAGGAAACCATAAATGACAGAAGCAATCAACCCAAATGAATGATTCTGAACAGTTATTCTATAATACAACTGTAGAAAACCAGATCATATGACACGAATGTATTGGAACAGGCCAGGCCCTGCACCGCAGGCTAACCTGACTGAGGAGCCTCTTACGGCTATGATTACTGAGATTCGCCTTATTGGTGAATCATGGGTTGGTGGGTAGACATGTTAATAAATGCTTAATTTCAGTATTTAAGATATTTAATAATTACAGACATAAATAAATCATTTGGAATCTACAACGAAACAATAGTGTTTGACTGCAAAATTATTAATACAAATAAATTGTTGAAGATCGATGAATTTAATGAAGCAGGCTTTTCAAAAAAGAAACAGGAAACATGGTTGTTTAAATTCAAATTTTAGATGTAAATGAAGGAAAGCAGTTTATTGTTAAGCAAAGAAGGTAAATATTTAAAATATATATTTCATAATGTGTACCTTACGAATAAATCCAAACCTCTGAGCTGTATTAGTTAATACAATACAAAGGCAAATACAGGAGGATGATCTCTTAACCTTTAGGCAATAATAAACTTAATTACTATGAAATTAAGAGTTTTAACAGTTAGTTGTTTATCAGAAAATGTATATAAGATAACAAATTGCACAATTTTTTAAATCATTTATGAAGAAATTGCCGATATACGTAGACTCAATTATGTCTAAATTGTAAAATGACATAAATCATGATTATCAAATAAATTGGTTTTTGTGAAGACTATCAACATTGTTTTGTGGTTATTAAAGTCATAAAATTAGTTCATTCAGTACAATCGTCAAAAACATGGTAGTGGACTACAAACCACTAACAATATTTAATAATTAACACAAATAACTTATGTATTAACTAAAATTATTAACAACTATTGAGGGATGTACAGAAAATCCAAACAAATACATGATAACAAAATAAAAAACAAATAAAACCCAATCATGTTTGATAATAAAGTGCAGACAGATTCAATAATGTATTTTACATCATCTCGTTGTTACTCGGATGATGATTTACGATTTGCGACTTATAATAACATCCGAAAATTAATTGGCAGATATAAAAATATGGCAGTTGAAACCAAGTTATTTCACGTAAAATCATGATCAAGGTAGGGAAACCTGAATCATGGTTATGAAAGCCATGAGAAAATATTATCAAATATTTTAGTGGAAAAAACACAAAATTCATAAATAGGAATTCAAATAATTAAAGTGATGTAAGATAAATGTGCAAAAGAGTGCCGTAAGAAAACCATCCAAAAGAAGTAAACATTTTCCGTAATTAAAGTGATCATCCAAAAGATCGCGACCGTTTTTTACGGAAAATATTTTCCTCCACTGACCAGTATTTTCGAATAACCTAATCCTCGTCTATATATTATTATCTTCAGATTAGACGAGATGAGTACAGAAAAAAAAAACTGTTTTTCTCTTCTACCGCCATTAAAAATTTTGAGCAGTTAAATCCGAAAGTGCAAATCTGCACTGATCTGTTAGTGCAAAGCAGATCAGTTATTAATTTCAGAGAGGTTGTTTTATCCTAGAGGCGGCGGCGGAAGTACGAACTGGTTTTGCACCACCGACCAGATCGCCGAATCGTCTTCAAGAAAGCGACCTGGTCCGCAACTCAGCCGTTGTTTCCCAACAATTCATAGTTGATGTTTTTTCAATTAAAAAAAGAAGTAGACGAATATGAAATTTCCCTTTCAAAATAACAGTAAAAATTCACATTTAACGGAAATAACATTTACTTGAATAAAAGCATAATATACATACACATATAGTCATCGGTATAATGACAGTTAGCTGATTGTATTGAGAAGTAAGTTAGCTGGAATTGAATTCATAATTAAAATTTGGAGCAATTGTGTAACCAATGATAATATTTTATAAGGTAACATTTAGGCGTATAAATAGACCTTTAGCGAATTTTAAAATTAGTTTCACAAATCAATGCCAAATAAATGATAAGCATGACTGTTTGGTAATAACTAAATTAATATTAAGATCAGGAAAATAATGTTCAAAGGTAACAAACTAATATTTATACTAAAGTAAACAGAGTACAATAAAAAAATGAACTCAAGTAGGGATGAACAGAATGAAAATAACAAACAAAGAAACATAATAAAACTTATCTGAGTTGTAGGCTGCATGAGGATGTGGAAAAGGCAAAGCTATAATAAAATAATTATATTATACATTAAAGCACGAGTTTGTGTTTGAGTTAATTATATTATGAAATTTGGTAATTGAAAATGAATCCTTAGTTAATGGTTAGGGCATATCAGCATTAGTGCACATTTCAAACTAAGCTATTGTGTCCGAACTGCTGAGATATAGAACCAGCACCTGAAAATGGAACCATTTTTCTTGTTTGTTTAGTAAATAAATAAAGAGGTTTAAAATAATAAAATTCATTTTCAAAGCTAACAAACTAACAAACCAATATTTATATTAAAGTAGACAAAAATACAATCAACAAAAATATATTAGAATTAGCTTATGGGTGAACAGAATGAAAAAAAATTTACAATAAAAGTTATCTAAGGTCTGCAGCAGTAGCCTAGCGGTTAAGGACTTTGTACAATGATAACAGTGGCGTGAGTTCGAAACCCGAAATGGCATGCTAAGAGCTTACTATGTGCATACGCTAAGATCAGGCACTTATGTGGTACTCGCGGATCAGGTCAGGTGCACTAGGGAGGGTTTTACGACTCCGGTCGGCTTTCCTTCTGAATAAATTCAAAAAAAAAAGTTATCTAAGTGTGAGGTTAACCCTTGAAGCGTGGAAGAGTGTAAGTTGTAATTAAATATTTATATTATATATCAAACCATACGTATGACTTTGAGCTAACTATATTTATATATGTAAATGAATCGTCGTTTAAAGGTTACAGAATGCATTATCATATGTCTTCACATATCGACACACAAAAATGCGAAGATGCAGAAACATAAAAACATGCAAAGAAAAACACGAAAGAAATACAACAATATCATTATGAGTACACCTCTGACAGTAAGATATTGTAACCGAAATATTGCGATACAGAAGCAACAACTGATAATGAAACCTTCTTATTTATGTGTACTAAATAAATAAAAACATGTTTACGGATTCCCCAAAATGTCAAGTGAACAGTTAATAGTCACAACTGTGGACAGAAAAATCGTCAAACTAACAAAACATAAGCACATTGAGATTTGTTCTTGATATTATGCAATATAAGCACATTGAGATTATTAAAAAGAAATTGTTAGGTATGGATCGCATTGGAATGGAGTGGGTGCGTGAATTGAACAGGGAAATTGTCCCACATCGCAAAAAATTAAGAAAGATCGTGGTATATATATGGTGTTGGTGATATGTAACATTGGAGATTCCTTTTGTTACAACAAGTGCTTGCCAATACCAAATTATATGCTCGATGGGAGACGATGGGAGATGTTTAATTGGGACGTCGGCATAGGAGATTTCAACCGTTAATCTCGGATAGACATGATGAAGCGCGTAGGGTACGCAGGGAATGCGTAAACTCAACAATTGGTATCAGAGCTACGAGGTTGATTGAGAAAGGTGTTAGGCATTATGGCATGAGATGAGGAGAATTCAGCAATTGTATCAAGGTCATATGTCAAAGTGACATATATGGCAGCAGGATATCAGTTAGCAATAGAAAGATGGAATGAGGATAAAGATTTTGAGAAGTGGCAATGAAGGATGAAAGCTGTTCTAATGAGGAACAATGTTCATCCTGTAGTGTTTGCTCCTGAGGAGTTGACGGATGATATTTCAGCCGTGGAAAGGAAAGAGATGGAACGATGGGCGTTTATTACTTTACAATTAGCAATGGAAGAAAATGTTATTTCAGAGATTAGCGGTGAAACCACTGCTAAGGACATTTGGATCAAGTTGGAAAAACTCTATTTAAAGAAGTCACTAACCAACCGTCTGATTTTACTAAATACGTTTTCACCATGCGGATGAGAGAGGGTACTTCAATGAAGACACATCTAAGTTTCTTCGATGATCTCGTGATGAAGATGAAGACTGTTTACTTGAAAGTGGATGAAGAACAAATAACAATGATTCTTTTGTGTTCTCTTCCGGAGCGATACACATGTTTTGCTAACAGTCTTATCTATAACAGAGATACACTGACAGTAGATGATGTGAAGGCAGGTCTTCTATCTAAGGACTTGAGGGATCAGACGAAGGGGTTGAGTGAAGGTAGAGGAGGAAGTAGCACGAAAGCCTTATTAGCTGGTATGGAGAAAGGGGAGAAGAAGAAGAAAATAAAGTCAAGAGATGGGAAGTGCTACATTAGCAAGAAATCAGGCCGTTGGAAGAGAAATTGTACGGACTTGAAGAAAAAATTGAAGCTGAAAATTCATCGGTTGCGGTGGAGGAATTTTTGTTTGATGATTTGTTGACAGCGGTAGTATCAGATGTATCAGACCATTGGAAGCTAGATACTGGGCATCTTTTCATCTGGCACCTAATAAGAATCATTTCAGTTCTTTTAAAAGAAAAAGAGGGAAATTGATTTTTATGGGAAATGATGCTAGTTGTAGAGTCATGGGCGAAGGTGTTGTGCAGATTCGCATGTATGACGAGGTAATACGCACTTTGACAGGTGTCTGTTATGTTCCAGGTTTTCGGAAGTCAATGATATCTCTTGGGCAATTGGCATCCAAAGGATGCGAGGTGACTATTGATAAGGATAGTCCAATGGTTTCTAAGGGTGCATTTGTAGTAATGAAAGGAGATATGTTTCATAATTTGTATCTCCTGAGGGAAAGCACTGTACTGGGAAAGTCAATGATTGGAGTCTACAGTTCTCGTGGAAAAGATGTCAAAGCTAGGCATACGAGAAGGGACTTTGAGTTTTTGCATAGACAGAATATGATCAAAGGGGAAAGCTTCAACAAGGTGAGATTTTGCCAAGAGGATGTGCTTGATAAGCGGAAGAAGGGATCATCTGAAGTTGGTCAGAGATCAAAGGAGAAAACAGTGGATATGCATAAGTCTTTGCAGACTACTAAGTTCGGGAGTAGCTCGAGCTGGAATCACTTCGAAATGCTAGGTGTTACGTAGTGGCAGGTGTGGGGAGGGAGGTGAGATGGTTCATGGAGACATTTGTTTTCATGGATGAAGATTGATATGTCTTACTTGAAGGGGGTACTTTGAACACTTTGTTGGCAGGCGGTGGCGTTGCCGGAGTTTGTTGACAAAGTGCAATGGGTGATGGCCATGCTGAAGCTCATTTGAAAAAGTAACCATGGCGTCTTGTCCGAGAAGATGCTTACAGTAAGAGGATGTAGGTGGAGTTGGTATGTTTTCAAGGAAATATAAAGGTGAGGATTGTTAGAATTTGTGATAAAATATTTCCATTTGCAGAAGATTTGAAAGATATTATTGATTATGGTGATACAATATTTCCATTTAGAGAAGATTAGGGAAATATTGTTAATTTGAGTAATATAATATTTCCAACTGCAAAAGATTTGGAAGATATCAGAAAATTTATTGCCTCTTTTTTCTGTAAAATTAGACAGGGTAATAAATTACCTACATAAGTGGAAGAACGTGAAGAAGTTTCTTTTGGGATATTGAAGTAAGGAATTAATTCTCTGATTGGAGAATTAATTAGGCATTGATTTATAACCATAAATCAATTACTTCAACTCCAAGTATTAATCCTTATATAAGGATAGAGATTAAGTAAATGTATCGTACGTCTCTCAAAGTTGTATTTCTTCTTCTTCTTCTCTATTACCAGTCTTGTAATATTTTCTTATTTAGAAAAGAAATAAAATATCATCTCCCCAAGTGGACGTACACTAACAAGACGTTAGTGGAACCACTATAAATCTCTTGTGTTCTTTCTTTTATTGTTTGATCTGTGGTTGTTTTGCTGGTGACTATCTGTTGTTTGTTTTGCCTCGCCATCAATCCATTCCTATTTGTTTTTCTGCAAGGTTGGGTTTTATTCTCAAGGCGTTTTGGGAAACTTTACCCCAGCAGAAATAACACATGGAATATAAGTAGTAGAGTCAAGTTAGGAAAAAAAAAATATCTTTTTACCTGAGTATTGGCTTTTAGAAGACTTATTTGGAAAGCCTCAATTGCAGTTGAGGGAGGGAAGAACCAGCAATATGAAACATAAAGCCAGGGAAGGGGCTGCAACGTAAATGAATAATTTTTAAGAAAGGCAAACAACAAAAGAAATATTTTTTATATTCATTTGCATCAGAAGGTAACAGTAAGTAAACAAAAAATTGTATTAAAAAATAATTAGATTAAGGTTTGTCAAACTGGTGGTACAAAAATTAAAACATAAATTGAATTCTTATACAACATTCGACATTATGCAACATATTGGTGACGTGTTGAGTACAAGGCTTACATTAAAATTGACATATTAAGGTGGATATTAACAGACAAAAAAATTAAATAGCATAAGTTGTGAGTTACCAACATGCAACATCAAATGAGGACACTTTGTCATACAGAAGCAGTGCGCAAGCTTGTCTACAATATCTGCACGAAACAGATTTTGATGAACAAATTATTCAGCTGGTATGTATAAAAAAATTGTAACCCACAAATGGATTGACACATGATTTACGTATCAAACTAGGGGGTTAATTGCAAATGCTATACTTTGTATGATAAAAAGGAATGAGTGCAGTAATAAGGGACTCAAACATTTGTGCTTCAGTAATACGAACAGATTAACCCTAGCAGTAAACTACAGTCGGGGAAAAAACGATAATCGGAACGTCTCAGAAGATAGGACAACAATTACGGACATGTGAAATCGATCAGGAACGACGGGATTACCTTTTGCCTCAATCCAACCGCTGGTGGGTCGAATAGAGTCCAATCGACAACGATAAAGGTGAGAAGGATAAGTCAGCGACGAATTCGAAGGAAACGGAGTGCGATCGGTGGTTTGCGATAGTAATGGGTTTGAACAACTGAAATTAATTTTTCTTCCTACAAAAAAGAGAGCTGGTTATGTTGTTTTAGGAGATTGTGTAGTTTTGGAAGGCAGTTTGGCCAAATATAAAAAAAATGGAGTAGGTACGCTGCTGAGAGTTATTTTGAAATACCGGAAGTTGAGATATCCACGTCATCAATGTCATTACCTGCTTTACAATTTAAGTAATAAACATTAAACCACACCGACAATAATTTTTACTTTTAAAATTTGGTGTTCTCTCTATTTACCTTATTCTTTTAAAAGGGTCTGCCCTAACGGAATTTCGAAATCTACAGGGAGTTTTATGATAAATAATTAGGCCTTTAAAATCGTTACAGATGACCGTCACCCTTCTTCCTCCCAGAACCCTTAACCCTAATTATGGCATGTCATATTGATTTCCGTCGCTTAGACGAAGGTCTGGGCGGAGCAAAACGTAAGAGAGCTGAAGCCGAAGCTAAAAGTGAGGCGGATATGGATCTGGATCTGGATCCGCAACCTGCTGCTAAGCGCCAAGCTCTAACATCTGCTTCCAACCCATCCCGTCCTACATACGACGGCGTTATTGCCGGAAAAGTGTCCGGTCGCAGCTGGAAGCAGGTACGCACTCAACGCTCGGCCGCCATGCGTGTCAGTCGCAGAACTCCCTCACTGGAAGTTAGAAAACGAGAGAAAGAACTGAAGAGAGCTTTCAAAGAAAGGAAAGACGAATTGAAGGAAGAAATAAGGAAAAATAAGATTGAGAAGAGGGCGAAGAAAGAAGAGAGGGAGAAGAAGAAGGAAGAAAACATTCTGAGAACAGGATCCAGATTGCAGGTGATTTCTAATCCCAAAACCCTGAAAAAGATTGCAAAAAGCAAGAAGGATAAGAAGAAGCTTAAGGTCGTCAGTGACGATGTTATCAGTGCTAGGAACGGTGGGAAAGGGAAGAAGTAATATCGTAAGATTTTACCATTTTGTCTGGATTTGAGTTTAAAAGTACTTGTTTTACTGTTGTGTGGAACTTTTTTGGATAAAGTAAGATCATGATAGCCAACTCTTTAATAGAGATTTTTAGTTTTTTGTGTTTATTTTGCTGCTAAAGTTTTTGTCCCCCTCTACTCAGTCTATGGTAACAATGTCAATTATCATATACTTAATGACTTGGTTAGACATGGACCATATGGTAGATTATAATCCTTTGGTTTGGTCCAAATGAAGTTTAGTTCTCTGTTGATATATGGTCTCCATCTTAATAATCAGTATGTGAATAAGTACGACATGATTTTACAAGCACATAAGTTTTAAGTGCATGTTTTCTTTTTTCTTTACTATGGTTGTTCCTTGTTTTTTTTTTTCCTTTTGTAACCAAATTATCTAACAAGCAGCTGTACTTGTAATGTAAAAGTATTAAAAAACTCACATTTGTATCTTGTAATCTCTTGAAATATAAAATCAACCTTTTTAAAATCTGATATATAGCGTATATTGTGAGTGAAAATAGGCTTGATATATTATTTTTTGGAATCAAGGACAATCACGTAGCGAAGAAGAATTCATATTACCAATACTATGGTTATGGGACTACCTTAACCATTCATTGAATTTAAGCATTATTTTATCATGAATGCTGCTGTACGGATCGAAGGTGGTTCGGTCGGATAATGCGGCAGGTGGAGAATTTTGAATTCACGGGGGTATTCTTGTAATTTGCTACTGCTCTTTTGTGGGTCCATCCACAATTTATGTTTCTTGCCGGTTCAATCGACGTAAAAACCTTTGGTTAGATTAGCTTTATTGTTTTATCATACATATGATATAACAAATATGAAACATCTTTACGGAAGTTCATACATGCAAAATAAGAGATTTTATAAATCAAATGACAATGTACGTATCTTTGAATGATTTGAATTGTCTTGTAAGTTTTTTAAGAATTAAACTATATGATTGTTCAGCATTTTCCAAATCATATCACAAACCAGAATAATGGTTGCTATCTATTCCAACCATCAACTATACGATTTGCATTGAATGTTGATTTTTCATATATAAGACAATTAATTTATTGTTTAAAATTAATAATCAAATTAACTATCGCTATCAAACTAGATGATAACCTTGTCCCTTGCCTTGTTTTGTACTTAATAATACAACATGTCCAATGTGAGTACTTTTACTTGATCCCCCGCGCTATTGGACATATACCCAAACAAACATCTAATTTCATTTAGATTGGACATATTCTCAAACTAACATCGATACTTATATTCTCGTTTTCAAGATTGTGTTCAACCGTCTTCAGAGTAAGATCCTAAGAATTATAGAATTTGCTTAAAAATGATGAGTTGCAAATGTGTTCAACCATCTTCAGTCTCCAAAATTCTTGTTTTCAAGAATGTGTTCAACCATCTTCAATCTCCAAATGATTAGTACTTCAAAATGATTAGTTCAACAATCTTCATGCATGGTGCAAAATTTTACTAGTTGAGAAATGAAATATTTTTATTTTGTTATTATAAAATTAGTGTAAAATGAGATGGTGATATGAATTGTAGCAATTGTGATTAAGAGTACCAATCACTTTCATAGGGATATAGAAGATATGGTTTTTAAATATCATTCAAGTTTGTTTTGATGAAGTTATAATATATCATATAAAATTAGTTTGTTGCACGTTGTACCATTAGAAAATATAAAATTTGTACAACCACAACAATAACATCTGAGCCATTAAACCCAAACAAGTTGGTGTTGGCTAGAGATTGTACCCAAAATCAAATGACAAAATAAATTTAAAGGTAATAATTATAATAAAAGATTTGTAGGTGAAAACATAAATAAAGATAAACTAAAGTAAAATAAATAGATAAACAATAATAACAATAATAATGAATAAATATAATACCAAGGTGATGATAATGATAATAATAATGGTACTAGTAATAATAGATACCAAAACCGACACTACGCCTTATGCCTCTATTCGTTAGTCCTATAATCTAAAACTACAACTCTATCCTTACACATCCATGCGGCGTCTCGTTTGAGCTTCCACTATTTCATCAAGTTAATCTTAATTTCTTTATCCTTAAACACCCGAAGATGAAACACAAATACCAAAAGCTGATGTTGTGGGACGACACATTCTCCAGTTATGACTTTACGATCTAGAAAAACTCGTTTATCGTCTCTTTTGGTAAGAACAAAGTCAATTTGATTTGAGCGTTGATCTCTACTGAAAAGTAATCAGGTGTGATTATCTTTTTCTTAATAAGGTCTTAACAATCATGAGATCATAAAAAATAGTAAAATTTGATATTTTTTTCTCCTTCGTGGTTTCTGTTGCCATATCCAAACCCACCATGCACTCTTTAATACCCCCGTTAGTTGAGCCAACATGGCCGTTGAAATCTTATTTTATAAATAGTTTCTCACTACTAACACATCTTTAGCCATGATATCTATGTTTTTCGAGAAAACTAGGGTTACTTGTGGTCATAGGTACAAACGATGTTTAGAACCACATCACCAACTATCAGTTTGACTATGATGATCTTGTCCCCTCGTATTTTGGCGTCGATCATTCAGTTTTTAAGGTTCATGTCAATCACGATGCCTACCCCGTTCTTGTTATGTTATTTTGTCTTGTACTATAACTTAAAGCCTGTGTTCGCAACCGCCTTCGTCTTCTGGTCTGTCCATTTGGTCTCTTGAACACATAACATATTTGCACATCTCCTGGTCATAATCTCAACTAACTCCCTTAACTTTCCTGGCAAGGATCATGCATTTCAACTAACTAAACCGAACCCTTCTTTCATCGATTAACTTCTTTGTCCATCAAGTCTATCACAACCCTATCAGATGCATAAGAAAGATTGTTTTTTATGTTGATTCCTCAAGCTTATCACAATCCTCGTTTATTCTAATTGGGACCGGACATGTTGCATAAAAAACTACACATGGTGTTAAAATACAAAATTTCTATTAAAAATATTTCGAAGGATTTTTTTTTAATATTTTTTTTTGGCTATCCATCGTATTGTGAATTTGTTTTAGGTAAATGAACTATATATTAAACTTTTTATCACTTGTCCGTTGCATGCCCTTTGTCATGTGAGTTACATATTTTAATAAAAAATTGATTTTGACAGTTTTTTGAATGTGTAACTGGTGTGTGCACACATTGAAATTGACATTGTTTTTTTGTTGGATTAAACATTTGCTTGCAAATTCATGAGTATTGGTTGATCGAATTTATGTATTTAATTTAAAACTCTGGATAAAAGTATTTAATTTGTTCAATTGTATGAAGTTGAGTGTAAAATAGTTGAGGAGAATCAAAGCGAACCTATAAAATAAATACATGTCGAAATCAAAACTGCGGGTTCTTGAATATACGAGGGTGGGAATGAAATAAAGTTCGACTGTAAAGTACAACGGTGCTATTATTAAAGAGTGGCTTGGAAATTTTCGGAATTAATAGAAACCCAAAAAATTCTTATACTAAACCTTTGTTTGATAGGTTGCTGACTAGTTGATTAAGCAAATATTCTGCATGTAGCCAATAAAGTGTCAATGGGAAAGGGCATTTCCAAATTCCAGTGCAGAAGCCCATTCAATGGGTGTGGTGCTGAGCACCTATTCAATGGGTGTTAGCATTAGGTATCCATAAGTGGACGCCTAAATTTCAAATCCTATTTAGTTACCAAACTTGTGCTAAGATTGAATTATTTAACTGTTCTCGACTTGTGTCATCCTTCCTAGTGCATGTATACATCCACGTATATATCAATGATGTAACCAAATATGAAGTATCTAATGTTCAGCGTTGTTTCCCGGAAAGTTAGTAATGTGTTGTAATAGCACTTGGTGGCAAAAGGCTTTTCTTTCCCCTTATAGGAAAGTATTTGTGCCAGTTCTTTTTCCTATATTCCAGTAGCACATAGGAAAGTATTTGTGCCAGTTCTTTTTCCTATATTCCAGTAGCACATTTCTGCTGTAATATTTTACTGGTCTCTTGTTCTTGTCAAATGAGAAATGCCTAACTTCATAATCCTGTAAGAATGATGCATTTATCTCGATTACCGGAATTAAACTGCGTATGCATGGCAATTTATAATGAACAATAATAGATTTCATCGTACATGTAAAATGAAAATAAATTTATGGTGATATGCCTGCTTAATTGCTTGCAGGATTTTTACTTGATTTAATCTCAAAAGAGTTCTATGTTCATACTGAACATTTGACAAAAACAATTTTTGAACTATGGAACAGATTTATGCTTGCAATCTTAATTGTGTCTATCTCAATGTTATCGTAATCGAACCGTAGATCAAACCGTGTTGCTTCAGAGTTTGAGGTTTTTACCGTCGAACCATTAGAATGGCGCTAGTGTTATTATTATATATGTAATATAGTGGAAGTGGTTGTTCAGCTTTTACATCTTGCGTTGCTATTATATCACCCAGGTACAAAATGTTTTATGCCTTTAAGTCCCACATCAGCCATGAAGCAAAGAAACCATGTGTATTCTTCTATATAATAGCCGGTTATGATAACGGTGGGTGGAGACATGACCTGAGATGGAAGTTATGTGTATCAACGTGTGCATCTATGCACATTACTGCTAAGTGTTGTACTCTGTTTTAGGCTAGTAAATGGGTGGAGCTCTTGTCAGCAGAGTCAATTTGAGTCAAGGATGTAAAAATCGTCAGGTGGTAATCAATGAATAGGGAATAATTGCTAAGGTCGGGATTAACGGAGAATTAATCGAAACTGGGCATTATTGACAAACTCATGTATTTTAGATAAAATTTTAGTATTTTGTTTAATATCAACTTGTTCACAATGGTATATCATGGATCGGGATTAATCAAGAATTAATTGAAACTAGGCATCATTGACAAACTCATGTATTTTAGATAAAATTTCAGGTAGTGTTTGGTTTACCATTTTAAGTTTTGGGTTTTCGTCCATACAAAAATGTGCACAACGCGTGTAAATCATGGAAAACAACAATTTTAGAAAATAAAGTTAACACACAAAATAAAAAACAACTTTTTAGTATTTTGTTTAATATCAACTTGTTCACAATGGTATATCATGGATTTTACCAGATTTAAAGCAACTACTTAGACGAAATCGATAGAAATGCACATTCTGATTCTGGATTTTACCAGATTTAAAGCAACTACTTAGACGAAATCGATAGAAACGCACATTTTGATTCTTATAAGAGGGACCAAGCCTAGATTTATGCGTAAATGGTCATATAAACTTGTTTATATAATTGTATAATATAGTACGTATCATCTAGGCGGATTAGTTAAAAAGTAAGACGGCGAGGCTAGGCTAAGTACCTAACACCTAGGTGGGACATAAGCAGGAGCCTAGAATGATAGTATTTACAACATCGGTTTGAGTTTGTACTTTGTGGTTTGGCCAAGTCAAAGAGGAATGTGCTTTGTAGAATGATAGTATATACATAGTGAACATGCCATGTACTGTGCTGTTGAGAAAAAACTTAACCAATTTACTCCTTTCCATTATTTCCTATTGCAATATTTTATATCCTTTAATTGTTGACATCATTTTATGTGGTGTCAAGTTGACTTCACATGCTGATTAGAGGAAATCAGAGGGATCTATATGGATTCCTTCATTTCCTCCAATAAGGAGTCGATGTCACGTTGACAGCACAGTAATTGTCAACATGATGTCAACAAACTCAAGTCTCCATGTTCCTTTGGTTCCTTTGACCCTGTTTCTTCCGCATTTTATATTCTAGATTGTATCAATCATAATGCCTACCCTGATTGATCTCAACTCAATCAAGTCATTAGTTCTTGAAATCAGCGAATCACTGCTCATGGTTTTAACTTAGAGAATCATGCTCATGGTTTTGTTTAATAACCGCATTTTAGTAATTTTATTTCATATATTCGATCCTTAAGCACACTACTGAGCAAACTTCACTTTCAACACAAAAACAGGCATTAAATACGAAATTTGAAGGAATTCTCGGTGTTGTTACCACACTTGTTTAGGACTTTAATCAATTCAAGAACTAGCCTCTTTATCCTCTTCCACAACCACCTATGTACTGTCAGGACTCTTAATTTTCAAATTCATACACTAAATTTCCTATGCCAGTCATGGTAATTCCTCTGTTAGTGCATCATCAATCAGACACCATAAATTCTGCATGCTCTTTTATGAACCACGTGATTGGAAAATTAGATAGTATTTGATTTATTTTGACTTTTTAATTTTCAATGTTTATTATGGAAGTTGCGAAAATTTGAAGTATAGCGGAGATGGTGGATCAAATACGTAAGAAGTTAAGGGAAGGGACGGTGAATAGATGAATTTGTTACTATACTTTCGTTGTTTCTTAAAATATGGAAAATAATTAAAAAAAGTTGTTTTTAATTTTTTATGTTAACTTCATTTTGTAAAACGATCGTTTTTCACGATATCTGTACGTCGTTCGTACTTTTTTATGTGTGAAAACTCAAAATTAAAATTTATAAATCGAACGCACTCTTAGTTTTTGACTCAAAAGAATCACATGGCACAATTTTTAGGGAAGCATCTATTTTGGAGAATATTGATATAAAGATGCAATGAAAAATTAAGGCAATGAAGTATATTTCAAACTTAATACATGCAATGAAGGAGCTAGAAGATGCACATGCAGATAATTCAAATGGTGTGTTTATTCAACCATAAAAAGCTATTCTCAAAATAGATAACAGGATTATAATAAATTTAGGTGATTCCATTAATGCTTTAAAAGACAAAACAAAATCTCACATCGAGAGCGGTATTATATAATATAAAAATGAGATCTACAAAAGAAAATATTTTTGTACATACAATAATTAGAGTGGTACTAACATATAACCAGCTTTGATAGTTATAACATCATGTCCTAATGAATGTTGATGAATATTGCACAATTAATGCATTGGAAATTAAAAATAATGGGATCTCTTAGAAGCACCTGTCTCATCCTGTGAAGCTCCAAAGCATTTCTAATTAAATTAAAAAAAATATGCACTAGTTGACCCGAGCATTGTAAAAGATAAAGTCTGGATCAATTTGGTAAACTAACATGATAAACATAATTAAATGGATTTTTAATATTATAAAAGCATTGCAGAAATAGAGGTACCTTGTAAGACTACATCATACAAACCACATCATACGTAACCACGAACAGGTTTTCTCTTACGATAGCCAAACCTTTCTATTTAGAATTCTACTGATTTTATAATAATATTTATGGTTGGAATATAAATTAGAAATAGATTTATCATCCGTGAGTGTACAATGCAACAATAATTGGTATATAATTAGAACCGTTAAAGCGTGTACGCTGATTGCTTAGCATTTTACGGACGTTCCCTCGATACTTTGAGAACAATCCTCCTGCACAAGGATCAGAAATATTCTTTCAAAGCATTGTATCTACCTAGTCGAGGGACATAGTTGACCACATATGGATTGAGTGCATCGCTCCCCGCATGCATAAATCATAGGTGTGGCTAGGAAAGAGAGTCAACTGCACCTTAATAGGTTAGCTAAACTCCATGGTTATGCATTCTATCTTTGGTTAATTCATTTCTGCTGGTGAGGTTACGTCCAACATTATGGCACATAATTCTCCACTCGAAAGATGTCAGAATCATGCATGAATTTCCATATCTCAACAGATCTCAGAATCACATAGGTATTCCCACATCTAGAAATAGATCATGAATCTCCACCAGGATCTCAGCATCTTGAACCAATCTTGAACCTCTTCCAAAGCATTGATACCATTTATGGTTTTGGAGTAGTTATCGTTTTGAGTAACCTTTTATAAGCACGCCCCCCCTCCCCCCCAATCGAGTGCCTCAAAAACCAATCAATTGATTTTTCTGTGATCTCAACTACATTTTTGTGGGAAATAAACAGATAATACATAAGGATGGAGATCATCTCCTAACCATTTATGTGGATATTTTTTTCTTATCATTTGTTCCAGAAGAGTAAAACAACTTTGTACGTAAATTACATCATCAAACATAATTGTAATATATAATCCTCGTGTTTCTTCAAGATATTTCTAGAGTATGTTTTGGCCAAGAATTAATAGTCGGTTATTTTGCTATCAAATAAACAACAATTCAAATCATATATTTAATCTTACATGAAATTAAGCTCGACTAAGCATACAAGTCACCACTAAGACTCTTTCATTAATTAAAAATCACTTTGTAATTACCTGAAAAACATTTTTATGTACTTTCATCAATGATATAAGTATATTTACAAAACACTATAATTTCAATGCTTAGAAAATATATCAGTATAGTTATCTCAACAGTATAAGTATATCACAAAACAATATGTTTTAAATACTTAGTATATTTGTCTCAACAATATAAGAATTAAAAAAAAATACTACATGAAAGATTTCATATTTCAAAAACATGCTTATGGGGATGGAAAACAAAAGGCGTTTAAAAATATTGTTTACAATAAACCCAAACCACTTTTCTTTTTATGCAAATAAAGTACCCTTAACGAAATTAAACCAAATATGCTAACCATGACTTCCTGTTTTCAAACTAGTAGTATCCCTTGATTAACGATGAAGCATTTCGAGTTACGATATTATTACCTTTTAAATCTTGACTCGATGACATTCTTAATAGTTTTCATCCTCAAAACTTATGTTCGGTATGGAGAGAATACTTACTTTCAATACCACCATGATTTGAAATGATTATTTCGAGAAATCAAATCTAATTTCTTCTATAAACCATTCTATATTCATCATTTTTATAAACCTCCAAATTAATTTATAACTACTTTTTATAAATCCCATTTCAATTTATTAATTCCTTTTATAAATCTCATTACATATTTATGAATTCCTTTCATATAATATCATTTATGAATCTTCTTTACAAAATCTCATTTTCGAATATCCTTTACAAAAATAAATTCTTTTTATACAATGGTTTGTAAAACATTTCACAAATATTTATATCTTCTTTCCAAACAAAAGCATTTTATAAATCGATCTTTTTATTTGTAAATTCTCATTTATAAATCTATATATATATATATATAATATATATATATATAATATCATTTGTAAACCATATCTTCATTTAAGTAAAATTCCTTCTGTATAACATTTATCATTTATAAACACTATTATTTAATAAGTTAACTACCTTTGAACATCATAAATGAATAATTAATTAAATTTAAATATCATTAATTAATTTTTAATATCATTAATTAGAATAATTAATTAACTTTAAAACATCATTTAGTAAATTAATTAATTAATTAACTTTAAATCAACATTAATTGAAATTATTAACTAACTTTTAAAACATCATTGATTTAAATAATTAATTAACATTTAAAACATTATTGATTAAAAATAATTATTCTTTTTAAATCAAACAACAGAAAATAATATTTCATAATACTACGAAGAGGCCCAGAGTTACATTACAAATGCTACTATTACCTTTATTACTAAAATGGTTCCACTTTTCAACATATGTCGATGTCATATTTAATACATGCACGTTGTCAAGCTTCTGGCACTCAACGATGAACAATAATAATTAATTCTACATTTATCCAATAATAATTATTCCATATTTTAAATCATCATTTTACTTTGCAAGCATAAAACAAGGATTTATTCTTCAAAATAGCTGTCCTCAATAATAAATTTAGTTCAATTGAATAGAATGATGTTTCATTTTGCCAAGTATATAACACTAATGGATAATAATTAATTTAACGGCATTATTATATCAAACGACATATTTAAATTCGATGACCATTAATGTAACAATATTTTACACTTCACTGAAATTATTAACAAGTTATACCACATAGTTGTACTCATCAATACTAGTCTTGAACAAAAATCCATGGGTAAATCAAATTTTAAATGAGCTCATAATATTCAAAATAAATAAATACATATATTAGTCAATCCTCATCCCAAACCCAACGGCCCATCCCACCAGCTTCCTACGTACGTGCATCAGTGCATGAATAGTTTTCCTTCTTTATTCAGAAATGCACTGCTCGAGTTTTTTATTTAAAACAAAGCTGCATCACGTATATATCCATCGTCGGCGCTAAGATCATCAATTGGCCACCAACCTCACCACCGATCTGCCAACTCCTATGATACCACTTTCAGCCATTGGCCACCAACCTCACCACCGACCTGCCAACTCCTACGATACCACTTTCGGCCATCCATATCTGTTCCAATTCATCCAACCCCCATCTGATTCAGCTTGTAGCATATAGCTACCACATGCACACAAGCATGTTTTCAATTGTACAAAGCAAACAACC
This sequence comes from Allium sativum, assembly GCA_030737875.1. NCBI lineage: Eukaryota > Viridiplantae > Streptophyta > Magnoliopsida > Asparagales > Amaryllidaceae > Allium > Allium sativum. Next base: position 61,484,877 of record CM060910.1, on the reverse strand, counting down.
ACGAAAATGAATGTCATCTTCACTAATCGACCTCTCTCTGCATGCTCGATGTCCCAGACCCACCAACTTCAGGCTCGATCCATCCATTATATTCACGACTTAGAGCACAGTAAACGACACCCCGCTAATGTTGCAACTCACCTCCATGAACCACTTCCTCTTTTTGGCCACAAGATGCATCCTGCCAAGGTTAACTCAGTACCATTTTCCTCTTCGCTAATAAATTCTTATATCCACTAAAACCCTAACTTTAGCAAAGTGGAAAAAGTCCATCACCTCAATATTTTGATCCAACACAGTAAAACTTACATGGGTGACACGACCCAAACTTCCCCTTACGGGAAAGCCCGGGTTGAGTTGAGAAAACGACAAATCAGAACGCAAACAATGGAACATTTCATTGCTTATTACAGCAATTACATCAGAGTGCAGGAATATAACAGAGTATGAATAAATATTATACATCATAAAAAATATCAGAGATTAAAATACACTACACAACAGCGGAAAATAATACATAACACAACTGAAAGAAATACACGGATATAGAGCTTTCCGAATATAGCTCCAGCTGTAAATCCAGGATCCTGAAAAAAGGAAATATTTGCGAAAACCAAAACTACTAGCTGTCCGTGTGGTAAATAGGGGCACCTAGAGTTTTGGTTAAAACAATAAACTCCAGGTCAGTCATGGGACTGGTGTGAGAACTAAAATAGTTATTTAAAACTTTACTTTGGAAATAAAGTAAATCAAGGGACCACGCCGTATAACACGGAATGAGTTTTCTCTCAAGAATACCAGTGCATAAAACAGTTTATAAACAGCATAATGCTTTTCTAAAAATGAAGCTATTATACTCAGGTCCTATCACACAATGCAACACAAGCCGAAGGATAGAGTTTTCCCTTATAATAGCCAAACATGCTTGGTACATTTAAAACAAATCATTTTGATATTACTATAAGTGTATAGTGTCAAAATCAACTTCAAATATAAATGTATCAATCATAGATGACATGGGTACCTATATCATGTCGCCATACTAGGCTCTACAATCAAAACCGAAATGCCACGTATTGGAAATTGGATTTTCGTCATGAATCGAGGCAAGGGATGTACTCCTCGCCGGCTTCGAGACACTCTAGCAAATGCCTCAGGGTTCCACACAATGAACCCTTGGATCCGCCAAGGCCAGTCCTCCCTTATGTTTGAGGATTAATTATTCATGAACACAGGTTTCCCGGTCCTATAGGACCTATCCATCGGCTCCGTAGTAACCGATATATCCGAGCCGCCTCGGTATCCATCATGGGTTCCATACCGTGAAACCACCCATAGTTAGAAGGAAACGACATGCACTCCTTGGGTCCCTTATCCCGTTTTTGACTCATACCGAGGTGTGAGGCTCACAAATTAACGCTATACACAAAGTTATTCTATTTAAAGTCGTGCTTTGATCATCAATCACAAGACTCTGCTTTTTAACAGAAGCCTTGATCATTTGCATCTCAGCATGCCACACTGACAATTCACGCCATGCAACTGATGTCTATCGATATATAACCTCTGAGCTCGTACGTCTCAGAGAAGGGTGTTAAGTAAGAGAATAAATTCTTCGCCACCAAACAAATATATATTTAATAGAGATCAATCAACAGACACACATCCATTTACTAGTTCGTTCTGGGTCTGAACGAAACCGGAGGCACCTTATTCCTCGTCCCATATGTCCATTATAGGGGAGAGGTCCTCGCATATCCAGTCGATCTCCAAGTACGTCTGGACGATCACCACTTATTACCTTGTCTTGGGTGTACAGCCCAATCAAGACATCAGTAACCATCCAAACGATGTGAAGAACTCCGGTCTTCAACCGTCGTCTTCATCGTCGACTTATCGTCGAATCAATTATTCAGAATGGGTGTAAACCCGACCTTTTCGAATAATTCACGTATCTTTTAATCAAGTGCTATAAAAATACAACATACGCCTCATTCCAATCCAGAATATTCTTTTATTCAAATATTCTTTTAACAATTTAAACCAATTTAAGGTTTTCCAAACTAGTCGGGATTAGCGAACCTTACCGAAGAAATTATTTATTTTATTTCCCAATCCCAACCTATTCATCCCATGGAGCAAAACGGTAATACTCCATATCTAACACCATGGTGTTATCGGTAAAATTAATTACCATTTCTCGTTCAAATCTAATTAAAGATCTAACTATCGCTTGGAGCAAAACTAGTGATACTCCTTTCTTGATCATTTCCCAAATTTGATAATTTAAATTATCACATTCACTTTCCAATCTAATTAATGATTAATTAAAATTTCACTTAGTTTTAATCTTCCAACAATCATTATTTAATAATTATTTAACTTTGGAAACACAAACATGCCACATTGACAATCTGCACCGTACCACTGATTTTTGTCAATACATAACCTCTAAGCTCATACGTCTCAGAGAAGATTGTTAAGCAAGAGAATAAATTCTCCGCCACCAAACAGATATATATTTAGCAGAGATCATCAATACAGTTCGAAATACAATGATAGACATGTAATCCTGTCTTTAATTGGGTTAAAGAACCAATGTCATTTAAAACACAGTTCACGATAAATCCAAAATCACATCCCATTAATTATGGAATCTTCACGGGAAACAGATCAATATATAATCGATATCAATTTCCATATCCGACTAATAATATAAATGGAATAACGACAAAGCCTTTTAAATTCAATATACATTAACAGTCTTCCTCCACATAAGCTCACTTCGATTATTACCAAATCGAATTCCATTCAATTCCAATTTAATATATTAAATTAGAAAACTTTATTTTGGAAAATTTCCATTAAATCTTAATAATTTTTTTTATAAATTCCAAATCTATTCCACTGTTAATTGGGTTAAAGAACGAATGTCATTTAAAACACAGTTCACAGTAAACCCAAAATCAAGTTCCATTTTATTCAAATTGCTAAATGTAACTGGAAATTCTAATAATCTTAATTAAAAGATTTATTCTTTTCGCGAGGGGGTTTAAGAACAGCGTTACTGAAGACACCATTCACGAAAAACCCAAAACCCAATTTGATATTAAATATAAGGCTCTAAACAGAAATTATATCAGCTTATATTCAATATCAAATTCTGAAACCAACACATATCGTATGGGGAATAACGATATATATATATCTATCTTCCAAATTCCTCCACAATATCCGTATAGTCACGGAATCCAATATCGAAATATTTCGGAGATTATTTCTATTCAAATCCATTCTAATTTATACATTGGAAAAATTCTGGTTAGATTAAAACCATTCAAAAATCCAATTTATTTAAAACAGTGGATTAACATTCTAGTTAATAACTAGTTCATTTTGATAAAAATATAATTTTCTCTTTTCAAATATGAAATTTTTCATTCAAATTCTTTCCAAATCATTTATTATGATTTTTACACAAATTATTAATATTTTTAATAATTTTATTAAGGCCATTTCAGTCGATTTCCATAAACGGTCATCGAACTGCACTTGCAACGACCTTTTCCAAATTTGATTTGGACATAATTCCAAATCCAACCGTTAGATTTCAAATCTCTTATATTCGTTGGAAAGCTCTTGTTGATACGAACACAATGGTTCTAGTTTTAGAGAATCCGATGGTCGGATCTCCTGTAATGTCAATCGAAGTCAAAAGTCGAAATTCGCAAACGGTCGCGGCGCGGAGCGTTTTATTCAGGCCCTTAAATATATAATATATATATTTCATCGATTTCCATTTAAAATTTATTTTATAAATCGTTTATAAATTCGTTTTAAAACGATTCCCACTTTCATTTCAATTTTAAATCAAAATTCAATAGTCCTTATCATTATAATATTTAAATGATAATATTTTCAAAATATCAGATTTTGAAATCATTTCCTTTTCGATATTCATTATAAAAATGAATAAAATCAATATAAATATCGTTCGCGTTAAAATGGCGCAAATCTAACCAACATGGCTTCATATATTTTGATATTTTCGTGTCCATCCAAAATCGGACATCAAATTCACATTTTAATCCTTCACTGAATATTATTTTAAAATATTCGTTATTTTAAAACATTTCCTTATTTTAAAATATTTCCTTATTTTAAAATATTTGTTCTTTTTTGAATTGGAATCAGACACAGTCAACTACCATATAATGTTATTTATATAGATTTCGTACACAAATGTACACAACAATAATGATATTCAATCAACCATCATCTAGAGTGCATTACCCAACTGCATATGCATTAAATATAAATAATTAACGCTTAAAACAGTCTTTCAACCAATCGATAGACATGCAACTAAACAATTGGGATTAGTGTACGCCAAATATCATCCCAATACCCGTGTGGGGTTTCAACCAACAAATACTGAATATTATTTGTGAAGTTGGACGATGTGTAAAATTTATCATCCCAATCAATGTCAGTTAAATGAGTGTACATAAACAAATCGTCCGATTTGTTTATGAATATTTATTTTCATTTCAGGAGAATTTTATGGCGTTCATATATACGTTAAAAATTATATTTTTAATGATAAAGTTTTTATTTTAACTCTTGACTATTTTATATAGTTCATTTGTTCAATAAAAATAATATTTTTATTGTTCTAACATTTTATTGAACATATGAATATTTTATATAATTCATTCATACATTAAAAATGACATTTTAAATGAATACACATTTATTTCAGAAAATTTCGGCATTATAACGGCGCGATATTAAAACCGGAGTAATATCTAGCATTACCCATCTCCTGATACTGGCTCGCACCATACACAACATTCAATCCAATCAACCAAACCACAATACAATCACTAATCACAATACAATCAATTTTCCGTAATACAATCCACATAAGCAACTATGGTTTGTACAATAAATAGTGTCGGGGGCTTCTAAGCCCCATCTGCATCATAGTATATATTTAACTGTAAAATAATTAGAGTGAGAAGTAGTTCTCATCTTTGGTTTCCACTCCATCAGTTTTTAATTGACGGTTTTGGTACCGTTTGGATTTGTATTTGCCTCCACTTCAAACAAGCTCCAAATTGGACCCGGTCAGTTTTGTTGTGAAGCTCTTTAATCCATGATTGCAATGGATCCAGTTTCATGCAATTTAGAGTTCGTAGCAAAAAGATATTAGCATATGAACATAGACAATCATTTAAACAATAAAATCACTATTTACCTTCTTCTGAAAACGACACTGTAACAACCCGAACTTCCACGTATAGGAAAGCCCGGATTGAGTTGAGAACATGACAAATCAAAACGCAAACAGAAGAATATTTCATTGCTTATTACAACAATTTACATCAGATACAAGAATATACAGAGTATGAACAAATATTATACATTTGACAAATATCAGATATTTACAATTTACAATGCAGCGGAAAACAATACAAAACACAACTGAAGGAGATACACGGATACAGAGCTTTTCGAATATCATTTCAGCTGTAAATCAGGATCTCGTGAATATAAATCTGCAAAACTACTAGCTGCCTGTGTGGAAAATAGGGGCACCCAAAGTTTAGGTTGAAACAATAAACTCCAGGTCAGTCATGTGACTGGTGTGAGAACTAAAACAGTTATTTAAAACTTTACTTTAAAAGAGAGTAAATCAAGGGACCACGCCATATAACATGGAACGGGTTTCCTCCCAAGAATACTAGTGCATAGAATAAACAACACAATTCTTTTTGGAAAAATGAAGCTATTATATGACCCAGGTCCCATCACATAATGCAACGCAAGCCGGAGGATAGGGTTTTCCCTTATAATAGCCAAACATGTTTGGTACGTTTAAAACAAATCATTTAATACTATTATAAGTGTAAAGTGTCAAAACAATTTCAAATATAAATGTATCAATCATAGGCGGCATGGGTACCATCTATCATGTCGCCAATACTAGGTTCTACAATCAAAAATGAGATGTCACGTATTGGAAATTGATTTTCCGTCATGAGTCAAGGCAAGGGATGTATTCCTAGCCCGCTTCGAGACACTCTAGCAAATGTCTCAGGACTACACACTCTGGGTAACCCTGGATCCTGCAGTGCCGGTCCACTCAAAGTGCAAAAGTGGATTGGTTATACCTGAACACACTTTTCTCGGTCCTAAAGAACCCATCCATCGGCTCCGTAGTAACCGATATATCCGAGGCGCCTCGCATTCCAACAACCACATAGGTAAAAATTGTAAAGACCCGACAATTCCCACTCTTTGAATCGACCATAAACCACAAAGGTCTGAACCAAAGGTTGGAAATCCCCGAGTACTTTAACTTTGGGGATACAATACATTGGAACAAACAACAACAAACTTTTATTACATCATGATAATATAACATCAGAGTACAGAATATATCAGAGTACATTGAAAATAATACAGTAGAAGATAAAATTACAAAAGATTTAATACAATGCAACGTAAATAACTAAACTGATACAGCGGAAGTCTATCAATACTCCAGACACAGCTTTAAGTTCCGATCCAGAATCCTTCTCAATATGTCTGCAAAACAAGCTACTCGACTGCCCGTGTGGAAAAGAGGGCACCCGAGTTTGCAAGTGAAACAAACTACGGGTCAGTCATGGGACTGGTATGAGAAATCTTACTTAACTTATTTAATACTAAGGCTAATCACAGGACCACGCCGCTAACGCGGAACATGTTTACTCCATTGGATTGCCAGTGCATAAATAAAGTAAATCGTTAAACGACGCAATGCTTTTTAGAAAAATGAAACCATTATAAGACTCAAGTCCCGCACACAATGCAACGCAAACCAGAGGATAGAGTTTTACCCTATAATGGTCAAAAGATGCTTGATACGATAAAACAAATTTGATATTATTATTAGTGTAAATATGTTTAAAAACAATTTTAATCATAAACGACATAGTACCCCATCCTACAATGTCGCCGTACTAGTTATACAATCAAAACCGCATGGTGTCGTATTGGAAGTTGGATTTCCATCATGAGTCAAGGCTTGGAACGATCTCCTTACCGATTCGAGACACTCTAGCAATGTCCTAGGATTCGGACGCTGGCGAACCCTTGGATACAGCAGGGCCGGTCTCCCAATAGTGCAATGGGTTGGATTAGTTATGCCTGAACACACGCTCCCCGGTCCTATTGGACCTATAATACGACCATTGGCAACCAATAAATCCGAGGCCTCGAAAATTCCATCATCCACATAAGAAAAATGTCAGGGCTGGTAAGTCGGTGACACCACTTCTAGCTAGAAAGAAACGTGTGCACTCCCTACGTTCCCTCGCTCCGTTTTAGACTCTACTGGGGTGTGAGGCTCGCGAAGTAACGCTACACAAAGCTATGCTAATTAAAGCTATCCTTTTATCATCATCCACAAGGCTCTGCTTTTCAACAAAAGCCTTGATCTATGCACATTGTCAAACCTTACCATTGATTTCTGTCAATATATAACCTCTAAGCTCAAAACGTCTCAGAGAAGGGTACTAACCAAGAGAATGGATTCTCCGCTACCAAATAGATATATATTAGCAGAAATCAACGGATACAATGTAAAGGAATACAACGTCAGACATGCCATCCATTTAAAAGTCCGTTCTGGGATTGAACGAAACCGGGGGAACCTTATTTCTCGCATATCCGAACGATCAACAAGTACGTCCGGATGGCTACCACTGTAGCCCCTTCAAGGTAGCTACTCCAATCATGGGCATCAGTAGCAACTTATACATTCGATGTGAAGATCGTCGGTCTTGCACCATCTTCAATTTCTTCGACTGTTAGTCGTCGTATTCATTATTCAGAATGGGTTAAACCCGGTCTTTCCGAATAACTTGCGTAATTTATAATCAAGTGCTATAAAAACACATCTAACGCCTCATTCAAATTCAGAATATTCTTTTAGTAAAATATTCATAATATTAGGGAAGAGTCCCCATTAATTTTATCAAAGATAAAATTCTATAAAAAATTCCTTTTTAATCTCTAAATCATTAACTTAGGATTATTCAAGTTTAAGAGATTAATCTTATCTTTAACTAGGTTAAAGAACTAATGTCTTTTAAAAACATTGTTCACGATAAACCCAAATCTTCTTCCATCAAAATGGAATCTACACGGAAATCATAACGGTACATAATTGATATAAAATCCCGTATCAGACTAATAATATAAATGGAATAACAGCAAAGCCTTTTAAATCCCATATATAGTATCAGCCTTCATTTATAGGAGCTCATTTCGATTATTACCGAATCGAATTCCATTCAATTCCAATTTAATGTATTAAATTGGAAAACTTTATTTTGGAAAATTTCCATTTAAATCTTAATAAAAGATTTATAAATTCCAAATTATATTTCCACTGTTAATTGGGTTAAAGAAACAATTGTCGTTTTAAAACAGAGTTCACGACAAACCCAATTCACATTTCACTTTATTCCAATTAATAAATATAATTTAAAAACTTTATTAATCTTAATTAAAAGATTAATTCTATTACACGGGGTTTTAAGAATAGTGTTATTCAAGATACCATTCACGATAACCCAAAATCCAATTTATTAATTTTAAAACATTGGATTATCTTTCTAGTTAATAACTAATTCGTTTTGATAAAAAAATATTTTACCCTTTTCAAAATTGGAGTTTTAAATCTTAAAAACTTTTCAAATCATTTATTATGATTTTACATAATTTTCCTATATTTTAAATAATTTTATTACGGCCTTTACAGCCGATTTTCCTAAACGGTCATCAAACTGCACTTATAGCGAACTTTTCTGAAATTGATTTGGGCATATCTCTAAATCTAACCGTTAGATTTTAAAACTCTTATATTCATTGGAAAGCTTTTTTCGATACGAACCCAACGGTTCCGGTTTTAGGAGAATCCGACGGTCGGATCTCCCGTTACATCAATTTGAAGTTAATGGTCGAAATTCACGAATGGTCGCTGTGCGGCGCGTTCTATTCAGGCCATTATATATATATATATATGTATATATTCTATATATTTCGTCGATTTCTGTTAAAATGTATTTTATAAAATATTTAAAAATTCATTTTTAAAATGATTTTACCTTCCTTCTCAATTTTAAAGCGACATTGAATATTCTTTGTTTTTATCATATTAAAATATTTATATTTTCAAAATATTAGATTTATAAATCACTTCTTTTTATATTGATTTTAAAATGAAATAAATCGATCGATAAACCCGTTCGGGTTAAAATAACATCTGCTACTTAATCCGGCTTCACATTTTTATGTTTTTATATTCATCTAAAAGGGACATAAAAATCATAGTTTTTTTTTACACTGAATATTATTTAAAATATTCATAATTATAAAAGATTCTTTGTTTACAAGATTCTTTATTTCAAAACATTCTTTATATAATGATGTTCTCCATTTATAAAGCATTATTTTATTAAAAATATTCTGAATCGAAGTGTGACTCAATCAATTACCATATAAATTCAGTTATATGGATTTCATACATAGCATATGTTCAACCCTAATGAATAACAATCATTGAACAATACATTCACATCCAAAGTGAGATTTATAACTATGTGGACATTTAAATAAATAAATAAGCAATGTTCAACACAGACTGTCAATCCATCGATTGACAATTAATTAAAATTGGGGCTAGTGTAAGTCAAATGTCGTCCCAACACCCGTGTGTGGGTTTCAACCAACAAACAGTAATAAATTATTTGTGCACTTGGGCGATGTGTGAAAAATTATCGTCCCAATCACATTAAACAAGTCAGATAATTTGTAAATGGAAGTGTAACATTACAACATCACAACATATATTTCAAGACATCACTACATTACATTTTCAACACATGAATATTTTCATATAATTTCTTTTTACTATAAAAATGTGAACTTTTTATAGTTAAACATTTTAATGCAACAACGAATCATTTTCATATACAATAAAAATGTAAGTTATCATGTTAACATAATTTATCAAACAATGAATCTTTTCTACTGATTCATTTACATTAAAAATGTGAATTCTAATGTTGAATCATCTACAATGAAACGTAATTCTTTTACATTACATAAAAAAAATGATATCCTTTTTACATTGTATAAAAATATAATCTTTATATTACACTAAAAATGTAACCAAATGTGACTTTTAAAAATATATTCCCCTTTTTCTTTATTGACCCTAAAATGACAACAAAATTACAACTCTTTAATTCCAGCAATTTACTACAACCAAATGTATAAAAATGTAACCTTTAAATACTAACTTTTATTCACACATAAAATGTAAATAAAAAATGTAATTCTATAATCTAGTCTTTTATTTACATCTAAAATGTAAATAAAACTATAACTTTTTATCCTATGTTTTCATTTATATCAAAATTTCAAATAAAAATGTAGCCTTTTAATTCATGTTCTTATTTACATCTAAAATGTAAACAAAATGTAACTTTTATTATAATGTTTTTATTTGCATCTAAAATTGCAAACAAAAATGCAACCTTTAATAAAAATGTAGTCTTTTCAATGAAATACTTTATTTCATTGAAAATGTAAACTTCAGTAAAAAACATATTTCATATAAAAATGGACATTCTTATCTCAACTAACACGTACTAACACAAATGCTATTTTATTTTATTTCACTAACATGTTTTAACAAAATGAATATTTCTAATTCACTAACATGTTTTAACAAAAATTACAATGAAAAATGTACTTTTTAATTTTCAACTAAATGACGGTGAAATAATGTCCATTTTATTTTCTAACAAATTTAACATTGAAAATTGTTCTTTTTTGATTCTAACAAAAACAAGGAAAATATTGTTCCTTTCAATTTCAACAACAATAATGATTTTATTTTTGACAAATCAATCCTCAACAAATGGGTAAATTTTGATTCAATAATTATGTATTCAACAAATATCATCACATCAACACATCCACATAACAACATCAATCAATTCAGATTTCATAAAAACCAACAATATGAATTTCACAACATATATATATAGAATTCACATAGAGAGGAATAATTTAATTTTAATAGTTAAATACAGAAATCTCACATTGCTTTTAATTCAGATCTGAAATTTCCTTAAATACCGATTTGCTTCGTTTCAGATTCGGTCAGTTCCATCGTCTAGATCTCAACGCTGTGATTCCAACAAAGCTGAAATCATCAAATTCTGTTTTGTTTTGAACGAGATATGATAGTTTAAAGATTTGATAATAATTAAATTTAATAATTAATTAAAAATTCTCAATTACATTCATTGGTTAAACAGTGGCCGTTCTTTTTCCCTTTCTTCTTCGTTCTACAGACATCGCAAAACCGAACCCATCCTCCTTTCTTTGTCACCCCGTCGCACCTCGCATCGGAACACCTGGCGCCGATCAGAGACCATCCCCTTGAAGCCCACACCGACCTCTCCTTGCGCCCGGAAGTGGGCCCCACTCGCGGCCCCCCTGTGCTTCGAAAACCCCTCCAAGTGCCGGTACTTTGTGGCTAGAAATCCACCCCTATGATCCATGAGAACCCATCATATCCGTACCCATTCGAAGATTGGAGATTGCTCTTTGATTTGGTATAGATTTCATGTTTTAAAATGAATTAGTTTGGGAGAAATTAAGGAAGTAATCTCGTGTGTTTCTGGCCAACAAAAGATAAGGTGGCGGCTGTAGCTTTTGGTGAATTAGGTTTTAGGGTTTCCTATTTATAATATTATATTATTATATTTTCTAATTTTCAGAAAAGCCCTTCTTATTCCTAACCGCTCCAAATTTAACCCGATGAAAGTTGTTCCTACCTAATAGCCCCCATTCTGGATCTAATGGGCTAGGTCTCGTCAGCCCAAATGAATGTCTGTGGCCTGAAACCCTTTTAAATCTTTTATTTAATTAATTCCATCTTACATTTAAATTCACCGGGGCCACATACGAACTCAGAAAAATCCAAAAAAATTATTTTTGGCTTTGTTTCGACGATACGGTCCTAACAAAATTAATTTCGTCGAATTCCGAGACCGTTGGATAAATGGCTAGTTTCAAGTCGGTTAAATTTGACTGAAATTGACAAAACACATTTTCGTTTGCCACGCTCACATATTAATTTCAAAAATTATGGAAAATTAAACTTAGCAAAAATTTGACATTCCGGTCCCAACAAAAGTGGTTTCGTCGAAAACGGAGGTCTTTGAAAAATGGTCTTTTATATTGGCTATAAATTATACTATAGCGACCATTCTGAATAGTCAACTGGACATATCTTTTGATTCCCGCTATGAAATTTCGATTTTTTGGATTCGTTGGAAAGATAATTTCAAACAGATTTAGATATTTCTGGTTTCACTAAAATCCGTTAAATTTTGAATCCGGTACATTCGGTCGAAGTGCAGGTTTGACTTTTTGAACTACCGTACTATTTCTAATTCCTTTAGAAATCAAAACGAATATATTTTCTCTAACTTCGATTAAAATAAATTTTTAATCAATATTATTTAAAATAAACAATTTTAAATATTAAATTTTCATTAAATTTCTTAAAATAAATATTTTAAATTGGTTCAGAATTTGCGGGTTGTTACAAAAATAATATAAATGTCAGGACTTGTAAAACGCTGACACCACGCATAGCTAGACGAAAACGTCATGCACTCACTTCATTCCCTTATCTCATTTTTGACTCATACCGAGGTGTAAGGCTCGTGAATTAAAGCTATACACAAAGCGGTGCTATATTAAAGCTATGCTTCGATCATCAACCACAAGACTCTAACTTTCAACAAAATCCTAGATCACTACATCTCAGCATGCCACACAGGCAATTCATGTCATGCGACTGATATCTATCGATATATAACCTCTGAGCTCGTATGTCTTTGAGAAGGGCGTTAAGCAAGAGTATAAATTCTCCGCCGCCAAACAGATATATATTTAATAGAAATCAATCAACACAGAATAAAATCTAATGTCAGACACTCAATCCATTTACAAGTTTGTTCTGGGTCTGAATGAGACCTGAGGCACCTTATTCCTTGTCCCATATGTCCAATACAGGAGAGAGGCCCTCGCATATCCGTCGATCTCCAAGTACGTCTGGACGATCACCATTTATTACCTCGTCTTGGGTGTACGGCCCAATCAAGACATCAGTAATCATCGAAACGATGTGAAGACCTCCGGTCTTCAACCACCGTCTTCATCGTCGACTTTTCGTCGAATCAGTTATTCAGAATGGGTATAAACCCGACCTTTCTGAATAACTCGCATATATAATAAACAAGTGCTATAAAAACACAACATACGCCTCATTCCAATTCTGAATATTCTTTTAATCAAATATTCATATACTTTGGGAAAGGTTCCCATTAATTTTACCAAAGATAAATTCTTTAAATTTATTCTTTAATCTTCCTTTGAATGTCAGTTCAAACCATGTTACGGTTTTCCAAACTAGTCCGGTTTAGCGCACCTTATCGAAGTAATCATTTGTTTAATTTCCCAATCCCAACCTATTCATCCCATAGAGAAAATTTGGTGATACTCCATAACTAACACCACGGTCTTATTGGTAAAATTAATTATCATTTCCCGTTCAAATCTAATTAAGATTTAACAAGCGCTAGGAGAAAATCTGGAGATACTCCATTCTCGATCATTTCCCAAATTTGATAATTTAAATGATCACATTCCCATTTCAATCTAATTAAAGATTCATTAAAACTCTGCTTAGTTTTAATCTTTCCAAAAATCAATATTAATGCTTATTTAACTTTGGAAACACAAACATGTTGCATCAACAATCTACACCGTACTACTGATTTCTGTCGATATATAACCGCTAAGTCTGTACGTCTCAGAGAAGGGTGTTAAGCAAGAGAATAAATTCTCCGCCACCAAACAGATATATATTTAGCAGAGATCAACCATACAGTTCGAAGTACAATGACAGACATGTAATCCTGCCTTTAACTGGGTTAAAGAACTAATGTCATTTAAAACGCAGTTCACGATAAACCCAAATCACATTCCATTAATTATGGAATCTTCACGGAAAAACAAATCTATATATAATCGATATCAACTTCCGTATCCGAACAATAATATAAATGGAATAACGACATAGCCTTTTAAATTCCATATATATTAACAGTTTTCCTCCACAGAAGTTCATTTTGATTATTTTCAATCGAATTCCATTCAATTCCAATTTAATATATTAAATTGGAAAATGTTACTTTGGAAAATTCCCGTAAAATCTTAATAAAAAGATTTATAAATTCCAAATCCCATTTCACTGTAAATCGGGTTAAAGAATGAATGTCATCAAAAACACAGTTCACAATAAACCCAATTCACATTCTATTTTCAGTTCCAATTAAATGTTAATTAATTGGTAATTTCTTCTTTAAATCTTAATTAAAAGATTTATTCCTTTCACACTGGGTTTAAGAACGGTGTTAATAAAGACACCATTCATGACAAACCCAAAATCCAATTCGATATCAAATACAAGGCTCTGAATAGAAATTATATCGGCTTATATTCAATATCAAATTCTGAAATCAACAAATATCGTTTTGGAAATAACGACATAAAATATATCTTCTAAATTTCCATAACAATATCCATATAATCCTGAATCCAACATCGAAATATTCCGATGATAATTTCGATTCAAATCCATTCCAATTCATATATTGGAAATTCTGGTTATTTTTAAAACCATTTCAAATCCAATTTATTTATTTAAAAATATTGGATTTCATAATTCTATTTCATAACTTGTTCATTTCGATAAAAATATATTTCTATCTTTTCAAATATGGAATTTTTCATCCCTATTCTTTCCAAATCATTTATTATGATTTTACACTAATTATTTATATTTCTAATAATTTTATTAAGGCACGTACAGTCGACTTCCATAAACGGTCATCGAACTACACATACATCGACCTTTTCCAAATTTGATTTGGACATAATTCCAAATCCATCCGTTAGATTTCAAATCCCTTATATTCGTCGGAAAGCGCTTTTCGATACAACCCAACGGTTCCGGTTTTAGGAGAATCCGATGGTCGGATCTCCCGTAATGTCCATTCGAAATCAATGGTCGAAATTCGTGAACTGTCGCAGTGCGACGCATTCTATTCAGGCCATTATATATATAATATATATTATATATATTTCGTCGATTTCCATTTAAAACATATTTTATAAATCGTTTTAAATTCGTTTTCAAAACGATTTCAACTTCATATTCACTTTCAAGTCAAAATTAGATATTCCATATCATCGATATATAAATGATAGTATTTTCAAAACACTATATTTTGAAATCATTTCCTTTTCGATATTCATTCTGGAAATGAATAAAATCGATATAAATATCGTTTACGTCAAAATGGCCTTAATCTAATCAACATGGCTTTTCATATTTAAATATATTCGTGTCCATCCCAAATCGGATATCAAAATCATATTTTGATCTTTTACTGAATATTATTTTAAAATATTCGTTATTTTAAAATATTCATTCTTTTTGAACTGGAATCAGACACAGTCAAATACCATATAATGTTATTATATGGATTTCATACAACACATGTACACAACAACAACCAAACACAGTCAACCATCATCCAGAATGCATTCTACAGTGCATAAACATTAAATATAAATATTCAATGCTTACACAGCTTGTCAACCAATCAATTGACATACAACCAAATATTGGGATTAGTGTATGTCCAATATCATCCCAATACCCGTGTGGGGTTTCAATCAATAAATAATGAATTTTATTTGTGCAGTTGGGCGATGTGTAGAATTTATCGTCCCAATCAATATCAGTCAAATGTGTGCAAATAAAGAAATCGTCCGATTTGTTTATGAATATTTATTTTATTCATAATTTTAACACATGAATATTTTATTTATTCCATTCCACATCACAATCAAATCAAACAAGTCGTCTATGGTTTGTGGACAACGGGCGTCGGGTGCTGCTAAGCACCGTCTGCATCCTAGTATATATTTTAACTAGAAAATAAAATTAAAGTGAGAAGTTCTCACCTTTAGTTTCCACTCCGCCATTTTTATTTCTGAAATTCAGAACAATCTGGATTTGCCCGTAATTTCAACATAGTCTTCTTTACGATGTTCATATAAAAAATCACATTTTTAATACGATGTTCATATATTTAAAAATTGCTATTTTTATACCGCTACTCATATTATAAAAATCTCATTTTTATATCGCTATCATATAAATAAAAATCTCATTTTTATAACGCTGCATATATAATAAAGATTATATTTTCACAATGACTTCATATCGATAAAGATTATATATTTATTCTAAAACCATATACATAAAATTCAATTCTTTATGGGGGGGGGGCGCGAGATGAGGTGTTGCTCCGATGGATGATTTTGGGCGTGAGGTATAGTTTAAAGGAGGAGAGAGAATCGAAAGGGGGGCGCCATAGAGATCGCCTGACATGAGAGGGGGCGCGGTCAACGGCGCGCAGCGGAGGAGGACAACGATTATCGATCGCTTTTTTTTCTTTTCTGTTATGAACGACGGCTAAAGGAAGAGGGTGGGGTTGACCATGAGAGCTTTGACCTAGGGATATATATATATATATAATTAAATTAAATTCCAAAAAGTTACTTTCTGAATCGAACTCCAGACCGCATCCAACGACTGTCGCCCCTAGCTAGTTACCCCCATTTCGAACACAATGAGATATGTTCCGCAAGCCAATTCGGCTGTTACGATCTGTGTCCACTAAATTTAAAATATAAATCATTATACTGAATTCTAAACGTACATTTCAATTTACTGGGGTCACATACGGACCCCAAAAATTCCAAAAAAATTATTTCTTGCTTCGTATTAATGATATAGTCCTAACAGAACTAATTTTGTCGAATTTGTAGACCGTTTGAAAAATGGCCATTTTCTAGTCGATCCAAATTGACTGAAATTGACAGAACACATTTTCTTTTGCCACGCTCACATACTAATCCCAAAAATTATGAATTTTGGAATCTAGCAATAATTTGACATTCCAGACCCAACAAAAGTGGTTTCGTCGAAAACAGAGGTCATTTGCAAAATCGCCATTTTTAAGAGCTATATTTCCATGACGACTATTCTGAATTTTCAACAGGGCATAACTTTTTATTCCCGCTATGAAATTTCAATTTTTCAGATTAATTGGAAAGATATCTTCAAATGGATTCAAATATTTTTGGTTTCGTTAAAATTCGGTTTATTTGGAATCCTGTACATTCATTTGAAATTTGAAATCAAATTTTCAAACTATCACGCCATTTCCAATTCCTTTTATAATTAAAATAAAATATTTATATTCTAATTACGATTTAAATAAATTTATACATTCTAATCTTATTCAAAATAAATTTCTAGTCATTATTATTTAAAATAAATCATTTTAAATATTCAAAATTCATTAAAATTGCCAAAATAAAAATTTTAAATTGGTTCTGATTTTCTGGGTTGTTACAATCTCCCCCACTTAAAATCTTTTCGTCCTCCAAAAGGAACGGAGTTGAAAGTGGTTTTACTGATCAACTCTACTTTCAGTTTGGCTTTCATTCTTCAACATTTCAGTTTCTAAGAATTTCTAATTTTTCAAAAATTTGGCTAACACCCTAAAGTTTCGAAAAATTTCGCCATAACCTCCTTTGTACGAGGAGCACCGAGAAAATCCCCAAACCGCCACACAGGCCCTCTCATCTCAAAAAGAAAAAGCCAAGCGGCTAGCCAATCGACTCATAAAATCATCCAAACCCAATAAATTAGTAAACATGTACCTATTTGTCGGGCATACAATTTTATTCCTCTTCTCTAGCCTCCTTGCTATGACCTACTCAATGTGTATACATGTATATGTTGTATATAACAGTGTTGTATACACAATTATATGATTTTTGTTTGATGATAACAACCAAATAAATATATATTATAAATGTGTTTGATATCGTACTGTTAATATACATCACAGACAGGTATATAATATTTATATTTAAACAGAATACTACTGTACATGAATTTAAATATTCAAACAGTATTTTATTTAAATATGATATGTTATTTCAACATTTCAAACAGTACACTCCACTATTTGTACATATCACTGATATAAATTTCATACATACTTTGACACTGTTACATCATTCACTTTGTATACATTTCAGACATACATTTCTCCCATAAACTGACACATATACTTTTCTCTATCATCTTCGGTCTTTTATCTTCTGTCTTGTATCTTCAGTCTTCTATCTTCACCATCAGTCCAGTCTTCATACCTGTCATATACATGAACACACACACAGTACACTGCAATAGAATTTAAGCTGAATACATGTGTATATAAATTTTATTTTTTAAATTTTATTTGCCTCAGATTTCTGGTGTGTTTCTCATCATTTTTCATGACTTGATCTGATTTATAAAACCATAAATCTGTGTCTAGACAACTTGTGATATTCACAGTGATACACTGTAAATACCACAAGGCAGACAACATATATATATCAATGCAGGGACAGGAAATCTCTTCTGATGGCTGCATATACACACATGTATAAATATACACGTGTGCACTGCCTCGCCAATCAGCGAGCTACTGAGGAGTAGCCACATGGACCTGCTCGACTCAGTGCATATGGAGCCAAAGTCAACATGAAGCCAAAAATACAAAAAGTCAAATCAGCAAGTCCATGAATCAAGCGGAAAATTGCTTCAGCAGAAATGGTTCAAAACAGTGGTACTGCAGGATGGTGTACATGTTCATGCCACAAACAAGTCATGGATACAAACAATGTGGTCAAAGTAAAAAGAATTCATGGTCGAGCCATGTACATGGATGGTGCAACACAGCCAACATACCAAGTTCAGGTTCATGTGCAACAGCATGTCTTAGCATTTCAAAAGCAAGTGAATAATGCCAACAAATGTGTCGAGCACAACATAGCCATTTCTAGCATGGTGGGCTACAGCAAGTATGTTAGGATGAGTAAATAGCATCAGCATAATTCATATGAGTAATGCAAAGTATAAACAAGTAAATACATCAAAGATACAAATGCAGCTCAATCACAAAATGATCACACAGTCTGAAGTCACACAACTCAAAGGAACTCAGCAAGTTCATGTGTCGAACAAACATAAATATGGTGAACTGGACATATCATATGTCATAAGAAAACATCTCAAATGGTTACAGTCAAGCCAGCTTTGTCGAAGTAGCTCAAAACGGTGTAACAAGGCAGAATGATGCATTTTCTTTTCACAAGAATTTCAGCAAATTCAACATGGTCGAGGCATAATCAAAAATCACAAGCCAGCATTTACATGCATGTATAATAAAGTTAAGTATCAAAACAACATTAGTATTCAAGCAGTATGGTTAAATGCATGATCAGTCTGCTTATACAAGCAAAATTGTTCAAGAACAAAGTCATGTCAAATTGCATAAGTGAGACAGCATTTTCAATGGCTCAAACATGGCAAAGCAGTTTTGCATGGTGAATGTGCAACAAAGCAAGGACAAGTCAAAACTGCATGCGAGATACATAAGCATTCATGGTGGAGCATTTTGTTCATTCTTACATGGTGATACAACAATTCAGAAAAGCCAAAAACTTAATGAATAAACCCGAGCAAATTTTTGGTTAAAGTCTCTTTCAAAAGTTCCTGTTTTGAACAATGTTTTCGGTAAGAATTTATCACCCTTTTCCTGTTTTTAAATCAAGGCAAGTGATTATGCATTCACAAATTATTCAAGGCTGATTCAAATCAGTTTAATCATATATGGGAAGTTCTCTAAACAGTTCGTAATGTTTCCGGAAATCATGGTGTGAATACAAGAAATCATTCCAGTTTTAAATTGAAGTAAAATGGGCAAGTTTTAATCCCAGATATCCACAGACGAATTGCAGAAATCAATCATACATTGGCAAGTGATTAATTTGTTTTCTGAATTGCCATAACAATTCAAAGCCGAGAGTTTTATTTTCAAAAGAGGAAAAAGTGGCAACTAATTTATCCAGAAATGACAGAGGTGTTAATAGCCTTTTTTATTCAAGGCAATTTCAATCAAAAATTATCCACGCAAGGATATTCACAGAAAATCTGAATTCCATTGATCAAGCCATTCGAGTGATTCACGCAAGGGACAGCCAAAAGTGGAAACCCACAAATCATCCAAATTCATTAAAGCCGACGTTATCAAAAAACTCAATCGAGGAAAGCACAAAATCAGTCAAGCCATCTTTAATGAAATCAGAGAATTTTTAGGACGTTCAAATCCTATATAATAACCACATCATCACATGCAAATGTTTATCGAAAACCACAAGCAATTAAAAAGAAATTCAAAGAGAAAATACAGGAGAACTCACAATTTTGCACGCGTGTTTTCGATCGCAACAGTCCCAAATCGAGAGAACGAAAATTGCTTGGAGCCAAATCAATCGAACAACAAGTGCAACAACGTTCGAGCATTCAGAGATCAACAACGAGAGCAATTTATCAGGCAATCGAATTGATTTGGGAAGACTGGAGTAAACCCTAGCTTTTACTTTCAGATCGGCCGCCATTTTTAGTGCAAAAGCAAAGAGGAAGGGACAAATGAATTATGGGTGCATCACTTTGAAATGTGGCCGGCCAAGTCTAGCCTAATCCAAGTTAAAAGGGGATGACTCTCTTTACTTAATCTTCTAGGGTTTTATTTATTTTTATTTCAAGGTTGAATTTGTTTTTTTTTTATTATTTTCTTTTGTAAAACAATCTGAACAGTTTACTAGTCTGTCAAACTAGGGGTTACTGACTACAGGGCTGTAGCCAGGGGAAATCTGATCTTGGGGACAAAGATCAGTCAGGGTTTTCAGTATAGAGTTAGTACAGCAGCAGGAATTGCGAGTGTACGAAACTGTATAGGCGGTTAGCGAGGTTCGCGAGTCTGTAAGTTTGTGTATGCGAGAGTCTGTATAATTCTATAATAAAAACCTTGGGGAATGCAGCAGTAGGCAGGGTTGCCGAAGCTGGGTATATCTGTGTGTAATTTATTTACAGCATTTATTTACTCTGATCATTATTTGTGTTGTGATATTTTTAATAGTATATACTCAGCGATAATCTGCGATAAACCCTATTCACCCCCCCCTCTAGGGTTAATCTAGATCCAACATTTGGTATCAGAGCAGGTATTTTGATTAACTCTAGAATCAT
Source organism: Allium sativum (assembly GCA_030737875.1). NCBI lineage: Eukaryota > Viridiplantae > Streptophyta > Magnoliopsida > Asparagales > Amaryllidaceae > Allium > Allium sativum. The sequence goes on along the minus strand of CM060910.1, from coordinate 61,463,507 downwards.
GTTTTCCCCTTGCTGTCAGTCTTCTAAGAGTCAGTCCAGTAATATTCCATTTATTTTCAATGGAACAGATTTTCAAATTTGGAAATCAAATTTTGAATCATATTTAAAATCTGTTAATTCTGAATATTGGAATATTATTGAAAATATGGGAGACTTGTTAGACAAGAGGAATAAGGTGTTAAATGCTCGCGTCATGCATATTATTTATTCTTGTCTTGATAATGGCCAATTAAAATTTATCTCTCATTGTTTAACTGCGCAGGATATTTGGAAAACTCTCAGTACGTTGTATGGAAAGTCTGACGACTGCTCAAAACCCCAGAACGACAACTCAACTTCAGTTCTGTGCTTAACAAGCCATGCAGACGAAACTTCAGATGGAACAGATGATGGAGAATCAACAAATGCTGAAACAGAAAATTTCTCATATGAAGATATGGTTTACATGTGTCTTGATTTAACAAAATCTGTTGATAAACTCCAACTGAAAAATAAGTCTCTGAAATCTACGAATTCTGAGTTGATCAGCAAAATTGATTATTTGGAATCACAACTTGAACATTTTTCTTCAAATTCAGATTGCAAAAATTGTTTGAAATTGAAAACCAATCTTGTTCATCTCAATAAAAATATCCAAAAGTTTGAAAAGGAAATTCTGATCTTAAAAGAGAACAAGATTGAGTTATCAAGTTTGAATAACTTTTTACAAGAGGAATTTGAAATTTTTAAGACTGATATATATTCCAAATTTGAAATTGCTGAAAATGAAAATTTGGTGAAAAGTGGTTTGATTTTGAAAGAACTTGAAAATGAGATTGAAAAATCCAAGAAGTTTGAGTCGGAAAAGCAAAAACAATTTGAACTTGAAATTTCCGAATCCCAAGCCAAAATTAGATCGTTAGAAAATGAGAATTTAGTTTTGAAACAGACCAATGCTGAACAGATGATCGCTATAAATAATTGCTCAAATTTATTAAAAGAAAATAGCGATCTGAAATCCAAAATTCAACGATTAGAATCAACATTGGATAAATTTTCTAATGGGGAAAAATCATTGTATATGCTGTTACAAAACCAAGTTTATAGTGGAAATAAATCTGGTCTTGGATTCGGGAAAAATGATGGTTGTAGAAATCAAAATTCTTGTGAGTTTAAAAATCCCTCAAATCACTTTAGAAATGTTTGTTTTGAAAATTTTAACTCTGAAAACTTCAAAGGATTTGTAAATCACAATCGAGATGAGGATTTGTTTTATAACAAACCATTTAAACATTCTTGGATCTCAAATGAAAATAAAACGGGTTTTGTTAAATTCAAATCAATTTGGGTTCCTAAGGGTACGAAAGTTAATTCTAATGGTTTGTTATATAAACAGATTTGGGTACCAAAAGGTGTGAACAAAACTGTGAGTGGTTTTACTACTTTCGTTAGACCACTCAATTCTCTTAACAGTTAGGTACCAAAGGAGGCTGAGGAACTGCATAGCTAAAGAAAAACTGGATTCAAAACTGCTACATATCACAGAATCATTCACAGTTCCTTAGCCACATCTGATGAGTTAGAGATTCTGCTTTACATTGGATTCTGGTATGACTCTAAACTTGTCTTTGTATATTCTCTTTGTTTTTATTTTCTGTGTTTATTCCTTCCTCTTTCCCCTTCTTTTTTTGTTTTGACAATGCCATATTTTTTTGTCTATACTTCTTAAACTTCCAGTTGCAGAATTAATGATTCTTTTTGAAATTTGCCTTACTTGTATAAAATCATCATGTGTTAATTATTTCCATATCCTGAATTTGAACTTGTATATATCTGCAATTGTTTTGAAGTTTATTTTCTGATTTTTGAATTCATAACAGTGTTGATGCATTCATATCATATCTTGAACACTGTTAACTAGAATTCTAAATTTTTGAAGATCTGAATAATTAATGAAATTTCACACACTTATACTGTTTTGAGTCCCTTCCAATTCATTTTGGAAACGCTTGAAATATTACACTCATTACAGCACTCTATTATTTATTAGTAGTGATATTTTCATTATTTTTCAGATTGGCTTTGAAAATTTAAATTGTCTAGAATCTCAGTGATACATCTTAGAATTCATCTTTATTCATGATTATTATGGTTGAAATTAGTTTGTTTGAAATCATCTGAAATTCTTGATATTTTGAATATCACACACCTCTTAAAATTTGAAATAATCAACCTTGTGTGACTGATTCATTATATCTCAAACTTAACATTGATTCAAGTGATTTCAAATAAATTATTTTTAAATTTCTGGTATCATGAATATCTCTCAAATTTGATGTAAATGATCTGATATTTCTATTGGGCTTGTAAGAAATAGTTTTTGAGAAATTCTTGAATTTGTTTTTTTTTTTGAAAATGGTCTTTGAAAATCATTGATATTTCATGATTAATTGATTTAAATATTTATTTGCTTAAAATCATTTGAAATTATTGATTTATTGAATCACACACATATCTTGAATCTGACATTAATAATTAGGTGTAATCGATTCGTTGAATCTAGAGTATTTCATATTCATCAAATGATTTAAAATAAATGGTATTTTTAATCTTGGATCATGAACCATCTTATGTGACCATCATTCTGTCAAGTTTGTTTCTGAAACTATTTTTGTGCTGCTCTGATACTGTCTTTCAAATAACTGCCTGTTTTGATTTGTCTGTTGCTTGCCAAATTTGTAAATCTTGTCTGCGTGGGCTCTGTGTTTGAAACTCTTTGATATCCTTGTTAGTCTCAAGTGTCAATTTTAAATCCTCGAGAAGAGAGAACAATTGGTATCAGAAGTACTGATTTTTTTTCTCTTATCCTGTATAGGTTTCTCACATTTCCTCTTGTAATTGATTTTCAACTTTAAAATTATTTGTTGATTATTCATTTTAGAAATTGAAATCAATATCCAATTGAACTGTTTTATAATTCATCAAAATTATTATCAGTTTTTGAAGTTGTGATGAATTATGACTGCAATATATTTCATAATAAGAGGAGATTTTATGATGGTTGAATATTTATTATAATATCTTTGAACTGGCAATTATTTCACGATCATCTATTTTTCCTCTCATCATTCTGTCATCCATTATGAGTTTATATTAATGTGGAGAGTTTATATTTTTAAAATAATCTTAAAACAGTGAAAATAGTTGTGATGGAAATGTGACTGTTTTTTTTCAGAATTAGTGACAATTGAAAATTTTCAAGAATCCCGGTACAGTTCATGCATATCTCATAATATAATTAATTTAGAAATTTATTTCACAGTCCATCTCTGTACTTACCACATTTCTATCATCCATAATGGTTTTATATATCGAGGAGTTTTTTCCTTTTTAAAAGCTGAAAATGATGAAAATATAATTAATATATAAGTGTGTCTCTAACCTCATTTAAAAATCCAAGCTCTGGTCATGAATGGTTAAGAGACAACTTATAATTTAAGCTGCGACTGACTCCATTTAAAAATCCAAGCTCTGGTTATGCGTGGTCAGTGTGCTCTTAAATAAAATAAAAAGAAAAAGGGAAAGTGTGCTATAAATTGAAATTAATTTGAAATTCTCCTTGGTATTTATAAAAACCAGCCTATCAATCCATGTTCTAATCTGTGAAGTGTGTTAATATCTTATGAAGTATTATGTTTTGTTGATTGATAGCGATTGGGATTTGAGATTATTCGTTTTTGTCACTTAAATTGAATTATTAACTATAGTCCAAATCCATCACTGTTTTTGTGCTTTATTTTTGAAATTCTTTGGAAAATAATTGGAACTCATTTTTTAACTCTTCCCATTTTATATAAAATTCATCGTAAATCCGTCATTCTCTACCATGTGAAATATGCCACCTGTTCTCAGAATATTATGATTTTTGTTTGACTAATTGAGATTTATGATTACCGTTCTTCCTCTTAAGTTGAAATTATATTTGTTTAGTCATTTTTTCATCAATATTTTTAAATTCTGAATCCTTTTGATGATAACAAAAGGGGGAGAATGGGTTGAGATTTTGATTTATGAGTGAATATTTTATAAATATTCTAATTTTGAAAATTTATTAAATATTTTACTTTTGAAAATTTATTATTGTTCAATTCTTTCACTCATGCACACTTGTAGGGGGAGCATTCAAATAGGGGGAGTAATATATATTTCATTTTTTTTTTCTCAAACACATTTGTGCTCAAAATCTTATATTTGTTTGTCATCATCAAAAGGGGGAGATTGTTGTATATAACAGTGTTGTATACACAATTATATGATTTTTGTTTGATGATAACAACCAAATAAATATATATTATAAATGTGTTTGATATCGTACTGTTAATATACATCACAGACAGGTATATAATATTTATATTTAAACAGAATACTACAGTACATGAATTTAAATATTCAAACAGTATTTTATTTAAATATGATATGTTATTTCAACATTTCAAACAGTACACTCCACTATTTGTACATATCACTGATATAAATTTCATACATACTTTGACACTGTTACATCATTCACTTTGTATACATTTCAGACATACATTTCTCCCATAAACTGACACATATACTTTTCTCTATCATCTTCGGTCTTTTATCTTCTGTCTTGTATCTTCAGTCTTCTATCTTCACCATCAGTCCAGTCTTCATACCTGTCATATACATGAACACACACACAGTACACTGCAATAGAATTTAAGCTGAATACATGTGTATATAAATTTTATTTTTTAAATTTTATTTGCCTCAGATTTCTGGTGTGTTTCTCATCATTTTTCATGACTTGATCTGATTTATAAAACCATAAATCTGTGTCTAGACAACTTGTGATATTCACAGTGATACACTGTAAATACCACAAGGCAGACAACATATATATATCAATGCAGGGACAGGAAATCTCTTCTGATGGCTGCATATACACACGTGTATAAATATACACGTGTGCACTGCCTCGCCAATCAGCGAGCTACTGAGGAGTAGCCACATGGACCTGCTCGACTCAGTGCATATGGAGCCAAAGTCAACATGAAGCCAAAAATACAAAAAGTCAAATCAGCAAGTCCATGAATCAAGCGGAAAATTGCTTCAGCAGAAATGGTTCAAAACAGTGGTACTGCAGGATGGTGTACATGTTCATGCCACAAACAAGTCATGGATACAAACAATGTGGTCAAAGTAAAAAGAATTCATGGTCGAGCCATGTACATGGATGGTGCAACACAGCCAACATACCAAGTTCAGGTTCATGTGCAACAGCATGTCTTAGCATTTCAAAAGCAAGTGAATAATGCCAACAAATGTGTCGAGCACAACATAGCCATTTCTAGCATGGTGGGCTACAGCAAGTATGTTAGGATGAGTAAATAGCATCAGCATAATTCATATGAGTAATGCAAAGTATAAACAAGTAAATACATCAAAGATACAAATGCAGCTCAATCACAAAATGATCACACAGTCTGAAGTCACACAACTCAAAGGAACTCAGCAAGTTCATGTGTCGAACAAACATAAATATGGTGAACTGGACATATCATATGTCATAAGAAAACATCTCAAATGGTTACAGTCAAGCCAGCTTTGTCGAAGTAGCTCAAAACGGTGTAACAAGGCAGAATGATGCATTTTCTTTTCACAAGAATTTCAGCAAATTCAACATGGTCGAGGCATAATCAAAAATCACAAGCCAGCATTTACATGCATGTATAATAAAGTTAAGTATCAAAACAACATTAGTATTCAAGCAGTATGGTTAAATGCATGATCAGTCTGCTTATACAAGCAAAATTGTTCAAGAACAAAGTCATGGCAAATTGCATAAGTGAGACAGCATTTTCAATGGCTCAAACATGGCAAAGCAGTTTTGCATGGTGAATGTGCAACAAAGCAAGGACAAGTCAAAACTGCATGCGAGATACATAAGCATTCATGGTGGAGCATTTTGTTCATTCTTACATGGTGATACAACAATTCAGAAAAGCCAAAAACTTAATGAATAAACCCGAGCAAATTTTTGGTTAAAGTCTCTTTCAAAAGTTCATGTTTTGAACAATGTTTTCGGCAAGAATTTATCACCCCTTTCCTGTTTTTAAATCAAGGCAAGTGATTATGCATTCACAAATTATTCAAGGCTGATTCAAATCAGTTTAATCATATATGGGAAGTTCTCTAAACAGTTCGTAATGTTTCCGGAAATCATGGTGTGAATACAAGAAATCATTCCAGTTTTAAATTGAAGTAAAATGGGCAAGTTTTAATCCCAGATATCCACAGACGAATTGCAGAAATCAATCATACATTGGCAAGTGATTAATTTGTTTTCTGAATTGCCATAACAATTCAAAGCCGAGAGTTTTATTTTTAAAAGAGGAAAAAGTGGCAACTAATTTATCCAGAAATGACAGAGGTGTTAATAGCCTTTTTTATTCAAGGCAATTTCAATTAGAAATAATCCACGCAAGGATATTCACAGAAAATCTGAATTCCATTGATCAAGCCATTCGAGTGATTCACGCAAGGGACAGCCAAAAGTGGAAACCCACAAATCATCCAAATTCATTAAAGCCGACGTTATCAAAAAACTCAATCGAGGAAAGCACAAAATCAGTCAAGCCATCTTTAATGAAATCAGAGAATTTTTAGGGCGTTCAAATCCTATATAATAACCACATCATCACAGGCAAATGTTTATCGAAAACCACAAGCAATTAAAAAGAAATTCAAAGAGAAAATACAGGAGAACTCACAATTTTGCACGCGTGTTTTCGATCGCAACAGTCCCAAATCGAGAGAACGAAAATTGCTTGGAGCCAAATCAATCGAACAACAAGTGCAACAACGTTCGAGCATTCAGAGATCAACAACGAGAGCAATTTATCAGGCAATCGAATTGATTTGGGAAGACTGGAGTAAACCCTAGCTTTTACTTTCAGATCGGCCGCCATTTTTAGTGCAAAAGCAAAGAGGAAGGGACAAATGAATTATGGGTGCATCACTTTGAAATGTGGCCGGCCAAGTCTAGCCTAATCCAAGTTAAAAGGGGATGACTCTCTTTACTTAATCTTCTAGGGTTTTATTTATTTTTATTTCAAGGTTGAATTTGTTTTTTTTATTATTTTCTTTTGTAAAACAATCTGAACAGTTTACTAGTCTGTCAAACTAGGGGTTACTGACTACAGGGCTGTAGCCAGGGGAAATCTGATCTTGGGGACAAAGATCAGTCAGGGTTTTCAGTATAGAGTTAGTACAGCAGCAGGAATTGCGAGTGTACGAAACTGTATAGGCGGTTAGCGAGGGTCGCGAGTTTGTAAGTTTGTGTATGCGAGAGTCTGTATAATTCTATAATAAAAACCTTGGGGAATGCAGCAGTAGGCAGGGTTGCCGAAGCTGGGTATATCTGTGTGTAATTTATTTACAGCATTTATTTACTCTGATCATTATTTGTGCTGTGGTATTTTTAATAGTATATACTCAGCGATAATCAGCGATAAACCCTATTCACCCCCCCCCTCTAGGGTTAATCTAGATCCAACAGTATATGCATGCAATCTCAAACAATTTCCAATTCAACTCATTATTTGATCAATTTGGTCAAATTTACCATACCTTTACATGTTGGTTCAAATGAATAATCACACAACACACCCATCAATCAATTAGTGGATTATGATTTCAAATGCATAACTTTAATATATATTCAAAAATCATATTTTTGATGCCAAGTCACAACAATTAAATCCTTTACATCCCTGATCCCAACCGTTGGTGATATACATTCGATACACTCAAGCGAAATGAGTGGTCGGTCAAGTGTGGCCGGGTTGCAAGATGTTCTTATTGAACCCAGTGTATTCCTCTCTAGAGGTACACTAGCGAAAGGTGGTTCCAAACCTTGTCATAGTTGGAAATCCATTACCCAATACGTGCTTGCGGTTTTGATTATATACTATATATGTAGAACGTGAGATGAAAGCGTTTCTGCTAGATGATTATTATATTGTGGTTGATAGACATTATTATAATATCAAAAGGTTTTTGATATAAAGCTAATTTGGATTCTCATAAGGAAAAACCCGTTCCGTTATACGGCGTGGTCTTATGAGATATCGTTTACTTGTTCGAACTGTTTTAAACTGTTTTACTCATACCAATCCCATAACTGACCCGGAGTTTATTTTGTTGTTTCCCTAAACTCTTGGGTGCCTAAATTTGTACGGGCAGTCAAGTAGTCGGGATTTACAGATATACTGGAAGAGCTTGGAGCAGGAGGCTTCAAGATTATTATAGCTATAGGTTATTTCCGCTGTGTTGTAAGTGCTGTACTCTGATAATGTTATTGTATTCATATAATGATTTGATTTCAATGATATGTTATCTATTATGTGTTGTTTCGTTCCGCTGTGAGATTCGTGTTACTCTGATTTTGTGTTCTTCTTCTTCTTCTTCTATTCTAAGTTTCTATCTTATCTTTCCTCACCCTCTAATTTCTTTCATTAATGACCGGTATTTTCGATCCTTGGATGTTCAATATGTGTTGTATATCGGATAACCAAGATCGTCAAAAACCCGGGTCATTACAGAACTGAAATCAACTGTGTTTTTCAGTTAAATTAAACGTTTGTTTAATTTAACTGAAATGAACTGGTTTAACAACAAATCTGATCAAGGTGAGTTAAACTCACTCAGTTCTTCCCATTCATATTTTATATAAATTAGGCTTTTATTTTGTGTGCTCTGGTTGCTAATGGTTGACTGTTTGCTAGTTATACATTTATTTGTTGATTTAATTGTTGAAATTAAACCATTGTTCAGTTTCAGTGAAATACCAAATCGTTATTTTAACGATTGGATCCAATGAAGGTAACTTACCTTATTGGTCACGTTTATTTATAAACGTGTTTAATTGTTTGAATTGTTTGAATTATTTTATTAATTGGTTGATATTAAATAGTTGTTATTTACTATTATAGAAATTATCAGTTAAATGAAATTGATTCATTTATTTGAGATACTGATTTGTATACAGGGAAGAATAGGTTGGAGGGATCCAACGGGATTCCTCAAATATATTATTTATTTTAATTATATCATATATGAACCGTCATGATTGGGTGGTTGATTTGATTAGTGATCATTGACTGAAAATTCAGCTTGTGTTTTGTTTTAACCAATGGGCAATATTGGTTGGTTAATTGGCAGTAAATGGCCTAAGAATAAATTATTTTGTTTTATATTGATTTACCGTCAGGTGGATCAATAGAATTGAAGTTATAAAATTTATTTGATAACTGAAAATAGATTTTGAAATATATTATTTTGAATAAAGTTTATAAAAAAGAAATAAATATTTATTATTTATTTAATTAATTTATAATTAATTATTAATCGATTTTATAAAGTAAATTCTGATGTCAATCAGATTTATAAACAAGTGAAGAGAAATTAATCTAACAGTTAATTTGGATAATTGTTTTGTTAATAAACAATTAAATGGAATTATTTAAATTAATTACATTATTAATTAATTTAAAGAGAGAACTAAATGGAATCAGTTAACGAGATAATCGTGTTTAGAGTTGACTAAATTGACCATTTTTAACTAGGGTTAATTATTAACTTAGTTTGTTGGGATTAATCTAACAAATTAGTTTAAAGAATATTTGTTTTATTTAAATAGGGTTTTAAAAAGGGAATTTACTATTTTAGTGAATAAAGAAATTAACAACTGAAATAGTTAATGATCAAAGTAAATTATTATTTTAATTAATAATAAATTAGAAAATTACCTATAATTGAAATGCATTTAAAAAGGTAATCGAAATTGGAATGAAATCTTGTTGAATGGCGAAAGGAGTTTATGTACGGGTTTTATATGTAAAACCCAAATTTTTGTAACGAAGTTATAAAAGGAAATTCAAGCAAATACGATAGCTCGAATCAAATGTCTACATAATATTCGAATCTAGTTAAAGGGGATTTGAGATGAAAAGGGGTTATATTAAACCAGAAAGATATAAACGGGGTTTATAAAAAGAGGTTGAAAAGTGGTATTTTATAAAGAAATTTTTTAATGATTAAATTAAGAAATAATGGGTATATTTGAGAAGAGATTCCTAAAAAGATAAGCAGGTTTTATGGAACCGTATTGAATAAAATAGTTAAATGGAATGTGTATTGATATTAGAATCAAGTATCGGTTTTGGAATACAACTCTTATCTATCTTAAGATCTGAACGTTGTTCATCAAGGTCTGAGAGGTAATTAAAATACCTCAACTTGAACAACATCAGGATTATCTGAGGATGATATTTGTTGTAATGGTAAAAGAGGTTGGTATATTTTATTATTTTATTAGAGGAATAATAACGCAACAGTTTTGGTGAAAATTTGGAATATATATATATAATGATGATTCCAAAGAAAAAGGGAAATAAAAGGGGATTGCGTAAAAATTATAACGATATTCGCGAGGTTAAAAGGAAATGTAAAGTTGAGTATTGAAATAGATTTACCCTATATGAATAAGCATTTGTTATGGTTGTCAAGTAAGGAACGAATATGTTTCGTAACGTTGTTGTACAAATGATAAGTCGAATTGATTTCCCAATATCAGATAATAATGTGGCTAATGTTTTGAAAGTGAAAATAGGAAACTGGATATATAAAAGTGAATTTGTTTAAAGAAAAAATATTATGTTAAATAAGAAGCGTAGAACTATATTCATAATATCGAAATAATTAAGGGTTTTAAATTTACATTTGTTTTAATTAAAAAGGCCAATTGATGCTGAATACTGAACCAGTGAACCCATTGGATTTCCATGGTTGAATTACTGTTTATTTTGATAGTTAAATCATCAACTATCAAATTTGTTCAATACGATTGTTGGTACGGAGAGACCGGGATCAAATTTATATTCGAAAACCATTCCGACCAGCAAATACGTAAAACAAGATTATTGAAGATGGAGCAATTGAAGACCGTTGATCTTCATGAGCAGAAGAACTACTTGTTGAGTTTCTTTGGTTTAGCGGCCAAAGATATTTCGACAGTAATTATATCGTAATTGGAATCTACGGATTGCAAGGACTACTTGCTACTAATCTATAGGGTGATTCCTAGGATGAAGTAGGAGGGTACCTTCGGTTCATCCTGTTCCTGAATGACTTGTATGGACAGATGTCTGACAGAGTATTTCCAAAGGGATTACTTACATTGATTTCTTCAAACGTACCATAGTTGGTGGCGGAGAAAAGGCCTTTCTCTTAGCTTATCAACTAGAGTATTTTTGTGGACGTCAATTAGTGATATCTGATGGATCTAACAATGTGGCATTCAAAGTGAATGGTGACCAAGGTTCCAAAGGGAAAATTCAAACCTCAAGCCTCATCAACCGAAAAATGACAAAAATCGGGCAGGTAGCATGGCTATGTGGGTCGCTCCCATTAGGGTGTACAATCACCTATGTAGAGAAATTCCTTTTGCTTCTTTAATCTATTTTGATGTTGTCCCTTTCGGGAAACGGTGGTTTGAGCCCAACTGTTGGTGATATACATTCGATACACTCAAGCGAAATGAGTGGTCAGTCATGTGTGGGCCGGGTTGCAAGACGTTCTTGTTGAACCCAGTGCATTCGCCTCTAGAGATACACTATCGGCAGGTGGTTCCATACCTTGTTATAGTCGGGATCTAATCTCCAATAAGCGTCCGCGGTTTTGATTGTATATTATATGAGTGGAGCGTGAGATGCAAGCGTTCCGCTAGACTATTATTTACTTGTATTTAGACAATATTATATTATCAGAAAGATATTGATTTCAAAAATGTTTTGAGTTATCGTAAGGTAAAAACCGTCCGTATTTATGTGTGGATTTGGTCTTACAATTATCCCTTTCTTTCGAAAAGATTTTTGAACTTAAAATTCAAGTTGGATGATCCCCCTTAATTCTGTTTGAGTTTTTCTCACTTTGGTTCACCAGACTGACTCGGTGTTTTGTAAATGCTCGGGTTAGACTGAGGTGTACAGGTCCAGGTTATCGGATGGTGCGAAGTCCAAAGACGAGCTGGAGGCGTTCAGGCGTATGATATTATATAGCTACTATTCTGCTGTGTGTTATGAGGACAGGTTGTTATAATTGTCCAAATGTGTGATGTACTCTGATATTGTAAGTATTTTTAAAAGCTCTCAGTAGAGATTTATTTCTGTATTATATTTTGTTCCACTGCGATGTGAGACTCGGTGTTGTGTTGGTTCTTCTTCTTCTTCTATTCTAATATTTCTTTCTTTCTTATCTCACCCTCTAATTTCGTTCTAATAACTATCCAGTGTTTTCGATGTTTGGAAGGTTGGCATGAGATTTAGTAAAGGTATTTATGTTGATTTTCGAGGCTGAAAAATCCTTGGGTCGTTACAAGTGGGTTCTCAATCTGCTACTTAACATCTACCCCAAAAAGCCTATAAGGAATTCACTCCATTTCCACTCTTAATTATTAAAATCTCACTAGGTTACTACTTTTGGTAGGGAGGCGGACCATATAATAGCCACTTAATACCACAACATCTGAAATGATCCCTTTTAGATATGTTCCTCGTCACTTTTGATTATTGATTTGGACTATTTAATACTTTTTAATTTGGAAAGATTCGGGCCCTCAAACAACCACTTAATACCCTATTTCAAAAGCATATCTAATCTCGCATGCAATTACAAGCATTATGATTAGTTGCATCTCATATCAGCACTAAGTACACACGACTGCTAGTAGCCTTAAGTGAAGGGTAGTCTTCCATATAGTGAATCTACTGACCTTGCATCACCAATCCACAAAATTAAATTCACCACTCTAATCCTTTAAAAATACTAGGTTATACTTACTATTCCTAAGTCTAATATTAGACTCAGCTTTCAAATTCCCTTTTAATTCCATACTATAAATATCAACTTATCCCCAAAATCTTAATGAACAAGTCCTAAGAAATTTATTTACAGATTTATAAGTACTCCATTTTTCCTTGTCATATTAATCAATTTTTCCTTATTAATTATAAGTATCAAATACATTCCTCATTTATTCATTTATTGCCCCTTAATTAGAGTTACTGCCTTGAACCTACATTAGTTAACTACGACCCCTAATCATAATCACATTTATTACGAGTTAATTTTAAGTTACAATATCTTAATTCTTATAATTTGACAATCACTAATTTATTGTCTATTAGGAATTAATACCTAGTTCATTTCCCTATTGGTTATGCAATCAAATCAATAATTAATATATTTCTTAAATGTGCATTATGCGTGATTAATTGATTTCATTCTTACATATTAGCACAATAACTATGCATATTTCTACAAAAATCTTACTAAAAATACATAATTCTACTCACAACTAAATAATAGAATATTTTTCAACATTTAGTTTGTTGAAATTAGACTTCTTTGAAAGCTTTTCACAAGATTTCCACAAATTAGTCCAAAAAATGATAACAAAATGAGGGATTGACTTCATTTGAAATTACAAGAAAGGATCATTTCCTTTATTTATATTAAACAATATAGAATAAAAAGAATAGGAACAATTTTAGATGTCTCTTATTTTTTATTTGCACATATTCCTCGTTAAATCAAACATCGACTTTTACAAAAGCATTTGGAAAGATAAACAAATATATGATAATTAATTGATGTTCATCCTACAAATTAACTTCATAAAACCAAAAATCTAGCAAAATGGAGCAATGACCAAAATCAAGTTAATAACCTACTTTTCAAATTACAAAATCTAGAATAAAACAACATATCAATTTAATTTACAATAATCTTTGGGAATGATTTTTAAATTCAGTTAAAAACACTATTCTAAATCTAAACCTAATGAAAAAATATGCAGGTATAAACTTATATCCTATAATACGACAACAACTTACATAAACAATAGATTTAGTTTTAAAAATTAAAGGTATGCCAATGAGATAGATTAAATATCATAACAATTCGTAGATTTCCCACTGATCTCAAAAGAGCATTCAAAATCTTCAAATCTGTAGTAAAACTTTTGTTCAATTCCAAATCCTTTTAGATACAAGAATATGTATAAAATGGAATACACACACGCGCACACGCGCACACACACACACACATAAATATATTATAAGTTAGATCTAAATAAATTTGAGATTAGGGAGAGAAAATATATCTAGATCTATAAAATATTACCTTCGAAGAGTGTAAGGTTGAATCACTTATCTTCTTCCTATTGAATTCCTATCTTCTCCAATTTGCGTGCATACAAATGAGAGTATTCTATATTTATGATTTAGAAATAAAGCGAAGAACAAGAAATGATAGAGCATCATTACTTTATTTAGAAAAATACGAGAATAGAATTGAGGGTTAATCCTTTATTCATAAGCAAAAAAATTAACCTTAATGGTCAAATTAAATTTATATATCCATGTAGTTTAGGCCAAGATGAACTTGGCCTTATTTCTCATAAGTCGTTGACTGGCTCCATCATGGAGGTCGACCCTTGTTCAACCGCTACAAAGACTAAGTTATTCTGCGATCACCATTCATTTGCATTAATTTTCGTTTCGACTTCGTTTATCATTTGTAATTTCTTCGTACAAACTCTGATCACGAAATTTCATGAATGAAAGTTGCTCAAAGTTTCTCTATGAGCACAATGGTACAAGTTTCACGATCAAATTCCACTATTATTACAAGTTCTGTTTTTATGACAAAATCAACTAACTAACTAATTAATTAATTAAGGAAAAATTATGTAGAGTTACATTCTTCTCCCTTGAAAGAATTTCATCCCCAAAATCATATGAGTGACTAAGTCATGGTTTTGGCTTGAGATTATCGTAAACCACATAATTAATTAGAATACATATACTTTAGAATCGACCATACTGAAGTGCATTGTGTGTCACACTACAGAAAACATGTATATATAATGTTTTTAAGTTAGATCCTCCTATATAAATGCATTTCTTATGAAAACATGATGCAAACAATCTATATATGTGTGTGTGCGTGTATATATATATATATATATATATATATATATATATATATATATATGCAGCCAGTTCACATATTTACAAAATTTGAAAAATCTTTACATCCAAAATTCCCCATAACCCTATGAAGATATGTATTATTCAACTAATTTGACTTCCAATTCCTACCATTCAAACGTCGGCGCATCTAAAATCGCTTCTTAACTCTTACTCCTATGTCGAGAAAAATGTGTTCAAGTAGAGAATTTAACATTCTTATCGCTTTACAAGCTATTTGTCCCCATAGCACTAAGGAAATTTCCGTGCTGTCATAGCGTTTCTCCAAAATTTCCCCATGCCATATGCATAAGGAGGCTTATGTTAAAGCTTTAAAACAAAATTAGGCAAAAAATATGCTTACATACATTAACGTTAAGGTATGGAAAAAGAAATTTCAATGCTAAATAGTTTTTCCCTTATTATCGCTTAGTTTTCCTTGCATCGACTATCTTAGTGTACAGTTATATCTGTGTACTCTAGTATATTCACAATCCCTACTGTTAACCCTACTATTTATAAGACTGTTGCACTTTAAATCTTGAAACATGAATTACTCGATCATCGAGGTGGATGGCTTGGAGAGATGATTGGATAGCTCGAGAAATGAACAAGGATGGATACAGTAACTTACATAAGTTCGAACACGCTTGTACGAAGAATCGAACTGAAGCAAGCTTGGTATTTTGTGATGGTTAAACTTAGATCGGTTAGCCATTATTGGCCTCAAATCGTCTCTCATCAAGTGGATCGAATCAGATTAGCCAGATCAGTATGGTCTATTTTGTTTATTGTTCTTGGACTCAGATTGTACAAGCCCTTCTCTATCATCTGATCGGTTTTGCTTTGAGTATTTTGAATCAGCTAAAGCATGTTACTTAGGAGCGGTTGGAAATTACACATTATGGATCAACGTTTGAGTCCCACTTGTATGCAATTTGGATTCAACACATTTATATTAAAACTCACTCAAGTATCAAGTAACCTCACTGGAATAAAATTTGGAATCACGAAATTAGGCTGGTGATTTGTACCGGTCAAGTACCATGTAATTGGATTGGTACCGATCCGAACCTCAAATCGGTAACGATCCGAACCTCAGGTCGGTATCGATTCGAACCTCAGATCGATACCGATCCGAACCTATGATCGGTACAGATCTGTTGGTAAAGTGGTGGAGGACCGAACCTATAACATGCTAACTTGGTCTATTTCAGGATGATACTTTTCCTTCGTATTTCCATCCTAACCTGAGCCTTCTTTCAGCTATAAATAGGGAGACTTAATGGCTCATTTAGGGGGTTACTTTAGCTTGTCTACGTGGGAGTCTGCCATCATTCAACCTCAACTTCACCACCTCAACTTTAATGTACTCAAATCAAATTGTATTTGTATTCCTCTAGCATAAATAATCGATTAATGCAAGTGGGAACTATGGATTCATCTAGGTCCTTTACTTTTACGCATAATTTCGTGACCTGCGACTACTGTGGCCTGTGTTATTTATGACTCGAACTGACTTTGGCATCAATGACCAAATTTGGTGTAGCGTTTTAGGAAGGGGGAACAAACTACGATCTAGATATTGGATTGTTAAAGAATTCTGATATGGCTAAAAGGAACATAGCGGATACTCATGCTGATGCTTAAGACACTTGATATAAAAGAGGCCAATAGTCCTCCTTTAATGGAGATCCCATTATTTACATAACGAGGGAGGAGATAAAGGAGGCAATGCATGGGCTACAAGCTAGATTGGAACAGAGGCGGCGATGTAGGATATGATCTTGTGACTTGGAGGGCCATAAATTCAAGGAACAACTGCAAGAGAGGGACCCAGTGACCTATAGGAAATGGGACTTGTCTCAAGGGAAGTTTTATGACCATTATCCTAGAAGGAGATCGATCAACCTTGGATCAAGGCCAATCCACCTCGGACCGGAGGCGTCCCACCTGATGACCAAGTTTTTTCTTGTGAAGACTCTGGGATACAAGTTTCTAGTAGTGAAAACCCCACTCAAGGCAGGAAGGCATGGACATGGAAAACAAATTAAATCATAGAAGCGAATAAGTTAGTATTGTAAATTAGGTTAAATCTTACCACTCCTCATGTCGGGACCGACCCAAATTATGGTTTTGCATATCGACATCCCACTTCTACCGATTAAGATACTAGGGATATTGATGCTAGTTTAAGGAATCCTGGACAACAACACAAACGATATGTACTAGAATATACCTTGCAGAATCGAATCGAAGCGAAGGAGATTCAAACTACGGATAAGAGTGAAAATCGGCTGAGACGTTACTAGTGTGAAAAGCAGTGGATTTCTAAGATGAGGATAGAAGTATGTTAAGCCCGTTCATTCCTAACATAAGGAGCACCAAAAACCTACTAGGTTTTAATTTTCTAGTGTTGACTGCTTATTATGGAAGGTCAGACCCTATGATGCATCTGGAATGATACACTGGACACATTGATGTACCGAGGGTAACCGAGAGGCTAATGGTGAAGTTCTTGTCATTGTATTTAATGGATCTGTCTACTTTCTGGTTTAGGCAGCTAAACGACAGATCAAATAGTACTTGGAACAAACTTGTTGATGGTTCATGGGATAGCTCTGAGTCCATATTTCTAGTCAAAAAATGTATGTACGATGATCAAATAAAGGCAAGGAGAAACTTTGAGAAGTTTCTTAGAAGTGCTCCAGTGGCACCTGTGGATAAGCCGGAACCATTAGTGTTGTTGACGGTGACCGTACCTAGAGTGGCCGATGATTCCAAATTCAAAACTAGTCTAGAAAGAGAACCCATAGGATATTGATGAGTTTTAATATGAAGATGATAGATACATGCATCAAGAAGAAGCTTGAGCAGAAAGGAAGGCAGAAGTCAATGATATTATAGATGAGGAAGCACTTGAAGTGATTTTCAACCCCAAAAATGGGAAGAAAAATATCAAAATTGAGTAGGAGGGCTCGAGAATAAGCAAGAAGGGGTCAATGTATCCTACATATAAAAAACCAAATGAATTAATGAAAGGATAAATTTGGATACTACGGGTTGATCCCATACAGAAAGCTGAATCTAAGTGAGCCAACAGATAAAGAAACAAGGATAGAGAAATATTATATGTTCCACGAGTAGGATGAGGATACATGTAACGTCCCAGATTTTTAGCGATTTAATAATTAATTTATTCAATTATTTTAATATATTGGTTTGATAATTTAAATGGCTAGAATTCGTATATTTTATATATTTAGATAATATTAACAATGGAATAATAAACTTAATTTGCGAAATTGTCGGAAATCGCTGAATTGGCAATATTGAGTGAATTGAAAAAGATGTAATTAGGTTAGAATAGAATCATAATAAGGAACTTATTTATAAATGACATTTAAATATATTAATTATAATATAACTATAATCGAGCTCGTAACTTCACGGCTATTCGTAATTTAATGTTTTGAACTTTAAATGAATATACATGATTTGTTATAAGTTGGATTTTTTCGAAACAAGAAACGTTGGAATCTGTTGAATTATATATTTCTAATGGAAGTGAAAATTTGAGATTTCGTCTTATAGATTGTAAGTTATGCCCAAATCAAATTTTCAGAAGGTCGCTATGGAATCGTTTATAAACCATAACGATTTGTTAAATTATAATAATATAATTATTTCGAATTTGGATAAGATTTTTAAGACGTACTGTTAATTTAAATTCAAATTTTTTCCATAATTTTTAAGCACCTTTTTGTTTAATGTATTTTATAACTTATATCAACGTTTTGGAACTTCACAGAATAAGCTACCTTGTATATTTTATTACATTTTTAGGATCTTGATACATTGCTTGTTACAACAGTATTTTTATTTTTGTCTATAACGGTCCGTATAATAAATTAAATTTTGTGTAAACGAAGACTGTAAAACTTCACTTTGAAAAATAATACATATACACACTCCTTGTCACGTACATATGTAACATAGTTGAAGTGAAATTTCATAAAGCCTACCTACGAAGCTAATTCAGAAAATGTACATATTCTTTCCCTATAGCTATTTTTTGAAAATCTAACCTATCTCCTCCCATCAATGACCTGCCATGTTTCATCTAATCCCTCAGCTACCCTAATCTAAAACTACCCAGCCTATCTAAGTCCTATTCTTCCTTCACAGTGAAGCCATTAGTGAAATGAAACCATGAAAATGTTTTTTGAAAAATCAAATCAAAGTTTTTCTACCAACCTACCTATGGTATACAGTACCATATTACTTGGTCACTACGGTTACGTAACCCTATAAATATACGGGGAGTTGTTTTCTTCTTAGGGCTTCAGGAAATTTCATGCCGAAGCTTTTTAATGGTTTAAGGAATAAAAATATATAATCAAATACTCATATAAAAAATCCAGAAATCATGTCACTTATATATTTGAAACATAGATGAGCACGAGCTTCAATTCTGTACTTGTTTGGTAGGGGCGCGCTAATTTTCAATTTGCTAAGTTTGCTCATGCATGCATAGGGCTAGATAATGCAGATATTTGGGGTGGAGTTAGGGTAAATGGAGCTCTGATTATTGTTAGTGATGGAATAGGGCTTCTATTTGGGGTCCTTGGTGAAATGCTGGACACAAAGTGGTTGTAGGTCGTTCATGGGTGTTGTGCGTGAGGTGCAGGTCGCGACCAGAAAGGGGAGCGCAAGTTGAAGTTGGTGGTACGAGGGAAGTTGCATTAGCAAGGAGAAAAACATTGGTGAAGGTTTCAGGTGGATGGGTAGTGTGTGGTGATCGTTAGCAAGAGAGGATAGGTCTGAATGGGTTCGGTAGCTTGCGAGGATTGAAACTGGAAGAAGAAGCTTCAGTATTGGTCGTGGGTTTTAAAAAGATGAAGATGGGTTGAATATATATATATATGATTAGGCCCAATTTTTTTAATTTAATTAAGTTTAAATTTAATTTAATAACGTATAGACTTGTGAATGATATATCTTCCTCAATCCAAATTCAATGAAAGAGGATCCATTGGGATCGTATGATCGTAGGTTACAACATGAAACTGGTTTGGAGGTATTTGGAGCTCATTTGAATTTATGGCAAAATTAAACGTTTGATTTAATCAACTAACGGTAATCGCTTTTAACGACCATGGTGAGTAAACTCACTAACTCTGTCCAGTTTATAAATTTTTAAATGTATTCTAATAATGTTAAATGATGATTGGATGATGCATGATGGTTGTTGGGATGAATTGCTAATTAATTGGTTGAAATAATATATATAGTTATATATATATAAGTCGTTAGTTGGAAACTGATTACATTATTATATTGATCTGAAACGGGTATTATTTATACTGATTAACATGTATGGATACAGGGAAATAGGTTAGAGAAATCCTATTGGATTCCTCAACAATTATATTGTTGTTTTTCATATATTGCATTATGTGATGCGACAAATAATCTGTGGTTGATTATTGTATGTTTGGGAAGTTTGAATAACATTGACCCTGAAATAATTGGTATTTAAGTACCGCAAAATATATTCGAATACATTGGAAAAAATTTAGGGTTTTGAAAAGGAAAAATCTATTTTAAAATAGAAATTGAAATTCGATTGTCTAAAATATAATTACTTGTTTAATTATATAAAACAAGTAGTTAGGTATATAAACGATATTTATAAATAGGATGAAATAATTGTTATTAAATAAATTTGAAACATAAATTCAAGAATGAACTAAAAAGAAATTTTTTAAATGTTGGAAGTGATAAACTCAAAAGTGAATTTAGAAATCGGGTTGACCTGAAACGGTGAGTTTATTCCGATGTTCGGAACATTAATCGAATATAAATTGTTCGAAAGAGAGTTATACGTTGAAATTCGATTATGTCGAATTCAGTAAGTACTACCTACTTTCCAATTTTTAATCAAGATTATTTATTTATTTATTTTATTATCAAATAAAACTTATATTTTAAAGCTAAACATTTCGGAAGTAGAGATTATAATGCTATCATTAAAATTGATGTTTTCTGTAAAAGAAGTGGATTCGTAAACGAAATCTTAGAGTTTTTTAAGAGACGATTTGATAAGAAATTATGAAACAAAGTTAAGGAAATTAGAAACTACTGGAGATTAGTCAAGTTGAATGGCTTCCTCAGTATTGACCTGATGTTAGTTTCGGCTTTGGGGTTGATACTTAGGGAGTTGTTATCCTACTAGTTTACGGTAGGAACTAATGAGTGTAGAAGAGTAATGATGCTTGAAACGAAATGGAAATATTTTCCGATGTTAATAAGAAATGGAAATGTTTTTTGATGTTGATAAGAATTATTTTCTGAAATATAGAAAATAAATGGAAACGTTTTTCAAGAATCGTGAGAGGCTAAACGAGTTAGAGAAATATTTTGGTTAAAGATATTAAAGGGAATTTGAGAAACGAATAAATTATTGATAATATAATTTAAAGGAGCTCAGTGTTGATGGATGGTTGATCAATATAATTTCCACTTGGAAATAAGATCGTTGGTTGTATGGATGTTTACCTTTGATAGTTAAATAACCGACTATCAAATTTTTTGACCATTTTTCTGTTGTCAATACGGAGAAACCGAGATCAGGTTTTTTTCTGAAAAACCACTCCATATGTGCATTAGCGTTGTGAATCAAATATGATGTAGATAATAGAAGACGGAGTTTATGCAAGGGATATTCTGGCGATCCTACGTAGAAATTGCCTAAGATGGATTTACAGAATAGTGTCTTTGGTTTGTTCAATCCTTGGACAACTTGTACGGACGAATGTTTGATAGAGTATACCTAATAGATCACGTAACTTGATCTCTTCAAACATATTTACGTTTGGTAGTAGAGGAATTCGTTTCTTTTAGCTTTCTGCCCATGGTATTTTTGGGGAAATCAATTTGTGATTTGGAAGGTATAGCGATGTGGCATTCAAAGTGAATGAAGGTGTGATCTTTTAAAAGATACGTTATGACCTCAAGCCTCATCAACCGAGAAATGACAAAAATCAGGCAAGTAGCATGGCTAAGTGGGTCGCTCCAAATTAGGGTATATTATCACCATCTAGAGAATATTCATTTTTGTTCTTCTTTCGCTTCTGTATCTCTTGGGAACGGTTATGTTGGTATACCAACCGCAAGGTGATAACTTATTTGGAACATTCAAGCGAAATGAATGGCCGGTCATGTGTGGCCGAGTTGCAAGATGTTCTTGTTGAACTCCAGTGTATCCCCTCTAGAGTACACTGATCGGAAGGTGGTTCCGTACTATCTCATAGTTGGAAATCAAGTACCTAATAAGAGCCCATGGTTTTGATTGTATATTATGTATGTTGAGCGTAAGATTCAACAGTTATGCTAGATTGTTATTTACTTAATTTGAACACTATTATAATATCAGAAAAGTATTGATTTTAGAAAAATGTTTTGGGTTATTGTAAGGTAAACACAATCCATATTTATGTGTGGATCGGTCTTACAATTTTCCTTTATTTTGAAAAGGATTTTAAAAAAATTTAAACCAAATGATTGGAGTTTACTCACACCAGTCCTATGATTGACCCCGAGTTTATTTAGTTTTGTTTTACCCTAAACTCTTGGGTGCCCAAATTTGTATGGGGAGTCAAGTAGTCTGGATTTTTCAGATATACTTGGAGGAGCTTGGAGCACGAGGCTTCAACATTAGATATATAGAGTTTATTTCCGTTGTGATGCTATGTGTTGTACTCTGAAATGGTATGTATATACAGTTATAAGTCTGTATTTCAAAAATTGTTATATAATATATTTTATTCGTTCCGCTAAGAGATTCGTGTTCACTCTGATTCTTTTCTGTGTGATCTTCTTCTTCTATTTTAACTTTCTTTCTTTCCATTTCTCACCTACTAACTTCTTTCTATTAATGATTTGGTATTTCCGGTGCTCGAATAGTTGACATTGTGTTTTGTGTCGATTTTCGGGGTTGAAAATCCCTGGGTCGTTATAGTGGTATCAGAACGAAGTTTAGTGATTACCTTAGCTCTGTGTCATGACTCAATAGAGTTGGGGTTAGTAATACCCTAGATTTAGTTGAGTGTATATATACGAGAGAGCGTATTTGTAGATTGTATAAAAATGGTTTTATAATGTGGAGATTTATTGGTTGAGTGGCTTATGAATTCTGGTCGACGGTGGGGCAACACAATGTCGATAGAGGTTTCTAAACACTCGAATACAATGAATCGACACATTATGTTCTGAAAAAGGGTAAATGAAATAATTTTACCCAAAATATGTTTTGATATTAAAGAAGTATATGTATCAGAATTATTATAATATATTGGATGCGTTAGTTGTTATTATAATCAAACAAGATTATAATTAAGATGGATATAAATAACCAATCAGAATTCGTATAAGTGTAATATATAAAATCAAATGAACGACATCTGAATTTAAAACAGATTTTGGATTAAAATCCTAGAAACTTGGAAAAGTGTGTGAAATCGAATTTTTGATAAAATATACGGAAATTTTAAAATCCTGGGGGAATTTGGAAATGTTTTCCAAGTATTTCAAAGAATATTTTGAAATAATTCTAAAATGTAATTAAATGAATTTTTAAAGTGATATAGTATTGAACTCACTTCGGTGGCAGGAAATTAATACTGGTGATGAACAATGACATCACCAGTGTTCATTTTCGAGTTTCTAAGTGATGGATTACTACCAAATATTTTGTTTTTGAATTGGTTTGAAAAAACAAGTTATTTTAAACCTTGGAAAGGAATATTTGATTTAGAGAAAAGCAAAGTCGTTTAAAACTCCCAGGAAGAGATTGTTTTAAAAACAAGTATACATAATGGATTTGTAATGATGGAAGTAAGAGTTAACTTAAGTAAGTTAAATATAATGTGCAGAAGAAAATAGAAATTTAACTGAAACTAGTTAAGTGGAAATTAAATTGGATGAAAATGATATTGAAATAAAACTTAGATTTGAGTTATGAGATGAAGATACTGATTAATTAGTTAATAAAATATGTGAATGAAATTTAACATGGTTAAGTATATTGGATTGATAAGTTAAGGGTATGGAATCGAGAATGGAACTTAAGTTGAGAATGGAATTTGGCTTGGGCATAAGAAATTGATTAGACTTGAGGTTAAGTTGATTGGAGATCAATTGAGAATGCATGGGCGTATGTTGAATTGATAGCAAATGGAAGAGACAGAGTCGAATGCTCAACAAAAAGGTACAAGTTTATATTATTTGAGGATGAGATTTGTGAGCTTGCTTGCCAAGCAGTTTGGTTGTTTGATTTTCATTTGGATTAGAGAAGGCCTAGAGAGGCGAGTTGTAGTCGTACCGATTGAGCTGTGCAAAGGAGATGCTGGCGAAATTTTTCGAGAATTTCAGATGTCAGAAAATTTTCAGAATTTATGAAAATTTTCGTTAGTAAGAATGAATTATTATTTTAATTATAATTAGTTGGTTTAGCTAAAACTAAAATTAAGATGCAAAATAAGTGATTTTTAACCTAGTTAATAGGATTTTTAGAACTTTTCCCATCTTAGTAATTTCGGGGACGAGATTCTTTTAAGGGCGAAGGAATGTAACATCCTAGATTTTAGCGATTTAATAATTAATTGATTTAATTATTTTAATATATTGGTTTGATAATTTAAATGGTTGGAATTCTATATTTTGAATATATAAATAATATAAATAGTGTAATAATAAATTTAATTTACAAAATAGTCGGAAATAGCTGAATTGGCAATATTGAATGAATTGAAAAAGATGTAATTCAGTTAGAATCAAATTATAATAAAAAACTTAATTATAAATGACAATTAAACGTATTAATTATAATATAATTACAATCGAGCTTGTAACGTCGCGATAGTTCGTAATTTAATGTTTTGAACTTTAAATGAATATATAAGATTCGTTATAAGCCGGATTTCTTCGAAACAGAAATGTTGGAATTTGTTGATTTATATTTTTCAAATGGAAGTGGAAATTGAGATTTCATCTTATAAGTTGTAAGTTGTGTCCAAATCGAATTTTCAGAAGGTCGTTATGGAATCATTTATAAACCATAATGATTTATTTAATTATAAAAACATAATCATTTTGAATTTGGATAAGATTTTTAAGACGTATTGTTAATTTAAATTATAGATTTTTTCCGTAATTTCTAATTTGGAAAATAAGCAACTTTTTGTTTAATATATTTTATACCTTATATCTGCGTTTTGGAACTTCACAGAATAAGTTATCTTGTCTATTTTATTATATTTTTAGGATCGTGACACATTGCTCATTACAATGATATTTTTATTTTTGTCTATAACGGTCTGCATAACAAATGAAATTTTGTGTAATAGAGATCGTAAAACTTCACTTTGAAAAATAATATATATACAAACACACACACACACACACACTCTTTATCGCATACATATGTAGTATAGTTAAATTGAAAATTCATAAAGCCTGCCTTCCAAGCTAATTTAGCAAATGTACATATTCTTTTCCCCGCAGTTGTATTTTGAAAATATAACCCATCTCCTCCCATAAATGACCTACCATGTTTCATCTAATCCCTCAGCTACCCTAGTCTAAAACTACCCAGCATGTCTAAGTCCTATTCTTCCTTCACAGTGAAGCCAGTGAAAAGTAACCATGAAAACGGTTTTCAAAAAATCAAACCAAAGTTTTCATACCGACCTACCTAGGGTATACAATACCCTGTTACTTGGTAGAATGGGTACATAGCCCTATAAATAAACGGGAAGTTGTTTTCTTCTTAGGGCTTCAGAAAATTTCATGTCGAAGCTTTTTAATGGTTTAAGGAATAAAAATATATAATCAAATACTCAAATTAAAAAAAATCCATAAATCATGTCACTTATATATTTGAAACATAGATGAACACGAGCTTCAATTCTGTACTTGTTTGGTAGGGGCGTGTTAATTTTCAGTTTGTTGGGTTCGCTCCTGCATGCATAGCGATGGATAATGCGGATATTTCGGGTGGAGTTAGGATTAATGGAGCTCCGGTTATTGTTGGTGATGGAATAGGGATTCTATTTGGGGTTCTTGGTGAAATTATGGACATAAATGGTCGCAGGTTGTTCGTGGGTGTTGTACATGAGGCACAAGTCGTGGTCAAAAAGGGAAGCACGAGTTGAAGCTGGTGGTGCAAGGGAAGTTGCACTCGCGAGGAGAAAAATGTTGGTGAAGGTTTCAGGTGGATGGGTAGTGTTTGGTGATCGTTAGGAAGAAAGGATAGGTCTGAGGATTGAAACTGGAAGAAGAAGCTTCAGTATCGGTCGTGGGTTTAAAAACATGGGATGGGACGAATATATATGGTGAGGCCCAGTTTTTTTTAATTTAATCAAGTTTAAATTTAATTTAATAACATATAAAATTGTGAATGATATTTCTCCCTCATACGTTATCCAAATTCAATAAAACAAGATTTGATGGGATCGTATGATCATAGGCTACAATATGAAACTGCTTTGGAGGCATTTAAAGCTCGTTTGAATTTTAAGCGAAATTAAATGTTTGATTTAACCAAGTGACGTTAATCGTTAAACAATTAACAATCAAGGGGAGTAAACTCAATAACTCTGTCCAGTTTATAAATTTTACAAACGTATTCTTGTTAAATGATGATTGGATGATGTGTGATAGTTGTTTGGATTAATTGCTAATTAATTGTTTGAAGTAATATATACAGTTATAAATATATAAGTCGTTTGTTGAATATTGATTATATTATTATATTGAACTGAAATTGGTATTATTTATATTGATTAATGTTAATGATATTTTTCGTCAACACCAGAGACAGGTCAATGGGAATGGACCTAAGGGAAAAATAGGTTATTTAGCCTTTGTAAATTTGGATTAGTTCACCGTTCCTAGGTATCAAGGTCTGGAATCTGAAAGAATAGGTTACTCTTCCCTCGATGGGGTGAGTATCACGCTTAAGCGATTGAAGGACCAACAGTTGCCTTGGGGATAAGGATTACTAAATATAACCCTTGATAAAGGACTTAACAGGTGGTAGGAAGGAGTTTTTCCCTAAGCTCGCTGAAAGGCCTAAGCTTGTAGGAAGGGTCTAAGCTTGTAGAAAGGGTTTAAGCTTGTAAAAAGGGGTATTTTACCTGATTTGTTGAAAGGTCTAAGAAAGGACTCATGTGCATGTAAGAAACAAACAGTAAGCTAAATCAACAATAACTAAGAAATAGCAGGATAATCTCGAGAAATACCCAAATCAATCTAAGAATTAGGGTTTATTCTATAAGGAAATAGTACAAGAATAAGAATGAGAAAATTCCGTCCACAAAATGAGACCCCTGGGGTCTTATTTATAGATAATTCGGGGCCCCTTCTGCTATTGGGCCATTGGTCCTGCAAGAGCCTTTGTCGGCCTCTTTTCTCTTTGGTCTCGGATGTTTGGCTTTCGGATGCTTTTGTGGTGCTGATTATAGCCTCCAAAGTGAGGATCCTGGTTAATTGGGGCTTCACTGAGATTTAGATGATCTTGTGAATGTAGTAGCTTTGTGGCGGTATTTGAGCTTCTGGCTGTATGCTTTCAGTTGTAAGCCTCTGGATGTAGGCTTCCACTTTTCCCGTGAACACATAGAAGAGCTTGCCCTCATGATGTATGTAGATAACCGCCGGTTCAGAACCCCTGTCGGTGTCTGTGCTGAGTAGACTAGTATGGATAGCTTGTATCCTTTCTAGGGTTCCGGTTTACCTCCCGAGGGAGTTTCCGGATATAGCCTGTTCTTTTGGAAGTTTTCTTCGGCGATCTGTCTGTTGTATGTCAATATAACCTTTCGGTGTTTTGTGCAGTAGATACTTTGGAAGCCTTTTCCGGATAATCTCTATGTGCTTTTGGCTTAATACTCTTGATTCCTTCGCCTTTCGGTGTATCGGTATTAAGCAGGTTAATGCCAACAGCCCTTTCGTCCATCTGGGTCTCAATTAGTGGAGCTCTTTCCTCCTTCTTTCTTAGCTTTCGGGTTGGAGGACCTTTCGCTATAGAATCCTCCTGCCGGATTAACTCTGTTGGGTCCCTTGTCAGATAGGCTTTGTCGGATTGATTCTATTGGAACTCCGTAGCTTTTGAATTCCCTTTTAGTGTTTGACTCTGGTTTTCTCAGGAATTCCTATGTGCTTGCAGTTGCTTGATACCCCTTCACCGTCAACTTGTTTCAGAGTTAACTTTGGTAGTAACACTCCCACCTAGTGAAGGGGTATTTTCGACTTTCCAAGTCAAACTTTTTGTCTTTTTCAAAGTGTCATGTCTGAGTCTTTTAATCTTCATTGATAGGAAGCGTTGATTGGTCTTTGCCTGTACGGTCCAGATTGTCCTCGAAATCTGAATACAAACTCTTCTTTTCCTTTATTTTCGCCTTTCACCTGCAAATCAAATTCTCGAACAAGATCACCACTTCTCTTAAAAGCTACTCGAATTTTCTTTTAGAAAATTAAAGCTCAATTCTTTATAAGTATTTTTACTCTTACTATAAGTCGTAATCTTAATCATGTATCAACATTGACGGGGAAGTCGATTAGGATTATGCTAATCACAAGATAGGTTTAGGCAATAACAGTATTTTTCATCATGATTAATACTCAATATGAGTGACCATCTTTTTCATAGATTACCCTATTTAGGTAATGTGACACGCATAACAAGATACACAAGAGGAAAGCAACTTTTTCACTAATTAAGATCCTGTGCCATCGACATGAAATGATTTCAACACAATTAGGGCTAATCCATTCCTCCCGCTTATGCTTTGCCTAAGTTTTTAGGTGATGACGTTGAACTATCTGATTTCGACGTAATTCCCATTGAGATATAAATGATGTTAAGACATCTGTCCCTTGTCTCTAACAACTTAGCTATCCACTAATGAGAGTACATTATGTATTATCTTTGTGTATTCAATTTCTGGGCTCGTTTATGACAAGTCGAATTTTATGTAAACAAGATATAATGATACCCAACCTATTCATAAGTGTTATGCATGCATTCATGTAAGAAGTATGCATACTAATGACATTTTGATTAAATGATGTCACCTAGCACAACCATGTCTAGTAAAGTCCTGCTAAGGCGAAGACCAGGGATTCTAAGACTTCGCGTGCTAAGAAAGAATTCGTTCCAAGTCCGTACTTAATCACTTCCCCAATTTCAGTGAATACTATATTAGATAGTTTTGGAATATCGGGAATTGATGCCATCGTAGCATCTTCCCCAAATTTCCTCAAAAACCCCCAAAAGGGTATTTTGTGTATTCAGCAATCCATATTTGGCACGAAGGCTTTCTTCCTTTCCCACCCTTCTTATACAGGCTTTTATTTGATTTTAGAGTTGGTCCTATTCAACTCTCGCCCAACACATATACAACTCTCTTATGCCTGGAAGCTCTAGTGCTTGCATCAGGTCAGGATTCTTTAATACCTAAACTCATTCGTCATATGGTTCGATTTTCTAAAAGCTAAGAGTCGCCGATATGGAGGGCTAACCCCATAAGGAAGCTGATTAGCGATGGCATTAGAAAAACTAGGTCATGGGAAGATCAAATTTTTATCGTTAAATGCCCTCCTGGTATATCAAGAAAATTTGTTGATTATAGTATACCTCTTGTTTTAGAAGGAAACTATTTTCTATTTATGGCTCACGCTTATATGCATCTTTCTTTTATCACATAGCCCCCTTCTAAAGATATGACCTTTTTGCCGGAGGAAGTCCGTGTTGTTGAGGCTATTTTCAAGGCACCAGTGGAGCATATGTGCTGGTCAATTATTTTAACTGCTGGCAAGCTCCATCAATATGGCTTGATCTCCCACGGAAGAAGATACTAGGGCAACCCCTCATCCAAATTTCTGGCCCTAAAGGATTGTCGATGAATTCTAGCTCGTTCACTGCAGGTTCTCTCATTTGTCCAGGTGATTTGGATGAGATCATATTTTTGATTCAACAACGTTCGTCATTCTTTCTCCCGTTTCCTTATTATTATTTTTTCCGATTCAACTCTCCTTTGTTTAGTATCTTCAGCTTCTTAGGATGCAACTGCTTTCGAAGCTCATAACCAGTCCAATGCCCGAGCTATAAAGAGGCTTTCTCGTACCAACATCAAATCACCTTCAAAGAAGTCCAAGCATGATAAGCCAGTTAACCTTTCAGAAGAAATGTCTGTTGCCCAAAAAACAAGGTAGACCACTGATCCTGCTACTACAAATGATGATCAGGTTATTGATGTTAATGCCTCTCCTGATGTTTTTCCGAAAGGTAAGTCCATAAGTAGCCCTGTCCTTTCCGACACTTTTGTTGAATTAGGCAGGGAAAGGCATGGTCTCTCGGTGCCTTCCTTTTCTTAGCCGTCTATCTCTCCTATACCTCCTCCGCCGATCTCAGATTTCGACAGGCTTATGGGTCTTTCTCTCGCATCTCCTGAAGTCACTAGTATTTATCTGACCTCTTTACCCTTGGATTCAGAATATTTCCATCGACAACAGATCAAAGATCAACTTCCGGTATTGACTTATCGTCTCTAATTCTTTTTGTTTTTACATTGTTTCTATAGGAGACTCAACCTATTTCTTTTCCTTAGATGATGAAGACTTGGTATGCATCCATAAGGATAGCATCATCTTCAGTGGAGGAGGTTAATGCACTAAAAGAAGAAAACAGGGTGCTGGAGGATAAGGTTAATATTTTGTTCGGGAGAAGGTGGAGAGCGACAAGGAACGTGATGAGTTGACGAGCCAGCTGGAAAAGGCCAAAGGTGTATTGGCAAAGTAATTTGAAGATTTTAAAGAAGAAAAATCAGGGATGGAGGTTGATCATGCTACTGAGTTGGACAGATTGAACACCCAGCTCTCTACTGCAAAAAGAATAATTTATGAGGCCAGTGACAGAATTTCTAATTTCTTGAAAGTCCATCTTAATAATATAGTTATGGAATACTATGAGGATGCTTTCATCCTGGCCTTTTCCAATAATTATAAGAGGCTTTCGGAATTTGATTTTTCTTGAATTGAACCCTCCGTCCAAGGTAGAGCTTTAGAGAAAATCGAGCAGGTGAGGCGAGAACATAAGGTTCCTTCGATGGACAAGATAAATCATGCATCCCTCTTATTTGTTGAAGATTTTTCAGAGGACTATGAGGAAGAGGTGGAGGAGGAAACAATAGCGGAAGGGGAAACAGACGAGGACATGGGCCTGCAAGGTAGATATGAAAAGGGTGACGTGATATCCTCTTCATCAACGAGGGGTTACCTAATAATGGAAGGAATATTACTGGTTTTCCGAGCATTTCACTTACCAAGAGTCCAACAGCACCACCCTCCAAAGTGTATGGCTCTCTGGATTCTAAGAATAATGAGGGCTTTGACTGGTCTGATGTTGATGTTACTCAGGTACGGCTTTCACTCTCGAAATATTTTCCTCCTTGAATTTTGTTAATAACCAATCTTTTCATGTTGTGGCAGTTCTCTGCTTCCCCATAGATGTAAGCCACAGTATCGCTTTAGACTCTGTGTTTGAAACTGTGGAGAATTTTTCAAGTAATTTGTCCTATAAAAAACTATCTACCAGGGGGTTACAAGTATTATTGTATGAAATATTTTTAATTTATTTGAAAATAGTGTTGACCTTATGACATTTGGTGGTTTGTGATGTTGTATTAATATGTCAGTGTGGACATTATGCATATGTGTGTATGAATCGATAAAGGTTATCTGGTCATCTTTGCTTGGAACACATGGTGTTTTTAGTGTATATTTTATGTTTTACGTATTTCGATATCTCATCTTATCCATGAGTAGAGGACCAATTCCAGGCCCCTCCTTCACGATTTAGAGAAGAAACTTTGAACATTGTTGGCTGCAAAGACATTTTTGAGAGTGCTTCTCTTCCGGGCTATAAAAGGATGTATTATCTTCAAAAAGATAGTTGTCACAAATCTCAAGGAACAGGTGTCTCATTTGGAAGAACAGGTGTCTCATTTGGAAAAACAACTGAAGGAGAAAGATGAAAATATTTATAATTTGCAACGTAAGTGAACTCTAAGAGTTCAGATGTGGAGGTAGGTAGTCTATACCAACAAATTGGAGAATGAACTAAAGAAAGCTAAGGAGAATTGCGCTTCCTTGAAATTTGCTTTATAAAATTCCAACTTGGAATGATGGATTTTTCTCATATGTTTGTAATGTAAATTCTTTTAAAACAACAATTGTGCTTGTGTAATGGTTTATGTCGTGAACTCTAGTGGGCATGCCTTGTTACTATGTGATTTATTAGATGTACTACGTTTATCGGAAACAATGTCACCACAACACATGGTGTTTGTAATGATAGAGGACCTATTCATGTTAAATTTTAGTAAAAGACTTCCTCATATAACATGAATTTTAGGGAACATTCCCACTGTAAGATTTCCAGGAAAAAAGAGTAACCCTAGTTATAAGACTTTATTAGACACATTTGGGATTTTTTTCTAGTCCTTCTCCGAACTGATGTTTTAATGTGATGCTATTTGTAACGAACCGGGATTTTCGACCTAGAAAATTGCATAAAAACCATGTCGAATATTTAGGCATCAAACATTCCCGATCATTAATAGAAAGAAGTTAGAGGTTGAGAATAGATAAGATAGAAAATTAGAATAGAAGAAGGAGAAGAACATAACAATAGAATCAGAGTAACATGAATCTCACAGAGGAACGAATAAATATATTTTACAACATAACTTTGAAATAAAACCAGTACTTGTAATACATACCATTATCACAGTACCACATATAAAATCACTGCGGAAATAAACTCTACATATATCTAATGTTGAAGCTGCCTACTCCAAACTCCTCAAGTATCTGTAAAATCCTGACTACTTGACTGCCCGTACAAAATTGGGCACCCAAGAGTTTAGAGAAAATAAAACAAAATAAACTCCGGGTCATTCATGGGACTGGTATGAGTAAACAATTTAAAACAGTGGAGAAAATAAACGATATCTCATAAGACCAAGCCGTATAACACGGAATGGGATTTTCCCTTATGAGAATCCAAAACACTTGATTTAAGATTACAAAATCCTTTGGCAAGAATGATAATCTTCATATCAGATCTCTTTTGATATTATAATAGTGTCTATCAACCACAACTATATAATCATCTAGCAGAACGCTTTCATCTCACGTTCCACATAGATAATATGTAATTTAAAAT
Source organism: Allium sativum (assembly GCA_030737875.1). Taxonomy (NCBI): domain Eukaryota; kingdom Viridiplantae; phylum Streptophyta; class Magnoliopsida; order Asparagales; family Amaryllidaceae; genus Allium; species Allium sativum. The sequence goes on along the minus strand of CM060910.1, from coordinate 61,430,123 downwards.
TCGTGGGTGCTTATTAGGTAATGGATTCCAACTGGCAAGGTATGGGACCACCTTCCGACAATGTATCTCTAGAGAAGAGTACACCGGGTTCAACAAAAACATCTTGTAATCCAGGCTAAACATGATCGGTCACTCATTTCGCTTGAGTGTACCGAATGTATTATCACCATCGGTTGGGATCAGCAACCGTTTCCCAAAAGGGACAACATCGAATTAGATTATAGAAGTAAATGGAATTTCTTTAGATCAGGTGACAATATACCCTAATTGGCAGCTAACCACTTAGCCATGTGACCTACCCGATTTTATACCATTTCCTGAATGTGAGGCTTGAGGTCATAACATACAGATCACGCCTTTATTCACTTTGAATGTCACATCGTCATACCCGCCAAATCGCAAATTGGTTTCTCCAAAAATACCACGGGTATACAACTAAGAGAAATGAATTCCTCCGCCACCAAACGTAAATACGTTTGAAGAGATCAACTTACGCGATATATTAAATATACTCTGTCAGACATTCTTGCATACAAGTTGTCCTGGGATTGGACAAACCGAAGGCACAATTTTGTAAATCCATCTTAGGCAATTTCTACATAGGATTTCCAGAACAGCCCTTGCATAAACTCCATTTTCAATTATCTTCATCATATTCGATTTACAACACTAATGCCCATACGGAGTGGTTTTCAGATAATAAATCTGATCCCGGACTCTTCGTATTGACGACAGAAAAATGGTCAAAACTTTGATAGTCAGTTATTTAACTATCAGAGGAAAACATCCATACACACAATGATCTCATTTCCAAATGGAAATTTTATAGATCAATCATAAATCAATATTCTTCACTTTAAATTAATTTATCATTAATTTATTCGTTTCCCCATTTTCCCTTTCCATATATTCATACATTCTTATTTTCTAAATTTAGAAAATATACGTTACTAACATTGGAAAACATTTCCATTCCTTAGTCACGCATCACTATCCTCCCACACCATCAGTCTCTAACTGTAAAATCATAAGAGAACAATTCCCTGAATATCAACCCCGAAGGTCGAAACCAACATCAGATCAATACCCTGAAAGCTTCAACATAACTAATCTCCAGTCAATTTCTAATTTCCTTAACTCTGTTTCTTAACTTATTATCAAATCATTGCTTATGCAATGCTCGGATTCGGTTTACGTTTCCACTTCTTTTATAAAAACATTGGTTATAACGATACCATTATAATCCCTACTCTCGAAATATCTAACTTCAAATTTAACTTTTATTCATGAATTTGAATAAATAATAATTAATATATTTATTATATAAATAATCTTGGTTTAAAAACTGGAAAGTAAATAGTACTTTCCTACGTTCGATATAGTCGAAATCTAATACACAATTTTCTCTCGAAAGATCTCTATTCGAGAACTCTCCTATGAATAATCGCTAGTCGATTAACTCTATTCGAATAACTTATACTCATTTAACTCTCTTCGAATAACTTATATTCGATTAATTCTGTTCGAATAACTTATATTCGATTAACTCTCTTCTAATAACATATATTCGATTAACTCTCTTCTAATAACATATATTCGATTAACTCTCTTCGAATAAATTGTATTCAATTAGCTCTCTTCGAATAACATTTATTCGATTACCTCTCTTTGAATAAATTATATTTGATTAACTCTCTTCGAATAAATTATATTCGATTAGCTCTCTTCGAATAAGTTGTATTTGATTAACTCTCTTTGAATAACATATATTCGATTACCTCTCTTCTAATAAATTATATTCGATTAACTCACTTCAAATAATTTATATTCGATTACCTCTCTTCAAATAAGTTATATTCGATTAACTCTCTTCAAATAAGTTATATTCGATTAACTCTCTTCGAATAAGTTATATTCGATTAGCTCTCTTCAAATAAGTTATATTCGATTAACTCTCTTCGAATAAATTATATTCGATTAACCTTCTTTTTAAATTCCTATTCCAAAACCCTATTTCCTTTATAAGTATTTTATTTGAAAAATATTTACTTCAATCCCTTATTCACATCGAAGGTGAATAATATTTCCTTTATATAATCAACTCAGTTTGATTTCGTATTTTAAAAATAATCTCACGTTTCCAAATTCTATTTAATCTCTATTTATTGAATTATTCATACAAGACCTCATTTTATTTTCAACACTTATAATCTCAATTAAAATTTTCTTTAAAACTTCTACATTCACATTCTATTTCAAATATCGGTGTTGAAACTGATTTTACTTCTCTATATAAATTCAGATTTATATATTACATTTATCAAATGATAAATATTTTACTTAATTTATAAAACATTATTATAAATTTATCTTCTCAAATTATCTGTTAAAATAGGTTCTATTTAAAATCTACTTTAAATCCATATCTCATAATTCTTTTATATCTATTTCCCAAAATTTTCCCTTTTATAGATCTATTTATTTCCCAAATAATTCCTTTTATAAATCAATTTATTTCTCAAATAATTGCTTTTATAAATTCTATTTATTAAATATTATATTTTCAATATACACTTTGAAAATTTCCTTTTTACATTTCAGTACTTCTTATAGTATTTAAAATACCAAATAACAAGACCAGTGTCATCATAATTAATCACATATTATATATCACATCATATATCACAATACATGAAAAAAACAGTTTTATAAATATTAAGAAATCTAGTTGGATTCCTCCAACCTATTTCCCTGCATCCACAGATGTTAAACAGTATAAATAACATCAATTTCATTTCTATATAAAATATTCTAATAAAAAAAATCAATACATAATTAACGATTTATATATATGTATATAATTATATCTATATTTTCAACCAACTAATTAGCGGTTCAGCCAAACATTCAACACACAGCAATCAACCACCTTTTATCAATTCTGAAAAATACGTTATAAAAATTTAAACTGGGCAGAGTTAGTGAGATTTACTCACATTGGTCTGTTATTGTTAAATAACGATTATCGGGCATTGATTTGATTCAGGCGTTTAATTTCACCATAGATCCAAACGAGCTCCAATTCACTCCAAACCAGTTCGATTGTGTAGCTCTCGTCCATACGATCCCAATGGATCTTGTTTTGTCCAATTCTGACAATGTACGAGCAAGTTATATATTTTACAAGTTTAGATAAGCATTTACATTATTTAAATCACTTTCTGTATGACCCGAGCTCACCAATCCTAGGCCAAACAACCTCTACCCTTGTTGAACAGTACCATCTCCTTTCTCCAATTAATCCCGTACTCACAGCACATTCTCAAAGCCATTACCGCACCTTCGAGCAGTTCAAACTCCCTCTCTACTCCATCGATCAACCAACCAAGCTCACCACAATCCTTCTCTCCGCAAGCTCTCCTCGATCATCACCAAAAGATCAAACTCCCTCTCTACCCTTGTTTCGCTGGAAAATATGACAACGTGGAATTTGACCAGAGAAATGAAAGTGTTAGGTTTAGAGAATGTAAACGGGTATTTATAGGATAGTTTTATATTTTAATATTCGATTATTATATTTATTTTTATTCCAACGTTATATATATTTGTCATTAAAAATTCCTATGATCACATACAATATCCAAATTCAATAAAAATGGGCATGCAACTACAATTCGACATTACAGACCTAACGAAATTTGTTTCATCAAATTCTGACCCTGTTTGCTTACACAGCGTATTTTTAAAGTCAAATTATCTATTGTTTTTCACATTAAAATTCCGCACGACCACATACTGACTCCAAAAGTTACGAAGATTGAAATCTAACAATAATTTAATATTTCGGATCCAACAAAATTAGTTTCATCGAAAATGGAGATCGTTTGCATAAATAGCTATTTTTAAAGCTCTAAATAAACCCATTAAATATTAATATATTTTAAACAGTTAAATTTAGTATTAATAAATTAATGTTATCATATATATTCACATAGAATATCATATAGCTCCAAAATATTCCTTTCTGAATTTATGACTTGACATTTCAAATCCAGATTAAATCAGTATTCAATTTATATTAAAAATCCTTTTATAATATAAGTAAATAAGGAATTCCATAGCGACTTTTCGAAAATTTGATTTGGACATAACTCACAATCTACCCAACAAAATCTTGATTTTTCTCTTCCATTAAAAAAATATACTTCACCAGCTCCGAACGTTTCTTGTTTCATAGAAATCCAACTTAAAACGGTTTCTGTATATTCATTTAAAGTTCGAATCGCCAAATTACGAACTACCACGCCATTTCGAGCTCGATTATAATTAAAATATAATTTATACGTTTTAATACCGCTTATTATATAGATTCGTTATTATAATTCAATTGTAAACTGAATTAAATCAGTTAAATGATTCAATTCATACAGTATTGCAAATTCTACTATTTCCGACTATTTCAGAAATTAAATATATTATTCTATTATTTATATTAATTAAACATTCAATATTATTTAATTAAACAACCATTTAAATCTCTAAATCACTATTTAAATAATTAAATAAATTAATTATTATACCGTAAAAATACGGGACGTTACATTCTTCCCCCCTTAAAATATTTTCGTCTTCGAAATTGCTAAGGTAGAAAACAAACCCTATTAACTGGGTTAAAAATTATTTGTTTACTTCTTCATTTCATTTTCAATTGAACCAATTTATTTCAATTAAAATATTAATTCATTTCTATTAATAAAAAAATTCAAAAATATTCTGAAAAATTTCTAACACTCTAAATTTTCGAAATTTTTTGCTAGCGTCTCCTTTGTGCGGCTCAATCAGTACAATTCGCCTCTCTAGGCCTTCTCCAACCCAAAAGAAAATCAAACAGCCAAGCGGCTTGCCATTCTTATATAAAAAAACTTGTCCCTTTTTGTCGGGCATATCATTATATCCTTTCCATCTACTACCAATTCAGTATATACCGATACATTTCCAACTTGATCTCCAATCAATTCATTTACAAAACAAAATCATCCACTTATATACCCAAACCGGATCCATATGGAACTCAAGTTCTATCCTAGATTCCAAATTCTTAACTCATCAATCCAGTACCATTTAAGATTCCTATCTCATTATCCAATTTTATTCTATATCATTCTAATCCAATTCAATTTCCACTTAACTGGTTTTCAGTTCAATTCCAATTTGCTTTCACAAATTTTTGTTTAAATTTGTTTTTAATTCAGACAATCTCTTCACGGGAGTTTTACGCTTTTCAAAAATCAAATACTCCCTTTTCAGAATCCAAACAACTTGTTTTCTCAAAACATTTCTAAAAACAATATCTTTGGCAGTAATTCATCACTTACAAACTCGAAAATGAACACTGATGATGTGGCCATCATCATCAGGGTGATTTCCCAGCGACTGAAGTGAGTTCAATACTATAACATTTTCAAAACTCAATTTTAAACATTTCCATTTTGAAATCTATTTCAAAATACTATTCATGGTGCTTGTAAAGCAATTTAAAATCACCCAGGATTCTTAAATTCTCATATACTTAATTCCAAATCTATTTACAAATACTTTTCCAACTTTTAGGAATTTTCATTCAAATTCTGATTTAAATTCAGATTTAATTGAATTCATAACACTTATACAATTTTGGATTGGTTATTTATAATCATCCCAATTATAATCTTATTCGGTTATAATAGCAACCAACACATCCAGTGAAACACCCCACCTCCATTAAGGTCACTCACAAATGATTCAGTTCCATAAAAGTCATTTCCTCCCATAGCCTTGAAGTCTCTACACGTCTTAGCGAAAGTATTTCCACGAGGAGGAGGAGGAACCGCTGCCACTGTTGGAGGAGGAATGTCTGCGGGGCCCACACCATTGGCCCTAGCTTCTAGGTACCTTCGGAACCAGCCAGGTATCGGTACTCCTTCTGGAAGGTTAAGATCTCCAGACATGCTGGTGAAGATAAAAGGGGATCGAATTCGCAGCGGAATCATTTAGATCTGAAACCCTAGTTAACGAATCGGACAAAAAATTAATCAAAACAAGTACCTTTCTCCGTCGATTTAGTAGAATCGAGTGAAGCCCTAGCCTTGAATTGTTAAATCAGATCACAAATCTTCTTTGAATCAAGCACTTGAAATCAAAACGCCTCTATCGGAATTCCACTGGTGAAGCTCTCGCAGATGACAATCAAAACGAGGATGGAGAAGAGGTACTAGCCAACTTAAAATCGAATTGATTTGGGATTTTAAATTTGGATCTAGGGTTTTTCTGTATTTTCGGTGGTCTCGGTGAAGCACGTTCACCATTGTTTTATAATGAAAACAATCCAAGATATCTGTTTTCCCCTTTATCCGTTCAAACCCGTTTAAAACAATGAAATAGTCAATACTATTTTATTTTAAATATTTTTCTCCATTTGCAACGCCAATAAGTGTGACCCGATAGGTTGTAATAGTGTTGGCAACAATTTAAACATTTAAATTGTAAACGAGTGGTATCTAGTAATACATCATTGCTACCCAGACTACAACAATATCTATGATTCGATACGACCTTTGTGAATAGTGTATCAATATAATTTAATCCTTTTAACCGTTATATCCAAGATTAAACAGAAGGCATGGATCGTATCATCTTCTTTTAATTTAATCTGTTTTCTTAATCAATGAGTAGACTGTTCAGAACAAATCAATATTTGAGCACGGCCATGCATTTCACAGTCTCGCTCAATCAAGAGGCCCATGGATATCACTACGAATATATCGTAGGGTTAAATTCCATCTAGATCATTCATAATTTATATTCGATTCCAGATATATCCAATAATCATCGTTATCATTACTCTGTTACGAAATAACTTTAGATGATATCAAAATACAAACATCCTCGATTAAAATTACAATGATCTCAGGTCTGAGGATCATTATATCACTATCACTATGAGAACAACTTGTGATACTGTAAATTATACTCCATAGAGTTATCTCATGGTGGGTCAGCCCAATACATTATTCTCTAATACGTATTTATATCTTGACTTTAATATCATGTATATTAATGATCAATGAGATGTGATCATCAGTCAATCAATATACCAGTCTAAATGCTCTATTGTTGTCCTATAAACAATAGAACTCGACTAGGGACATTTAAGAATTGTAATACTTAACTTATCATATAATCTCAAGTTCAGTCTTACTCGAACTATATAATACCGTATTACTATTCTAGGACTTCCATTACAATAATATTTATTTCACGCAGTAAATACAATTATAATAGAAACTCTTATTCCAAACAAAACATAACATAACATATACAATGTTATTATTATTCACATCTTACTGATTGCCTCTAGGGCACAAAATCTAACAATCTCCCACTTGCACTAGAGCCAATCACTCATGTATCGAATACCCATGAAACTAGTGTGACTGTCATTCTTTTGCTACGATAAAGCTTTAGTCAATGGGTCTGCAATATTATTATCCGTTGGGACTCTGCAGATATGTATATCTCCTCTGTCAACAATTTCACGGATGAGATGGTATTGCCGAAGTATGTGTTTGGATCGTTGATGTGATCTAGGTTCCTTAGCCTGAGCAATGGCTCCATTGTTGTCACAACAAAGATCTATTGGATCAACAATGGATGGAACAACAGAAAGTTCAGAGATGAACTTCTTAATCCAAACAACTTCCTTAGCAGCTTCTGAAGCAGCAATGTATTCAGCTTCCATGGTCGAATCAGCGACTGTTTCTTGCTTTGAACTTTTCCAGCTAACAGCAGCACCATTCAGGAAAAACACATAACCTGACTGTGACTTAAAGTCATCTTTATCAGTCTGGAAACTAGCGTCTGTGTAACCTTTTACCATTAATTCCTCTTCGCCTCCATATACCAAGAATGAATCTTTAGTCCTTTTGAGGTACTTAAGAATATTCTTGACGGTTGTCCAGTGACTTTCACCCGGATCTGATTGGAATCTACTTGTCATACTTAAAGCATACGAGACATCTGGGCGGGTACATAACATTGCATACATGATTGACCCAATTGCCGAAGCATAAGGGATTTTCTTCATGCGTTCCTTATCATCTAATGATTTAGGACATTGAGATCTAGAAAGTGATATACCATGTGAAATGGGTACATATCCTTTCTTTGCCTCTTGCATGCCAAACCTTTTCAGCACTTTATCAATGTATGTATTCTGACTTAGGCCTATTAATTTTCTCGATCTATATCTATAGATCTTAATACCTAAGATATAGGATGCCTCGCCTAAGTCTTTCATTGAGAAACTTTTCCCCAACCATGTCTTTATTGCTTGTAATGATTCAACATTATTCCCAATAAGTAATATGTCATCCACATATAATACTAGGAATATAATGTTACTCCCACTGATTTTCTTGTATACACAAGGTTCATCTTCGTTTTTAGTGAAACCGAACCTTTTGACTATTTCATCAAAACGAAGATTCCAACTCCGAGATGCTTGTTTTAATCCATGTATGGATCGATGCAGTTTACATACTTTTCTGGTTTCCTTTGGATTGACAAAACCTTCAGGTTGTGTCATGTACACTTCCTCAATAAGATTCCCGTTAAGGAATGCAGTTTTGACATCCATCTGCCAGATTTCGTAATCGTAATAGGCTGCAATTGCAAGCATAATCCTTACGGATTTAACCATAGCTACTGGGGAGAAGGTTTCATCATAGTCAACTCCTTGAATCTGTTTGAAACCTTTCGCCACCAATCGGCCTTTATAGGTTTGTACTTTACCATCCATGTCGGTTTTCTTCTTGTAAACCCATTTACACCCAATTGGTTTTACCCCGTCAGGTGGATCAACCAAAGTCCACACTTGGTTGGTGTACATGGAATCCATTTCAGATTTCATGGCTTCAAGCCATTTCTCGGAATCAGGTCTATTCATAGCATCTTGATAGGAAATAGGCTCATCCTGATCTATCAGCATTATGTCTCCTGTTTGAGTTACTAGATATCCAAAATATCTATTGGGCTCATGACATATTCTATCAGATCTACGAACGCCTTGTGTAAGTTGAGTAGGTTCAGATTCCACAACAGTTTGTGGTTCTTCCTCAACTTCATATTCAGGTTCAGTGATATTTTGTGGTTCTCGAATTTCATCGAGTTCTACTTTATTTCCATTGATATTATTAGAGGCTAGATTTCTTTCAACGAAAAAACCAGTTCGAGCAATAAACACTTTATGCTCAGAGGGTTTGTAGAAGTAATATCCTTTTGTTTCCTTTGGATACCCCACAAAATAGCATTTTTCTGATTTGGGTCGGAGCTTGTCAGAGTTAAGAAACTTAACATAAGCCTCACATCCCCAAATCCACATAAAAGAGACATTAGGACATTTTCCCGTCCATATCTGATATGGTGTGGACTGAACCGCTTTAGTGGGAACTCTATTAAGTATGAATGCAGCTGTTGTGAGGGCAAAACCCCAAAAACTTATTGGAAGATCTGTATGACTCATCATTGATCGTACCATATCCAATAAGGTGCGATTTCTCCTTTCAGAAACACCATTCCATTGTGGTGTTCCCGGTGGAGTGAGTTGTGAAACAATTCCACACTCTTTCAGATAGTCATTAAACTCTTGGCTTAAATATTCTCCTCCTCGATCTGTTCGAAGAGTTTTTATATTCTTACCAAGTTGGTTCTGAACTTCATTCTTGAATTCTTTGAACTTTTCAAAGGATTCAGATTTGTGTCTCATCAGATACACATATCCGTATCTACTGAAATCATCAGTAAATGTAATGAAGTAATAGAACCCACCTCTAGCAGATGTACTCATTGGTCCACATACATCACTATGTACAAGGGCCAATAGATCCTTAGCCCGTTCACTGTGTCCAGTGAAAGGAGCTTTTGTCATCTTGCCTAATAAACAAGATTTGCAATCTTCATATGATTCAAAATCAAATGAATCCAAAATTCCATCTTTATGGAGTTTTGATATGCGTTTCTCGTTTATATGGCCTAAACGACAATGCCAAAGGTATGTTGGATTTAAATCATTTGATTTAATCCTTTTGGTACTAATGTTATAAACTGGCGAATCAAAATTAAGAACATAGAGACCATTAATTAACTGTGCACTTCCATAAAATATCTCATTTAAATAAAATAAACAGCATCTGTCTTTTATTACAAATGAAAATCCTAACTTGTCCAAACAAGAAACAGAAATAATATTTGTCTTAATAGAAGGCACAAAATAACAATCTTCTAATTTTAAAACTAATCCAGTTGGTAAGGATAAGTGGCAGCTTCCTTTGGCTAATGCGGCAACTTTTGTTCCATTTCCAACACGCAAGTCCACTTCTCCTTCTGCCAAGTCTCTACTCCTTTGCATCTCCTGCAAATTGACACAGATATGTGATCCACATCCAGTATCTAATACCCGTGATGATGAAGTAGATAAGTTGACATATATAACATTTATACCTGAATTGGGCGAAGTCAAACTTCCCTTCTTCTTCTTTAGATCTTCCAGATAAGCATAACAGTTACGTTTCCAGTGACCTGGCTTTCCGCAGTAGTGACAATCACCCTCTTTGGGAACCCCTCCTTTAGGCTTTGATGCCTTTTTGAAATTGGTCTTATTAGCAGTCTTCTTAAGCTGCTTTTTCTTGTTCTTGCCCTTGCCTTTGGGTTTAGCAGTCTCCTTCTGTACCATCATCATGGCAGTCGGTTCTGCCTTTTTCATGTTATTCTCAGCAGTTCTCAACATGCTCAATAACTCAGTCAAGGGCTTCTCAATCTCATTCATGAGATAGGTCATAATAAATGAAGAAAACTTACTATTCAATGATTGGAGCACAAGATCGGTTTGAGCTTCCGGTGTCAAAGGAAACCCTAACCTCTCGAGATACTCTATATAACCAATCATCTTCAGTACATGTGGACCAACGGGTTCCTTATCACCCATCTTGCAGTGATATAGTGCTTTGCTCGTGTCATACCTTTCTTGACGAGCATGCCCTTCGAACAACTTCTTAAGGTGCTCGATCATATTGTAGGCATCCATGAATTCGTGTTGCTTCTGAAGCACAGGATTCATCGTTGCCAGCATAAGACAACTAACATCAAGAGCGTCGTCTTGATGTTTCTTATGAGCATTAATCTCTGCACGGGGTGCATTACTCGGTGGCGCCTCTGGAGTAGGCCCATCAAGTACATACAATTTCCTTTCCTGTTTGAGGACAATCCTCAAGTTACGGTGCCAGTCTAGGAAATTTATTCCATTCAGTTTTTCTTTTTCAAGAACAGACCTAAGTGATAGATTATTGTTGGTGTTGCTAGCCTTTTAGAATCTACAATAGACAATAAATTGAAATAAATAACTTTGACAGTCAAAACGACAATAATCATAGTTAAATAAATTAATGTGTGCATAAATATGCTCCCACTCAAATCAACATCCCTATTTTAATATATATAACTGTATATATATTTGGTGTTCCAAAATCCACATCTAATCATGCCTTGACCTAGCTTTGGCTAAACTCAAAACATAACATTTTAGGTAGACATCTTGTGTCAATTACATCGTTTATGTAATTTTTGGATCGCATGTCGAACATTTTGTTCTGTATTATTCTGTTGCTCAAAATATAGAATAAATCATGCTGTTTGTCTCTAATGCCATAATCGTATTATGCAGCCTAGTTAAATCAGACCCAATAATAGGTTGGAGCACCACATTTTACTCCATCGCATATAACCAAAATTAAAAGGTGCACAACGCTTTGGCGTTAGTTACAACCAATAATTTTGGACAGTGATGAGTATATCATTGGAAGACATCACCTTGACTTAATATAAACTATAGTTTTGATAGGGATTTAAAATTTAGGTTGGCAAACCATGATATTCAAACATTTTGAATACAATATATTAAATTAAAGATTTTAATTCCTCTTAAACATAATAAATAGAACACAAAGATTTCTAAAACTTTGATGTTTAAAAGGAAAGAAATGCATACAATGCTTTAAGGTAAAAGCTCCAAATCTATTAATGTGTACAGTAAAACTTTTGCACAATTAGATTCACTAATCCATATGGCACATAATAAAATACATATAAATTAAAACCAGGATTTTCAGCCCAGTATCCCAGTTTCAAAAACTGATCGTTATTCATATTTTAAACAAAATCATGAAACCATTTCAGAGTTAAAACTGCTAACAAATAAAATGGCAGTATTCAGTGAAACAGATCTGTCATAACAACTTAAATGAAATAGCATGTTCAAGCATACATAACACAGATTCAATTCTAAGCATTCGCATATAGCAGATCAAATATTATATAACAGGTACATAATTATCATTACATGTAAGCATTCAAACTTGAAATTCCAGAACTAAATAACTGATCACAAACAACTGAACATTAATAATCACTTTGGATCACAACCATGAATTTTAGAACTTTTATCAAAGGCTGAAGATGAACTTAAGGTACAGCTTCACTGTTTTATCCAGACTTTAGTATATCAGCATATACTATGCAAGCACTTTGGTATGTTCATTAACATCCAACTTGCAAGCTATTGGATCGTTCCTGTATATCAATATATACAAAACATGTCAAAGCTGATTATAACTTTCAGGTCATCATTTCAGAAGCATAAACATAATCAGTTTAAAGGCGTTTCTGACAGAATGTTATAAGAGTTCAATTCATGGTTTCTAAAACACATTCAGTTTTATACATATATGTACAGTATCAAATATGCTGTATTGTATATATACTGTTATATATATGTATACAAATATACCTACAGTATCATCTATACTGTTTTATTTATAAATATATATATGCAGTAATATACTATACTACTAACTATGGTAAGATAACATCACTACCATCTGAAAGTTTTTAAAATTATAGGGATTGATCATATATCAATTATAAAAACATATAAGTTACAGAAACATTTTCCGCCACTTATATAACCTCAATCTTAATTATCTATAACTGAATCTGAACTTACCATAATATGAAAATTTGGTAAGTTTGTGACTCAGTTCAGATCATTACATATTAGCCTGTGTTAAACAGAATAAATTACTCTGTAGCAACTAGCAGAAATAAGATTGTCATATATATTATATGTGTAGTTCAAATCTTGGATTACCCAAAAATGAAGTTCAATATCTAAAAAAATAACAGAGTAAAAGTTCACAGTATTAGGAGTTATTCATATTGTCTAAACCAAACACATACTGATGTGAAACTAACTATTATCTTAATCTTATTCATAGGATTCAACAGATCACTATTAACACATATAACATACATAGTTCGAAATCAAGTTGTAATATATATAAATCTCTGTAACAATTACAGTATGGAACCAACACTTGATTTCCCTTCTTTGAAACATAAACAAATATAATTTAAACCAAATTATACTTACATAAGAATTGGGATTCTAAACATTCGTCACCGAATTAATAACTTGTACTAATTTAGATTCAGGCAGATGAACAATACTGATTTTGTTTATCACAAAACAATTTCAGTTCTGAATGAATGTTTACCAAATTCCAGATTTCAACTTCTCGATATTCACAACATCAATCAGTATGTAACAGTAACAGTTTCAAGGCCTAAATTACATTTGAATCGACATAACCGGAAACTCTGATACCATTGAAGATAAAAGGGGATCGAATTCGCAGCGGAATCATTTAGATCTGAAACCCTAGTTAACGAATCGGACAGAAAATTAATCAAAACAAGTACCTTTCTCCGTCGATTTAGTAGAATCGAGTGAAGCCCTAGCCTTGAATTGTTAAATCAGATCACAAATCTTCTTTGAATCAAGCGCTTGAAATCAAAACGCCTCTATTGGAATTCCACTGGTGAAGCTCTCGCAGATGACAATCAAAACGAGGATGGAGAAGAGGTACTAGCCAACTTAAAATCGAATTGATTTGGGATTTTAAATTTGGATCTAGGGTTTTTCTGTATTTTCGGTGGTCTCGGTGAAGCACGTTCACCATTGTTTTATAATGAAAACAATCCGAGATATCCGTTTTCCCCTTTATTTGTTCAAACCCGTTTAAAACAATGAAATAGTCAATACTATTTTATTTTAAATATTTTTCTCCATTTGCAATGCCAATAAGTGTGACCCAATAGGTTGTAATAGTGTTGGCAACAATTTAAACATTTAAATTGTAAACAACGAGTGGTATCTAGTAATACATCATTGCTACCCAAACTACAACAATATCTATGATTCGATACGACCTTTGTGAATAGTGTATCAATATAATTTAATCCTTTTAACCGTTATATCCAAGATTAAATAGAAGGCATGGATCGTATCATCTTCTTTTAATTTAATCTGTTTTCTTAATCAATGAGTAGACTGTTCAGAACAAATCAATATTTGAGCACGGCCATGCATTTCACAGTCTCGCTCAATCAAGAGGCCCATGGATATCACTACGAATATATCGTAGGGTTAAATTCCATCTAGATCATTCATAATTTATATTCGATTCCAGATATATCCAATAATCATCGTTATCATTACTCTGTTACGAAATAACTTTAGATGATATCAAAATACAAACATCCTCGATTAAAATTACAATGATCTCAGGTCTGAGGATCATTATATCACTATCACTATGAGAACAACTTGTGATACTGTAAATTATACCTCATAGAGTTATCTCATGGTGGGTCAGCCCAATACATTATTCTCTAATACGTATTTATATCTTGACTTTAATATCATGTATATTAATGATCAATGAGATGTGATCATCAGTCAATTAATATACCAGTCTAAATGCTCTATTGTTGTCCTATAAACAATAGAACTCGACTAGGGACATTTAAGAATTATAATACTTAACTTATCATATAATCTCAAGTTCAGTCTTACTCGAACTATATAATACCGTATTACTATTCTAGGACTTCCATTACAATAATATTTATTTCACGCAGTAAATACAATTATAATAGAAACTCTTATTCCAAACAAAACATAACATAACATATACAATGTTATTATTATTCACATCTTACTGATTGCCTCTAGGGCACAAAATCTAACAGCTGGAACAAAAAGGAAAGTATTCAAGACAAAAGGATAGAGAGATAGTGCATATGGCTTTGGGAAATTATGCCCTTTAAAAACAACGTTTCTTGAAAAAAATGCTTCTTTAAACTTCTTTTTGAAAATAGTTTCAAAAACTTTTATCTAGTCTGGTAAAGCTGTGCTCTGATACCAAGTGTAACCCCCCACATCCGTTAAGGTCACTCACAAAGGGAATGCCTTAACTTCAATGGAGCATTATGGGTACTGGAACAGAAATATTACAAGACAGACATTTATAAAACAGCGGAAAGTAAAGTAGAAGTACTTCAAATCATTTATTAAATATAATTGTTTACAATAAAAGCCTATCAACTTCCAATACCCAATTACGTAGCTAAAATATATGTCTTGCTCAAAAAAAACAAAGAAGCATAAAAATAAATTGTAGTATTCCCCAATAAAGAAAAGCAAGCGATAGCCAAGAGAAATCAAAGATGTACATGAAAGAGCCTTGGAGCTTGGTAAGATCCGAACTAATCTGTATTCCCACCCTGCGAACCTAGGGGGGAGGGAGGGAACGGAAGAAAAAGAGGCGAAACAAAACGGGTCAGTCATAAAGACTGAGTAAGTCCTAGTGACTTTCATCATAAAAACAGGTAAAGATAACATGGCATGAATAAACTGAAAGTAAACATAAGCATGATGACAAGATAAGCTATAGGCACGATGAATCAAGTATAACATCCCCTAATTCCTATCAAGAGTAGCATCACAAGGTTTCTATCAAGTATCACATCGCAAGATTTCTAAGCTTCACCATTAAAATATTTCTATGATATCTATTTACTTTGCACCACCTAACTAGCATCCTCACAAGTGTCTTACATGGAATGTTTCGTATTCCTACTAGTGTTCCAACTAGTGTCATGTGTAACAAGGATCCTTACCCCCTACTAGTGTCCCAACTAGTAGCCCGTGTTATATAATAAGGTGATCCAACCCCGTAGTTGTGGTAGCCTCCAGGGCTACATCTAATATGAGGATCTTACCACAACCAGCTCAATTGCCATGAAAGTGTTAGATGTATCCTTACCACCTTAATCGATCGGCTCCTACTCGACCTAGTTCTCGTTTGTGTCACGCGACCCCCTACTTGTAGATATTTGTGCTGGTCCCACCCTATGATGTATCAATCCCTATGATGGCAACCCGACACAATTCTTGATGCACGGCTTTATATCTACTAATGCCCAATGGCTAAATTTTCCACTCCGGAATACGTGCACGCCCGTAATCCGTCGGAACCTGCACTGCTGCATCACCTGCCGCCATTTTGACCGCTTATAATCAGCCCAGTAATTGTGCCCCACCCTGCCTAGCTCAGGGTACCGTTGATACCTAATGTGGGTTACTGCTGAAACGGGTCTCGCTACTAGGGTTTTCCTAGGGTCTATTCGTATACCCCATAGGTTGGTTAAGTGTTATCCATTCAGGTTAACTTAACCCCACCACCCATCATGTTACCTTGGTTAAGTGTTCTCTCTTGTTTTACTTAACCCTACCGCATGTCTTATTATATCGGTTAAGTGTTTCCTTTGCGTGTTTACTTAACCCTACCACACACCATGTCATATTGGTTAAGCATCGCCAACCCATTTAACTTAACCCTCCCATTCGTCAGATTGCATTGGTTAAGTGTTTTCAAGTAATTCATGGCTTAACCCGCTCACGTATCATGTCAAGTTGGTTAAGTGCTGTCTAGTGATTCATAACTTAACCCCGCTATCTTAGCATATCAAATTGGTTAAGTGTTTTCAAGCAGTTCATGACTTAACCCGCCCACGTATCATGCTAAGTTGGTTAAGTATTATCTATATGTTCAAGTTGACTTAACTCTGCCACGCGTCATGTTATAATGGTTAAGTGTCATTAGTCTAGTCATATTACTTAACCCACCCTTTCATGTCATACCGGTTAAGTGTCATTAGCCTAGTCATATTACTTAACCCACCCATTGGTCTGATTAACAGTTATGTTGGTTAAGCGTTCTTAGTTTATTTAACCCTACCCACTGGTCTAATTAACATGTTATGTTGGTTAAGCGTTCTTAATTTACTTAACCCCACCCACTTGTCTAATTAACATGTTATATTGGTTAAGTGTCGACTATTCATATGTTACTTAACCTTTCCATTCTTAGCATGTATGTTTATTGGCATTAATTAATTATTAATGCATCAACCACTCACATTAGACCTGTTGTTGCGGTTACTGGATATGCCGGGCTGTTCCGAGCAGAATTACACCACAACTTAGTCTAACCTCAGGTTTAAGCACGATATGACTAACTTCCCACATTGGATCTTATTATTTGCAGTCATTGGATATGCCGGGCGGTTCCGGGCAGGATTACACTGCAAACTCAACCCAACCTCGAGTTAGCCATGTCACATTCGTGTTCATATTCACGTTCATGTTCATGTTTCAACTACGTTCATATTTCCAGTTATATGCCAATTATCAAGTTCCTAATTCACGTTTTTGCCCCAAAACGTATTCCCAAATTATTATCATAATTCACTATAAGGTTATGCCAAGTTATAGCCTTTTATTTACAATACATGCCAACTACCCAAAACCCAACTTAGGCGCGTTTATATTAAACCTCTACCAAGTCATAAATTATCATATATGTTTCAACTCCAAATTTTACATAATTAACATATGCCCAAGTTCTAGATTACATGTCAGTTTTACATACGCCCAATTCATACCAAATTTACATATGTTCAATTCATGTCGTTTTACATGTATGCCAATTTTATGTCAATTTACACATATACCAAGTTCCATGCCGTTTTACATATGTCAAGATTCATGATTTACTTGTTTACAAAGCTATGCTTAATTTACATAGATCAAGTTTTATACCCAAAATTACATGTATACCACGTTTACACCAATTTACCCATAACAAGTTCTAGCCAAATTACATATATCAGGATCCATGTCAAATTACATATATCAATCCCAATCGCGCAATAACCATTATAATGACAATACACAAAATTACCCCGTTTCATGTTAATGGTAAATTATCCCCAAACATCCAATTTTCATATTATGCCTTCAATTCCACCAAACACACATTTTCCACTAGGCAATATTCCAATATTTCCCCCGTATACCATCGCACGTATATCGTAGTTTAGGCCTAGGTCCGAAATTGACCTAGGTTCATCAAAAGAAAATAAATAGGGAAGGTAGAAGTTGCAATAAAAACAAGATCAGAGAGAAAACGATATAAAAACATCATCTCAGGCATAAAGAATAGATCTTGATAATAATATCAACATGAACCAAGAAAATTGATTTACAACAAGCTAAATAGACCATAAACTTGTCATGAAATAAAGATAGAAAAGTTCCCAAAATCAAGATCCAAGAAGAAACAAGAATAGACTTGAATCAAAAGTCCAATTTCACTTCATCACATGTCCATATTAAAATTAATTATTTTAATCTGAAAATAACTAGAACTTACAGATCGTGGACAAGGAATTAAGAACTGAATTTTGTTGTAAAAATGTTGCGGCGTTGTTGATTTATTGTCTTGAATCCTTGTTGAAGCTTTGTTCTTTGAATTGATTTGAGTTTGAATGTTTGTACTTTGATTTGGAGACGGCGGCCATGGTTCAAGAGATATTTTAGCAGCATAATGGTGCAAGAATGATTTGTTATGAATTAGGTTAGGTCTTAGGGTATATTTATAGGTGTAGGAACTATTTAGGGCCTTTAGATCAACCCTAGAATCAATCTAGACCATCAAAACACATCCCGGACTTCAAAAATGGGTTCTGAGCCAAAACAGGCCGACCTGTAAGGGGGGAGGTCGACCACATGGTCGACCTGTAAGGGGTAGGTCGACCCCCAGGTCGACCACCTGGTCGACCTGGCCCCCAGGTCGACCTGCCTGGTTCTGTACTGCCTGAAATTTGTTGAATCTTCTACAGGCCATAACTTCTTCATCCGTACTCCGATTTTCGAAAACTTGGGCTCGATTCCATGTAGAATTCCGAGACGAACGCATTGGCGCAACTCGTTTCCCTTGATTCTTTCATTTAGAATTAATTATACGTTAATTTGTTAATTTACCGTAAATAGAAAATTTGGGGTGTTACATCCAATATACTGTAACATTTCCAATATCTATACTTTATTTTATATCAAAATATAATTTGGGGTAAAATTATTCCATTTACCCTCCTTTCAAAACGTACTGTGTCGGTTCATCGTATTCAAGTGTTTAGAAACTCCTACCGATATAGTGGATCAAACTGATCGGCCAGAACTCTTAAACAACTCAACCAATAAATCTCCACAATATAAAAAAATATATTAAATAACAAACACACGCTCATATGTATATATATACACACACACACTCAACCTCAATCTAGGGTATTACTAACCCCATCTCTACTGAGTCACGCCACCAGGCCCAGGTAATTACTTAACCTTCAGTACTGATACCACTATACCAAACCGGGATTTTCAACCTAGAAAATCAACATAAAACCCATATCAAATATTCAGGCATCGAACATTCCCGATCATTAATAGAAAGAAGTTAGAGGTTGAGAATAGATAAGATAGAAAATTAGAATATAAGAAGGAGAAGAACATAACAACAGAATCAGAGTAACACGAATCTCACAGCGGAACGAATAAATATATTTTACAACATAACTTTGAAATAAAACCAGTACTTGTAATACATACCATTATCACAGTACCACATATAACATCATAGCGGAAATAAACTCTAAATATATCTAATGTTGAAGCTACCTGCTCCAAGGTCCTCTAGTATCTGTAAATTCCTGACAACTTGACTGCCCGTACAAAATTGGGCACCCAAGAGTTTAGGGAAAATAAAACAAAATAAACTCTGGGTCAGTTATGGGACTAATATGAGTTAACAATTTAGAACAGCGGAGAAAATAAACGATATCTCATAAGACCAAGCCGTATAACATGGAACCGGTTTTTCCCTTATGACAATCCAAAACACTTGATTTATCATTTCAAAATCCTTTGGCAAGAACGATAATCTTTATATCAAAACTCTTTGGATATCATAATAGTGTCTATCAACCACAACTATATAATCATCTAGTAGAACGCTTTTAGTGTCTATCAATCACAACTATATAATCATCTAGGAAAACGCTTTCATCTCACGTTCCACATACATAATATATAATTTAAAACCCGCGGGCGCTTATAAGGTAATGGATTCCAACTGGTAAGGTATGGGACCAACTTCCGACAGTGTACCTCTAGAGAGGATTACACCGAGTTCAATAAGAACATCTTGTAACCCAGGCTAAACATGACCGGTCACTCATTTCACTTGAGTGTACTGAATGTATTATCACCAGCAGTTGGGATCAGCAACCGTTTCTCGAAAGGGACAACATCGAATTAGATTATAGAAGTAAATGGAATTTCTCTAGATCAGGTGATAATACACCCTAATTGGCAGCTAACCACTTAGTCATGCGACATACCCGATTTTATACCAGGCTTGAGGTCATAATGTACAGATCATGCCTTTATTCACTTTGAATGTCACATCGTCATACCAGCCAAACCACAAATCGGTTTCTTCGAAATTACCATAGGTATACAGCTAAGAGAAACGAATTCCTTCGCCACTAAATGTATATACATTTGAAGAGATCAACTAACACGATATATTAAATATACTCTGTCAGACATTCTTCCATACAGGTTGTCCTGGGGCTGGACAAACCAAAGGCACTATTCTGTGAATCCATCTTAGGCAATTTCTACCAAAGATTTACAGAACGGCCCTTGCATAAACTCCGTTTTCAATTATCTTCATCATATTCGATTCACAAGGCTAATGCCCATACAGAGTGGTTTTCAGATAATAAATCTGATCCAGGACTCTATGTATTGACGACGGAAAAATGGTCAAAACTTTGATAGTCGGTTATTTAACTATCAAAGGAAAACATCCATACTCACAACGATCTCATTTCCAAATGGAAATTTTACCGATCAATCATAAATCAATAATTTTCACTTTAAATTAATTTATCATTAATTTATTCATTTCCCCATTTACCCTTTCCATATATTCCTACATTCTTATTTTATAAATTTTTAAAATATACGTTACAAACATTGGAAAACATTTCCATTCCTTATTCATGCATCACTATCCTTTCACACCATCAGTCTCTAACTGTAAACCAGTAAGAGAACAATTCCCTGAGTATCAACCCCGAAGGCCGAAATCAACATTAGATCAATACCCAGAAAGCTGTTCAACATAACTAATCTCCAGTCAGTTTCTAATTTCCTTAACTCTGTTTCTTAACTTCATATCAAATTATTGCTTACGCAACGCTCGGATCCGGTTTACGATTCCACTTCTTTTATAAAAACATTGGTTATAACGATACCGTTATAGTCCCTACTTTCAAAATATCTAACTTCAAATTTAACTTTTATTCATAAATTTGAATAAATAATAACAAATATATTTATTAAATAAATAATGTTAGTTTACAAACTGGAAAGTAAATAGTACTTCCCTACATTCGATACAGTCAAAATGTAATGCATAATTTTTTCATGAAAGATCTCTATTCAATCACTCTCCCACGGATAATCGTTATACAATTAACTCTCTTCGAATAACTTATATTCGATTAACTATCTTCAAATAACTTATATTCCATTAACTCTCTTCGAATAAATTATATTCGATTAACTCTCTTCGAATAACATATATTCGATTAACTCTCTTCAAATAAATTATATTCGATTAACTTTCTTCGAATAACATATATTCGATTACCTCTCTTCGAATAAATTATTTTCGATTTGCTCTCTTCGAATAAATTATATTCGATTAACTCTCTTCGAATAAGTTATATTCGATTAACTCTGTTCGAATAACATATATTTGAGTACCTCTCCTCGATTCGATTAACTCGCTTCGAATAATTTATATTCGATTAACTCTCTTCAAATAAATTATATTTGATTTACTCTCTATGAATAAGTTATATTCGATTAAATCTCTTCGAATAAATTATATTCGATTAACTCTCTTCGAATAATATATATTCGATTAACTCTCTTCAAATAAATTATATTTGATTAACTCTCTTCGAATAAATTATATTCGGTTAACCCTCTTTTTAAATTCCTATTCCAAAACCCATTTTCCTTTATAAGTATTTTATTTGAAAAATATTTACTTCAATCCCTTATTCACATCGAATGTAAATAATATTTCTTTTATATAATCAATTGAGTTTGATTTCGTATTTTAAAAATAATCTCTCATTTCCAAATTCTATTTAATCTCTATTTACAGAATTATTCGTACAAGACCTCATTTTATTTTCAACACTAACAATCTCATTGAAAATTTCCTTTAAAACTTCTACTTTCACATTCTATTTCAAATATCGGTGTTGAAACCGATTTTACTTCTCTATATAAATTCAGATTTATATATTCCATTTATCAAATGATAAATATTTTACTTAATTTATAAAACATTATTTATAAATTTATCTTCTCAAATTATTTGTTAAAACGGGTTCTAATTAAAATCTACTTTAAATCCATATCTCATAATTCTTTTATATCTTGCCATTTCCTTTTATAATTCTATTTATTTCCAAAATATTTCCCTTTTATAAATCTATTTATTTCCCAAATAATTCCTTTTATAAATCTATTTATTTCCCAAATAATTCCTTTTATAAATTTTATTTATTTCAAATAAGTATTTTATTTTCAATATACACTTTGAAAATTCGCTTTTTACATTCCAGTATTTCTTATGGTATTTAAAATGCCAAATAACAAGACCAGTGTCATCATAATCAATCGCAGATTATATATCACATAATATATCACAATACATACAAAAATAGTATTATAAATATTAAGGAATCCAGTTGGATTGCTCCAACTGTTTCCCTGCATCCACAGATGTTAAACAATATAAATAACATCAATTTCATTTCAATATGAAATATTCTGATAAACAGAATCAATATATAATTAACGATTTATATGTATAACTATATCTATATTTTCAACCAACTAATTAGCAGTTTAGCCAAACAATCAACACACAACAATCAACCATCATTTATCAATTCTAAAAAATAAGTTATAAAAATATAAACTGGTCAGAGTTAGTGAGATTTACTCACATTGGTTGGTTATCATTAAATAACGATTATCAGTCATTGATCTGATTCAAGCGTTTAATTTCACCATAAATCCAAACGAGCTCCAATTCACTCCAAAACAGTTCCATTTATGTAGCTCTCGTCCATACGATCCCATCGGATCTTGTTTTTCCAATTCTGACAACATACGAGCAAGTTATGTATTTTACAAGTTTAGATAAGCATTTATATTATTTAAATCACTTCCTTTATGACCTGGGCTCACTAATCCTTGGCTCAACAACCTCTACCCGCGTTGAACAGTACCATCCCCCTTCTCAAAGCCATTACCGCACCTTTGAGCAGTCTAAACTCCCTCTCTACTCCACTGATCAACCAACCGAGCTCACCACAATCCTTCTCTCCGCAAGCTCTCCTCGATCATCACCAAAAGATCAAACTCGTCCTCCTCAAATTCATTTCGTCGTCCAGACTACAACCGAAACCCACAGTGTCGACATCGACACTTTAAAATTCTGAAAATTCCTAAAAATATATATCAAACTCCAATCGATCTCATGAATTCAACTGCGAGCTTGTATCTTCGAACAAACTACTACCTTGGTTACAAATCTGTACCCTAGCTGCTGAAACAAAGAGGACAGCGAACAATGTTTGTTCGAACCTCAACAAAATGCATACCAAAATGAAGAGACTAACAGCAGGAACCCAAATATACATGAGTTTTAATTTATAGAATTTTGTTAAAATTTTTCTATTTTATTGAAGCTTGGGAATTTGTTTTTTTTCGCTGGAAAATGTGACGATGTGGAATTTGACCCGAGAAATGAAAGTATTAGGTTTAGAGAATGTAAACGGGTATTTATAGGATAGTTTTATATTTTAATATTCGATTATTATATTTATTTTTATTTCAATGCTGTCTATATTTGTCATTAGAAATTGCTATGATCACATACAATATTCAAATTCAATAAAAATAGACATGCAGCTACAGTTCGACATTACGGACCCAACGAAAGTTGTTTCACCGAATTCCGACCCCGTTTGCTCATACAACGTATTTTTAAAGTCAAATTATCGACTATTTTTCACATTGAAATTTCGCACGATCACATACTTACTCCAAAAATTATGAAGATTGAAATCTAACAATAATTTAATATTTCAGATCCAACAAAATTAGTTTCATCGAAAACGGAGATCGTTTGTGAGACGACCCGAACTTCCCCGTGAAGGAAAGCACGGATAGAATTGAGTACAAGACAGAATAGAACGCAGACGGAAGAACATTTCATTGTTATTACAACAATTCCATCAGATACAAGAATATACAGAGTATAAATGAATAAATTACATTCAACAAATATCAGAGATTTAAATTACATAGCAGCGGAAAATAATACAAAGCACAACTGAAGGTGATATACGGATACAGAGCTTTCCGGATATCATTCCAGCTGTAAACCAGGATCCTGTGAATATAAATCTGCAAAACCCAAACTACTAGCTGCCCGTGCGGAAAATAGGGGCACCCAGAGTTTAGGTTAAAACAATAAACTCCAGGTCAGTCATGTGACTGGTGTGAGAACTAAAACAGTTATTTAAAACTTTACTTTAAAAGAGTGTAATTCAAGGGACCACGCCGTATAACACGGAACGGGTTTCCTCCCAAGAATACCAGTGCATAGAATAAATAACGCAATTCTTTTTCGAAAAATGAAGCTATTATAAGACCCAAGTCCCATCACATAATGCAACGCAAGCCGGAGGATAGGGTTTTCTCTTATAATAGCCAATCGTGCTTGGTACGTTTAAAAAAAATCATTTGATACTATAATAAGTGTATAGTGTCAAAACTATTTCAATCATAAATATCAATCATAGACGGCATGGGTACCATATATCATGTCGCCATACTAGTTCTACAATTAAAACCGCAATATCACGTATTGGAAATTGGATTTCCATCATGAGTCGAGGCAAGGGGCAAGCTCCTCTCCGCGTTCGAGACACTCTAGCAAATGTCTCAGGGCCCCACTATGATCCTTGAATCTTCAGGGCCGGTCCTCTCTTACTTTTGAGGATTGGCAATTCCTGAACACACGTTTCCCGGTCCTTACAGACCTATATCCGAGGCGCCTCGTATCCAACAACCACACAGGTGAAAAGTATATAAATGTCAGGGCTGGTAGGTCACTGACACCACCTTAGCTAGAAAGAAACGTCGTGCTCTCCCTGCAGTCACTATCCCGTTTTTGACTCATACCGAGGTGTGAGGCTCGCGAATTCACGTTATACACAAAGCTACGCCACACAGGCCGTGCTTTGATCATCAACCACAAGACTTTTCTTTTCAACAGAAGCCCTGATCAATTGCCACTTACGCGTGCCACATTGGCAATTCACTCCATGCGACTGATGTCCATCGATATACAACCTCTGAGCTCGTACGTCTCAGAGAAGGGCGTTAAGCAAGAGAATAAATTCTCTGCCGCCAAACAGATGTATATTTAATAGAGATCAATCAACACAGAATAAAATCCAATGTCAGACACACAATCCATTTACAAGTTCGTTCTGGGTCTGAACGAAACCGGAGGCACTTTCCTCGCATATCCATCCATCTCCAGGTACGTCTGGACGATCACCAACTGATTCCCTCATCCTGGGTGTACAGCCCAATCAAGATCATCAGTAATCACCCAAACGATGTGAAGACTTCCAGTCTTCAACCACCGTCTTCATCTTCGACATCTCGTCGAATCGGTTATTCAGAATGGGTATAACCCGGCCTTTCTGAATAACCCACGTATATAATAAACAAATGTTATACAAACACAACGAACGCCTCATTCCAATTCAGAATATTCTTTTATTCACAAAAACACATTCTTAGGGAAATGTTCCCATTAATTTTATCCAAGATAAATTTTTCTAAATTTATTCTATAATCTTCCCTTGGATATCATTTCAAACCATTTTATGGTTTTCCAAACTAGTCGGGATTAGCGAACCACACCGAAGTAATTATTTATTTTATTTCCCAATCCCAACCTATATATCCCATGGAGCAAAACTGGTGATACTCCATTCCTAACACCACGGTGTTATCGGTAAAATTAATTACCATTTCACGTTCAAATCTCATTAAAGATTTAACTATCGCTTTGGAGCAAAACTGGTGATACTCCACTCTCGATCACTTTTCAGATTTGATAATTTAAATTATCAATTCACATTTTAATCTAATTAAAGATTCATTAAAACTCCACTTAGTTTTAATCTTCTCAAAAATCAATATTCTGTCTTTAACTGGGTTAAAGAACCAATGTCTTCTAAAACACGATTCACGACAAACCCAAATCACATTTGATATTAAATACAAGGCTCTGAATAGAAAATATACCGGCTTATATTCAATATCAAGTTCTGAAACCAACAAATACCGTATTGGAAATAACGATATAAAATATATCTTTTAAATTCCCATAACAATATCTGTATAGTCACGAAATCCAACATCGAAATATTCCGAAGATAATTTCGATTCAACTCCAGCCCAATTCACATATTGGGAATATTGATTATTTTTAAAATCACTTTCAAATTCAATTTATTTATTTCAAAAATAAATTGATTTTAATTCTAGTTCAAAACTAGTTCATTTCGATAAAAATCTGTTTTTATCTTTTCAAATGTGGAATTTCTCATCCCAGTTCTTTCCAATTCATATATTATGATTTTACACAAATTATAGATATTTTTAATAATTTTATCAAGGCCCGTAAAGTCGATTTCCAACAACGGCCATCGAACTGCACTTACAGCGACCTTTTCTGAAATTGATTTGGACATAATTCCAAATCCAACCGTTAGATTTCAAATTTCAAATATTCATTGGAAAGCTATTTTTGATACGAACCCAACGGTTCCGGTTTTAGGAGAATCCGACGGTCGGATCTCCCGAAATGTCGATTCGAAGTCAATGGTCGAAATTCACGAATTGCCGCGGCGCGGCGCGTTCTATTCAGGCCATTATATATATATATATATATATATATATATATATATATATATTATATATTTCGTCGATTTCCTTTTTTAAACGTATTTTATAAATCGTTTTAAATTCGTTTTCAAAACCATTTCAACACTATATTCAATTTCAAATCGATTTGATTTCAATTCAACTCGAATTCATTTCAATTTTATTTAATTCGAATTCAAATTCGTTTCAATTCAATTCAAATTGAATTTACCTTCTATTTCAATTCGTTTTTAAATTTCATTAAAAACGATTTCAATTCGTTTTTAATTCAACTTCAATTTGAATTCATTTCTATTCAATTTGAATTCAAATTCACTTTCTATTCAATTCGAATCGAATTCATTTTCTATTCAATTCGAATTCATTTCAAATTGATTCAATAAGATTTCATTTCGAATTTTTATCTAGCTCGATTTGAATTTCATTTCAAAATATTAGATTTTGAAGTCACTTTTCAATATTCATTGTAAAACGAATAAAATCGATATAAATATCGTTCACGTCAAAATAGCGCATCTCTAATCCACACGGCTTTATATATTTCAAAAACTTCTATTCAATTCAACACATGAACCTATATTTCTTTCAACACACGACTAATCTCAACACATGAGTACTGTCAACACATCACTATTTTTGTTATGTAAAATATTTTATAACACTATGGTATCTATCGTTTGATTTTTAATTAGACTTCTACTGGGAAGTAGTTCTAATTTTAAATATGATAAAGATGTAATTTTATCGTATAAAATATTTCACTCAACACACGAATATTTTCAACACATGAACATCGTCAACACATGACTATTTTTATATTCAACACATGAATTTTCTTTTATAACATTCATTATTTTTCCGATTGGAATGAGGCCCAATCAATCACCATATAATGTTAATTATATGGATTCCATACAACACATGTATATAATAGCATTGAAAAATAATCAACCATCAACCAAAGTGCACCACACTGTATAAGCATCAAATATAAATAATCGACGCTTACACAGTCTGTCGACCAATCGATCGACAATAATTAAATAATTGGGATTAGTGTACGCCAAATATCATCCCAACACCCGTGTGGGGTTTCAAATCAACAAACACATATTTTTGTTTGTGCAGTTGGGTGATGTGTAAAATTTATCGACCCAATCAATATCAGTCAAATCAGTGTATATAAACAAATCGATCGATTTGTTTATAAATATTTTTTTATTCACATTCACGTTAAAATTTATATTTTTAACGATAAAATATTTTATTTCAACACATGAATCCCTATTCAGTTCATTTACACAATAAAAATGATATTTTCATTTTTCTAACATATTTTAGAAAATTTCGGCGGCATAACGGCACGATACTAGAAACGGGACGAGGCCTAGCCTTATCCCCGGTCTAGTGAAGGCCCACGCCATTCACACATCAATCAAATCCATTCCATTTCACCAAACAATTCAATTCAAACCAATTAGACTAATCAACTACACAACCAAACAATTTAACAAACAAGCCATCCATGGTCTGTGGATGACGGGTGTCGGGTGCTACTAAACACCGTCTGCATCCTAGTATATATATATAACCAGAAAAAAGAGAATTGAAGAGTGAGAAGTTCTCACCAAAAGCTATCCAATCATCTTGACTCTTCATTTATAGAAATCTTCTTCATTCTCCCCTTTTATCATCTTCGTTGCCCGTAGTCACTACATATATAAAAATCACACATTTTTATATTTTGATGTCTTTAAAATAAAAATCACATTTTTATTCATTCACTTTCAATTTAAAAGTCATATTTTTATAATCACTTCATATATTTAAAAATCGAATTTTTACTACGATGTTCAATATATAAAAATTATATTTTTACTATACTATTCAATATATAAAAATCGAATTTTTTCTTCAAATTCATATGGATAAAAATCGCATTTCCATACCGCTAATATATAGATAAAAATCCTATTTTTATAACGCTATTCTCTATATAAAGATTTCGCCCTTCTCTAAAATAAAGATTTCGCCTTTTCTAAAATAAAGATTTCGCCTTTCGCCTTTTCTAAAATAAAGATTTCGCCTTTTCTAAAATAAAGATTTCGCCTTTTCTAAAATAAAGATTTCGCCTTTTCTAAAATAAAGATTTCGCCTTTTCTTGAAGTAAAAAATCATATTTTTACTTATCTCAAAATATAGTCTTTTCATATCTAAAAATATCGTCTTTTCACTTTTCTTTCCTATTACAAAGACAAAACTGATTTTTTTCATACAGTAATTATTTTTTAAAACAGAAATAAATTTAAATAATGTAAATAAAATAAATAAGAAAGCAAAACTTACTGTTTTTTTAAGGTCGGAGAAGAGGAGCTCGCAGGGGGGCTTTGGCTGCGTCGGTCGTCGACTGGGGAGGGGGAAACAGGCGGCGTCGGCGTTGTGGCTTTCAGGCGGTGGTGGGGGTTGTCGGCTAGGGTTTTAGGAGGGAGGGGGGCGCAGTGGGTTTTCAGAAGGAAAAGGAGAAGAGGAGGGGGCGGCTACAGGGAGGAGGTGGAGAGAGAAGAAAGGAAGAGGAGGAAGAAGAGGAGAGGGAGGCGGCGGTCGCTGGGGGGGGGGGGCGCACCTCGCGCGACGGCGCGATGGGGCTCCGTCGCCCTCCCTTTTTCTTCTTTTTTTTTTTCTTTTTTATTTTCGTTTCTGAAATGATACGGGGGGGGGGGGGCAGAATGAATTAAGGGGAAGGGAGAGAGAAAGTTTATTTTTAATTTATTTAATTTTTTTTAAAGTTGACTTTTACATACGTCATCTAAACGAGGCCCACCGCTTGTCGTCCATAGCGTTTAACCCCCATTCCGAACACAATGGGATATGCCACGTAGGACAATTCAATCGTTTCGATCAGTTTCCGTTAAATTTACATTTAAATCATTTTATTGAATTTTAAACGTACATTTCAATTTATCGGGGTCACATACTAACTCTATAAATTGCAGAAAAATATTTTCTAGCTTCGTATTGACGATATGGTCCTAACAAAACTAGTTTCGTCGAATTCTAAGACCGTTGGAAAAATGTCTATTTTTAAGGGCATGAATTCCATAGCGACTATTCAGAATTCTCAACTGGACATATCTTTTGATTCCCGCTATGAAATCTTGTTTTTTCGGATTCGTTGGAAAGATATCATTAATTAGATCCTATTATTTTTGGTTTCACTAAAATCCGGATTGTTTTGCACCCGGTACATTCAATTGAAATTTGAAATCGAATTATCGAACTACCACGCCATTTTCAATTCTATTTATAATTATATATAATTATTTATATTCTAACGACGACGCGTATAAAATATACGTCGAATTATATTCAAAATAAATTTCTCGTCGATATTATTTAAAATAATCCATTTTAAATGTTCAGAATTCACTAAAATTGCCAAAATAAAAATTTTAAACCGGCCCGCATTTTCGGGTTGTTACAGTTTGCAAAAACGGCTATTTTTAAAACTCTAAATATACCCATTTAAATATAAATATATTTAAAAACAATTAAATTTTATATTAATAAATTAATATTATCGTATGTATTCACATAGAATATCATACAGCTCCAAAATATTCCTATTTGGATTTATAACTCGACATTTCAAATCCAGGTATTTAATTTATATTAAAAATCCTATTATAATATAAATAAATCATTATAAATTATAAAGGAATTCCATCGCGACTTTTCAAAAATTTGATTTGGACATAGCTCATAATTTACCTGATGAAATCTTGATTTTCTCTTCCATTAGAAAAATATACTTTACCAGCACCGAACATTTCTTGTTTCACAGAAATCCGACTTAAAACGGATTATGTATATTCGTTTATAGCTCGAATCGCCAAATTACGAACTACCGCGCCATTTCGAACTCGATTATAATTAAAATATAATTTATACGTTCTAATGCCGCTTATTAAATAGATTCGTTATTATAGTTCAATTCTAAACTGAATTAAATCAGTTAAATGATTCAATTCACACAGTATTGCGAATTCTACAATTTTCGACTATTTTGGAAATTAAATATATTATTATATTATTTATATTAATTAAATATTCAATATTATGTAATAAAACAACCATTTAAATCTCTAAATCATTATTTAAATAATTGAATAAATTAATTCGTATACCGTAAAAATATGGGATGTTACAATATTTCCTGTGCTTTGCGAGAAGCTGGAATATTGAAAAATAAACTGATGAATGTATAGGTTAAAGACACTTCCCCGAGAAAATGAGAGGATCATAAGCTTTCCCTTAGTAATAACGTAAGTGTAGTCCTGAACTATTATTTGAATCACCGAGACGGTCGTACGATTTCTTGTTTTTAAGAGTCTAAGCCCATCTTGGTTTGGGTATTTATGGCGAGATCCGGTTATAGTTTTCTCCTGGATTATCCCAGATTTGGGTATTAAGATATGAGATAGAGATCCCGCTTCTGGTCCTTGTTCAGAACTGGACCAATCCAGATTCGGATATTGAGGTAGTACCGGGACCCTTCTTCTGGTACGTGTGTGGATCTAATCCAACCCAGATTCGGGTTATTTAAAGTGAAAGATTGGAAGTTCGCTTCTGGCTTTGCTAAGAGCCGAACCAACCTAGATTCGAGTATCGATATAGTAGATCTAAACCAACTCTTGTTCAGGCGAGTAGAGATTGAAGACCAGGAATCCCCTTCTGGTATTTGTGAAGAATTGAATCAACCTAGATCCGGGTAGTAATCTAGAAGACCTAAACTACCCCTTCTTCAGGCAATTAAAGATTGGAGACCGGAAATTCCCTTTCGGTATTAATGCTTTGAGATCCCTTTTGGATTTGATTTGTGAAGCAGAGGTTGTACGTGCTTCTTGAGCCACTCTCTGGGCTTTTGATGTCAAAGCAGAGGATGTACATGCTTTGTTGGCCACTCTCTGGGCTTGTGCATACGGTGCGCTTAGCAAGCCTATCCACAAACAGGGCCTAAGGACTTACCCGACCTCCTACCAGGAGGTGCCTTATACTGACCATCATAGGTGATGATAAGGTCTTAGAAACTTAGACGGGCCATTATAGACACAGAACTAAGGTTTACTCTTTTGATGCTCTATACTGATCGTTGTAGGTACTGATAGAGGCTTACACCCCCCTCCCCGAGGGGTTCCCTATCCTAACCATCGTAGGCAATGATAGGGGTTGGCTTTCCCTTATGCGGGTAACGCGGAACATAGGAAGAGGTAGGACGTGCTCTTCTACGAGTAGAGGTAGGACTCGCTTAGTTCTAGCAGAGGCAGGGCGTACTCTTCTACGAGCAGAGGCAGGGCATGCTAATTTTTAGATGCACCGCCACGGCCATTTCGGGTGTGAAATGGAGGTTTACGCTTTTGATGCTTTAACCTAGCCCCCTTTGATTTGGGCATGGAGAAAGACTAACACACCATCCCCCTCCGGGGATTCCTTGTCCTGACCAATTTGGTGATGACAAGGGATCTGATCCATTTATGATTTGACCCCTTTTGGGTTTCTTTAAGCTTCGAAAGGAGGGTTTTCTGTACCCTCGGACATGTTTATTAATCCTTTTCCTAAGGACTTCTACTGAACTTAATCTGATCTTTTCATAAACTCTCATAGTTGGCCTTGGTTGATGAATTAGATGGCTATTTCCTTAAGGATTTTGCAATGATTAGTTTCGTGTCCATTCATCATGTGGTAACGACAATGGGGTCCTCCTATTTTCCTTTCGTATTTGGTCTTTTTCTTTGTAATTGGACAATTGTTTAGTTCATGTTTGATTAGGAAATAGATATTTTCTATCGAAGTGGTAAGGTAGTATCCCTTAGGTAGTCCTGGCGTAAGCCTCTCTTCTTGCCGCCGGAGCTTAACCCATTTGTGACCCAGTCTTGTTGTTGTGTCCATATCTTACTGAGGTTGGGATGTTATCCTTTCAGACCATTTGTTGGTGAAGTAGTCAATATCATTCATTACTTCTTGCTCAAACACCATTCCTCTGACATGCTTGTGGAGAGTTCTTCTTATGTGGGAGAAAATGTTAATATCCTTTGATGTAGAACCACTTGGAGGGGGTATTAAGGTTTGCCCTATGCAGGAAAGGTCATTATCCCAAATGTCGGAGGCATGTTGTTCTATTTCTCTTTTCTGCTTCGTTATCCGCAAAACTTCCACTCTCAACCTTCGTTCTTCTGTTTCTCTTAAATCGGTGATTTTGTCTTATCCATTCGAGATCCAGAAGGATTTGTTGGGACCTCTTACCCATAACTTTGCTTCTTCAAAGCCTTAGTCCAATCCGGGATGGAACAACACAGTTAGAAACGTAGCAAAGTTACCTGAAGAGTTAAAGGTAGGAATAGAAATCGGAGGTTCAATCCCTCCTTCTAGCGCCAAAATGTTAATGATATTTTTTGTCAACACTGGAAATAGGTCTATGGGAATGGACCTAAGGAAAAAAGGTTTTTAGCCTTTGCAAATTTGGGTTAGTTCACCATTCCTAGGTATCAAGGTCTGGAATCCAAAAGAATAGTTACTCTTCCCTCGATGGGGTGAGTATCACGCATAAGCGATTGATGGACCAACAGTTACCTTGAGGAGAAGGATCACTAAATACAACCCTTGATAAAGGGATTAACGGATAACAGAAAGGGGTTTAGCCCTAAGCTCGCTGGAAGGCCTAAGCTTGTAGGAAGGGTCTAAGCTTCTAGAAAGGGTTTAAGCTTGTAAAAAGGGGTATTTTACCTTATTCGTGGAAAGGTCTGAGCAAGGACTCATGCACATGTAAGAAAAAAACAGTAAGCTAAATCAGCAATAACTAAGAAATAGTAGGATAATCTCATAAGAAGAAACCATAAGCATCAATTCGTTCTCTATCGATTTTTGATTTAGAATACATTAGTAGAATAGAAGAAATCCCTAAATCGATCTAAGAATTATGGTTTATTCTAGAACGAAAGAGTACAAGAATAAGAATGAAAAAATTTGGTCCTCAAAATGAGACTCGTGGAGTCTTATTTATAGAGAATTTGGGGCCCTTTTGTTGTTGGGCCACTGGGCCTGCAACAGCCTCTACCGACCATTTTCTCTTTGGTCTCGTAGGTTTGGCTTTCGGCTGCTTTTGTTGTGCTGATTATAGCCTCCAATGTGAGGACCCTAGTCAATTGGGGCTTCTTCGAGATTGAGATAAGCTTGTGGATGTAGTAGCTTTGCGGGAGGTTTATGAGCTTCTGGCTGTATGCTTTCGGTTGTAAGCCTTTGGATGTAGGCTTCCGTTATTCCCGTGAATATTTAGAGGAGCTTACCCTCATGATGTATGTAGATAACCGCCGGTTCGAAACCCCTGTCGGTGTCTGTGCTGAGCAGACTAGTATGTATAGCTTGTATCCTTTCTGGGGTTCCAGTTTACCTCTCGGGGGAGTTTACGGATGTAGCCTGTTCTTCCGGAAGGTTGCTTCAGGCGATTTGTCTGTTGTATATCGATATAACCTTTCGATGTTTTGTGCAATATATGCTTTGGAAGCCTGTTCTTGATAATCTCTATGCGCTTTTGGCTTAATACTCTTGATGACTTCGCCTTCCAATGTATCGGTATTCAGTAGGTTAATGCCGACAGCCCTTCCGTCCTTCCGGGTCTCAATAAGTGGAGCTCTTTCCTCCCTCTTTCTTAGCTTTCGGCTTGGAGGACCTTTCGCTACAGGAACCTCCTGCCGGATTAACTCTGCTGAGTGCCTTGTCAGATAGACCCTGTCGAATAGGCCTTGTCGGATTGATTCTATTGGCATTCCGTAGCTTTTGAATTCCCTTTTAGTGCTTGACTCTAGTTTTCTCAAGAATTCCTATATGCTTGTGGTTACTCGATGCCCCTTCACCGTCAGCTTGTTTCAGAGTTAATTTTGTTAATAATAATTAACTTCTGTGGATGTAGGAAAACAGGTTGTAGGAATCCAACTGGATTCCTCAACAACTATACTGTTGTTTTCATATATTGCATTATATGATGTGACAAATAATTTGTGGTTGATTATTGTATGTTTGGGATGTTTGAATAACATTAACCTTGAAATAATTGGTATTTAAATACTGTAAAAAATATTTGAATACATTAGAAAAGAATTTGGGGTTTTCAAAAGGAAAATTTTATTTTAAAATAGAAATTTAGTTTCGATTGGTTAGATTATAATAACTTGTTTAATTATATAAAACAAGTAGTTTGGTTTATAAACGATATTTATAAATGGGACGAAATAATTTTTTTTAAATAAATTTAAAATATAAATTCAAGAATGGACTAAAAAGGAAATTTGTAAATGTTGGAAGTGATAAATTCAAAAGTGAATTTAGAAATTGGTTTGATATGAAATGGTGAGTTTATTCCCAAGTTCGGAATGCTAATCAAATATAGATTATTTGAAAGAGAGTTATATGTTGGAATACGATTATATCAAATTCGGGAAAGTACTGTCTACTTTCCAATTTTTAATTAAGATTTATTATTTATTTATTTATTTTGTTATCAAATAAAATTTATATTTTGAAGTTAAACATTTCGGAAGCAGAGACTATAATGCTATCGTTAAAATCAATGTTTTCTGTAAAAGAAGCGGATTCGTAAATGAAATCCGAGAGTGTAACAACCAGAATTCTGACAAACCGGTTTTTTTTTCAAAATTCTAATATATCGGAACTCATGTTGGTTTGCTCTGGTATCCTGTAGAAAAGACAGAGACATAAAATATGTCAAAGCTCAGAAAATATCTCACAACGGAATGGATAAAATATAATATAATCAAAGTATAGCCTTACGTATTGATAATACTGCCTAACCAGTATCCAAAGCTATCATGCCTCTGCCACAAATCTAACCTACAAGTTTGTTATGAGGAGGGGGTCAGAACACAAGTTCTGGTGATTGGATTTGAACTATACACTTCGGATAATCCTACATATATTGTTCAATCATTTTTTCTTATTTATTAGGTTACTTAGGTTAACAACACTCAAGGCTTACACACACGTCGTATCCATTTACTTCCTAGTGGATTAACCTAATATAGTATATATGTAGCAACCCCTCAATATTGAGGTACACCACATGGTATCCCACTCACATTGTCTCCATCGTAATGCCATAGAAATGAACGCAGTCCCTTATCCTACGCCGGAGTGACGTGCAGATCTCTACATAACAATGTTAGGTTTCACATATATCTGTCATTACTATGCTACGTAAGCATACGGACTGTCACCATCGATATAATCAGATTCCATACCGGAGTAATGCCCTCAAGTCTATGATACACCACCCAGAGTAGATGTGCACGTATCTAGACTATCCCACGTACGTATGATCAAACGTATTCTATGCCTTAACCGCACATAATGTGCACTGAGTTCCGTGGCAGGGCTATACAAGAAACACGGAACTAAGCCGGGAGCTTTTCCATATCTGTACAGGCCCGTCTTTAAGAGCCTTTAAATACAGATATTCCTAGGGTCTATTTTTCATGGTGGCTATGGGCCCACCTCATCCCCTACCTCAACTTGTAATGACTATAATAGCTAAACAACTTGCCCTAACAAGCAATCTAAACATCCAGTTGGCGTCTTACCTCAACCACCGTACCTCGATAGTGAAAGGTGAATGGTCTATTGGTTTTAGCTCTAGTCTTTTTGCATCCCACTGGCTCTCGATGATGGGTACCTGACGATCTACTATCTCTATTGGTCCTGACCTCTGCCTCCTCGTTGAGGCAACCGCCGAATCACCCTAGTGTCACCACGTCACAACATTATGACTGCAAAGCTACTTTCGCAGTCAAGGCCCACCCACCTGGTAGTTACGCGCATATCCAACCTCTATGGGCATAGCCTAAACACCTGCCACCGCACAGTGGGCTACCAGGAGCACCTTATGTATCTCAAGAAGCCGCATGCTTCCCTTTCCAGTCCTTCAGAGCCGACAGAATAATTAGATGAACATGCGCTCCCCTCGTGCCTCATGACACCACGATGATCTACCCCGTGGGGTTATTCACCCTCAAATGTACGGACTGGTCCAAGCACCTAATTTTAATGTGTCATTTCTAGATATTCTTTTACGCGCTTGCTTTACCTCACCAAGTTTCCATTTAACTTGGTTATCCCCGTTCACATTGACTTCTTATTCAAGTTACCAAGTTTCTCTTGCTTATTAATTTCAGTCATATAACTTAACACATTTAAGTTTATTAATAAGCCTACACCATGTTATTCTCTAGATTATTATCCAAGGTCTATAATCCACAATCCCTTTATATTCTTGTTTGATTTCATCATTACAATAACATGTTCTACTTAACATGAAATTAAGTATTTCTCAATTCACATGTTTATTTTTTAACATATCACTTATCATTTATTATTAAATATAACTTACTTCATTTTATAAGTTTGCCTCATTCTTTCTCATTTAATCATAATTCGCATTTTTCACCGTTACTACAACTTATCGTTGTTTACTTATTAACTTAGTTCTATTAACTAAGGTTCACTAATAAGTTTCTCTTCCTATAAATATTACTTATGTTATCCTCCACCGTAGATTTCATATTCTTGCTCTTATAAATAACTTAATTTATAGTAAAGTATAGCTTATCTCCTTACATAAGTTATTTCATTCCCCTTATCGTTTATTATAACCTAAGTTATAATCTTTACTTGTCCCTAGGACAAGTCTACTTATTGTACAACATTTTAATTAATGTAATTTATTTATAGTAGGTTATTAACATTCTCCGTTCATTCCATTAATTATAAATAATGTCATTTATCAGTCTTGTTATTCATATATTTATGTGTATATATTTATGCATAGACCTCCCACAATAAGCCTACACTTGTGAATGCTGGATTTGCGGGGCGGTTCCGGGATGACTTCTTCCACAAGTTGGCTTAATCTCGTGTCTTAGCACCATTACATGTTTTCTTAATGCCCTTAGACCCCTCAAATTAGATTTACCACTTGTGAATACGGGATATGCCGGTTGGTTCCAGGTAGACTTCTTTCACAAGTACAATCTAACCTCGTGTCTAAGTGCTCTACAATGTCAAATTACTGTGAATCTAGGAATTTCCGTTCTTTAACAATCATTCCTATTTCACTATAGGTTTTCATGCCCTAAGCTCTTGTTCATGTATTCAATTTCAAGCTAACATTAAACTATTTAATCATATAACTATTTCAGTGCATACAAGTAAGGGTTCATGTATACAAATGTGACTAGTTAACGTACAATAGTAGTTGTTACCTATAATTTAACAAGCTTATTCTGCAACATATGAAGATTCCAACATGTCACTTAAATCTCTTTAACCTATGTTTTAACCATTTCAACATATCATATACCAACTTGTCATATATAACATTTTAATGCTTTTAATTATTATAGCAAATTCACAATTGTACAACAACGGGGGATGTTTGAACGATAACATATCATTATCCAAACTGATACAACTTAAATCCACTCACCTCTTTTGCTTTCCTAATCCTAGATCTGGTCTAGATATAGTATTCCATGGTTTTTCCCTTAATTGGATTCAGAACCTAACACCCATAATCAATAAATTTTTTACTAAAAGAAAGAAAAAGAGAATGGAAAATAGACCGGATCTAGGAATTACCTTACTACGATAAGAAATCTGAACACCATTTACAAGCATATGTTCCTTTACTTCAGATCTGAATTCAGAACTTTTCCTAAGCTATTAATCTTAATTCTCTAAAGAAATTATAGGAAGAAAAGGAATGGCAGAGCCTCGGCGTAGTCCCAGAAATATGGGATTTAGGTTTGGCTCTACATACTTTTTTATAAGTGTATCAGAGAAACCCGGTCCCTTAGATTTGATTTTCAACTCATCAGAACCGACCACATCAAAGCAGTGGTTCAGATCCGCGTGGGGTCGACCCCCTTCCGGGTGGGTCAACCCATAGGTCGACCTCCAACGGGCAAAATTACCGCTTACTTTTCCCGCTGAATACTTTTTATTTTTTTATTTTTATGGATAATTTATTTTATTATATATACATATAAGTTCTTTATACGTATATAAACTTCCAAAGCTCATAACTTCTTCATACGTTGTCCGTTTTATGCAAACTAGGTGTCTATTTTAACCAGAATTTCGAGACAGATGCAATGACGCAGTCCGTTTTACTTAATTCTTAATTATTTAATTAAGTTACTTATATTTTATTATCTTAAAAATGTGGGGTGTTACAGAGAGTTTCTCAAGAAACGATTTGATAAGAAATTAAAAAATGAAGTTAAGGAAATTAGAAACTGACTGGAGATTAGTCAAGTTGAATGGCTTCCTAAGTATTGATCCGATGTTGGTTTCGGCCTTCGGGGTTGATACTTAGGGAGTTGTTCTCTTACTAGTTTACGGTTAGGGACTAATAGACGTTGAAGAGTAATGATACATGAATAAGAAATGGAAATGTTTTCCGGTGTTAACAAGAAATGAAAATATTTTCCGATGTTAATAACAAATATTTTCTGAAATATAGAAAATAAATTGTTTAAAATAAATGGAAACGTATTCCAAGAATCGTGAGAGGCTAAACGTGTTAGAGAAATATTTGGGTAAAGATATTGAAGGGAAATTGAGAAATGAACAAATTATTGATAAATTAATTTAAAGGAGCTCAGTGTTGATTGATGGTTGATCGATATAATTTCCATTTGGAAATAAGATCGTAGGTTGTATGGATGTTTCCTTTTGATAGTTAAATAACCGACTATCAAATTTTTTGGCCATTTTTCCGTTGTCAACACGGAGAAACTGGGATCGGATTTATTTTCTGAAAACCACTCTGTATGAGCATTAACATTGCGAATCAGATATGATGAAGATAATTGAAGATGGAGTTTATGCAAGGGATGTTCTGGCGATTTTAGGTAGAAATTGCCTAAAATAGATTTACATAATAGTGTCTTCAGTTTGTCCAGTCCCAAGATAACTTGTATGAACGAATGTTTGACAGAGTATACTAATAGATCGCGTATGTTGGTGTCTTCAAACGTATATAAGTTTGGTGGCGAAGGAATTCGTTTCTCTTAGCTTTATACCCGTGGTATTTTTGGGGAAATCAGTATGTGATTTGGAAGGTATGACGATATGGCAATCAAAGTGA
Organism: Allium sativum; assembly: GCA_030737875.1. Lineage (NCBI taxonomy): Eukaryota > Viridiplantae > Streptophyta > Magnoliopsida > Asparagales > Amaryllidaceae > Allium > Allium sativum. The sequence goes on along the minus strand of CM060910.1, from coordinate 61,389,444 downwards.
TTAAAGGTGTGGTCTGTCAAAAGATACGTTTTGACCTCAAGCCTCATCAACCAGGAAATCACAAAAATCGGGCAGGCAGCATGGCTAGGTGGGTCGCTCCCAGTTAGTGTATATTATCACCATCTAGAGAATATCCATTTTTTTTCTTCTTTTGCTACTGCATCTCCTGGGAATGGTTATGTTGGTATACCAACCGTAACGTCACAATATATTCGTAACATTCAAGCGAAATAAATTGTCGGTCATGTGTGCCTGAGTTGCATGATGTTCTTATTGAACTCCAGTGTGTCCTCACTAGAGTACACTAATCGGAAGGTAGTTCCATACCTTGTCATAGTTGGAAATCCATTACCCAATAAGAGCTCGCGGTTTTGATTGTATATTATGTATGTAGAGCGTGAGATGCAAGCGTTCTGCTAGATTGCTATTTACTTGATTTAGACACTATTATAATATCAGCAAAGTATTAATTTTTAAAAAATGTTTTCGGTTATGGTAAGGTAAAAATCATCTGTATTTATATGTGGATCCGTCTTACGATTATACTTTCTTTTGAAAAGGATTTTAAAAAAGTTAAACAAAATGATTGGAGTTTACTCACACTAGTCCCATGACTGACCCAGTATTTATTTCGTTTTGTTTTACCCTAAACTCTTGGTTGCCCAAATTTGTACGGACAGTCAAGTAGTCGGGATTTTTCAAATGTACTTAGAAGAGCTTGGAGCAGGAGGCTTCAACATTAGATATATAGATTTTATTTCTACTGTGATGTTATGTGTTGTACTCTGAAATGGAATGTATATACAGTTATAAGTTTGTATTTCAAAAGTTGTTATATAATATATTTTATTCGTTCTGCTGTGAGATTCATGTTCACTCTAATTCTGTTCTGTGTGATCTTCTTCTTCTACTCTAACTTTCTTTCTTTCTATTTCTCACCCTCTAAATTCTTTCTATTAATGATCTGGTATTTCTAATGCTCGAATAGTTGACCTTATGTTTTGTGTCAATTTTTGAGGCCAAAAATCCCTGGGTCGTAACAATACAACAACTGAGCGCATATACCTTAGGACGGGATAGAGGAGCTTGATACGAAAGGAAAGCTCCAATTGTATGTTTACAGACAAGGGATGGTGACAGAACATGAACAGTCGTCTACGTCCCAGAATTAGAAAGGGTCCAGCATTAGAAGACAAATCGTCATCTTTTAATGGGGACGACGAAACTAGAATAACAATAATCACCTGTCGATTGAGCGAATCAATTAGTTACACATGTACGAAACCAGAATGTGGTTCCTAGGCATGCTTTGAGCCAATATCGAGTCGTGAAGCCCTGAGAGGCTTAGCTTAATTTTCCTTTTTTTGCTCTTTATTTTTCAATGTACTTGCTTTAGTCCATGATAAGCGATGAATAAGAATTAACCATGATTTTGCTTCAACTAAAGGGATGAAGTAATAATGCAAGGTAAGTCCCTGACCGAAGAGTAGAGACCAAAGCGCAGGAAGTAATGCCACTTCACCGAAGAGCGAGGAGATTAGCTTACTTGTTGTTGAAACCCCTTTACTAAAGTGAGTTCGGCAAGGGCTCTGAGGGACCACATCAGTTTAAAAGATCCATGACATCGCTACATGTTTCATGATGTGAAACAGAAGTGCAAGAAGTAACAGCTCTTCACCGAAGAGCGAAATGATCGGCATAGTTGTCATTGAGCATTATTCACTAGGAAATGATCGATGTAGAGATCAATAAAAACACGGCGAGGCTGTGGATCATCAATTATGATAAGTTTTTGGCAAGAACTTGGGAAGGTAACGGATCATCAAATATGGTTGATATTGGAAAGAACCCAAAGAGTTTGCAGAATATAAAACTAGGATCGTGCTTCACGCACAAAACTTGAATCGTCAGATGTTGTGGTGTTCGGTAAAAGCACGACAAGACTAGGATCGTTAAGCGTGGTTTGTGATTAGCATGAGCAGACAAAGATATTTGGGTGCAAATGACACTCAACAAGGGTCCGGAGAGACCAAAGATCAACCCAATCAGGTTGCGGAACTCAATGGAGGCTTAACAAAGCCACTAGAACTAACTTGGCTAGGCTATCGAGTTTATAAGCGATCCAACGACGTTGTGCACTACATTGAATGTCTTGGAATAGTTACAGAACTCTTGAATGATCGATAGAGATAGCAAGCATCGAACTTTTACAAAATACATCTTCCGCAAAAGATATGTTTTTGGAGGAAAAGTGTTAACCCACCTTTTTACAAGGTCGTTGCACTTCCGAACTTGATACATGCATTACTCGATCATCTAAGTTGATGTCCCAAAGAGATGATTTGAATGCTCAAGAAATGAATAAGAATGGATACATGAACTTACTCAAGTTCATATATGCTTGGAAGAAGCATCAAATTGAAGCAAGCTTGGAATTTTGTGATTGGCTGAACTTGAATCGGTCAACCATGTTGCCTACGGATCAGCCTCATCAAATGCATTGGATCATATCAGCTAGATTAACGTACTTTGGTTCGATCACCGTGCTTGGCCCAGGATCAGCAACGTTCTTCCCATTATTGGAATTGTATGGCTATAAATATTTTGAATCAACTAAAGTGCGTTACATTAGAGTGGCGGGAAACAACACATCATGGATTGGTGTTTGAATCTTGCTTGAACACAACATGGATTAAACTCATTTGGATATAAACTCAATCAAGTACCAAGACATATCATTGGACAAAAACAAAAATAGGAAGTACACAGACTAGTGATCCAGATCGGCCCCATCACCATGTTACCAAATCAGTACCGATATGAACCCTAAATCGGTATCGATCCAATGGTAAAGTGGTGGATGACCCGACCTACTGCTTGATGACTTAGTCGGTTTCATGATTTTACTTTTCTTTCATGTTTTCAGGATGATACAAGCCTTCTTTCAACTATAACTACTGGACTTATTGGCTTATTTTGGTTATCCTTATGGCTTGCCTATGCAGAGATTCTACCATTATTTAACCACAACCTCGCCATCTCCATTTTCTTATACTCAAATTAAACTATATTTATAATCCTATATATAAATAATCGATTACTATAAGTGCATGTAAGCTAGATTGCCGAACCGTTATAAATTCTGCTGTGTCTTTTACTTTCAAGCATAATTCTGCGATTTTCGACTGTTTTGACCCGTATTATCTGTGACCTGAATCGACTTAAGTGTTAATGATTTGATTTTTTTCTAACACCTATGTATAATATCTTTCTCTTAACACTAATGACTTCACAAAAATTCTTTCACCCTTTTCTAAAGTATACATCATCCAAAATATTGAAGAGAGATTTTCTTTTCCTTGAGTCAATTAAAAAAAACTCTAAAATTAGTTTAGAATCCAAAGTAATTTAAAAGAAAAATATAATTTAAAAATTTTAAAAATCAAGGGAAAATCATAAAATTATTTTTCTTTTCCATTTTCTTTATAATTCAAGCAACATTTAAATACAGTTACAAGTTGGTTATGCGCAAGGCTCGCAAGCCAAAATCTAAAATTCTAGACTTAAACTTAACGTGCTAATTTGACATTTTAAAAAATGTCAAACCCCATTTTTTTAAGATTTCGTTGGAACTGTCGCAATGCCTGTGACCGGAAAATACTAAACCTATACTTAGATAAATTTCTCTACCAACCAAACTCTTAGCATTACATTGAACATATTATTTGTTAAGTGTTTATTACAAGATTCCACATTTATACTGTTATATAAATAAGAGTAATCATATATGAAGAAACAATAACACAATAAGTAACATGAACGCTCTCATAACAACATACATGAATTTTTACAAGGAATAATTAGTAGTCGCACCCCACTTGAACCAAATTGTTATCCTTGAAGAGAAGAATAAATGCTATAAGTAAATGATTACAACCACTATCTGCAGACTATGAGGTGGTCTAGCTCCTTGGTTGGAGCTCGAAACATTACCACGACCTTTGAATATTCATAACATGGTGGCTATACACTTGACCTCGTGTCTTTGATGTTGTTGTACAAACCAAAATTCTCATAGCTCAGCCTAAACCTAATGGATAGAAATAATACTTAGGGCTTTTGTATCTCTCAAAACCTAGACCCTACACAGCCTCCAACTGCTACTATTCCACGATGTCTTGGTAAGATTGTACTTTGGTAGCTCCAAAATCACCAACTTCTTAATGGGAATCGACCGTAGAATGGACATCTTAGAATTGCACATCCATAGAGATTTACCCATATCACGTAAAGACGAAGAGAATAGGTGAAAATGCAAAGAGTTACTCGATAGAGTGTAAATTTCATGATTAACAAAATGAACCATATGATGCTTGTCTTATTAATGACTATACCACAACTACCTATATAGCTGGCTTGCCGCACCATGGAATCAATAAGGTCGTAACTTACTGTACTTGGAATGTTGTTATGCTCGAATGATGCGCATAATCAGATGGACCATCAAATATTTGATTTAATCAAATAGGACTCCCTTCACCTCCATATAATTCACAGTATTTACTACATTGAAATGTTCCGCCAAAGAGGACATTAAAGGCCGATGCATTATGGGTAACAATCCCGTTTAAATAATCTGGAAGTGGAGAATCAGTGTAAATTCTGCCAAATGGATAACTCCTTCAGTCCAAAAGTAGCTAGGTCTTTTACCCACTCCAGTTTAGCAAAGCGGCCTCTCTTGGGTGAGACCAGGATGTAGTGTGGAAAGAACTAGTTGTGTAGGGGTGATGCCATGAGAGAAGAAGCAATTAGAGGGGGAAATGGTCTTTGATGTGGTGCAGAGGAGGGGGAGTCGAACGCTTTGAAATTTGTACAAGACGAGGCTACTGCTCCTTGGAGGGAAGATAAATCATAAATGACGTCGCCTGTAGGTCAAATGGAGGGAGCAGTTGTTGATAAGGAGGGCAAGGATGGAGATCAGGGTCGGCTGCCTGGGAAAGGAGGAAATCAAAAAAAGCAAGCTTGTGGAGGTTTAGAACGCGACTTTTACAAGCACATTTTAGATTTAGTTTTTGCTAAAACCAAACCTATTGACTGGCCGAACTCTCTAGACTTATCGATATATGTTTGACCTTTCCATGAGTTTTAGACGTAGGTTTGACCCGGATCCAATTAGGGTCCAATTAAATAATAAGAATAACTAGTATTACCGTACAACGGTGGAAAACCGACCGTTAAGGTGTTCAACATAAAATATAAACATATTTGTTAAAACACATTTCAAGTCAGAATTTATTAAAAAATCATATCGTACTTCAAAAGAAAATGGAAGTAATTAAGAAAGCAAAAATTCAATTAAATTGAAATTTACATGTAACCAACTTAAGAATAAGAATGTATTGATCCGAACCACTCACAAACACATACATACATTGTATTTTGATATTTTTTTGATGATTTAAAAATAAACATAACTTGCATACATTTTTTTACAATTATGATTCTCCACCTATTAAATCAATAGGGACCTTAAACAAACTATTTAGATGACTTCAGAGAAATAGCCAGTAGTCAACTTTATAAAAGTCGGCAATTCTTTTTAATACATAGCGAAGTGAAAACAGAATTATACAATGTTGCTGATTGAAATAATGAATAACCACACTAACAAATAAAATCAACAAAACTCAGATAAACAAAAATAATCAAATAATTTAGGCATGCAACCAAAATCAAAATTGATAGCTTAAGCAGAATCAATAACAAATCCTTGTCCTATAACTTGTGCATCTAACACATTAGATGACATGGAAGGAAAGATGCATCCCCCCACCTATGAACACACAAATGCAATTCAAGGTCAAAACATAATGTTGGATCTAGATTAACCCTAGAGGGGGGGTGAATAGGGTTTATCACAATTTTTAACTGAATTAAAATTCTAACGAGATATTAAAATAATAAATAGATCACAGATTACAGCAGAAACAGAAATGCAGAAAATAAATCACACACAGATATACCCAGCTTCGGCAAAACCCTGCCTACTGCTGCATTTCTAAGGTTTCTACTAGGTGATAGAACAGATCCCGCATACAAGACCATGTACACTCGCAAACCCTGCTCCTATTCTAACCCTACGCTCAAATCCCTAGACTGACCAATATCCACTCTATCAGATTTCCCCTGATTACAACCCCATAATCAGTAACCCAGATTTTACAGACTCTGAAACTGTCAGTTACCCTTAACTGAATCCTAGAATTTTACAGACTTCTAGAAACTGTTTGATCGATTTTACAACACAATTTAAAATGACACAAAGTAGAAACAAAATTAAAACCCTAGGATATTAAATAAGAAAGGGTTATCCCCTTTTCAAACTTGGCCGGCCCATCTTCAATTGTCAAGCCCGATTTCTTTTGTTCTCTGGAGAAAAAAAATGGCGGCCGGACTAGGGTTTCTCAATGATAATCCCCCAAATCGAAATCGATTTTAGAAAGAGATTTCTCTGGCTAAATCTCTGAAGCACGAACGAATGATACTTGGCTCTCTCTTGTCACCGATTTGAGGTTTTGTTCTGCGATCGAAAACTGATGTGAGTTCTCTGGATTTTTCTTTGAATTCCTTGAATTGATTTTTTATTTGTTGGTTTCGGTTATGTTCAGCCAATGATGAATGGTGTAGTTATAGGGTAAAATGAAAAACCCTAATCAACACTCTGATTTCGTATCAATGACTGGTCTGATTAATCACTGTTTCCTCTTTTGAATTTCTCGATTGAAATTGCTTGCGTGGCCTTTTAATTCCTTTGTGAAAAATTCTTGATAAAATCGGCTTTAATGTTTGTGGCCCCTTGTGATTTGATTTCCTGTTTATGCTCCACGGCCTTGATTGAAAACCATGAATCTTCCCTTGTATTACTTTGTATTTTTGGGATGAAAGATTGTTGTTTCCTCTTTTGAAATCTTTGATTGAACTCTGCCTTGATGGCTTCGACTGAAATTGATTCCTTGGCTTTGAATGAATTTGCTCGATTTAAATTTCCTTGACATTTGAATGAATATCCATGCACCAACAAAATGTTTTCTGGTGATATTTATGGCAGTGAATTCAGACTTGCCAAATATAGTTTCATTCCTGAAAACCGTTAAATACTTGCCAAATATAGATAATTATTCCCACGATTTATTTCTTTGCCAAAACCTGTTGGTCGACATAGAAAACACTTGACTGCTGAAATCTTATATGGTGTCATGCCATATCATTTCTGGAAACAAATAAAGACCTTGCCAAAAACATTTTTCTTGATTGAGAAGTTTCATTTCTGGAAATTTTGAGGCCGAGATTATATCCTTTAATTCTCAAATTTGCATGACTATTTGTTATAAAAAAAAAACAGTAAATGATTTCTTGCCAGATATTTGCATCCTCGCCTAAAACTGAATCACTTTATGACTGATTTATCTGTGTTTGTGTCTCATGCTTCTTCACTTACTGTTGTACTAGAAAATGTCGAGGCAAGATCATACTGCTTTGCTCATTCATTGTTGCTCGACATTTTGTTCACTTGCACTGAACCTTGTCCATACTAGTCTTGCACTGATCTTGCCACACACTTCTTTAAGTTTTGTATTGTTTGACTTGTGGTCATGCATTGATATACTTGCTTGTACCTGTATATTGCTGTGTGCATCATGATGGCATGATCATCATTCTGAACTGCTCTTATCATCTCTTGTGCCATTTGTTAACTGTCTGAACTGATTTTGTCAAGAGTGCTTGGCTTGCCTTGTTATGTTGAGTTTTCATTTGTAATTGCTTTCACCATACATGACTGTTTTTGTGCATGTTCAACATGCAGCTCGGCCCATTTCATTTTGTCATGCTGTCCATGCTTTGTGCTCGACCCATGCTTGACATCACATTGTTGAACCATTCACCATGTTGGTGCTATTCACCATGCTTTTGAGGCTGTAATGTATGTTGCTGAATCATATTGACTTTTGTGACTTAGTTTGGCCATTCTTCATTTCATTGAACCATGCTGCTCCATATATTAAACTGTTCCATGCATTACTTGACCACTGTGGCATTGGACTTGTTTTGTGTTTCCATGGTTGATGCCTCTTGCTTCATGTATCGAACTTGAGTCGTGCTTGTTCATGTTTGCATTTGAATCATGTACTTGCGCATTTGTCTTGGTCCATGCACCACTTTTGCTTGCTGACTTGAGCATGCTGCACTTTGTATTATTGTGTATTATTTGGGCTGCTCCTTGTTGCACTGAGTTGAGCAGGTCCACGTGGCTACTCCTCAGTTGCACGCTGATTGGCGAGGCAGTGCACACGTGTATAAATATACACGTGTGTATATGCAGCCATCAGACAAATTTTCCTGTCCCTGCACTGTATATACATACTGTCTACCTTTTGGTATTTACAGTGTATCACTGTGAATATCACAAGCTGTCTAGACACAGATTGATGATTTTACAAATCAGATCAAGTCAGAAAAAGGATGAGAAACACACCAGAAAACTGAGGCAAATAAAATTTTTAAAATTAAAAATTATATTCGCATGTGTTCAGTATTATTTCTATTGCAGTGTACTGTGTGTGTGTTCATGTATATGACAGGTATGAAGACTGGACTGACTGAAGGATGCTGTGAAGACTGAAGAATGAAGTCAAGAACAGTGTCAGTTAAAGAGTGTTTGTAACAGTGTATGTATAGATGAAAATGTACAACTGAGTGTAAAATGTGTATGAGTGTTGAATGAGAAACTGTGAGTGTGAAACGTATTGCAATGCTGAGATGTACAAATAGTGGAGTATAAAATTTGTACTGTTTGAACATTGAAATAAAATATTCTATTTAAATAAAATACTGTGTTAATGTTTGAATTTATGTACAGTCATATTTTATTTAAATATAAATATTATATTCCAGTCTGTAATGTATAATAATAGTACAGTATCAAACACATTAAAAATAAATATTTATTTGGTTGTTATCATCAAACAAAAATCATTATAATTGTGTATACAACACCGTTATATACAACAATCTCCCCCTTTTGATGATGACAAACAAATAATAGATTTTGTATACAATAACTGTGTTTGACAATGAAAAATGAACTCCCCCTACACAAAAAGTTCCCCCTATAACTGTGCTTGAGTGAAAATAATAATGAACTTTCAAAGTTAAAAAATATTTATCAAATATTCACTCATAAATCAAAATCTCAACCCATTCTCCCCCTTTTGTTATCATCAAGAGGTTACAGAATTTAAAATACAGATGAAAAAATGACTAAAAAAAATGTAATTTTAGCATAAGAGGAAGAATGATCATCATAAATCTCAATCAGTTAAACAAAAATCATAATAAACTAAGAACTGGTGGCATATTTCACATTGTTGAGAATGATGGATTCACGATGAATTTTATATAAAAATGGAGAGAGTTTAAAAAATATAAATCTCAATTATTTTCCAAAGAAATTTTTATAATGATAAGGCACAAAAACAGTGATGGATTTTGACTATAGTTAATAATTCAATTTAAGTGACAAAATCGTATAATCTCAAATCCCAATAGCCATCAATCAACAAATCATAATACTTCATAAGATTTCAACACATTTCACAAGTTAGAAGATGGATTGATAGGCTGGTTTTTATACACCGAGTAGAATTTCATATTAATTTCAATTCATATCACATTTTTTTTATTATTATTATTTAAGAGCACATTGACCACGCATAACCAGATCTTGGATTTTTAAATGAGATCAGTTGCAGCTTAAATATAATTATATATTTATCGTTTTCAGCTTCAAAATAAAAAACTCCTTGGTATATAAAACCAATATATGAATGATAGAAAATGGGGTAGGTACAGAGATGGATTGTGAAAAAAAATTTCTAAATTAATTATATTATGAAATATGTTCGACTGTACCGGGATCATTGAAAATTTTCAATTATCACTAATTCTGAATAATAACAAAGTCCAATTTCTATCACAAATATTTTCATTGTTTATTCAAGATTATTTTAAAAAAAATATTAAACTCTCCACATTAATATAAAATTATCATGGATGGCAGAATGATGGTAGTTAAAGGAGATGGTCGTGAAATAATTCCCAATTCAAAGATATTATAATAAATGTTCAACCATCATGAAAATAAAAATAAAATCTCCTCTTGTTGTGTAATATATTGCAGTCATAATTCATCACAATTTCAGATTCTGATATATTTTGATGAATTATAAATACAGAACAATTTGGATATTGATTTCAATTTCTGAATGAATAATAAATAAATAATCTTAAAATTGAAAATTAATTACAAGAGGAATATAAAGAGCTATACAGGACAAGAGTGATTAAAATATATACAAAAAAATTCAGCACATCTGATACCAATTGTAGTCTTCCTCTCGAGGATTTTAATTACACTCTGATGGACCATCATGGACATCTCAGACCAAAGAAATTTAAACACAAACCCAGCCAGACAAATTTAGCACATTTATTTGTGTAAGGCAAAAAAAATGTATGGATCTATACAAGGTGAAAATTTGAATCTCAGTACAGATGGGTGAAACAAATATAAGCACTTCTGATACCACTTGTTCTCGCTTTCTCAAGGATTTTACCAAGACAATGGAGACAAACTATGATATCACAGACAACAGAAATTTAAAGCCCAAGCAGACAAATCAAACAATAAGCAATTATCTAAGAACAGTATCAGAGCAGTGTAGAACACAATATCACATCAGACTTGTCTGGGGATGGTCACATAAGAACCTTCATGATCCAAGATTAGAACTACCGTTTATTTGAAATCATTTGAGGAATATGAAAAATCTCTAGGTTCAATGAATCGATCACACCAAATTATTATTTTCACATTCAGAATATGTGTGTGATTCAATAAATCAATAATTTCAAATGATTTTAAACAAACAATCATTCAAATCAAATAACCATGAAATAGTAGAGAGATTTAACACCAATTTTTCAAAGAATTTTTCACAAGAATTTCAGACAAGCCCGAAGAAAAAATCAGATCATTTACATCAGGTTTGATAGATATTCATGATCCAAAATAATTTATTTGAAATCACTTGAATCAATGTCAAGTTTTGAAATATAACGAATCAGTCACACAAGGTTGATAATTTCAAATTTAGGAGGTGTGTGATTATTCAAAATATTAATAATTTCAGATGATTTCAAACAAACAAATTCTAACCATGATGATCATGAATAACAATGATTTTCAAGATGTATCACTGAGATTCTAGACAATTTAAAATTTCCAAGCCAATCTAAAAAACAATGAAAATATCACTACTGATAAATAATAGAGTGCTGTAATGAGTGTAATATTTCAAGCTTTTCAAAAATGAATTAGAAGAATCTCAAAACAACAATGATGTGTGAATTTCCATTAGACTTTCAGATCTTCAAAAATTTAGAATTCAAATTAACAGTGTTCAAGATATGACAAGAATACATCAAACACTGTTATGAATTCAACAATCAGAAACTAAACTTCAAAACAATTGTAGATATTTACAAGTATAAATACAAGGTCTGGAGATGATTAAAATATCAGAATTATATTCAACTAAGGCAAATTTCCAGAAAATATGAATTCTACAATTTGAAGTTTAAGATGTACAGACAAAGAAGAATATGGCAGTGTCAAATCAAAAAACAAAAACAAAAAAAAACAAAAAACAAAAACAGAAGGAGATAAAGGTAGGAATAAAAACAGAAAATAAAACAAACAAAGAGAATATACAAAGGTGAGTTTAGAGATCATACCAGAATCCAATGTAAAGCAGAGTCTCTAACTCAACAGATCTTGGCCTAAGGAACTGTAAATGACACAGAATTTTAGACAATCTTGATTTCAAATTTCTTTTCAACACAGTAGTTCCTCAGCCACCTTCGGTACCTAACAGTTTATAGAATCGAGTGGTCTAACAAAGTTTGTAAAACCACTCACGGTTGTATTCATAGCTTTAGGTACCCAAACCTGCTTATATAACAATCCGTTAGAATCTACTAGAGTACCCTTTGTAACCCAAATTTGTTTAGTTTTTCCAAAAATCATTTTATTTCTTTTCGGGATCCAAAATGAATTGTTATCAAACCAATTCTTATCTCGATTGTGATTCAAAAAACTTTTGGAATTTTTAAAATTCAAATTTTCAGAATGACTCTTCTTGAAGCAGTTTGAAGAGTTTTTGAAATCACAAGAGTTCAAACTTTCAAAATCATTTCTTTTCTCAAAACCAAGACCATTTTTATGACCAGAAGAAAATTGATTTTTCAACAACATATTCAAAGATTTTTCACCAATTGAAAAGCGTTTCAAACTCAATTCAAGATTGTTGATTTTGGATTTAAGTTCAGAATTCTCTTTCATTAGATTCGAACAACGATTAATGTTGATCTTTCTCTTTTCAGTATCATTCTGTTTCAAAATCAAATTTTCGTTTTCAAGCATTTTAACTTTGGTCTTGGATTCAAAGATCTCTAATTCAAATTTAATTTGTTTTTCAGATTCAAGTTTCTTGAGATTTTCAATCTCTTTTTCAAGCTCACTCAAAATCAGATCTGTTTTCAACAAACTATTACTTTCAGCAATTTCAAGTTTGGAATTTTCGATAGTCTTAAAATTTTTAAATTCCTTTTGAAAAAAATTGTTTGCATTTTTCAACTCAATCTCGTTATCTTTTAAAACTAGAATTTCTTCTTCAAGCCTTTGAATGTTATTGTTGAGATGAACGAGATCTGTTTTTAATTTCAAACAATTTTCACAATTAGAATTTTCAAATTTCACAACATTTTCAAGTTTTAATTCCAAACAATGAATTTTGCTGGTCAACTCATGATTTTCAGTTTTCAAAGATTTGTTTTTAGATTGGAGTTTATCAACAGATTTGGTTAAATCAAGACACATGTAAACCAAATCTTCATATGAGAGATTTTCTGTTTCAGCATTTGTTGATTCTCCATCATCTGACTCATCTGAAGTTTCATCTACATGACTTGTTAAGCATAGATCTAAATCAGAGTTGACATTCTGGGGTTTTGAGCTGTTGTCAGATTTTCCATACAACTTGTTGAGAGTTCTCCAAATTTCCTGTGCAGATAAACAATGACAGATAAGATTAAACTGTTCAGTGCTAAGATAGTCAAATATAATTGTCATAGCACGAGCATTGAAATTAATATCTACACTATCAAACCCATTGATAATAACATCCCAACATTTAATATTAACAAATTTTAAATAAAATTCCATTTTGGATTTCCAGTTTAAAAAATCTGTTCCATTGAAAATAGTAGGAGATGAACTGGACTGACTCTCTATCGACTGACAACTAGGAATCACCATTACTCTAGAGTTAACAGAATACCTTGCTCTGATACCACTTGTTGGATCTAGATTAACCCTAAAGGGGGGGGGGGGGGTGAATAGGGTTTATCACAGTTTTTAACTGAATTAAAATTCTAACGAGATATTAAAATAATAAATAGATCACAGATTACAGCAGAAACATAAATGCAGAAAATAAATCACACATAGATATACCCAGCTTCGGCAAAACCCTGCCTACTGCTGCATTTCTAAGGTTTCTACTAGGTGATAGAACAGATCCCGCATACAAGACCATGTACACTCGCAAACCCTGCTCCTATTCTAACCCTACGCTCAAATCCCTAGACTGACCAATATCCACTCTATCAGATTTCCCCTGATTACAACCCCGTAATCAGTAACCCAGATTTTACAGACTCTGAAACTGTCAGTTACCCTTAACTGAATCCTAGAATTTTACAGACTTCTAGAAACTGTTTGATCGATTTTACAACACAATTTAAAATGACACAAAGTAGAAACAAAATTAAAACCCTAGGATATTAAATAAGAAAGGGTTATCCCCTTTTCAAACTTGGCCGGCCCATCTTCAATTGTCAAGCCCGATTTCTTTTGTTCTCTGGAGAAAAAAAATGGCGGCCGGACAAGGGTTTCTCAATGATAATCCCCCAAATCGAAATCGATTTTAGAAAGAGATTTCTCTGGCTAAATCTCTGAAGCACGAACGAATGATACTTGGCTCTCTCTTGTCACCGATTTGAGGTTTTGTTCTGTGATCGAAAACTGATGTGGGTTCTCTGGATTTTTCTTTGAATTCCTTGAATTGATTTTTTTTTTGTTGGTTTCGGTTATGTTCTGCCAATGATGAATGGTGTAGTTATAGGGTAAAATGAAAAACCCTAAACAACACTCTGATTTCGTATCAATGACTGGTCTGATTAATCACTGTTTCCTCTTTTGAATTTCTCGATTGAAATTGCTTGCGTGGCCTTTTAATTCCTTTGTGAAAAATTCTTGATAAAATCGGCTTTAATGTTTGTGGCCCCTTGTGATTTGATTTCCTGTTTATGCTCCACGGCCTTGATTGAAAACCATGAATCTTCCCTTGTGTTACTTTGTATTTTTGGGATGAAAGATTGCTGTTTCCTCTTTTGAAATCTTTGATTGAACTCTGCCTTGATGGCTTCGACTGAAATTGATTCCTTGGCTTTGAATGAATTTGCTCGATTTAAATTTCCTTGACATTTGAATGAATATCCATGCACCAACAAAATGTTTTCTGGTGATATTTACGGCAGTGAATTCAGACTTGCCAAATATAGTTTCATTCCTGAAAACCGTTAAATACTTGCCAAATATAGACAATTATTCCCACGATTTATTTCTTTGCCAAAACCTGTTGGTCGACATAGAAAACACTTGACTGCTGAAATCTTATATGGTGTCATGCCATATCATTTCTGGAAACAAATAAAGACCTTGCCAAAAACATTTTTCTTGATTGAGAAGTTTCATTTCTGGAAATTTTGAGGCCGAGATTATATCCTTAATTCTCAAATTTGCATGACTATTTGTTATAAAAAAAAACAGTAAATGATTTCTTGCCAGATATTTGCATCCTCGCCTAAAACTGAATCACTTTATGACTGATTTATCTGTGTTTGTGTCTCATGCTTCTTCACTTACTGTTGTACTAGAAAATGTCGAGGCAAGATCATACTGCTTTGCTCATTCATTGTTGCTCGACAGTTTGTTCACTTGCACTGAACCTTGTCCATACTAGTCTTGCACTGATCTTGCCACACACTTCTTTAAGTTTTGTATTGTTTGACTTGTGGTCATGCATTGATATACTTGCTTGTACCTGTATATTGCTGTGTGCATCATGATGGCATGATCATCATTCTGAACTGCTCTTATCATCTCTTGTGCCATTTGTTAATTGTCTGAACTGATTTTGTCAAGAGTGCTTGGCTTGCCTTGTTATGTTGAGTTTACATTTGTAATTGCTTTCACCATACATGACTGTTTTTGTGCATGTTCAACATGCAGCTCGGCCCATTTCATTTTGTCATGCTGTCCATGCTTTGTGCTCGGCCCATGCTTGACATCACATTGTTGAACCATTCACCATGTTGGTGCTATTCACCATGCTTTTGAGGCTGTAATGTATGTTGCTGAATCATATTGACTTTTGTGACTTAGTTTGGCCATTCTTCATTTCATTGAACCATGCTGCTCCATATATTAAACTGTTCCATGCATTACTTGACCACTGTGGCATTGGACTTGTTTTGTGTTTCCATGGTTGATGCCTCTTGCTTCATGTATCGAACTTGAGTCGTGCTTGTTCATGTTTGCATTTGAATCATGTACTTGCGCATTTGTCTTGGTCCATGCACCACTTTTGCTTGCTGACTTGAGCATGCTGCACTTTGTATTATTGTGTATTATTTGGGCTGCTCCTTGTTGCACTGAGTTGAGCAGGTCCACGTGGCTACTCCTCAGTTGCACGCTGATTAGCGAGGCAGTGCACACGTGTATAAATATACACGTGTGTATATGCAGCCATCAGACAAATTTTCCTGTCCCTGCACTGTATATACATACTGTCTACCTTGTGGTATTTACAGTGTATCACTGTGAATATCACAAGCTGTCTAGACACAGATTGATGATTTTACAAATCAGATCAAGTCAGAAAAAGGATGAGAAACACACCAGAAAACTGAGGCAAATAAAATTTTTAAAATTAAAAATTATATTCGCATGTGTTCAGTATTATTTCTATTGCAGTGTACTGTGTGTGTGTTCATGTATATGACAGGTATGAAGACTAGACTGACTGAAGGATGCTGTGAAGACTGAAGAATGAAGTCAAGAACAGTGTCAGTTAAAGAGTGTTTGTAACAGTGTATGTATAGATGAAAATGTACAACTGAGTGTAAAATGTGTATGAGTGTTCAATGAGAAACTGTGAGTGTGAAACGTATTGCAATGCTGAGATGTACAAATAGTGGAGTATAAAATTTGTACTGTTTGAACATTGAAATAAAATATTCTATTTAAATAAAATACCGTGTTAATGTTTGAATTTCTGTACAGTCGTATTTTATTTAAATATAAATATTATATTCCAGTCTGTAATGTATAATAACAGTACAGTATCAAACACATTAAAAATAAATATTTATTTGGTTGTTATCATCAAACAAAAATCATTATAATTGTGTATACAACATAGTTATATACAACACATAAAAGATGGATAATATAAACTCCAAAGTATTAAGAAGATTACATTACTAATAAGAAATTTTTAATGCACTTTCACATCAATCTAGTTTACTTATATGTATCAATAAAGCTTGAAGATCCATAGGAGCTATTTCACTATGCAACATGTAAATCATTGACAAAATTATAATGTAATAGTTAATGTTGTAAATCATTGAAAGCTTCAAGTATAAATTCTTCATAATAAAGATAACTGATTTCATTTCAAGTATAAATTCATTGAAAGCTTCAAGTATAATATAATAGTTAATGCTGCAATTGCTGGCTCCTCGGAATCAACTACCAATCCAACTATTATAGCATTTAAGCTGTGAAACAATCCACAATAAAAATGAGTATCATCAATGATTAAAAAAGCTTAGCTCATGCAAGCTTAAATGCGTTATATATTACACAACAACCTTGATTTCATTAGAGCACATTCTTATTTATGAATTCCAAAAAAAAAAAAAAAAAACGAACAACAAGTACCAATTTTTGTTGTTGAATCATGTACTGACTTTAATTTCCCTTTCGAAATGACATAAATTGTACATAGTCCGGGAATTCATTTTGACAGTCTAGGTGAAACTTCCAATGTGTTTTATTTAGCACTTAGGACCCATCTTTCTAGAAAGACAATTTTGTTTAATAGTTGAACATTTTAATTATAACAAAAAATGGAATCCATATGCTCTACAAAATTATAAATATAGGTCCAAATAATGGGAAATTTTGGTTGGGTGGAAGTTTCAGATATGAATCTCCTTTGTGTAGTAGTTAAATGTCTTTTTTTCCTTCTTTTTAAAAAATTAATATACACTAAAAATCAACTAGGCTATGTTTTGTGACATTGATTAATCGTGGCAAAAATACAGAATATTAGCGAAGTAACAAACTTGAATGACCAAAATGCCATCAATTGTACCACCTTCTCAAAAGAGGCATTCATGTATCATATTAACAATAAATATATAATCCATACACACCTTTAAAAGAAATCCCATTAGCACAAATTAGCAATTTAACTCTAGAAATCATCAAACATAATTTGCAGAAGGACATGGATTTGGACCAAAATGTGTAACATCAACTAGATATAAAGCGCAGCAGAAATCTTGGTACACATGGAGTCTGCTTCCATCCCAACAAAATAGTAGTCCTTTACATGATAACACGCATAGTAGATGATTAAATATGTAATAGTCTAAACAATAAGCTCAAATTTACAACTTTCGTTGGCTGAAACAATGCAATACTTTGCCCAGTATACTCAGCGTAATTTTTGTGTGTTATCATCAGTGTTTCTGCTTTAAATGTGATATCATGCAATCATGAAAAATTTGCACTGCTTGCTGGTTACTTAGCTTTCTTCATAAATGGAAAGATGCAATCTATGTCAAAGTTGTTCCACACCAAATTCAAAGTTTACACCGTGAACAAAATCACAACCTGTTTCCCTAAATCGATAACGGTCTTAAAAAATAAAACCCAAATTCATCAAATTCAACTTCGACGACCCCTACGCTACCGATTCCTCTATTGATGGAACTAATTCTAAGATCCCCAAAGTCAAAGGCTTCACTCAAGTAATCATCTTCCAATCCAACACACCCTCCTTGAAAAAGCGCATCAACCTCCATTATCGAGCTATCTAAAATTCATACGTCTTTTTCGTTGGAAGCCTTTGATTTGAGAATTTAGGATAATTCAATGGGAGGATAAATAGGAAATTTAAACAAAGGAAGAGAAGAAAATCCGAGTCCGAGAAACAAAAGCGGTAACCTAAGAATGGCGACTGGCGAAATGGGAGGAGGAATCAATGGAAAAGAGTGCGGAAGAAAAAAATGAGAGAAAAGAAGCATGAAATTTTGGCTTCAGACGAAAATTGATTATCACCCACATTAGGCAAACCTCCCCAATGGTCGGTTTGATAGTAATAATGATTTTATACCCTTATCATCAGATATAATCTGAAAAGAAAACCCATTTCCTCATCTTAGGGGTGTCAAAGCATACCATTAGTCGCGAACGATACTCTAACAATAACAGAAGGAAGTAGTGCCTACAATACTACAACAACCAACAACAATTGGAAAAACTAAGAATATTTCAGTTGCTACTTCACTTTGCTTCATAAGAAAATATTTTCCTAATAGATGTTGGGAACAGTAACTTTTCACAAATGTAGTTCAGTTGAATTAAATGTCATTTCTATTTTCTCTGTCTCTTAAAAGAGAAAATTCTTAAAAAACACAATTTTATAATTCAAAACTTCTTTTAAAAATCATATACATATACTTTAGGGTTTCTAAATCTTTCTCAAGTCATACTTTGCAAATATATGTTTTAGAAAAAAAAAATCCTTTGAAGCCCTTTTTCATATTTAAGGACATTTCCAAAGCATAAACACACACACACACACACATGGAACCGAATTTTTATCATGGTGTTAAGTTAGAGAATTAAATAAATTTCTCTAAATAAAAGGATCTAGTCTACTTGCAATAAGGTGATCGATGAATGCATCCTTACAAGAACTTGCCTCCGAATGACCATGACATACTTTAATCTCCCCTCCGTTTGCAAAGATGCCATATCTTCGACTAATACCCATTGCAGAAATCAAAGGGTGGTTGTTCTCAACCATCAGGTTGAACAACCCCAGTCTTTGGGATTCTACCATATGTCATCCCCACGATCTTCCAAATAAACTCTTAGTGCATCGCCAATAACCGTGGGTAATTTAGTGTTGGTTAAAAAATATTGAGCTCAAAATATTTCCATCTTATAATTTGTCTTCTCTACTCCTTCAAAATAAAGGTACAACTATTCTACATTTAAAATTATGGGGTCAATAGTAAAATAATAGATAGAAAATACAAATTACTTCTCCTATTTTTTCCTAATTTCTTTGATCAACTAAACCTAAGAACTTCTAAACCTATGCTTTAATACCAAATGAAACAAATTGTATCTTAAAAGACCTGAATTTCGACAAAAGTCAAAATCCAAACTGGAAAAAAAACAAATTGCTCAATTTGACATCTACAAGAAAGCATGAACGTAGTCAGACATTAATAAATCTAAACTCATAGTGGAAGCTAATATATGATATAAATACTAATCGTAGCTACTATCTTGGAAACATTGAAATTCCTTAGATACTAATTGCTACACCAGTATCAAGAATGAAAGAAAGAAGGCTCCTTCTACAACCAACCACATCTATAACATCCCATTCCTTAAGGTGCAAGCCAAGCGCTACGGATGTTGTAGTCACCCGTAGTATTAAATTTCAATGATAGAAAATGGATATGTTAATGAATCGTAACATCATAAAACACATGAATTTGATTTTTTTTCAAAACACATTCGTCAATAATATATTATTACAGTTGCTATCACAAAACCTACATTCAAATCAAATATAATTATTATCAAATACAGATCTAAGAGCGACATATGAAGATTCCCTCTTGGTCGATTTGAGTCAAGATATTAGTAATAAACATTTTCCCTTTTACATACGTCCAAAAGGCAAACACACAATGGAAAGAAAAACTCCTGTAATAGCTAATTGCTTCCTGCATATCTCTGGAATTTTATTCAAAGAAACCGAAAACCTCAACTTTCAATCTACTTGACTGAGTACCCAATTGGGAAAATAAAAACATTGAGTTAGCTAACATACTAGTATGGATAAAAACCACTAGTCAAAAATCAAAGGAAGTCTAGTGAGATCACGTCGCTTAGCGGAACGGGGGTTCCCTCTGACTAGCCTCTTGTTATAAAATAACCAATCCCATGCTCCTGCACTATCAATGGTTAAAACAATAGTAATAAGCATATCAATAATAAAAAACATTGAATATGCATCATATAGTAGATTCCCCATCCGGGTTTTCCTGACTATCTATCTTAACAGTTAATAATTAATAGTAAATGTTCAATTTAGCCACTTGTCTTTGAGTATAAATGATTCCCCATCATATTCAATTGGTTACCCATCTTAATGTCTGGATTACCCATCACTTACCATTTGGATTACCCATCCTCTCGGTATTTCAAAAATTGTATAGATGTGTATTAACCATCACACGTTTCATAGTTTTATCTGCATTCTGACTATGAACCTATCAAATATATCATATGGATTATTCATCACACATGCCATATTTTTATCCATAAGGGAACTAGAAACCTCTCAGTTTAATTTCAGTATTGCCCCCAAGAATATTTAAAACCATTGGTGCCCCTAATTTCCATTATTACTCAATTCCCATTGTTATCCTTAATCTGCAAAATTTCATATAAATAATATAAGTGGTAATATTAGATCATGGTACCTCCATTATCTCAAAATTATAATATGGTTAACTGACATTTCAATTCATAAAGGTTGAGCCTGTCGACTCAGTCGATATGGCATATAGATGAGTTATATTGTACTCTACCAATCAACATAATGGAACATTGATTGTTGCAAAACCCTTGTCAACACTAACCCCTCCTCGACTCTTAATCTAAGTGTCAAAATCATCACATAACTAGGACAATAGACAAGAGATTATCGACTGTAAACTTAGGTTAGCTATCTAAATTAAATAAAACAAGTGAAACTGGCTATGTCGGCATGATCCATGGCGACAACGTCAAGTTTATTTGAAAATAATTTAGAAATTACACCTTGTCAACTCAATAAACATCAAAAATCCATATAGGCAATAACCTTAAGACCATTTGAAAATGATTTAGAAACTTACCTTGTCGACAACAACCTGTGACTACAAGGAATCAAGATGTTAATCTCAAAACCATTTTGGAAGATAGCAGGGACAAGGCTTGTCGACATAGATGAAGATGCCAAGGATTTTGGTTATCGCTTCAAAGCTTTTGGAAAACATATTTGTAAAACAATCATATCGACCACAATCTATGACAATTGGAAAGGAGGAAATAATCCCCTAAGGGTTTGGAAAACAATTTAAAAACAACTAGAAATAAGCTTAGTAACCACAACTGTGACGATAAGGATAAAGGCGATAAGTCTCAAGTTTTACAAAACAAGGTTTTAGGAAATAAGCCTTGCTGAAACTGTCGACAAGAGTAGAAGCGATAAGCTTCAAAAAAATTAGAAAACAAAGGTTCTTATCGACCTCATGTGAAATCATAAGGTTAGAGGCAAAAACCCCATGCTTTACAAGGTTAAGAATATATCCTTATCGACATAGTTGACAAGGAACTGAGGCGATAGCCTCAAAATCTTTTAAAACATTATAGGCGACAAGCCTCTTGCTTATTCTTTAGAAAATAATCTTATAGACTATGTGCAACGATGACAAGCCTCTCATTTATTTTAAGAAAATAGTCTTATCGACTATGTAGAACAATGACGCATCCATTTTCGAAGGCGATGGGCTTTGGTGGAGTAATGGATTTTAAAATACAAGTTTATACAGACAACAAGGACCACTTTGACATGGCAAGCTTGGATACTTTCTACACTATGTTTAACAGTGTTCTAAGCATCGATAGATTCCTGATGGTGTTGACAAGCCCTTATCGATGTAGTCGATACAACCTATCAACTAGGCCGGTAGACCTGCCAATAAATGGAGAAAAACTACCATTTTGCTAATCAAAGTAATTATTTTCACCTGATCCACTATATTTATGAAAATTTTATTGGACAATAAAAATTTAGACTAAGAAATACTTAGGTTTTTTTTTTCAAATTTTGAGTTTCAAAACGTTAAGTGTTATTAATATTCTTAATTAATACTTTAATCACCCTAAGTTTATTGAGCTTAGGAAATTTATAACGAATCACAAAATTATGGAAAAAATCCCGAAAATTCAAATTAATTAGGGAGGAACTCTCTCTATCATATGTAGAAATTTCAAATCTAAATCCAGTATTGGATTATTTTTAGTAATCAAAATTTGTACTTAACACATATTCAGCCTTAGGAAATTCATAGTAAATTCCAAAGTGTTTAGAAAATTATGAAACTCAAAATCCATTCCCAAAATCATGGTATAAATTGCATATGAAAAGTTCAAAGCATTTGGAGATGCTACACTTTAGGTTTTAATCTAAAATCTAACCAAATCTTATGCAAACAAGCATATACAGTCAAAACAAATCATTGCTATATAAAACAATGTCAAACATCAGAATACATATGAAAATAGTCACATATTCACAAAACAAATTCTAGTAGGATCTACGTTCGAAAATAAACAAGGGTTAGGAGTAGTGCTCACCGTAGTTTTTGATGAAGAGTTGAGATTTGTTAATGTTGATTTCTAAGCTTGAGTTTCCTTATCTTTTCCTTAAGATTCCTAGTGTTCTTCCTCAGTTTAATGGCCGCCATCCTAGCTTATGTGTAGGGTTTATGTTTTGTGAATGAGAAAAACAATGAATGGTATAAGGTTGGTTTTAAGTATGAGGCCTTGTGTTTCCCACTTTTCCCCTCTCATATGCCCTCCTTTTTATGGTTCATTAATTTATTGTAAGTCCAGAGATTATTATTTAATCATTAAAGATATCATCCCATCATCCAGCTATAATATTCCTGTTTAATTTATCCAATTAAATTTTTGATTAAGGTTTACTAATAATTAGCAATTTTGCATCCTTCCCTCCTTAAAAGAGTTTCATCCTTGAAATTTGTCATGGACTAAAACAAGCATAGAAATCTTGCCAACAATGCTATCAATACTACTGTAACCCACTAAATACTAAGTTTATAAAATAATATAGAACATACCATAGAGCAAATCATGATAAGTGCCCCTAATCCCTTCTTTAGTCTCCTAAGTACAGTCATTATCAATATCACTCCACTGGGCTTAACCGACATGATTGTCTTGTTTCTAGATTCTTCTCTTCTTTATCTATAAATATAACCGATTATCACACAAAAGTCAGATTTGGTTCTACTACAAAATCTCCTAATACATTTGGATCCATAGCAGTATCATGTTCATATACATACTTATGAAGATGAGAAACATGAAAATATTATGGAAATCTGCTAAACTCTACCTGATATGTGAGTATCTCGATCCTTTCTAAGATGAGAAAGGGTCCAAAAAAACTAAGATGCTAATTTCCCTGACTTCTCGAATCTCGGTACACACTTTATTGATGATATCTTAATGGAAGAATGGTCTTCAATGGAGTACAAGTGGTATTTACAACTCTTATCCGCGTAACTCTTCTGCCTCCATTGAACTTATTTTGTCGTGCCTAGTATTAACTCAATCTTCTGTGTAGATTCTTTCACTAAATCTGGACCTAGAACTAATCTATATCAAGTCTCTTACTAACAAGCTGGCGATTCCTTATGTATAATGCCTCATATGGTGCCATTCCTATACCAGTATGATAGCTATTATTAAAAGAAACTCAACTACATAAAAATGTTCCTCCCATGCGCTACCAAAATCTTGAATTCAATCTCTCAGCAAATCCTCAAGCACCTTATTGACTCTCCCCGTCTGCCTATCCATTTGTCGTTGATAATAGGTTCTTATCTTAAGTTTGGTACCTAAAATTTTATATATAATTTTCAATAACTCACTAGTGAATGTTGAATCTTTATCACTAACAATACTACTAGGAACCCCATGAAGTCTTACCGTATTCCTCATGAATAACAGAGCTAACAAAGGTGCCATCCTAGTATACTTAATGGGAACAAAATGTGCACTCTTAAACAATCTATCCGCTATGACTTATATACTCTTGTTTCCTTTTCTTGACCTCAAAAACCCATCAATGAAATACGTGGAAATCTATCATATAGGAATATCTAATGGTTGAAGCAATCCACAAGGCTTCTAATGCATGGCTCCCACAATGGTCAAATATATTCAACCTTTACAAAAGGTTCCTAAAAGAGTATAGGAATATTTTGACCATTTAAGACATCTCGAGATAGGCTTAATATAATTTGATACCTATCCCCAAGATGGACTTCTAGCATCAACTTCTATGGTCCATATGCCCTAGCTAACGAGACCTTTGACCACTCATTAAGGCTTGTAACACAATTATTTAATAGTTTAACTACTACCATGCTATTGTTATTTAAAATCATAGTAATGCGAGAGATATCATTTGAGCCACTTGATACCTTCAAAAAAGAAATATGCAGACCTTACAAGGAACCATTTCCATTTCCACTCTTTGTTTTTAAAATGTCACTAGGTTACTTATTTTGATTGAGAGACAGACGTTATAACAACAGTTAATACCTCAACACATAAAGTGAACCCTTTCGGAGATATCCCTCTTTATTTTTATTTATCGATTTGGATTGTTTAATACTTTTGAATTTGAAAAAGAGTGTCCCTAAAACAACTATTTAATATCATTACTCCAAAAGTAGGACCAATGTCAAAAGTTATCATGATTTTTACGATTAGTGATATCTTACATCAATAGTAAGTGAATCCAACTGATGATAGCCACAAGGTGAACATGTTTGTGAACAAATTGAACAATTGTAATCAATTATTGAATTCGTTCGGCTTTCGTAAACATCAAGGGCTATTGTAAAGGGTATTGAACTCTAAGACCAAAATTATTTTACTACTAAATCCAGTCAGATTATTCCGAAAGTTTGATTTTTGAAAACAAAAGAAAATAAATAAAAAGAGAGTTTTTTTTTTCAAATAGCTGAAAGTAATTAGGGAGTAATGACGTAAACTGAATTAATAATCATCAATAGCCAAACAGATTAATATAAATCTATCTCATGTTCCTGTCACAAATATGAATTACAATAATTAGGTTTTTAGAAACAAACATGTGAATAACAACAAGCATAGCCTATGCAGGAGCTAAGCTCTTAAACAACCATAGGCTATCAAGACAGATTCACTACTTTATTTCTAAAACCCTAAAAATTAGATCCAAATCTGAAAGATGTTAGATCGAACTCGAATTTACTCTGTGAAGGAGTAGAGTTCTTATATGACACAGAGTATGAAGGTTCAGATCTAACTCTTTGTTCAGATCTAGATCTATATGCATAAAATCCTATTCTTCTTGGATATGTGATTCATATTGAATCTAGTCTATAAGCGTCATCACCCCCTAATTAAAGGGGATTAGCTAGGCATAGCTTAATTAGCAGAAGGGAAAAAGAAAAGAAAAAACATAAATAAAATAAAACACAAACTAAAAAGAAAATGAGAAGAACGGTTTTATTCGAAGAGAATAGTTTAAAGAATAATACCCAGTGTTTCCAATGTCCAAGTGTAAAAACAAATGAAAGAGATATAGGTGTATTTACAGCTGCCTTAACCGAGACTAAGTGGGCAATTACAAGATGTGGGACTAAAGTTTTTGCCCAAATAACAAATAAACCAATGTACATATGTAGTGGTCATGTTGTAGAGTGAGAGGCCTTGCAAATGAGTTATGTGAATAAACATGAGTCTTCAGTGAGCCAGATCTATCTAACTGAACTCTATTTGCAACCGTTCATTAAGCTTTAAACTCTTCAAGCTTTAGAAATTCCTCACATCAAGCTAACTTTTCAAACTTCACTCTTTTTCAGCAAATTCTTCATGCTTTATCCATAAAATGTTTTAAATCATGCTTTTTATCGACAGTCTGAAAACACATGTACAAATACATTATCTATTATTTTAAAGAGAAAACAAGATAAATAAGCAGATAAAATATACACATTTACGTGTATATTAAATACCCCCATACTTATCTTTATATTCATCCTCGTATAAGCTAAACTAAGATATGTCACACTTTCGTTGGAAACATGATTGCATTTAGCATATGCAATAAGCCGTTAAACACCTAGTTGTCCCTAGTAGGACGTGTGTTGTCTCGTCAGGGTTTTCAATAGACACTACCCACAAAATCCAAAGCGTCTTAGGTATGCGGATTAATCAAATAATATATTTAAGGTCTTTCAAATTCCAAGTAATTTACTTAATTTCAATAATAACGATTCAGTCCTAAATTGTCCATCACATTATTGGTGCAAAAATGAATAAAAAATTTCAAGCTGAATCGTAATTCCTTGATAACACTGTAATCTCCTTAAAGGTTAAGAGCATGGCGTCAACCAAAGTTCTACGCATCGACATTGTGCACCCAATCATTTATTTATTCTTTTTTTTTTTTGAATAATTTTGCACTAATGTAAGTGTAATGTACTGGATGTGAGTTATGCATAGATGAAGGAAAATTTTGTAAGTTCTAAAAATATTATAGATAGGAGGGCAAGTGTATTAGTTGAACTTCAAGCTACAGAAGATAAAGAAATACTAAGGCACATATGGACGTTTTTTTTCCTTTCATATTCTCTACTACAATCCTCGCTTCTAAGTACGGTATGATGGATGTAGATGGAATGGAAATGAATGCTTTATAGTCAAGAATGATGAATGACTATTTTATTCTTGAAGATTTTCCCTTTATTGCATTTTCTTTCTTTCTTTTTCATAAATGCATGATGAGCGGAGATGGAATGGAATGATACCGTATATTATTTCATTTGATTCCTCCTCTACTAAGCGAATCATAACCAACACTTTATGAATGGAAAATTTTGTGCCATAGTTACTCTACTTCTATAACCCTAATTCAACACACAAGTCTAGATTGATGTTATATAAAAAGCTGAAAGAAAAGATAAGCAAAGTTTCGTAAGACAGATAACCCATATAAAATAAGATATGGTATATGGTTATCCCACCTTAAAACAAGTATAGAGTGGGTAGTGTAGTAATGGTATAAAAAGTGACTTTTTAACCTTTGAAAATAAATCATTACAAAGGTTTTTAAGTATACCATTATAAGAAAAACTTGTCGAAACATGGATGTAAATCGACTAAAACTTGGGTTTGAATAATGTGGGGTATCGAAGAAGAATGCTACAATGAGTCATTTCTTCTTAAGTGGGCCAAGTGGAATTTAGAACTTACAAATTAAAAAATTTGAGTGAAAAGAAATATTATGCATGAAAAACGAACTCAGAAAATCCAACATATGTACGTGCAAAATCATTTTTATTTAAACTTTTTTTATGATTTTTTTTACTTGCATATTCTAACATGTATAACAAGGGTTGACATGCTTACTTTGACACGACTGACATCTACACAGTCTCAAGTTAGCATCTTAAAAAGACACATTATGACTCAATGATAATCCATGTTCATTCCCATCACCCAACAATTCAACTGATCAATAAAGAACCAAGGTGTTATTTATGAATTTAAGTTAGTCTTTGTTCAACGAATGACCTAGTTTATAAAATTTGATTGCTGATGTAATGTAAATTCTCCCTATAGTTGAATGTGACTGTGTCCTCACAGTCGTTAATCAGAGATATCTTAGGGAAATGGAAAGAAATAAGAGGGTAAGCGCGGCTTACCGGAATAACATGCAGAAAATATGCGGTCATCGAATAGATGAACCGGTCCACAATGGACCAATGGACCGGCCTCATTAAGATTATGAGACACAGCTTAAGCATAGAAAACCAAATCATAAAGGATTTTATATTACATTTCATGTTTGGAAAAACAAATTTTGTTTTTTCAAAAGTTTGAGTTGCTAATTTTAAAATTTTGAGCTTACAATTGATCCTAAAATCGAATTGAATTTCTGTAGCAACTAAAGAGAGGTCATTGAGTCGGGGTTCAGTCAAAGTTTCTTAAACAAAGTTTGATTTGTCCAGATGATGTATAAATTGAGAGACGTGTGCATCATTCTCACCCCGACACTTGTTTTGAGAAATATCCTTCATTTTGGCTTTGATATTTGAAATTTTGTTGACTAAAGGTTTATTCGTAAATCTAAAGTTAAAACCAAACAAATGAATTTTCAATAAATTTCAAAGTTGTGTTTTCTCAAAAACCGTGTTATTCCATAAAGAGTTCATATACTACAGAAATTTATTATTGAAAAACAAGTGATCACAGTAAGGTTCAGTTGAAACGATCAAGTCGCAAGGAGTTTCAATAGTTTTAGAAAAATCATCATTGTGCTTAAGGTCACATTTAGCAGTTTCATTGTTTTTAGCCTCCAGAATTTCAAAGTTTTCAATTGTTTCATTTTCAGTTTCAGACCCAACAACATTACCATCAATCAATTTAAGAAGTTTTCGCTCATCAAAGTTGTCCTCACTTAAATAGTTGTTACCAACTTCATCATTTCTTTCAGGTTGACAATTTAAGTTGCTAAATTTTCAAAATCAGAGAGAGGAAGACAAAATTGAAGACTGACGTCTTTGTTTTCAAGAGAATTTGAATTCAAATCAATTATAGAGATTTCAACAACTTCATTAAGATTTTCATCAATTTCAAAAGTTGTTAGTTGAAAATTTTCGATTTCAGTAAAAGTTGAATTTTCAGTAGATGCATTAGTTTGAGTTTGAATTTCAGTTTCACATAAATCAGTGTTTTGCACAAGAGATTTTCAAAATTTTCATTTTCATCAACAGTCATATAGTCAGAATCATCAATAATCGTTATGCACTGTTGTGACGAAGTTAATGGCTGTTTATTTATTTCAAAAGAAGCGTTGGCAGAAACTTGTTTGTCACTAGATTAGGATTTATAGTTGTTGTACAAGTTCGTAACCTTATTTTGAAGAAGAGAAATTTAATAAACTATCCTAGGAATTTCAGTGCAACTTAGTTTGCTATCTGTTATTCTTTGAGCTAGTTCTTCAAAGTAAGTCAAGCCAAGTTTCATGAAATCCTCAAATTCTTCAACGTCATCAATTCCCTCAACTAATAACTTTTCTAGATTTTTTCAAAGTTCAATAGTGTATCGAGCCAGTTTTTGAATGAGATGCATGTTTTCGAATATCTTTATTTTTAGAATTTTGTTTTTCATCTAAAATTCGCGCCCATTCCTTGATTTCCCTATGACAAATCCAAATTTCATGCATTAGTTGATCAATTTCACTCAGGCTTTCTTCAAGAAAATTGGTAAACACATCAGACTTCAAAATTTCGTTTTTTAGATTCGACGTTCCTATGTGTTCCTCACTGGTTGACCTTAAAAATTCATCCACCCAATCTCTTAGAAGTAGTCTATTAGTTATTTTCCATAACCAACATCGCCAAAAATTTATCTTGTTCGCAACACATTTTTCATATTCGATAACCAAAATTCTACATCCACTCGTATTATGAAATTCATTTTGGTTTTCAAAATTTTTGTTTAAAACCGTATTGAATTTTTTTTGATTTTTAGCACTTTGCTTAATCATTTGGGCTAATAGTTGACTCACCTCAAATAAATTCTCCTTAATCGTAGTAAGATGTTCTTCATATTGGGGTGCAACCGTTTGATGAGATTTGTGGAAATTATTCGAAAAAATTTCATCTTGAAATTCATTCTGATTAGAATTGTAACCAAAATAATTTAAATTTTGAAAAGAATTGCAATTTTGGTTGTGCATAGGGCAAGCGCGTATGTACTAGAAGAAGACAGTTTTTCATTGAAAAATAGATGCACTTTTGGTTTAAAGAAGCTCTTAAAAAATTATGTTAAAATTAACAACTTTGGATCGTATGAGTACAAGTCTAGGCCAGGTTCGGACAGGGGTTATCAGTGCGCCACGAATCACCGTAGAAACACAACTGAAGGTTTTAGAACCTGTTTGAGTTCTAGACTCTACCGTTCCTTAGACACCTAAGAGAGTATCAATCCTAATTGTCAATTTAACGAAAATTTTGTCCTATGAGCTTTGGGGAATCCTAGATTCGATTTAAAAAATAATTTATTTCAAAAACAAACTTTTCAATTAATCCCACGTTCATTTTAAAATTTCCAACCACACATCAACGGACAAAATAATCAATCATAGAACTGTCACAGAATAATAAATTGCATAAAAATTTTTTTTACAAGCGAGTCGCGGTACCTACAGGAAAACTTTACAAGCAATTTTTATATATTTTTCAACCAGCAGACCCTGTAGAGTTTAATTTTTTTTGTAGTGGAGATGGCAGTCCTTCCAGAAAATTTGAATAGCGCTAGCACGTTCACACGCCACTTGGTGTGCAATCACTCCAACAATTCAACTTCTGCTAATTGCAAATTGCTTTACCGCTGAATTTCTTGATTGATGTTTGAACTCTCCTTCACTTTTGCCTTTGATTTGATTTCATTTTGAGTGTTTTTTTTAAAAAGGAAGCTAAAAACAAAAGCAAAAACAAAAAAAGAAAACTAAGCTCAACCAAACAGGCTCAGACCCAAAAATAAAAAATCAAGCCACGTCGTACTACAAATGGTCAAGCCATCTTTTATAACAGAAACCACTAAGCTGTTTTTCACACAAAATCAAGAAAAAGAGAAGAAAATAGTTCCAGAAATTACACCCCAATTATAAAAGGATAGCAACCCATAAAAGAAATACGCATGAAATCAATTATTCCTCTTCCTTTTTTTCAGAATCGGTAAAACAAAATCGAAATTTTCAAGCTATTGATTCGGGTTTCTATTTTTTTTTTCAATTTAGGGTTAAAATCGATTGGGTATACTGCGACTTTACAGATGATGTTCGGGGGATAATGCGATTTTGGGTTTCTGAATCCGAGTTCAGGCGTTGAGAATTTTGGTTGCGATGAAGATAAGGCGTACTAAGTTTGGTACATGCTGTATGAATTGTGTAGAGAAGGTGGCGGAAAAACTACTGTTATAGGAGGAGTGATCTGAAGAACGATCTGTGTTGATGATGTGAGTTAACAAGGTTGCAGCAGTTGGTAAGAGGCAGAAGTGACGATAAGAAGTGCGAGTCTGGTTTTGGAGAAAGGGAGTATATGGTATGGTTTGATCGAAGTTGCAATGAATTTTGTGGACGGAGTTGATTTTTTTGTGAGGGAATTGTGGTTTGTAGGTATGATGTAGATGGAACTATTGAATTTGCAGCAGTTGAGGTATGGTTTAGCTGATGGTTGCTGAGAGGCTTGAACGTGCGTGTTGGAGATGAACGTGGGTATTAGCAGGCTGATGGATGTGAGTATAGAGTTCTGGTGGTATGGATGTAATGGCAGAAGTGAACGAGTATGGTTGTTTAGGGTGATGGCGATTGTGGTTGTGTGATGATCAGTGTGTGGCTGTGAATCGTGGATGTTGTTGCTACAAGGAACAACGTGATGATCGGTGGATGATCCGAGTTGTTGAAGGAGATGATGGTAGAGGAGATATGTAATGGGTGGGAGAAGTATGAAATTTGTAAAGGAGTTTTTTTATTGTTATGAAAGTATAAAGAAAGATGTAAAAGGAAAAAATAATTATGAAGGGGAAAGAAAAATTAGCAGAAGAATTGATTTTTTTCTTTTTCTTTTGAAATTTGTAAAACTTAGGAAAGAAGAAATACGGTGTAGAAAGAAAAGAAATAAATGAAAGGAGGGAAAGAAATAAACTTGAAAATAGGAAAGAAGTTTTGAAAGGAAAGAAATAGAAGAAATTGGCAATAAATTGAAAGGAAAAGTGGCAAGAATTATTATTTTTCTCTTGATTTAGAGAATGTAGTACCAATATGAATACCCAATCAACTAAGTAAGAATTTTCTTCTATATATGAAAGAAAGCAAAATAAAAAAATATAACTAAAAGGATTTACTATTAAAAAAATATTTTGATTCCTGGTAACGACGCAAAAATTTGTTTGCGAACAAATTGAACAATTGTAAACAATTATTGAATTCGTTCGGCTTTCCTAAACAACAAGGGTTGTTGTAAAGGGTCTCGTACTCTGGGACAAAAATTATTTTACTACTGAATCCAGTCAGATTATTCCTAAAGTTTGATTTTTGAAAACAACAGAAAATAAATAAAAGGAGAGTTTTTTTTAAAAATAGATGAAAGTAATTAGGGAGTGACGACGTAAACTGGATTAAAAATCATTAATAGCCGAACATATTAATATAGATCTAACTAACGTTCCTGTCACAAATATGAATCAACAATAATTAGGTTTTTAGAAACAAACATTTGAATAACAACAAGAATAGCTTATGCAGGAGCTAAGCTCATAAACAACCATAGGCTATCAAGACAGATTCACTACTTTATTTCTAAAACCCTAAATTTAGATCTAAATTTGAAAAATGTTACATCGAACTTGAATATACTCTATGAAGGAGCATAGCTCTTATATGACATAGAGTATGAAGTTTCAGATCTAACTCTTGGTTCAGATCTAGATCTGTATGCATGAAGTCCTAATCTTCTTCGATATGTGATTCATATTGAATCTAGTCTATAAGTGTATCGCCCCCTAATTAAAGGGGATTAGCTAGACGTGGCTAAATGAGCAGAAGGGAAAAAGAAATGAAAAAATATAAATAAAATAAAACACAAACTAAAAAGAAAATGAGAAGAACAGTTTTATTCCAAGAGAAGGGTTTAAAGAATAATACCCAATGTTTCTAATGTCCAAGTGTAAAAACAATGAAAGAGATACATGTGTATTTATAACTGCTACGACCAAGACTAAGTGGGCAACTACAAGATGTAGGACTAAAGTCTTTGCCCAAATAACAAATAAACTAATGTACATATGCAGTGGTCATGCTATAGAGTGAGAAGCCTTGCAAATGAGTAATGTGAATAAATATGTGTCTTCAGTGAGCCAAATCTATCTAACTAAACTCTATTTGCAACCGTTCTTTAAGCTTTAAACTCTTCAAGCTTTAGCAATTCCTCACAACAAGCTAACTTTTAAAACTTCACTCTTCTTCAGCAAATTCTTCATGCTTTATCCATAAAATGCTTTAAACCATGCTTTTTATCAACAATCTGAAAACATAGCTATAAATACACAGTATCAATTATTTTAAAGTGAAAACAAGATAATAAGCAGATAAAATATACATGTTACGTGTATATCAGAACTATATTCTTCCATCGAGTGAATCTACCGACCTTGCATTCCCAATTCATTAAGTCTAATTTACTATCCTAAGCCTATATAAATATTAGGCCGTACTTACTATTGACCTGCCTTCTGACCAGGCCGTCCCGCTTTTGAATTTATATCACTATATCGCTTATGACTAGAATGCGGAATCGCACAAACTCTAAAATGTTGGATCAACCGTCGGAATTAACTATTACTAGGAAACCAAGAGTTATTCAACTCTAATTGTTCGTGTATGCTAGCACTTGATCGGACTAACTCGATCACCTACAGGCCTCATGGATCAGCAGAGGCTCACACTTGGATCTAGTTAATTCGTCATTCACCCGCCATGAATCAACAAAAGAAATATCAAGTGGATCACCTCCAGTCACCACCTAATCACCTGAAAATCTATTGATAGAACCATAGACTTAGGAATTTTGTATTTTATCGATCACCAAAAGGGATCGAATCAAGCACAACCTTGTCAATTCGAGGAATCAGATATGGAAACATCACTCTCATCAGATCACTCACAAATCATGTTCAATCATTAGGTTGTTGTGGGATTAGACCACATGTTTTGGTTATACAACTTATGATCGATCCACTTAGGAGTTGGATTGGGTAAAGCGCTTTCATCAGTTTGGAGTTTTACTACAACTCTAGATCAGGCTCAAACACTAAAGCCTGAAGTGGATCAACACATGACTTCATGGATCACGTAAGATTTCTTGAATTTCACGAAGTAATTCAGGGATCGGTTCATATCCCTTAGAATGGATGTAGATCAAACATTGGCCTC
This sequence comes from Allium sativum, assembly GCA_030737875.1. Lineage (NCBI taxonomy): Eukaryota > Viridiplantae > Streptophyta > Magnoliopsida > Asparagales > Amaryllidaceae > Allium > Allium sativum. The sequence goes on along the minus strand of CM060910.1, from coordinate 61,355,032 downwards.
TAAGTTTGGAAAGGATTAGATCACAGATCAACAGGAATTTCTAGTGATCATGACATGGCTTGACGTTGTTTAAATTAGAGTTTATTAGGTCATTGTCTCCAGACCAATCCCTATACAGGGCTCAGTGTCAATCCCTATATTTTGTAGGCATCACATCCAACCCCTCTCCAATAGAGTCAAACTTCGGATCCTATTTTTTATTCTCATTTCAAGGACGATCCCAACACTTCTACTGCAATAAATAGGCTACCAGATTGCTCGTTTGTGGATATTCTTTCCGTTTTGGACATTACTACTCAAGGACATTGCTATAACCTAACAAAAACTACATTTTTCTATATTCTTAAGATTAAATCAGAACCGTACTTGTAATCAAACAGTATAAAAAAATCAAACACACCACAGTAGACGTAGAACACTTGCTGAACTATTATAAATCTCGTGTCTTCATATACTTTAATGTACTCTATAACAATGATCTGGGACTGCTTTATGATTATTATGCCTAACTTGCATATGATTTGGGTGTTATAGCCGATTCACTAAAAATGCATGTCAAAATTTTAGCATGACAAGAATTGGCTGCTACTTGAACAAAATGATCTCTCTCTGGTAAGGAAATATTTTTAAGAATAAATCCATGGATAAACAACCAGAAGCACAACAACCCAAGGTGGGAGCCAAGAGGCTTCTTCCGGGAAAACCCTCTTATATTGACAAGGAAGGATATGGATGAGGTGGTCGACAACTTACAAAACCGGCACTAGCATCATGAAAGCTAGCTAAAGAGTCAAGAGGAAACGATGATGGAATTCCTCAAACAAGGTAGAAAACTAGAGAAACTTAAAAATCAAAATCCAACTGCTACAGCTGGACCTTATACGCTTGGATTGGAAGAGGGGGAAAATTCCCCCATCACGAGGCAAATTGGTACAACCACATTGGGATCAGTATCGATCGAATGAGTGAAGGGGAAAACCCCTCGCAGGAACTAGCTTTGCATTCAATCCATCTGAAATCCACATTCTGGAAATTGAAATGGAAATAGGAACGAGGCGCGGTTAGGCTTTGAACTTTGGGTTGGACGCTCAGAATGCTCGTGGACTTAGTGATTGGCGCCAACTACTAAATGATGACAATTAAATAATGTACATGATCAGTAGGGCATCGAAAGGAAGATTGTCCTCTCAGACTTGGACTAGAATCGAAGTTCATCTCGAAATCCACCAAACTTCAAACTGCTAGTCTTGGAAGCTTACAATGGTAGGAATGATCTTACCATCCGTCTCATGCGATACATTCGCTATATGGAAGTGCTAGGGGAATTCAAAGGTATCATGTCCAAATGTTTCCCTCCCTTTATATTAGACATATCTACTATGTAATTTCGGCAATTGGAATTAGATTCAATTGGAAGCTGGAGTAACCAGGTGAAAAAATAACTTGAACAATTTGAGATTCTCATCACTAGGACCAAAAATGTAATGATTCTATCAATAATCTTACATAGGACCGGAAAGACTCTTCTTACATTCCTAGAAATATTCAACGATGCAGTAATTTCGGTGGATCGACGAGATCCATCGATGGTTTTGATGGTTGTGGTCTCTAATGTCATGGACAATTCTGAATTCAAGATATCACCGGAAAAGGATATCTCGTAAGGTTTTGGTGAATTCTATTCTGAAGTTGAAAGGTTTCTTCGGTAAAAAGATGCAAGAGCTGATCGTGAAGCTCTTGAAGTTATTAATGTCAAGGATGAAGGACTGCTCAATTCTCAAAACAATATAGGAAAGTTTAAAGTTGAAGGCAACTCGGGACCAGGAAAACGAATAAAAAAGGTCCAAAATGTGACTCGTATAAAAACTGAATGAGTACGGAAAAATCTTCTTGGACATCAAAGACCGCCTTTTGGTGAGAGGGGAAACTGGACGGGAGCCAACCGAATGTGAAATAGATTTCGCGAAATTTTGCTTGTATCATGAGATAGATGGTCATGAAACAAGTGAATGCAAACATTTGCGAGACATCATCAAATAGATAGTGAGGAATGGACAACTACAGTAAAATGTCCATAATCAAACCGCAACAACGAGAAATGAACAACCACTAGTTGCAAGGGATAAAGGCAAGCCTTCTTGTGTCAGGACATCGTTATTAACCAACGATTAGAATCAAACAACAAAGGTGGTTAAATCTTCTACCCATGTACAGGGTCTGGCAAGTTCTCTAGACATGCTCTTAGACAATGAAAACCTACCAATTTTATCTTTTTTGCTCTTCAATCAAGTTTTATTAAATGGGCTAAATTGTTCATTCTTCTATGGGAACTAGCGAGATCCTCAGGAGACCTCTAGATGGGAAAAACCTCTTTGTTTTTGCAATAAGTTTACTTTCTTCCACTCTAATAAAGCTATTTGGCGTGTACGGGTGATGAATCTTCAAACATGGATTTTGTGTTTATTACTTTATCGAGATCACTTGGCTTGTAAGGCTGATGCTCGTTAGGTGTGGAATTTATAATTAGATAAATCTAATAACACCATTCAGTGAGTATAACTGATGCTCATCGGATGTATAGTTCGATTTTAAAAAACTTTAATTAATTAATGAGTATGGTTGATGCTCATCAAGTATAAAACCTTTTAATTAGCTAGATCATCATGTATGGTTGATGCACGGCTAGTGACCTGGCGAAGCTATGAATCGTCAAGTATAGCCGATGCCCAGCAAGAGTATGGAGAGGCTTTAAACTATAAAGTATGGATGATGCTTGGTAGAAAGCAAACAAAACGAGGAATCATCAAGTATGGCCGATGATTGAAGGGAATCCAAATCATTGGTTGTTAAGTATGGCTGATTCTGATAGTCCAGCTAAACTGCGAACCACTAAGTGTAGCTAACACCTGGCAGGGATCAACCTAACCATGAATTGTTAGTGTAGCTTATACTTAATGGGGATCAACCGTGAATTCAAAATGTTAAGTATGACTGATGCTTAGTGAAAGCTATATGAGGATCCAAATCATTATGTATAACTGATACATTACGAGAACTTGACAAGATTACGAAGCAATGAGTATGCTTGACCGATGCTTAGCTTATGCTTGAGTAAGGCCTGACGAGGCTTGGATCAACAACTGTAGATTACAATTTCTACATACATGACTTGGATCATTAGGCACAAATGGTACTTTGCATTGACTCGACCCGACGAGGTCATATACACTAAATATCAACCCGGAGAGGTTGCAGAATCCAATAAGCGCTCGGCAAAGCCATAAATGCTAACTCAGAGAGGCTATTCGGTACCTAAACAATCCGACGAGATTACGAACATCGATCATGGCTCAGAATGACCATGAAACTCTAGAATAGTCCGAAGAGATGGCAGATATTGAACTTACACAAAACACGTCTTCCACAGAAAGAAACATATTTTGGGGTGTAAGTATTGACTTGCCTTCTGATATCGCTGCCATACTTCGAAATTGTTATCAAAGGATTTCTCATGACTCGAGTGCAAACTCGTATAAACTCGACAAAATTTAGGTCAAGTGTCGAAATCCATGATTACTTGGAAACCAATAATTACACGACTCAGGTCGACTGTATATGATGGCACTAGATCGGGATGACCCGATCATTTGCAGGCCTCATGGAGCAGTATAGACTCACACTTAGATCCGTAAATCAGGCATTTACCGGATAGGAATCAGAAAAAATGGTTTAGGTTAATCACTTCTGGGCATCGCCCAGTCACCTTCAAACCGATTAATCGGACTATGGATTCAAGAACTTAGTATTTCCTTGATTACCAAAGGGGATCCGAATGTGTAAAGCCTTATTAATTCAAGGGATCAGATCATGCAACATCACTTTGATCACATCACTTAGAAGCTTTGTTTGGCCATCAGGTTGACATGGGATTAGACCATAAGTTTCTGATATTTAACTTCTGATCGATCTACCTAGGAGTTGGATAAGGTAAAGCGGTTTCATATGATAGGACTTATGCTCCAAATCCGAATTAGGTTCAATTGCCAAGGCCTGATGTGGATCGTCATATAACTTCATGGATCGCCTAAGATAGCTTGAATTCAGCGAATAATTCATGGATCTATTCGGATCCCTCAACGTGGATGTGGATCAAGCATTGGCCTCGACGCCTAGCAAAGATCAAAGCGTAGATCAATAGAAATTTCAAGTGATTGAGGCATGGCATGAGGTTGTTCAAATCAGAGTGGACCGGGTCATCGGTTCCAGATTGATCACTATATAGGGATTTGTGTTTATCCCACTATTTTAAAGCAACTCGATCTGATCCCTCCTTAGCACAGTCAAACTTCGAATCCTGATTTTTCTCCTTGTTTCGTGGTCGATCCATTCTCTTCTACAACTATAAATAGGCTGTAGATGGTTCATTTAGGTTCACTTAAGGGATCTTATTTTGGCTTTTGGGAATTACTATGCAGGAACAATGCTATAGCTAACAAAATTTACCTTTTTTAGTGCATTCTTAAGATCAAATCAGAACTATGCTTTTAATCATACAATATAAACATTCAACTACACAACATTGGATGTAGGCACACTTGTTGAACCACTACAAATTTCATGTATCCATTTAATTTTCCATACTCTACGATTGTGATCTTATGGCTATTTTGTTATTATTACCCATGACTTGCATACGTTTTGAGTGTTGCACTTGATTGACCAAAATCACGTGTCAACACTTACTATTCATAAGCATAACATTGAATTTAGCATACGAAGTCCATTTTTAATTATATGCCATTTCTGTCAACTTGTCCATAACAACCTAATAGACATTCCTTAAATCTTTATTTTTAATTACCAGTTATCAATTAGTACCCTTTTATAAATATTCTACCTTTAGTAGTCTCATTAATCTGTTTGTCATTATTAATTGTAACTCCCAAATCTACGGCTTATTTATTCATTTATTGCCAATTAATTGTATTTATTTCCTTTAAACAAAATTAATTAACTGCAAACCCTTTTCTAATCTCGTTAATTACCCATTAACTTAATGTAAAGTATATTTGTACTTAGTATTTGGCAACTATTAATTTATTATCGTTTAATAGGAATTAATAACTTCCACACTTTCCCTAGTGGTTATGCAGTCTAACATATAATAGATATATTTCCTAAACGAGCATTATGTGTATTAATCAATCTCATTCTTATTTACTAATGAAATAATTATCTACAACCTAAACCTATTAAAATCCTACTAAAAATACTATTATAGTCACAGGTAACTGCAAGAATATTCTTCCATGCTTAATTTGTTGAATTTAGACTTCTTAGGAAGCTTTTTCATATGATTTACATAAATTAGAGTGAAATGAATGATAATGAAAGATGGGACTAACTTCATTTAAAATTACAAGGACCATTTCTTTTTGTTTGGAATATGCAGCACATAAAACAATGAATAGACGTATACTGTACACATCTCTTCCTTTTTATTTGTATTTATTACTTTGTTAAACGAGACATCTTCTTTTACATAAAATTTGGAATAATAAGAAAATTTACGGAAATCAACGAATGTTCTTCTCACAAATTAGACTACAGAAAATCAAGAATATATTAAAATAAGGCAATATCTTAAATCAAGTTAACATCCTCCCACTGAAATTACAGATCTAGAAAAAGCAAAGCAACATATCCATTCAATTTACATAACGTTTGGTTCTGAATCTAAAACTAATGAAATAATATATACATAGAAACTTTCATTTTAAAATAAGCATACAAATAATGTGAACCTTTGATTGATGCATAAACACCAAAAATATGCTAATAGGGTAAATTCAATATCACAAATAATTCATAAACTTCCCACATACCAAAAAAGGCATTTCAAATATCTATGTGAAGTAAAATCTTGATTCAATGCCAAAAAAATTCAGATTCTAGAAATATGTATCATTGATACAAAATTTGATTCTATTGTGCTCAACACCAAAATCATAAAATATCATAGATCATGGTAATATTCAATCACAAAATGTAGGAAAAAGCAAAGAACACATAGTTTTATAGTGCTTCGGCAATCAGGCTTACATCCACTTAATGTAATTAAAGAGATGTAGAGAAAGAAAGTGAGTTTTCCTACAGAGCAATGTCCTTGTGTGTATGAGTTCAAGAAGAAAGAGTCTGATCCCTTTCTAAGTCTAGAAATAAGCTATTTACAGGGCAGCAGAGATGCACCCAATCAGGACACGTGGCAACGGATTTGGAGTTTGCAGAGAAGTGCGCTGATCATGTTCTAGTAATTGAAATAGCCATTTGACGACCGCCCACAACTTCTGCACTTTACAAGGGAAATAATGCGCAGAAAGATGTGCCAGGTAGCTATGGACGATCATCAAGGTAGAACAATATACACAGAACCTGTCATATATCTCATAGCGCAAGGATAAAATATAACATAACATATACAACAGGCAATAATAGTGAAGCAAAATTGAGCAGAACATTAAACCTTTTCATATCACTATGAAAATATCCGTACAACATTGGATAACACTTAAAGAGTCTGTACAAAGTGACTCAATACAGGTCTCTCAGATAATACATCAACATAGCAATAGAAAGACAACAAATAGTTGGTAACATGAAACTAATATGTAAGCCTCCAGCTCGTCATCGCTCAGCAGCATCGTCCTCATCAAGATCAACTACCTGTCACCTGCTATTCAGTCTGCTGTCTAAAATATGGATGAACAACCCTAGGTAATAAGAGAAAACATAAAACCTTGAGTCAGACAATAGTCTTAATGAGCGATATATCTAACATCATCAACAAAGTATATGAGAATAGGCAGATTAATCAAATAATTTGCCAACATCAACAGAGAAGAACCCAAACCTTTTTCCCCACATCGGACAGTGATAGCCTTTACAATAATCAAGTAGAAGCGAACAGTACATTCATAGCAATCAATTATCAAACGTATACCATCCTAATTGATATTGACATCTCCCAAGCACAAGCCCCGAAGACCTAAACCAACATCAGACAAGCACCTAAGAGATGTCTCCTTCGACGTCGAATGACCGACATAAGACAGTACAAGCGAACAATCATCATCAATGACTCTGGCTATCACCGCCAATCTTGCTTTGAAACCAACCCTGATCGTATGACCGGCTCAACATCATGACATTCGTTAAGCACTAATGGTAAACCCCGGTTCTAGCAAAAACTCCATATGCCAACGTAATTATTATTTCTAGTCCCATCATAACTACCAACGGTACTCGACCGTTCAACCGGTCTTTTAGGCGTCTCTATTATACCCCTGCTTTGAGTCTGCTAGAACCTACGACAATGGTAATTTCTCGGGCTCCATAACACTAGCCGTCATCACCAGCGACTATCCATGGCTCAAGAGCTTTCTCCAATACCCATTATCCACAAACACAACGTCTTTGAGTCGTTTTCACGTTCGCTGCATTTCATTGATCAACGAACACTTCACAACACTTCGAATATTCTTGCTAGAATTTGCATTGTAGCCACGACCATCGTCGACCTAAAAATATGCATCGTTTGGTCGATACTGCATTATATGAAATTTCTAGCTTTCTCGCTATGAAAAACTAAGCACGGCATTCAAACTTCCTTTTACAACGTTTTGGAAACGCTACCAAATTTGTGTGTCCCATTCTGAATCGACCATCGGCCTGATCCATCAAAACAACTTAATATCACCTGTGCAACGCATGTTTTTAAGTTCCGATCCATGCTCCAGAAAGTGGATGAACCATCAGCTTTCCATAGTGTTTGTGAAGCGCTGCCAATTCCGCCCGATCCATACACCTGAAACTGCCCAATCCATAAAATGGGGGTGATCCACCGTGTTGTGCATGGGCTGATCACCTATTACTACATGTGCACGTTGTGTTGATCACCAACCATATTTTTCCTGATCCACTGAGTGATTTCCTCTCGATCCATGAAACTGGATGAATCCCCCGATGCGCGCTCTGCCAGAACACGTTTTCACCCATGCCCAGCTCGTGTTTGGCATGTTTCCAGGGCAAATGTGTTTTTGCCCGATCCATGTCCAATCTTTTACCCGATCCATCCTATTGTAGCACTTCCCGAATGCTATGGTATCCAACTGATCTGATCCAAGTGAAAACCTGCCTAATCCACTACATTTTCACATGCAGATTCACTTTATTTATAGCTCCCGATCCATGTCAGCTAAGCTCTCCCTGATCCATCCTTTTACAGTGTTTTTAGAACGTTGTTGAGCCCAGATTTTCCAATCCATCAAAATGCTTGCCAAATCACATTTTCATTCAACCATTCCTTGCCCGATCCACTCAAGCTTCTCTTCCGATCCTTAATTTTGAAAGATATCTAATCCAATTCATGTTTTGAAGTTCGATCCCGAAACATATTCGATTCTATATCGTGAAACTTAAGCCAATCGTCTAATCATCAACATCAAACAACATTCATACATGAATAACATTTAAAATTCACTGATTTAAGTTGATAAATTTGATCCTATGGTGATTCAAATTAAAAACATACTTACATCGATTAGATCTATGTGAAAACAACTTAAAATGACGAACATAAGATCAAACAACCCATAAACTCGTTTGAATCCATGCGAGAGATGCTTATCACTCACTTATTCTTCAAAATAACATGAAATCGACTAATCTCAAATCCATACAACGATGATCAATCTCCGAACCTCTCAATTTAATTTGATTTTCCTTTGTTCGATGTAGATCTAGCTTTATTTGATGTAGATCTTCAATCTTCTTGCGTAGATCTAGAATTTTAATGGAGGAAAGATGTATTTGATTAAGCAAGGAGGATCACAACCTCAACCAAATGAGAGAATGAAGAAAGTAAACCCCTCTCCATGTCTCTAAACCCTTATTTACAGCCTCTAACCAGCCCACTAGTTGGCCACACCAATTTAGCCTATTAATGATTAGCCAAACCTGTACAGGAATTGTGAAACACTAAAACAACAATTCCTCCCAAACCGCTGAACCAAATCTTTAATGTGACCACTCTACAGAATTAGAAACATCATTTCCATTCCAATGAAATTGAACTCAGCACCTAATTCAATCCAATCAGAAGTTATGCTCTGTACAAAATTGACAGAGGCAAAATGGTCACAAATAAAATTGGTAAAAATTATGGGCATGTCTCACATCCCCATAACCAACATATCAAAATATGAGAACGATTTAACCCTCAAAGGATTAAATAAAAATAATTTGCGATCCCATGATGCGTAAAATGCAGGTCGTTACATTCTCCCCTCCCTTCTCTTAGGAATTTCATCCCCGAAATTCTAAACAAACACAAGCGACCTAAACAACTCGGCATGCCCATCATCCACAAGTAGCCAATTTACCATCTAAACTAGCATCCAGTAAGCTATGTATCTGTAGCCTTATTGAAATACCCCACCTCCGTTAAGGTCACTCACAAAGGGAATGCCTTAACTTTGGTGGAGGGTTATAGGTACAAGACACACAAAAATTTACAAGATAGATAAATTTAAGCAGCGGAAATTCAAATATTTATTGCTTACGTAGTTCAATACAAAACATTACATCAAATTGTCTCAAAATAACTTCCAAAACATTACACCATAATTTCTGTCTTGATTATTTAATAAAGAAGCATAAACCATAAATAAAACTGCATAAATCCCCAAGTGTAGTATCCAAAAGCCATAGCCAAGGTAAGAGAGTCCCAATCATACATCTACTTTCTTTTTTGCTTGCAAAGAGTCTGACTAAGCTGGAGTATTCCCTCCTTGTGGACCTGGGGGGGGGGGGGGGGGGCGGAAGAAAAGAAGACGAGAGAAAATGGGCCAGACAATAAGTGTGGTAAGTTCAGTGATTACTAGTATTTAAACAAGGAAAGGGACCATGACAGTGATAACAGAACATAGGACAATACCCTAATATAAGATAAGAGGAACATGTGATCGCACCCATTACTCTAGTCTCTACACCTACTTAACCATTGGTTCAACCGGCCCCACGTGTTTATAACAAACGATCCCCTTAATGATTGGCTCCTACTCGCATGCATTCATATCCTGTGTCATTCGGCCCCGCTTGACTGTAGCTACCTTTACTGGTCCCACCATGGGGTGTACCAGTCCCTCTGGTGGCAACCCGACACGATTCAAGATGCACAGTGTACACTACTGATGCCCAGTGCCTGATTTTTCCACTCCGGAGTACGTACCGCCGACGTTTCGACCGCTTATAATTCAGCCCAGTAATCGTGCCCCACCCTGCCTAGTTTCAAGGTACCATGATACATCTATGTGGGTTACTGCTGAAATGGGTCCCCGTTACTAGGGTTTACCAATCAACATGTTTATTTGGTTAAATGTCCATGTTTACCTAACCCCACCCATTCGTTAAGTTAACATGTTGAATCGGTTAAGTGTTTTCCTAATTTACTTAATCCTACCAATCCTGACATAGCTTTAATTTATTAAATCACCAAACACTCACATTAGACAGGTCTTGTTGTGGTCACTGGATGTGCCGGTCGGTTCCGGGAAGATTTACACCACAACTCAGTATAACCTCGAGTTCTTTTTGGACTTGATGCACTAACCACCCACATTAGACAGGTCTTGTTGTGGTCACTGGATATGCTGGTCGGTTCCGGGCAGATTTACACCACAACTCAGTCTAACCTCGGGTTAGGCATATTCGTCTTTTCTATATTCATTTTTTTCTATATATGTCAAATTTCTTTATGTGGACTAAATTTAATTTAATCACGACATAATTATCCTTTGATTATGCTCACCATAAATGGTATATCAAATATACCAATTAATGAAAAAATCTATGCCATGATTTTCCATATTTCCCTTCGCTACCCTCGTGGAACGTACGCATGAATCACATAAAATGCTGGGCTAGTAAATTATCCCAACCCATAAACAAGAAAAGGGGTAATAAACAAGAGACATGAAATAAACATAAAATAGCATACATTTCAACTTGTCATGTGAAACTTGGCATAGAAGTATCATTAACTTTAATTAAATGGGTAAAGGTGAACTTGTGACAAAGTTGGGTCTAATTGTCATGTAAACTTGGCAAAGGTCTAGCATGGAGGTTTAACATATAATCACAGTTTTCAACCCACAACTTAGCATATTAACTTATGTATGTCCAAACATAAGAAAGCTATTATAATCACTTTAATCACAATTTAGGATGATACTTATGTGTTAAAAACATAAGAGGATTACAATTCCAACTTTTACAACATAATTAGATTCAACCTAACATGAATATACATTAGTGTTGGTCTAACATATAAGCATGTGTTTTAAATCATAAACTTGCAAATAATCACCAATTTATAACATGACATGTTTTACCATTTAATTGGCAAAATAAATCCATTACCCAATCATAATAGATTCCAATAACATACAATGTTGTTCATCACCACAAGCATATAGACATGATTAATATACAACATGTTCATCGCCACAAGCATATAGACATGATTAATTACAATGACACTTTAAGATAAACGAGAATCAAATCTTATGCATAAGCACCATTCTATATCCAAATTACAACATGTCATGATTCAATTGAAAGAATGTTTAAATCTGCGTAACAACCAACTTACAAGCTAAAAAGGAATTCTTGTGTTCTGAAATCTGAATTCTTAAATTGGTAAGCTCACCTTTGATGTAGATCGTTGAATTTGATAATCTTTTAATTTGATTCTTGATTCAAGTTCTTATCTTGTCTTTGAATTGGTGACGGCTACCCCAAGTTCTCAACTGACATCATGATAGTTCTAGGATTATTTTTGTGTGATTTTTAGGTTTGAGTATTGGGTTGTTTATATAGAATTTCAATTCAATTTGAGCCGTCAGATGATCCTAGGGTTAACCACAGCCATCCAGTGAAGATAGGGTGAAACCTCTGCCCTAGTGACTCAGCATCGAGTCACAAAATTGTCACCATTCAAATCTGCCTGGGGGGGGGGGGGTCCCGCCCAGCCCGCTTCTGACTTTTGATTCGAATTTGAACTTGTTTTCAAGCTGTTTGGATTTATTTGAATTTTCTGCAAACTTCCGACAGCCATAACTTCTTCAAACGAAGTCCAATTTACGCAAACTCAGACTCTATCTTAACCAGAATTCCGAGACGAACACAATTGCGTAACCCATTTCCCTTAATTCTCACATTTTAAATTAAGTATTCTTGGATTCATTATTATAACGTTAATATAAAATACGGGGCGTTACATTCTCCCCTCCTTTTAGGATTTCATCCCCGAAATCTCCAAGTCGAGAAGAACTTATATCCTACCAACCAACCACCCATTTACTCAACCATCAAACACAGGCGTCCGTTGTCCTTAAAAGATTTCTAATGCTTCATGATCATATGCATTGTGTGTATATGTCCTTATCTAATGCAAAATTAGGCGGTCTACTGATTCAGTTGACCTCCTTAATGCAAATTATGTCAGTGCCATGAGTCCATTATGAATGCAATTTTTCCTACTCAAAATTTCTTACATGAGTGCACAATCATTTATACAAATGCAACGTCCATATGATAACACCTCAAGTTTTAATCCATAAACCAATACATACATGCATATGCACTATGGAAGTGACCAAGCCGATCTAATACCTAATGTGTGTGTATATGCATCCACTAGCAACCACTAGCAACCATTTGCAACCACTTGCAACCATCAATCATAACATGTTTCAATTACATGTTTACATCCAAATGGGTTCCTACCTAAGGATAAAGGACAAGATCGAGGAGATATACCTAAAAAAATAGATACGAGCATAAACTTGAGGAAAAAGAGATTAAAGACGTACCCTCAAAAAGAAAAGGGTAGGTTGCGCGTATTCTGTCCTCAGTTTCCCAAGTCGCGTCTTCCTCGGTGTCGCTCCATTGAACTTTAACGAGCTTAACTTCACGGTTGCGTAGCTTTTTGACTTATGTTCCCAAGATTCGGGTTGGAGCTCTCCTCACAGTTACTTCTCGTTCAACTTCAACTTCCTCTAGCATACTTGGTTCTACCACTTCCGTAGACTCGTGTAAGCACTTCCGCAGGTGAGAGACATGAAAGACACTATGAACCCCGGCCAATCTTTCGGGCAGCTGTACCCTATAAGCCATCTACCCAATCTTCTCGATGATAGGGAACGACCCTACAAATCTTAGTGCTAACTTTCCTACGGATCCAAAGTGAACGACGTTCCTCAAAGGAGATACTTTAAGGAACACCTTGTCTCCAACTTCGAACTCAAGGTCAGTTCTTCTTTTGTCTGCGTAGGACTTCTGTCTATCTTGGGCAGTCTTCATTCTTCTTCGTATCAAGTCTACTTTCTCTGAAGTCTCCCTAATCATGTCTGGTCCAAGTATAAGCTTGTCTGTGGACTCCCACCAGCAAGTTGGTGACCTGCACGGTCTTCCATATAAAGCTTCGAAAGGTGCCATGCCTATGGTGGCTTGGTAGATATTGTTGTAAGCGAATTACACCAAAGGTAGATGATCCTCCCATGTTCTTCCGAAGTCAATAATGCATAACCTCAAGAGGTCTTCTAATACTCTGTTGACTCTTTCCGTTTGGCCATCGGTTTGAGGGTGATAGGCCGTGCTTAAGCATAACTGTGTGCCTACAACCTCTTGTAAACTCTTCCAAAACTCGCTCGTGAAGATAGGGTCTCGATTACTCACTATGCTGGAGGGTATCCCATGGAGTCGAACTATCTCCTTAAGATATATGGATGCTAGAGATGAGACAGTCCTTCTACTCTTGACTGGTACAAAGTGGGCACTTTTTGTGAGCCTGTCCACTATTACCCAAATGCTAGTATTGCCCCTTCTTGGCCTAGGAAACCCATTTATAAAGTCCATCGAGATGCTATCCCATTTCCACTGTGGGACCTCTAGAGGATGGAGCAGACCACCAGGCTTCTTCTGCTCTGCCTTGACTTGTTGGCATATTAACCACTTAGAAATAAATTCAGCTACGTCTTTCTTCATGCCATTCCAAAAGAAAACTCTTTTGATATCTTTATACATTTTGTCTCCGCTTGGGTCTATGGTCAGCTTGGAATGGTGTGCCTCTTCTAGAACCGCCTTTACCAAGCCCCATGCTTGTGGGACACATAGTCTTCCATCTCGTCTCAACCAGCCCTTGGCATCAATGGAGTATCTATTAAGGTGACTAGAAGTCTCACCGCTAATTAACTTGTCCGCCACATCGGCTAGCTGAGGGTCTTCTCTTTGCGCGGCTCCGAATGAGTCTAACAGAGTTGGCTGCACTTCTAACGTTGCTAGCAAGACAGGTACAAAGTCAGTGGAGGGTCTAAAGTTAACGCTTGCTATGAACTCCAAGCTTTGCCTTTCCACAAAGAGAGGGCTTAAGATCAGTTTCTTTCTACTCAAGGCGTAAGCTACTGCATTGCCCTTGCCAGGAGTGTAGGAAATCTCAAAATCGTACGAGGCAAGAAACTCCATCCACCGTTGCTGCCTCAAGTTGAGATCTTTCTGCGAGAATAGGTATTTCAATGATTTATGGTCAGTATACAGTTCAAATTTCTCACTTAGGAGATAATGGCGCCAAGACTTAAGCGCAAAAACGATGGCTGCCAACTCTAGGTCGTGGGTTGGGTAGTTTTTCTCATGTACTTTCAACTGTCTTCCACCATAAGCCACTACCTTCCCCTCTTGCATCAGAATAGCGCCTAGTCCCGTTCCGCATGCATCTGTGTATACTGTAAATATCTTGCTTCCATCCGGCAATGTCGGAACTGGGGCTGTTGTTAGAGCCCTTTTCAAACGTTGGAAAGCAATATCGCAATCCAAATCCCAATTGAAAGCTAGGTTCTTCTTTGTCAATCTTGCAAAATCTATGCCATGAATTTCCATATTTCCCTTCGCTACCCCGGTGGAATGTACGCATGAATCACATAAAATGTTGGGCTAGTAAATTAGCCTAACCCATAAACAAGAAAAGGGGTAATAAACAAGAAACATGAAATAAACATAAAATAACATACATTTCAACTTGTCATGTGAAACTTGGCATAGAAGTATCATTAACTTTAATTAAATGGGTAAAGGTGAACTTGTGACTAAGTTGGGTCTAATTGTCATGTAAACTTGGCAACGGTCTAGCATGGAGGTTTAACATATAATCACAGTTTTCAACCCACAACTTAGCATATTAACTTATGTATGTCCAAACATAATAAAGCTATTATAATCACTTTAATCACAATTTAGCATGATACTTATGTGTTATAAACATAAGAGGATTACAATTCCAACTTTTACAACATAATTAGATTCAACCTAACATGAATATACATGAGTGTTGGTCTAACATATAAGCATGTGTTTTAAATCATAAACTTGCAAATAACCACCAATTTATAACATGACATGTTTTACCATTTAATTGGCAAAATAAATCCATTACCCAATCATAATAGATTCCAATAACATACAATGTTGTTCATCACCACAAGCATATAGACATGATTAATATACAACATGTTCATCGCCACAAGCATATAGACATGATTAATTACAACGATACTTTAAGATAAACGAGAATCAAATCTTATACATAAGCATCATTCCATATCCAAATTACAACATGTCATGATTCAATTGAAAGAATGTTTAAATCTGCGTAACAACCAACTTACAAACTAAAAAGGAATTCTTGCGTTCTGAAATCTGAATTCTGAAATTGGTAAGCTCGCCTTTGATGTAGATCGTTGAATTTGATAATCTTTTAATTTGATTCTTGATTCAAGTTCTTATCTTGTCTTTGAATTGGCGACGGCTACCCCAAGTTCTCAATTGACAGTGTGATAGTTCTAGGATTATTTTTGTGCGATTTTTAGGCTTGAGTATTGGGTTGTTTATATAGAATTTCAATTTAATTTGAGCTGTCAGATGATCCTAGGGTTAACCACAACCATCCAGTGAAGATAGGGTGACACCTCAGCCCTAGTGACTCAGCACTGAGTCACAAAATTGTCACCATTCAGATCTGCTCGAGGGGGGGCAGGTAGACCCCCAGGTCGACCTGTAGGGGGGAGGTCGACACTAGCGTCGACCCCCTGGTCGACCTGGGTCCTGGGCGGGAATTTTCCCGCCCAGCCCGCTTCTGACTTCTGATTCGAATTTGAACTTGTTTTCGAGCTGTTTGAATTTATTTGAATTTTCTAGAAACTTCTGACAGCCATAACTTCTTCATACGAAGTCCAATTTACGCAAACTCGGACTCTATCTCAACCAGAATTCCGAGACGAACACAATGGCATAACCCATTTCCCTTAATTCTCACATTTTAAATTAAGTATTTTTGGATTCATTATTATAACATTAATAGAAAATACGGGGTGTTACACTTATCCTAGCATGTGGAATTCTAACGAAATAATACAAATTACAATGGTGTAAGGTGACACGGCATTAGTAGGTCATACCAACGAGGAGTTCTGGATAGATGGTCTTCATACGCTCTCCTGTCTCCCACATACAATCGTCATCATCCTCACTCCACTGCACCTTGACTAGCTTATTAGTCTTCCTCCTAAACTGTTTCATGTCATTCCCCCACAATGTGAAATGTCTTACGAGGTTTCATAACTACGGTCTCGACTTCTAGGTCTTCGTACAGCTCCAGAGGTACCACCACATTTGAATCATGCACACACTTATGTAGAAACGACACATGGAAAATATTATACACACCCGATGAAACGACCCGAAACTTTCCCTTAAAGGAAAGCCCGGATTAAGTTGAGAACACGACAAATCCGAACATAAACAGAAGAACAATGCTTATTACAACAATTTACACCAGAGTACAAGAATATACAGAGTATGAACAAATAATATACATTTGATAAATATTAGAGTTTTACAATTTCCAATGCAACAGAAAATAATACAAAACACAACTGAAAGAGATAAACGGATACAGAGCTTTCCGAATATCATTCCAACTGTAAACCAGGATCCTATGAATATAAATCTACAAAACCAAAACTACTAGCTGCCCGTGTGGAAAATAGGGGCACCCAAAGTTTAGGTTAAAACTATAAACTCTAGGTCAGTCATGTGACTGGTGTGAGAACTAAAACTGTTATTAAAAGCTTCACTTTAAAATCAGATATATCAAGGAACCACGTCGCATAACACGGAACGGGTTTCCTCCCAAGAATACTAGTGCATATAACAAAACAGCACAATGCTTTTTGGCAAAATGAAGATATTATAAGACCCAGGTCCCATCACACAATGCAACGCAATCCAGAGAATAAGGTTTTCCCTTATAATAGCCAAACATGCATGGTACATTTAAAACAAATCATTTTGATACTATTATAGTGTAAAGTGTATCAAAATAACTTCAAATAAAAATGTATCAGTCATAGACGACATTAGCGTCTCATGCCACTATGTCGCCAATAATATCAACTAAAACCGTAAAATGTCATATTGGAAGTTGGAATTCCATCTGTGAACCAAGGCAAGGGATCGTCCTTACCGCTTTAAGACTCTCTAGCCCGAGCCTCAGGCAAGTGCGCAGATAAGCCTTGGATCGTCAGGGCCCGTCGACATGATGTGGATTAAAATGCCTGAACACTGCGTTTCCCCGCCCTATGGGGCGTAAAATTGGTCTGTATAAAGACCATACCATCCATCGGCTCCGCAGAGACCGATATAATCGAGGCGCCTCGCTATCCATCATCCACATAAGTAAAACGTCTGGGCGTGCAAAACCCAAAAACCACTCCTAGATAGAAGGAAACGCATGTACTCCCTGATGTCCTCTCTCGTTTCTGGTTCACACCGGGGTGTGAGGCTCGCGAATTAACGCTACACAAAGCTATGTTATATTAAAGCTGTGCTTTGATCATCAACCACAAGACTCTACTTTTCAACAGAAGCCTTGATCATTAGCATCTCAGCATGCCACACAGGCAATTCACGCAATGCAGCTGATGTCTATCAATCACACAGAATGAAATCCAATGTCAGACACACAGTCCATTTACAAGTTCGTTCTAGGTCTGAATGAAACCAGAGGCACCTTATTCCTCGTCCCATATGTCCAATGCAGGAGAGAGACCCTCGCATATCCGGTCGATCTCCAAGTACGTCTGGACGATCACCACTTATTACCGTGTCTTGCGCGTACAGCCCAATCAAGACATCAGTAATCATCCAAACGAGGTGAAGACGTCCGGTCTTCAACCACCGTCTTCATCATTGACTCATCGCCGATTCCGAATGGGATAAACCCGGTCTTTCTGAATAACTCACATATGTAATAAACAAGTGCTATAAAAACACAACATACGCCTCATTCCAATCCAGAATATTCCTTTATTCAAATATTCTTTTACTTTAGGAAATGTTCCCATTAATTTTATCAAAGATAAATTCTTTAAATTTATTCTTTAATCTTCCTTTGGATATCAATTCAAACCATTTTAAGGTTTTCCAAACTGGTCGGGATTAGCGAACCTTATCGAAGTAATCATTTGTTTAATTTCCCAATCCCAACCTATTTATCCTATGAAGAAAAACTGGTAATAATTCATATCTAACACCATGGTGTTATCGGTAAAATTAATTACCATTTCACGTTCAAATCTAATTAAAGATTTAACTATCGCTTGGAGCAAAACTGATGATACTCCATTCTCGATCATTTCTTGAATTAGATATTTTTAGTTATCAAATTTTCCTTTTAATCTATTTAAAGATTCATTAAAACTCTAATTCAGTTTTAATTTCCAACTATCATTACTTAATGATTATTCCAATTCAGGAAATAAGTCCTGTCTTTAACTGGGTTAAAGAACTAGTGTCATTTAAAACACAGTTCACGATAAACCCAAAATCACATTCCATTAATTATGGAATTTTCACGGAAAAACAAACCAATATATAATCGATATCAATTTCCGTATCCGACTAAAATTATAAATGGAATAACGACGAAGCCTTTTAAATTCCATATATATTATCAGTCTTCCTCCACAGAAGTTCATTTCGATTATTATTAAATCGAATCCCATTCCATTCCAATTTATTTTATTAAACTGTAAAACTTTACTTTGGAAATTTCATTAAATCTTGGAATAAAGATTTATAAATTCCAGATCACATTTCATTGCAAATCGGGTTAAAGAACGAATGTCGTTAAAACACAGTTCACAATAAACCCGATTTACATTCCATTTCAATTCCAATTAAATGTTCATTATTTGGAAATTCTTCTTTAAATCTTAGTTAAAATTCTTCCAAATTCCTCCACAATGCCCGTGTAATCACGGAATCCAATATCGAATTATTCCGAAGATAATTTTGATTCAAATCCATTCCAGTTCATATGTTGGAAATTTTGGTTATTTTTAAAACCATTTCAAATCCAATTTATTTATTTAAAAATATTGGATTATAATTCTAGTTCATAACTAGTTCATTTCGATAAATATCTATTTTTATCTTTTCAAATATGGAATTTTTCATCCTAAATCTTTCCAAATCATTAGTTATGATTTTACACTAATTATTGATATTTTAATAATTTTACCAAGGCCCATACAGTCGATTTCCATAAACGGCCATCGAACTGCACTTATAGCGACCTTTTCCAAATTTGATTTGGAAATAATTCCAAATCCACCGTTAGATTTCAAATCTCTAATATTTGTTAGAAAGCTCTTTTCGATACGAACCCAATGGTTCCAATTTTAGGAGAACCCGATGGTCGGATCTCCCGTATTGTCCATTCGAAGTCCATGGTCGAAATTCGCGAACTGCCGTAGCGCGCCGCGTTCTATTCAGGCCATTATATTATATATATAAAATATATATTTCGTTGATTTCCATTTAAAACGTATTTTATAAATCATTTTAATTTTCAAAACGAGTTCAACTTCATATTCAAATTTCAAATCAAAATTGAATATTTTATATCATTAATATATAAATGATAATATTTTCAAAACATTAGATTTTGAAATCAATTCCTTTTCGATATTCATTATAAAAATGAATAAAATCGATATAAATATCGTTCACGTCAAAATGGCGTTAATCTAATCAACACGGCTATATATATTTAAATATATTCGTGTCCATCCCAAATCGAACATCAAAATCATATTTTGATCTTTTACTGAATATTATTTTAAAATATTCACTATTTTAAAATATTCGTTATTTTAAAATATTCATTCTTTCTGAACTGGAATTAGACACAGCCAATTACCATATAATGTTATTTATATGGATTTCATACAACACAACATAAATCAAAATCAATCAACCATCATCCAGAGTGCATCACACAACTGCATAAGCGTTAAGTATAAATAATTAACGCTTACAACAGCCTGTCAACCAATCGACTGACATACAACTAAACAATTGGAATTAGTGTGCCTCAAATATCATCCCAATACCCGTGTGGGGTTTCAATCAACAAATAATGAATTTTATTTGTGTAGTTGGGCGATGTGTAAAATTTATCGTCCCAATCAATATCAGTCAAATCAGTGTACATAAACAAATCGTATGATTTGTAAATGAATATTTATTCTAACTCATATATCCATTAAAAATTATATTTCTAACGATAAATTATTTATTTCAACACATGAATATTTTTTTCAATTCATTTACACAATAAAAATGATATTTTTATTATTCAAATATTTAGTCAACACATGAATATTTATACAGTCCATTTCACATCACAATCAATTTTCACAGTACAATACAATCAAACAAACAAATCGTCCATGGTCTGTGGACGACGGGGAACAGTTCATATATGCAATTATAAAATAAATAAATATATAACAATAATTTTGGTGAGAAGTTCTCACATTGTTATCCACTCCGTCAGTTTTATTTCTGAATTCCTGTTCTGTTCAGATTTGAATTTGTCTAAATTTCCAACTAGCTCCAAATTGGACCTGGCCAGTCTTGAAATGTAGTGTTCACTGATACGAACGCATTGCAACTGAAATCGTTTATTTTCAACCTCGTATGAAAAAGATACAGTATTTTTTACATTTCATTACAATACGAGAAAATAAATTAGTAATTAATTAATTATTAAACCCTAATTACACTGCTAATATCCCTCTAATCCTTTTCCCCTTCATCGCGTTTCCTGTACATCGTGTTACCAAGGAACCCATCATCGGCTTTAATTCCTCCACCGCGCACCCCAAACCGTTCCACTAGACGACGATCCTCCTCCCTCACGATGACCGCCTCAGCCCATATTCCCACCGCCAGCAGCACCTCGAGGTGTGAACCCCCCAGCGCTCCATAAATCCGCTGTGACGCGGTTGATTTTGGGGGAGAAATTCTCCCAAATGATACAATAAAAACCGATCTTATCCGTTGATTAGGAAGATCTTAAAGTGCTATTCCATTTCCCTTTTGAAGATTTAAATTTAATTGAACAGATTAAAAGAAATTTGAGATTGAAAATCACAGCACAAGGGCCGTTCGTTAAGTGGAGGCGGCGGCAGTTATTTGGGGGTTAGGGTTTTTGGGAAGGGGGGCATTTATATAAATTTTATATTATATTTAATTCATTTATTTCCAAACCGCAAAGTTTAATGTTCCGAACTCCAAACGAACTCCAACGACTATCGCTCCTAGCTAAATACCCCTATTCCAGACACAATGGGATATGTTTCGTAAGCCAATTCTATCATTTTGACCAGCTTTCATCAAAATTAAATATAAATCTTTATATATTGATTTCAAACGTACATTTTAATTTACTGGGGCCACATACTGACTCCAAAAATTCCCGAAAAATAAATCTAGCTATGTTTTGGTGATACGGTCGTAACAAAACTAATTTCGTCAAATTTGGAGACCGTTTGAAAAATGGCCATTTTCTGGTCGATCCAAATTGACTGAAACTGCTAAAACACGTTTTCTTTTGTCAAGCTCACATATTGATTCCAAAAATTATGAATTTTGGAATCTAACAACAATTTGACATCCCGGATCCAACAAAGGTGGTTTCGTCGAAAACAGAGGTCGTTTGCAAAATGGCTATTTTTAAGGGCTATATTTCCATAGCGACTATTCTGAATTTTCAATTGGGCATAACCCTTTATTCCCCCTACGAAATTTCAATTTTTCAGATCCGTTAGGAAGATATTTTCAAACAGATTCAAATATTTCTGGTTTCACTAAAATCCGGTTTTTTTGAATCCTGTACATTTATTTGAAATTTGAAATCGAATTTTCAAACAACCACGCCATTTTCAATTCCTTTTATAATTAAAATAAATATTTATATTCTAATTTCGATTTAAATAAATCTATACATTTTAATTCTATTCAAAATAAATTTCTTGTTGTTATTATTTAAAATAAATCTTTTAAATATTCAAAATTCATTAAAATCGCCAAAATAAAAAAACTTAAATTGGTTCTGATTTTCTGGGTTGTTACAATCTCCCCCACTTAAAATCTTTTCGTCCTCGAAAAGGAGCGGAGCTGAAAGTTGTTTAACTAATCAACTCAACTTTCAGTTTGGCTTTCATTCTTCAACTTTTCAGTTTCTAAGAAATTTCCAATTCTTCAAAAATTTGGCTAACACCCTAAATTTTTGAAAAATTTCGCCATAACCTCCTTTGTATGGAGAGCACCAGAAAAATCCCCAAACTGCCACATAGCCCCTCTCATCTCAAAAAGAAAAAGAAAAAGTCAAGCGGATAGCCAATCCGCTCATAAAATCATCCTAACCCAATAAATTTGTAAACTTGTACCTATTTGTCGGGCATACAATTTTATTCCTCTTCTCTAGCCTCCTTGCTATGACCTTTTCAATGTACATACGTGTATATGCATGCAATTTCAAACAATTTTCAATTCAGTTCAACATTTGGTACAATTTGGCTAAATTTACCTTACATTCGCATAATGGTTTAAATGAATAATCACACAACACAACCATCAATCAATTAGTGAATTAATGTTTCAAATTCATAATTTTGATACATATACAGAAAATCATGTTTTTGATGCCAATTCACAACAATGTATTCTAACTATATTTTGGTTCTCACACCAGTCAATTGGAAATATATAAATATCCTACTTACGAAACTCGAACACAAATGTTGATGATGTGATCGCTATCATCAGAATCATCTCCGGGCGACTAGAGTGTGATTCTATATCTATCCAGTTTATTAAAACTTCAAATACACGTGGATCAGACTTATACGCAAAATCTTATATACTTGATTGTCAAAATCAATGTAAAAATAATATTCAAATACGTATAACAGATTTTAAATTCTCAAAACAAAAATTGTTTTCATCTTTATTTGAAACCAACTCTCTTCCGACTCATTCTAGGATACTACTGAACCCATCTCTATTGAGTCGTTCTCATTGGATATTACTAATCCAATCTCTGATGAATTCTTTTGTTTGGTTCTAACGTGTCTTGTTCTTCAAGCTCTGTAAACCAAAGCTCTGATACCAACTGAAACGACCCGAAACTTCCCCGTAAAGGAAAGCCCGGATTGAGTTGAGAACACGACCAATCAAAACACAAATAGAAGGACATTGCTTATTACAAAAATTTACATTAGAGTACAAGAATAAACAGAGTGTGAACAGATAATATACATTTGATAAATATCAGAGATTTACAATTTACAATGCAGCGGAAAATAATACAAAACACAGTTGAAAGAGATAAACGGATACAAAGCTTTCCAAATATCACTCCAGCTGTAAACCAGGATCCTATGAATGTAAATCCGCAGAACCAAAACTATTAGCTGCCCGTGTGGAAAATAGGGGCACCCAGAGTTTAGGTTAAAACAATAAACTCTAGGTCAGTCATGTGACTGGTGTGAGAACTAAAAAAGTTATTTAAAACTTTACTTTAAAATCAGATATATAAAGGGACCACGCCGTATAACATGGAACGGGTTTCCTCCCAAGAATACCAGTGCATATAACAAAACAACGCAATGCTTTTTGAAAAAATGAAGATATTATAAGACCCAGGTCCCATCACACAATGCAATGCAAGCCGGAGAATAAGGTTTTCCCTTATAATAGCCAAACATGCATGGTACGTTTAAAACAAATCATTTTGATACTATTATAGTGTAAAGTGTATCAAAACAACTTCAAATAAAAATGTATCAATCATAGATGACATTAGCGTCTCATGCCACTATGTCGCCAATAATATCAACTAAAACCGTAAAATGTCATATTGGAAGTTGGAATTCCATCTGTGAACCAAGGCAAGGGACCGTCCTTACCGCTTTAAGACTCTCTAGCCCGAGACTCAGGCAAGTGCGCAGATAAGCCTTGGATCGTCAGGGCCGGTCGACTCGATGTGGATTAAAATGCCTGAACACTACATTTCCCCGCCCTATAGGGCATTAAATTGGTCTGTATAAAGACCATACCATCCATCGGCTCCGCAGAGACCGATATAATTGAGGCGCTTCGTTATCCATCATCCACATAAGTAAAACGTCTGAGCGTGCAAAACCCAGACACCACTCCTAGCTAGAAGGAAATGCATGTCCTCCCTGATGTCCTCTCCCTTTTTGGTTCACACCGGGTGTGAGGCTCGCGAATTAACGCTACACAAAACTATGCTATATTAAAGCCGTGCTTTGATCATCAACCAAAAGACTCTGCTTTTCAACAGAAGCCTTGATAATTTGCATTTCAGCAAGCCACACAGGCAATTCATGCTATGCTACTGATGTCTATCAATCATACAGAATGAAATCCAATGTCAGACACACAATCCATTTACAAGTTCGTTCTGGGTCTGAACGAAACCGCATGCACCTTATTCCTCGTCCCATATGTCCAATACAGGAGAGAGGCCCTTGCATATCCGGTCAATCTCCAAGTACGTCTGGACGATCACCACTTATTACCTTGTCTTGTGTGTACAGCCCAATCAAGACATCAGTAATCATCCAAACGATGTGAAGACCTCCAGTCCTCAACCATCGTTTTCATCGTCGATTCATCGCCGATTCAGTTATTCAGAATGGGATAAACCCGGTCTTACTGAATAACTCGCGTATATAATAAACAAGGGCTATAAAAACACAACATACGCCTCATTCCAATCTAGAATATTCCTTTATTCAAATATTCTTTTACTTTGGGAAAGGTTCCCATTAATTTTATCAAAGATAAATTCTTTAAATTTATTCTTTAATCCTCCTTTGGATATCAATTCAAACTATTTTAAGGTTTTCCAAACTAGTCGGGATTAGCGAACCTTACTGAAGTAATCGTTTGTTTAATTTCACAATCCCAACCTATTTATCCCATGAAGCAAACTGGTAATACTTCATATCTAACACCACGCTGTTATCGGTAAAATTAATTACCATTTCACATTCAAATCTAGTTAAAGATTTAACAATCGCTTAGAGAAAAACTGATGATACTCCATTCTTGATCATTTCTTGAATTTGATAATTTTAGTTATCAAATTCGCCTTTCAATCTATTTAAAGATTCATTAAAACTTTAATTCAATTTTAATTTCCAACAATCATTACTTAATGATTATTCCAATTCAGGAAATAAATCTTGTCTTTAACTAGGTTAAAGAACTAATGTCATTTAAAACACAATTCATGATAAACCCAAAATCACATTCCATTAATTATGGAATTTTCACGGAAAAACAAACCAATATATAATCGATATCAATTTCCGTATCCGACTAAAATTATAGATGGAATAACGGCGAAGCCTTTTAAATTCCATATATATATATATATATTATCAGTCTTCCTCCACAGAAGTTCATTTCAATTATTATCAAATTGAATCCCATTCCATTCCAATTTATTTTATTAAACTAGAAAACTTTACTTTGGAAATTGCATTAAATCTTGGAATAAAGATTTATAAATTCCAAATCACATTTCACTGCAAATCGGGTTAAAGAACAAATGTCGTTAAAACATAGTTCACAATAAACCCGATTTACATTCCATTTCAATTCCAATTAAATGTTCATTAATTGGTAATTCTTCTTTAAATCTTAGTTAAAAGACTTATCCTTTTCACATTGGGTTTCAGAATAGTGTTGATGAAGACACCATTCCATCGGTCTTTAGCCGTAAATTAGTAAGAGAACAATTCCATAAGTATTAATCCCGAAGGCCGAAACCAACATCAGATCGATACCCAGGAAACCATTCAACTTAGCTAACCTCTAGTTAGTTTCTAATTTCCTTAACTCCATTGGGTTTAAGAACAGTGTTAGTGAAGACGCCGTTCACGACAAACCCAAAATCCCATTTGATATTAAATATAAGGCTATGAATAGAAAATATATCGGCTTATATTCAATATCAAATTCTGAACTCAACAAACATCGTATTGGAATAACGATATATATATATCTTCCAAATTCCTCCACAATGCCCGTGTAATCACGGAATCCAATATCGAAATATTCCGAAGATAATTTTGATTCAAATCCATTCCAGTTCATGTATTGGAAATTTTGGTTATTTTTAAAACCATTTCAAATCCAATTTATTTATTTAAAAATATTGGATTATAATTATAGTTCATAACTAGTTCATTTCGATAAATATCTATTTTTATCTTTTCAAATATGGAATTTTTCATCCTAATTATTTCCAAATCATTTCTTATGATTTTACACTAATTATTGATATTTTAATAATTTTATCAAGGCCTGTACAGTTGATTTCCATAAATGACCATTGAACTGCACTTACAACGACCTTTTCCAAATTTGATTTGGACATAATTCCTAATCCAACCGTTAGATTTCAAATCTCTAATATTCGTTAGAAAGCTCTTTTCCATACGAACCCAACGGTTCTAGTTTAGGAGAATCCGAGGGCCAGATCTCCCGTAATGTCCATTCGAAGTCCATGGTCGAAATTCGCGAACTGCCGTAGTGCGGCCCGTTCTATTCAGGCCATTATATTATATATATAATATATATTTCGTCGATTTCCATTTAAAACATGTTTTATAAATCGTTTTAAATTCGTTTTCAAAACGAGTTCAACTTCATATTCAATTTCAAATCAAAATTGAATATTTTGTATCATTAATATATAAATGATAATATTTTCAAAACATTAGATTTTGAAATCAATTCCTTTTCGATATTCATAATAGAAATGAATAAAATCGATATAAATATCGTTCACATCAAAATAGCGTTAATCTAATTAACACGGCTATATATATTTAAATATATTCGTGTCTGTCCCAAATCGGACATCAAAATCATATTTTGATCTTTTATTCAATATTATTTTTAAAATATTCGTTATTTTAAAATATTCGTTATTTTAAAATATTCGTTATTTTGAAATATTCATTCTTTCTGAACTAGAATTAGACAGCCAATTACCATATAATGTTATTTATATGGATTTCATACAACACAACAATAATCAAAATCAATCAACCATCATCCAGAGTGCATCACACAACTGCATAAGCGTTAAGTATAAATAATTAACACTTACAACAGCCTGTCAACCAATCGACTAACATACAACTAAACAATTGGGATTAGTATGTGTCAAATATCATCCCAATACCCATGTGGGGTTTCAATCAACAAATAATGTATTTTATTTGTGCAGTTGGATGATGTGTAAAATTTATCGTCCCAATCAATATCAGTCAAATATGTGTACATAAACAAATCATCTGATTTGTAAATGAATATTTATTTTCACTCATATATCCGTTAAAAATTATATTTTTAACGATAAATTATTTATTTCAACACATGAATATTTTTTTCAGTTCATTTACACAATAAAAATGATATTTTTGTTATTAAAATATTTTATTCAACACATGAATATTTATATAGTCCATTTCACATCACAATCAATTTTCAAAATACAATACAATCAAACAAACAAGTCGTCCATGGTCTGTGGACGACGGGGAGCAGTTCATATATGCAGTTATAAAATAAATAACTATATAACAATAATTTTGGTGAGAATTTCTCACATTGGGATCCACTCCTTAGTTTTATTTCTGAATTCTTATTCTGCTCAGATTTGAATTTGTCTAAATTTCCAACTAGCTTCAAATTGGAACCGGTCAGTCTTGAAATGTAGTGTTCGCTGATACCAACACATTGCAACTGAAATCGTTCGTTTCCGACCTCGTATGAAAAAAGATACAGTATTATTTACATTTCATTATAATATGAGAAAATAAATTAATAATTAATTAATTATTAAACCCTAATTACACTGCTAATCTCCCTCTAATCCTTTTCCCCTTCATTGTGTTTCCTGTACATCGCGTTACCAAGGAACCCATCGTCGGCTTTAATTCCTCGACTGTGCACCCCAAACTGTTCCACTAGACGACGATCCTCCTCCCTCACGATGATCGCCTCAGCCCATATCCCCACCGCTAGCAGCACCTCAAGGTGCGAACCCCCTAGTGCTCCATAAATTCGCTGCGATGCAGTTAATTTTGGGGGAGAAATTCTCCCAAATGATACCATAAAAACTGATCTTATCCGTTGATTAGGAAGATCTTAAAGTGCTCTTCCATTTCCCTTTTAAAGATTTGAATTTATTTGAAAGGATTAAAAGAAATTTGGGATTGAAAATTGTAGCACGAGGGTCGTTCGTTAAGTGGAGGCGGCGGCAGTTATTTGGGGGTTAGGGTTTATAAGGGGGGGTATTTATATAAATTTTATATTATATTTAATTCATTTATTTCCAAACCTCAAAGTTTAACGTTCCGAACTCCAACGACTATCACCCCTAGCTAAATACCCCCATTCCAGACAAAATGGGATATGTTTCGTAAGCCAATTCTATCGTTTCGACCAGTTTTCATCAAAATTAAAATATAAATCTTTATATATTGATTTCAAACGTACATTTTAATTTACCTGGGTAACATACTGACTCCAAAAATTCCCAAAAAATAAATCTAGCTATGTTTTGATGATACGGTCCTAACAAAACTAATTTCGTCAAATTTGGAGACCGTTTGAAAAATGGCCATTTTTTTGTCGATCCAAATTGACTAATATTGCTAAAACACGTTTTCTTTTGCCACGCTCGCATATTAATTCCAAAAATTATGTATTTTGGAATCTAGCAATAATTTGACATCCCGAATCCAACAAAATTGGTTT
Source organism: Allium sativum (assembly GCA_030737875.1). Taxonomy (NCBI): domain Eukaryota; kingdom Viridiplantae; phylum Streptophyta; class Magnoliopsida; order Asparagales; family Amaryllidaceae; genus Allium; species Allium sativum. The sequence goes on along the minus strand of CM060910.1, from coordinate 61,325,704 downwards.
CATCGAAAACAGAGGTCGTTTGCAAAATGGATATTTTTAAGGGCTATATTTCCATAGCAACTATTCTGAATTTTGAATTGAGATAACTCTTTATTCCCGCTATGAAATTTCAATTTTTCAGATCCGTTAGAAAGATATTTTCAAACAGATTCAAATATTTATGGTTTCACTAAAATCTGGTTTATTTTGAATCCTGTACATTCATTTGAAATTTGAAATTTGTAATCGAATTTTCAAACTACCTCACCATTTTCAATTCCTTTTATAATTAAAATAAATATTTATATTCTAATTTCGATTTAAATAAATCTATACGTTCTAATTCTATTTAAAATAAATTTCTTGTCGTTATTATTTAAAATAAATCATTTTAAATATTCAAAATTCATTTAAATCGCCAAAATAATTTTTTTACATTGGTTCTGATTTTCCGGGTTGTTACACCCGACATCTTCTCGGGTAACTCCAATCCATATGCGAGCTTTCCAATCCACTCAATTATCGAAAATGGTCCAACGAATCTTGGGGCAATATTCATTTTCTTCCAAACCGAACAACATTCTTTAACGATGAATCTTCACGAAAACCATATCGCCAACGTCGAATTTCAAAACCTTTCAACGCTTATCAGTATAATTCTTCTGACAGCCTTAGGCTGCCTTCATTCGTTGTCGAACGATCTCGATACAATCTAAGGTTTCTCTTATCATCTCGAGCCTAAGTACCAATTTATCTCCAGCTCTAACCAGCATGCCGGAGAATTACATGGTGTTCCGTACAACGCCTCGTATGATGCCATCCTAATGCTCGACTGGTAATGTTATTATACACAAACTCAACTAAATGTAGACGGTTTTCCCATGATCCTCTGAAGTCCAATACACAAGCCCTCAGGAGATCTTCCAAAACTCGGTTAACCCTCTCGGTTTGACCATCAGTTTGGGGATGATAAGACACACTCAAACACAATTTGGTTCCCAAAGTCTCTCGCAAACTTTTCCAAAATCCACTCGTGCACAATGGATCTTGATCACTCACTATGCTCCTTGGGATACCATGGAATCGAACTATCCATTTATATAAAGCTCAGCCAACTTCGATGTTGTCCGAATCGATCTGACCGGAATAAATCTGGCGCTCTTGGTCAAGCGATCCATTATGACCCAAATTCCTACGTTTCCTGCCCTGACTCTAGGTAGTCCATCGATATATGCGCCTACTTCCACGTGGGAACTTCCAGTGGGTGAAGCAACCCTCTCGGCTTCTTCTGTTCAACTTTCACTAACTAACAGCTCATGAACTTGGAAATAAACTTTCCAACATCCTACTTCATACCTTCCTAGTAGTAAGCTCGCTTCATGTCCAGATACATTTTGTTACCACTAGGATAAATCGTCAACTTTTAGTGATGACATTCCGTAAAACCTCATCTCTCAATCTATCAATATGAGAAACAACCAATCGTCCTTGTTTCCAAAGCCAACCTTTTCGATCGACATTAAACTCTTTATTCTCTGGTTCTAACTTTTGGATAATATCGACAAGCTTTACATCATGCTTTTGGCTCTCTCCAATCCTTTCGAGGAGAGTAGGTCTTATCGATAAGCTTGCCAACATTTTAGGTTCCAACTCACACCGTGGTCTGAAATCAAATCCTACTAAATACTCGAGGTGTTTCCATTCCAAAAACATTGCTCCCAAACTTGCGTGTCTTCGACTTAACGCATCTTCCACTGTGTTACATTCACCATTAGTATAGGATATACCAAAATCATATGATACCAAAAACTATAACCATCGTTGCTGCCAAAGATTCAAATCCTTTTGGGAGAAAAGATACTTCAATGACTTGTGATCCATAAACAACTCGAATCTAACTCCCAACAGGTAATGTCTCCATATCTTCAGAGCAAATGCGACCATTTCCAACTCCAAATCATGAGTTGGATAATTCCTCTCATGCGGCTTCAGCTATCGACTTGCGTAGGCCACAACTCTATCCTTCTGCATCAGCACTACTCCAAGTCCATTACCACATGCATCTGTATATACCACCATTTCTTCATTCCCACTTGCAATTGCCAAAACAGAAGCACTCATCCGTCTCTCTTTTAGGATTTCAAAAGCCTACTCACACCTCGCATCCTATGTGAACACTTGATTTTTCTTCGTCAATCCCGTTAATGGTGCAGCTATCTTTGAGAAATCTTTGATAAACTGACGATAATATCCCGCCAACCAAAGGAAACTCCGAACTTCCGTTGCATTCTTATGTCCATCCCAGTCCTAGGTTGCTGCCACCTTAGCAGGGTCAACCGCTATTCTATTTCCAGAACCAAGATATCATAAGAACCTCACTTCGCTCTTCTAGAAGTGAAACTTCAAAAACTCAGCTCTCAGCTGATGCTTTCGCAAGATTTCCAAAACAACTCGCAAGTGCGTCTTATGCTCTTCCTCATTCCGAGAAAAAACCAGAATATCATCCACAAGCACGAACTTGTTCAACTGATCCCTGAAAACCATATTCATAAGATCTACGAAATACACTGGTGTGTTAGTCAACTCAAACGACATCACCAACCATTCGAAGAAACCAGATGGTGTCCTAAAAGCAGTCTTCAGCACACTATCATTTGCCACCCTCAACTGGTGGAATCCCACTGTTAAATCCATTTGAGAAAACACCTTGGCCTCCTGAAGCTGATCGAATAAGTCGTCTATCCTCAGCAATGAATACTAGTTCTTCTTGGTCACCTTATTCAGCTCAAGACAGTCCACACACAATCTCAAAGATCCATCGTCCTTGGTTGCAAACATAACTGGAGCACCCCATTCTGATACACTTCTTGGAATAAAACCTTTTCCCAAAAGATCACATACTTGCATCTCTAACTCTCGATGTTCCTTAAGTTCCATCCTCTTAAAAGGCATGACGATAGGTTTAGCACCCTCGACCAAATCGATTATGAACTCAATCTCGTAATGCGGCGACAACCCTTTGACTTCGTCAATGACATCATCGAACTCACTAGCGATCAGACCAATTGGCAAGTCTTATCGCGGAATCACAAGCGAATTTAAATAACTCACGAAGACACCATCTTCGGGCTTACATCAAATCACAACCATTCGCCCTTCCACATTCCGGATCCTCACCTCGAGCTTCTTGTAATCCACTTTTGTCGCATGCTTCTTGAGCCAGTCCATACCCAAAGTAATCCCAAACCCACCATAGTTCAAAACACAGCAATTACACGCAAAGGAGAAACCTCGACTCGACAACACTAGACCACGACAAATCATACACAAATCGAACGAACCCCTAACTGGATTAGTCACAACAAAAGGTCTATCACAAATCTTGGATTCCAAACCCAATCAGCATACAAGCTCATAGCAAATGAAAGAATAAGATACTCCAGTATCAAATAACACACGAACTGAAACATTTCTAACGGAAAGAATACCCTGGACGAAGACACCCTTCCCTTTCTCCTCTTCGTTTAAATTTGACGACACAGCCAACAAATCATATGCCTTCACAAGCTTCTTCCCTTAGTTGGTTCTGGACAATCCTTATTGAGATGCCCAGGCTTGTTGCAGTTGTGACACTTCCTTTCATCTTTCAGATTCTTGCAATCCTTGGAAAGTGGGCCTTCTGCTAGCAGTTATAGCAAGTTACTTCGCCTTTTTGCTTTTTTTGACCATCCTTCCCTTTCTATTGTTGCTGCTTCCTCTTTTTGTTATTACCACCCTATTGTGGTTTCGATTCCTCCTTAGCTGCAACAATAATATCTTCCTTGGGAAACAAACTCTTGTGCCTTAGAGCTTACTCGAGGATCTTCTCATAAGTATCATTTAGGTGATCCACCAGCCGATTCTCGAGGTATTCATCCAAACCCATGGCAAGTTTCTTGTTCTTCTGATGAGGAGTCTTGATATATGAATAAGCATACTTCGACAAAGTTTCGAAGTTAGAAACATATTCCAACACTGGTCAACCATTCTGCTTATGCTCAACAAACCTATTAAACAGAATAGACTTCTGGATGGTAGAGATGAACTTCGTCTCAAACATGACTTGGAATTGCTCCCATGAAATCTCATCTACTGGGGTCTATAGAGTGGTAGAGTTCCATCAGTCCATAACTCTTCCATGTAGTTGTCTCGATGAAAGCTTCCTTTTAGTCGCATCATCAATAACCAAGTCTCCAATGATCCGAATGCAAGCATCAAGCCACCCTTAAATCTCTACAATCGGCTCCGTACCCTTAAAGGGCTTCCCTCCTAAAGTAATGAAGTCTTTGCATAGCTTTGCGAAGTCCACCACCGTAGGTACTTGCATTTGAACTCCTACATCTACCGCGACTATCTTCTGAGTGGGTACCCTTCTCATGATCGCTGCCATCATGGCCTCAAACATAGCTGGGTAATCTGGTATATCGCCATCACCCCCAACAGGAATAGTCTCCTCCTTAGCAGTGTGTCTCAACGTTTGACGACTCATTCTAAATCAGGAAAATAGAATGATTAGTCCATACACGAGAAAAGCTGCAAATAGAGTTCAAACGCTATTATACTATACATTAATATATAGTATACATCCATTAGAAATCTACAAATATGTTTCTCATATGTAATTACGTCTTCGAACTTTGGCAAAAATCATCAGGGTAGAATAATATACATGGAACCTATCGTATATCTCACAACACAAGGATAAAATATAATAGAACATATACAACATGCAATAATAGTGAAGCAGAATTGAGTAGAATCTTAAACCTTTTCATATCTTCATGAAAATATCCATACAACATTAGATAACACTATAAGAGTCTGTACAAACTACCTCACTACAAGTCTCTCAAAGAATACATCAACATAGCAGCATAAAAACAACAAATAGTAAGTAATAGTAAACTAATACGTAAGCTGTAATGACCCGCATTTTACATATCGGAGGATCGTAAAATATTTTTATTTGATTCCCTAAGGGGTGTATCATTCTCATATTTTGAAATGTTGGTTATGGGGATGTGAGACATGCTCATAATTTTTACCAAATTTATTAGTGAATATTTTGCCCCTTTTAGTTTTGTACAGGGTATAACTTTTGACTGGGATTAAATCAGGTTCTGAGATTGATTTCATTAGAAAGGAAATAATGCTTCCAATTCCGTAAAGTGGTCACATTAAAGATTTGGTTCAGCGACTTGGAAGGAATCACTGTTTTAGTGTTTCACAATTCCTATACAGGTTTTGCTAGTAATTAATGGACTAAATTGGTGTGGACCATTAGTGGGCTGGTTAGAAGCTATGAATAGGGGGTTAGAGACATGGAGAGGGGTTTGCTTTCTTAATTCTCTCATTTGGTTGAGCTTCTAATCCTTATTGCTCAATTAAATACATCTTTCCTCCATTAAAATTCTAGATCTACGCAAGAAGATTGAAGATCTACATCAAGTAAAGCTAGATCTACGTCGAGTGAAGGAAGATCAAATCAAATTGAGAGGTTTGGAGATTGATCATAGCTGTCTGGATTTAAGATTAGTCGATTTCAAGTTATTTTGAAGATTGGTGAGTGATAAGCATTTCTCGCACGGATTCAATCGAGTATATGAGTTGTTTGATCTTTTGTTCATCATTTCAAGTTGTTTTCACATAGATCTTGTAACACCCCATGTCCTTTAATGTCACTCACAAAGGGAATGCATCAATGTCCATGAAGCATTATTGTTGTATAGAACAGATAAATTACAAGAATAAATAAATAAAACAACACAGCGGAAGATAAAAATTATTTCATAGCATCATAACTCATAACAAGCGTACATAAGTAGTTTCCAAAACCATTACAACAGGATCAATAGTCTTTTCCAAAAACTTCAAAGTACATAAGGAAGCAAATACTTAAATAACATAAATGCATAAATCCCCACTGAGCATAAGCAAAGCCATAAAGATGAGAGAGTCCAAAGCGATACATCTACTCTTTTCAAGCAACTGAAAGAAATCGGCACTAAGCTGTAGGATTCCCTCCTTGCAAACCTGAGGGGGGGGGGAGGAAAGAAAAGAGGTGGAAACAAACGGACCAGACATAAAGTCTGGCGATTCCAGTAATTTTAACCACTAATAGGTAAGGTAAATGATCAAGACATAAATAGGCATCATGATATGGCTGTAACATAGATAAGGTAGATAAAAACGATGGACAAGATGATTTCGTTCCTAAGTACTAAGACAATCCTACACCTTGGCTAAGCGAACAACCCTCCAAGTACTAACCCCGAAGACCGAAGTCAACATCAGACTAGCACCCAAAGGACTATCCAACTCAACCAACATGTATTTCGTTACACTGCACTTTTGCTAAGTTACACTACATTTCTTAATTACATCGCACATCTACTAGTCTCTTTTACTCAAGGTTGATCACTTCCCACTAACTGTACCCACATGACAAACTTGGTAGTTACTTGTACCTAGCTGCTATTGTAGGTGTCGGCTTTCTCCTAACACCGCTAAGGTACCCTTACTCTACCCATTCGATTGGCTCCCTAAACCCCGTAGGCACCCATGCTGGCCCCACAGTGGGGTGTATCACTCCCCAAAGTGGCAACCCCGATACCAACATGAAATGCACGGCCATACCTACACGATGCAACAACGTCTTACCTACCAGCCCGGACCCATGCACGCACATGAACCCGTTGGACTTGCGTTGCCACCGCTGTTCATGTTTTGACCTCTTATATTCAAGCCCAGTAAGCGTGCCCTAACCCCGGCGTAGTACCGGGCCCAATTAGATACTCAAACGGGTTACTGGTTGAAACGGGTCCCCATCCGACACAAGCCTCCCACCTATGCTTGGCTCCCACTAGGTTTTTCCCCCACTTAACCATTTAAATTTAAATGTCCATGTCTTACACATGCTACGGTTAAGTCCATACTTACATGTCATAATTTACATGCCTTATCTTATTCCGGTTAAGTCCATATTTACAAGTTATAATTTACATGTCACCCCACTTAACCCTCTAACCATACCCATGTCTTATTATGGTTAGTATTCCTTAATTCATTCCTTATGACGAGCGGTGCATGACCTCCCACATTAGACCAAACACCTTGTGGCCGCTGGATTTGCCGGGCGGTTCCGGGCAGTCTTACGCCACAAACCGGGTCTAACCTTGTGTCACCCATCATTACGCCTACAATTCATGCCTTTGACCTCTCACATTAGACGTCCAATTGTGGCAGCTGGATTTGTCGGGCGGTTCCGGGCAGTCTTACACCACAATTGCGCCTAACCTCGTGTCAAAGGTTTATTAATAATCGTATTTCACCCAAACCCCAATTTTCATGTCATGTGTTTCTAATTCAACATATAATCATGTTTACGCTTTTTGCCTATTCCAACTTGTCACTAATCACACTAATTACATATTAATTAGCCTCAATTACAAATTTTCAATTATAGGCAATTTCATCAATTCCATGTAATTCATACCCAAATATGCCAATTTCACATATTATCCAATTATCCAAAATATCCAATAATATCCAATTTTCCATATTTCACATATCCCAATTGTTCCCACGTATTCGCATTCGCGCGTATTTTTAACATAGGCTCGAAGGTAGCCTAGATCCAAAAATAAAAGGAATAGGGATAAGAAGAGAGAATCAAATCACAGAAAATTGGAATTAACATCACGAAATAAAGGGGCATATAAACTGGCATAGAGGTATAATGACAGATTCAACATGAATAAAATGATAAAAGGTATGAACTTTACATAGAAGCATAGGCATATGATGACATGAATCAAAAAGGTGAAGACTTGGTGAGATTTTCATTACAAACATATATGAATCCTTTTTACAACTTTTTCATGTGACTTTAATCCCATTAAATTTGTGAAAATAACTGTACTCACCTTTCGTGGTTAAAGAATAGAATTATGCACTGAAATTAGTGTAGAAACGTTGTGGTGTTGCTGATTTATCTTCTTGAACTATTCTAGAAGCTCTAATCTTTAATTTGAGTTGAAGTTGAATGCTTACAATTTGAGTTAGAGGCAGCGGCTAAGGTTCAAGAGAGAGTTTGGCAGTATAATGGTGTCTTAGAAATTATTTTTTGAATTAGGGTAAATTTGATGACATATTTATAGGAGTGGGAAGTTATTTGGGCCTTAGGATTAACCCTAGAACTGATCTGGACCATCAAAAATCGTCCCAGGCCCAAAAGTCGCACCACGCAGCAAAACTGGCCTAACCAGGTTCGACCTCCCCAAGAGGGAGGTCGACCCCTAGGTCGACCTGGGGGTACCCAGGTCGACACCATGGTCGACCTCCCCCCTTGGGAGGTCGACCTCCCTGGTCGGCCTGCTCATATATATATATATATATATATATATATATATTTCTTGTTATCTTCCGAGGGTCATATCTCCTTCGTACGGACTCCTTTTTTGAAAATATGGACTCTATTTCATGTAGAATTCCGAGACGAAGGCAATGGTGCAACCCATTTCCCTTCATTCCTCTTTTAAAAATTAAGTGTTCTTAAATTTAGTTAATTCAATCTTTCAAAATTCGGGTTGTTACATTCTCCCCTACTTAAAGGATTTCGTCCTCGAAATCTCTAAGTCAAGAAGAACGTAACCTACCATCCAATCATCCATCTACTCAACCATCAACGGTAAGAAACCATTGCCTTAAAAAAATTCTAATGTTTTTCATGTACATATGCATATTGTGTGTATATGTTCGTATACTAATGCAAAATCAGGCAGTCCACTGATTCAGTCGACCTCCTTAATGCAAATAATGATAGTGCCATGTATCCATGATGTATGCAAAGAACCCTATACATATCATTACTACATGTGCGCACAACCATTCATTTAAATGCAACATCCATATGATAAACACATTCAATGTACATTCATTTTACTAAATACATCCATTTATATGCAATATGCAATATGAAAGTGACTGAGCCGATCTAGTGCCTAAAGTGTGTGTGTATGCATCCACGAGCAACCAATAGTAAACACTTGCATCCACATGCATCCACCATACATAACATGTCTCAAACACATGTTTCATCCATAGGACTACCCTATCTAAAGGTCAAAGATACTAGCGAGAGGACATACTAAAGGTAGAACAAGTACAAGCTAAGCGATAAAGGAGAAATTAAAAGACATACCCTCAAAAAGAAAAGGGTACAATGAACGCATCTTCTCTTCCGTCTCCCAAGTACCGTCGCTCTCATCATCTCCCCATTGCACTTTAACTAGCTTGACCTCTCGATTCCTCAAATTCTTAATCTCCGACCCAAGAATGCATATAGGAGCTCGTCGAATCGCCGCATCATGCTCTACCTCCACCTCTCTAAGCAAGCTCGGCTCTACCACTTCCGCGGTCTCATGCAAGCAATTCCTCAAATGTGATACATGGAATACGTCGTGTACACCACTAAGTCTCTCGAGCAACTCCACTCTATACGCCATCTGTCAAATCCTCTCCTTAATAGGAAACGGCCTTACGAACCTTGGTGATAACTTCCCAACGGACCCAAAGCGAACAACATTCCGTAATGGAGACACCTTGATAAAGACCATGTCCCCAATATCAAATTCAAGATCTGTCCTCCTCTTGTCCGCATACGATTTTTTCCTATCTTGCGCCGTCTTCATCCTCCTTCGAATCAAATCGATCTTTTCCGAAGTCTCTCTAATCATATCGGGCTCAAGTAAGATCTTATTCGTAGATTCCAACCAACATGTACGTGAACGACAAGGCCTTCCATAAAGAGCCTCGAAAGGTGCCATGCCAATGCTAGACTGAAAACTATTATTATACGCGAACTCCACCAAAGGAAGACGCTCCTCCCATGTACCTCCGAAGTCTAAAACACATAGCCTCATAAGGTCCTCTAGAACACGATTCACCCTCTCGGTCTGGCCGTCCATCTGAGGAAGATATGCGGTGCTCAAACATAGCTGAGTCCCTACCGCCTCTTGCAAGCTCTTCCAAAATTCGCTAGTAAAAATAGGATCGCGATCGCTCACTATGGTAGAAGGAACACCGTGCAAATGAACTATCTCTCAAATGTATACGGAGGCTAACCATGGAGCAGTCCTCTTACTCTTCACGGGAATGAAATGGACGCTCTTAGTAAGTCTGTCTACCACGACCCAAATCCCCGTATTACCCTTCCTCGATCTCGGTAACCCATCAACAAAGTCCATCGAGACACTCTCCCATTTCCATTGTGGGACCTCCAATGGATGAAGCAACCCACCGGGCTTCTTTTGCTCTTCTTTTACTTGTTGGCACACCAAGCATCTAGCGACAAACTCGGCCACATCCCTCTTCATACCGGCCCAAAAGTAAACTTGTCTCATGTCCATGTACATCTTGTCCCCGCCAGGATGAATGGTCATCTTCGAACGATGTGCATCATCAAGAATGGTCTTCCTCAAGTTCTCGTCTCGTGGTACACAAAGTCTACCATCCCTACGTAACCAACCCTTATCATCTAGGGTATACCTACTGAGATGGCTCGATGACTCCCCCCTTATGAGCTTCTCTACCAACTCAACCAACTGTGGGTCATCTCGCTGTGCCTCACCAATCCATCCCAAAAGCGTAGGTCTGACCTCTAAGGATGCTAGCAAATCGGGTACAAAGTCAATGGAAGGTCTGAAGTCAAACGTAGAGATGAACTCTAAGCTTTGTCGCTCAACAAACAACGGACTCAAGGATAACATTTTCCTACTTAAGGCGTCTGCCACCACGTTACCCTTGCCAGGGGTATATTCTATCTTGAAATCGTAGGACGCTAAGAATTCCATCCACCTTTGCTGCCTTAAGTTCAAGTCCTTCTGAGAGAATAAGTATTTTAGCGATTTGTGGTCAATAAACAATTCGAATTTCTCGCCAAGAAGATAATAGCGCCAAGACTTAAGCGTGAAAACAATAGAGGCCAACTCTAGGTTATGTGTAAGGTAATTTCTCTCATGCACTCTCAACTGCCTTCCTCCATAGGCTATTACCCTCCCCTCTTGCATTAAGACTGTGCCTAGTCCTATCCCACAAGCATTGGTATAAACGGTAAATGGCTTACTCCCATCTGGAAACACTAAGACTTGGGCTGTGGTCAAAGCTCTCTTTAAACATTGGAACGCATCATCACAATCTACGTCCCACATGAAAACTAGGTTCTTCTTCGTCAAGCATGTCAATGGGGCTGATATCTTTACGAAGTCATTGATAAACTTCCTATAGTAGCCTGCCAACCCCAAGAAACTTCTCACCTCAGTAGCATTTTTAGGGACCTTCCAATCTTGGATGGCCAACACCTTCGTGGGATCCACAGCTATCCCTTGTTTGGAAACCACGTGCCCTAAGAATCGCACTTCCTTCCTCCAAAAGGGACATTTAGAAAATTTAGCTTTAAGGTTATGCGCTCGAAGGGTCTCCAACACTTCCCTAAGATGTAGTGCATGCTCTTCCTCGCTCTTAGAAAAGATCAAGATGTCATCCACAAAGACTGCCACAAATTTATTAAGGTACTCCCTAAACACCCTACTCACCAAGTCAACAAAGTATGCGGGGGCGTTTGTCAAACCGAAGGGCATTACAAGCCACTCATAGAAACCATCCGGAGTCCAAAAGGAAGTCTTGTATATGCTATCCTCAACCACTCTCAACTGATGGAAACCAGTGGCTAAGTCCAACTGCGAAAAAACTGAGGTGCCAACTAACTGATCGAAGAGATCGTCAATCCTCGGCAGTTGGTGCCTATTCTTCTTAGTAAGCTTATTAAGTTCTCTATAGTCCACACAAAGTCTAAGGGACCCATCCGCCTTCATGGAAAATACTACTGGAGCACCCCACTCCGATATACTACGTCTTATGAATCCCTTCTCAAGCAACTCCCCTACTTTCTTATTAAGCTCCCTCCTCTCACGAGGAGCCATGTGGCGTACTAGCAAAGATACTGGTTTTGCATTGTCTACAAGATAAATACGAAAGTCTATCTCACGTTTTGGGGGTAGACCCCTCACCTCATCGAAGACATCAACATATTCACGGACTATACGAACAGAATGTAAATCATCATTGGATGCATCAAGTGACTCAAGATAACTAAGCATCACCGATCCTCTAGGGTCACAAGAAATATCAAGGGTCTTTCCACTATGAGTCAACAATTTTACTACCCTTTGTTCACAATCTAGGATGGCACCATATCTGGCTAGCCAATCCATCCCTAGAATCAACCCATCGCCCATGAAGCCAAGCACAAAAGCATTACATTCAAAACCAACGCCTAAGATAGACAATCTCAAATCCCTACAAACCATGGATAAATGAGCCGACCCACCAATAGGATTTGAGACTACAATGGGATCTACAACGAGACTATATTTAAGTGCAGTGTTTCAACTAATGATGTAGAGATAAACGAATGTGATGCACCAGAATTGAATAAAGTACGAACAGGATGATCAAACAAGAAAATCAAACTTTCGACAGAAATTTTTCTACCTTCTTACTGTCCCGGAGCCATGAGAGCGTGAACCTGCCCTCGCGAAGTAGAACCTGCCCTCTGCCCTTGCTTCTTAGGACAGTCCTTCACAGCATGACCCGCATCACCACAATGATAACAAGCGAACTTCTTCTTCTTCTTCTTCCTACAGTCTTTCTTCAAATGGCCGGGTATCCCACAGTTGTGACACTTCCTCTTTTCTTTACCACCTTTCTTTTGTTGTTGGGCTTTCTTTGGATCCTCCTTCTTATCTTACGGCCTAAAAGTACTTACACCCTTCTCTTCTTCATGCAAGTATGCCATATCAACAAGCTTTTCATACGTAGCCCCCATTGGAATGTGGGACATAGCCAAACTGTGAAGCGGTTCATTTAGGCCCTTTGCAAACCTCAAAGTCTTCTTGTGAGGCGTATTCACCAACTCTAGCCCAAATCTCGCCAACTTATTAAATTCGGTCATATACTCCTTCACGGTCAAGTTTTTCTGCTTCAATGTCAAGAACCTCTCCATGTACATACTCTCCTCAGCTTGAGAAAGGAATTTCAACTCAAACCGTCCCCTAAAATCTGCCCATGTCTCTACAGCACGCTCTCCATTAGTAACCTCCCACCAAAACGAAGCTTCGTCCTTCATCAACCAAGCAGCCAATTGGACCTTCCTACAATCGTCCAAATCGAAAATGCCAAACAGATCCTCCACTTTTTTCAACCAATTTCTAGCTTCAACGAATGTTTCAGACCCACTAAAAGGTTTTCCTCTCATCGAACGAAAGTCTTTATATATCTTGGAGAAAGCATCTCCACGCGGAGGAATGACTGGAGCTGGGGGAGGAGGAGGAGGAACGTCGGCCGGACCCGTGGCAGCGGCCCTAGCCTCGAGATATTGACAAAACCAACCGGGTACATGAACACCCTTTGGTATCTCAAATGCTCCAAACATGCTGAAAAGAAAAAGAAAGAGTTTCAAAAAAAGGGAAGCGAAAGAGAGATGTATGGCTTGCGGGGATTATGCTCTTTAAAGTAAACTTTCCTTGAAAATAGCTTCTTTAAAACAAGTTTTTGAAAATACTTTCTAGGAAAATAATACTTTTGAAACACTTTTCAAATTTTTTTATCTGTTCTTGTAACCATAGCTCTGATACCACGTGTAACACCCCATGTCCATTAATGTCACTCACAAAGGGAATGCATCAAGGTCCATGAAGCGTTATTGTTGTATAGAACAGATAAATTACAAGAATAAATAAATAAAACAACACAGCAGAAGATAAAACTTATTTCATAGCATCATAACTCAAAACAAGCTTACATAAGTAGTTTCCAAAACCATTACAACAGGATCAATAGTCTTTTCCAAAAACTTCAAAGTACATAAAGAAGCAAATACTTAAATAACATAAATGCATAAATCCCCACTGAGCATAAGCAAACCCATAAAGATGAGAGATTCCAAAGCGATACATCTACTCTTTTCAAGCAACTGAAAGAAATCGGCACTAAGATGTAGTATTCCCTACTTGAAAACCTGAGGGGGGAAAGGAAAGAAAAGAGGTGGAAACAAACAGGCCAGACATAAAGTCTGGCGAGTCCAGTAATTTTAACTAATAATAGGTAAGGTAAATGATCATGACATAAATCGGCATCATGATATGGCTGTAACATAGATAAGGTAGAAAAAAAGGATGGACAAGATGATTTCGTTCCTAAGTACTAAGACAATCCTACACCTTGGCTAAGCGAACAACCCTCCAAGTACTAACCCCGAAGACCGAAGTCAACATCAGACTAGCACCCAAAGGACTATCCAACTCAACCAACATGTATTTCGTTACACTGCACTTTTGCTAAGTTAAACCACATTACTTAATTACACCGCACTTCTACTAGTCTATTTTACTCAAGGTTTATCCCTTCCCACTAACTGTACCCACATGACAAACTTGGTAGTTACTTGTACCTAGCTGCTATTGTAGGGGCCGGCTTGCTCCTACCACCGCTAAGGTACCCTTACTCTACCCATTCGATCGGCTGCCTAAACCCCATAGGCACCCGTGCTGGCCCCACAGTGGGGTGTATCACTCCCCAAAGTGGCAACCCCAATACCAATGTGAAATGCATGGCCATAACTACACGATGCAACAACGTCTTACCTACCTTCCTGGACCCATGCACGCACATGAACCCGTTGGACTTGCGTTGCCACCGCTATTCATGTTTTGACCTCTTATATTCAAGCCCAGTAAGCGTGTCCCAACCCCGGCTAGTACCGGGCACAATTATATACTCAAACGGGTTGCTGGTTGAAACGGGTCCCCATCCGACACAAGCCTCCCACCTATGCTTGGCCCCCACTAGGTTTTTCCCCCACTTAACCATTTAAATTTAAATGTCCATGTCTTACACATGCTACGGTTAAGTCCATACTTACATGTCATAATTTACATGCCTTATCTTATTCCGGTTAAGTCCATATTTACATGTCACCCCACTTAACCCTCTAACCATACCCATGTCTTATTATGATTAGTATTCCTTAATTCATTCCTTATGACGAACGGTGCATGACCTCCCACATTAGACCGAACACTTTGTGGCCGCTGGATTTACCGGGCGGTTCTAGGCAGCCTTACGCCACAAACCGGGTCTAACCTCGTGTCACCCATCGTTACGCCTACAATTCATGCCTTTGACCTCTCACATTAGACGTCCAATTGTGGTAGCTCGATTTGTCGGGCGGTTCCGGGCAGTCTTACACCACAATTGCGCCTAACCTCATGTCAAAGGTTTATTAATAATCGTATTTCACCCAAACCCCAATTTTCATGTCATGCGTTTCCAATTCAACATATAATCATGTTTACACTTTTTGCCTATTCCAACTTGTCATTATCACACTAATTACATATTAATTAGCCTCAATTACAAATTTTCAATTATAGGCAATTTCATCAACTCCATATAATTCATACCCAAATATGCCAATTTCACATATTATCCAATTATCCAAAATATCCAATTTTCCATATTTCACATATCCCCATCATTCCCACGTATTCGCATTCGCGCGTATTTTTAACATCGGCTTGAAGGTAGCCTAGATCCAAAAATAAAAGGAATAGGAATAAGAAGAGAGAATCAAATCACAGAAAATTGGAATTAACATCACGAAATAAAGGGGCATATAAACTGGCATAGAGGCATAATGGCAGATTCAACATGAATAAAATAATAAAAGGTATGAACTTTACAAAGAAGCGTAGGCATATGATGACATGAATCAAAAAGGTGAAGACTTGGTGAGATTTTCATTACAAACATATATGAATCCTTTTTACAACTTTTTCATGTGACTTTAATCCCATTAAATTTGTGAAAATAACTGTACTCACCTTTCGTGGTTAAAAAATAGAATTATGCACTGAAATTGGTGTAGAAACATTGCCGTGTTGCTGATTTATCTTCTTGAATTGTTGTACAAGCTCTAATCTTTAATTTGAGTTGAAGTTGAATGCTTGCAATTTGAGTTAGAGGCGGCGGCTAGGGTTCAAGAGAGAGTTTGGCAGTATAATGGTGCCTTAGAAATTATTTTATGAGTTAGGGTTAAGTTGATGACATATTTATATGTGTAGGAAGTTATTTAGGCCTTAGGATTAACCCTAGAACTGATCTAGACCATCAAAAATCGTCCCAGGCCAAAAAATTGCATCACGCAGCAAAATTGGCTGAACCAGGTTCGACCTCCCCAAGGGGGAGGTCGACCCCTAGGTCGACCTGGGGGTACCTAGGTCGACACCATGGTCGACCTCCCTGGTTAGCCTGCTCACACACACACACACACACACACACACATATATATATATGTATTTCTTGTTATCTTCCGAGGGTCATATCTCCTTCGTCCGGACTCCGTTTTTCGAAAACTTGGACTCTGTTCCATGCAGAATTCTGAGACGAACGCAATGGTGCAACCCGTTTCCCTTCATTCCTCTTTTAAAAATTAAGTGTTCTTAAATTTAGTTAATTCAATCATTCAAAATTCTGCGTGTTACAGATCTAATCTACGTAAATATGTTTTCAATTTGAATCACCATAGGATCTAATTTAGCAACTTAAATCAATGAATTTCATATGTTATTCATGTATGAATGTTGTTTGATTTTGATGATTGAATGACTGGTTTGAGTTTGACAATATAGAATCGAATATGTTTTGGGACCGAACTTCGGATTGGACCAGATATTTTTCAAAGTTAAGGATCGGCCTGGAAGCTTGAATGGATCGGGCAAGGAATTGGTTGGTGAAAACGTGATTTGGCAAGCATTTTGATGGATTGGAAAATCTGGGCTCGACAGCATTCTAAAAACGTTGTAAAAGGATGGATTGGGTAGAGCTTTGCTGGCATAGATTGAGAGCTAGAAATAAAGTGGATCTGCATGTGAAAATGTAGTGGATTAGGCGGTTTTTCACTTAGATCAGATTAGTTGGATACCACAACATTTGGGAAATGCTACAGCAGGATGGATCAGGCAAAAGATTGGACATGGATTGGGAAAAAACTCATTTGCCTTGACAACCTGCCAAACACGAGCTGCGCAAGGGAAAAAACGTGATCTGGCAGGAGGCGCATTGGGGGATCCATCAAGTTTCATGGATCGGGCAGAAATCACTCAATGGATCGGGCAAAATCTGGTTGGTGATCAGCACAGCGTGCACACGAAGAAATGTGTGATCTGTCAATGCACAACATGGTGGATCACCACCATTTTATGGACTGGGAGGGATTGGCAGCGCTTTGAAAACGCTATGGAAAGTGGATGGATCGACCACTTTCTGGAGCATGGATCGGGTACTTAATAACGTGTGTTGTGCACGTGATTTTGAGCTGATTTGATGGATCGGGCTGATGGTCGATCCAGAATGGCACGCGCAGATTTGGTAGCATTTCCAAAATGGCTTAAAAGGCAGTTTGAACGCCATGCTTATTTTTTCATAGCAAGAAAGCTGGAGTTGCTACGAAATGCAGTATCGACCAAACGATTCATATTTTTGGGTCGGCGATAGTCGTGGCTTCGATGGAAATTCAAGCAGGAATGTTCGAAGTATTATGAAGTATTCATTGATTGATAAAAGGCAATGAATGTGAAGATGACTCAAAGACGTTGTGTTTGTAGATATTGGGTGCTCGAGAAGGCGCTTAAGCCATGGATAGTCGTCGGTGATGATGACTAGAGTTATGGAGGCCGAGAAATTACCGTTGTCGTAGTTTCTAGAGGACTCAAAGTAAAGGTATAATAGGGACGCCTAAAAGACCGGTTGACTAGTCGAGTACCCTACGCAGTCATGTTGGGCCTAGAGATGTGAGTAACGATGGCGTATGGAGTTTTTGCTAGAATCGGGGTTTACCATTAGCCCTTGACGGACTGCATGATGTTGAGCCCGTCATACAATCAACGATGGTTTCAAAGAAAGATTGGTGGTGATAACCAGAGTCGTGGATGATGATTGTTTCGCTTGTATCGTCTTGTGTAGGTTATTCGGCATCGAAGGAGACAACTCTTTGGTGCTTGTCTGATGGTTATTTCAGCCTTTGGGGCTTGTGCTTGGGAGATCTCGATATCAATTAGGATGGTCTAAGCTTGATAACCATTGTCATGAATGTACTAATTTTTTCTACTTGATTATTGTAAAGACTATCACTATCTGATGTGGGGAAGATGGGATTGGGTTCTTCTCTGTTGATGTTGGAAGATTAGTTGATTAATCAGCCTATTCTCATATACTTTGTTGATGATGTTAGTAGCTGTTTTATCACTCATTAAGACTATTGTCCGACTGAAGGTTTTATGTTTCCTTTTATTACCTTGAGTTGTTTATCCATGTTTTGGATGGGCATACCGAGTAGCTAGTGAAATGTAGTTGATCTTGATGAGGACGATGCTGCTAAGCAATTACGAGCTGGAGGCTTACATATTAGTTTCATATTACCTAAAATTTGTTATTTTTCTGCTGCTATGTTGATGTATTCTTTGAGAGACTTATAGTGAGGCACTTTGTGTTGACTCTTATAGTGTTATCCAATGTTGTATGGATATTTTCATGGTGATATGAAAAGGTTTAAGATTCTTCTCAATTCTGCTTCACTATTATTGCATGTTGCATATGTTCTATTATATTTTATCCTTGCGCTGTGAGATATACGACAGGTTCTGTGTATATTATTCTACCTTGATGATTGTCCATAGCTTCCTGGCACATCTTTTAGTGCATTATTTCCCTTGTTAAGCGCAGGAGTTGTGGGCGGTCATCACATTTGGTATCAGAGCCCTAGTTAACCGATTTTAGCCAAAGTTTGAAGACATAATTACGTATGAGAAACGTATTTGTAGATTTCTGAAGGATGTAGACTATGTATTAATGTATAGTATAATAGCGTTTGAACTCCATTTGGAGTTTTTCTCGTGTGTGGATGAATCATTATATTCTTCATATTTAGAATGAATCGTCGAATGTCGAGATACACTAGTAGGGAGGGGACTGCTCCTATAGGGAGTGATGGTGGTATACCATTTTACCCAGCTATGGTCAAGGCCATATTGGCAGCAATCATTAGAAGAGTACCTGCTCAGGAAATAGCTGCGGTAGATGTAGGAGTTCAAGTGCAAGTACCTTTGGTGGTGGACTTCGCAAAGCTATGCAGAGACTTCACTACTTTAGAAGAAAATCTGTTTAAGGGAGCGAAGCCGATTATAGGGATCCAATGGTGGCTTGATACTTGCATTCAGATCTTTAGAGATTGGGAATTGATGATGCAACTAAAAGGAAGCTTTCATCGAGACAGCTACAGGGCAGAGCTATGGACTGGTGGAACTCTGTCACTCTAGAGACTCCAGAAGTATGGGAGCAATTCCAAGTCAAGTTTGAGACGAAGTTTATCTCTACCGTCCAAAAGTCTATTCTATTTTAGAGATATTTTGAGCTTAAACAGAATGGTCGACTAGTGCTGGAGTGTATTTCCAACTTCGAAGCTTTGTTGAAGTATGCTCGTTCATATGTCGAGACTCCTTATCAAACGAACGAGAAATTTGTCATGGGTTTGGATAAATACCTTGGGAATCAGCTGGTGGATCATCCAGATGATACCTATGATAAGATCCTCGAAAAAGATCTGAGGAACAAGAGTTTGTTTCAAAAGGAAGAGACTGTTGTTGCAGCTAAGGAGGAACCGAAACGACAACAGGGTGGTAATAACAAAAAGAGGAAGCAACAACAATAGAAAGGGAAGGATGGTCAGAAAAAGCAGAATCCAAAAGATGAAAGGAAGTGTCATAAGAGAGGCAAGCCTGGGCATCTCAAGAAGCACTGTCCAGAACCAGCTAAGGGAAAGAAGCTTGTGAAGGCATATGCTTTGTAGGCGGTGTCGTTGTCTTCAAGCGCTCCTACGGCAGAGGAGAAAGGGAAGAGTGTCATCTTCCAAGGTATTCTTTCCGTTAGAGATGTTTCAGTTCGTGTGTTGTTAGATACTGGAGCATCGCATTCTTTCATTTGCAATGAGCTTGTGTGTTGCTTGGGTTTGGAATCCGAGATTTGTGATAGACCTTTGGTTGTGACTAATCCAGTTAGTGGTTCGTCCGGTTTGTGTATGATTTTTTGTGGTCTAGTGTTGTCGAGTCAGGGTTTCTCCTTTGTGTGTGACTGCTTTTTTTTTGAACTCCGCTGGGTTTGGGATTATTTTGGGTATGGACTAGCTCAAGAAGTATACGGCAAAAGTGGATTGCAAGAAGCTCAAGGTGACGGTCAAAGAATGTGGAAGGGCGAATGGTTATGATTCGATGTAAGCCTGAAGACAGCGTCTTCGTGAGTGGTTCCGGGAAGGCTTCCACCATAAGTTGAACTTAACCTCATGTCTTTGTACGGTTACAATTTCCTAATTACTGTAAATTTTCCATACAATTTAGGTATATTTATTCTTTCTCATTATTCCAAATTTCACTATAATTTTATTTACAACCTTTTGACATAATAATATTCTTAAGAAATTATTCGTGATTTTCGTAAACTCCATAATTACATCATTTACAGTAAATTCCAATTCAGACAGATGATTATTGGAAACAAGTCTTATACAACAAAAGTGTTCTTAGCATATTTAATCTCAATTACCACAATTATTCGCAATTTCACTGTAACTTGACTTGCAATATCCAATTTACAGGTTATTAGAACAGATCTATATACAACAATAATCTATTCCTCATATTCTAATAGGTTTAATAGTCAATTTCAACAATTATCAATTGTTCAGCAGATTAAATATAATAGTGAATACAAACGATAAATATACCATTATTTAAAATGGAATAATTTAGATCCACTCACCTAACAGCTTTTCCAATCCATGAATCTATTATCAAAACAACCACAGATTCACAAATCTGATGCTAAAAGAAGAGGAAAAGAGAAAGAAACCTATAGACCAAATTCAAAGACTTACCGTACACTGATCAGAATTCTCAACACCCTTTTGTAGATATATATTCTTTTCCTCCAAATCTTGAGCCAGAATTTCCTAAGACTAATTATTCTATTTTCTGAAGAGATTCGAGAAGGAAGAAGAATGGCAGAGCCTAGGTAGCATTCCTGAAAATATGATATTAAAGCTAAGCCCTGCTAGTCTATTTATAGGTGCACGAGAATGTCCGGACCATCGGATTTTATCCATTTAAATATGAACTGCACATATAAAAATTCCACATCATAGAAAATAGATCTGGACGAGCTCGGGTCGACCGCCCCTATGTGGGTTGACCCATAGGTTGAACCTGCTCAACTTGGGTCGACCCAGGCAGCACGTGGGTCGACCTATTTGGGTCCACGCAAGTTTTCTGGGACACTGTTTTTAAATTTAACATTTTTAATTAACAATGTTTAGTAACTTGCTAAATATTCTTCTCTTGATTTATCTTATTCCTCTTATACATCATCGCTAAATCTGAACTTCACTTATATATGTGTGTGTGTATATATATACGACCTTCTAATTATTTAATTCATTGTTATCTTTTGTATACATGCTCCGTTTTGGTCATGTCATATACCAAAATGAATCAGAAAATCACCACAAATGTATTGGTAAATGTTTTGGGGTCAAATTCTAAAATATATAATCTTCTATATTTTCCTTTTTATTGTTAACATAAAATACGGGGTGTTACAATATTGACACTATCTAACAAATGTCTCTAAGCTGTAGAATCTCAACTACCTATCTAACATGTGGGTTTGTTATGAGGACAGTGCCAGAAAAAAGTTTTGGTGAATGGAAAATTTATGCTTTCTAACAATAATACTACATATATCGTTCTATCACAGGTTTATATTTATTAAGTTATTTAGGTTTACTATAAGTTACACCTTCAGTTTTTTTGCATGGATCGTACCCATCTACTCCCTAATAGATTACCTAATAAATTATGTATATGTAGTTATATGCCCAATATATCGAGATACCCCCTATAGTACCCTCCTTGAATGGCCTCTGTTGTCGCATCGTGAAAATGTACTAGACCTCCATCGTCGTGCTATGAAAGCATACTAGACCATGATATGAAAGCGCACTAATTCTCCATCTCTATGCCGCGAAAGCTAATGAGCATCTACTACTGCAACTAAATTGAACTAACTCTAAGTTCCCCTATGGAATTCAGTTGGGGGCTTTCTATATCTGTAAAGGACAGCTTCTTTAGGCATACATTACAGATATATAAAGATTGGTTTGTCTCTTTCAGTGTGTATGGCCCCACCAAGAACCCTTAATTAATGAAAGACCAATTAAAGAGCTAAGTGATCGTCCTGCTAACAAACAATCTAAACATCCAATTTGGAGTTGTCTCTCATCCAAAGATTCGATAGTAAAAGATCATTGGCCTTTTAGTTTAGCTCTACTCTTTCTCATACTCGTTCCAGCTGATGATGACAGATATCTGAAGACCTACTATCCTTGTTGGATTCTGACCACGAAGCTTACTCTCTCGAGCCGAGGCAGTTATCGAATCTTCCTAAAAATAATCCCATCATTCTTATGGCTACCCTTAATAAAATTACAGCTAAGGCATACTCTATGAATGGAACCATACAGACCATGCCTCTATAGGTACAACTTCATTAGGCCTACCAAAGTAGGTCATCTCAAAGTATTCTCATGTCCCGTCAAAGTCTCGAACTTCCTTCCAGTCCCATCAAATAAGTTGGACATGCTCCTATGGAGTCTCCGGACGTGTGTGATGATTTGCCACATTAGGCTCTTCATCCCTACTGATTGGACCAAAGAATTTTACTATTTTATTAGACCCTATGTTAATTTACAATTATGTGTTTTGCTTCCTCTTCTTTCCATTAAGTTAATATTCATTAATTTATTTAATTTGAATATTATTTGTTCATCAATTTCATTGCCTAGTCACAAGGCTACCATAGAATCTTAAGCTCGTAACTTACACCTTGTAAATCAATATGCTCATACTAAAACCTAACTCCTTTTAGGCTCGTAACTTAACCTATTTAATTCAATATGTCCATATTAAAGCCTAACTATCTCTCCAACCATTTCCTTCCATATTCGTATTTGCAAATGAACCATGTCTATTTATTATGATTGGCCAAATTTTCATATTTATGCAAATAAGTTGCGGTTATAGGTTTATAATAAACCTCACATATTCCTTTTCCCTTTCATTACATCTTTCAATCATTTTACCCTTTTTCTTTTCGTCTTTACAATGTATTTTTTAGGAAGTTAGGTCTATTCCTAGTTGATTGGTTATCAAAACTGGATAAAATTTATTTCCATAGTTTTAGGTAATCACTACAATAAGAACCCATAATTACAAGACATTCTTTTTCTAAAATCTTTTGTTATCGAATTAGTGAGCAATACAGTTAATTCCCTTTTTTGCACTAATCCTTATCTTTACTTGTTTCATTTTTGCAGTCATGTTTCCTATTTTCTTTGTTGACCAGACTATGCAAATATATTTCTATTTTCTTAACCAATCAATATAGGATATTCCTAACCATTCATTTTATAGATATATGTGAATTCCTGTTTTACTCTTTTTATTTTCTACCCATGTCCCTATTTTGTTATCGTTTTGCTATACAAGTTCATTTAACCCTAAATTATCAAATCCTCTTTTATTCATAATTACGATTGAATTATATTTTCCGTTGTGCGCAAACAAAAGAGATTGTAATCATTTATACAAAATTAAGTGCACAATTCAATCTTATACATACACCAATATTGCAGATTTGTACATATTTTTGACATACCCAAAATTCAATATAAAATTGTATATTCTAACGCGAAAAGGGGGAAGAAGAAGGAGAGAACATATTATGAATTTTAAAGAAATCAAATGATATCATATGTGGGTCGACCCAGTCCATATGTGGGTCGACCCAACCAATGCATGGGTGGTGTCATGCGATTTTAAATCGCTGGGTCATCGTTTGTTTCATGCTTGATTTACATATTGCTCCTTTTGCCTGATTACATATTTATTTCTGGACCATTTTTGTTTGTTTCTATATTTAATTATATTCTTTTCCTGCTATGACATGCATTGAAATTCTAATACGTAATTAATATGCGCATATACTTTGTAATTTATTTAGATAAGATTTCAGATCTTATTTTTAACGTTATATTTATTCCTAGTTTTATTACATGTGCATAAATTTTCATCCCTTTTCAACACAAGTTTAATTTTAATTTTAGACACCTACCATTTCTAGAATTAATGCATGCACACTCATTTTGAATTAGAATATTACTTAATGTCATTAAATTCCCCATAATTTATTTTATTTGTAATGCACGTTTATTTTCAAATTCAAACGTGAGCCACCTCTAATATTTATGTCTGTACATATTTTTATATACACGTGCATTCATATGTGTGTCAACATTCAAAAATTAATTATTTGCTTCCAACTTTAACCTTATTTCCATTTGAAAAGTCGGTGTGTGACTTAGAGTAGGATCTTTATATAGATATAGCGGAATTGTATATGATAAGTTAACTGGTAAGCTACAATAGTTAAGCAGGTAGAATTAAGCTATAGAGATATATCACAAATAAAAGATAAATGCATTAAGTAAAGACACCAGGAATTTTATACTGATTTGGACTTCCCGCCCTACGTCTAGTCTCGAAGCTCCTCTTCGGAATTCACTGTCACACCCTCTCTTAACCTGGAGGAATAGGTCACAATACACCCGAGCACCAACAAGGATGTCACGCCTGAGCACCCACACAGGACTTCACAATTTTCAAGTGCTTTGACTCTTGAATGCGTTCTCTAATCAACACGGAATAGTCACGATGAAGTACACCCTTCCTATAATCTTATACTCAAGTATTTGATATGTTGTGAAGATTGAAGTAAGTTTGTTGCTTCTTGAATCAAGAGATGTGAAATGTTATCAAAGATTCAACAAGTAACTTGAATTTAAGAGGGCTTTTAAATGCAATGAAAATAGAAGTGCAAATCAGAAATTAGAGAGAATAGAACGAGAATCGTTAATTTGGAAAACATGTTTGTAGTGCTTATATAATTGTAGAAGAGTAGCATTCCTACATGAAAGGTTTCAACAAAAAGTTGCATCCATTTCCATTCATAATTGAAGAGAAATCTCTTCATGAAAGAAGGCGACTCTTCATAACAAAGGCTTCTGTTCCGAATTAGTCAACTGGTCAAAAAACCATCAATCGAATGATTGAATCATACTGTAAAACGTTTGGATTTAAAACCTCTTAAAACTAGTCATTATTGTACAAAAACAAGCTAACCAGTTGACTGGTCATATTTTCACCAATCGATTGGTACAGCTGAGTCTGTACAGTCATGGATTTTTAAAGCCTTATATATATATATATACATGTATATATATACCTTCTTTTGTATATTCATGTTATACTTGAGGATAGATTTTAACATAATTCTAACACGACTCAATACATATATATAAAAACTTAGCTCTATGACATGATTTCCATTGCTCTCCTCTTTGTTGACATTAATCAAAATTCTTGTTTTCAACACCATTTATGTTCACATTAATGTCACTACTGACACGGATTAACTTTCAAATTCAAATGCGCGTTGCTTTTGACATTTATACATATATATTTTTATGAAATAAATATATATTTATCCATACTTACATGTGTGTTACTAATAATTAGTTTTCCGTTTTTAAACTTTAACGTTACATTTATTTATTAATTTATAACATGTTATCAATTAACTTCCATTCATTCTTTTGCAACATTTCTTTTTATTTAATTCTATTTATACCTTTGCAACATTATGTTTGCATAACGACAACTTTTTATTTATTCCTCATTTATTATGCATTCCGGTTTTTCAGATGCATACTATTTATGAAATTCATGTAAGCATATATTTTTAAAATAAATATATTCACGTGCATTGTAAATTAAATGAACATTGAAATTTAACGTTAATTACTTTCCTTTTTCTTAATTTAATTCATTTTATAACATGCGTTTGTTTCCGAATTTCAAACACACATTACTCCTATAATTATTTAGATAATTTCATTACTTAAAATACAGGGCGTTACGCCATTCCTCGACAAGGTACCTTAGAAAATCTTTCATAAACAAAACAACTTTCTTGTCGCTTATCGTATCCACTTTAACATCGACATTCAATACTTCAATTTTTCTAAAACTTAAATTTCTTAACTTTTAAAATCTTTTCAAAGATCAGAATGAAAAATAACATATTTTTTCCAAAGTATATGTATAATTATATTATATAAATAAGTAAACTCATTTCTGATATCAGTGTTTAGCCAGCTATCCATCGTCCATAACAGACTTGACTTAACTTAAGGTAAAATTTTAAGTTTTCAAAAAATTTCCATTTTAATTAAATTCAACTGGCAAACAAGTTGGATTTTAAATTTCAGTCTTCGAGGAACAAAAGATCTGACCCGTGGCTTACCTCTCTGTATTTATGTCCCATATCCATTGGGATTTTATTCTATGGAAAATATCTATTCTTTTTCAAAACCTTTAATTTCATTCATTATTTTGTATTAAACAAATTTTCTTAATTTATTACTTAACTTCTTGTTTAACTATTTTCTTTTCTCCTACATTACTTAAGTGACTTCTCTGGAATTTACTTATTTATTACTTTATCAATCATTGTGGTTCACCTAAAAAACATATAAAACGAACATTTTTCTAAATGTTTGCAGTTCATAGCAACTAGTGCATACAACTCACAAAAAGAAAAACTATACTAGAAGAAAGAACAACACCGCTAACTATTACTAATAGAGTGGACATTCCTAACAAGTCATTCCTCCACAATAACCTTTGTATCTTATCCTTTCCATATTATTTTCGATGAATAAGTTATATTCATCTTTATCAGTTGTGAAATAATCTGGCCCCTTCTTGTTATAATGAAATAGAAATACAATATTGAAATCTTTATGTTAAATAACAACTAAACTAAGGAAAATAAACTTTCAATTCCTCATTTTCTTCTTTAACATAAATCTACCAGTATCCTTTATGTGTGTTTTCCACCTCAGTTACCTATGCTTCTATCTTCATTAATCCAGTTCTTTTGATAGCTTCTTCAGGTTTTAATATTTATTTACTTATAAGCCTCCTACAGAATATCCAAAAATTTACAAATGCATACTTATAACACCCTGTAAAATCAACCCTAAATAGACACGAGAAAATATGGTAATAATAATGATTAAATACTAAAAGGCCAAATACAGAAATTTATAAAAGTTGGAAATGGGTCATAAGAGTTGTTCTATTTCATTCATGATGAAATTCTGTTCCTCTATCATATGTAATGCACTAAAATCGAAGCCCGCATATTGAAATTACAAGTTGTAAAAAATTTCAAATATATATTAATCTAGTTACAATTGATATTCAAATGATAAAATACATAAATTATAAGATTTGAATTTCAAAATTTAAATGATTGTTTGTTTAGCTTGGGGGTTAAGTGACATTAGTTAATCAATTTATGTCATAATTAATTAGCAGAAATAAACTAGAACAACATACAGGAAAATAAATTTAATTCATCCAGGAAGAAAGAAAGGGAAGTCGACCCACCATTATAAGAGTAACTAACTGTAGAGTTTGAAGCCGAAAACGTGTAGTGGTGGCTAGGGTTTTGAGAGATGCATTACATATTTGAACTGACAAGATCTGTTTAATTAATGCATTATTTTCTTGAACTTGCTAGATTAATTTAACTAAAGCATTCTCTTAATTCCACATTTCTTGTTTGCTTCAAGCATCTATAAATAAGAACTTAATCCCCTTCATTTTCATTCACGTCTCGGCAGTAAAAATGCTACTCTAACATTATTCTTTCTCTCCAGATGAAGAAATTTTCCTTAGGGGTTTAGGTAAGATTTCTTTTACATTTCTTCTTTCTCCAACTTCTTTTCCTTTATTTTATACTTTCTGGATTCGATAGACAAATATGCATATTATATATATGTATATGTATATTTATATATATTCTTATATATATATATATATATATATATATATATATATATGAGAAATAAAGATAGAAGGAAATAAAAGGCAAACAAATCAAATATGGCAAAGGATTTGGATTAATTCTCTATTTGTGAGTGGAATCTTGAAAATTTCTTTCAAGTAGTTTTGTAGTTTATTTTCATGAATTTAATTATTGTTAACTCTCTTTTTGCATGGTCGTTCATTTTGGATTGCATACATGAATCACTCAATCATTGAGGCAGATTCCATGGAATGATGATCGTATTACTTGGGAACCAAGTACGCACAATGGTATAAGACAATGGGTAGCCAGACTCACTCAGATGAAGCACTAAGATTAGAATAAGTATTGGGACACTCTATATACTAGAACAATTCAATAGGATCCAAGTTCCTGAATTGAGTCTGTAGGACTATAGTACCCCATATCAACATGGATGAGATAGTCATATTGATGAACATAAACTTAGAAGAACTTAACAGATGTAAAACTTGGATTGGTTCGAACCGGATGTATTGGCGAGATATTGGTGCATGCTTGGATTCAGATCAGTCAAATGGCCTTAAATTCAGATTGGCACCGATACAGATTCCTCTAGATCGATACCAATCCGAATTGACCTGTATGAAATTATCTGACGTGATTATTAGGAATGTAGGCACCCACGTTCGCGACTACTTCTTCTACCTTCGCGTGCTTCTAAGACGATTTGAAACTACTACATTCATAGACAAAGACCAACGACATCATTTTAAGGGATCGTCTGGCTTCTTTACATGGGGACTCAACTAGATTCAACATCAACTCTTTTTTCTATACTTTTCTTACAAAATCAGAACTGTGTTTGCAATCCTAGAGCATAAAAAATAGTTAAATCAAGTGGACATAGGCTGATAGCCAAATCGTTATAAATTTTGAGTGTCCTTTATATTAATGCAATTTCGAAGATTTTTTGTTTGTGAATTCTATTATCGTTCTTTATGATTCAGGTTAGTTGTGGTATTAGTGCTTATTAGACTAAAAACTAGCCAAACATTTTGGGGTGCCAGGTTCGGGCACTTCGGTTGGAACTTGAAATCTAAGGAAATAGATTGACAATGTGTAGGAAGAGAAGAGACAATTCTCAATCTGACAGGAATAAGGGAAGCTAGTAGCATGACAACCCAGTTTTTTAATAATGAATATTTAGTTAATTTAAATATTCAAAACAATTAATTTTAAGAGTTAACAACTTGAAATTAATTTAAATGAGAATTTGGATATCGATTTAACTTGAAATTTAATTTGTTGAGTTTAAAATCCAAATTTGTTTAGTTTGAAGCTATATAAAATTCTATTTGATATATATGAAATTATAATTTATTATCAATGGATTGTCTATTTTGAAATCGACTTATAATTTAACGAATTGAATTAAAATGTGAAAATATCCAATTTTCAAATGATCTCGGATTTCAATTAAACTAATTTCATAAAATCTGCAATGGTTAATTATTGTTAGATTTCAAGTTTCGAGTCAATCAGAGTTGTTGTGTGAGCATGCACGATATAAACACGATTGATTAACGATTTGAAACAAAAATAGTGTTTTTGCGAATAATCTCGGAATTCGACGAAACGAGTTTCATCGGGTCCGGAATGTTGAACTATTTTAGGATTCCAAATTTCATAGCTATCGGGTTTAGTATGTGGTCGTGCGAGCTTAAAATGCTCGATGAGAATTTAATTGAATATAATATTTAGTAATCTAGTCTGTATAAACATCCTAAACCCTAAAGGAATTGTAATGGCCCGAATTTCCGTACTCTTTGAGTTGACCAAATACACCATACGTCCGACCCAAATTGCACAAAAATACGATTCATTATGAAATAAAGAAGAAAAGGAAAGAAGTAAAAACAAAATAACAACACAAAATCTCAAATCGTAGTGGAATAAAATATAATATATATGACAAATTTTGGAAAACAAAATTTGTAATTGTATACACATACCTTCATCAGAGTACATCACATATATAACACAAGGGAAAAATAAACATTAAATATCTAACGCTAAAGCCTTATGCTGCAAACTCCTCCAAGGGTATTTGTAAAATCTGAACTACTTGACTGCTTGTACAAATTTGGGCACTCAAGAGTTTAGGGCAAAACAAAATAAACTTTGGGTCATTCATGGGACCGGTGTGAGTAAACTCCAACCACTTGGTTTAACTTTTAAATTTCCTTTTAAAAGAAAGGATAATTGTAAGATTGAACCATACATAAACATGGATGGTTTTTACCTTACGATAACCCAGAACATTCTTTGAAATCAATACTACTCCGGTACTATAATAGTGTCTAAATCAAATAAATAGCAATTTAGAAGAACACTTGCATCTCACGCTCCACATACATAGTATATGATCAAAAGCGTGGGTGCTTATTGGAGAATGGGTTCCAACTATGGCAAGGTATGGGACCACCTTCCAACAGTGTATCACTAGTGAGGAATACACTAGGTTCAACAAGAACATCTTGCAATCCAGGCTAAACATGACCGACCACTCACTTCGCTTGAGTGTTCCATATGTATTATCACCAACGGTTGGGATCAGTAACCATTACTGAAAGCATACAGCAAGGATAGAATAAAGAAGCAAATGGATTTTCTCTAGATCAGGTGACAATACACCCTAATTGGTAGCAACCCACTTAGCCAAGCGACCTACCAGGTTTTATATCATTTCCCGGTTGTGAGGCCTGAGGCTACATCTTACCTTTTTAACACCACAACGTCATTCTCTTTGAATACCACATCGTCAAACCCGCCAAATCATTTATTGATTTCTCCAGAAATATAATGAGCATAAAGCTAAGAGAAACAAATTACTCCCCCACCAACGCAGATACATTTGAAGAGATCAATGTAGATGATATGTTAGGCTGACTCTGTCAGACATTCATCCATTGTCTTGGGACTGGAAAAACCGAAAGAACTATTTCCATTAATCCATCTTAGGCAATTTCTACCTAGGATTAATAGAAAAAGCCCTCGCACTTTACTCCATCTTCAATTATCTTCAGCATAATTTGATTCGCATCATTTATGCCCATTTGGAATGGTTCTCAGATAATAAAACCGATCCCGATCTCTCTGTATTGGCAACAGAAATATAAAATGGGCCCAAACTTTGATAGTCGGTTATTTAACTATAAAAGGAAATATCCATACAACCAACGATCCTATTTCCAAATGGAAATTCTATTGATCAAACATCAAGCAACACTAAGCCCTTTTAAATTAATTTCTTATTAATTTATCATTTCCCCATTTCAATATAAGAATATTCAGTTATCATTTCACCTCTACGTTATTAAATTTTCACTTTAAATTGGTAAGTGAATAAATCACTAAGTAAACAAACCCGAAGGTCAAAATCAACATCAGATTGACACCTTGAAAGTTACTCGACTCACCAAACGTACAACTGGTTCCAATTTCCCTTTTTACTAATAAAATTCCATTATAAGTTTATTCTCTTATTAAATTCCATATATAATTGAAAAGTCGATTTCTAGTTATCAAATTTTCGTAAAATTCTGTCTCCTTAAATTTTCGGAAAATTTTCCAGTGCCTCATTTGTACGGCTTAATCAATACAACTACAAATTGCCTCTCTGGGCCCTTTCCATTCAAAAAGAAAATCAAAAAGCCAGGCGGCTTGCCAAATAGGCTCATAAAATATCATATTTAATTAAACATGCCTCTTCATCGAGCATTTCAATTAATTTCTTTACATATATTCAACCATTCCCAATTTATTCAAATTAATCTAATCGTTTTAACACAATTCATTAATTAATTAGCTAATTATCTCTTTTACCTATTATACTTTTTACTTGAACATATCACGTTCATATATATTTTTAATTTGCTTATAAATCAATCCAATTTGATTTTTAATTCAAGTTTCATATTCGATTTCGAATATGAACTCAAAAATCTCATTCACGTATCCAAAGTCATAATCCAAAATGTCATTAACTAATTATTCTTCCAAATAGTTAAATCTATTCAATAGTTAAAAATCTTATTTTTTTCGAAAATCAATCCGTTTGCTCCACTTGATTTCAAATTTATTTTATAACTTAAGTCTGGATTTTTTTAAATGGAAATCTATGTTTATTTACTTAAAGTCTTTTTATTAATTTAAATAAACCAATATATGTTTAAACAATTATAGCATTGTTTTTTAGGAAATTTAGTTTTGACATAACTCAAAATATATACGACAAAATCCAGATTTTTCACTTCCATTAGAAAACTATCACTCATTAGATCCCGATGATTCTTGTTCCAAAGAATTCCGACTTATATTGAGTATTATATACTCAACAGAAGTTTGAAACATCAAATTACGAACTACCGCGCCATGGCGAGTTCGTTTTAATTAAATTTAAATATAAATGCTTAAACTTCGTTCGTAATTGAATTCCAACTCCAGTCTTTAATATTTAAATAAAAATTAAACCGATTTTCCAAATCTAACTTAATTTTTTTGATTATCCTAAATTGTTGATTATTCATAACTCAATTATAAATTTATATACAATTTAATCATCTATATTAAATTCTAATCCCCTTGGAAATAAATTATTTTATAAAATTCATTATAATCGACTTCTAAATATAAATTCTTTGGATTTATTTCAACTCAGTTTATATTGCGAATTCCAAAATAAATCGGTCGTTCCCATTCAGAAATGTTTCCGATTCACTTTTAAATTCATCCTTTAATTTATAATTTCAAATTATCCCATGATAATTACTCAAATTTATAAACATCTTTTATAAATTTACTTCACTGTTTTATACATTAAAACTAGTTCCATTTAAAAATCTATTTTGAACCCAAATCCAATTTTGGAATATTTTATTTATTATAGCTTATACATATAACATAGAATCTATTTTCCTATTTAATATTATATTTTAGTTTTTATCTAATACGATTCCAATATCCTTTCTGGAAATAATTTATTTTTAAAATTTTGATATAGTTGAAAACAAATCCGTATGGATTGTTCCAATTCAATTTACATTCCGAACATCAGAATAAATTTCATTGTCTCTTTTTTAAAAACGATTCTCAATTCCCTATTTTAAATTCATTTTAGAATTTAAATTACCAAATTTATCCAATGATAATTTATTTCACTTTATTTGTAAACAACATTTATAAATTCAACTACTTGTTTTTATTATTAAAAACAAGTTAATA
The DNA here is from genome assembly GCA_030737875.1 of Allium sativum. Lineage (NCBI taxonomy): Eukaryota > Viridiplantae > Streptophyta > Magnoliopsida > Asparagales > Amaryllidaceae > Allium > Allium sativum. Next base: position 61,292,263 of record CM060910.1, on the reverse strand, counting down.
TTTTCTAGCCCATTTGAAATTCAAATTAGATTTTGGAAAATTAGATTTTCCTTTCTAAACTTAATTTCTTTATCTCTTCATTCGAATATATTTTTACGTTATTTAAATATCAATTATTTAGGGTTGGTGTTATTCAAACATCCAAAACACACAATCATCGATCATAGGTTTTCTAACACATCATATATGATAATATATATGAAAACAAACAATAATAAATTTTTAAGGAATCCAGTTGGATCCCTCTAACATGTTTTCCTTGCATCCGCAGACGTTAGACAAAATAAATAATACCTATCTACTTTAATGCAGGATATCGCGGTATAGGAGGTCATTCATTGTATATATTGGGGGATGCATAGGGTCACCGTTAATGGTACCGCAGGAAATATCAATACCCAACCACCAAGCCAAAATGTAACTAATATATATATATATAATAACCACAATTGATCAAAATTATTCAATGCATCCAAACAACCAACAAACAACACATAAAAATAACATATTAGATAAAAATTCTTTTATAATAAATTATAAAGGAATCCAGAGAGTGAATTTACTCATGTTGATTTTATTTTGCCAAATAGCCATTTAAAATTCCATATCTCGCTGCTACGAATCATCCCTTTTGAACCTACCTAGCACCCATGATTATTTATTTTTATTTATCAAATAACGATTATTAGTTTAACATAACCACTAACATAAATTAATCATTCTATCTATTTTCAAATTTCGGTAAAAATGTACTCCTCTCTGCCTTGATCAATCACGATGCTAATCTCAACCGTAATTGATCCATTTTGCTGAAATTAACCCCAAACTCCAATCCTCCCAATACGACATTTCACCAAACACTTCATAGTCAAAACTACCCTTCCTATTCTATCACCTAGCTACTACTGAACTGCTGCTAAATCACCCAAAATAACCTCACAACATCCTCCTTCACTGTCCAAACAAGCCTTCACCATCGACAGTCCCCATTGCCATCATCTTGCATCCACATTCCTACAATAACATAGACCTAAATTCCCCAACTTACCACGTCCATCATTAGTAGACCACCCCATCTCCAAATAACATATCGCATTCCCAGTCACCACATTACCTAACCTAAAACCCTTGCTCATTCAACTGTTGAACCTCACAATCACCCAATTCATCATCTCTCGATCGCACTACTCCACCCAACATCGAATTTCACGCATCAGCCTTCATTGAAACCATTGTGACCAAATTCTTCAAGTCTCGCAACAACAATGTTGGAATACCCTCGACATAGCCCCGAACAAACCATGACTGAATTCTCTTTTCCTCCTTGCTGCAAATCGTGAGCGCGTCGAGCTTGGTTCGATCTTCGGGGAAAATCGAAATATTCAATCGCGAATTGATTTCCATTTTTTTTTATCATTGGTATCAGTTTCAAATTACTGGAAAAATGAAATGAAAGTGAGGATCGATGATTTCGTGAGTTTAGAAAGGAAATTAACGAAGGATTTTAGGTTTATTTATAGCTGTGAATGGGGAACAATAAGTACACAGCCATTAAATTCTTCTATTGCTTAGATACGAAGTTGGGGAACCAAGGGTACGTTATTTGAAAAGGGGAAGGTAGTTGTAGCCTACGTTTAGTATTAGTTAGGGTGAGTTATATATGTATCTTAGGTAGGAAGGAAAAGTGTGTATATATATATTATTTTATTTTAAACTGATGTGGATTTATTTGATTTAAATTATCTTGTGATTTCGAACACTTATTTGAGCGCAACAACCAACATTTCTAGTGTTATACTACTATTGTGAACATACTGAAACATGTTTCGAAGCCCAATTCGAGCATATAGAGGAGATAACAATTTAAATTGATGATTAAAATTAAATTTGATTTAATTATTCTTAGGAGTTTTCTGATCGTATGTTAAGTTGATAAATCCAAACGCTACAAAATTTGAAATCCAATAATAATACACTATTCTGGATCTGATAGAATTAGTTTCGTCGAATTCTGAGATCGTTTGAAAATTGGCTATTCTTAAGTACCATATTACATTGATATAATTTAATTTAATTTTAAAACAATCAACTCCATGATAATGTATTATTATTATCGATTTTATTCAAATAAAATCTGTATTAATTATCTGAATCTTTTAAATTCAGTTTTAGCTTTGAATTCAATTATTTTCATTTTTCGTATTACAATAATTCGATACAATCGAAATTAATTTGTATATGATAATAAATCGATAAACTCCATATAAAAATCTATTTATATTATCAACTCAACATTTAAATCAATATTAAATATTTTAAATTAATTGACTAAAAATCCGGGTCATTATAGGAATTCTTAGCATCCATTTCCAATTACCATCATCCAACGACCATGGTTGCCCATGTCAATTGGAGCACTTTTATCCTCCTCTAACTAAGAACTTGTGCGCATAGGGATGAGGAGCACATCCATAACATCTGATCGATGATTGAAGGCAGATGGTCCTCGGTTTTCTTATTTGAATGGACAAAGTAGGGTTTCAAGTCTTGGCACTTTGCATGGAGGTGAAGGGGTTCCAGGCCATGGTGCCTGAAGTAAAAAGAAGCGCAGGAGGTTGCTCTAGCTGTGGGTGGTTGTCCGGACAGTTCCATTGATTTCTAGGTCAGGGAATTGGAATATGAATGCTTTCCATTCATGTTTAGATTCCGGGGAACGCTGGTGGCTCTATGGGTTGGGGTGGTAGGCGGAGGTAGTTGGGGTCACGGCAGTGTTGGCGTTGGTAGTGGCTTGGGGTCCGGTGATCTGAGGTGGCGGCGGTGATCGATCGAAGGAGGGGAAGAGTTTCGAACGAAAACCTGGGATGTAATCACGATTATGGTCGTGATTATATTAAGCTAATGAAGATAGTTAAGATAATGATAGTAATTAGTTAAAATATAAACAATTTTAGTTTAAACTAATATTATAACATGTGTAATTTATTCATACCAAAGGCAAAACAAGTTGCGTTGTGTTCGTAACGACGAACTACGCATCGCACTAGATTGGAAGCTTTTTAAACTGTTTGGATTTTTATATAATTTCAAATGCTTGTTTGGAAGGTCATAAACTTATTATAAATTTAGTCCCTATTTTCATTTTTACGTGTTATTCATAATATTTGCATACATGTATGCAAATATTATGAATGAATATTTGCATACATGTATGCAAATATTTTGAATATTTGCATACATGTATGCAACTATTCTGATGAATAGTTGCATACATGTATGCAAATATTCTGAACGAATAGTTGCATGCATGTATGCAAATATTCAAATTAGTTGCATACATGTATGCAACTATTCTGAACGAATAATTGCATACATGTATGCAAATATTCAAAAAAATTGCATACATTTATGCAACTATTATGAACGAATATTTGCATACATGTATGCAAATATTTTGAATTTTTGCATACATGTATGCAACTATTCTGATGAATATTTGCATGCATGTATGCAAATATTCGTTCAGAATAGTTGCATACATGTATGCAACTATTCAAAATATTTGCGTACATGTATGCAACTATTCTGAACGAATATTTGTATACATGTATGCAAATATTCTGAATTTTTGCATACATGTATGCAACTATTCTGAACGAATATTTGCATAAATGTATGCAAATATTCTGAATTGTTGCATACATGTATGCAAATAATGTTGAACTAACGTTGATGAATTGTTGCATAAAGGAATGCAATTTTTCTAAATAGAAAAATAGGGACCTAACTTACAATAAGTTTATGACCGGACCTGAGCCTAATTAAGTTTCAAAATAGGGACCTTAGCCTAATTTCCACTTATGTAAAATGACATGATAACTTCGATTGGAATTAGATGATGAGTTAACTCTCACATTTCTAGAATATAACTGAATATTGTTATTTTGTATAATAGCATTCATTGTTGTTAGTATAAATTGCAGGTTTGGATGTTTTGGATGATTTATTGCTTTGTAAGTGATTGTCGATATTTATATTTCCGTCTATGAATGGATGACCTTTGACACTACAAGCTTTAAAGCGAAAGATTCATCTTAAATGAATTAGACTAGAATATCTATTTTATATCCATATATAAGTTGATATATAAGCTGTGATGCGGGGGGACAGGTTGGAGGATCCTACAGGATTCCTTAAATGTTTTGGATGTTACTCGCTTTCATATTATTCAAATATGAACTGTCTAACCTAGGTAACATTAAAATCTAGTTTGGATGTAGATTGTTGAATTAAATTTTACACTAATATGTTATTAATCAATAAACAATATTGATTAAGTGATTGACAACAAATGGCCTAAAATCCATCTTTTAAAGATATTAATCCATCATCAAGCGAATTGTCTAAGTTGAAGTTATAAAAATTATTTTTATAATTAAATCAAGGTTTTAAGTTTTATTTTATATGAGTTATATAAAATAGAGGCTTTATAAATAATTCAAAATATATAATCAGATTTTCTAAAGGAAAATATAAATGATTTATATAACAAATTTACGTGTTTTAAATAAGTTTTATAAGTTAGAAAGTCGGAAATTAACTTAAAGGTTAATAGTTTGGAATAATTGTTTTAAGGAAATGATTAAATGAGATTATGTTAAATTACTTTAGTTATTAATTAATTTAAAGGGAAGGATTAATTGAAATCAGTGTTTACTATGTTTTTAAGTTGACTAAGTCAACTGTTTTAATTAGAATTGGATATTAAATTAATTTGTTTTCATTTAACCTAATAGAAATAGATTTAACAAACAGTTATTTAAATGTAATAAGATTTCTTTAAAGTTGATTAATCACCTAATTAACTGTGTTTAAAGATAACTATTAAGTTGATAGTTATTAATAAAGTTAGTTATTATTTTAATAACTTTTTAAAAGGGATTAAATATTTTACTTTTAGTTAATAACAAAGTAAACTACTTTTACCGTAGTTAATATTGAAGTTAATTATTATTTTAATTAATAATAATTAAAGTGATTACCTTTTTAAAATGGAGTTCATGAAAGAAAATTTATCAAGTTTGAAATGAGTTTTTAATTGAATTTTAAAAAGGTTTTTTATAATAAATCCAAGTTTTATAAACAAGGTTTACGAAGGAGATTTAAAGTTAATGCGATGGTTTTAAATAAGCAATTGCTTAAAAATTGAATTAAGAAAAATTTATTGTAATTGAAAGGATATTTTCAGAAATGCAAAGGAAGAATGCTTAATGGATTTGTGTAAAGAATTTGGTAAATGGGTTTTTGTAGTAAATCCATGTTGTAAACGAATAGTATTAAGGAGGTTTAAAGCTAAAGGTTTGTGTTTTTAGTAAGGAATTACTTGATAAACGAATTAAGCAAAAAATGGTTATAATGGAAATGAGATTATTCAAATGCAAGGAATAGTTTATAGAACCATATCTAAATTGAATAGTAAATAGGACTTGTAATATAAGTTGATATCAAGTTTTGGGTTATAGACTTTTATCTACCTTGAAAATATGAACTTTGTCCAGTCAAGGTCTGAGTGGTAAACAAAAATACCCCAACATGAACAACTTCATTGTTATACGAGGGTTGGTACTAGTTTGGAAATGGAAGCGGTGTAGGAAATTAATTTATTATTCCCATAAGTGGTGTTATAAACTTTAATTTACAAAGTTTATAAATTAAATAAAGCTTTTTGGGTTTTATAATAAACAATGTTACTCATGACATTGTTTTAGCTGGATATGATTTCGAAATATACTAATACCATTCGGTTAAGTATATAACGTTATTTTCCGAAATTGAGAAAATAATACAGTTTTGTGAGTATGCTTATCTGGAAGAGATAAGTGTACGGCTATCATTTTCAAAGTAATGAAAATAAGAGATTTGTGAATATACTTATCCTGTTGACATAAGTATATAGAATCGATTTTTAAGAATCAATGAAATGATTTTAATAAATAGTTTTAGTTAAAAGGGCCTGTGCTGCTGATATACTCAGTTGTACTGTGTGATTTGATAGTTGGAGAACAGACTATCAAATAATCCCATTTTAACTTTTGACATGTTGGTTCAAGGAACCGGGATTGGAACTGGATCCAAAACCACTTTGAACTGACTTTGCGTTTGAAAACTGAATTTGCAGGTATGTTTATGTGTATTAAGACTATTTGAAGGCATAGACCTTCGGAGCGAAAAAGGGGTGCTCGCTGATGTCTCTGGTTAACTACTAGGATTATACTAGTAGTACTAATCCCTACGTTTTGGGTTATGCACGATGTGAGGACTTCTTATTACAAATCCTAGGGGTTATCCCGAAAGGGTGTAGTAAAAGAGTACCTTCGGTTTATCCTGATCCTCGACAACTTGTATGGACGGAAGTTTGACATTGTATTTATTTGACCATATAAGTTAATTTTTACAAAAGTATATTTGTTTGGTGGTGGAGAACTTCTATTAGCTTAACACCCAGAGTATCTTTATGCAAGTCAACTAGTGATTGATGGATCTAACAATATGGCATTCCAAGTTGTATGTGATATCTTAAAAAGCTAATTGTAGCCTCAAGCCCCATAAATCAGGAATGACTGAAATTGGGTAGGCAGTAGAGCAGGTCATTCCCATTGGGGTATATCATCACCTGATCTAGAAAAATTAGTTGTCCCTTCTGTATGCTTTGGAATGAATATAGTTGATTGGACCCAACCGTGGTGGTGATATATTCGGTATACGCAAGTTGAGTGAACGATCGGTTTTGCATGGTCGAGTTGCAAGATGTTCTCATTGAACCACAATTATTTTATCTCTAGAGGAACATTGTTCGGGAGGTAGTTCCTTACCTAGTCATGTATGGAAATCTAAACTCCAATATAAGCCTTATGATTTTAGATGTAAACGAACTATGTCGAAAAGTAATATGCAAGCTTTTTGGCTATATTCCTATTTTATTTGTGTATTTTAGTCATTATTATAATATCACTAGAATTATCAATAAAGGTGATTTGGTTATTATAAGGGAAAGCACACGCCACGTTTATGTGTGGTCATTACTTATGAGAGTTCCATTCTTTCAAAGGATTTATAAGAACTAAGCAAGTTGTTTGTGATGTGAGTTTTCTCATTGAAAGTATTCCAAACTAATCTGATTGAATTAGCTTTCCTCAAAATGTGCCCAGGTCAGACTGAGTATATTTTCCAGGCTTCATTAAGTTTGCTTGGAGCAACAAGAGAGGAGCCGAAGTCGTAATGTATTCCCATTTTTTCTCGTATTATTTTATTTCTCTATGTGTGTTATATGTATCAACATTGTACAGACAACGGTATAGCTGGAGTAGTTATTCACTCTGATTTTGTAAGTTTTCTCTTTGTGTAAAGAGTATTGATATATTATATTTTATTCAATCCAGTGTGAGATTTTATTCTGCTCTGACTTTGTAGTGTTGGTGTTCCTATTCTTCTTCTATTCTAACATTTCTATCTCTCTTCTTATCACACTCTATTTTCTTTCTTCTAACTTATTGGATTTTTGATACTTGAGTTTTGGCAAATGAATACAAATAATGTATTAGTGTCAAAATTCGAGCATCAAATTCCCTTGTCATTACAAGGGGATTCCTCCTGCTAGATTCATTTGTCTACTTCACCAGGGGGCATGGATGAGGAAGTAAATTAGCTTTAGACTCACCCATATCGTTAGGAGGATATCTTTGGAGGCAAAAGGAGATGATTCCAACTTCCTCAATCAAATTAGGCAAGTAAGACCACCAAGAGGTCAAATTTGGATATTGGAATAGGGCCCATAAGAACAATGCTCGAGTAGTGGACACATCCTGGGTAGCATCGGTACACTTCTGGATGCATGAACGCAGGTTGATGGAACCCAGTATTTAAAAGAAAAAATGAAACCCAAGCACATAATGGGAATTTGGATTAGAAAGAGGCTACCATTTTCCTTGAAATTCAGTTTGGTACTAATCCAAACTTAGGATTTGGTACCAATCTGAACCTAACTCTGGAGGAAGACACTCTGGGATTTTCAGGTCCATGAATACAAATAACTGTCTAGCCCTCTGGGATTTTCTAACTTATTTGTATTCATTGTTTGTATTCCTAATCTGAACCTAACTGTCTAAACCGAATAAGGATTTGGTACCAATCTGAACCTAACTCTGGCAAACTGAACCTAACTCTGAAATTTTTCCATGAAATTTTTCCTTGAAATTTTCATTACTTAGGTTGTGAGTGCTAATGCTAATTAATGAAAGATATTTCTATGTAGTGAGAACAAGATTTGGGATAATATTCGATAAGCTACTTGAGGAGGTTTGTCCATCCAGGATCTAGAAAATGTGCATTAGAGTCCATTTACACCAAATGCCAACTACAGAAATCCACCGGATTTCAAACTTCTCATGTTGGAAGCTTATGTCAGGTGGAAAGATCTAAAGGTTGGCTCATGCGATATATGAGGCATACAAAAGTAGTTGGGGGCATCAGAGGAAGTGATGGCCAGTTTTTCCTACTCTTCCTTTCAGATATAGCTGCTCTTCGGTTTAGACAGTTAGGCAAGACTTATTGAAAAGTTCATGGAAAAATTTCAGGTCCATGTCACGCTATCCAAGAACACGATGGGATTAACAACAATGAAGCAGAGGGCTAGAAAAAAAATCGTGCTTTTTATAAAAGGTTTATTGCAACAATTGTTTTTATAGTCTTAGATAACACCAACTTTATAGCCTCATGGAAATAAGATCCCCCAAGGGATCTTGGGGAATTTTCCCACGAAGATGATATGTCTCTTAGGTTGGAGAATGTGAGAGCTGATCATGAGGATCTCAAAGCTAACGCTGTTAAGGACGAAGAATTGTCTAGTTCTAGAATAGATAAAGGAAAGCACAAAACTAAGGAAACCATGGCCAAGGAAATAAAATCAAGATAAGGCTTAAGTATGATTCGTACACAAGATTGAATGCAGGTCTAGAAGTGATACACATGGGTACTAGAGGCCGTTTTCTGGTGAGAAGCCAATAGGAAGGAAGCCCACAAACTGCGAGTGGACTTTCAGGAAATTCTGTTTGTTTCATGAGATAAATGGGCATGAAACAAATGAATATATACCTGTAGGATATCATCGATGAGCAAGTAAGAAAGGGACAGCTATAGTAGAATGCCCTGAAAAGGACCATGACAATAAAACAGGAGCAACGATTGGCTGCACCGCGTAGGAGAGGGACTAGCTCATGTGGAGAACAATAATCAACTGATTATTTTTCTCGGGATTCAAACAATAATACGGTTAAGTCTCTTACCCATATAAAAAATTCAGAGAGATCACTAGTCATGCTCTTAGACGGTGATGAAATGTCAAATTTTCTTTCGCTTTTAATAAATCTGTAATGAACGACTAAAGCACTCACTCTTGTATGAGATTTGGGAGACTCCAAGGCAAGCTCATAAATGGTGGTAAGTTATATGTTTCCTTCAATATAACTGAACTTATGTACTTTAATAAATTAGTTGGCGGGCATGCATGATGCTTATTAAGTATGAAACTAGCAATTGGATTTCAGAACTCTAACCATCCTATAAAACTTGGTATGTGGTGGACACAAGACAAGGGATAGACAGTACTGTCAAGAACTTGGTAATCCTGTTCGCTCGGCACTGTCAAGTATGGTTAGTGCTTGGAAAGGGTTGAGTGACTCTGGACACAGTTTCGTTCATTTAGGATTGTCAAGTTGGTTATTGGTTGGCAAGATCATGATATGGTTAAGTATTATCAAGTATGATTGATGCTTACTAAGAAATGGTATCGTTAAGCACCGTCAAATATAATTTATGCTCAGTAAGAGCCTGGCGCAGCTACGGATCATAAAGTATGGCTGACGCTTTGAAAAAACCTGACAAGGTTACAGGTAGTTAAGTATAGCTGATGATAAACAGGAGCCTAAAGTGAATTTGGATTGTAAGTATAACTGATGCTAGGCAAGGGCCCGGTTAGGTTATGGTTGCTAGGTATAAATTACGCTTGGCATGATTGGGTTTGGATCCTCAAGTGTGGATGACAATTAGCAAGTGGAAACTCGATTGCCAAGTGTGGATGATATCTAGTATGGTAAGACAACAGTTTATTGAGTATGGATTATACTCGGTGAGAGCTCAAAGAGGCTGGAATTGCCAGGTATTGATTGTGCTTATCATCGGAAGGGTAAATGACACTTTATATGGGTGGCTCTCAGCATGGGATGGTGAGAATCATTAGTTACAGCTTATGCCCGAAAAGTGCCGAGAGATATTTCAAATACAAATATCATCTTGGAGCAGCTGCGGATTTGGAAATTGTACACAATCCAGGAGATTGTAAACTTGGCTATAGGCATGGAATGGATGCGGAACTCTTAATTAATCTAGATAGATCATAAACCTCTGATCTTAGTTTAAAGGAAATATAAAACACATCTTCCACATAAAGATATATTTTAGGGGGAAAATGTTAACCCACATTTCTGCAAGTTCGTTGAACTTTGGACTTGGATACATGAATTGCTAAATCATCAAGGCGGATAGCCGAGGTGATCGAACTACTTGTGAATTGAGTATGGATAATGGCATATGACCGTGGATAGCTGGACTTGCTCAGATGGAGCACTGGGATTGGAATAAGTATTGGAACACACTCGATACTAAACCGGATCAATATGGTCTAAGGACCTGAAACGGGCAGGCGTAACCATATACCCCAAATCGGGATGAATGGGAGCATCGGTCAATGCACATAAACTTAGAAGAAACTGAAAGAAGTTAAAATTGGACTTGTGAAAACCTGATGTAATGGAGAGATATTTGTGCAAGATTGGATTCAGAATAATCAATAGGTCATGAATCCTAGTCGACATGGATCTGGATTGACCTTGAAGGACTGATCCAACTTGATTTTTAGGAACGACCCCATATTCCCTACTAATTACACGTGTTTCCAGGTCGATCTAGAATGACATACATCCATGAATGGGAGTGAAGTACATCTCTAAATGGAGACCATAAGAACTCACTTTGGGAGATCTTCTGGCTTCTCTACATAGTGACACTATCGGATTTAATATCACTCCCTACTTTTCTTACAAAATCAAAACTGTATTTGTAATCCTATAGTATAAACAATTGATTGCATCAAGTGGGCATACATTGGATCACCGAACCACTATTGTGAATCCTTTACATTTCATGCAGTTACTATGATATGTAATTTGTGAAATTTATTATCATTCTCTATGATTCGGGTTACCTGTGGGGTTTGTACTTGTTGGGTACAGGAGGTCATAGATTTCTAAGTATGAATTATACTTGGAAAGAGTCCATAAGGGATGGAATTACCATGCTTGGATTCTGGTTGAAATAGGCAAGGCAAAGGCCTTTGGGTGTGGCCAATGCTCAAAAATGAATGGAGATAATCATTGCGTATGGATTTTGCAAGATAAGAGCCTAGAGATATTCCAAAAATAAATATCATCTCAGAGCAGCTGTAGACTTGAAGTGGTAAATGATCCAGTGAGATATTAAACATGGCTTTTGGATTGGAATGACTACGGAACACTTAAGAGACCCAAAGAGATCATAAACCTTGGATATTACATTTATGGAAATACTAATCTTCCACCAAAATATATGTTTTGGAAAACAACAGTTAACACACATTTCTACGAGGTCGTTGCACATAAGACTTGGGCACATGTATTATTCAATCATCGAGGCCGATAGCCTAGAGAGTTGATCGAATTGCTCGAGAATAGAGGACATGCTATAACGACCCACAATTTTTGGAACCAATTTAAAATTTAATTTTTATAAAATTTACAAGGATTTACAATCGATTTTGACAAATAACGACATAGAAATTATTTAAACGAAGTTTGAACATATATATTTATATTAATTATAAGATGAACTTGTAACGTCGCGGTAGTTTGAAAATTTAGTTTCGAACTTCAATTGAATGTACAAAATTCAATATAAGTTGGATTTCTGTAAAACAAGAAACGTTAAAATCTATTTAACTATATCTTTCTAACGAATGTGAAAAATCTAGATTTTGTGCTATAAATTGCGAGTTATATCCAAATTAAAAATTCAAATAATCGTAATGGAATGTTTTTAAATTATAACGATTTATTTTAAAAATAAAAAGGATTTGTTAGGAAAATGAATAATTATTTAACCTGAATTTTGTAAATATCGAGTTATAAACTCAAGTATGTTTATTTTGAAGTATATGATATTTGATTTGGATATATACGATAATATTTATTTATTGTTATTTAATTGAACTGTTTTTGAGTTTATTTATATTTTATTGGTTTTATTTAAGCCTTAAAATTTGTAATTTTCCAAACAATCTCTGTTTTCGACGAAACGGATTTTATCGAATCTGAAACGTCAAATTATTGTCAGGTTTAAAAAATTTCATGACAATTGGAATTCGTATGCAAGCATGGTTACAATAAACACATGTTGAAATTCAGTTAAAATTTAAGAAGCTAGTAATAAGGCCATTTTTTAAACGATCTCCAAAACCAACGAAATTAGGTTCATTAGAACTGTATTTGTGAAACATAGCTAGATTTCAAATTTCGTAATTTTTGGAAGTAGTACGTAGTCGCGGTAAAGTAAAACACTTGTTGAAATTCAATATTTAATCTTATATTGAGTTATATTTTAATTTTAAGAAAAATGGTTAAAACAATCGAATTAGCTTACGAGACCTATTCCATTGTGTCCGGAAGAGGGGTATTTGGTTAGGAACGTTAGCTGTTGGGATTCGTTTGGAGTTCGGAGCATTAAACTTCACAATGAAATAACATTAGAATAAAATAATATTGTAATATATATAAATACCCTAAATTCTAGGCCTAAACCTAATTCATTTCAGGCCGCCGCCTCCACTTAATGGATGGTCGAAATTGTTCAATTTCATTTAGCTAATCATATCCAAAATAACAGAAATTAGATCTCAACTTCTAAACAAAAATTGTAGAGCATCTCAAGCCCTTTCAATTCATATGGATATGATCATCTTTAACGAAGTTTTTATGTGATTTCTATGTTCAAAGTTGCATCATTTGACTATGCTTTTCACGATGTAGGGAGGATCGAATGGGGTGTGGGTCCTGGTGTGGGGAGGCGGCGTGAAGCCCTTCAACTCTGTGGTTCCTGATCGGTGAATAATGGCTCAAAGAGGCGTGCGTGGATGGAAGATTGGAGCGTGCGAATGGGTTCGGGTTCGTGAAAGAATCTGGGATGATAACGAAGAAAGATGGGAGAATTAAGAAAAGGCTAAGGAAATTTTAATCAAATTAATTATTTTATGATGTCATTAGCATATAAAATATCATACCCTGTTCAAACAAAAACGGAATCGAACAAAATCAGATGCGTTGGAATCTTCTTGGTAAGATCTACGCAATGAAACCAATTTGGACAAAAATGAAGCTAGCTACAAATTTTGGTTAAATTAAACACACAGTTTAATTTAATGAAAATGATCGTTTTATAATGAATTCGAACCGATCAATGTGAGAACTCTTTTACTCAACTGGATTTTTTTATAAGTTATTATAATCATATTTGATCGTATATATTGATTTCTTGTGATTGCAATGTTTGCTTCGCGGTTGATGGATGATATTTACAGTTTTATTGTTGATATTATTAAATTGTGAACGTAAGCGTTGTCGATAGAAACGCTTATATTATAATGATTGGTTAATGGATGGTAGTTGATATAGATGCATTTATATTATTAACATAAAAAATTACATCACGAATACGAGATTTGAAAAAATTATTATTTTAATATATAATAATATTGAATATTCATTTTTGATTTAAAATTGAATTGGAAGTTGAAATAGTTTTTAAAAGAGATTATAAACGTTTTATAAAATATGTTTAAATGGAATCGACGAAGTGTATTATAAATAATAAAATGGTTTGAATAGGACGAGTCGCATAGTGACCATTTGTGAATTTCGACCATTGACTTCAAATGGACATAATGGAAGATTCAAGAAATGAAAAGAGCTATCTAATAAAAAGAAAAGTTTCAAAATCCATGGTTAGGTTTCAAGATAAGTCCAAATCAATATTTTAAAAGGTAGTTGTAGATGTAGTTCAGTGACCGGTACTGGAAACCGACTGTGAAGGCCATATTAAAATTGTTAAAAGTATGGAAAAATTATGTTAAATCATAATAAATGATTTGAAAGAGTTATAAACCAAATATACTTGGTTTTTTATATTTATTATTGTCGATTGATTGTTTATATTGTGCTCGACTTGTTTATGAGCAAACATGCTTTTACAATTAGCATTCGGTTGGGTAGAAATATTTGTATGATAACACCTAGTGATTTATTTCATGATTTGACTATGAGGTGTTTAGCTATGTTGTTTGGTTCAATTTAATGAATGATTTTGAAATGAGATTTTGATAAGTGAAAGGAAGTGTTATTCCCGATTTTGGATAGGGAATGCTTTATAAAACAAAAAGTATTTCGAGGACTAAACCCGATGATTTTGAAATTATTTGGACGTGGAAATTATCATAGATTTGATTTATTTGTGATCATTAGTGTTTGTCATTTTGTCACTTCGGGATATAAAATGATTTAGTGTGTGGCTAAAGATTCGGGTAACCCCGAAGATTCGAAGTATGGGTGGGACCCAGGCACCATAAATGGTCAGTGGTCGGTGTAGCCTTCTCCGTTAGTGGGAGGTGCGCGCACACACACATAATATATATAGACACACACACACACCCTAAAAGAGAAGGTACGTGCCCTTTGCCTTATTGGCGGGAGATACCTCTCGATATTTAGTTGCATACGTTTTGTTATGCACGTATTATGATATTTTGGATTTCATATTTCCAAATGTTTTGGTTTGAGATCCTAAAGTGAAATCTACTTTGATATGAAATTTAGATATGTATTTCAAATGATTTGAAATAAGAAATTAGGAATATAGTCCAGAAAAATAACTCATGTAAAGTGAATTGGATTTTAAAAATCTAAGGTTCGGGATTAAGCCTAAATGGGTAGTTTGAGGTATTGCATGTTATTTGATGCATCGTAGGATTTATAAGTGTATTTTGGTTGTTGTTTGGCACTGGCAATAATGTGGAGTAAACTCGTTCCATGTAATACATTGCGGTCCCGTGATATGTCTTACTATAAACATAAAGTTAATAATAACTGTTTAGATTTCTCACACCAGTCTCGTGACTCACCTGGAGTTTATTATTTTTCATCTAAACTCTGGGAGCTTATAGTTTCCACCCGGGAAGGTAGTAGTTTGGGTTTTGCATATATTTTTAAAACAAGATCATGGATTTCGTCTAGAACTATATTCTCTGAATTATTTTGGAGTCTTCCGTGGTGTATATTTATGTTTCTACCGTGTATCATTTTTAATTTATGTATGTTGATATTTTGTACTCTGATATTGTAACACCCCGTATTTTCTGTGAACATTAAAGTAACAAATTAAAGTATACTTAATTTTTAAAAGAAGAATTAAGGGAAACGGGTTATTCCATTGCGTTCGCCTCGGAATTATGCTTGGAATAGAGTCCAAGTTCTCGTAAATCGGACTTCGTATGAGAAAGTTATGGCACTTAGAAGTTTCAGGAATTTAAATAAAATAAAACACCTCAGATTTAAAAGGAGTTCGAAATTCAAATCACACACCCGGGCTAGGCGGGAAATTTCCCGCCCAGGACCCAGGTCAACTAGGGGATCGACCTGGGTCAAATAGGTCGACCTCCCCTTATTTCCAGATCCGAGGATAGGTTCATTTTTCTGCATTTGGACACCCGTTCTGACCAGATTCTTTGATCCCTATGCTATATAAACACCCATAAGGCTATAGTTTTCTCTACACAACTTCATTAGGCCTATACTCTACCCTAATTCATATCTAAATAAATCAAAGACGGGGTTATGCCGCTCAAGTTCTTCGTAGAATCAAGTTAGAATTCAAGTAGAGGTTCAAAGGCTAATTCAACGACTTCAACAACTATTTTCTAAGAATCAAATCTAAATTAGAGAATCGATAATCTACATCAAGCGATTGCTTTTCAGTTTCAGAAAACAGATTCCATAAATACAAGAATCATTCTCTTTTTGTAAGTTCAAGTTATTTTCAGATTTAAACACCTAATAGTGATTTTGGCATGTAATGAAATGGATCTAAGTCCATCCTTGATGATAAGACAAATCTTTCAGATTAATTCCTATCTTTATATTGAATCAATGATTTACATGCCTAGGAAGTTACTATTCAATCATACCTATCTTTGTTGGACATCTGATATATAATCCTTTTAGGTTCATGATGTTATTTATATCAGATCTATATGTCTATGAGTTTATTTCTGTCAATTTGTTTCAGATCTATCTTTGTTATATCTCAACTCTAACAGATCTGTAATCCTCTTGTGTCCGTAATATTATATTTGACAGATCTACCATTTTAATGCCTGTCTTATGCCTACTCTCGTTTATGTTCCTCTTTCTTCCCCTTTATTTTATGAATTTAGATTGACCTCGAATCTAGACTAAAACTTATTATACGTGCGATTGGAATACGTGGTATTGGGGAATAGTCTATTTGGTAATGGTGGAACATAATTTTGTAACTTATGATTTGGGGGCATAATTGTCTTTGTTGCGAACCTAGGGTAATTGGGTATAACATGAAATTGACATTTATTTGGCATAATTTGGAACATGTATTATGACATGACTGTTAAGATGCAGTTTGGGGTAATTTGACATGAATTATGGAATATGTAATTTGACATATTAAACCTAGAATTGGCATGAACGACAAAGTATGAAATTGGAATATAAGTCAAGTTTTGGGCATAATTGTTATTGTTGCGAATTTGGGGTAACTTGAGCGTTAAATCTAGGTTGGGCATAAGATGAAAAATTGGAACATTAAATCTAGATTTGGCCTAAATATTGATTTGGGACGCCAAGTATAATGAATATTGTAATTTTCAGCATGACTATTATTACACACTTGGAAAGATTAGGTGTAGCCTATTTTGAGTAATAACTTGAAATTGAATTTGAGGGCCATAACTTGCAATTAGCCTTGTTGGGCATAACTTGAGAATTGGAACATGACTGGTTGGGATAATTAGTATGAAAATCTAGACTTGGACATTTATGGTAAATATGGCATAATCTGAGATTGACAACAATTGTGAATAATTTACATATAAACTGTAAATTAGTGAAAAGATAAACATGCCTAACCCGAGGTTAGATTGAGTTATGGTGTAAAACTGCCCAGAACCGCCCGACACATCCAGTAACCCCAACAACACCTATCTAATGTGAGAGGTTAGTTCATCATGCCCATGAAAAACCCGAGGTTAGATTGAGTTGTGGTGTAAAACTTCCTGGAACCGCCCGGCACATCCAGTAACCGCAACAAGACATATCTAATGTGAGAGGTTGGTGCATTAATAAAACAATTAATGCTAATGAAAAAGATGAATGATTAGGGTTAAGTTCATAGGAACACTTAACCAATATAACAAGATGAATGACTAGGGTTAAGTTAATAGGAAACACTTAACTAGTATAGCATGATGTATGGGTAGGGTTAAGTAATAAGAAACACTTAACCAATATGACCTGATTTGTGGTAAGGTTAAGTTAAAACAAGTGGGCAACGCTTAACCAATATAACTTGATTTGTGGTAGGGTTAAGTTGACACAAGAAGGCAGCACTTAACCAAAGTAACTTGACAAGTAGGTGGGTTAAGTAACTTGAATTGATTGGTGACACTTAACTAATACAACATGATGAACATGTAGGGTTAAGTTAACAAAAAACACTTGACCAATATAACTTGATGGACGAACAGGGTTAAGTTAATAGGAAACACTTATCCAATCCAACATGATAAGTGAGGAGGGTTAAGTTAATAAGAAACACATAACCAACATCACATGATGAATGGGTAACCAATATGACATAATGTGCGAGAGGGTTAAGTACATATCGGGTTGGTGGGTAATATTAGAAAATATAGGCCCACAAACTTAACCGTTAAATAAACATGCTTGAATCGATGAGAGGGTTAAGTACATCTCGTATAGGTGCGTAATATTAGTACATATAGGCCCACAAACTTAACCGTTAAGTAAACATGCTAGAATCAGTGGGAGGGTTAAGTACATCTCGTGTAGGTGGGTAATATTTGTATATATAGGCCCACAAACTTAACCAGTAAGAAACCCTAGTAACGGGGACCCATTTCAGCAGTAATCCACATAGATGTATCATGGTACCCTGAAACTAGGCAGGGTGGGGCACGATTACAGGGCTGATTATAAGCAGTCAAAACAGCGGTAGGGGGTACGTCAGTGTAGGTTCCGGCGGTTTACGGGCGTGCATGTACTCCGGAGTGGGAAAAAGAAGGCACTGGGTACCAGTAGTTATACACTGTGCATCTTGAATCGTGTCGGATTGCTATCATAAGGATTGATACACCTTATGGTGGGACCAGCACAGGTTATCTACATGCAAGAAAGGGTCGATTGACACAGACACATGGAACATTAATGCAAGTAAGGAGCCGATCGATAGGGTAGTAAGGGTACATCTAACACATTCATGGCAATTAGGCAGATTGAGGTGGAATCCTCATAATAGATGTACACCTGAAGGCTACCACAATTGCGGGGATTGGGATCACGTTATCATATTATCATTTTATACAGATTACTAGTTGGGACACTAGTTAGGTGGTGCAGAGATATAGAAATCAGAATAACATGGTAGTAGCGAAGCAGAGAAAGAGTAGAAGCGCATTCAGTTTATCTTGCCTTATCATACCTTATACTTATCCTATGTTATCATGTTATCCCTGTTATCACGGTATTGTCTTATATTCAGTTTATTCATGTCATGATGCTTTTGCCTGTTTATATGCTGAAAGTCACTGGACTTACCAGACATATGTCTGACCTAGTTTTGTTTCGCTTCTTTTCTTCTGTTCCCCCTGGTTCACAGGGAGGAAATGTTACCACTTAGCTCAGTTTTCTTTCCAAGCTCGAAGATAGTCGATGTATTGCTTTGGACACTCTCTTGCACTGCTATGGCTGGTTCATGCTTTATTGGGGAATATCATTGTTATTTTTTATGCTTCTTTTATACTTGGAAGTTTTTGAATTAAGACAGAATTTCTATGTGTTACTTTTAAGTATGATTGAGACAATTGTTGTAAAAGCTTGACTGAATTAAGTTGTTTATAAACTGACTTTATTTTCCGCTACTTTGTTTGTCTGTCTTGTAATTTTTCTGCATCTTTTACCTATAATGCTCCATCGAAGTTAAGGCATTCCCTTTGTGAGTGACCTTAACGGGGGTGGGGTATTTCAGTTGGTATCGGAGCTGAAGGTTACCGGATCAGATAAAAGATTTGAAAATTATTTTCAAAACGATTTTAAAAGAAGCATTTTCAAAAGAAAAGTTTTGTTTTAAAGGCATATTCCCCAAAGTCATATGCATTATCTTTTGATCCTCTGTTTGAATTCTTGTTTCCTTCTTTCCTGAGTCTCCGGGGCTCCCGGCTTTCTGGGAGGTAACCTCATCGCGATATGGTTCCGTAGACTTAATGAGACTACGACACTTGTCAAAGGGAAAATAAGCACCCAACTTCCATCTATAGCCGCAGTAGTTTCACCTACGTCTAATTTTCTTTCGAGCTTTGTAAGATTTTCCGTGCGATGGAGCCAGCTTTCAAGAAACTTGTCAACATGTTACACAAGGATGGTAAAGATGAGAATGAGGGAGTTTGGCTAAGGAGCACAACCCAAGGATGAGTAACTCATGGATATGGACTTGGTTCACAAAGAAGCTAAAAAGAAAGAGGTGTAAGTGGAAAAATCACAGGACAAGAAGGGAGGAAAGAATAGTAAAACCTAAAACAAGAGGAAGTGTCTTTATTATGGTATAACGGGTCATATAATTAAAGACAAGGGCAAGAACAAAGGACAGGATTTTCAGAAGGGCAAGTGCATGCTCTCATTGCCAACGTACCTGAGAGAGAGGTAGAGCTTAGTCTATCTTTTTTATCATCCTGTTAGTACTCTTTTTTATTTTAGTGCTTCACATTCGTTTATATCTGCTTCCATAGTTGAGTCTCTACACCTTAATACTCGTATAGTAGAAGATCCCATTATTGTCTCAAATCCAATTAGTGGTTCGACTCGTTTATCTTTGGTTTGTAAGGATTTGAGAATAGCTATATTAAGGATTGAGTTTAAGTATAATGCTTATGTTTTTGGTTCCATGGGCTATGAGTTGATTCTAGGCATAGGTTGGTTAGCTAGTAATTGTGAAAGGAGGGTAGTTAGACTTTTGACTTGCTTCGGGAATACCCTCGAGACTTCGTGCGATCTTAAGGGATCAGTTAGGCTTAGCTACCTAGAATCACTTGATGCATCTATTGACGATTTGCGATCTGTTAGAGTGGTCCATGAGTACGCAGATGTTTTTGATTAGGTTAGGGATTTTCCCTTAAAACTCGAGATAGACTTCCGCATATATCTAGTTGACAATGCAAAGCCAGTTATGCGATCAATGATAGTTTTGGAGCAAGATTGGCGAGGATAGCCAGAGTCGGTTAAGTGCTCAATCGTTTAGTTGTTTTGCTAGTATCATCTCACGTAGATCGTCTAAATTCGGAGGAGGTATTCCTTGGGTGCTTGTCTGATATTGGTTTAGGACTTTGGGGCTTGTACTTGAGGGATGTCGAGTTCGACTATGATGGTTTGCGTGAGAAATAAATGGTTGTGGCGGGCGCCCTAAGTAAGACTGACCTTATGAGAGGAAAAAAGTAAATAGCAACCTTTAGCTATAGACCCTCAGATTTGTGACATGATGGATAAGCTAAGTAGAGGAGAGACCTCTAGTCATCTTAGTATATACACTTGGTATCATGGTTAACACCTATTTATCTTGGAAAGATAGTTTGACTACATTGGATACCCTCTAACACAGTAAGTGATCGAGGTCCTATCTTTACTAGTGAGTTTTGGAAATGGAGGTCAAGAAGCTTCGTAACCATGAAGTTAAATTAGTTAAGGTACAGTGGAGTGAAGCTCAAGAAGACGCGACATGGGAGACTGAAGATAAGACACGCGCATCATACCCTTTTTCTTGAGGGTATATCCTTGATCTCTTTTTCTATGAATTCTATGCATGCTTGTTTCTATCTTTTTTTAGGTATATCCTCTAGGTCATATCTTCGATCCTTAGGTAGAAGCCAATGGATGGAAACATGTATTTGAAACATGTTATGATTGATGGTTGCAAGTGGTTGCTAGTGGATACTCGTGGATGCATATACACACACATTAGGCACTAGATCGGCTCAGTCACTTTCAAATTGCATATGCATATGAATGTATTTGTATATGGATTGAAACTTGATGTGTTATCATATGGATGTTGCATATGGATGAGTGAATATGCACACATATAGTATTTACATGATTAGGGATATTTGCATACATATTGGACAAATGGTACTCTCATGATTCGCATTAAGGAGGTCAACTGAATAAGTAGACCGCCTGATTTTGCATTAGATAAGAAACATGTACGCACACTATGCATATGATCATGAAAGCATTAGAAATATTTTTAAGGACAATGGACGCCTGTGATTGAATGGTTGAGTAGATGGATGTTGGATGTTAGGATATACATTCTTCTTGACTTGAAGATTTCGGGGACGAAATCCTTTAAGGAGGGGAGAATGTAACACCCCGTATTTTCTGTGAACATTAAAGTAACAAATTAAAGTATCTTAATTTTTAAAAGAAGAATTAAGGGAAACGGGTTATGCCATTGGGTCCGTCTCGGAATTCTGCTTGGAATAGAGTCCAAGTTTTCATAAATCGGACTTCGTATGAGAAAGTTATGGCACTCAGAAGTTTTAGGAATTTAAATAAAATAAAACAGCTCAGATTTAAAAGGAGTTCGAAATTCAAATCACACACCCGGGATGGGCGGGAAATTTCCCGCCCAGGACCCAGGTCGACCAGGGGGTCGACCTGGGTCAAATAGGTCGACCAGGGGGTCGACCTCCCCCCTATTTCCAGATCCGAGGACATGTTCGTTTTTTTGCATTTGGACGCCCGTTCTGACCAGATTCTTCGATCCCTATGCTATATAAACACCCCTAAGGCTACATTTTTCTCTACACAACTTCATTACGCCTATACTCTACCCTAATTCATATCAAAATAAATCAAAGACGGGGTTATGCCGCTCAAGTTCTTCGTAGAATCAAGTTAGAATTCAAGTAGAGATTCAAAGGCTAATTCAATGACTTCAACAACTATTTTCTAAGAATCAAATCTAAATTATAGAATCAATAATCTACGTCAAGGGATCGCTTTTCAGTTTCAGAAAACAGATTCCGGAAATACAAGAATCATTCTCTTTTTGTAAGTTCAAGTTATTTTCAGATTTAAACACCTAATAGTGATTTTGGCATGTAATGAAATGGATCTAAGTCCATGCTTGATGATAAGACAAATCTTTCAGATTAATTCCTATCTTTCTATTGAATCAATGATTAACATACCCAGGAAGTTATTATTCAATCATGCCTATCTTTGTTGGACATCTGATATATAATCCTTTTAGGTTCATGATGTTATTTATATCAGATCTATATGTCTATGAGTTTATTTCTGTTAGTTTGTTTCAGATCTATCTTTGTTATATCTCAACTCCAACAGATCTGTAATCCTCTTAGGTCCATAATATTATATTTGACAGGTCTACCATTTTAATGCCTGTCTTATGCCTACTCTCGTTCGTGTTCCTCTTTCTTCCCCTTTATTTATGAATCTAAATTAACCTCGAATCTAGACTGAAACTTATTATACGTGCGGTTGGAATACGGTGGTATTGGGGAATAGTCTATTTGGTAATGGTGGAACATAATTTTGTAACTTATGATTTGGGGCATAATTGTCTTTGTCGCGAACGTGGGGTAAATGGGTATAACATGAAATTGACATTTATTTGGCATAATTTGGAACATGTATTATGGCATGACTGTTAAGATGCAATTTGGGGTAATTTGACATGAATTATGGAATATGTAATTTGACATATTGAACCTAGAATTGTCATGAACGACAAAGTATGAAATTGGAATATAATCAAGTTTTGGGAATAATTGTTATTGTTGCGAATTTGGGGTAACTTGAGCGTTAAATCTAGGTTGGGCGTAAGATGAAAAATTGGAACATTAAATCTTGATTTGGCCTAAATATTGATTTGGGACGCCAAGTATAATGAATATCTAGTGTGAGAGGTTGGTGCATTAATAAATCAATTAATGCTAATGAACAAGATGAATGACTAGGGTTAAGATCATAGGAACACTTAACCAATATAACAAGATGAATGACTAGGGTTAAGTTAATAGGAAACACCTAACCAGTATAGCATGATGAATGGGTAGGGTTAAGTAATAAGAAACACTTATCCAATATGACTTGATTTGTGGTAAGGTTAAGTTAAAACAAGAGGGCAACACTTAACCAATATAACATGATTTGTGGTAGGGTTAAGTTGACACAAGAAGGCAACACTTAACCAAAGTAACATGATAAGTAGGTGGGTTAAGTAACTTGAATTGATTGATGACACTTAACCAATACAGCATGATGAACACAT
Source organism: Allium sativum (assembly GCA_030737875.1). NCBI lineage: Eukaryota > Viridiplantae > Streptophyta > Magnoliopsida > Asparagales > Amaryllidaceae > Allium > Allium sativum. The sequence continues at coordinate 61,268,452 of CM060910.1, read as the reverse complement.
GGGGTTAAGTTAACAAGAAACACTTGACCAATTTAACTTGATGGACGAACGAGGTTAAGTTAATAGGAAACACTTACCAATCCAACATTATAAGTTAGGAGGTTTAAGTTAATAAGAAACACTTAACCAACATAACATGATGAATGTGTGACAGCCCGCCCCGCACCAACCGACATTCTCTCCAAAGGTGCGCTATACACATGTCTAGTTAGCACGGAACGGGTCGTTAGAAGGAAAAAGGAAGAAGGAAATGAACTAACAAAGAACCTGTAGAATGTCTCACAGCGCATGGAACAAAATATAATTATAATATACTTGACATAAAACAGGCGAGACAGTGCATAAGCTAAAAACTAAACCAACATAGCAGCGGAAATCCATATACAGCTTATTACAACTTTCCAAATTTATTGTCTCTAAAACAAAAGAAAGGTAAAGTAGAAGATGCACGACTAATGCCCAAGCAGTGATCTTCAACAACACAGGGAGAATACTATATATATATATCATACGGGGAAGCCTCCTGCTCGCCTCTGAATCAACTACTCGCGCATCACCAGCTAACCATAACCTGTCTCTAGTCTGCTCGTGTGAGCACCCAGAGTAATAAGAGGAGACATAAAACTCTGGGTCAGACATAAAGCCTGGTATGAGCGATAAGCATCTAAACAAAACAATAATAGGTATAATACAATCATACCTGAATATGGACCTGCAACCAAAGAGTTAGCACTATATACCGTACAATACTCTAAGGTGCCATTAACATATTGTGTAAGAGATATGGGGGTGGGGTGTGCATGTCATAGTGGTGTCAAACAATCAAGCATAACAATCATCCTCACATCCCTCACTCAGTGCGTAAAGCATACGATATCCACTACTTTGATCACCTAATACTTTGGGCCATGACGGAATCCAATCCCGTGTAACTATCACTAAAAGCCCACTATTCATCTCTCAGTGGTGAACCAAAGTTATGAATACCGACAACCCCTTTGCACACGTCCCGCAGCAAAGCCCAACCATGAAGTGAACTCATTGGTTCCCATCTGGATCCTGAGCTCTAACTTCCATTTGGACTACCTTTGCATCTCGGGTTATTGGTCAATACTGGGTTGGGTCGGGTTCCCTTCTAGCCATCGGTTCGGGTCGGGTCCTCTACCTTGAGTTGGTTCTGTTCGTAGTCTTCTCCAGTAGCGGTTCGGTTCGGGTCCACAGCGTCACATCGGTTCGGGTCCACAGCGTCACATCGGTTTGGGTCGGGTGTCCCACTTCGGTCGGGTCGGGTTGTCGTTCCCCATTCTGTTCATGCTCCAGCTCCTGTGCCTCGTCTGGTCCCGTTCCCTATTCTAATCCGATCTGATTCCTTCACCATACTCCGATCCGAGCCCTTCGTCCTTAAGCCGATCCGATCCTGCTCCGTAGCTCCGATCAGCTCCCTTGTTCGTCACATGCTCTGATCCGATCTCTCATCCTCTATCCGATCCGATCCCAGTTCAATTAGCATGGCCTTCCGTTTTGCCAGTTTTCTCAAGTGTCAAGTTCCGATCCGATCGAATCCCTTGCCCAGTTCAACTTATCCGATCCGAGCCCCCATATCCGATCCGATCCGGTCCAGAATCTGCACTTTTCCTACAACTCTTCCAACAAGTATTTTACGCCATTCGACGACGTTTTCGACCAATCTAACTATTCTAATCAATCACAAAACATGTCAAACAGTCATAGCAACATAGCAAACTAACCACAAACAACAAAACAATGAATTTACATGTCAAAATGGATCAAATATACCCAAAACCCCATATTTTCCCTTAAGCGTGTTTAAGCAAAACTAATCATAGGGTTAACAAAACTTAACCAAATTAAACCAAATTTCTACCAGAGGCATAAAATATTATTTTCGAATTTATAGATATTTTTCCATAATTTATCAGTGTATAAATTCGCTAATCTTCACTAATTACCCTTAATTAACTGTAATTAGTGTCAAAATAATGCTAATCACTCACCTTGGCCACAAAAAAATTTTAAATCTGAAACAATCTCTTATTTGGATCCAATCCCTATGTGTTCCAGCAGCTCTCGCTGATTTGGTGCTAGCCTCCCTTGATTTGATGTAGTTTTGCTTAATCTACGATTAGAAAGTGATTAGAGACGATTTGGGATGAAATTAGAAGGTGGAGGCCATTACTAGGGTTTCAAGAATGAAAGTGACGGCACAAAACTGAAAGGAAAATGATTTCCCAAACCCTATCAACCTCCCCATAACCCTAATCCCGAAATGGGTCATGGGCCTAGCTGTTAACTACCCGGTTTAGCCCAATTAAGCTGTTTTTCACCTTCTAAACCTTGTTTCAGCCATATCCCCCAAACGGTAAGTCCGTTTGGCTAATGTAACCACTCTACGGAAAGAGAAACCATCATTTGAATCCAATAGAAGTGGTTTCAGGTCAAAATTCCTTTTCCAGTCAAAAGTTATGGCCAAAACAGTACCAACTATGGGTAAAATGGTCATTTAAAAATCGGGAAAAATCATGAACATGGGAAATGACCCCAATAGTCGTCTCCCAAAATACATGACCATACGACTTCATATGTGAAAGAAATAAATATTCTACGATCCTATGATGCGTAGAATACGGGTCGTTACACTCTCCCCCCTTAAGAAATTTCGCCCCCGAAATTCCTTAATCAAAACACGCAAAGGGTCCCGCATGCCTATCAACCATAAAACAACAATCAACATGCAAAACAAGTCTATCCTAGCATACGGTTTACTAACAAGGGAAGAAACTATCACTACCAAAACCTTACTAGGCAAAGAGTTCTGGATACTTTTTCCTTATATCCTCCTCTGTTTCCCAAGTACAGTCTTTTTCATTTTCACCCCACTGGACTTTGACTAGTTTCACCGCCTTCTTTCGAAGCTTCTTCGTATCGTTCCCAACAATACGCATAGACTTGCGGTTCCCAACCGCCTCGAGTTCAACTTCAATGTTATCCAACTGATCAGGTGAAATAGCCACACTAGGGTCGTGCACGAATTTCCTTAACTGGGAAACATGAAATACGTTGTGAACTCCTACCATTTTCCCTGGTAAGCCAACTCTATATGCCAAATTCCCAACTTGCTCGAGGACTGGGAATAGGCCAACAAATCTTGATGCTAACTTACCTCTCCAACCAATCTGAATCACATTCTCAATGGAGAGATCTTGACGAACACCAAGTCGTTCACGAAGAATTCCAAATCTCTTCGTCTCTTATCGAGATAAGTCTTCTGCCTATCTTGGGTAGCCTTCATTCTCTAATATACAATTCACTCAAATACCATCATGACCTGACCTAGTCCTTGGTAAACCATCAATGAAATCCATTGAGACTTGTTTCCAACGGTTGTGACAAACCACTAGGCTTCTTTTTGCTCAGCTTTAACTAACTGACAATTTATGCATTTGGACATAAACTTCCCAACGTCTTTCTTTATCCTTTCCCAGTAGTAGGTCTAATCCATGTCTCAATACATTTTGTTACCACCGGGATTCATAGTCAATTTCGAGTGATGATATGCTCTAAGCACTTCATCTCTCAGTCCATCTACGTTGGGTACAACTAGTCCTCCATCCTTTTGAAGCCATCCTTCTCGATCAAATCCTTGCTTGATCGTTCTCTTTCCATCGATAACCATCTCTACCCTAGAGATGATTTCCAATAGATTAGGATTGTCCTTCTAACTGGAACCAATCCACTCAATCAAAATCGATCTAATCGTCAAGCCTACTAGTGTTTCTGAATCCAATTCACTGTTGGGCCTGAAATCATATCCTGTGATATACTCTAGTTGCTTCCATCCTAGAAACAAAACCCCTAAACTGGCTTGTCTCCTACTCAATGCAACTATTACCGCACCCAAATCCTTTACTATGATCACTCTGCCCCATGGAGTCATGGCGACTCCACTGCACTGATCCATAGCCACTAGTCCTTTGCTATGTCCACTCTGCCCCATGAAGTCATAACAACTCCACTACACTGGCTCATAGCCTTACTAATCCTTTACTATGTCCACTTTGCCCCTCGAGTCATGACGACTCTACTACACTGGCTCATAGTCCTACTACAATCACTTTGTTCCCCATCGCTGGAACCCTGCAGGTGATAGTCTACTCAAGGGAAGAAAAATAGGAACAACATAGCAACCATAACATCCATCAAACAAGTCCTACCTATCACCTGCTAAATTCACAAACACATCGACACCTACATGACTGGTCTAACCAATCCCAATATGTCGATTCTAGTATGTCTGGTCCAACCAACATCAATAACTAATGGAAGCCCAGCCTCCATACATACACCGATGCCTACTTGACTGGTCCAACCAATCCCAGGCCAATGGAAGCCCCGCCTCCCTACGGACTACCGTACGTCCAACGTACGTTTATCCTCCAAGGATAATTAAACTAATGGAAGCCCAGCCTCCAATCAGACTACCGTACGTCCAACGTACGTTTATCCTCCAATGATAATTAAACTAATGGAAGCCCAGCCTCCAATCGGACTACCGTACGTCCAACGTACGTTTATCCTCCAAGGATAATTAAACTAATGGAAGCCCAGCCTCCAATCGGACTACCATACGTCCAACGTACGTTTATCCTCCAAGGATAACTAGATCACGTCCAACGGATCCAAGATAATGGGCGTCCCCAGATACCCCTGCTTTTAGTCCTCCTAAAATACTTGAGTCCAACCCAAGTCTATCCAATATCTTGCTGCCCTCTCGAGTCCAACTCGAGCTGAATCCAATTCCTTGTAGCCTTCTTGAGTCCAACTCGAGTCAATCTATAACTCAGACCCAGTCTTGAGTATCCATTACCAACAAACTCCAGTCCAACGTGAGTCATCGTCTCCTTATTTGTTGCATCTCCAAGATCAACGAACACCCATTTTCCTTTTACGAGTTCAAGTCCAACTTGAATCGCCCTAATCTTCGTTGTATCTTCCATGATCAACGAACACATCCTATTCCTTCAAAATTCTACTATCCAATAGAGAACATCAACATAGGGTCCTAAACAATCCATTACTTTGCATCTTTCTCGAGTCCCACTCGAGCAATCTCATAACCCTATTGAGTCTAAATCTGGGCAGTCTATACCATTGAACAGTCTCATCATGTTCCGTCTGCCCATCACTCCTCGAGTAAACCAAGATATCATCCAATGAAAAATCACAACAACTATTTACCCCTCACGCAAACCATCCTAGTCGAACTCGACATTCCCCAAGCACAAGCCCCAAAGGCCTAAACCAATATCAGACAAGCACCTAAGGAACATCTCCTCCGAGTTCGGACAACCCATGTGAGGTGATACTAGCAAAACAATCTAGCACTGGAGCACTCATTTGCCTCCCAGAGACAACTAGAACTTATTGCAACGATAACCTTTCAGCTTCCTTAACTCCAGTTACTATCGCCATCACTAGGTAGGTACCTAATACCACCCTATTCCTTTGGAGTAGATCGACTCCCCAAAATAATGCTAAACCCAGTAAAGCCTAAAACAAAGCAATCACAAGGAAACATACATCCATGACTCGATAAGACCACATTACAACAAATCATGCCAAAACTAGTCGAACCACCAATCGGGTTCGTCACTACTAAGGATCTATCGACTAACTCAGGTTTGTCAAACAAAACCCGATCAAAACATCTTAAATAGAAAGCATACCTCGAATAACGACACCTTTTTCCTTTTGCGCCGCAGTTGGGGCATTCGATGAAGAAGGAACGGCGTTGATAGCATATGCTTTCACAGTTTGCTTCTCCCTAGGAGGTTGTGGGCAATCATCCTTGTGATGTCCCGCCTGGCCGCAGTTAAAGCACTTCCTTTCCCCAGGCTTTTCTCGACAATCTCTGGCATAATGGCCCTTCTTGCCACAACTAAAGCATTCGCCATCTTTCTTATTTTTCTTATTCTGACCATCCTTGGTCAGGTTCTGCTTCCTCTTGCTCTGAGAATTCTTCTTGCCTTCACCGCCTGCTTGCGGCTTTGGCTCCTCTGTAGATGCAATAGCAACTTCTTCCTTCGACTTAGGGAAAAGGCTCCCTGACCTTAATGCCTTTCCTACAATAGACTCGAACGTCTCATCGATATGGTTTATAAGTCTTTCCCCCAAGTACCCATCCAAGCCAGTTATGAACTTCTCGTTCTTCTTTTCGACTGTATCGATAAGGGACCATCCATATTTCGATAGAGTGTCGAATTCAGCGATATACTCCGAGACTGCTCTACCATTTTGCTTAAGCTCCAAGAACTTCCTGAACAGTTCTGATTTATGAGCAGCTGGAATAAACTTATCACAAAAACGAGTCTTAAATTGATTCCAAGTAACTTGATCTTCTGGAGTAGCTGTTCTAATGGCATTCCACCAATTCATCGCTCGCCCTTGCAGTTGACAAGATGCTAGCCTTCTCTTCATCGCATCCTCAATACCCAAGTCGTCGAAGATACAATCACAGCTATCCAACCAATCCTGAACATCTGTGGCCGACTCCGTTCCGTGGAACGGCTTCCCACCAAGGTTAGTGTAATCCTTGCACAACTTGGCGAAATCGACCCTAGGCGCCTGCACTACTGGGCCACCACCATTTCCGGAATTGGGAACTGCCCCTTGCACCTCTCTAAGCATATCTCTCATGAGGTTAGTAAACATCGCCCTCATGTCAGCAGCATTCCCCTGGTTGGTCCCTCTACCAGCACCCCTCGTATCTCGACTCATCGTTAATCTGAAAAAGGGAAACGATTAACGACCCCATAGTGGTGCTAGTGCAGTACGACTTCATTCTTATACTACTAATAGTATATATATATATAGCTTTTGAAAACCAAAATAATCACAAATACGCGCTCTCATATACGTACTATCTCTCCCTAGTGTCTTTCCCCAGGTTAACTACGCAACCTAGAGCTCTGATACCAAGTGTGACGGCCCGCCCCGCACCAACCGACATTCTCTCCAAAGGTGCGTTGTACACATGTCCAGTTAGCACGGAACGGGTCGTCAGAAGGAAAAAGGAAGAAGGAAATGAACTAACAAAGAACCTGTAGAATGTCTCACAGCGCATGGAACAAAATATAATTATAATATACTTGACATAAAACAGGCGAGACAGTGCATAAGCTGAAAACTAAACCAACATAGCAGCGGAAATCCATATACATCTTATTACAACTTTCCAAATTTACTGTCTGTAAAACAAAAGAAAGGTAGAGTAGAAGATGCAAGACTAATGCCCAAGCAGTGATCTTCAACAACACAGGGAGAATACTATATATATATCATACGGGGAAGCCTTCTGCTCGCCTCCGAATCAGCTACTCGCGCATCACCAGCTAACCATAACCTGTCTCTAGTCTGCTCGTGTGAGCACCCAGAGTAATAAGAGGAGACATAAAACTCTGGGTCAGACATAAAGCCTGGTATGAGCGATAAGCATCTAAACAAAACAATAATAGGTATAATCCAATCATACCTGAATCTGGACCTGCAACCAAAGAGTTAGCACTACATACCGTACAATACTCTAAGGTGCCATTAACATACTGTGTAAGAGATACGGGGGTGGGGTGTGCATGTCATAGTGGTGTCAAATAATCAAGCATAACAATCATCCTCACATCCCTCACTCAGTGCGTAAAGCATACGATATCCACTACTTTGATCACCTGGCCATGACGGAATCCAATCCCGTGTAACTATCACTACAAGCCCACTATCCATCTCTCAGTGGTGAACCAAAGTTATGAATACCGACAACCCCTTTGCACACGTCCCGCAGGAAAGCCCAACCATGAAGTGAACTCATTGGTTCCCATCTGGATCCTGAGCTCTAACTTCCATTTGGACTACCTTTGCATCTCGGGTTATTGGTCAATACTGGGTTGGGTCGGGTTCCCTTCTAGCCATCGGTTCGGGTCGGGTCCTCTACCTTGAGTTGGTTCTGTTCGTAGTCTTCTCCAGTAGCGGTTCGGTTCGGGTCCACAGCGTCACATCGGTTCGGGTCCACAACGTCACATCGGTTTGGGTCGGGTGTCCCACTTCGGTCGGGTCGGGTTGTCGTTCCCCATTCTGTTCATGCTCCAGCTCCTGTGCCTCGTCTGGTCCCGTTCCCTATTCTAATCCGATCTGATTCCTTCACCATACTCCGATCCGAGCCCTTCGTCCTTAAGCCGATCCGATCCTGCTCCGTAGCTCCGATCAGCTCCCTTGTTCGTCACATGCTCTGATCCGATCTCTCATCCTCTATCCGATCCGATCCCAGTTCAATTAGCATGGCCTTCCGTTTTGCCAGTTTTCTCAAGTGTCAAGTTCCGATCCGATCGAATCCCTTGCCCAGTTCAACTTATCCGATCCGAGCCCCCATATCCGATCCGGTCCAGAATCTGCACTTTTCCTACAACTCTTCCAACAAGTATTTTACGCCATTCGACGACGTTTTCGACCAATCTAACTATTCTAATTAATCACAAAACATGTCAAACAATCATAGCAATATAGCAAACTAACCACAAACACCAAAACAATGAATTTACATGTCAAAATGGATCAAATATACCCAAAACCCCATATTTTCCCTTAAGCTTGTTTAAGCAAAACTAATCATAGGGTTAACAAAACTTAACCAAATTAAACCAAATTTCTACCAGAGGCATAAAATATTATTTTCGAATTTATAGATATTTTTCCAGAATTTATCAGTGTATAAATTCGCTAATCTTCACTAATTACCCTTAATTAACAGTAATTAGTGTCAAAACAATGCTAATCACTCACCTTGGCCACAAATAAAATTTTAAATCTGAAATAATCTCTGATTTGGATCCGATCCCTATGTGTTCCAGCAGCTCTCTCGCTGATTTGGTGCTAGCCTCCCTTGATTTGATGTAGTTTTGCTTAATCTTCGATTAGAAAGTGATTAGAGACGATTTGGGATGAAATTAGAAGGTGGAGGCCATTACTAGGGTTTCAAGAATGAAAGTGGCGGCTCAAAACTGAAAGGAAAATGATTTCCCAAACCCTATCAGCCTCCCCATAACCCTAATCCCGAAATGGGTTATGGGCCTAGCTGTTAACTACCCGGTTTAGCCCAATTAAGCTGTTTTTCACCTTCTAAACCTTGTTTCAGCCATATCCCCCAAACAGTAAGTCCGTTTGGCTAATGTAAACACTCTACGGAAAGAGAAACCATCATTCGAATTCAATGGAAGTGGTTTCAGGTCAAAATTCCTTTTCAAGTCAAAAGTTATGGCCAAAACAGTGCCAACTAGGGGTAAAATGGTCATTTAAAAATCGGGAAAAATCATGAACATGGGAAATGACCCCAATAGTCGTCTCCCAAAATTACATGACCATACGACTTCATATGTGAAAGAAATAAATATTCTACGATCCTATGATGCGTAGAATACGGGTCGTTACAGAATGGGTAATCAATATGACATAATGTGCGGGAGGGTTAAGTGCATATCGGGTTGGTGGGTAATTTTAGAAAACATAGGCCCACAAACTTAACCGTTAAATAAACATGCTTGAATCGATGAGAGGGTTAAGTACATCTCGTATAGGTGGGTAATATTAGTACATACAGGCCCACAAACTTAACCGTTAAGTAAACATGCTAGAATCGGTGGGAGGGTCAAGTACATCTTGTGTAGGTGGGTAATATTTATATCTATAGGCCCACAAACTTAACCAGTAAGAAACCCTAGTAACGGGGACCTATTTCAGCAGTAACCCACATAGATGTATCATGGTACCCTGAAACTAGGCAGGGTGGGGCATGATTACTGGGTTGATTATAAGAGGTCAAAACAGCGACAGGGGGTACGTCAGTGTAGGTTCCGACGGTTTACGGGCTTGCACGTACTCCAGAGTGGGAAAAAGCAGGCACTGTGTACCAACAGTTATACACTGTGCATCTTGAATCGTGTCGGGTTGCTATCATAAGGATTGATGCACCTTATGGTGGGACCAGCACAGGGTATCTACACGCCAGAGAGGGCCGATTGACACAGACACATGGAACATTAATGCAAGTAAGGTGTCGATCGATAGGGTAGTAAGGGTACATCTAACACATTCATGGCAATTAGGCAGATTGATGTGGAATCCTCATAATAGATGTACACCTGAAGGCTACCACAATTGCGGGGATTGGGATCACGTTATCATATTATCATTTTATACAGATTACTAGTTGGGACACTAGTTAGGTGGTGCAGAGATATAGAAATCAGAATAATAGGGTAGTAGCGAAGCAGAGAAAGAGTAGAAGCACATTCAGTTTATCTTTCCTTATCATACCTTATGCTTATCCTATGTTGTCATGTTATCCCTGTTATCACGGTATTGTCTTATATTCAGTTTATTCATGTCATGATGTTTTTGCCTGTTTATATGCTGAAAGCACTGGACTTACCAGACAAATGTCTGAGCTAGTTTTGTTTCGCCTCTTTTCTTCCGTCCCCCCCCCTCAGGTTCACAGGGAGGAAATGTTACCACTTAGCTCAGTTTTCTTTCCAATCTCGAAGATAGTCGATGTATTGCTTTGGACACTCTCTTCCACTACTATGGCTGGTTCATGCTTTATTGGGGAATATCATTATTATTTTTTATGCTTCTTTTATACTTGGAAGTTTTTGAATCAAGACAGAATTTCTATGTATTACTTTTAAGTATGATTGAGACAATTGCTGTAAAAGCTTGACTGAATTAAGTTCTTTATAAAATGAATTTATTTTCTGCTGCTTTATTTGTCTGTCTTGTAATTTTTCTGCATCTTTTACCTATAATGCTCCATCGAATTTAAGGCATTCCATTTGTGAGTGACCTTAACGGAGGTGGGGTGTTTTAGATATGTTATGTACTCTGATGTAATATTGTTGTAATAATAATGAAATATTCTTTTGTTTATGTCTGATGCGTTGTATGACCAAAGTTAACGGTTTAAGGATTTCTGTCGTTTTGGATCGGACATATGCGGCTTACGGTCGATTCGAAAGGCGGAGATTTTCGGGTTGTTACGAATGGCAACAGAGATCTGGTTAATTCAAAAGATTTGGGGTACGACTCGTTATAATAGAAAGAAAAGACTCACCAGATATAGTATTAGTAAAATCTTATAAAAGAATCATCGTTAGAGATAGGGTTGGTAGTCCCCTAGAATGAGTCAAGATTATTAGGTATACGGGAGAGCGTATTCATAATAAGAAATAAATTTTCAAAATCAATTTTAAAAGGTTATGTTTTAAATAATAAACTTACTTACGTCTTCGTTCCTTTTCGGGGACAAAAAGTTTTAAAGTGGGGAAGTGTAACGACCCACAATTTTTGGAACTAATTTAAAATTTATTTTAATAAATTTGATTAGAATTTACAGTCGATTTTGATATATAACGACTTAGGATTTATTTAAAACGAAGTTTGAATGTATATATTTATATTAATTAAAAAACGAACTCGTAACGTCGTGGTAGTTTGAAATTTTAGTTTTGAACTACAATTGAATGTAAATAATTCAATATAAGTCGAATTTCTGTAAAACAGAAATGTTAGAATCTATTTAATTATATATTTCTAGCGAATGTGAAAAATCTAGATTTCATGTTATAAATTGTGAGTTATGCCCAAATTAAAATTTCAAATAGTCGCTATAGAATCGTTTATAAATTATAACGATTTATTATATAAAATAAAAAGGATTTGTTAGGAAATTGAATATTGATTTAACCTGAATTTTGGAAATATCGAGTTATAAACTCAAGTATGTTTATTATGAAGTATATGATATTTTATTTGGATATATATGATGATATTAATTAATTATTATTTAATTGAACTACTTTTGGGTTTATTTATATTTTACCGGTTTTATTTAATCCCTAAAATAGTCATTTTTCAAACGACCCCCATTTTCAACGAAACCAATTTTGTTGGATCAAAACGTCAAATTATTGTTAGGTTTAAAATTTCAAGTCAATTGAAGTTCATATGTAAGCATGGTAATAATAAACGCCTGTTAAAATTCAGTTAAAATTTAATAAGCTGGTAATAAGACCATTTTTCAAACGGTCTCCAAATTCGACGAAATTAGATTCATTAGAACCGTATTTATGAAACATAGCTAGATTTCAAATTTCATAATTTTTGGAGTTAGTATGTATTCGTGGTAAATTAAAATGCACGTTCAAATTCAATATTTAATGTTATATTGAGTTATATTTTGATTTTAAGAAAAATTGGTTAAAACAATTGAATTAGCTTATGAGACTTATTCCATTGTGTCTGGAATAGGGGTATTTGGTTAGCAACGTCATTCGTTGGGATTTGTTTGGAGTTCACAATGAAGTAACATTAGAACAAACTAATATTAATATGTATATATACCCAAAATTTTAGACCTAACCCAAATTCTATTCAACCGTCGCCTCCTTTAATGGATGGCCGAAATTGTTCAATTTCACTTCATTAATCGTATCCAAAACAACACGAATTAGATCCCAACTTCTAAATAAAAATTGTAGAGCATCTCGAGCCCCTTCAATCCATATGGATATGATCGTTTTTAGTGAAGTATTTTGTGTGATTTATGTGTTCAAAGTCACATCGTTTGGTTGTGTTTATCACAGCATAGGGAGGATCGAATGGGGCATGGAGTGGTGGCATGAAGCCCTTCAACGTCGTGGTTCCTGACCGGCGAATGATGGCTCAGAGAGGCATGCGTGGATGATTGGAGCGTGCGAATGGGTTCGGGTTCGTGAAAGAACCTGGGACGATAACGAAGAAAGAGGGGGAATTAAGAAAAGGTTAAGGAAATTTTAATTAAATTCATTATTTAATGATGTCATTAGTATTTAATATATGATATCTTGTTCAAACAAAAACAGAATTGGACAAACTCAGATGTGTGGGAATCTTCTTGGCAAGATCTAAGCATTGAAACCAATTTAGGCAGAAATGGAGCTAGCTATAAATTTTGGTTAAATTAAACGCATGGTTTAATTTAACGAAAACGATCATTTTATAACAATTTTGAACCGATCAATGTGAGGACTTTCTCACTCAACTGAATTTTTTGTTAAGTTATTATAATCTTATTCGATTAGATATATTGATTGCTTGTGATTGCAACATTTGCTTTGTGGTTGATGGATGATATTTACAGTTTTATTATTAATATTTTTAAAACTGTGAATATAATCATTGTCGATAGAAATTCTTAGATTATAATGATTGGTTGATGGATGGTAGTTGGTATGGATGTGTTTATATTACTAACAAAAAAAATTACACAACGAATATGAGATTTGAAAATATTATTATTTTAATATTATAATAACATTGATTATTCAATTTTGATTTAGAATTGAATTGGAAGTTGAAACTGTTTTTAAATGAGATTATAAATGCTTTATAAAATACGTTTAAATGAAATCGACGAAGTTTATTATAAATAATAAAATGGTTTGAATAGGACGAGCCGCGCGACGGCCATTCGTGTATTTCGGCCATTGACTCAAATGGACATGCCGGGAGATCCAACCGTCGGATTTTCCCAAAACTAAAAGCATTGGTTTCGAAATGAAAAGAACTTTCTAATTAAAATAAAATTTTCGAAATTCAATGGTTATATTTCAAGATAAGTCCAAATCAATATTTGAAAAGGCCGTTGTAGATGCAGTTCGGTGACCGGGATTGGAAACCGACCGTAGAAGTCATATTAAAATTATTAAAAATATGGAAAAATATGTTAAATCATAATAAATGAATTGAAAGATTTATAAACCAAATATACTTGGTTTTTGATACATATTGTTGTTGATTGATTGTTTGTATTGTGCTCGACCAGTTTATGAGCAAATATGCTTTTACATTAAACATTCGGTTGGGTAGAAATATTTATATGTTAAAACCTGGTGATTTATTTCACGACTTGACTATGAGGTGTTTAGCGATGTAGTTTGGTCCATTACAATTTAATGAATGATTTGATATGATATTTTGATAAGCGAAAGGAGGTGTTATTCCCGATTTTGGACTGGGAATTTTTTATAAAATTGTTTTACAAAATAGAAAGGATTTCGAGAACTAAACCCGATGATTTGGAAGTGGAAATCAATAGATTTGATTTATTTGTGATTATTGGTGTTAATGATTTTTCCACTTTGGGATATAAAATAATTTAGTATGCGGCTAAAGAATTGGGTAACCCTGAGGACTAAACGTTTGGGTGGGACCCCGGTACCTTAATCGGTCAGTGGTCGGTGTAGCCTGCTCTGTTAGTGGGAGGTGCATATATATATATATATATGTATGTATGTATGTATGTATGTATATCTAGAGAGAAGGTGCTTCCCCTTTGCCTTGTTGACGAGAGAAACCTCCCGATATTTGGTTGAATATGTTTTGTTATGCATGTATTGTGATATTTTGGAATTCATATTTCCAAATGTTTTAGTTTGAGATCCCAAAGCGAAATATACTTTGACATGAAAGCTATATATGTATTTCAAATGATTTGAAATAAGAAATCCGGAACAGTCTAAAGAAATAACTTCTATAAAGTGAATTGGATTTTAAAAATCTAAGTTTGGGGATTAAGCCTAAATGGGTAGTTTGAGATATTGCATGTTGTTTGATGCATCGTAGCTTTATAAGTCTATTTTAGTTGTTGTTTGTGTACTGGCATTCGTGTGGAGTAAACATGTTCTGTGTTATACGGCATGGCCCTGTGATATGCCTTACTTTAAAAATAAAGTTAATAATAACTGTATTGAGATCTAATACCAGTTCCATGAGTGACCTGGAGTTTATTGTTTTTCACCTAAACTCTTGGTGCCCATATTTTCCACGGGGCAGCTAGTAGTTTGGGTTTTGTTGATATTTTTAAAATAGGATCCTGGACTTTTGCTAGAGCTATATTCTCTGAATTATTTTGGAGTCTTCCGTTGGGTATATTTATGTTTCCGCTGTGTATTATTTTTAATTTATGTACTCTGGTGTAATGTTGTTGTAATAACAATGAAAAGTTCTTTTATTTTTTCTGATGCGTTGTATGCCAAAAGTTAACGGCTCGAGGGTTTCTTCCATTTTGGATCGGACCTGTGCGGCTTACGGTCGATACGAAAGGCGAGTATTTTCGGGTCGTTACACAAACAATGGCATAAGACTGTGGATAATCAAACTCACTTGGATAGAGCACTCGAATTAGAATAAGTATTACAACATGCTAGATACCAGATTATACTTATAGGATCTAAATATCTAAATCAGGTCGGCAACCATAGTATCTCAGATCAGTATGAATGGGGGATCAAATCGATGATAGGTAAATTTGGAAGAACTGTAAAAAGGTAAAACTTGGTTTGGTGTAAACCCGATGTAGAAGCAAGATATTGGTTCTAGCTTGGATTCAAATTGGTAAGTTGGACATGAATCCAGATTAGCACCAATCTAGATTAACCTGCATGGACTAATCCAACCCAAATTCTAGGAATGTGTGCCCCATGTTCTTCACTACTTGCACTACCTATACGCGCATCTTGGCCGATCTGGAATAACATGTATCTATTAATACATACCCAAGACTCTCAATTTTGGTGATCTTCTAGCTTCTCTATAAAGGGACTCTACTGGATTCAGGATCAACTTTTTTTTAATCTACTTTTCTTACAAAATAAATTGTATTTGTAATCATATAGTAACAATAAATTACGTCAGTGGACGTAGGCTAGGTCGTTGAACCACAATAAATTATGCGTTTCCTTTACTTCTCAGGATAATTTTGTAATATGTGATTTGTGAATTCTATTCCCATACTTTATGATTTGGATTACTTGTGGTGTTAGCGCTTCAGGGATACGGGAGGTTCACAGATCACCAAGTATGGTTATACTTGATGAGAGCCTGGAAAGGCTGGAGTTGGTAATCATGGATTGTGCTTCTCATGGGAAGGGTGATGGCCGTTAGATTATGTAAAATCCCGTAACTTCCCCGTGAAGGAAAGCGCGGATAGTTCGAGAACAAGCCACAAAATAGAACGCAGACGGGAGAACATTTCATTGTATATTACAACAATTCCATCATAATACAAGAATATACAGAGTATGAATGAATATTACACAGAAATATCAGAGATTTAAATTACATTTAAATACATCGCAGCGGAAAATAATACAATACACAACTGAAGGAGATATACAGATACAAAGCTTTCCGGATATCGTTCCAGCTGTAAACCAGGATCCTGTGAATATAAATCTGCAAAACCAAAACTACTAGCTGCCCGTGTCGAAAATAAGGGCACCCAGAGTTTAGGTTAAAACAATAAACTCCAGGTCAGTCATGGGGCTGGTGTGAGAACTAAAATAGTTATAAATCTTTATTTTAAAGTTAGGTAAATCAAGGGACCATGCCGCTAACGCGGAACGGGTTTCCTCCCAAGAATACCAGCGCATAAAACAACAGCGCAATGCTAAATAAAGAAAACTGAAGCTATTATAAGACCCAGTTCCCATCACACAATGCAACGCAAGCCGGAGGATAGGGTTTTTACCTTATAATAGCCAAGAATGCTTGATACGTTTAAAACAAATCATTTGATACTATTATAAGTGCATAGTGTATAAAACAATCTTCAAATCATAAGTATCAATCATAGACGGCATAAGCGCCCCATCCCACTATGTCGCCATACTAGGTTCTACAAATAAAACCGCAAATGTCACGTATTTGGAAATCGGATTTCCATCTATGAACCGAGGAAAAAGATAGTCCTCAACCTATTCGAGACTGTCTAGCCCGAGTCTCAGGGACAGAACGCATCGACCCTTGGAGCGACAGGGCCGGTCCACCGATGTGGATTAGACGAAATCCTGAACACTACGTCTCTCTGCCCTATGGGGCATAAATGAGCCAACTAAATGACTCCATCGGTTCGAGAACGACCGATATATCTGAGGCGCCTCGCAATAGCAACAACCACATAAGTCAAACTCGTCAGGGCGTGTAAAACCACTGACGCCACTTCTAGCTAGAAAGAAACGCATGCCCTCCCTGAGGTCCTTCTCCCGTTTTGGGTTCATACCGGGTGTGAAACTCGCGAAGTAAACGTTACACAAAGCTATGCCACAAAGGCCGTGCTTTGATCATCAACCACAAGACTCTGCTTTTCAATAGAAGCCTTGCTCATTTTCATCTTAGCATGCCACACAGGCAAACCACTCCATGCAACCAATATCAATCTCATAGAATGAAATCCAATGTCAGACACACAGTCCATTTACAAGTCCGTTCTGGGTCTGAACGAAACCGAAGGCACCTAGTACCCCGCATATCCATCGATCTCCAAGTACGTCTGGACGATCACCACTGTTTCCATCTTCTTGGGTGTACATCCCAATCAAGATCATCAGTAATTATCCAAACGACGTGAAGACCTCCGGTCTTCGACCACCGTCTTCATCTTCGACTTATCGTCGTATCAGTTATTCAGAATGGGATAAACCCGGTCTTTCCGAATAACTCGCGTATATTATAAACAAGTGTTACACAAACAAAACATACGCCTCATTTCAATTCATCAGTCACTAACCGTGAATTAACAAGAGAATAATTCCCCAAATATTAACCCCGAAGGCCGAAACCAACATCAGATCAATATCCAGAGAACCATTCTGCTTAGCTAACCGACAGTTAGTTTCTAAATTTAACATTCATAGGGAAAGGTTCCCATTAATTTTATCAAAGATAAATTATTTGAATTTGTTCTTTAATCTTCTTTTGAATATCGATTCAACTAGTCGGGATTAACGAACCTTACTGAAGTAATCATTTGTTTTAATTTCCCAATCCCAACATATTCATCCCATGAAGTAAAACTGGTTATACTTCATATCTAACACCACGGTGTTATCGGTAAATTCAATTACCATTTCATGTTTAAATCTAATTAAAGATCTAACTATCGTCTGGAGAAAAACTGGTGATACTCCATTCTCGATCTTTTCAATCTAATTAAAGATTCATTAAAACTCCACTTAGTTTTAATCTATGACTGGGTTAAAGAATCAGTGTCATTTAAAACACGGTTCACTATAAACCCAAAATCACATCACATTTCAATCAGTCCCTAACCGTAAATTAGCAAGCGAGCAATTCCCTAAGTATTAACCCCGAAGGTCGAAACCAACATCAGATCAATACACAGGAAACCATTCAACTTAACTAATCTCCAGTAGTTTCTGATTTTCTTAACTCCTTTGGGTCTAAGAACAGTATTATTGAAGATACCTTTCACGACAACCCTAAATCACATTTCATTAATTGTCAGGTTAAAGAACAAGTGTTATTTAAAACACTTTTCACGATAAACCCAAAAATCAATACCAATTCAATTCCAATTAAATATTATTTAATTGGTACACTTCATTAAATCTAAATAAAAAGATTTAATCTTTTTCTCAACTGGGTTCAAGAACAACGTTAATGAAGACACCACTCATGACAAACCCAAATCGATATTAAATACAAGGCTCTGAATAGAAAATATACCGGCTTATATTCAATATCAAATTCTACGACCAACAAATATTGTATTGGAAATAACGATATATATACATATATATATCTTTCAAATTCCCATAACAATATTTGTATCATCACGAAATCCAACATCGAAATATTCCGAAGACAATTTCGATTCAAATCCATTCCAATATAATTATTGGAAATTCTGGTTATTTTCAAAACCTTTTCAATTCCAATTTATTTATTTAAAAATAAATAGAATTATAATTCTAGTTCAAAACTAGTTCATTTCGATAAAAATCTATTTTTATATTTTCAAATATGGAGTTTTTCATCCCGATTCTTCCCAAATCATTTCTTACGATTTTACACAAATTATTACTATTTTTAATAATTTTATCAAGGCCCGTACAGTCGATTTCCATCAATGGCCATCGAACTGCACTTACAACGACCTTTTCCAAATTTGATTTCGACATAATTCCAAATCCAACCATTAGATTTCAAATTTCTAATATTCGTTAGAAAGCTCTTTTCGATACGAACCCAACGGTTCCAGTTTTAGGAGAATCCGACGGTCGGATCTCTCGAAATATCCATTCGAAGTCAATAGTCGAAATTCGCGAACTGCCGCGGCGCGGCGCATATTCAGGCCATTATATTATATATATAATATATACTTTGTCGATTTCAATTCAAAACGTGCTTTATAAATCGTTTTAAATTCATTTTCAAAACGGTTTCAACTTCATATTCAATTTCAAATCAAAATTGAATATTCCAATATAAATTCGTTTTAAATTCATTTCAAATCGATTTCATTTCAATTTCAATTTAATTCGAATTTCTTTTCTATTTCAATTTGAATTCAATTATATTCAATTTCAATTCGAATTCATTTATATTCATTTTCAATTCGAATTTCAATTCTTTTCGAAATATCAGATTTTGAAATCACTTTCGATATTCATTATAAAATGAATAAAATCGATATAAATATCGTTCACGTCAAAATGGCGTCAATCTAATCAATACGGCTTCATATATTCCTATTTTCAAATATTCTATTTCGAATATTTCTATTTCAAATATTTCTATTCAAATATTTCTTTTTCAAAACTGGAATGAGGCCCAATCAATTACCATATAATGTTAATTATATGGATTTTCTACAACACATGTATACAATAACAACGATGAATAATCAACCATCATCCAAAGCGCATTCTACACTGTATAAGCATCAAATATAAATATTGAACGCTCATAACAGTCTGTCAATCAATCGATCGACATACAACTAACTATTGGGATTAGCGTATGTCATATATCATCCCAATACCCGTGTGGGGTTTCAATCAATCAAACACAGATTTTATTTGTGAAGTTGGGTGATGTGTAAAATTTATCGTCCCAATCAATATCAGTTAAATGTGTGTATATAAACAAATCGTCCGATTTGTTTATTTTTATTTCATTTCATATACGCATTAAAACTTATATTTTTAACTATAAAATATTTTCAACTATATAAATATTTTATTTCATTTCACATCACGTCACACAATCAACTACACATCAAAATCAAACAACCAAGCATACAAGCCGTCCATGGTCTGTGGACGACGGGTGTCGGGTGCTACTAAACACCGTCTGCATCCTAGTACATATTTTTAACTAGAAAAATTAAATTAAAGTGAGGAGTTCTCACCAAAGCTATCCTAACTCCACGACACTTCAAATGTAGGATATCTTCATCGTTCTTCCTTTTGTCACTTCCACCATCCGTGTTCGCTACATATATAAAAATCGAATTTTTACTTCGCTATTCAATATATAAAATCGAAGTTTTACTTCGCTATTCAATATATAAAAATTGAATTTTTACTTCGCTATTCAATATATAAAAATCGAATTTTTACTTCGCTATTCAATATATAAAAATCGAATTTTTACTTCGCTATTCAATATATAAAAATCGAAATTTTACTTTGCTATTCAATATATAAAAATCAAATTTTTAATTTGCTATTCAATATATAAAAATCGAATTTTTAAGTTGCTATTCAATATATAAAAACTGAATTTTTACTTTCCTATTCAATATATAAAAATCGAATTTTTACTTTCAAAATTCATTTCTTTCTACCTGTAAAAATCATTTCTTTTTACTTTACATAATCTAATCCTTTTACTCTATCTAAAAATTCGATCCTTAACATTGCTATTTCTATAAAAAAACAACGTTAAGTTCATTATAAAACAAAGTTATTTTCAAATGCTATTCATATATTTTCTCTATTTCAATATTACTTCATATAAAAATCTACTTTCACTATAATGCTAGTCGTATAAAAATCATATTTTAAACCGTTCTATATATTTCAAAACATATATAAATAATTCAGTTACAGAAACAAATAATTTAACCTCATTAAACAAATTAATTACACTTAATTAATTAACCATGTAAAAGAATATACATTACCATTCTGTGTTCTTCACGCGTCAAACCTCCTGGAACTTGAAACCGTCGATTGAAGTTGCTCCCCCCTAGGGCTCGATGAATCTTCCTCCGCACTGCGTCGGACGTGGTTCATCAGCCTCCCCGTGAAGCGCACCAGCATGGCCTACCTCCGGCGAGAGCAGCGGCGAACTCGAGTTCACCTCGGCGCTGGAAAATGGCCTCGAACGCGGTGGCTTCAAAGCCGGAGACCACCCAATCCACGAATCTATCCCCTTCAAACCCGTATAATTCTGATGCCCTCCCCAAGCTCAATGATTTTCGTGTTTCAAGGTCCTTCAGTCGATCTACGTGTTTGGAGAAAACTAAGGAGGAAGGATCGAACGATTTATTCTGTTCGTTCATTACAGAAGGGGGGCGGGATATTTGGGTTGACCACGAGAGAACAAATTTAGGGCTTTGACCTTGTTTTATGGTTATGTATATTATAATTTTATATTATTTTAATTCTCCAATTACTGGTTTATAGCTACTAACTTGAAATCAAATCCAACGACTATCGTTCCTAGCTAATTACCCCCATTCCGAACATAATGGGATATGTATCGTAGGCTGATTCGATCGTTTCGATTAGTTTCCATCAAAATCAAAATATAAATCTATATATTGAATTTGAACGTGCATTTCAATTTACCGGGGCCACATACGGACTCTAAAAATCCCAGAAAAATATTTTCTAGCTTCGTATTAACGATACGGTCCTAAAAAAACTAGTTTCGTCAAATTCTGAGGCCGTTTGAAAAATGGCCATTTTCCAGTCGATTAAAATCAATTGAAACTGGTCAAACGCGTTTTCCTTTGCCACGCTCACATATTGAATCGGAAAATTATGAAATTTGAAACCTAGCAATAACTTTACATTGCGGATCCAACAAAAGTGGTTTCGTCGAAATCCAAGGTCGTTTGCAAAATGGCTATTTTTAAAGGCCGAGATTCCATAGCGACTATTCCGAATTTTCAACTGGACATATCTTTTGATTTCCGCTTTGAAATTTTGATTTCTCGGATTCGTTGGAAAGATATTCTCAATTAGATTCTAATATTTTTGGTTTCACTAAAATCCGGCTTATTTTGCACCCGGTACATTCATTTGAATTTTGAAATCGAATTATCGAACTACCGCGCCATTTTCAATTCCTTTTATAATTTAAAATAAATATTTATATTCCAACGTCGAGCTATATAAATATATACGTTCGATTTTATTCTAAATAAATTTTCGTCGATATTATTTAAAATAGTCTATTTTAAATAATCAAAATTCGCTAAAATTGCCAAAATAAAAATTTTAAACTGGCCCAGATTTTCGGGTTGTTACAATCTCCCCCACTTAAAACTTTTCATCCCCGAAAAGGAACGAAGCCGAAAGTTGTTTTAAATACCAACTCAACTTTCATTATTTTTATTATGGCTTAAGTTCTTCAACTTTTCAGTTTCTAAGAACTTTTCAAAAATTTCAAAAATTTGGCTAACACCCTAAATTTTCGAAAAATTTCGCCATAACCTCCCCTGCATCGGGAGCACGGGAAAATCCCGAAATTGCCATACAGGCCTTCTGATCTCAAAAAGAAAAAGAAAAAGCCAAGCGGCTAGCCAATAGGCTCATAAAATCAACATCACCCAAACAAAACAGTAAATTATGGTAAACATGTACCTATTTGTCGGGCAAACAATTTTATTCTCTGCTCTAGCCTCCTTACTATGACCTGTTCAATGTAAGTACATGTATATGCAAGCAAATGCGATAAATTTCAATACAATTCACTATTTGGTTCAATTGGGCTATGTGGCATAAATTTTAATAAATCAACCAATAATCAACTACACAGCCATCAATCAATTAGTTGATTAGATTTTGAAATTCATAACTTTGATACATAGTCAAAAATCATATTTTTGATGCCAAATCACAACAATAAGCCCTATCTAGTTTCGGTTCTCACACCAGTCTAATGGAAATATATATATGTCACACTTTCGAAACTCGAATACCAATTCTGATGATGTTCGAACTATCATCAGAATCATCTCCTGGCGACTAGAGTGTGATTCTATATCTATCCAATATATTAAAACTTTGAATATACGTTTGCAAGGCGTATATGCAAAATCTTTATATATTGGATTGTCCAAATCAATTTAAAATAAATAATCAAATACGAATAATTCTATTTAAATTTTCAAAACAAAAATTGTTTTCATTTTAAAAATATACCCTTCACACTCGTTCTAGGATACTACTGATCCCATCTCTAACGAGTCATTCTCATTGGATATTACTAATCCAATATCTGATGAATTCTTTCGTAGGGTTCTAATGTGCCTTGTTCTCTGAGCTTTGTAAACCAAAGCTCTGATACCAACTGTAAAAACCCGTAACTTCCCCGTGAAGGAAAGCGCAGATAGTTCTAGAACAAGCCACAAAATAGAACGTAGACGGGAGAACATTTCATTGTATATTACAACAATTCCATCAGAATACAAGAATATACAGAGTATGAATAAATATTACACAGAAATATCAGAGATTTAAATTACATTTAAATACATCGCAGCGGAAAATAATACAATACACAACTGAAGGAGATATACGGATACAAAGCTTTCCGGATATCGTTCCAGCTGTAAACCAGGATCCTGTGAATATAAATCTGCAAAACCAAAACTACTAGCTGCCCGTGTCGAAAATAAGGGCACGCAGAGTTTAGGTTAAAACAATAAACTCCAGGTCAGTCATGGGACTGGTGTGAGAACTAAAACAGTTATAAATCTTTATTTTAAAGTTAGGTAAATCAAGGGACCACGCCGCTAACGCGGAACGGGTTTCCTCCCAAGAATACCAGTGCATAAAACAACAGCGCAATGCTAAATAAGGAAAACTGAAGCTATTATAAGACCCAGTTCCCATTACACAATGCAACGCAAGCCGAAGGATAGAGTTTTTACCTTATAATAGCCAAGAATGCTTGATACGTTTAAAAAAAATCATTTGATACTATTATAAGTGCATAGTGTATAAAACAATCTTCAAATCATAAGTATCAATCATAGACGGCATAAGCGCCCCATCCCACTATGTCGCCATACTAGGTTCTACAAATAAAACCGCAAATGTCACGTATTTGGAAATTGGGTTTCATCTATGAACCGAGGCAAAAGATAGTCCTCAACCGATTCGAGACTGTCTAGCCCGAGTCTCAGGGACAGAACGCATTGACCCTTGGAGCGACAGGGCCGGTCCACCGATGTGGATTAGACGAAATCCTGAACACTACGTCTCTCCGCCCTATGGGGCGTAAATGAGCCAACTAAATGACTCCATCGATTCGAGAACGACCCATATATCTGAGGCGCCTCGCAACAGCAACAACCACATAAGTCAACCTCGCCAGGGCGTGTAAAACCACTGACGCCACTTCTAGCCAGAAAGAAACGCATGCCCACCCTGAGGTCCTTCTCCCGTTTTTGGTTCATACCGGGTGTGAAACTCGTGAAGTAAACGTTACACAAAGCTACGCCACAAAGGTCGTGCATCGATCATCAACCACAAGACTCTGCTTTTCAACAGAAGCCTTGCTCATTTGCATCTTAGCATGCCACACAGGCAAACCACTCCATGCAACCGATATCAATCACATAGAATGAAATCCAATGTCAGACACACAGTCCATTTACAAGTCCGTTCTAGGTCTGAACGAAACCAGAGGCACCTAGTACCCCGCATATCCATCGATCTCCAAGTACGTCTGGACGATCACCACTGTTTCCATCTTCTTGGGTGTACATCCCAATCAAGATCATCAATAATTATCCAAACGACGTGAAGACCTCCGGTCTTCGACCACCATCTTCATCTTCGACTTATCGTCGTATCAGTTATTCAGAATGGGATAAACCCGGTCTTTCCGAATAACTCGCGTATATTATAAACAAGTGTTACACAAACAAAACATACGCCTCATTTCAATTCATCGGTCACTAACCGTGAATTAACAAGAGAATAATTCCCCAAATATTAACCCCGAAGGCTGAAACCAACATCAGATCAATATCCAGAAAACCATTCTGCTTAGCTAACCGACAGTTAGTTTCTAAATTTAACATTCATAGGGAAAGGTTCCCATTAATTTTATCAAAGATAAATTCCTTGAATTTGTTCTTTAATCTTCTTTTGAATATCGATTCAACTAGTCGGGATTAACGAACCTTACCGAAGTAATCATTTGTTTTAATTTCCCAATCCCAACCTATTCATCCCATGAAGTAAAACTGGTTATACTTCATATCTATCACCACGGTGTTATCGGTAAATTCAATTACCATTTCACGTTTAAAATCTAATTAAAGATTTAACTATCACCTGAAGCAAAACTGGTGATACTCCATTCTCGATCTTTTCAATCTAATTAAAGATTCATTAAAACTCCACTTAGTTTTAATCTGTGACTGGGTTAAAGAATCAGTGTCATTTAAAACACGGTTCACTATAAACCCAAAATCACATCACATTTCAATCAGTCCCTAACCGTAAATTAGCAAGCGAGCAATTCCCTAAGTATTAACCCCGAAGGCCGAAACCAACATCAGATCAATACACAGGAAACCGTTCAACTTAACTAATCTCCAGTAGTTTCTGATTTTCTTAATTCCTTTGGGTTTAAGAACAGTATTATTGAAGATACCGTTCACGACAACCCAAAATCACATTTCATTAATTGTCGGGTTAAAGAACAAGTGTTATTTAAAACACTGTTCACGATAAACCCAAAAATCAATAACAATTCAATTCTAATTAAATATTATTTAATCGGTACACTTCATTAAATCTAAATAAAAAGATTTAATCTTTTTCTCAACTGGGTTCAAGAACAGCGTTAATGAAGACACCACTTACGACAAACCCAAATCGATATTAAATACAAGGCTCTGAATAGAAAATATACCGGCTTATATTCAATATCAAATTCTACGACCAACAAATATCGTATTGGAAATAACGATATATATATCTTTCAAATTCCCATAACAATATCTGTATCATCACGAAATCTCACATCGAAATATTCCGAAGACAATTTCGATTCAAATCCATTCCAATATAATTATTGGAAATTCTGGTTATTTTCAAAACCATTTCAAATCCAACTCATTTATTTCGAAATAAATAGAATTATAATTCTAGTTCAAAACTAGTTCATTTCGATAAAAATCTATTTTTATCTTTTCAAATATGGAGTTTTTCATCCCAAATCTTCACAAATCATTTCTTATGATTTCACACAAATTATTACTATTTTTAATAATTTTATCAAGGCCCGTACAGTCGATTTCCATCAATGGTCATCGAACTGCACTTACAGCGACCTTTTCCAAATTTGATTTGGACATAATTCCAAATCCAACCGTTAGATTTCAAATTTCTAATATTCGTTAGAAAGCCCTTTTCGATACGAACCAAACGGTTCCGATTTTGGGAGAATCCGACGGTCGAATCTCCCGTAATATCGGTTCGAAGTCAATGGTCGAAATTCGCGAACTGCCGTGGTGCGGCGCATTCTATTCAGGCCATTATATTATATATATAATATATATAATATATACTTCGTCGATTTCCTTTTAAAACGTATTTTATAAATCGTTTTAAATTCGTTTTCAAAACGATTTCAACTTCATTTCAAATTCAAATCAAAGTTGAATTTTTGCTTATCTATTCGATTTAAATTCATTTCAAATTGATTTCAATTCAAATTGATTTTTAATTCAATTTCAGTTCGTTTTCAATTCAATTCAATTTCAATTCGAATTCATTTCTATTCAGTTTCAGTTCGAATTTCAATTCTTTTCAAAATGTCAGATTTTGAAATCACTTTCGATATTCATTAAAAAATGAATAAAATCGATATAAATATCGTTCACGTCAAAATGGCGTCAATCTAATCAACACGGCTTCATATATTTCTATTTTCAAATATTCTATTTCAAATATTTCTTTTTCAAATATTTCTATTTCAAAACTGGAATGAGGCCCAATCAATTACCATATAATGTTAATTATATGGATTTTCTACAACATAGGTATACAATAACAACGATGAATAATCAACCATCATCCAAAGTGCATTCTACACTGTATAAGCATCAAATATAAATATTTAACGCTCATAATAGTCTGTCAATCAATCAATCGACATACAACTAATTATTGGGATTAGTGTATGTCATCTATCATCCCAATACCCGTGTGGGGTTTCAAACAATCAAACACCGATTTTATTTGTGTAGTTGGGCGATGTGTAAAATTTATCTTCTCAATCAATATCAGTCAAATGTGTGTATATAAACAAATCGTCCGATTTGTTTATTTTTATTTCATTTCATATACATGTTAAAAATTCTATTTTTAACTATAAAATATTTTTAACTATATAAATATTTTATTTCATTTCACATCACAACACACGATCAACTACACATCAAAATCATACAAACACGCATACAAGCCGTCCATGGTCTGTGGACGACGGGTGTCGGGTGCTACTAAACACCGTCTGCATCCTAGTATATATTTTAACTGGAAATAAAGAGTTAAGGTGAGAAGTTCTCACCAAAGCTATCCCAACTCCATGACACTTCTTACGTAGAAATCTTCGCCGTTCTTGCCTCTTGTCACTTTCTTTGCCCGTATTCTCTACATATGTAAAAATCGAATTTTTACTTTGCTATTCAATATATAAAAATCGAATTTTTTCTTTGCTATTCAATATAAAAATCGAATTTTTACTTTGCTATTCAATATATAAAAATCGAATTTTTACTTTGCTACTCAATATATAAAAATCGAATTTTTACTTTGCTATTCAATATATAAAAATCGAATTTTTACTTTGCTACTCAATATATAAAAATCGAATTTTTACTTTGCTATTCAATATATAAAAATCGAATTTTTTCTTTGCTATCCAATATATAAAAATCGAATTTTTACTTTGTTATTCAATATATAAGAATCGAATTTTTACTTTGCTATTCAATATATAAAAATCGAATTTTTACTTCGCTATTCAATATATAAAAATCGAATTTTTACTTTGCTAAAAATGTAAACTTTTCTTATATAAAAATTCTATCTTCCTTATATAAAAATTAAATCTTTTATTTTTAAAACAAATGTATGTTCAAATTTTAAAAACAAAGTATATTCAAATTTCAAAACAAAGTGTATTCAAATTTCAAAACAAAGTGTATTCAAATTTCAAAACAAAGTGTATTCAAATTTCAAAACAAAACTATGCTGTTCAATTTGAAAATAAATCACTGTGTAAAGGAGATTACCCCTTTTCCTTTCATTCTACTGTCTGGAAGAAGGCCGAACTCGCATCGCCACCTAGGGCTTCAGCGCGCCGCCGCCTGAGGGGGCTTGACCACCATCGAACGCTGGAGCAGAAGGGGGTTCACAGGTGGAAGAGAGGGGGGGTAGCAGCGCGTCGATTAGGAAGGGGGTCTAGGTGGTTTGCGGCGAGAGGAGGAGGGGGCCCGCGCCTGAGGCGGCGGGGACGATGGAGGGGGGGCGTTCGTGGGTAGGGCGACGGGGGTTTTTTTAATTTTTTTTCTTCTGAGAATAAACGAGGGGGGATTTAAAGGAGAAAAGGGGAGTTGATTGATTTTTTTTTATTACTTTAATTTTCAAAAAGTAACTTTTTATTTCGACCTCAAAATGAGACCCACCGCCTGCCGTCCATAGCTAATTACCCCCATTCCGAACACAATGGGATATGTATCATAGGCCGATTTGATCTTTTCGATCAGTTTTCGTCAAAATCAAAATATAACTCTATATATTGAATTTGAACGCGCATTTCAATTTACCGGGGTCACCTACTAACTCTAAAAATTCCCGAATAATATTTTCTGGCTTCGTATTGATGATACGGTCCTAACCAAACTAGTTTCGTTGAATTCTGAGACCGTTTGAAAAATGGCCATTTTCCAGTCGATTAAAATCAACTGAAACTGGTCAACCACGTTTTCCTTTGCCACGCTCACATACTAATTCAGAAAATTACGAAAATTGGAATCTAGTAATAATATGACATCAAGGATCCAACAAAAGTGGTTTTGTCGAAATCTGAGGTCGTTTGCAAAATTCCCATTTTTAAGGGCCTGAATTTCATAGTGACTATTCAGAATTTTCAACTGGACATAACTTTTGATTCCCGCTATGAAATCTTGATTTTTCGGATTCGTTGGAAAGATATTCTCAACTAGATTCTATTATTTTTGGTTTCACAAAAATCCGGTTTATTTTGCACCCGGTACATTCATTTGAAGTTTGAAATCGAATTATCGAACTACCGCGCCATTTTCAATTCCTTTTATATATATAAATAAATATTTATATTCTATCGTCGATTCAAACAAATATATACGTTCGAATTATATTCAAAATAAATTTATCATCGATATTATTTAAAATAATTCATTTTAAATATTCAAAATTCGCTAAAATTGCCAAAATAAAAATTTTAAATTGTCCCAGATTTCCGGGTTATTACAATCTCCCCCACTTAAAACTTTTCGTCCCCGAAAAGGAACGAAGCCGAAAGTTGTTTCACAAATCAACTCAACTTCCAGTGTTTTCACTACGGCTTAAGTTCTTCAACTTTTCAGTTTCTAAGAACTTTTCAAATTTTTCAAAAATTTGGCTAACACCCTAAGTTTTCGAAAAATTTCGCCATAACCTCCCCTGCACCGGGAGCACGGAAAAATCCCGAAATTGCCATACAGGGCCTCTGATCTTAAAAAGAAAAAGCCAATCGGCTCATAAAATCATCATCACCCAAAAAAAACAGTAAATTATGTTAAACATGTACCTATTTTTCGGGCAAACAAATTTTATTCTCTGCTCTAGCCTCCTTGCTAAGACCTGTTCAATGTAAGTACATGTATATGCAAGCAAATGCAACAAATTTTCAATACAATTTACTATTTGATACAATTTGGCTAAACGGTCAACATTTAATTTAATCAAACAATAATCAAACAACACAACCATCAATCAATTTGTTGATTAGCTTTTCAAATTCATAACTTTGATATGTAGTCAAAAAATCAGATTTTTGATGCCAAATCACAACAATAAGCCCTATCTAGTTTCGGTTCTCACACCAGTCAATTGGAAATATATAGAAATCTCACTTTCGAAACTCGAAAATAAATACTGGCGATGGTGCCCCCACCACCAGAATTATCCCAGGGCACTAGAGGGATTCTATATCTACCCAATACATTAAAACTTCGAATACACGTTTGCAAGACGCATATGCAAAAATCTTTATATATTGGATTGTCCAAATTCATATAAATAAATAATCAAATACGAACAATTGCTTTAAATTTTCAAAACAAAATGTAACACCCCACGCCCGCTATGATCACTCTCTAAGGGAATGCCATAACATCGGTGGAGTATTTTGAGTGAATATAGAACAGAGTAAACACAGCAAGACAGATATAAGTAATACTTGAAAATTTAAAACATCATTTCACTTACAGCGGAAAATAAAACATGTCTGGTTACATCACAAAACCATAATAAGAGTCAAGTACAAATATCCATCATGATAAATAAAAATACATAATCCCAATACATGAACTGATAGCCATAAAAGAAGAGGGTAAGCTGAGCTCTACATCTAGGGTCCAAGCTCCAAGAGAGTAATAAAAGCAGCCTGATCAAAGCCCACTCGTGCTGGGCCCACTCTGAGAACCTGAGGGTTGGGAAAAAGATAAAAACAACGGGGTCAGACATAAGTCTGAGCGAGTCCTATAACTTTAACAATGTAATCATTAAAGTAATAAGGATATGATATAACTTGGTACGGTGTGACTGGGGATAAATGACTACACTCAGTAGCCAATCAGACTTAGAATGAACTAAGATAATGATAAGGACGCATCTACCCACCCAAGGATAATTACTACACTGCACCACACCAGTCATTCCTACTTAAAGGTTGATCCCTCCCAAGGACTTAGAAAATTTACCCAGTAGTTTTGCGTACCCCTAGCTCACTACATAGGTGCCGTCTGCCCCTTTCTCCACTAGGTGTACCCACTACTCCCAAGCGATCGGCTCCCTATCGTAGATATCCGTGCTGGCCCCACAATGGGGTGTATCACTCCCCAAGGTGGCTAGCCCGATACAACAAATGGTGCACGTGTTATACCTACACGATGCAACAACGTCTTACCTACCAGCTCGGGTCCACACACGCCTATGAAACCCGTTGGACTCGCGTTGCCACCGCTACCCCGTTTTGGCCTCTTATAGTCAAGCCCAATATGCGTGTCCCGTCACTCGACTAGAGTCGAGCCCACTAAGATACGTTTGGGATATTGGTTGAAATGGGCCCCCACAAGCTACCCACCTAAGCTTGTCATTTCTAGTGTATACCACTTAACCCTTTAATCATGTTGTAATTACATGTTCCACTTTGGTTAAGTATTCTAATCGTATTTTCTATTGCCACCCAAGGCAACCACTAGATTTCCACATGCCACCCAAGGCACCCACTTAACCCCTCATGTCCCTCTACATGCTAATATGGTTAAGTGTTTCTTAATTAATTAATTAAGATCATGACCTCATAAAGACCTCTCACATTAGACCATCTTTCATGACTGCTGGATATGCCGGTTGGTTCCGGGCGGACTTCTGTCATAAAAAGGGTCTAACCTCGTGTCTTTACTTTAATCACGTATTTAATTCATGACTAAGACCTCTCACATTGGGCCAATCATTTGTAGCTGCTGGATGGCCGGTCGATTCCGGGCAGACTTCCGCTACAAAAGGGTCCAACCTCGTGTCTTAGTTGATTAATTACACCTAATTAATCACGCCCCCCCCCCATAATTAATTATCCCTAATTAATTACACATTTTTAAGAATATGGGTAGACCTAACTCAATAGGTAAATTCCCAATTCCATAGTATGGGTAGACCTAACTTAATAGGTAAATTCCCAACTCCATAATGTGGGTAGACCTAACTTAATAGGTAAATTCCCAATTATGTCTATTCATTTTATGTTATGCTTAATCATAACAACTTTACACCTTTTTATAATCATGCATATTAACCCCATCGTTTCCCACGTGATTCGTTTACATAACACGTCATTCATAGGGACAACTTTGCATATGTTATGCACATCATAAAAAGAGACAAACTTGCATATGAGTTTGTATATAAACTTGCATAAAACTTGCATATGAACTTGCATAAAACTTGCAAATGAACTTGCATATAAACTTGCATATGAACTTGCATACCATGTCATATCTCAAAGGCAAACTTGCATATGTTATGCATATCATAAAAAGAGACTATCTTGCACATGAACTTGCATATATCATGTCATATCACAAAGGCAAACTTGCATATGTTATGCATATCATAAAAAGAGACTAACTTGCATATGATTTGCATAAGAACTTGCATAAAACTTGCATATGATCTTACATAACACATCATATCATAAAAAGAGGCAAGTTTACATATGAACTTATAACATATGACAACCACAACTAGCATAATCCACATTTACATCCATAGCTTCCTAATATCCTATCCTAATTAGTTTAGCAATTACTTGCTAAAGGCATAGGAACTCACCAAAACCAAGATTAGCAAACTTATGAAGTAGAACTAGTTTCTAAATATGGAGAAGATGATGATTAGAGGTTGATTAGCTTGCAACTTCCTTCATAAACTAGTGGAGGCTCCTCTTAAGTTTGATTTTGGCGGCATGAGGCCATCATTTCTATTTTTAGTATGGATTAGGCTTGCATTAGGGTGTATTTATAGGATTAGGGTGTGTTTTAGACCATAGGATTAGCCCTAGGTTAGATTAGGTCCGTCAGATTTAGGAAATCTCTAGAACCCAGCCCAGCCCTAGCCAGAAAACCAGACCTGGTGCACCCAGGCCCTCTGGCTCGACACGCCGTGTCGACAGGCAAGTCGACCCCCCAGTCGACAGGCCTGTCGACAGTCCTGTCGACATGGCTAGGGCGGGAACTTTCCCGCCTGGCCCCGCTGGTTCTATTTTAAAATCTGAAATTTGAATTTTTAAATCTGTTTTTAACTTTGAATTTTCTGCAAACTTCATTGGGCCATAACTGGGCCATACGGGCTCCGATTTATAAAATTTCGGACTCTATTTCGCGTATTTTTCCGAAACGAACGCAATGTCGCAGCCCGTTTCCCCCAATTCTCACATTTGAGGTTATTTATTCTGCAATTAGTGAATTTTAGCATTAACTGAAATACGGGGTGTTACATTCTCCCCTCCTTAAAGGATTTCGTCCCCGAAATCTCTAAGCTAAGGAGAATGCATATCCTACCATCCAAACAACCATCTACTCAATCCATCAAACACGGGCATCCATTGTCCTTAAAACAATTTCTAATGATGTATGAGCATATGCAAAGAGTGTGTGTATATGTTCCCTATCTAATGTATGAACATATGCAAACCATGATAGTGCCATGCATCCATTATGTATGCGAGAGAACCCTATCGACACATACAATATCTACATGAGTGCACAATCATTCACTAAAATGCATCATCCATATGATAACACAATCATTACACATCCATAAATATAGCTTCCTACACACAATTTTATGCAATATGCAGTATGAAGTGATTGAGCCGATCTAGTGCCTAGAGTGTGTATATATGCATCCACGGGCAACCACTAGCAACCACTTGCATCCACATGCATCCATCAAACATAACATGTCTCAAACACATGTTTCAACCATAGGTTTACCCTATCTAAATGTCAAAGGTACAAATGAGAGGACATACTAAAGATAAGATAAGTACTAGACAAACGATAAAGGAGAAGTTAAAAGACATACCCTCAAAAAGGAATGGGTACAATGAACGCATCTTCGCTTCCGTTTCCCAGGTTGCGTTGCTCTCGTCTTCTCCTTATTGTACTTTGACTAGTTGAACCTCTCGATTCCTCAATTTCCTAGTCTCTGACCCAAGGATGCGGGTAGGAGCTCGTCGAATAGTCGCATCACGCTCTACTTCCACTTCTTTAAGCAAGCTCGGCTCTACCACCTCTGCGGTCTCATGTAAGCACTTCCTCAAATGGGACACATGGAATACATCATGTACACCACTAAGTCTGTCGGGCAACTCCACTTTATATGCCATCCGTCCAATTCTTTCCTTAATGGGAAATGGCCCTACGAACCTTGGTGCTAACTTCCCAACAGATCCAAAGCGAACCACATTTTGTAACGGAGACACTTTGACAAAGACCATGTCCCCAACTTCAAACTCAAGATCCGTCCTTCTCTTGTCCGCATAAGATTTTTGCCTATCCTGCGCTGCTTTCATCCTTCTTCGAATCAAGTCAATCTTCTCAGAAGTCTCCCTAACCATATCAGGCCCAAGCAAAATCTTATCCGTAGATTCCCACCAACATGCAGGTGATCGACAAGGCCTTCCATAAAGAGCTTCGAAAGGAGCCATACCAATACTGGACTGAAAGCTATTATTATATGCGAACTCCACCAATGGAAGATGCTCTTCCCATGTACCTCCAAAATCTAAGATACAAAGCCTCAAAAGGTCTTCTAGGACACGATTCACCCTCTCAGTCTGGCCGTCCGTCTGAGGATGATATGCGGTGCTCAGACACAATTGAGTCCCCACTGCTTCTTGCAAACTTCTCCAGAACTCGCTAGTGAAGATAGGATCTCGATCACTCACTATGCTAGAGGGTACCCCATGCAATCGAACTATCTCTCGAAGATATACTGAAGCTAGCCATGGAGCAGTCCTCTTGCTCTTCACAGGTATGAAATGGGCGCTTTTAGTAAGTCTGTCTACCACAACCCAAATTCCCGTATTACCCTTTCTTGATCTGGGTAACCCGTCAATAAAATCCATCGAGACGCTATCCCACTTCCATTGCGGAACTTCCAATGGGTGAAGCAACCCACCAGGCTTCTTTTGCTCGGCCTTCACTTGTTGGCACACCAAGCATTGAGCGACATACTCGGCCACATCTTTCTTCATACCGGCCCAGAAGAAAACCCTCTTCATATCTTGGTACATCTTGTCCCCATCGGGATGAATGGTCATCCTAGAACGGTGTGCATCATCAAGAATAACCTTCCTCAAACCCTCGTCTTGTGGTACACAAAGTCTACCGTCTCTACGCAAGCACCCCCTATCGTCCAGGGTGTACCTACTCAAATGGCTGGACGACTCCCCCCTTATGAGCTTCTCCACCAACCCAACCAACTGTGGGTCGTCCCTCTGTGCTTCTCCAATCCGCCCCAAAAGAGTAGGTCTAACCTCCAAGGAAGCTAGCAAACCGGGTACATAATCAATGGAAGGTCTGAAATCAAACATCGAGATAAATTCCAAGCTTCGTTGTTCCACGAACAATGGACTCAAGGACAACCTTTTTCTGCTCAAGGCGTCCGCCACCACGTTACCCTTGCCAGGGGTATACGCTATCTCGAAATCATAGGATGCTAAGAACTCCATCCACCTTTGCTGTCTCAAATTCAAATCCTTCTGAGAAAACAAGTACTTCAATGATTTGTGGTCAGTGAACAATTCGAATCTCTCACCAAGAAGATAATGGCGCCAAATCTTAAGCGCAAAAACAATAGCGGCCAACTCTAAATCATGGGTAGGGTAATTTTTCTCATGCACTCTCAACTGCCTTCCACCATAGGCTATTACCCTTCCCTCTTGCATTAAGACTGCGCCTAGTCCTGTCCCACAAGCATCGGTATAGACAACAAATGGCTTGCTCCCATCTGGCAACACTAAAACTGGAGCAGTGGTTAAAGCTCTCTTTAACCGTCGGAACGCATCATCACAATCTACGTCCCATGCGAAAACAAGATTCTTCTTCGTTAAGCGGGTTAATGGGGCTGATATCTTCGCGAAGTCTTTGATAAACTTCCTATAGTAACCCGCCAACCCTAAGAAACTTCTTACTTCGGTAGCATTCTTCGGAACCTTCCAATCTTGTATTGATACTACCTTCGCGGGATCCACAGCTATCCCCTCCTTG
The DNA here is from genome assembly GCA_030737875.1 of Allium sativum. Lineage (NCBI taxonomy): Eukaryota > Viridiplantae > Streptophyta > Magnoliopsida > Asparagales > Amaryllidaceae > Allium > Allium sativum. The sequence goes on along the minus strand of CM060910.1, from coordinate 61,232,208 downwards.
GAGACCACGTGCCCCAAGAACCGCACTTCCCTCCTCCAGAAGTGACATTTAGAGAATTTAGCCTTAAGGCTATGTGCTCAAAGAGTCTTCAATACCTCCCCAAGATGTAGGGCATGCTCTTCTTCACTCTTAGAAAATACTAAGATATCATCCACAAAGACCACCACGAATTTATTAAGGAACTCCCTGAACACCCTACTCATCAAATCAACAAAGTATGCAGGGGCGTTCGTCAACCCAAATGGCATCACCAGCCACTCATAGAAACCATCCGGAGTCCTAAAGGCAGTCTTGTCTATGCTATCCTCAGCCACCCTCAACTGATGAAACCCCGTGGCTAAGTCCAACTGAGAAAATACTGAAGCACCAACCAACTGATCGAAAAGATCATCAATCCTCGGCAATGGGTGTCTATTCTTCTTTGTGAGCTTGTTGAGTTCTCTATAGTCTACACAAAGTCTGAGGGACCCATCCCCTTCGTAGCAAAAACTACTGGAGCACCCCACTCCGATATACTTCGTCTTATGAACCCCTTCTCAAGCAACTCCCCTACTTTCTTATGGAGTTCCCTCCTCTCACGAGGAGCCATGTGGCGCACTGGTAAAGATACAGGTTTAGCATTATCCACCAGATATATTCGGAAGTCAATCTCCCGCTTCGGAGGTAAGCCCTTCACCTCCTCAAACACATCCGAGTATTCCCGGACTACTCTAACAGATTGCAAACTCTCGACCGAAGCGTCAAGCGATTCAAGATAACTTAGCATAACAGAATCCATGGGATTACAAGAGATCTCGAGAGTGTTACCCAAGCGGGTCATGAGCCTAACAACTCTCCTTTCGCAATCAAGAACAGCACCATTACTGGATAACCAGTCCATGCCCAAAATCAACCCATAGCCCGTGAAGCCCAAAACAAAAGCATCACATCTAAACTCAATGCTAAGTATAGAAATCTTCAAACCCAAACATATCATGGACAAATAAGTGGAGCCCCCAATTGGATTTGAAACAACCAAGGGATCATCTACAAGACTGGTGTCTAAGTGCAGTGACTTAACTAATGATGATGAGATAAACGAATGCGATGCGCCTGAATCAAACAATGTATGGACAGGATGATCAAATAGAAAAACCAGACTTTCAACGGAAATAGTTCTACCTCTTTCCTGAATTGGTGGAACCGCGAGAGCCTGTACTTGCCCCCTAGCCTGACCCGGTGCCATAAGAGCTTGCACCTGTCCTCCTGAGGTAGATCCCGCCCTTTGCCCCTTCTTAGGGCAATCCTTCACTAAATGCCCTGCTTCGCCACAGTGAAAGCAACCAGTCTTCTTCTTCTTTCTACAATCTTTGCTTATGTGGCCTGTTATCCCACAATTGAAGCACTTCTTCTTCCCCTTGCCACCGTTGCCTTTCCCCCCTTTGTTTTGCTGTTGTTGCTGAGGTCTCTTTTGATCTCCCTTTTTCTCGGGTGCCTTATTAGCGTTGGGACCCTTCTCTTCTTCATGCATGAGTGTCATGTCAACTAGCTTCTCAAAGGTGGCCCCCATAGGGATATGAGTCATAGCCAACCCATGCATCGGTTCATTCAAGCCTTTCACGAACCTCAAAGCCTTCTTCTCTGGTGTATTCACCATGTCTAGGCCAAACCTTGCCAATTGATTAAACTTGTTGACATATTCCTTCACTGAGAGATTTCCTTGCTTTGGAGTCAAGAATCTTTCCATATACAAGTTTTCCTCCGCCCTTGAGAGAAACTTTGCCACAAATCTTTGCCTAAAATCCACCCAAGAGTCAACGGGGCGTTCTCCATTAGTGACCTCCCACCAGAATGAGGCCTCTCCCTTCATTAACCAAGCAGCTAACTTGACTTTCTTTCCTTCTTCCATCTCAAAGATATCTATCAACTCTTCCACCTCCTTAAGCCAATCTCTAGCCTCCACAAAAGTTTCAGATCCTTGAAAAGGTTTCCCTCCCATAGCTTTAAATTCCTTGCAAGTCTTAGCAAAAGTATCCGTGCGAGGAGGAGGGGGAGGAGGAAGATCGGGTGCTACGGTTGGTGGAGGAACATTTGCTGGACCCGCAGTGGTGGCCCTAGCCTCCATCAATCTCCTATACCATACTGGTATCGTCACACCCTCCGGAAAGTTAAGATCCTCAGCCATGCTGAAACGAAAAAGGAAAGATTCAAAACGGAGAATTCGAAAGATAAAGATATGGCTATTGGGGATTATGCTTTTCTTTCAAAAACTTTTCTCTTTAAAGACATGTTTTTGAAAATATCTCTTCCAAAAATGTTTTTAGAAAAATAGTTTTCTAAAAATTTTATCTGTTCTGGTAACCTTTGCTCTGTTACCACGTGTAACACCCCACGCCCGCTATGGTCACTCTCTAAGGGAATGCCATAACATCGGTGGAGTATTTTGAGTGAATATAGAACAGAGTAATCACAGCAAGACAGATATAAGTAATACTTGAAAATTTAAAACATCATTTCACTTACAGCGGAAAATAAAACATGTCTGGTTACATCACAAAACCATAATAAGAGTCAAGTACAAATATCCATCATGATAAATAAAAATACATAATCCCAATACATGAACTGATAGCCATAAAAGAAAAGGGTAAGCTGAGCTCTACATCTAGGGTCCAAGCTCCAAGAGAGTAATAAAAGCAGCCTGATCAAAGCCCACTCGTGCTGGGCCCACTCTGAGAACCTAAGGGTTGGGAAAAAGATAAAAACAACGGGGTCAGACATAAGTCTGAGCGAGTCCTATAACTTTAACAATGTAATCATTAAAGTAATAAGGATATGATATAACTTGGTACGGTGTGACTGGGGATAAATGACTACACTCAGTAGCCAATCAGACTTAGAATGAACTAAGATAATGATAAGGACGCATCTACCCACCCAAGGATAATTACTACACTGCACCACACCAGTCATTCCTACTTAAAGGTTGATCCCTCCCAAGGACTTAGAAAATTTACCCAGTAGTTTTGCGTACCCCTAGCTCACTACATAGGTGCCGTCTGCCCCTATCTCCACTAGGTGTACCCACTACTCCCAAGCGATCGGCTCCCTATCGTAGATATCCGTGCTGGCCCCACAATGGGGTGTATCACTCCCCAAAGTGGCTAGCCCGATACAACAAATGGTGCACGGGTTATACCTACACGATGCAACAACGTCTTACCTACCAGCCCGGGTCCACACACGCCTATGAAACCCGTTGGACTCGCGTTGCCACCGCTACCCCGTTTTGGCCTCTTATAGTCAAGCCCAATATGCGTGTCCCGTCACTCGACTAGAGTCGAGCCCACTAAGATACGTTTGGGATATTGGTTGAAATGGGCCCCCACAAGCTACCCACCTAAGCTTGTCATTTCTAGTGTATACCACTTAACCCTTTAATCATGTTTTAATTACATGTTCCACTTTGGTTAAGTATTCTAATCGTATTTTCTATTGCCACCCAAGGCAACCACTAGATTTCCACATGCCACCCAAGGCACCCACTTAACCCCTCATGTCCCTCTACATGCTAATATGGTTAAGTGTTTCTTAATTAATTAATTAAGATCATGACCTCATAAAGACCTCTCACATTAGACCATCTTTTATGACTGCTGGATATGCCGGTTGGTTCTGGGCAGACTTCTGTCATAAAAAGGGTCTAACCTCGTGTCTTTACTTTAATCACGTATTTAATTCATGACTAAGACCTCTCACATTGGGCCAATCATTTGTAGCTGCTGGATGGCCGGTCGATTCCGGGCAGACTTCCGCTACAAAAGGGTCCAACCTCGTGTCTTAGTTGATTAATTACACCTAATTAATCACCCCCCCCCCCCCATAATTAATTATCCCTAATTAATTACACATTTTTAAGAATATGGGTAGACCTAACTTAATAGGTAAATTCCCAATTCCATAGTATGGGTAGACCTAACTTAATAGGTAAATTCCCAACTCCATAATGTGGGTAGACCTAACTTAATAGGTAAATTCCCAATTATGTCTATTCATTTTATGTTATGCTTAATCATAACAACTTTACACCTTTTTATAATCATGCATATTAACCCCATCGTTTCCCACGTGATTCGTTTACATAACACGTCATTCATAGGGACAACTTTGCATATGTTATGCACATCATAAAAAGAGACAAACTTGCATATGAGTTTGTATATAAACTTGCATAAAACTTGCATATGAACTTGCATAAAACTTGCAAATGAACTTGCATATAAACTTGCATATGAACTTGCATACCATGTCATATCTCAAAGGCAAACTTGCATATGTTATGCATATCATAAAAAGAGACTATCTTGCACATGAACTTGCATATATCATGTCATATCACAAAGGCAAACTTGCATATGTTATGCATATCATAAAAAGAGACTAACTTGCATATGATTTGCATAAGAACTTGCATAAAACTTGCATATGATCTTACATAACACATCATATCATAAAAAGAGGCAAGTTTACATATGAACTTATAACATATGACAACCACAATTAGCATAATCCACATTTACATCCATAGCCTCCTAATATCCTATCCTAATTAGTTTAGCAATTACTTGCTAAAGGCATAGGAACTCACCAAAACCAAGATTAGCAAACTTATGAAGTAGAACTAGTTGCTAAATATGGAGAAGATGATGATTAGAGGTTGATTAGCTTGCAGCTTCCTTCATAAACTAGTGGAGGCTCCTCTTAAGTTTGATTTTGGCGGCATGAGGCCATCATTTCTATTTTTAGTATGGATTAGTAGGGTGTATTTATAGGATTAGGGTGTGTTTTAGACCATAGGATTAGCCCTAGGTTAGATTAGGTCCGTCAGATTTAGGAAATCTCTAGAACCCAGCCCAGCCCTAGCCAGAAAACCAGACCTGGTGCACCCAGGCCCTCTGGCTCGACACGCCGTGTCGACAGGCAAGTCGACCCCCCAGTCGACAGTCCTGTCGACATGGCTAGGGCGGGAACTTTCCCGCCTGGCCCCGCTGGTTCTATTTTAAAATCTGAAATTTGAATTTTTAAATCTGTTTTTAACTTTGAATTTTCTGCAAACTTCATTGGGCCATAACTGCGCCATACGGGCTCCGATTTATAAAATTTCGGACTCTATTTCGCGTATTTTTCCGAGACGAACGCAATGACGCAGCCCGTTTCCCCCAATTCTCACATTTGAGATTATTTATTCTGCAATTAGTGAATTTTAGCATTAACTGAAATACGGGGTGTTACACAAAACTTGTTTTCATTTTAAAAATATACTCTTCACACTCGTTCTAGGATACTGCTGATCCCATCTCTAACGAGTCATTCTAATTGGATATTACTAATCCAATATCTGATGAATTCTTTCGTATGGTTCTAGTGTGTTCTGTTCTCTGAGCTTTGTAAACCAAAGCTTTGATACCAACTGTAACGAAAATGAATTTCACTCGATCCGAATCAGTCGCTAAACCGACCCAGACCGTTCGAAACGCCTAATTGTTTCGAGAACATGACAAAATAGAACGCAGGCGGAAGAACATTTCATTGTATATTACAACAATTCCATCAGAATACAAGAATATACAGAGTATAAATAAATATTACACAGAAATATCAGAGATTTAAATTACATTTAAATACATCGCAGCGGAAAATAATACAATACATAACTAGAAGAGATATATGGATACAAAGCTTTCCGGATATCATTCCAGCTGTAAACCAGGATCCTGTGAATATAAATCTGCAAAACCAAAACTACTAGCTGCCCGTGTCAAAATAAGGGCACCCAGAGTTTAGGTTAAAACAATAAACACCAGGTCAGTCATGGGACTGGTGTGAGAACTAAAACAGTTATTTAAAACTTTACTTTAAATTAGATATATCAAGGGATCACGCCGTATAACACGGAACAGGTTTCCTCCCAAGAATACTTGTGCATATAACAAAACAGCGCAATGCTTTTTGGAAAAATGAAGCTATTATAAGACCCAGGTCCTATCACACAATGCAACGCAAGCCGGGGGATAGGGTTTTCCCTTATAATAGCCAAACATGCTTAGTACGTTTAAAACAAATCATTTGATACTATTATAAGTGTATAGTGTCAAAAACAATTTCAAATCATAAGTATCAATCATAGACGGCATGAGTACCATATATCATGTCGCCATACTAGTTCTACAATTAAAACCGCAAAATCACGTATTTGGAAATTGGATTTCCGTCATGAACCAAGGCAAAAGATAGTCCTTACCGAATTCGAGACTGCCTAGCCCGAGTCTTAGGATCAGAACGCATCGACCTTTGGAGCGACAGGGCCGGTCCACACAGAGTGGATTAAAATGCCTGAACACTGCGTTTCGCCGCCCTTTGGGGCGTAAGCGAGCCAACAAATGACTCCATCGGACCCGGATCGTCCGATCTAACCGAGGCGCCTCGCAACAGCAACAACCACATAAGTCAAACTCATCAGGGCGTGTAAAACCACTGACGCCACTTCTAGCTAGGAGGAAACGCAAGCCCTCCCTGAGGTCCTTTCTCCCGTTTCTGGTTCATACCGGGGTGTGAGGCTCGCGATTTCACGTTATACACAAAGCTACGCCACACAGGCGGTGCTTTGATCATCACCACAAGACTTTGCTTTTCAACAGAAGCCCTGATCACTGCATCTTAGCATGCCACACAGGCAATTCACACCGTGCAACTGATGGCTATCAATCACACAGAATAAATTCCAATGTCAGACACACTGTCCATTTGCAAGTCCGTTTTGGGTCTGAACGAAACCGGAGGCACTATATACCTCGCAAACCCATCGATCACCACGTACGTCCGGACGATCACCACTCATCATCCATATTTCGGGATGCCTCCCAATCAGGACCTCGGTTACCATCCAAACGAGGTGAAGATCTCCGGTCTTCGACCACCGTCTTCATCTTCGATTTCTTATCGTCGATTCAGTTATTCAGAATGGCATAAACCCGGTCTTTCTGAGCAACTCACGTATATAATAAACAAGTGTTACACAAACACAACATACGCCTCATTCCAATTCATCAGTCAATAACCGTAAATTAACAAGAGAATAATTCTCCAAATATTAACCCCGAAGGCCGAAACCAACATCAGATCAATATCCAGAAAACCATTTTGCTTAGCTAACCGACAGTTAGTTTCTAAATTTCACATTCATAGGGAAAGGTTCCCATTAATTTTATCAAAGATAAATTCCTTGAATTTATTCTTTAATCTTCTTTTGAATTTCGATTCAACTAGTCGGGATTAACGAACCTTACTGAAGTAATCATTTGTTTTAATTTCACAATCCCAACCTATTCATCCCATGAAGTAAAACTGGTAATACTTCATATCTAACACCACGATGTTATCGGTAAATTCAATTACCATTTCAAGTTCAAATCTAATTAAAGATTTAACTATCACCTGGATCAAAACTGGTGATACTCCATTCTCGATCTTTTCAATCAAATTAAAGATTCATTAAAACTCCACTTAGTTTTAATCTTTAACTGGGTTAAAGAATCAGTGTCATTTAAAAACACGGTTCACGATAAACCCAAAATCACATCACATTTCAATCAGACCCTAACCATAAATTAGCAAGTGAGCCATTCCCTAAGTATTAACCCCGAAGGCCGAAACCAACATCAGATCAATACCTCAGAAACCATTCAATTTAACTAATCTCCAATTAGTTGCTGATTTTCTTAACTCCTTTGGGTCTAAGAACAGTATTATTGAAGATACCGTTCACGACAACCCAAAATCACATTCTATTAATTATCGGGTTAAAGAACGAGTGTTATTTAAAACACCATTCATGATAAAACCCAAGAATCAATTCGAATTCAATTCCAATTAAATATTATTTAATTGGTATACTTCATTAAATCTAAATAAAAGATTTAATCTTTTTCTCAACTGGGTTCAAGAACAGGGTTAATGAAGACACCATTCACGACAAACCCAAATCACATTTGATATTAAATACAAGGCTCTGAATAGAAAATATATCGGCTTATATTCAATATCAAATTCTACGACCAACAAATATCGTATTGGAAATAACGATATAAATATATCTTTCAAATTCCCATAACAATATCTGTATCATCACGAAATCCAACATCGAAATATTCCGAAGACAATTTCGATTCAAATCCATTCCAATATAATTATTGGAAATTCTGGTTATTTTCAAAACACTTTCAAATCCAATTTATTTATTTAGAAATAAATAGAATTATAATTCTAGTTCAAAACTAGTTCCTTTCGATAAAAATCTATTTTTATCTTTTCAAATATGGAGTTTTTCATCCCAAATCTTCAAAAATCATTTCTTATGATTTTACACAAATTATTACTATTTTTAATAATTTTATCAAGGCCCGTACAGTCGATTTCCATCAATGGTCATCGAACTGCACTTACAGCGACCTTTTCCAAATTTGATTTGGACATAATTCCAAATCCAACCGTTAGATTTCAAATTTCTAATATTCGTTAGAAAGCTCTTTTCGATACAAACCCAACGGTTCCGGTTTTTGGAGAATCCGACGGTCGGATCTCCCGTAATATCTGTTCGAAGTCAATGGTCGAAATTCGCGAACTGACGTGGCGCGGCGCGTTCTATTCAGGCCATTATATTATATATATAATATATATAATATATACTTCGTCGATTTTTTTTTAAAACGTATTTTATTAATCGTTTTAAATTCGTTTTCAAAACGATTTCAACTTCATTTCAAATTCAAATCAAAGTTGAATTTTTCCTTATAAATTCGATTTAAATTCATTTCAAATTGATTTCAATTCAAATTGATTTCTAATTCAATTTCAGTTCGTTTTCAATTCAATTCAATTTCAATTCAATTCAATTTCAATTCGAATTCATTTCTATTCAGTTTCAGTTCAAATTTCAATTCTTTTCAAAATGTCAGATTTTGAAATCACTTTCGATATTCATTAAAAAATGAAAAAAATCGATATAAATATCGTTCACGTCAAAATGGCGTCAATCTAATCAACACGGCTTCATATATTTCTATTTTCAAATATTCTATTTCAAATATTTCTTTTTCAAATATTTCTATTTCAAAACTGGAATGAGGCCCAATCAATTACCATATAATGTTAATTATATGGATTTTCTACAACATAGGTATACAATAACAACGATGAATAATCAACCATCATCCAAAGTGCATTCTACACTATATAAGCATCAAATATAAATATTTAACGCTCATAACAGTCTGTCAATCAATCGATCAACATACAACTAATTATTGGGATTAGTGTATGTCATCTATCATCCCAATACCCGTGTGGGGTTTCAAACAATCAGACACAGATTTTATTTGTGCAGTTGGGCGATGTGTAAAATTTATCGTCCCAATCAATATCAGTTAAATGTGTGTATATAAACAAATCGTCCGATTTGTTTATTTTTATTTCATTTCATATACACGTTAAAAATTCTATTTTTAACTATATAAATATTTTATTTCATTTCACATCACAACACACAATCAACTACACATCAAAATCATACAAACAAGCATACAAGTCGTCCATGGTCTGTGGACGACGGGTGTCGGGTGCTACTAAACACCGTCTGCATCCTAGTATATATTTTAAATAGAAATAAAGAGTTAAGGTGAGAAGTTCTCACCAAAGCTATCCCAACTCCACGACACTTCTTACGTAGAAATCTTCGCCGTTCTTGCCTCTTGTCACTTTCTTTGCCCGTATTCTCTACATATGTAAAAATCGAATTTTTACTTTGCTATTCAATACATAAAAATTGAATTTTTTCTTTGCTATTCAATATATAAAAATCAAATTTTTACTTTGCTATTCAATATATAAAAATCGAATTTTTACTTTGCTATTCAATATATAAAAATCGAATTTTTACTTTGCTATTCAATATATAAAAATCGAATTTTTACTTTGCTATTCAATATATAGAAATCGAATTTTTTCTTTGCTATTCAATATATAAAAATCGAATTTTTACTTTGCTATTCAATATATAAGAATCGAATTTTTACTTTTCTATTCAACATATAAAAATCGAATTTTTACTTCGCTATTCAATATATAAAAATCGAATTTTTACTTTGCTAAAAATGTAAACTTTTCTTATATAAAAATTCTATCTTCCTTATATAAAATTTAAATCTTTTATTTTTAAAACAAATGTATGTTCAAATTTTAAAAACAAAGTATATTCAAATTTCAAAACAAAGTGTATTCAAATTTCAAAACAAAGTGTATTCAAATTTCAAAACAAAGTGTATTTAAATTTCAAAACAAAACTATGCTGTTCAATTTGAAAATAAATCACTGTGTAAAGGAGATTACCCCTTTTCCTTTCGTTCTACTGTCTGGAAGAAGGCCGAACTCGCATCGCCACCTAGGGCTTCAGCGCGCCGCCGCGTGAGGGGGCTTGACCACCATCGAACGCTGGAGCAGAAGGGGGTTCGCAGGTGGAAGAGGGGGGGTAGCAGCGCGTCGATTAGGAAGGGGGTGTCTAGGTGGTTTGCGGCGCATCGATTAGGAAGGGGGGTCTGGGTGGTTTGCAGCGCATCGATTAGGAAGGGGGGTCTGGGTGGTTTGCGGCGAGAGGAGGAGGGGGGCCCGCGCCTGAGGCGACGGTGACGATGGAGGGGGGGCGTTCGTGGGTAGGGCGACGGGGTTTTTTTTATTTTTTTATTTTTTTCTTCTGAGAATAAACGAGGGGGGTTTAAAGGAGAAAAGAGGAGTTGATTGATTTTTTTTATTACTTTAATTTTCAAAAAGTAACTTTTTATTTCAACCACAAAACGAGACCCACCGCCTGTCGTTCATAGCTAATTACCCCCATTCCGAACACAATGGGATATGTATCGTAGGCCGATTTGATCTTTTCGATCAGTTTTCGTCAAAATCAAAATATAACTCTATATATTGAATTTGAACGCGCATTTCAATTTACCAGGGTCACCTACTAACTCTAAAAATTCCCGAATAATATTTTCTGGCTTCGTATTGACGATACGGTCCTAACCAAACTAGTTTCGTCGAATTCTGAGACCGTTTGAAAAATGGACATTTTCCAGTCGATTAAAATCAACTAAAACTGGTTAACCGCGTTTTCCTTTGCCACGCTGACATACTGATTCGGGAAATTACGAAAATTGGAATCTAGCAATAATATGAAATCACAGATCCAACAAAAGTAGTTTCGTCGAAATCCGAGGTCGTTTGCAAAATTCCCATTTTTAAGGGCTTGAATTTCATAGCGACTATTCAGAATTTTCAACTGGACATAACTTTTGATTCCCGCTATGGAATCTTGATTTTTCGGATTCGTTGGAAAGATATTCTCAACTAGATTCTATTATTTTTGGTTTCACTAAAATCCGGTTTATTTTGCACCCGGTACATTCATTTGAAGTTTGAAATCGAATTATCGAACTACCGCGCCATTTTCAATTCCTTATATATATATAAATAAATATTTATATTCTATCGTCGATTCAAACGAATATATACGTTCGAATTATATTCAAAATAAATTTATCATTGATATTATTTAAAATAATTCATTTTAAATATTCAAAATTCGCTAAAATTGCCAAAATAAAAATTTTAAATTGGCCCAGATTTCCGGGTTATTACATTGTGACTCTTCATTTAAAGTTGCATCTCTTCGTATTCAAATGTTTGAATGAAAATTTCAAATGTCTGTTTTGATTTAAAAACAAAACAGCAAGAAAATAGGCAATTTCGAAGCAGATTCAGATGTCTGAATTAAAATTCAGATGTCTGAATTAAAAAGTTCAGATGTCTTTTTTTGAATAAAATTCAAACAGCAAGGAAATAGGCCATTTTGGAGGTTATTCAGACATCTGAAATTTTTTACTCGGACATCTGAATATTATGGGAAATTTATTCTTTTCTTCAAAAGACAGGCGTCTGAATTAAATAATTTAGACTCTGTTTTCTGTAATAGACCTATGCCTTGTGCATGTCATATATGAAATCAATATTAAAATGTGCATGTGTCTGTTTCATCAAGGAAGATTTTAACAATTAATACTAATACTAACTGACTCTAAACATATTTAATCTTCAATTATAGCTCTTGAATCTGTTGTTGAGTATCTTCTTGCAAAACAAAGTTAGTCAATAATAATATATATGTACATGTATAGTTGTCATAATCAAAATGCCATATAGCGAGATCCAACAGACTCCCCCTTTTTGATAATGACAATTATATATGTGACTCCCCCTATAAATATGCACATATCATCATATATTTCTCCCCCTTTGTCATTGACAAAAAGGAGATACTTATGTAAATAATTCATGAATATGCTCAAACACACAAAAGGTACGCATACGTAATAAGCACAAACAAACAGACAGATGATAGACATTTTAAGTTCATTCAAATGACTGAATTATGGGATAAAATTTTGATCCCATGAATATTCAGACAACTGATTTTGGGATTTAGTCGGCTGAATATATAATTTTTATGAGTTATGCATATGATATTCATGTTTATATATAACTTGTAAGTTTATATTCAAGTTCAATATATATTTCATGTCATAAGCTACAATTTGATCATACGAAAGCATATTTACACAATCGTTTGGAGATATATGGCTTTATTTACTTATGAGCTTGTAATATATGAAGTATTTCCATAAGAAACTGTATAAAATGTGTAGAAATGATATAGTATATCAATTCACCATTAATATGATGTGTGAAAGAATAATTGCAAATCAATATAAATATATAAGATTACCAATTTTTCTGATTTATTCTTTCATTTTGAGCTATGTTCCCAAAAATTTCAGAGATATTGCAATAACTTATTGTTGTGGTGTACCTGCAAAAAATATGATAAATACTCCAGTTCCCACTTCTTTTGTTAGGGTCCAAGGGTTAAATGGAAGGTAACCATACCCAAGAGGGTGTAATGGAACCTTTAAAAATAAAATTTTCATTATTAACTACTGAGTCAAAATAATCATCTATATATCTTTCTCTGTTTTTCCAATTTACAGGAACCCAAATACTTAAATAATTTATATTGATATTGTCTTTGGTACTTCTAGATTTATTATAAATATCTCTAGTCATAGGAGTATTCGAATTTCGATAAAAATTGAATGTTGGATTTATTCATGCCTTAGTACTAACAGTGATATTTTTAATAAAAGCATATCTATTACTATTCCTCTGATTAGTTTTATTATATCTTAAACCACTTCTGTCGTGTAAAGGTCTAGAAGTAGATAAAATTACATTTAAATCATTTTTACCTTTATTGAATTTTGCGAACTTATTTTTACATTTTTCCAATTTGATCCCAAAGTCACGATTAACACTTTTAAAAGAAGTTTTGCTACTTTTTAAATTATCATTTTCCTTATTTAATTCAGAATTCTTCCTTTTCAAGGTACTATTCTCATTTTTAAGATGATAACTTTGAGATTTTGAATTAAAAGATGACTGTAAATTTTCAAAATTTTCTTTTGAGTCACAAATTTCTTTTTGCAAAATATTATTATTAACTTTTAAAAAATCACATTCTTTAGATAATTCTAAATTCATTCCAATTAAAGCTTCATTCTCTTTTTCAAGAGATAAAATTAAAGAACAAGAATTACTTAAACAATCGTCTATAGATGCATTTTTATTTTGTTAGAGATTAATTTCCTTTAAATGGACCTTGTTTTTAACTTCTAGTCGCTCATTTTCTTTTTGAAGGAAATCTTTTTGAAAAACAAGCTCTTCTAAATTTTTTTTGAAACAATTGGCTTGTTTTACTAAAAAATTATTTTCCTCTTTTAATTTGGAATTTTCTTTCTCACAATTTTCAGATTTGGCTAAAATAATTGCATTAAGTTTCCCCAAACTTTTAAAATCTTTTAACAATTTTTCATGGTCTTACAAAAGATCTTTATATAATGAATCTACACATACCGATTATGATCTGACTTTAGCCATGAGACGTTGTTTTTTAATTCTGCTTTGTTGCTTTTTTTCTTTCTAATTCCTTGACTATATTTCTTTATCGCCATATGTTCTAGGATGTTGTTACGATCTCTAGAATCCCTTGCTCTGATACCAATTGAAAGAGGCTATGTGATAGTAGGATCGTGTAGAATGGAGAATAAGATATAAAGTATATTTTAGAGTAGAAAGAAGTAAATCACACAGTCGATTTATACTGGTTCGGACCACTGTCCTATGTCCAGTCCCAGACTCACTTCTGATATTTCACTAACACTAAAACCCTCACTTCACCTGGAGGAATAGGTACACAATTACCCGAACTGCTGAATGGGATTTCTTGCCTCAACTGCTGAAGGGGACTTCCGTAATACAAAATAATTAATGACTTGTTAGTGTTCTTGTTAACACGTATATGTCAAGTTGAAGTACACCCTTCCTATAACCTTTCCTTGATGATAGTATTGTAATTCGTAAAGGAATATAGAAGGTTTAAAAGATTAAAATCTTTAGAGTATGAATATGAAGTGCTTAGAGATCTTTTAGAAAAGATAGAAAGAATTGTAGTAAGATTCGATGGTTTAATCACTTAATCAAATCTCTATTTATAATGTACAAAAGGATATAACTTACCATGAAGAGTTTCGATAAAAAGATATGGATTAGGAAGTTGTGACTCTTCATTTAAAGTTGCATCTCTTCGTATTCAGACGTCTGAATGAAAATTTCAGATGTCTGTTTTGATTTAAAAACAAAACAGCAAGAAAATAGGCAATTTCGAAGCAGATTCAGATGTCTGAATTAAAAAATTCAGATGTTTGCTTTTAAATAAAATTCAAACAGCAAGGAAATAGGCCATTTTGTAGGTTATTCAGTCGTCTGAAATTTTTGTCTTAGACATTGAATATTATGGGAAATTTATTCTTTGCTGTAGTAGATAGACGTCTGAATTAAATAATTCAGACGTCTGTTTTCTGTAACAGACCTATGCCTTATGCCTGTCATATATAAAATCATAAATATATATATATATATATATATATATTAAAAAGTGCATGTGTGTATTTGATCAAGGAATATTTTAACAATTAATACTAATACTAACAGACTCTAAACATATTTAATCTTCGATTATAGCTCTTGAATCTGTTGTTGAGTATCTTCCTGCAAAACAAAGTTAGTCGATAATAATATATAGGTACATGTATAGTTGTCATAATCAAAACTTCATACAGCGAGATCCAACAGATACTAGATCAATCAATATGATCCAAGGACCTAAATTAAGTTGGCATAACCATAGTAATCTTGATACGCATGAATGGGGTTGCCAGATCGATGCATATAAACTTGGAAGAACTCAAAGGAAGTAAAGTTAGGACTGGTGAAAAGTCAATGAAGGGGAAGATATTGGTGCAAACTTGGACTCGGTTCGATCAATTGGCCATGAATCCAGATCAAGACCAATCCATCTTTCTCCAGATTGGTTCTGATCCGAATTGATCTGCATGAACTGCTCTAAAACAATTTTTTGGATTGTGGGTACCCTACGTTCCCCACTGCTTCTATACCTCCCTACGCTTCTTTGGAATCACCAATATCTATAAATAAAGACTTGATGCACTCGTCTTAGGGGTTATTCTACTTTCCTACATGGGGAATCTATCATATTCAACATCAACATTTTTCTCTCTACTTTTCTTACAAAATCAGGACTATAGTAGTAATCCTACAATATAAAAAATAGATTACTTCTAGTGGACATAGGCTAGATTGTCAAACAGTTATAAATTTTCCGTCTCTTTATTGTTTATGCAGTTTCTATGATATGTGTTTTGACATGACTTCTATTATTATTCTTGTGATTTAGGTTACTTGTGGTGTTAAGCTTACTCGACCAAAAACTAGTTTAACAACTATGCTTTTTATTTTGGGGATTTACGAAAATAATATTGTCAAAACCCCCTTAAAATTCCTTTTATTGCAAATGTCAATTTTCGTATGATCTTTCATGTATATGAATAGATCTAATGAAATTTAACGTTTATACGGTTTTTATTTGTTTTCTAATCTTTTTTACTCCTATCTTCTAATATATGTTCATTTTCGATCAATTCCTTAATCAAAAAAGAGTTTGAAATATTAATTATTTTTTTATTCTAGATCTCTTATTCAATTTAAATTGGTACTGAATTTTTCTTGTAAAAAGGAAAAAATTAGAAATTTTGAGATTTTGATTTTCCTAGAATTTATGAAATCAATTTACAAGTCTATTATTGCTATTATTTTATTCCCAACTTTGAATGTAAGGAAACCCATTGTTGTTCCATTAGGGATATTTAAGATTGTTTATGGAAAATCTACAAAAAGGACTTGCAAAGTTTTACGGAAGTAGTTGATATTAAAACGTTAGAATATGGCATATAACTCCTTCATATAAATTGATGTAAAAATAATATTTATTAACTTTATGTTTTTAACTTATCATTTATGCGTATTAGGTTCCCATTATTTCATTCCTTATTATCCCACATTAGGTTGATTGTGTGAGATAGGCGGTTTAATGATCCGAAATCCCCCGGTCTCCGAGGAGACAGGAAACACTGGATTGCTTTGAGAACACGACGCGTCAGAACAAAAACAGTAGAACATTTCAGTACTATTACAACAATTTACATCAGAGTACGAATAAATATTACACAGCAGAAAAATAATATCAAAGATTAAATTACATAGAAGCGGAAATAAAAATGTATAAATACAAAGCACAACGGAAGTACATCAACTAACACAACTAAATGAAATACACAGATACAAAGCTTTCTGAATATAGCCCCAGCTATAAACCAGGATCCTGCTAAATAGAAATCTGCAAAACCAAAACTACTAGTTGCCCGTGTGGAAAATATGGGAAGCCAGAGTTTAGATAGAAACAATAAACTCTGAGTCAGTCATAGGACTGGTGTGAGAACAAAAAACAGTTATTAAAACTTTACTTTAAAATATGGTAAATCACGGGACCACGTCGCATGTCATAGAATGGGTTTACCCTCATGAATACCAGTGCATAAACAATAACCAATAATAGATATATGGATCTATTATGCGTCAAACAACATGCAATTCCTTAATCTTCCCATTTAGGCTTAATCCCAAATCTGGATTTTTCGAAATTCAATTCAATTTACTGAAATTATTCCTTTGGACTTTATTTCCCGATTCTTATTTCAAATCATTTGAAATACATATCCAGCTTTTATATCGAAGTAGATTTCACTTCCGGATCTCAAACCAAAATCTTTGGAAATATGAATTCCAAAGCATAACAATGCATACAAACAAATATGCAACCAAATATCAGGCTCCCCTCGGATAAGAAAAAGGGTACGCACCTCACCAACTCGATATATATATATATGTGTGTGTGTGTGTGTGTGTGTGTGTGTGTGTGTGTGTGTGTGCACGCGCATGCGCGTGCGTGCACCTCCCATGATGGAGCAGCCTACACTGACGATGCACAATCCCATGCCCTCGGGGACTACACCGCCATCTCACCCATACTTTTATTCGTCTGGGTTACTAGAATCTTTAGCCACATACTTAATCATTTTTATATCCCGAAGTAGGCAAAATCATTTCACAACATAATAGTCATAAGTACTTTCCAAAATATAGTACTTCACATTAGCAATTCACACATATGATCAGTCACTATTAATCACATAATCTTTAAGCTCGTACATCTCAAAGAAGGGTGTTAAGCAAGAGAATAAATTCTCCGCCACCAAACATATACATCATCAATAGCAACTAATCGGTTACGTGATGAACCACAATGTCAAACACATAATACATTTCGAAATCATTTCGACAACATTGGGTTTAGGCCTCGAAATCCTTTCTGTTTTATAAAACATTCCCTATCCAAAATCGGGAATACATTTCTACATCACTTAAGAAAATATCATTTCAAAATCATTCATTAAATTTGAAATGAACTCAACAACATCGCTAAACATCTCATAGTCAAATCGTGAAATGTTTCACAAGATGTTAGCATACAAATATTTCTACCCAACCCAATGCTAAATGTAAAAGCATATCTTGCTCATAAACTGGTCAAGCACAATCCGAACAATCAATCAATCATAATGCATATCCACAACCAAGTATATTTGTGTTTATACCAAATCTCATGTTTTGGTAAATCTAATTTCCATTCGTTCAATTTTAATTTTTGAAATTCATTACTTAATGGTTGCTCAACTTGTAGGAAAATTAATCCTGCTTTTACTTGGGCTAAGGAATCAATGTCATTTAAAACAAAGTTCACGATAAACCCGAAATCATCTTCCATCAAAATGGAATCTTCACGGAAATCATAACAGTACATAATCGATATAAATTTCCGTGTCAAACTAATACTATAAGTGGAATAGCGGCAAGGCCTTTTAAATTGCATATATAGTAATGGTCTTCACTCACAGAAGCTCATCTCAATCATTGCCAAATCGAATTCCATTCAATTCCAATTTAATATATTAAATTAGAAAACTTTTCTTTGGAAGATTCCATTAATCTTACTTAAACGATTATAATTTCCAAATCATATCTTCACTGTTAGTTGGGTTAAAGAACGACCGTTATTTAAAACATTGTTCACTATAAACCCCAAAACCCAATTTGATATTAAACATAAGGCTCTGAATAGAAATAATATCGACTTATATTCAACACCAAAATCTAAAACTAACGGATATCATATTGGGAATAACGATATCTATATCTTCCAAATTCCTCAATAATATCTGTATAATCACGGAATCCAATATCGAAATATTCCGAAGATTATTTCCACTCAAATCCATTCCAATTTATGAATTGGAAAACTATAGTTATTTTAAAATCCTTTACAAATCCAATTTATTTATTTAAAAACATTGGATTATTATTCTAGTTAATAACTAGTTCATTCAGATAAAAATATCTTTTATCTTTTCAAATATGGAATTTTCCATCCAAAAATCTTTCCAAATCATTTATTATGATTTTACACAATTTTTCCATATTTTTAATAATTTTATTAAGGCCTTTACAGTCGGTTTCCAATAACGGCCACCGAACTGCATCCATATCGACCTTTTATGGAATTGATTTGGACATAATTTAAAATCCAACCGTTCAAATTTAAATCTCTTATACTCATTGGAAAGACCTTTTTGATACAAACCCAATGGTTCTGGTTTTAGGAGAATCCAACGGTCGGATCTCCCGTTACTTATATTTGAAGTCAATGGTTGAAATTCGCGAACGGCCGCTGCGTGACGCGTTCTATTCAACCCATTTATATATATATATATATATATATATATATATACATGTGTATATATATATATTGTCGATTTCCATTTAAAACATATTTTATAAATCGTTTATAAATCCATTTTTAAACGATTTCAACTTCCTTTTCAATTTTAAATTAAAATTGAATATTCCATGACACGGCAATTTTATACAGTGCATATATATGTTAAAAATTATATTTTTAACAATCCAATAATTTTTCCATTACATGAACATTTTATATATCTCATATATATGTTAAAAATTATATTTTTAACAAACAAATATTATTCCATAGCATGACCATTTTATAGTGCATATATACTTTATACAACGCATATAAATTTTAACATCGCATATAAATATATATATTTCACATCGCATATTTTTTTTCCCACATCGCATATATATATTTTTCACATCGCATATATATATATATTCACATCGCTTATATAAATTTTCATATCGCATATATATTTTTTCGCATCACATATATATATTTTCCATACAATGCATATATATTTTATTTACTTCATTTCACATCACATTCACAACACAATACAGTCAATTAAATCATCCATGGTTTTAAAACAATAGTGAATGTGAGCTAACAAGCACCGCACAACATTTGTGATAATTAAAAACTGATATAAATCAATACGGGCAGTTTATATATGCAGTTATAAAATAAAAAAATAACTGTACAAATATTTTAGTGAGAGAGTTCTCACTTTGGGTTCTGCCCCACCATTCTTTATTTCTGAACTTATGTTTTTAAACTAAATTAAACGATCGTTTAATTTAGCTCAAAAATTCAATGTGCACCATTTCCATTCTGGTTAGTCCCATGTTGTAGAGTTCGTCGCTGCAAATCCAATGCAACTGAAATCGTCAGATTTGAACCTCGTATGAAAAAGATATTGATTTCTAAACATTTATTAGATAATTATTTTAATTAAAACATAATTAATATTTTAATTACCCTCTAATTACTCCCTTAATTCCATCGTCTTCTACATTTTTCCTGGATTGAAGCTCGAATAAACCTCGCTACCAAACCTTACTTGCGCACGCAAAATGGAGTGAACGGAGTCCGATCAAATGATGCCACGCCCTAACCCTTGGCTTTCTCCGCTTGCGCCGTGAATGGCGACGGACACGGGATTCCATGACACCAGAAACGATGTGCGAAGTTGCAGCCTTTGGACCACAATTTTGAACAACCCACTCAACTATAGTTCATTAAATTCATATCAAATCGAAGAGCTAAAAGAGTACTTCAGTTTTTGTTTTATAAGTTTTGTTTATTGCTTGGGGGATTGGAAGAAATCACAGCTTGAAATCTCGAGCGATTTCAGCCATCAATTGGACTGACGGTGGCTGCTCCAATAATGGGTAGGATTTGGAGAAATAAAGCCCATTTATACCTATTTTTAATAATATTTAATTCACTTATTAATTGTTGATCGCTACGAACACCGAATCAAACCCAACAACTATCGTCCCTAGCCAAATACCCCCATTCGAAACACAACGTGATATGTTTCGTAGGCCAATTCTACTGTTTCAACCTGATTTTCTTTAAATAAAATATAAATCAACATATTGGATTTAAACGTACATTTTAATTTACCGGGGCCACATATTGACTCCAAAAATTACAGAAAAATAAATATAGCTATGTTTTGACGATACGGTCCTAACAAAACTAATTTCGCCGAATTTGGAGACTGATTGAAAAATGACCTTTTTTCCATCAATTAAATTTACAATTAAAATTACCAAACACATTTTAATTCATTGCACTCACATATCAATTCCAAAAATTACGAAATTTTAAACCTGACAATAATTTAATATTCCGGATCTAACAAAAGTGGTTTTGTTGAAAACGGAGGTCGTTTGCAAAATGGCTATTTTTATGGGCTATACATTATTTAAAAATATATACAAATTCCGTAGCGACTATTCTAAATTTTAAACTGACCATAACGTTCAATTTATATTATGAAATCTCAATTTTAGAAAGATATTGCTAAACAAATTCAGATTTTTCTAGTTTTACTGAAATCTGATTTATTTTGAATTATGTATATTCATTTGAAATTAAAAATCGAATTTTCAAGCTACCGCGCAATTTCAAGCTCCTTTTATAATTAAAATAAATTTATACGTTCTAACTTCGATTTAAATAAATTTTAAATTGCTATTATTTAAAATAAACCATCTTAAATTCTCAAAACCATTAAAATAGTTAAAAAAAAAAATTAGATTGCTTCAGAAATTCCAGGTTATTACAATCTCCCCCACTTAAAATCTTTTCTTCCTCGAAATGGAACGAAGATAAAAGTTGTTTAATAAACCAACTCAACTTTCATTCTTCAACTTTTAAGTTTATAAGAATTTTCTAATTTCTCAAAAAATTGGCTAACACCCTAAATTTTCAAAAAAAATCGCCATAGCCTCCTTTGTACGAGGAAGGTTTGAAAAATTTATTGGGCCATATTAGGCACCCAATAAATCAATAAAAAGCATACACAATTTCTATGACCTATCTGTGTACAAAGGAGAACGTGTAAAAGTCGAAATCTCAGACCTTGCCCCAGTGTTGGAAATAAAATAATCCATGTGCCGTATCTAAATTCAAAAGGGACGTGATTTTTTTTCATTTCCAGACTCGTGTAGGGTTTTTATTAAATCCCGCCCCGAGCACCGTTACGTGTATTTCTTAATTATGTCCATAATCAGTTTTCAGTTCAACCTGTAAATTAGTCATCGCCATACGAACATCTCGCCCGTATGGAAATCCAAACCTTGTCATATAAGCGCCAAATGCTTATATCGAATATGATATGATATGCTATCTTCACGTAGTATGCCATGCGGTGTAGTTCATAATTTGTTTGTTGATATCCTATGGCATGGTTTATAATCTCACACAGAATGACCATCACAACGCATCCAATTTCATTCATAGGATTTTATATAAATAAAATTTACGCAGCCAACTCATTACGGTGTACCTATTTGTCGGACATGCAAATTAATTCTCTACTCAACAGTAAATCCATAACCTATTCAACCAATGTATCACTCCGTATTTTAACAACATTAAAAGAGGATAAATTAAATAGTAATTAATTTAATACTCAGAATTATGGGAAATAGACTGCGCCATTGCGTCCATCTCAAAATTCTGGTCAAGATACACATTTGGTTTATGTAAAATGGACACTGTATGAAGAAGTTATGAGGGTTTGAAGTTTGTATACGCGCAAGATGATTATATATATATATATAGGGTCCAAGAATTCAAAGTCAGGTCCAGAAAGTTCAAAATCGTGCAAATTCCAGTATTCGGGGGGTGACCGGGAAAATTCCCGCCTAGGGGAGTCGACCCCTAAGTCGACCGGTGTCAACACCAGGGTCGACCCCCTAGGGCTGACATGGCTAGGTTGGTTTGGTGGCTAGCAACTATAATTATAGGCTCATTTCTCTTGTTTTCTTTACTGAAAATCAATGGAGACCTAAATGTTGTTGGTGCCTAGACTGAATCAAAACTCTTTCTTCTTCTGCAATCAAATTTAGAGATTCAATTGTATATCTAAGATTCATCAACTGCTTTTCTCCTTCTATTTTTCTAAATCCGATCATTGTGAGTTTAAGTTACCTTTAGATTTAAATAATTAAAAGTAAAATATGATATGACTGTAATTTGGATCTATGCCGGAGACTGAATCATACCAGATCTATTGTAATTTGTAAATCTATGAATAATACAAAGGGATTGTAAGATTTCTCCCGGGGTGAAAGATTGTAAGATTACTTCCGTTAATTACAATCTAAAGAATAACATGTAATGGGGCTTATCGATAAACTTAAATGGATTAAGCTATATTTATATGAAATTAATAAGCAAGTGGAACTTGGGCAAGTGAAAAGCAGTCAATCTGAATGGGGATAACCTGTTAGTCTAACCTAGTTGAATCCGTAAGGGATTGTATGAACTCGTTAACTTGAGAAAGGATTAAGTAAACTTGGTTGAAATAGTGGAAGGGTTAAGTATATCTAGGTTGGGTCGGTAATATTTATATATAGGCCAACAAAACTTAACCGGTTGGGGTTATGAAATTAAAGACACCGTTGGGTAAGCATAACCTGTGGAAATCCTAGTGGGGATACAAGACAAGGAGGAGAGCTTGTGTCATCTTGTGTATGGGAACATTTCAGCCAGTAACCCATATAACAGTATCAAAACGACTACTCCGTCCTAGGTCGGAGTTGGGGTATGCTTACTGGGCAGATTGTAAGAGGTCCAAACGTGGAGGACGGTGTGGGCGGCGCAAACCGACCGGGTCATATGCATGCATGGTCCGGGCAGTTGGGGATAAGACGACCATGACACCTGTAGATATGGTTATGCACATCATGAAGACGAAGGGTTGCCACTTTAGGAAGTGATACCTCCTACTATGGGGTCGGCACAAGGTATCTACGCGGATTAGGGAGCCAATCGATAGGGGTAGTAGTTAGGGTACATATAGACTCTGGTAAAAAGTTTAGGAGGCAGCTAGGTTGGGCAACCTGTAGGATTGTATCGGGTTAAAACCTCTCACCAGAAGTACGCCTAAGTCTACCAGCTTTTACATGTTGGGGATCATCTCATTTCTGGATTATACTAGTATTAGTGCAGAGTAATCTTTAGAGATGTATATACACTCTATCATGTTTACCTTGTCATACCTGCCTTATATAGTGTTATCTCTCTCTTATCTACTTTATATTCCTATCATGCTACTTTTACTTATTTACTTGCTAAAAGTAACTGGACTCGCCAGACTTTACGTTTGACCCTTTTTGTTTCCTCTTCTTTCTTCCGTTTCTTCCCCCCAGTTTCTTAGGGCGGGAATACTCAGGTTTGACCGTGATTCTGCTTTCATTTTGCTGGAGCTGCTTAGATGTATGGTTCAAGCTCCTATCCTGGCTACTATAGCTATATTTTGTTTGGAGAATTTTGCTTCTTTATGTACTCTGATGTTTTAAAGTACAAGACAGTAGTTTTAACGATGTAATTGTTTTTATTTATTTCGGACATGTGAAGTTTTCAAACCACGTTGCTTTATGACTAAATAAAGTTTTTAATTCCGCTGTCATTTTTTATCTTTCTTGTAATATTTCTTTTTCTGTTTACCTATAACGCTTCACGAAACTTAATGCATTCCCTTTGTGAGTGATATTAACGGATGTGGGGTATCACACTTGGTATCAGAGCTGAAGGTTACTAGATTAAATATTGAAAATTATTTTCAAAAAGGTTTTAAAAGAAAGTATTTTCAAAAAGAAAAGTTTGTTTCAGAAAACATATTCCCCGAAGCCATATGTAATATCCTTCGATCCTTTGTTTAAATCTCTTCCCTTTTCTTTTCAGCATGTCTGGGGAACCTTATATTCCCGAGGGCGTTGAAGTACCAGATTTGTTATGTAGGTATCTTAAAGCCATTGCACCAACCGGGAGCCAAGGAGACGTCCCTCCCCCAGCTACATTCGTTGTTCCTCCACCGTAGCGAGTAGATGATTTATCTAGAAAGAAAGAAGCTAGGGTTGAGGAAACACAAAACAAGAAAGTATGCCCCAAGAAAGGATAACAACAAAGACAAAAAGGCGGAAAGAATAACAAAGCTAAGGATAAGAGGAAGTGTCACAGTTGTGGACGTGAGGGTCACTTGGTAAAAGACTACAAAAGAAGGAAGAATACTTGCTTCAGTTATGGCTAAGTCAGACACTTTGCTAAAGAGTGCCCGTAGAGGCAAGGACAAGGCCAAAGGGTAGGATCCCTTGGAGGGCAGGTGTATGCTCTCGTGGCCATCGTACCGGACAAAGGTAAGAAATTTTTTGTTGAATGTTTGATTTCTCTTTCCAATCAACCTATTAGAACTCTTTTAAATTTTGGCGCTTCACATTCGTTTATATCTGATTCTGTGGTCGAGTCTCTACACTTAAATACTAGTATGGTGGTGGACCCCGTTGTTGTCTCAAACCCCATTGGTGGTTCAGCTCATTTGTCTATGATTTGTTGGGGTTTGATAATATCAGTGTTGGGCGTCGAGTTTAAATGCGACGCGTATGTGCTTGATTTTATGGGCTATGATTTGATTCTAGGGATGGATTGGCTAACCACATAAGGTGCCATTCTCAATTGTGAGAGGAGGGTCGTTATACTTTTGACTTGCCATGGGAGGACCCTCGGGATTCCTTGTGACCCTAAGGGGTCTGTCATGCTTATTTTCCTACAATCTCTTAATGCATCTATCGATGATCTATGATCTGAAGTGGTAGTCTGTGAGTATCCATATGTTTTTGAGGAGGTTCGGGGTTTATCTCCAAGGCACAAGATCGATTTTCATATACTTGGTGGACAATACAAAGGCAATTGCATTGCCTGTGCGCCACATGCCTCCAAGAGAAAGAAGGGAGCTCAACAAGCAAGCTGGGGAGCTACTTGAGAAAGGATTTATTAGGCGAAGCATATCTGAATAGGGTGCTCCAGTTGTATTTGCAACTAAGGTAGACGGTTCGATTCGCTTATGTGTGGACTATAGGGAGTTGAATAAACTCACTAAGAAGAACAGGCACCCACTTACGAGGATAGACCATCTGTTTGACCAGATGTTGATACATCAGTATTTTCTTAATTAGACTTGGCCACGGGGTTTCATCAGTTGAGGGTGGCTGAGGACAATATAGATAAGACCGTTTTTAGGACTCCAGATGGTTTCTTTGGATGGCTCGTTATGCCTTTTGGGTTGATCTGATAAGTAGGGTGCTTCGAGAGTTTCTAAATAAGTTGGCATGGTCTTTGTTGGGGATATCTTGATTCTCTCAAGAGAGTGAGGAAGAGCATGCCTTACATTTAAGGGAGGTTTTGAAGACTCTCTGTGCGCACCAGATTAAAGCAAAGTTTTCCAAATGCCATTTTGAAGAAAAGAAGTGAGGTT
This sequence comes from Allium sativum, assembly GCA_030737875.1. Classification (NCBI taxonomy): domain Eukaryota; kingdom Viridiplantae; phylum Streptophyta; class Magnoliopsida; order Asparagales; family Amaryllidaceae; genus Allium; species Allium sativum. The sequence goes on along the minus strand of CM060910.1, from coordinate 61,205,791 downwards.
TTAGGGCATGTGGTCTCTAAAGATGGGATAGTGGTAGATGCCGCAAAAGTAGTTGCAGTTCAGGAATAACAGATTCCAAAGAATGCAATGGAGGTGAGAAGTTTTCTTGGATTGGAAGGCTATTATAGGAAGTTCATCAAGGACTTTGCTAAGATATCAATTCCACTCACTAGACTGACGAAGAAGAATTTGACCTTTGGAATATTGATTGGGAGGATGTTTTCAGCAACTAAAGAGGGCTCCGACAACATCCCCAGTTTTGACTTTGCCGAGGGAAACAAAGTGATTACATAATATACTGACGCATAGGGTGCAAGGCATGGTGCGGTTCTGATGCAAGTGGGAAGGGTAGTAGGTTACGGAGGTAGATAGTTAAGAATTCACGAGAAGAACTACCCCACCCATGTTTTGGAATTAGCTGATATAGTATTCACGCTTAAGATTTGGCTGCAGTATATGCTTGGAGAGAGGTTCGAGTCATACTTGGACTATAAGTCACACAATTATCCATTCCCATAGAAGGATTTCAAATTGAGACGGAAGAGATAAGCTTCTACTTGGACCAGAGATGATTAGAGAAACTTCAGAAAAGATCGATCTTATCCGTAGGCGCATGAAGATAGCTCAGGACAAGCAAAAGTCATACGTGGATAAAGAAAGAACCGATATCGAGTAGAGGTGGGAGACATTGTTTCATCAAGATATCACGTCGAAAGGATGTGGTTCGTTTTGGAACTGTAAGGAAACTGACGCCAAAATTTGTAGGACCATTTCCCATAATGAAAAGAATTCAAATGGCTTATAAGTTGAAGCTACCAAAGAAATTGAGCAGATGTTCATTTGCGAAAATGTTGCATGATACAGCAAAAGTAGTTGAGCCGAGTATGCTTGGGGAAGTAGAAGTGGAACGAGAGGAAACAATTAGCTGAGTTCCTACCCGTATTCTTGGATCAAAGATTAAGAAGCTTAATAACCGAGAGGATGCAACTTGGGAGATCGAAGACAAGATTTTGCTCTTCGTACCCTTCTCTTTTTAAGGGAATGTTCTTAACCTCTCTTCCAAAAACTTTTATTCGTACTTGCTTCTATCATTTAGGTATATCCTATCGATCAAATCTTCGACCTTTAGGTAGGAATCCCATGATTGTAAACATGTATTTGAGACATGTTATGTTTGGTGGATGCAAGTGGTTGATAGTGGTTCCCCGTGGATGCATACACACACATTAGGCACTAGATCGGCTCAATAACTCTCATGCTCATATGGATGTGTGTGCATTTTTTATGGATGAAATTGAATGTATCATCATATGGATGTCGCATTTGGACAGATGTTTGTGCACCCATGTAGAACTTACATGTTATAATAGGATTATTGCATACATGTTGGATTCATGGCACTAACATATAGTGCATTAAGGAGGTCGACTGAATCAGTAGACCGCCTGATCTTCGCATTAGTGTTGGGACATATACACACACCTTTGCATATGTTCATATAAGCATTAGAAGTCTTTAAGGACAATGGATGCCAGTGATTGATGGATGAGCAGATGGGTGACGGATGGTAGGATATGCATTCTTCTTAACTTGAATATTTCGGGGATGAAATCCTTTGAGTAGAGGAGAATGTAACACCCCATATTTTAACAACACTAAAAGAGGATAAATTAAATAGTAATTAATATATTACTCAGAATTAAGGGAAACCGACTACGCCATTGCATCTGTCTTAAAATTCTTGTCAAGATAGACATTTGGTTTGCGTAAAACGGACACCGTATGAAGAAGTTATGAGGGTTTGAAGTTTGTATATGCGCAATATAATTATTTATATATATAGGGTCCTAGAACTCAAAATCAGGTCCAAAAAGTTCAAAATTGTTCAAATTCCAGAATTCGAGGTAAGCGGGAAAATTCCCGCCTAGGGGAGTCAACCCCTTAAGGGGGGTGTCGGCCTCTAGGTCGACCCTGCAAGAGGGGTGTAGACACCAGGGTCGACCCCCCTAGGGTTGATGTGGCTAGGTCGGTTTAGAGGATGGCAGCTATAAATACAGGCTCATTTCTCTTGCTTTCTTCACTGAAAATCAATGAAGGCCTAAATGTTGTAGGTGCCTGGACTAGATGTTGATAATGTTATACCGATTATCAGAATCATCTCTGGGCGACCAGAGTGTGATTCTATATCCATCCAGTATATCTGAGACTTCGAATATATGCTACTAGGCATATATGAAAAATCTTCTTATACTCGATATTCCAAATTCAATATAAAATATAACACTCAAATACATATAATAAGGTATAATATTCAAAATTAAATTCGTTTTTAATAAATAACACTCTTCCAACTCATTCTAGGGTATTACTAACGTTATCTCTAACGAGTTATTCTTATAGGATGTTACTAATCCTATCTCTGATGAATTCTTTCGTTTGTTTCTAACATGTCTTGTTCACTAGCTTTGTAAACCAAAGCTCTAATACCACCTTTAACGATCTGAAATCCCCCGGTCTCCGAGGAGACGGAAAACATCGGATTGATTTGAGAGCACGACGCGTCAGAACACAAACAGTATAACATTTCATTGCTATTACAACAATTTACATCATAGTAAAAGAATACCAGAGTATGAATAAATATTGCACAGTGGAAAAATAACATCAGAGATTAAATTACATAGCAGCAGAAATAAAAATGTATAAATACAAAGCACAGCGGAAATACATCAACTAACATGACTGAATGAAATACACGGATACAAAGCTTTTCGAATATAGCTTCAACTGTAAACCAGGATCCTATTAATAGAAATCTGCAAAATCAAAACTACAAGTTGCCCGTGTGGAAAATATAGGAAACCAGAGTTTAGGTAGAAACAATAAACTCCGAGTCGGTCATGAAACTGGTCTGAGATCTAAAAACAGTTATTAAAACTTTACTATAAAATATGGTAAATCACGGGACCACGCCACATGTCACGGAACGGGTTTAACCCCATGAATACTAGTGCATAAACAATAACCAATAATAGATATATGGATCTACTATGCGTCAAACAACATGCAATTCCTCAATCTACCGATTTAGGCTTAATCCCAAATCTAGATTTTTCTAAATCCAATTCACTTTACAGAAATTATTCCTTTGGACTTTATTTCCCGATTCTTATTTCAAATCATTTGAAATTCATATCTAGATTTTATATGAAAGTAGATTTCACTTCAGGATCTCAAACCAAAATCTTTGGAAATATGAATTCCAAAACATAACAATGCATACAAGCAAATATGCAACCAAATATCAGGCTCCCCTTAGACAAGGCAAAGGGTATGCACCTCACCAACTCGATATATATATTTGTGTGTGTGTGTGCACCTCCCATGATGTAGCAGGCCACACTGACGATGCACAATCCCACGCCCGCGGGACTAAACCGCCATCTCACCCATACTTTTAGTCGTCTGGGTTACCAGAATCTTTAGCCACATGCAAAATCATTTTTATATCCCGAAGTAGGGAAAATCATTTCACTACATAATAATCACAAGTACTTTCCAAAATATAGTACTTTACATTAGCAATTCACATATATGATTCACCACTATTAGTCACAAAACCTTTGAGCTCGTATTTCTCAAAGAAGGGTGTTAAGCAAGAGAATAAATTCTCCGCCACCAAACAGATACATCATCAATAGCAACTAATCGGTTACTTGATGAACCACAATTTCAAACACATAATACATTTCAAAATCATTTCGACAACATTGGGTTTAGGCCTCGAAATCCTTTCTGTTTATAAAACATTTTTGTAAAACATTCCCTGTCCAAAATGGAGAATAAATTTCTACATCACTTAAGAAATATCATTTCAAAGTCATTCATTAAATTTGAAATGAACTCAACAACATCACTAAACATCTCAAAGTCAAATCGTGAAGTGTTTCACAAGATGTTAGCATACAAATATTTTTATCCAACCCAATGCTAAACGTAAAAGCATATCTTGCTCATAAACTGGTCGAGCACAATCCAATCAATCATAATTCATATCCACAACCAAGTATATTTGGTTTAAACCACATCTCATGTATTGGTAAATTTAATTACCATTCATTCATTCAAATCTAATTAAAGATTTATTAAAACTCTTGTTCAGTTTTAATTTTTGAAATTCATTACTTAATGATTGCTTAACTTTTAGAAAAATTAATCTTGCTTTTACTTGGGCTAAGGAGTCAATGTCATTTAAAACAAAGTTCACGATAAACCTAAAGTCATCATCCATCAAAATGGAATTTTCATGGAAATCATAATAGTACATAATCGATATAAATTTCCGTATCAAACTAACACTATAAGTGGAATACGACAAGGCCTTTTAAATTCCATATGTAGTAATGGTCTTCATTCACAGAAGCTCATCTCGATTGTTACCAAATCGAATTCCATTCAATTCCAATTTGATAATTAAATTGGAAAACTTTTCTTTGGAAAATTCCATTAATCTTATTTAAACGATTAAAATTTCTAAATCATATCTTCACTGTTAATTGGGTTAAAGAATTATTGTTATTTAAAACATTGTTCACTATAAACCCCAAACCCAATTTGATATTAAATATAAGACTCTGAATAGAAATAATATCGAATTATATTCAACAGCAAATTCTGAAACTAACGGATATCATATTGGGAATAACGATATCTATATCTTCCAAATTCCTCAACAATATCTATATAATAACGAAATCCAATATCGAACTATTCTAAAGACTATTTCCACTCAAATCCATTCCAATTTATGAATTGGAAAACTTTGGTTATTTTAAAACCCTTTACAAATCAAATTTTTTATTTAAAAACATTGGATTATTATTCTAGTTAATAACTAGCTCATTCATATAAAAATATCTTTTATTTTTTCAGATATGGAATTTTCCATCCAAAAAATCTTTCCAAATCATTTATTATGATTTAACACAATTTTCCATATTTTTAATAATTCTATTAAGGCCTTTACAGTCGGTTTCCAATAATGGCCACCGAACTGCATCCATAGAGACCTTTTCAGAAATTGATTTGGACATAATTCAAAATCCAACCATTTAAATTTAATTCTCTTATACTCATTGGAAAGATCTTTTCTATACAAACCTAACGGTTCTGGTTTTAGAAAAATCCAATGGTCGGATGTCCCTCTACTTCATTTTGAAGTCAATGGTTGAAATTCGCGAACGGTCGATGTGCGACGCATTCTATTCAGGCCATATATATATATATATAATATCATTGATTTCCATTCAAAACTTATTTTAAATCATTTATAAATCCATTTTAAAATGATTTCAACTTCCTTTCCAATTTTAATTTAAAATTGAATATTCCATTACATAGCAATTTTATACTGTGCATATATATGTTAAAAATAATATTTTTAACAATCCAATAATTTTTCCATTACGTGACCATTTTATATATCTCATATATATATATATATTAAAAATTATATTTTTAACAAACAAATAATTATTCCATAGCATGACCATTTTATACAGTGCATATATACTTTATACAATGCATATATATTTTATACAATGCATATAAATTTTCACATCGCATATATATATACACAAATATATATTTCATCGCGTATTTTTTTTTCCACATCGCATATATATTTTCCACAATGCATATATATATATACACATATTTCGCATCGCATATATATATTTTTCATACAACGCATATATATTTTATTTACTCCGTTTCACAACACAATCACAACACAATACAGTCAATTTAATCATCCATGGTTTTCAAAAAACAGTTAATGTGAGCTAACAGGCACCGTACAACATTTATGATAATTAAAAACTGATAAAAATCAATACAGGCAATTCATGTATGCAGTTATAAAACAAATAAATAACTGTACAAATATTTAAGTGAGAGAGTTCTCACTTTGGGTTTCACTCCGCCATTCTTTATTTCTGAATTTATATTTTTGAACTAAATTAAATAATCGTTTAATTTATCTCAAAAATCCAATTTGCTCTGTTTCTGTTCTGTTCAGTCTCATGTTGTAGAATTTGTCGTTGCGAATCCAACGCAACTGAAATCGTCGGATTTGGACCTCGTATGAAAAAGATATTGATTTTTAAACATTAATTACATAATTATTTTAATTAAAACATAATTAATATTTTAATTACCCTCTAATCACTCCCTTAATCCCACCGTCTTCTACATTTTGCCTGGACCGAAGCTGGAACAAACCTCACTACCAAACCTTACTTGTGCAAGCAAAATGGAGTGACCGGAGTCCGATCAAGTGATGCCACACCCTAGCCCTTGGCTTGCTCCACCTACGCCGTGAATGGCGATGGACATGGCGGTTCCCTGACACCGGAAACTACGTGCGTAGTTGCAGCCTTTGGACCACGATTTTGAAAAACCCACTCAACGATAGTTCATCAAATTCATATCAAATCGAAGAGCTAAAAGAGTACTCCAATTTTCAATTTATAATTTTTGTTATTGCTTGGTGGATTGGAAGAAATCACAGCTTGAAATCTCGAGTGATTTCAGCCCTCAATTGGGCTGACGGCGGGTGCTCCAGTAATGAGTAGGATTTCGAGAAATAAAGTCCATTTATACCTATTTTTAATAATATTTAATTCACTTATTAATTGTTTATCATTATGAACTCCAAATCAAACCCAACGATTGTTATCACCAGCCAAATACCCCCATTTCGAACACAATGGTATATGTTTTGTAGGCCAATTCTACTGTTTCGATCAGTTTTTGTTTAAATTAAAATATAAATCAACATATTGGATTTAAACGTACATTTTAATTTACCGGGGCCATATATTGACTCCAAAAACTACAGAAAAATAAATCTAGCTATGTTTTGATAATACAGTCCTAACAAAATTAATTTCATCGAATTTGGACACCGTTTGAAAAATGGCTTTTTCTCCAGTCGATTAAATTTACAATTAGAATTACCAAACACATTTTAAGTTCACTGCACTCACATATCAATTCCAAAAATTATGAAATTTTAAATCTGATAATAATTTGACATTTCGGATCCAACAAAAGTGGTTTCATCGAAAATGGAGGTCGTTTGCAAAATGGCTATTTTAAAGGGCTATATATTATTTAAAATGTATATAAATTCCATAGCGACTATTCTAAATTTTAAACTAGCCATAACTTACAATTTATATTATGAAATCTCAATTTTTCACATCCGTTAGAAAGATATTGTTAAACAGATTCAGATGTTTCTGGTTTTACTGAAATCCGATTTATTTTGAATTATGTATATTCATTTGAAATTAAAAATCGAATTTTCAAGCTACCGGGCCATTTCAAACTCCTTTTATAATTAAAATAAATTTATACGTTCTAAATTCGATTTAAATAAATTTTAAATTGTTATTATTTAAAATAAACCATTTTAAATTCTCAAAACCATTAAAATAGCTAAAATAAAAAATTTAAATTAGTTCAGAAATTCTGGGTTATTACAGGTGGACTAAATATGGCTAGTCATAGGAATTCATTCCTATTATTAGTAACATATGAAACGTCATATTGTTATAAGGTAATGCCGAAGGGCCTACTATGGAGAATTATATTTTAAGTGGTTTTAATTCACCCTTAAGTGATCTTGAGGACCCACCTCTCTCTTTATGGCTTTATCCGAAGGAGAACAGGTAATAAAAGAAGGTTATTTGATATGCCTTGGGTGTATTAAGTGATCGAAGGACCTTCCTCTTTCCTTATGAAGTATTAAATAGCCAAAATATGTTAGGAAAATAGTATCCCTTTGCAGGTTCTCTTCTACCTGCCTAGGATATGTATTAAAGGGCCTTGGGGTATATATATTATAAGAGAAGTATTAAGTAGCTATGGAATTTCCATATAGCACAATCTAGATAGTAATGAAGGGTCCAACTCGAGAAGGTCTTGAATGGTAAATATTTTTCTTATCCCATAGTTAATAATCGACTATTACTATCTCTTTGCAATATATATATATATATATATATATATATATATATATATGTATGTATGTATGTATGTATGTATGTATGTATCGAGTATGGGTTACGTAGTCTATATATGGGCGAATGTATAAACCATCATATAAATATGCCTAAGGGTATTAAGTGATTATGAGATATGCCTCTTCCTTATCAGATTGAGTAGACAATTCTGCAATCATTATTTGATTCTTGGTAGACATATTCATTCGCGAAATTTACACTACTGAAATACCTTAAAGGAAAAGGTTTAAGATTTTATTCACAAAAACTTGTTGTCATGACTCACTTCCCATCACAGCACAACTCAACATATAATTTTAGAATGATGAAGCATAGGGGCCAAAAGCATTTCCTAGTGGCAGCGACATACTATTTTTATATTATCCTTCTATGTGCAAGATTTTATGCATAAAGGATTTCGTTTGATTGTTTTATAACCCCTATATTGTGACAAATTTTTGGTATATATTTAATATTGTATTTTGATCCATCCGCTGTGAGTTACGATTGGAAAATGGCTACTTTATAGTATCTAATTCTTTTATTCAACCAATAGCTTGCCTTTGAATGATTATAAGTTTCGATGGGCTTTCTCCATGTTGAAAGAATATATGTATAAAAGACAAAATTGCTATTTTGAAAAGGTTTTGAAAAGATTAATTATCAATTTGTTCTTGATTTATGCCTATCTCCATACATATGTTAAATCCAAAAATGGACCTAACACCTGGTTTTAGTGAAAGCACTACCCCTTTCGGGGAAAACAATATAGAATAAGCAAAAACAAATGAAAAATGAAAGGAATGGAAAGCAGAGAAGGAAGACACAAGTTTTATAGTGGTTCAGCCATTGATAATTGCTAAATCCACTTTAAATATCTTTATGTCATATTTCTTTCCCAAATACATCGCTTTTAATTACCATGATTATGAATTTGAATACATTTATCTCTAATTTTCGCAAGTACCAACAATTATTGGAGTAGATCTCGATAATTGGTTCAGGTGAAGAGTTATTACTGTCCATGGAGTTTGAAAGTGGTTGAGGATGGATTTTGTATAGTTTTGGCAGAGAGAGATTGAATCCCCATTTCTGTAGCAGAGTATGAGGTATTTATTCTAAAGGGTACTATGCTATCCAAGTTATTAGTAGACTCCACAGAGAAAGAGAAACATATGCATGAAGTTTCAGGCCAAAATAACTTAATTCTATGGACCAGTCCCTATACATAGACTTAGGCAATTTTGCCTCAAAATCTTTATGATTTGCTTCCCTTTGATCCTTCCTGTTATGTTTTACTTGATTTCTCCCTTGTTTGATCAATCATGGAGGTCCACCAATCTGATATGTACATATCTCATTCAGTCCATCAAGTTGTAGCATCTAGGAAGGCTGGGTTAACTTGTAACTTCATAGGTAGATCATGTTGGAGATTAGGACCATCATGGCGCAAGCCAAATCATGCCATAATGCCCTTTCATGGATCGTTGTCGACCGATAGGATATGGACTAGCGGCAATCCATAGACTTAATTTTCATAGAATTTTTCTTGTGTTGGCCTCTAGGTTGATTTTGAGCCAGTTCTTGAAGTCTAGGCTGAATTTGAAATCGCATCTTCTTTATTTTCTTGTAAACATTTACTTTCAATTTAGAGCCGAGTTAATATTTTTCCTTCTGCGTACATTCTGTTGAAAAAAATGACGCACTCTACATCAGTATTTTAACATAATTCGTGATGCAAGTGCCTAAGATAAAAAAGTTTGACTTTTTCTGATGATTTATAACTGTCTATCAGTCCATAACTTCACCTTTGCGAATTGGGGTGCATATCTGATTTTGACCCTTGATTTTTATCTCTAAACTTTTTTAGATGCATCTATTGGTTGTGTAGTTGATGTGTGCAAAAAATCACGACCCCAGGGTTAGTATGATGGACTGGTATCGGTCCATAGTATACGGACCAGTGTCGGTCCTCCTACTTACAATTTTTTGATTCAGATTTATTTTGCATTTATAAGGGATTCCGGTCCTTAGTATATCTTATTATTTCCTTTTTTTCAACATTAGGGTTTTGATCAACTTATTTTTCTTGTCGATCCACTCAGCTCACCAGCGAAATATCAATCAGAGTTGATTATTTAACTGTTACGCCTCCTGTTGTGGTCTTCTGACGCTATTGTTGACCTACCCTAGCAACCGCTAGCCCGGACTCATCCTGGGTCGCCCCATTTTTTCTAAGACCCTAGATCGTTTGCTACAACCCCAAGCTGCCAATTTCTGATCAACTTTTTCTAGCTACTCCACCATAGGGTATTGTCCCCTTTGTTGATTTGGCACATACAACCTAGATTTGATTTTTTTTTTCATTTTGACCTAGATTTTGATTTCGCATTTGTAGACACTGGACTTAGAGCTTAGGATTGGTTGTGTACAAAGGGTTTTGGACTTGATCAAGAGTATACTTCAAATTTGAGTTCAAATTGGAATTCAAAACAACTATGGACCTGCATTTTTAATTTAAGTTGATTCATGTAAATTAAAGTTTGAGCTTGAGCACAAAATCATGAAAATGCAGTGAACTTGAACTTCGAATTTGAATTTGAACAACTTGACCATTATGGGCTTACTAGAACTCACATGAATCTGAATAACTTTTTGCGTCACAAATGACATTTATGCCTTTGAATCAGTTTTCAAAATAAGTATAAACTTTTTCAGTTAACATTAACTCTAATAATTGGGAATTTCATAATTTTCTTTTCATAGCTCTTTTAAACATTTCAACACTGTTTTGACCAAGTCCTGAAGACCAAGTGAAGCCTAGCTTAGCACTATTTATGAAGTCCTTCTATCACATTCGCACATTCAACGATACTGTAACAAAGAGCTTCCTATAGCAATTTGGGTGATGCGTTCATTATTGATTGCTCAAGTTGACAGTGAGTAAGTCCACTCAAATGAAATAGTATGGAATGTTCTTCTAGGTTCAAGCGGGCCATCTCCATGAGATGGTTCCATTTGAGAGCTCAATGATCATTCAATTCACGTGGATATAGCATTGTACTTATCCTTAGATGGCGCTTGGGATTCTTTGATCGACACACGCTGATCTCGAATTTCAAATGTTGTTCATTAAGAAAACAAAACACAACATTAAGGAGATGCTTACACCTGACTCTTCTGAGTACGAGCTTACTTATGTAGAATGACATTGCAATATCCAACTCGTAAACATTCCGAAGTGGGTGATTCTTCTCAATCTATAGTTGAATCGACTTTAGCCATGCACCCTTCATCTCATACTGGAGATCTTCTCATGTTCCCACTGAAAGAGCTATCATCGCGATGAGGCCTATAGTTAAATTGTCACACCCAATATGTAGGCTTATTCTTAACAGCCCAAGAGGTGTCCTTCGGTGGTTACCCATCGGATGCTTCAACATGCTTGTATCCAGTTTGAGATTTTTAAATGCAAGGTTCAGCTATTGGAAAAAGATAAATTCGCTAATAGGCCTCCGTCTGGGTTCACTGCTTGTCATTATTACATGTGTATGAACGAGGTTATCCCCACTTCTAATCCTTTTATGTGGATGACGCTCCAGGAGCTAGGGATTGTATCGCTTTATCCAAATGGCTATGCCATGTTGATAGGCCTATATGTTATGCGGACCATATGGCATATCCCTACCTTTACTGAAATCCGGTATTTAATTGTATTTAAGAGAAGAAAAGATCATCTATCTTTAGTCTTTGTTGAAGCAGCTCTGAATCACAAATTTATTCTCAATCTTCCGGACAATGTTCCTCCATTTATGAATCTGTTCTTTTACGTTCGATGGCCGACTCGATCCAAAGGTTATGGACTCGTGGAGTTGAGTATTTGAGTTTGGAGTTTTATCCCATTTAAGTTTGAGACTATGAGATCTTAACTCATTTTACCATTTCCTTCCTCGTAGATTTGCCCATTCTTGCTAAAGATTTTTTTCCATCAGGAAACTTTTGAAACCCTGAAAGTCGTTCCAGTGGGAGAAAGGATTTTTGCTTCAGAATGAGTTTCGCCGATTTGGACTTCTTGATATTTAAAGATCTGCAATTTCTCTAAAGAATCTGACTACCATTCGTTGCCAGATTGGGACTTTTCCTATTGATAATGTCGGAGGAGAGACCCTTGTCAAGGGTTCATTTGGAGAGATGCGTGAAAATGAAAAATCAAGTCAGTAGGTCAGCGTAGAGCCTAGAATTCAAACAAGGATGTTCGATATTCATAAGGGTGACGAAGGAAATTTTACCTGATGTAGGGAGAAGGCTCACATTAAATTGGAGGTAGTAAAAGGAGAGATTTTAGGTAATGAAGATAACTCCAACATTGGGGAATGCGATGCTGACTATGAAATCACGAAGTCATTTGATGATACTTTTAATGCTAGTCTTGTACATCTCGTTACCGATGACACCCTAGTGAGTCCAAACCATTATGTTCCTTCGACGCCTTTAAGTGGAGACGACTTCGTACTATTTAGGGATTGCAACATATATGTTAATCCTAGTGAGTTATGTAAGGATATTTCTACATCGATTACTCCTGCCGCTTTCAACTCTACTCCATCCTGCGACTTTCGGGCCATACATGTTACTTCTATGTTTATCGTGATCCCAACCATTCGTACGATGACAAGCTGTTCGTGGGACATTGGATTTTAAATGACATTTCACATACATATAGGATCACCGATACTTGACACAAACATCCTTCTCATACATATGTGCTCGGTTCTGGTTTTAACGCGTCTTCTTTTCTTTTATTTCAGACTACGCTATGCATCGTCGATATTACGATGATTTCAAATATCACTCTTCCTAGGACCCTCATGATTTTAAGTGTTACCATTTTGATTATTTGGATATCGGGGAATAAAAGGGAGAAAGGAAGGATCAAAAAGAATGTGATTAAAGAGATCAGGAAGAGCGGGATCATAGAGATCGATAGGAGTAGGATCGGAGAGATCGGAAGGAACGTGATCATCACGAGCAGGATGGGAGCTGAGAGGAGGACAATCATAAGAAGTGGGAAAGAGATGATGATAAGAAGGCAACTGATGGCAATGAGTTGTCGAAACGTGCTAGGATAGATTATGGTTCAAATAAACAGACCACGACATCCAACGAGCAGCTTTCCCCAGTCCTTCAGTCCTGATTCCTTATATTGCTACTACACCCACTCCTGATATTTGTCAAATTGTGAAGATACCTTTTCACTCACTTCCTCTTGGGCCTGCACAGCTGTTTCAGAAGCTACCTAGATGGTTTATTAACAAAATGTGATTTAACTTGGATGTAACATTGAGAGATGTGCTGCCATCTTGATGAACATAGAACTTTTAAAAAGTGATGTGGAGGAACTGTCTAACTAGGAGAATTTGGCTTTCGAGCTTTAACGTGTTAACAAACTTAACTTCGAGGTGCAATTAACCATGGAAAGTGATCAGGGAGAGTGGGTAAAGACCCTCAAAGAGCGCAATGTTGAAATTGAATAGCTTATTAAAGAAAATGATGAAGCCGAGGCTGCAAAAGGGCTGAGGATGAAATAGCTGACACAATCAGGCCAATAAGCAGAAAGAGAGGTGGCTGGAGTCTCAGGTCCGAGATACCTATACCGCTCAAAAGGTAATTGAAACAGCCCACCTCCATTAAGGTCACTCACAAAGGGAATGCCTTAACTTCTGTGGAGCGTTATAGGTAAAAGAAGCAGATAAATTACAAGATAGACAAATAAAGCAGCGGAAAATAAATAAAACTTTACTTCATTGATAAAATAGCAGCTTTTCCAACACCAATACCCAGTACAATAAAGTATATGTCTTGTTTAACAAAATAAAGAAGCATAAAATGACAATGATATTCCCAAATAAAGCATGAGCCAGCCATAGCAGTGGAAAAGAGAGTCCAAAGCAATACATCGACTATCTTCGAGCTTGGAAAGAGAAACGGTCCAAACTAAGCTGAGCTATTCTCTCCCTGACTACCTGGGGGGAAACGGAAGAAAAGAGGTGAAACAAACAAGGTCAGACATAAGTCTGGTAAGTGCAGTGATTTTCAGTATGTAAACAAGTAAAAGTAACATGACATGAATAAACTGAATATAAGACAATACCGTGATAATAGGGATAACAAGATAACATAAGATTAGCATAAGATATGATAAGGCAAGATAAACCGAATGCGCTTCTACTCTTTCTCTGCTTCGCTACTACCCTGTTATTCTGATTTTTTTACCTCTGCACCAATAACTTGTATCCTAACTAGTGTCTTTTATAGAATGGTGCGTATTCCTTACTAGTGTCCCAACTAGTATCCTGTGTTATATAATAAGGTGATCCCAACCCCGCAATTGTGGTAGCCTTCAGGTGTACATCCAGTATGAGGATCTTACCTCAATCAGCCTAATTGCCATGATGATGTTAGATGTATCCTTACTACATTAACCGATTGGCTCCGACTCGTATCGATCTAGTTCTAATTTGTGTCGCTTGGCCCTATGCTTGTAGATACCCATTCTGGTCCCACCGTAGGGTGTATCAAGCTCTAAGGTGGCAACCCGACACAATCAAGATGCACAGCTTTATATCTACTGATGCCCAATGGCTAATTCTTCCACTCCAGAATACGTGCACGCCCGGGATCCCGTCGGAACCTGCACTACTGCACCACCTGCCGCTACTTTAACCACTTATAATCAGCCTAGTAATCGTGCCCTACCCTGCCTAGTTCAGGGTACCATGATACATCTATGTGGGTTACTACTGAAATAGGTCCCCGTTACTAGGGTTTCCTACTGGTTAATTTTGTGGGTATATATTTACAAATATTACCCACCTACACGAGATGTACTTAACCCTCCCACTGATTCAGACATGTTTATTTAACGGTTAAGTTTGTGGGCCTATATATACAAATATTACCCACCTACCTAAGGTTTACTTAACCCTCCAACTTATCAAGTCAATATGTATTATTGGTTAAGCTTTCCTTAACCTTATCCACTTTGTTCATGTAATATTGGTTAAGTGTTGTCCATCCATGTTAACTTAACCCACCCATACATCATGTTGTGTTGATTAAGTGTTTCCTATTAACTTAACCATGTCCACTCATCATGTTATATTGGTTAAGTGTTTCTTATTAACTTAACCCCACTTGTTCATCGTGCTATATTTGTTAAGCGTTTCTTATTAACTTAACCCTTCTCATTCATCATGTTGTATTGGTTAAGTGTTTCCCATTAACTTAACCCTATTCATTCATCATGTTATATTGGTTAACTTAACCCTGCTCACTTATCTAATTAACATGTTATAACGGTTAAGTGTTCTAAATTTACTTAACCTCACCCACTAGTCTAATTAACATGTTATAATGGTTAAGTGTTCTAAATTTACTTAAACCCACCTTCTTGTCTAATTAACATGTATAATGGTTAAGTGTTCTAAATTTACTTAACCCCACCTTCTTGTCTAATTAACATGTTCTAACGGTTAAGTGTTCTAAATTTACTTAACCCCACCACTTGTCTAATTAACATGTTATATTGGTTAAATGTCGCCTATTCATATGTTACTTAACTATAACACCCTGGATTTTTGAATAATAGAATTAACTAAAATAAAGAATAATTAATCTCAGACATGAGAATTTAGGGAATGGGGTTGCGCCATTGTATTCGTCTCGGAATTCTGGTTGAAATAGAGTCCGAGTTTGCGGGAAACCGGTACCGGATGAAGGAGTTATAAACGAACAAAGTTTGGTGGCAAAAGAAAAAAAATGCACTAGCGCACTTGGGAAGTGCGCCAGTACAAATTTACATTGGTGCACTTCCCAAGTGCGCCCAGGCCGAAAGAAAACCTGCACAGCCTTCTGGTTCAGTCTGACCCATGTTCTGACTCATTGTTGAGTCCTTTCTGACTCTTTGCTGAGTCATTAGGGCTGACATGTCACCCTATCATGATTGAATGGTTTCGACTAATCCTAAGACCATCTGACGGCTTAAATTAATTCAAAACTCTATAAAAAGACCCATAGACTCAAACCCTAAATCAGAATTAAAACTGAAACTATGGTCGTCATGCTGTCGTCTTGAACCCTAGAGTAGCCGCAATAAATTAAAGAGGAAGAACAGCAAATCAAATCAGTTCTAGTCAACCCTAACAATGAATCTTCTTCAAAGGAGAGCTAATACAACTCCAGAAATCATAATTCAGAACTCAAGACCGCTTTTGAGTTGTGAGTTCGATCACTTTAACAAAATAATTGTTGAATCAATTATGATGTGATATACGTTGGATTATAAGTTGTGGTTGTGAATCTAATTCATATGTTTAATCATGTATGTTAACTTGATTCATATTATATGATGTTATGAAAGTTTTATATGTGATGTTATGCAAGTTTCATGTATGATGTTATGTAAGTTTTATATATGATGTTATGCAAGTTTCATGTATGATGTTATGCAAGTTTCACATATAATGTTATGTGAATTAATATGATTATGCAAGTTTCATATATGATGTTATGTAAGTTAATATGATTATGCAAGTTGTACATATGATGTTATGCAAGTTAATAGGATCACGCAAGTTGTATGCGAGTTATATGATGTTATGTAAGTTTGGATCTAAATTATATATGTTAGTAATTCATGATGTTAACTTGTGTCAATGAATCCCTTTTTATAATCCAATCACCTAGGTTTATAACATCAGTTTTTATGCGAATATGGATGTGGAACATATGCTAGTTCGTATAAGTATTATGTTCGTATGCAAGTTTAAGTGATAATTGGATTAACATATATACAAGTTCACACCTTTAAAGTTTAGATCCATATTCAAGTTGTCATTTTTATGTTGAAACAATGACATGCATAGTTATGCAAGTTACACCTTTATGTGGATCCATAGTTTACTCAGGTTAACACCTTTTATTGGATCCATAGTTATGCGAGATGACACCTTTATGTTTAGGTTGACGACATACATAGTTTATGTAAGTTTGTGATAATTACCTAGGCTAGTTGGGTGTAAAAATATGTTCATACATGCAAGTTCACACCTTTTAGATCTATGATTTTTGGATCCTTGATAATACAAAGACTATGCAAGTATGTTGTAATTCTTAATTGCAAGTTAGATGCAAATTAGTTCTATTATTGTGTGTATGTGACTTTGTGACGTTTATTCCTTTTTTTTAGTATTAGACTATTTGCTAGTCTAATATGTATATATCATGTTAAGCGAACGAATGACGGGGGTACGATGGGGATAATAGTGGATACACACATATTGTGAATTTGGCATGTAATGGCTTAAAAAGGCATGTAATTTATTTTAAAGGAATAAAATATAATTGTGGTGAAAATTGGTATGATTTTACATACCATAAATGGATGGACATAATTGAGTCAATTATGGACATCGTTAAATTTGGAATTGATTGATAATTTGAATAGGGAAAGTAATTCAAATTGGGGAATGATTTAGGAGTAATTAATCGTCTAAGACACGAGGTTAGGCTCCTTTGTGGTGTAAGACTGCCCGGACCCGCCCGACAAATCCAGCTGCCACAAATGCCAGTCTAATGTGAGAGGTCTTAGGCATAAATTAAATACGTAACAATTGTAAAGACACGAGGTTAGGCTCTTTTGTGGTGTAAGACTGCCCGGACCCGCCCGACAAATCCAGCTGCCACAAATGCCAGTCTAATGTGAGAGGTCTTTATGAGGTTACGGTCTTAATGAATTAAGAAACACATAACCAGATAAACATGTAGTGGGACATGAGGGGGTTAAGTGGGTTCCTTGGGTGGCATGTGGAATCTAGTGGGTGCCTTGGGTGGCATGAGGAAATACGATTAGTAACACTTAACCAAGGTAAAACATGTAAGTGGGACATAGGGGTTAAGTGGGTGCCTTGGGTGGCATGTGGAATTAATAATGGAAACCCTTAACCAAATTTAAAACATGTAAGTGGACATGAAGGGGGTTAAGTGGGATATACTAGAGGGGACCAAGCTTAGGTGGATAGCTTGTGTCAAGTAATGAGGGCCCGTTTCAACCAGTAACCCATTCGTATCTTTGTGGGCTCGACCCAATTCGAGGACGGGACACGCATATTGGGCTTGACTGTAAGAGGCCAAACCGGGTTAGCAGTGGCAACGCAAGTCCAACGAGTTCATATGCGTGTGTGGACCCGGGCTGGTAGGTAATACGTTGTTGCATCGTGTAGGTAAAAGCCGTGCATCATTGGTGGTATCGGGTTGCCACTTTGGGGAGTGATACACCCCACTGTGGGGCCAGCACGGGTATCTACGAGCTAGGGAGCCAATCGAATGGGGCAGGGTAGTGGGTACACCTAGTGGAGATAGGAGCAGACGGCACCTATGTAGTCAGCTAAGGGTACACGAAGCTACCACTATTATTAATAATTATTAAGGGGGTACGCCTAGTGGAGACAGGAGCAGGAGGCACCTACGACGTCAGCTAGGAGTACGTGGAATTACCATTATTACTTAAGAAAGGGGTACATCTAGTGGGGATAGGTACACGCTGGGTACCTATGATAGCAACCAGAGATATACAGTCAAACATGGAGGATAGTGGGTACATCTAGTAGTACACGAAGCTATCATCGTTCTATTTAGCCAAGAGGGTTCAAATTTCTAGAGTGACTAGTAGGGGTGCAGTTAGTGTTTGTACAGTACAGTATGGTACAGTACAGTAGCGTATAGTAATTATCCTATATTGATTAGGAAGCGCCATTAACGTTATCTCTGTTTCTCTTGATTGCCTTGCCGTACCCATGTGGTTCACACAGTCATTTCCTTATTCTCCATCTTATATCTTATCATATTGCTTTAATAATTATGTTGTTAGAGTTATCGCACTCGCCAGACTTTATGTATGACCCCCTTTGTTTCCACCTCTTTTCTTCCTTTCCCCCTAGGTTCTAAGGGTGGGACTAGTACTAGTGGAGCTTGATTGGGATCTCTTTGGGAGCACTTGGATTTGGATTGCCAAAGTAAAGTTCAGCCTATCATTTTCTTTATGGCTATTTGTAGTAGTGGGATTATGTACTTTGTTTTATCAAGATGGATATTATGTACTCGACTTTGGTTTATGGTTTTTGATGATGTAACCAAACATATTTACCTTCTGCTGCAATAAATAAAGTTTTAAATTTTCAAATACTGCTTTATATCTGTCTTGTTGTGATTTTCTGTTCTATATTCACTTAAAATGCTCCATGGAAGTTAATGCATTCCCTTTGCGAGTGACATTAATGGACGTGGGGTGTTACACGTGGTATCAGAGCTGAAGGTTACCAGAACAGATAAGATATTTTGAAAAACTATTTTTCAAATGCTTTTTTATAAAGAATACTTTCAAAAATATGTTGGTAGAAGAGTATTTTTGAAAGAAAGGTTTATTTTAAGAACATAATCCCCAAGAGCCATATATCCTTCCTTCGATTCTCCGTTTTGAATCTCTTCCTCTTTCTCTTTTTGAGTTCTTTCCCACTACGTGTATAGATGCTTTTTCTAAGATAAATAAGGACTTCCGTACGAAGGACGGAAAACCACTTCAAGGGACTTAGACGTTTGTCGGGCTAGAAGTTAGTCCAAGGAAGTGGAGGGCTTGTTGGTACCTTTAAGATAGACGATGGGAGGAAGGTTCAAATAGCTGTTTGGTTAACAAAGGACGAAACCTCATCTTGGTGGGAGGTCACGAATGAAGAATGTGAAGAAGAAGGCTAGTTGTTTTGGAGAAATAGGACACCTTAGGATGTCCAAAGAGGCAAGGACAAAGTACAGGATCTTCTGGAGGGTAGCTGTATTCCCTCACGACTGGTATACCTGATGGGGGTAGGACCGTCTAGGTTGAAATTTGGTTTTCTTTACCATCCTATTTGGACTTTGTTTGATTCTGACGCTTCATACTCGTTAGTATCTGCTTCGTTAGTTGAAAAACTGCACCTAAATACTAGTCTAGTTAAGGATCCCATCCTAGTCTCAAATCCTGTTGGTGGTTCGGCTCATCCTTCAATGGTTTGTCTGGATTTGAGAGTGTCTATCTTAGGCGTTTGATTTGAATGCAACGCCTTAGTCCTTGGTTTCATGGGCTATAGTTTGATTCTAGGGGTGGATTGGCTAGCCAGGCGGGGTGCCATCCTAGATTGTGAAAGGAGGGTAGTCAGACTATTGATTCGTTATGGAAAGACCCTCATATTCCTTATGACCCTAGGGGTTTAGTGATGCTTAGCTGCCTAGAATCTTCTGACGCATCCAACGATGATTAGGAGTCTGTTTGTGTGGTCCGTGAGTATGGAGACGTCGTTGATAAAGTGTGGGGTTTACCCAGAGGCACGAAATAAGTTTTCGTATGTGCTTAATACATTAAGCAAAGCCAGTTATGTAATCAGCGGTGGTTTTGGAGCAAGATTGGCAAGGACAGCCAGAGTGGTCAAGTGCTCAATTGGTTGGCCGTCTTACTAGTATCATCTCACGTAGATCGTCTGAATTCTAAGGAGGTATCCCTTGGGTGTTTGTCTGATATTGGTTTAGGCCTTTGGGGCTTGCACTTGGGGGTGTCGAGTTCGACTAGGAGGGTCTGTGTGAGAGATGGATAGTTGTGACGATTTTGCATGGGATAATATCCTGGTTTTCTCTAGAAGCAGAGAAGAGCATGCCCTACATCTTAGGGAAAGCTTAGGGACCCTACAAGTGCACCAGCTTAAAGCTAAGTTCTCCAAAATACCATTTTTGAAGGAAAGGAGTGAGGATTTTAGGGCATGTGGTCTCTAGGGAAGGGTGATATGTTATGGTGGATGGAGTTCTTGGCGTCCTACGATTTCGAGATAGCATATACCCCTGACAAGGGTAACATTGTGGCGGATGCCTTGAGTAGGAAAAAGTTGACATTGAGTCCTTTGTTTGTCGAGTGGCGTAGCTTAGAGTTTATCTCTACCTTTGACTTTAGACCATCCATTGATTTTGTACCCAGTTTGCTAGCGTCCTTGAGGTCAAACCTACGCTTTTGGGATAGGTTGGAGAGGCACAGCGTGATGACCCACAGTTGATAGAGTTAGTATAGAAGCTCATAAGAGGGGAGTCATCAAGCCACCTAAGTAGGTATACCCTAGATGATAAGGGTTGGTTGCGTAGGGACGGTAGACTTTGTGTACCACAGGACGAGAATTTGAGAAAGACCATTCTTGATGATGCCCATCGTTCGAAGATGACCATCCATCCCGGCGGGGACAAGATGTACATGGACATGAGACGAGTTTACTTTTGGGTCGGCATGAAGAGGGATGTGGCCGAGTATGTCGCTAGATGCTTGGTGTGCCAACAAGTAAAAGCAGAGCAAAAGAAGCCCGGTGGATTGCTTCACCCATTGGAGGTCCCACAATGGAAGTGGGAAAGTGTTTTGATGGACTTTGTTGACGGATTACCAAGATCAAGGAAGGGTAATACGGGGATTTGGGTTGTGGTAGACAGACTTACTAAGAGCACCCATTTCATTCCCGTGAAGAGTAAGAGGACTGCTCCATGGTTAGCCTCCGTATAGATTCGAGAAATAGTTCATTTTGCACGGTGTTCGTTCTAGCATAGTGAGCGACCGCGATCCTATCTTCACTAGCGAATTCTGGAAGAGCTTGCAAGAGGCGGTAGGGACTCAGTTATGTTTGAGCACCGCATATCATCCGCAGACGGACGACCAGACCGAGAGGGTGAATCGTATTCTAGAGGACCTATTGAGGTTATGAGTCTTAGACTTCGGAAGTACATGGGAGGAACATCTTCCATTGGTAGAGTTCGCATATAATAATAGCTTTTAGTCTAGTATTGCCATGGCACCGTTCGAGGCTCTATATGGACGGCCGTGTCGTTCGCCTACATGTTGGTGGGAGTCTACAGATAAGATCTTACTTGGGCCCGATATGATTAGACAGACTTCGGAAAAGATCGGTTTGATTCGAAGGAGGATGAAGACGGCGCAAGATAGGCAGAAATCTTATGCGGACAAGAGGAGGTCTGATCTTGAGTTTGATATTGGGGACATGGTCTTTGTCAAGGTGTCTCCATTACGGAACGTCGTTCACTTTGGGTCCGTTGGGAAGTTAGCACCAAGATTCGTAGGGTCGTTTCCTATTAAGGAAAGGATTGGGCAGATGGCGCATAGAGTGGAGTTGCTCGAGAGACTTAGTGGTGTACACGACGTATTCCATGTATCATATTTGAGGAAGTGCTTGCACGAGACCGCAGAAGTGGTAGAGCCGAGCTTGCTTAGAGAGGTGGAGATCGAGCGTGATGCGACAATTCGACGAGCTCCTACGTGCATTCTTGGGTCGGAGATTAAGAAGTTGAGGAATCGAGAGGTCAAACTAGTCAAATTGCAATGGGGAGATGACGAGAGCAACGCTACTTGGGAGACGGAAGAGAAGATGCGTTCATTGTACCCTTTTCTTTTCGAGGGTATGTCTTTTAAATTTCTCCTTTATCACTTACCTTGTACTTATCTTATCTCTAGTATGTCCTCTCGCTAGTATCTCTGACCTTTAGATAGGGTAGTCCTATGGTTGAAGCATGTGTTTGAGACATGTTATGTATGATGGATGCACGTGGATGCAAGTGTTTGCTAATGGTTGCTCGTGGATGCATATACACACACTTTAGGCACTAGATCGGCTCAGTCACTTCATATTGCATATTGCATATAAATGTGTGTGCATATTTAAGTAATGGTTGTACCATCATATGGATGTTGCATTTTGGTGAATGGTTGTGCACACATGTAGAAATAATATGTATCGATAGGGTTCTTTCGCATACATAATGGACGCATGGCACTATCATGGTTTGCATTAAGGAGGTCAACTGAATCAGTAGGCCACCTGATTTCGCATTAGATAACGAACATATACACACACTTCTTGCATATGTTCATACAACATTAGAAATTTTATAAGGACAATGGATGCCCGTGTTTGATGGTTGAGTAGATGGTTGTTTGGATGGTAGGATATGCATTCTCCTTTACTTGGAGATTTCGGGGGCGAAATCCTTTAAGGAGGGGAGAATTTAACACCCCGGATTTTTGAATAATCGAATTAACTAAAATAAAGAATAATTAATCTCAGACGTGAGAATTAAGGGAATGGGGTTGTGCCATTGTGTTCGTCTCGGAATTCTGGTTGAAATAGAGTCCGAGTTTGCGGGAAACGGGTACCGGATGAAGGAGTTATAAACAAACAAAGTTTGGTGGCAAAAGAAAAAAAATATGCACTAGCGCACTTGGGAAGTGCGCCAGTACAAATTTACATTGGTGCACTTCCCAAGTGCGCCCAGGCCGAGGGAAAATCTGCACAGCCTTCTGGTTCAGTCTGACCCATGTTCTGACTCATTGTTGAGTCCTTTCTGACTCTTTGCTGAGTCATTAAGGCTGACTTGTCACCCTATCATGACTGAATGGTTTCGATTAACCCTAAGATCATCCAACGGCTTAAATTAATTCAAAACTCTATAAAAAGACCCATAGACTCAAACCCTAAATCAGAATTAAAACTGAAACTATGGCCGTCATGCTGTTGTCTAGAACCCTAGAGTAGCCGCCACAAATTAAAGAGGAAGAACAACAAATCAAATAAGTTCTATTCAACCCTAACAACGAATCTTCTTCAAAGGAGAGCTAATACAACTCCAGAAATCATAATTCAGAACTCAAGACCGCTTTTGAGTTGTGAGTTCGATCACTTTAACAAAATAATTGCTAAATCAATTATGATGTGATATACGTTGGATTATAAGTTGTGGTTGTGAATCTAATTCATATGTTTAATCATGTATGTTAACTTGATTCATATTATATGATGTTATGAAAGTTTTATATGTGATGTTATGCAAGTTTTATATATGATGTTATGCAAGTTTCATGTATGATGTTATGCAAGTTTCACATATAATGTTATGCGAATTAATATGATTATGCAAGTTTCATATATGATGTTATGTAAGTTAATATGATTATGCAAGTTGTACATATGATGTTATGCAAGTTAATAGGATCACACAAGTTGTATGCGAGTTATATGATGTTATGTAAGTTTGGATCTAAAATAAATGCTAGTAATTCATGGTGTTAACTTGTGTCAATGACTCCCTTTTTATAATCTAATCACCTAGGTTTATAACATCAGTTTTTATGCGAATATGGATGTGGAACATATGCTAGTTCGTATAAGTATTATGTTCATATGCAAGTTTAAGTGATAATTGGAGTCACATATATACAAGTTCACACCTTTAAAGTTTAGATCCATATTCAAGTTGACATTTTTATGTTGAAACAATGACATGCATAGTTATGCAAGTTACACCTTTATGTGGATCCATAGTTTACTCAGGTTAACACTTTTTATTGGATCCATAGTTATGCAAGATGACACCTTTATGTTTAGGTTGACGACATACATAGTTTATGTAAGTTTGTGATAATTACCTAGGCTAGTTGGGTGTAAAACTATGCTCATACATGCAAGTTCACACCTTTTAGATCTATGATTTTTGGATCCTTGATAATACAAAGACTATGCAAGTATGTTGTAATTCTTAATTGCAAGTTAGATGCAAATTATATCTATTATTGTGTGTATGTGACTTTGTGATGTTTATTCCTTTTTTTAGTATTAGACTATTTGCTAGTCTAATATGTATATATCATGTTAAGCGAACGAATGACGGGGGTAAGATGGGGACAATAATGGATACACACATATTGTGAATTTGGCATGGAATGGTCTAAAAAGGCATGTAATTAATTTTAAAGGAATAAAATATAATTGTGGTGAAAATTGGTATGATTTTACATACCATAAATGGATGGACATAATTGAGTCAATTATGGACATCGTTAAATTTGGAATTGATTGATAATTTGAATAGGGAAAGTAATTCAAATTGGGGAATGATTAATTAGGAGTAATTAATCGTCTAAGACACGAGGTTAGGCTCCTTTGTGGTGTAAGACTGTCCGGACCCTCCCGGCAAATCCAGCTGCCACAAATGTCAGTCTAATGTGAGAGGTCTTAGACATAAATTAAATACGTAACAATTGTAAAGACACGAGGTTAGGCTCTTTTGTGGTGTAAGACTGCCCGGACCCGCCCGGCAAATCCAGCTGCCACAAATGCCAGTCTAATGTGAGAGGTCTTTATGAGGTTACGGTCTTAATGAATTAAGAAACACTTAACCAGATAAACATATAGTGGTACATGAGGGGGTTAAGTGGGTGCCTTGGGTGGCATGTGGAATCTAGTGGGTGCCTTGGGTGGCATGAGGAAATACGATTAGTAATACTTAACCAAGGTAAAACATGTAAGCGGGACATAGGGGTTAAGTGGGTGCCTTGGGTCGCATGTGGAATTACTAATGGAAACCCTTAACCAATTTTAAACATGTAAGTGGACATGAAGGGGGTTAAGTGGGATATACTAGAGGGGACCAAGCTTAGGTGGATAGCTTGTGTCAAATAATGGGGCCCGTTTCAACTAGTAACCCATTCGTATCTTTGTGGGCTCGACCCAAGTCGAGGACGGGACACGCATACCGGGCTTGACTGTAAGAGGCCAAACCGGGTTAGCAATGGCAACGCAAGTCCAACGGGTTCATATGCGTGTGTGGACCCGGGCTGGTAGGTAAGACGTTGTTGCATCATGTAGGTATAAGTCGTGCATCATTGGTGGTATCGGGTTGCCACTTTGGGGAGTGATACACCCCACTGTGGGGCCAGCACGGGTATCTACGAGCTAGGGAGCCAATCGAATGGGGCAGGGTAGTGGGTACACCTAGTGGAGATAGGAGCAGACGGCACCTATGTAGTCAGCTAAGGGTACACGAAGCTACCACTATTATTAATAATTATTAAGGGGGTACGCCTAGTGGAGATAGGAGCAGGAGGCACCTACGACGTCAGCTAGGAGTACGTGGAATTACCATTATTACTTACGAAAGGGGTACATCTAGTGGGGATAGGTACACGCTGGGTACCTATGATAGCAACTAGAGATATACAGTCAAACATGGAGGATAGTGGGTACATCTAGTAGTACACGAAGCTATCATCGTTCTATTTAGCCAAGAGGGTTCAAATTTCTAGAGTGAGTAGTAGGGGTGCAGTTAGTGTTTGTATAGTACAGTAGAGTATAGTAATTATCCTATATTGATTAGGAAGCGCCATTAACGTTATCTCTGTTATCTCTGTTTCTCTTGATTGCCTTGCCATAACCATGTGGTTCACACAGTCATTTCCTTATTCTCCAGCTTATATCTTATCATATTGCTTTAATAATTATGTTGTTAGAGTTATCGCACTCGCCAGACTTTATGTCTGACCCCCTTTGTTTCCACCTCTTTTCTTCCTTTCCCCCTAGGTTCTAAGGGTGGGACTAGTACTATTGGAGCTTGATTGGGATATCTTTGGGAGCACTTGGATTTGGATTGCCGAAGTAAATTTCAGCCTATCATTTTCTTTATGGCTATTTGTAGTAGTGGGATTATGTACTTTGTTTTATCAAGATGGATATTATGTACTCGACTTTGGTTTATGGTTTTTGATGATATAACCAAACATATTTACCTTCTGCTGCAATAAAAAAAGTTTTAAATTTTCAAGTACTGCTTTATATCTGTCTTGTTGTGATTTTATGTTCTATATTCACTTAAAATGCTCCATGGAAGTTAATGCATTCCCTTTGCGAGTGACATTAATGGACGTGGGGTGTTACATTAACCTTACCATTTTTAGCATGTTTGTTTATTGCATTAATTATTTTATTATTGCCCCAAGCTCTCACATTAGAACTATTGTTTGCGGTTGCTGGATGTGTCGGGCGGTTCCGGGCAGACTTCTACCGCAAACTCATTCTAACCTCGGGTTTTGGGATAAATGCGCTAACCTCTCACATTAGATCTGTGTTGTTGCGGTTACTGGATGTGCTGGGCGGTTCCGGGCAGTTTTACACTGCAACTCAATCTAACCTCGGGTTAGGCATGTTCATCTTTTAGCAAAATTACATATTTACCGTACATGTCCAAGTCTAGATTTTACATGCTAATTATCCTAATTTCACAAAACTAGTCACGTTTCAATTCTCAAGTTATACCCAACAAATTCAATTACAAGTTATTAATCTAAATAGGCTACACCCAATCTTCCCAAATTTACAATAATAGTCATGCTCCAAAATCACAATATACATTCTGCTTGGCGTCCCAACCAATAGTTATGCCCAATCTAGTTTTAATATTTCAGTTTGTAGTTTACGCCCAAAACTTGGTTTACATGCCAATTAACCCAAACTTGCAGTTATAATGATAATAATACCCCAATAGAAATTACAAGTTATGCCCAACAATTTCATCGAATATGTTATGCCCAATTATTTCACCAAATACATTATGCCCAATATTTAAACAAAATAGGTTATACCCAAATATTCCCCGTATTCCAATCGTTCATATTTCGCGTTTTCAGCCTAGGTTCGAAGGTAACCCAGGTTCATAACAGAAAAAGGAAATAGGGGAAGAAAGAGAAGGAGCATAAAAATAAGAATAGGCATCAAAATAGGCATGTAACAACAAACCTAATACAGGAAATTTAGATCCAACAAAGACAGATTCTTGAATAAACTGATACAATCATTATAGCAGGCATAAGAATAACATCATGAACCAAAAAGGATTATATGCCTGATGTACAACAAAGATATGCATGATTGTATTCTTTATAATAACTTCTTAGGCATGTAAAATCATGGATTTGATAGAAAGATAGGGATAAATCTGAAAAGATTGTCTTATCATCAAGCATGGACTTAGATTCATTTTATTACATGCCAAGATTACAATTAGGTATTTAAATCTGAAAATAACGTGAACTTACATTGCAAGGATTAGAAAAGAGAATTGAATCGTTTTTGTTGCAGAAACTCTAATTCGATGTTGATTAAGCTTCAAAGTTGATTGTTGATGAAGAACTTCTAATATATTTTAGGTTTTAGAGGCGACGGCTAAGAGAATTGAGAGTTCAGCAGCATAAAGTCGTCATAAGGAATTGTTATGAATTAGGGTTCAGGTTTAGAGATGTATATATAGATGTCTAGGATTAATTCTAGCCTTTAGATTAATCTAGGATCAATCTAAACCATCCAAGTCACAAAGACACGTCACCAGGCCAATCAGAACAAGCCAAATATGCCCAATGACACCAAAAATCGTCACTGCCCAGACTGGCTGATGGGGTCGACCTCTACAGGAGGGTCGACACCTATGTCGACCCCGGTGTCAACCCCAAAGAGCCTGAGTCGATATAGGTGTCGACCCAGCGGGACTCGGGTCGACACCCCAAACGTGGTCGGTTTCGCGTTTCCTCCTCCCGCCTTCGCTGTTTTGAATATTTTATTTTAATTCTGGTTTAAAACTGAAATGTTCTAACCTCCATAACTTCTTCATACTGTATCTGTTTTATGCAAACTCGGACTCTATCTCAAGTAGAATTCCGAGACGAATGCAATGGCTCAACCCGTTTCCCTTAATTCTTCTTTTAAAGATTATTTATTCTTTAATTATCTTTTATGTCCCGTTTTAAAATTACGAGGTGTTGCATTCTCCTTTTCTTAAAGGATTTCGTCCCCGAAATCTCCAAGTCAAGAAGAATGTTTATCCTACCATACAACATCCATCTACTCAACCATTCAATCACAGGCATCCATTGTCCTTAAAAGGTCTTTAATGTTTTCATGAACATATGCATACTGTGTGTATATGTCCCTACCCAAATGCAAAATCAGGCGGTATACTGATTCAGTTGACCTCCTTAATGCTAATTATGTCAGTGCCATGAGTCCATCATGTATGCAATTATTCCTAATCGTACTTTATAACTTCTACATGAGTGCATAATCATTCATTAAAATGCAACATCCATATGATAACACATCAAGTTTCAATCCATATATATAAAAATTCATTCATGCATATGCAATATGGAAGTGACGGAGCCGATCTAGGGCCTAATGTGTGTATATGCATCCACGAGCAACCACTAGCAAACACTTACATCCACTTGCATCCACCAAACATAACATGTATCAAACACATGTTTACATCCATTGGCTTCTACCTAAGGATCGAGGATAGGATCAAGAGGATATACTTAAAAGATAAAGACTAGCATGCAAATAAACTTTACAGAAAAAAGAGATCAAGGTTATACCCTCAAAAAGGGTATGATGCGCGTAACTAGTCTTCGGTCTTCTAAGTCGCATCTTCTTGAGCTTCACTCCATAACGCTCTGATTGTCTTAACTTCACGATTGCGTAGCTTCTTAATTTTTGTTTCTAGAATATGAGTTGGAACTCATTTTACTGTCGCCTCTCGTTCCACCTCTTCTTCTAGTATACTCGGCACTACAACTCCTGTTGTGTCATGCTAACATTTCCTCAAAAGGTCTTCCAAAATCCTATTCACCCTTTCTGTCAGAGGATGATAAGTAGTGCTCAAACATAACTACGTACTCATGGCTACTTCCAAAATTCACTAGAGGGTATTCCATATAGAAGAACTATCTCTTGAAAATAAACAGATGCTAACCATGTTACCAAGTGTATTATTAAGGTGATTAGAGGTCTCTTCTCTACTTAACTTATCCATTGCGTCATCTATATGAGAGTCTTTTCTTTGCGAAGTCCCTATTTAATTCAAAAGCATAGGTCTTACTCCTAGTGATGCCAACTACTAACTTAACCAAAGGTTTTAAAATCAAAGTTTGATATGTATTCTGAACTTTTCCTTTTCAAAAAAAAGAGGACTTGAAGTCAACCTTTTCTTCTTAAGGCATCCGCTACGATCTTACCCTTCCTTCTTATATCAAAATGGCGCCTAGCCCCGTGCCGCATGCATCGGTGTATACCGTTAACCTTTTACTACCGTAAGGTAAAAGTCAAAACTGGGGCCGTTGTAAGAGCCCTCTTCGATTGTTGGAAAACGACATCACAACCAATATCACGATCAAAGGTTAGATTCATCTTCGTCAATCTTGTATGTGGGGTTAATACCTTTGCAAAGTCCTTAATGAACTTTCTATATTAGCCCGCTAGTCCTAGAAAACTTCTTACTTCCTTTGCGTTCTTAGGAATCTTCCAATCTTGGATTGCTACCACCTTTTCAGGATCCACCGCTATCCCTTCCTTAGAGACCACGTGTCTTAAGAACCTCACCTCTTTCCTCCAAAAATGACATTTGGAGAACTTAGCTTTGAGTTGATGTGCTCGGAGTGTATCCAAGACTTCCCTTAGATGCAAAGCATGTTCTTCCTCACTCTTAGAGAAAAACAAAATATCATCTATGCACAAGCGAAGTGAACCATCCACCTTTGTACCGAAAACAACTGGAGCACCCCTATTCATAAATACTTCGCCTTATGAACCCTTTCCCAAGTAACTCTTATTTGTTACTAGAGCCCTTCCTTTCCCTTGGAGCCATGTGTCGTATAGGTAATGCAACTGGCATTGCATTGTCAACTAGATATATGTGGAAGTCTATCTCACGTTTTAGGGGACAAACCCCTAACTTTATTAAAAACATCTGCGTACTCATGGACTATTCTAGCGGAACGAAAATCGTCGATAGATGCATCAAGTGATTCTAGGTAGCTAAGCCAAACTAATCCCTTAGAATCACATGAAATCTCGAGGGTATTCCCGAGGCAAGTCAAAAGTCTAACTACCCTCATTTCACAATTACTAGCTAACCAATCCATGCCTAGAATCAACCCATAGCCCATGAAACCAAAAAAATAAAATAAGCATTACACTTAAACTCAATACTTAATATAGCTATTCTCAAATCCTCACAAACCAAAGATAAATGAGCCGAACCACCAATTGGATTTGAGACAATAATGGGATCTTCTACTATACAAGCACTAAGGTGTAGAGACTCAACTATGGAAGTAGATATAAACGAATGTGAAGCGCTAAAATCAAAAAGAGTACTAACAGGATGATCAAAAAGAAAAACTAGACTTTTTCAACAGAAACTCTACTACCTCTCTCTCAGGTACGCTGGCGGTGAGAGCATGCACTTGCCCACCTGAAAATCCTGTCTTTTGTTCTTGCCCTTGTCCTTAATTATATGACCCGTTATACCATAATAATGACACTTCCTCTTGTCTTAGATTTTTCTATTCTTTCCTCCTTTGTGAATCAAGTCCATATCCATGAGTCTCTCATCCTTAGGTTGTGCTCCTTAGCCAAACTCCCTCATTCTCATCTTTTCCATCCTTGTGTGGCTTGTTGACAAGTCTCTTGAAAGTTGCCTCCATCGCATGGAAAATCTTACAAAGCTTGAAATAAAATTAACCGCAGGTGATACTACTACGGCTATATGGAAGTTGGGCACTTGTTCACCCTTTGACAGGTGTCGTAGTCTCATCAAGCCTACGGAACCATGCCGCGATGAGATTACCTCCCAGAAAGCCAGGAGCCCCGGAGACTCGGTAAAGAAGGGAAATAAGGATTCAAACAGAGGATCAAAAGATAGTGCATATGGCTTTAGGGAATATGCCTTTAAAACAAAACTTTTCTTTAGAAAATGCTTCTTTTAAAATCGTCTTGAAAATAATTTTTCAAATATTTTATCTGATCTGGTAACCTTCAGCTCTGATACCAAGTGAAACACCCCCACCTTCATTAAGGTCACTCACAAAGGGAATACATTAACTTTTGTAGAGCGTTATAGGTAAAAGATGCAGATAAATTACAAGACAGACAAATAAAGCAGCGGAAAATAAATAATAGCTTACTCCATTGATAAAACAGCAGCTTTTCCAACACCAATACCCAGTACAATAAAGTATCTGTCTTGTTTAACAAAATAAAGAAGCATAAAATGACAATGATATTCCCCAATAAAACATGAGCCAGCCATAGCAGTGGAAAAGAGAGTCCAAAGAAATACGTCGACTATCTTCGAGCTTGGAAAGAGAAACGGTCCAAAATAAGCTGAGTTATTCCCTCCCTGACTACCTAGGGGAAACGGAAGAAAAGAGGCGAAACAAACTAGGTCAGACATAAGTCTGGTAAGTTCAGTGATTTTCAGTATGTAAACAGGTAAAAGTAACATGACATAAATAAACTGAATATAAGACAATACCATGATAATAGGGATAACATAAGATTAGCATAAGATATGATAAGGCAAGATAAAGCGAATGCACTTCTACTCTTTCTCTGCTTCGCTGCTACCTTGTTATTCTGATTTTTATATCTCTGCACCAACTAACTAGTGTCCTTTATAGAATAGTTCGTATTCCCTACTAGTGTCCCAACTAGTATCCTGTGTTATATAATAAGGTGATCCCAACCCCGCAATTGTGGTAGCCTTCAGGTGTACATCTAGTATAAGGATCTTACCTCAATCAGCCTGATTGCCATAAGATGTTAGATGTATCCTTACTACCTTAACCGATCGGCTCCTACTCGTATCGATCTAGTTCTAGTTTGTGTCGCTCGGCCCTATGCTTGTAGATACACGTGTTGGTCCCACCATAGGGTGTATCAAGCCCTAAGGTGGCAACCCGACATGATCAAGATGCACAACTTTATATCTACTGATGCCCAGTGGCTAATTCTTCCACTCTGGAATACGTGCATGCCCGTGATCCCATCGGAACCTGCACTGCTGCACCACCTGCCGCTATTGTGACCAATTATAATCAGCCCTGTAATCGTGCCCCACCTTGCCTAGTTCAGGGTACCATGATACATCTATGTGGGTTACTGCTGTAATGGATCCCCGTTACTAGGGTTTCCTACTCGTTAAGTTTGTGGGCCTATATATACAAATATTACCCACCTACACGAGATGTACTTAACCCTCCCACTGATTCAAACATGTTTATTTAATGGTTAAGTTTGTGGGCCTATATATACAAATATTACCCACCTACCCAAGGTTTACTAAACCCTCCCTCTTATCAAGTCAATATGTATTATTGGTTAAGCTTGCCTTAACCCTATCCACTTTGTTCATGTAATATTGGTTAAGTGTTGTCCATGCATGTTAACTTAACCCACCCACACATCATGTTGTGTTGGTTAAGTGTTTCCTATTAACTTAACCATGTTCACTCATCATGTTATACTGGTTAAGTGTTTCTTATTAACTTAACCCCACTCGTTCATCATGCTATATTGGTTAAGCGTTTCTTATTAACTTAACTCTTCTCATTCATCTTGTTGTACTGGTTAAGTGTTTCATATTAACTTAACCTTGTTCATTCATCATGTTATATTGGTTAACTTAACCCTGCTCACTTGTCTAATTAACAAGTTATAACGGTTAAGTGTTCTAAATTTACTTAATCCCACCCACTTGTCTAATTAACATGTTATAACGGTTAAGTGTTCTAAATTTACTTAACCCCACCTTCTTGTCTAATTAACATGTATAACGGTTAAGTGTTCTAAATTTACTTAACCCCACCTTCTTGTCTAATTAATATGTTATAACGGTTAAGTGTTCTAAATTTACTTAACCCCACCCACTTGTCTAATTAACATGTTGTATTGGTTAAGTATCACCTATTCATATGTTACTTAACCTTACCATTCTTAGCATGTCTGTTTATTGGCATTAATTAATTTATTAATGCCCCAACCTCTCACATTAGAACTGTTGTTTTCGGTTGCTGGATGTGCCAGGCGGTTCCGAGCAGACTTCTACCGCAAACTCATTCTAACCTCGGGTTTTGGGCTAAATGCGCTAACCTCTCACATTAGATCTGTGTTGTTGCGGTTACCGGATGTGCCAGGCGGTTCTGAGAAGTTTTACACCGCAACTCAATCTTACCTCGGGTTAGGCATGTTCATCTTTTAGCCAAATTACATATTTACCGTACCTGTCCAAGTCTAGATTTTACACGCTAATTATCCCAATTTCACAAAACTAGTCATGTTTCAATTCTCAAGTTATACCCAACAAATTCAATTACAAGTTATTATTCTAAATACGCTACACCCAATCTTCCCAACTTTACAATAATAGTCATCCTCCAAAATCACTATATACATTCTGCTTGGCGTCCCAACCAATAGTTATGCCCAATCTAGTTTTAATATTTCAGTTTGTAGTTTACGCCCAAAACTTGATTTACATGCCAATTAACCCAAACTTGCAGTCATAATGATAATAATGCCCCAATAGCAATTACAAGTTATGCTCAACAATTTCACCGAATATGTTATGCCCAATTATCTCACCAAATACATTACGCCCAATATTTAACCAAAATAGGTTATACCCAAATATTCCCCGTATTCCAATCGTTCGTATTTCGCGATTTCAGCCTAGGTTCGAAGGTAACCCAGGTTCATAACAGAAAAAGGAAATATGGGAAGAGAGAGAAGGAGCATAAAAATAAGAATAGGCATAAAAATAGGCATGTAACAACATACCTAATACAGGAAATTTAGATCTAACCAGGATAGATTCTTGAATAAACTGATACAATCATTATAGCAGGCATAAGAATAACATCATGAACCAAAAAGGATTATATGCCTGATGTACAACAAAGATAGGCATGATTGTATCGATATAATAACTTCTTAGGCATGTAAAATCATGGATTCGATAGAAAGATAGGGATAAATCTGAAAAGATTGTCTTATCATCAAGCATGGACTTAGATTCATTTTATTACATGCCAAGAATACAATTAGGTATTTAAATATGAAAATAACGTGAACTTACATTGCTAGGATTTGGAAAAGAGAATTGAATCGTTGTTATTGCAGAAACTCTAATTTGATGATGTTGATTAAGCTTCAAAGTTGATTGTTGATGAAGAAATTCTAATATGATTTAGGTTTTTGGGGCGGGGGCTAAGAGAATTGAGAGATCAGCAGCATAGAGTCGTCATAAGGAATTGTTATGAATTAGGGTTTAGGTTTAGAGATGTATATATAGATGTCTAGGATTAATTCTAGCCTTTAGATTAATCTAGGATCAATCTAAACCATCCAAGTCACAAAGACGCCTCACCAGGCCAATTAGAACAAGCCACATATGCCCTAATACACCAAAAATCGTCATTGCCCAGATCTGGCTGATGGGGTCGACCACTACAGGGGGGTCGACACCTATGTCGACCCCGGTCTCGACCTCAAAGAGCCTGAGTCGACATAGATGTCGACTTGATGGGTCGACACTCCAAACGTGGTCGGTTCCGTGTTTCCTCCTCCCGCCTTCGCTGTTTTGAATATTTTATTTTAATTATGGTTTAAACTGAAATCTTCTAACATCCATAATTTCTTCATACTGTATCCGTTTAACGCAAACTCGGACTCTATCTCAAATAGAATTCCGAGATGAACGCAATGGCGCAAACCGTTTTCCTTAATTCTTATTTTAAAGATTAATTATTCTTTAATTATCTCTTATGTCCTATTTTAAAATTACGGGGTGTTACAGTTATGGAGGACCTGTTTGACGATGAGAAACAGAGACTTGTCAGAAAATCATCTTTGACCTTACCCAAATAGTGAACTGTCAATCACTTAAAATTACCATACTGAAAGAGCAATTTGCATAAGCACATAGGAAGAAAGAGCAAGCACAAAAGGAAAGAGATCAAGCAATTTCCGAGATGGTTACCATTGAGTAGACTTATAATGAAACCATTCATAACCTTGACTCAACCACGTTTGATTTCTACGTTTATTGTTTCATGGAAAGAGGTAGCCTATCGTTTTTAGAAGACAAGTATCCCTACACGCTTGCTAAAGTATAGAGAGAAATTATTGATCAACTTGCCGACACTAAATACATTGAGGATGAGCTTAGGGCCTTCTACTGGAATGATGAATTATAAGACGCTCTTGTGCGGGAGAAAGAGGAACTCCGACTTGAAAAGAACAAAATGTTGCACCTGGAATTGGGTCTTCAGGTGAAACTCATCATGAACAGGTTGTTTCTAGCATTACTTTCCTTCCGTAAATGCAACAAGCACGGTTATCAACTCTGTCGACATTTCTACTACTGGTGCTTATGTGGTTGTCACTCTTATCCCTTTCTCTACTCAGTTTCCCATCACCATCGCCACCGAGAATGAACTACAAGAAAATTTTGTTTTTGTAGCGGGAAATTCCATTGGTAATCCGTCACTATTTTGGGTTTTGCGATGGACTTCCGATGGATACGGACAATCGACATATTTTAACTCGGTAATCGAGTGTCAATTTTATGATGGAAATTAGCATGAGTTCTCTAACTTTTTTCCATCATTGCACTGAAGATAAAATTTAAATTCCAAATTAATTTACCAGCCATTACTAACAGATAAACTATTTCCAGGAATTTATTACTTATACCAGAACATCGGTAAATCCTTGCTAATTAGCAAGGTTTCAACGATAAAAAAAGTTTTTGGTCAAAAAGTTTTCAAAAGGTAATATATCTGCAAACCCTTACAATTTAACAAAGGATTTGCAACAGATATTAATTTATCTTTCCCCATTTTCCAGTAATCCATCGTTATCCCCTTTCTGATCTACCAATAAATATTTTCCCTGTTTTCCACTCTCAGCTTTACCAACTACTATAATTTAACTATCAACACCGAGATAAATAGCATAACAAAAAAAAACAAAGAATGCGATTATGAGTTTGCCGAACACATACAAATAAAGTTGTATCATAAGCAATAATACTGCTAGGACAATATTAATATCAGAAGCTAAAAAGAACATCATTTATAATCCTTCATCTACTCATGTACAACAAGTTGAATTATGAAAAACAAAACAATTCAGCTTTTGCTAATATTATCCGATATACAAACACATACATTACATAACCATACTAAAACCACATAACATCATATTTACATCGAAATAAGTCCAACTAACATACCCAACCAACATGCGAAGATGACGATGTTAGAGTTCATGCCCTAGAAGCAATCCATTTAATGTGATTAATAATATTGTTGATGTTATTGTTTTATTTGGAATAAAATATTCTGTTATGTTTTATTTACTGAGTAATATAAATATTGATATAACAGAAGTCTTTAGAATAATAGTATGGATTTATATAGTTTAAGTAAGTGACTTAAACTTGAGATTATACAATATGTTAAGTATTATAATTCTTAAATGTCCCTAGTCAAGTTTTATTATATACGAAGGACAACAATAAAACGTTGAGACTAGTATGTTAATTAACTAATGATCATATCTCGTTGATCATTAATACATGTGATATTAATGTAAATACATAAATACATATTGGAGAATAACGTATTGGGCTGACCCAACATGAGATAACTACATGGAAAACAATTAACAACATCAAAAGTTATTCTCATAGTGCCAGTGATGTAATGGTCCTCAGACCTGAAATCATTATAATTTTATTTGTTGATATTTGTGTTTTGATATATTCTAAAGTTACTTGTAACAGAGTCGGCGATAACGATGATTATTGGATACATATCGAATCAAATAAAAATTATGAATGATCTAGATGAAATTTAACCTTAAAATTTATTTATAGTGATATCCATTGGGTTCTTGGTTGAGTGAGACTATGAAATGCATGGTCGTGCTCAAATATTGATTTGATTAATATAGTTTATTCATCGATCAAGATAAATGAATTAAATCATAAAGAGGGTGATACATTCCATGCCTCGAGTTTAATCGAGGATATATTGGTAAAAAGGATTATATTACATTAATATACTGGTCACGGAAAGGTTATATCGAATTATAAATATTATTATAACTTGGGTAGCAGCGACGTATTGCCAGATGCCACTCACTGTTTACGATTTTAAATATGATTTAAAATCATTGCCAATGTCATAATAACCTATAGGGCCACACACTTAGAACGTTATAAAGGGAAGACATTTATTGCATAAAAAAATTATCAACTTCACTTCCCCTTTGACAAGTACCTTTTCACGCGTAGCTCGGCTTTGAGATGCTTTCTAAGTGATTGGCTACAATTAATATACTGGGTCTCCGTGTCTAGAGATTCGTTGGGAATTATGATCCAATATCTCAAAGACGGCAGAGTTAGCACTATAGGGCTAGTTATCAGAGAGAGCTAAGAGAGGTACTTTACTAATAAAGAGGCAATTGCGTCGCACCTGACTATGAAGGACCTCTCGGTACCTTATGTTCACTTCGTAACTAGTGGCTGGTTTCCCGTCGCGGAAGCCTTTTCCCATTGCGCGGAGAGTTGATATTTTATTTAATGTTGAAATGGTATATTGGTGGGTTCCTTATTTTATAGTACACGTCTAATTTTATAATTGAAAGTCATTCCCTTTATAAACGCGTGTGTGAACCACTTAGAATTTTTTATTCAGATAAAAATAAAAAGGGGACCAAGTGTCTATCTCTTAAAACTCTAATTAATGGTGGCTAGCACCGCACCCCTTCTCCTTCAATTTGTAAGACAATCGAAAGGAGCTCGTTCGTGCGGATTCCAATGGAGGCTTGGCGCATTGTCTTGCTCACGATTCGATTCTTCTACCCTCTAACAATATCCAGAATTGAAGAAATTGGGTTTTTCATTGATTTCATGAAACCCGAAAGGTACTAAACTTTGATTTGCTTAATTTCACATAGATCCTTAGTTTTAATGTGTTAAAATTGTTGAAATTTGGTTGCGATTGGGTCATTGAAACTTAAGGGTGGTATCAGAGCTATGGATTGTAAAATTAGCAATTTGAAGTTTTGTTTCGTTGTTATAGTGTCTGATCTGTGTTATGAACACAATAGTAAGTAATAAATGGGTGTGAAAAATCAGATCTTAGATGAAATTAGTTCTTTATAAACAAAATTTGTTTTCTACTAGATCTGAAATGATTACGACTTAATATATGATATTAATTATGCCAATTCTTACTCGTTGGAATCTGAAAACATGTTGATCAATATGATTGCCTTTGCATGTTTATTTAGACATGCAATTATATTAGATAATATTGTGTCTATAAATTTCGTGAATAAAAATCTAGTTAAATATAAGGTAAAATGCAAAAACTAATAATCAAAATATGTTTGATTAGCATCAAAATTTGTTAAGTGTTATAATCTCCATTGTAAGAGGATTATAACCTAAAACTCACTTATATGATGAAATCATTTCATTATAAATTATTTCATATTTGATATAAAATAAACACAAATGGATTTTTAGATTAAAAAAAAAGGGTAATTTTCCTGGTTTGAAATGTTTAAACCCTACCAAATTATTATTCAGTGTTATGAAATGAAGTGATTTAAGTATAAACACAAATTTTGTTTTTGCTATAAAATATGATAGGAATCATGAATGTAT
Organism: Allium sativum; assembly: GCA_030737875.1. Taxonomy (NCBI): domain Eukaryota; kingdom Viridiplantae; phylum Streptophyta; class Magnoliopsida; order Asparagales; family Amaryllidaceae; genus Allium; species Allium sativum. Next base: position 61,166,252 of record CM060910.1, on the reverse strand, counting down.
ATATGATATTAACTCTAAACTGTTACCAGATCCAATATATTATATTTGATGATATGAAATCTGTATATCTGATTTAATGTTCGCCTTCATATGATTTGTTAAACAAATTTGAATCTGATTTGAACTATCTCTAACACTCATGCGAACTGATAGATAAATTGAAAGCATGTTATAGCGCAGGTAGGTGTTTAAATGTTGATGCATGTTTTGATTGATCAATATTCAGAACTATACAAGTGATTTTATTTAATTTACATAAATTAAAACATACATACACAATAAATGGACACCAGACCCTTTTTCTATAGCGTATCATAGATGATGGGATTATATAGTATGTATTTACCTGTTTATAAATGATATACTGGACCTTATAATGATAAAATCCATTAACAAGTATATATCATTGTTTCACTATAAATGTTTTCTGGTACCTTTTATATATGTATATTTGGGCCTAGACTTTAAACTGGAATGTAAAACTGATTTATGTTCCAAAGCAAATATGATTTGCACTTGTAGCATCTTAATATTTTGTCGGGTCTGTGATAATTTTGTTTGACTTGAGTGTGTTTTAAGAAACACAATAAAAACTGACCTGTTTCATTTTCATATATAATGTTCATATATTAGTTTGAAATCTGGATTCTTTTACCAGTTTTAGACTGCATGTTATGAAACATCATTGCTTTAAAATGTTCTAGCAATAGCAAATGAGATTTGTTGAATTACTCATTAAAATCTGGAAATATGTTGGTTAATATGATTGTCTATGTACATTTTATATGCTAATATACATATATGGTTATGCATTTGATATGAAATATGTTAGACAGAAATTCTTGAGTATTGAAAGTCAATGAGTATGAATCGGTGTTTTAATCAGTTTAAAAACAAAACTGAACATATGTATATTAAATCATAATAATCCTGACTAGGTATCTAAGAATCCATGACTATATTTAATCAAGATAAATAATCCATGCCTAATGATTGGATTAGTACTTGTCAACATAAATGTTGTATACTTATCAAAAGTATATTTAATTTACTCTTAATTGTTAAGTTTATAATTTGATGAACAATCATTGGATGAATGATCATCAAACTTTGAGTACTGACAGATTTGTGTGTATAACATTGTTTATTATGTGTATAAAATGTTTATGATATTGATCAGTGAACACTATTAATTCCATAATAAAAAATTATTGATAAAACTGAGTGCAAATGTTTTTGACTCGGTTATACATGTATTTTACTTTGAATAAAGACATGTTTTAATAGTTTGACCCTTACGGTTTTGGTTTTAATAGTATTGGATTTGATGATATTAATTATTATTAAGACTTATTTCCTATTATATATATATATAATCAGAAAGCTAGACTTTATTTTGATTTCAGGAAATGATATTGTCATATTTTTTCAAGATTTTGTGCTTGAAATTCATACATAAGTACATTTTTTTTACATTATATAGATGTGTACAGAATAGTTTATAAATCCTAACAATCATATTATGATTTGTTAACTTTATAAAATACATAAATGACGTGTTTTATATAAGTACATACAGCATATATGCATTGACATATATGTTATTGACCTATAATATGTAAAACTAAATTTGGACTTAAATGTTCTGATTTTATATACCTATTATGATAAGTATATATAAAATAGTCTATTTTCAAAAATAATAGGAAATATGATTTCCTGTATACATTCTAGTATTATAACTACAAGTGTACATGTTTATATCAAGATACTTAAATGATTTCAAAATTCTTTTAATATGTTGCTGCAAGAATATGTACAGGTGTATATATGTATGTATGTATGTATGTATGTATATTAGACCAAAAATTGGCACTAACACCCAAATGCAGATCACAGATCACAAAAATGTAGAAAATGGTAAATAAGAGGGAACACACGAAGTTTTTATAGTGGTTCGACTGTAGATGTAGCCTACATCCACTTTATAATCTTATTGTTATACTGACATATTACAAGAATCAGTTACATGTAGGCACACAATCCGTGTGTTAATTGAGATTACAAGAAGAGAATTTTTGTGTAGAAAGGTGCAAAATCCTTGCACTTCAGTAATGGTGGAAACCGCGGAGAAGAATGGCCAAAAGTCCCTACAAAATTCCATGTAGTGGTGTATTTATAGCTGTAGGAGAGCTTCTGGGAGGACTGGTTCGTGATGAGGCACGTGGCACCCGATCCAGGAAAGTAGTAAAAGAAATAGCCTTGAGAACAGGCCAAGATCTACGCGTGTATCAAGAGGTCCATGGGTCGGTTCGTGGTCATGTCGTCGGGTCGTGATGTGGGCTTCACGAGCCGAGGTCTGGTCGCGAGCTTAGTGTCCACGGTCGAGTCGTGGTCATGGGGTCGTGATGGTCAAGGTGCACCACGAGCTGGTTCGTGAGGTAGTGGTCTTCGAGCCATGGATTGGGGGCGAGCGGAGACTAGGGCGAACCAAGGTAGGTCCCGTGAGCCGAGAGTGCATCACGATCCGAGGAGGGTGCTCGAGCCATATTCCGAGCTATTGATGCTTTGTCGCGTCATTCAAGTGATTGTCAGTCGATGCCAGATTACACCATTTCACGGAAACGGGCGTAACTTCCAAACCGTAAGTCTGATTGAGCCAAACGAAAGCTCTACTTAAAGCTCATTCAGAGGGCTACAAGAGTTACCGAGCTCAGCTCAATAACTGCTATTTTCGGGCCCAAAAGAGGTCGTCTGATGGGAGTTTCGGACCATTTTACGTTGATGGTGTGATTTCGACCAAATCGCTCTATGTCTTCTGACGTTGTTTCCACTACTTGAGCGTGTTGCTATTCAGGAATTTCATGTGTGACAGCTTTGACCAAAAAGTGTGTCAACAAGTTTCCCCCCAGAACATATCTTGCTGGTTGAAGGAAGATGTGTTCTGGATAATCTGTAAGATCCATAATCCATACCTGCAAAAAGATAAGAGAAACAATGCAAAAATGGCTCCGAGACGGCCTTACCGGAGTAAGACGACCAAAGAAGTGCTATGGGGTTCCAAGACGGCCTTATCGGGTTAAGATGACCGAGGAAATGCCGTGAGGATCCAAGACGGCCTTACCGCAGTAAGACGACCGAGGAAATGCTAATGCAGTTTTTTTATACTGTACAAATCTAGTTTAGAGCCGGAGCTCATGTCTGTTTATACTGGACGGATCCAGTTGGGAGCCGGAGCTCAATGTTTATACTGGACGGATCCAGTTGGGAGCCGAAGCTCATGTTTGTTTATATTGGACGGATCCAGTTGGGAGCCGGAGCTCATCAATGATCTTTATTGATTCATGAAAACTAATCGGTAATTATTCCTAAACACAACTGGAGACTATAGGTCAGTTCCGTGCGTATGGGCCAATGTTGCCGCACTTATTGCATGTAAAGAAAACAAAAAGGGGCGAGAAGTCTCCTAAAAGCCTAAAAACATGAACTATGGACCAGAGTCCGATAAACTGAAGAGATCTGCTGAGTAGGATCAGCGAATGATAATCCCGTAATTGCTCGATCCAGGATCGTTCCCTCTTTGGGGAATAGGTGGCGGCAGCGTTGGTGTCGGCGCTGTTGGTTGAGTGACAAACTCGAGTAGCTCTCCTCGTCTGATCCGATCCTCAATAAGGTCTCGCAAATGTCTGCAGTCATCAGTGTTATGACCGTCTATGTTATGAAATATGCAATGTCTTCCGGAGTTACGTTGTGCTAGCGTTGGCTCCCTCTTGGGAGACCTCGGATAGGAGGCAGCACCCCCTGTATCCATGTAGATGTTTCTTAGAGTTTCGTTCAGTTCAGTGTATCTTTCATATTTCGGCCCTCTCCGGGGCTGAGTGTTGCGGTCATTCTTGACATCGTCTTTTCCTTTGCCTTTTCCAGAATCAGACGGTTCTCCATTTTTAAGCATGTTGACGTCGATAATTTTCTTCTTGGAGGTTGCATCTTCTTCCCGTAGAAATATGTCTGCTTCAAGGTAGAATTCGCCGAGATTTCGCGGTGGATCTCAGTACAAAGATTTCTTGAATTCCGTGTTATCCAAGATGCCAGATACTGCTGCCATCAGTACCATTGATGGTTCAGGGCGATCAACTGATGTTGCTGCAACATTGAATCTTTCTAGGAATGAACGCAGTGTTTCTCTGGGCCTCTGCTTGATTGTAGTAAACGACATGACATTCTTGGGTCGAGCGATGCGAACCTAAAATTGTTCAATAAAGCGTGCAACCAACATGTTCCAACTGCTGATCGATTCTGTTTCTAGCAGCCGAATCTACATAGTGGCTATGTCAGTCAGAAAGAGGGGAAAACACTTTGCCATGACGTTTTCCGATGTCGATTGAACTTCCATTTGCCATTTGTAGCGCATCAGGTGCACGGTAGGATTTGTCCTGCCGTTGTAGCACTCCAGTTGTGGGAGTTTGAAATCTGGGGGATTGCGGGAATTCCTGATTTCCTGAGTGAACGGAGTGTGGTTGACATCATACACGTCATTCTGATAAGTGCGGCCTCTTGAGAGGCGTTCAATCAGATCTACTAGCCGATTTCCTAATAAAAGTTGTTGCAAACTGCCAAGATCAGAGCTGGTGCCCCCAGCGTTGAATGCCTGAGAGTGAGGAAGCTGTTGATGAGTTGTTGTATGTTCATGGTGTGCTGCACGAAGCGGGTCGTGGGGAAGCACGAGTCGTGGATCGGGGTGCACGATCAGATCTGGTTCGTGATAAGGTATGGTGTTTGGAGGGCGAAGGCTTGCGGGCCGCGGCTTGTGGGGTGCGACCCGATCTGGACTTGGCTCGTGACGCCGAGCTGCTTCATGCTCATTTTGCTGATGTGGGTCGTGGAGACCGATTCGTGAGTTGGGGGGCGAGCTGATCGAGTCCAGGAGCCTCATCACGAACCGCCTCCTACTGTTGGGCATGAGCTTGCGTTCTGATATCCGTTTGAACCGGAGCTGAAGTTGGTCGATCCTGGCCATTTCCAAGAGCGAGGGGGTTGCCCCCGAGTCCATGTGATGCATGTGCCGCTTCAGTGGCTTCATTTCCAATGATTTGAACGTTGCTCGATCTTCCATCCATCCGATCGAAGAATCCATCGATCATCTCCTATTGTTTCTGGAGGAGATCATCTTGCCTTGCCATTTGATCTCTCAGTTCAGTGAGAACGCCATCCATCTCTTCTCTGGTCAAGTATGCAGAAGGATCTCCATGAGAGGATGCTCCCTAGCTTTCCTCGTTTCTAGTGCCTTCACCGTCAGCATCCTCAGCATGGGAGGAAGTTCCAGTCTTCTTCCTTTTGATTTCCATTGCTCCAATAGCCAAGCAAATCAATTCCTTTAGATCTAGAAATTGAAATAGTATCGTGTGCCCCTTCCTGGCGCGCCAAAATGTTAGACCAAAAATTAGCACTAACACCCAAATGCAGATCACAGGTCACAAAAATTTAGAAAATAGTAAATAAGAGGGAACACACAAAGTTTTTATAGTGGTTTGGCTGTAGATGTAGCCTACATCCACTTTATAATCTTATTGTTATACTGACAGATTAGAAGAATCAGTTACATGTAGGCACACAATCCGTGTGTTAATTGAGATTACAAGAAGAGAATTTTTGTGTAGAAAGGTGCAAAATCCTTGCACTTCAGTAATGGTGGAAACCGCGGAGAAGAATGGCCAAAAGTCCCTTCAAGATTCCTTGTAGTGGTGTACTTATAGTTGTAGGAGAGCTTCTGGGAAGACCAATTCGTGATGAGGCATATGGCACCCGATCCAGGAAAGTAGGAACAGAAATAGCCTTGAGAACAGGTCAAGATCTACACGTTTATCAAGAGGACCAGGGGTCGGTTCGTGGTCATGTGGTCGGGTTGTGATGTGGGCTTCATGAGCCGAGGTTTGGTCGCGAGCTTAGTGTCCATGGTCGAGTCGTGGTCATGGGGTCGTGATGGTCAAGGTGCACCACGAGCTGGTTCATGAGGTAGTGGTCTTCGAGCCATGGATGGGGGGCGAGCGGAGACTAGGGAAAACCAAGGTAGGTCCCACGAGATGAGAGTGCATCATAATCCGAGGAGGGTGCTCGAGCCATATTCCGAGCTATTGATGTTTCGTCGCGTCATTCAAGTGATTGTCAACCGATGCCAGATTACAGCTTTCCACGGAAACGGGCGTAACTTCCAAATCGTAAGTCCGATTGAGCCAAACGAAAGCTCTACTTGAAGCTCATTCTGAGAGCTACAAGATTTACCGAGCTTAGCTTTGTAATTGCTATTTTCGGGCCCAAAAGAGGTCGTCTGATAAGAGTTTTGGGCCATTTTACGTTGATGGTGTGATTTCGACCAAATCGCTCTATGTCTTCTGACGTTGTTTCCACTACTTGAGCGTGTTGCTATTCAGGAATTCCATGTGTGACAGCTTTGACAAAAAGTGTGTCAACAATGTATATATCTACAAGCATACAATATTGATTAGTATTTCTTACACACACACATATATATACACACACATATATATATATATATATTTGTATATATTTGTGTATACTGATATGTACTTGAGAAAAAATAGTGTTATATATATATATATATATATATATATGTGTGTGTGTGTGTAATGATGCATTCTAAGGTGCATAGTTTATAATTAGTTAAGAGTATAATGTGATGTAATCATTTATTTATTTTGCGGGTTCATACCTATTTATGTAAACGAAATTGTTTTAGCTAATGATGCTCAGCATGGATCATTAACCAATGCTTGCATTTTAATGGATATGCCAATGCAAAATTGATATTGCTTGTGAAGCAAATGTAATTTATGAATTGCAAAAAAATCATTTGGGTTGCATGCAAATATTGTATAGGTTCTACATATTATAGGATATTTTATATGAAAGTGTTATGTATTATATGTGTATATAATCGTGCCAAACCAAAGTGAAGTGTTTTTAATTAGAAATGAATGACTGAATGCTTATAGCATGTACAATGCTTTAATAGTGTATATTAAATATGTTGCCTGGATGAATGAAGGCCTGCGAAGTGTTTATTTTTTGATATTAGCCTGGGTGTATAAAACTCTGGCCAATATGAAATGGCTTGATATATATACTATTAATACCAATTTGTCTGCGTCATGAATTTAATTTTGTCCAGTTGGGAAACTAAGTGTGAGACGACCCGAACTTCCCCGTGAAGGAAAGCCCGGATTAAATTGAGAACACGACAAATCAGAACATAAACAGAAGAACATTTAATTGCTTATCACAACAATTTATATCAGATACAAGAATATACAGAGTATGAACAAATAATATACATTTGATAAATATCAGAGATTTAAAATTACATTTAAATACATAGCAGTGGAAAATTAATACAAACACAACTGAAAGGTATATACGGATACAGAGCTTTTCAAATATCATTCCAGCTGTAAACCAGGATCCAATGAATATAAATCTGCAAAACCAAAACTACTAGCTGCCCGTGTGGAAAATAGGGGCACCCCGAGTTTAGGTTAAAACAATAAACTCCAGGTCAGTCATATGACTGGTGTGAGAACTAAAATAGTTATTTAAAACTTCACTTTAAAATCAGATATATCAAGGGACCACGCAGAATAACATGGAACGGGTTTCCTCCCAAGAATACCAGTGCATATAACAAAACATCGCAATGCTTTTTAGAAAAAAATGAAGCTATTATAAGACCAAGGTTCCATCATACAATGCAACGCAAGCCAGAGGATAGGGTTTTCCCTTATAATAGCCAAACATGCTTGGTACATTTAAAACAAATCATTTGATACTATTATAAGTGCATAGTGCATAAAACAACTTTAAATATAAATGTATCAATCCTAGACGGCATGGGTACCATATATCATGTCGCCAATACTAGGCTCTACAATCAAAACCGCAATTGTCGCGTATTGGAAGTTGGATTTCCATCTGTGAACCAAGGCAAGGGATCGTCCTTACCGCTTTGAGACGCTCTAGCTCATGTCTCAGGACCCAGACTCAGGTGGGCCCTTGGATCGTCAGGGCCAGTCCACTCGATGTAGATTAAAATGCTTGAACACTACGTTACCCCGCCCAATGGGGGCGTCAATGTGGTCTGTATAAAGACCATACCATCCATCGACTCTGCAGAGACCGATATAACCGAGGCGCCTCGCTATCCATCATCCATATAAGTAAAATGCCTGGGCGTGCAAAACCCAGACAACACTCCTAGCTAGAAGGAAACGCATGCCCTCACTGATGTCCTCTCCTGTTCCTGGTTCACACCGGGGTGCGAGGCTCACGAATTAATGCTACACAAAGCTATGCTATATTAAAGTCGTGCTTTGATCATCAACAAAAAGACTCTTCTTTTCAACAGAAGCCTTGATCATTTGCATCTCAGCATGTCACACAGGCAATTTAGGCTATGCAACCGATGTCTATCAATCACAGAGAATGAAATTCGATGTCAGACACACATCCATTTACAAGTTCGTTCTGGGTCTGAACGAAACCGGAGGCACTTATTCCTCTTCCCGTATATCCAATACAGGAGAGAGGTCCTCGCATATCCGGTGGATCTCCAAGTACGTCTGGAACGATCACCACTTATTACCTTGTCTTCGGTGTACAGCCCAATCAAGACATTAGTAATCATCCAAATGGTGTAAAGACCTCCAATCTTCGACCACCGTCTTCATCCTCGACATATCGTCGAATCAGTTATTCAGAATGGGATAAACCCGGTCTTTCTAAATAACTCGCGTATATAATAAACAAGTGCTATAAAAACACAATATACGCCTCATTCCAATCCAGAATATTCCTTTATTCAAATATTCTTTTACTTTGGGAAAGGTTCCCATTAATTTTATCAAAGTCAAATTCATTAACTTATTCTTTAATCTTCCTGTGGATATCAATTCAAACCATTTTAAGGTTTTCCAAACTAGTCGGGATTAGCGAACCTTACCGAAGTAATCATTTGTTTAATTTTCCAATCCCAACCTATTCATCCCATAAAGCAAAACTGGTAATACTTCTTATCTAACACCGCGGTGTTATCGGTAAATTCAACTGCCATTTCTCGTTCAAATCTAATTAAAGATTTAACTATCGCCTGGAGTGAAACTGGTGGTACTTCATTCTCGATCTCTTCTCGAATTCGATAATTTTAGTTATCAAATTCACCTTTTAATCTATTTAAAGATTCATTAAAACCCTAATTCATTTTTAATTTCCAAAAATCATTACTTAATGATTATTCAAATTTAAGAAATAAATCTTATCTTTAACTGGGTTAAGAACTAATGTCCTTTAAAACACAGCTCACGATAAACCCAAAATCACATTCCATTAACAATGGAATTTTCATGGAAAACAGATCGATATATATAATTGATATAAGTTTCCATATCCAACCGATAATATAAATGGAATAACGGAAAAGCCTTTTAAATTCCATATATATTAAGAGTTTTCTTCTACAGAAGCTCACTTCGATTTTTACCAAATCGAATTCCATTTAATTCCAATTTAATATATTAAATTAGAAAACTTTACTTTGGAAAATCTCCTTTAAACCTTAAGAAAAGATTTGTAAGTTCCAAATCACATTTCACTGTAAATCGGGCTAAAGAACAAATGTCGTTAAAAACACAGTTCACCATAAACCCAATTCACATTCCATTTTATTCCAATTATCAAATATAATTGGAAATCCTGACAATCTTAATTAAAAGATTTATTCTCTTCACATGGGTTACAAGAACAGTGTTACTAGAGACATCATTCACGACAAACCCGAATCCCATTTGATATTAAATACAAGGTTCTGAATAGAAAATATATCAGCTTATATTCAATATCAAATTTTGAACTCAACAAACATCGTATTAGAATAACGATATATATATATATATATATATATATATATATATATATATATATATATATATATCTCTTCCAAATTCCTCCACAATGCCCGTATAATCACGGAATCCAATATCAAAATATTCCGAAGATAATTTCGATTCAAATCTATTCCAATTCATATATTGGAAATTTTGGTTATTTTTAAAACCATTTCAAATCCAATTTATTTTTTTAAAAATAATTGGACTATAATTCTAGTTCATAACTAGTTCATTTCGATAAAAATCTATTTTTATCTTTTCAAATATGGATTTTTTTCATCCCAATTCTTTCCAAATCATTTCTTATGATTTTACACTAATTATTGATATTTTTAATAATTTTATCAAGGTCCGTACAGTCGATTTCCACAAACGGCCATCGAACTGCACTTACAACGACCTTTTCCAAATTTGATCTGGACATAATTCCAAATCCAACCGTTAGATTTCAAATCTCTTATATTCTTTGGAAAGCTCTTTTCGGTACGAACCCAACGGTTCTGGTTTTAGGATAATCCGACGGTCGGATCTCCCATAATGTCCGTTCGAAGTCAATGGTCGAAATTCGCGAACTACCGCGGCGCGTTCTATTCAGGCCATTATATATATAATATAGTGAAAATTAGGCTCACATCCTTAAAACTAAACTTAATTAGGCTCACATCCTCCCCTTTAGAAACTTTTAATATCATCCCTATTATCAAATAGCCGCTCTCTTTTTTACAGAACTGCCCTTTCTCACTTAATTCACGCCGTAATTTATGTAATACGAAGCACGTATTAGGGTTTTATTTTTTCCATAATCAAATAGTTCTGTGTCATGGAGGCGCCGCCATCATTCTCAATATTTTCATTCCATCGATCTAGAATTTAGGCGCTCGGAATTCTTTCAGTAATTTAATTAGATCCATGGCGGCGTAGGCCCCTATCTAATTTTTTCACTTTGGATTTTTTCGACCGTGTACTCAATTTACTCGCAATTTGTTCAGAGATTAAATTAATGAAGACGACGACAGTAAGTATTCGTAAAAATTCCGTAATTTATGCTTGTTTTTGAAAGAATTCCGTATATCGTTATCAATTTATTATTACATTTTTTGTTCAATGATTATTCTGTTGTTCAACTTGTTCTTGAGTTTTTCCATGTTAATTGTAGTTATTGTATAAATTTTAATTTTTATTACAAAATCATATAGCCATTTTTAATTTTTTCCAATGATAATTGTTCTTCGACTTTGAAAACATGCATAAAATTACGCAAATAATTCGACTTTGAAAACATGCATAAAATTACGCAAATAATGTGAATATAAGCATACAAATATGTCACTATTGTTAAAATACGTTCATACTGGTTTGCATATATTCTGCATAGTTGCGTATGTATATATATATATATATATATATATGCAAATATTCTTCATAATTGCATACATATATGCAACTATCCAGAATATTTTGTTTATATCCGTGTATGATGAAAATTGCATAAAAATATGCATTCATTCATAATATATGCATACTCGTGTGCATCTCTTCTGAATATTAGTATATGCAGTTATTCTTTATAGTTTCATATAAGTACGCAGCTATTACTGATATATGTCTGCTCGTCCATCATCTTCTAATATGTAGGTGAATTTACAAAGACTACTAGATGTGGTTTGTGCAAGAAGCTGGGTCATAGTACGAGGACTTGTTCTTCAAAAGAATATTAGATATGTTTTTTTTAAGACACTTGGTTTTAGTGTTTCTTGTTACTATTTGTTTGAAACATTTCTGTAATGCAATAAAATCAGTTGAGAATTTTAATGTGAATTTGTGTGCATCTTATAGTTATTTATTTCAGCTTATATGTATGAAAAAATTCATAATAGTTACATAAATGTATTCGGTTATTTTGCATATTTGTATACCTCACCTATTCAAGTTTATGGTATTGGTGTATACAGCAATGAAATAATTCATATTACCTACATACATAGGTACTCCAGTATTCTGTAAATATGCATATTAGCATATAACTATTGCTCATTTTTGCACATAATGGTGCAACTATTCATATTATTTGCATGCAAATATTAAACTGTTCTGTATATATGCATACATTCTTTTAAATTTGAATAATTTTTTCCTTTTTAATATTGCATTCTTTTATTTAATCTGACTATTCATCAGTTTTGATTTTCCAATCTACTACTTAAATCTTTCGTAGTTCTGATCGTGCATTAAGTACTTGTAAAAAATAAGGCAGCTTATTTTTTTGGAATTTTTGCAAATAAATGTAGTTGTGTAGGCAATTTACCCAAATAAATGCATTAATGTATGCAAGTATTCAAAATTAATTCACAAAGAAAAAATTTATATCATTTAAATATAAATAAGCTATTACCAACAATACTTTCATACAAGTCTTAAATTATTCTGAATATTTTGGCAATTCCAACTATCAAATTTCATAAAATTTTCAGAATAGCATGCAACTATTATGAATAACTCAACACAAGTACGCAATGTTTCATCATAACATTTAAAATCAAAGTTTCTAAATTACAAACATAAAATTCTACAGTAAACATTTTAAAAACTAAGTAATCGTGTACTAGTAGTTTGAAAAAAACATCTAAAAATATTTACAATAATTGTGAACATCATCCTTCCCAATATTAATCAGTCAAGCTTGCATCTGATATAAGGTAGTTCTGTGTCATGTTTTCTGCTGGAGTCCAACTATGTGGTTTGCATTTGACAAGTTCATATGCAAGCACAGCCCTTTGTAGATTAACTTCCCCAGTAGTGCAGATATCATCGTTTTTATTGAGTTCTTTGTATTCGCTTTGTTCTTTCATTATGTTCATAACATACATTTCATAGTCCACCCTAAAATAATTTTAAAAAATCAACAATTTTAGGTTGCATAATTGGTATTGGTACGAAATTGTATATACTATATGCATACAAACATGCAACAATTTTTGAAAAATGGATACGAGAATGCAAATATTCTTAATTTATTTACTTACGTATGTCCTATTAAATTCAACAATATTACACGCATACAATACTGCAACATTCAGCTGATAAATTCACACAACCATGCTACATTTCCTATTAAATGCATATAATATTGTATCAGTCAGGTGAAAAATTCTCACTTAAATCATGCAACATATCTTTTTAAATGCATAGAATACAGAAATAACCAGCTGCTGGTTGCACACTTGCAATGAAACAATTCTTTTTACATGTATACAATAATGCAACAATTGTGAAAAAATGAATACTATAGTGCAAAAATTCTCATTAAATTCATTACTGTATTCAAATGTTCTGCATAAATTCTTGGATTTATTCAACTGTATTAATTAAATGAATCCATGCATGCAAATGTTGTGAATATATGCAATGCATGTGTTCAAATTTACTGAATATATGCATATAACTACGAATTTATTATGAATTCATGCATACTTGCATGCAGTATTTCTTATAAAATTTATTTATTTAACTGACAAATGTTTTAATTCCAATGATAAATGCAAAAATATTCTAAACACACAAACACGACAATCAGTTGATAACTGCATGTACTAATGCAACATTTCGCAACATAATCATAGATTTACGCAACAATTGTCAATATAATCATATAATCGCGCATGCAATAATTCTTAATAACAGGAAACAAGCACACAAAATATTTTGTTCAGTCCTATTACTGTATATTGTACGCAGAGATTATGAATGGTCAGAGATGAAATTAAAAATTAAAAATTATACCTTTGTTCTTGCCATTTATTTTAACTTGATGAAGACGACGACAACGATTTTGACAAAAATCGTACAATCGAGATTAAATTGATGACGATCGGCTGTTGATTGTAAACCGCGATTTATCGATTTAGGTTTTGAAGAATCGTTGATTTAGGTTTTTGATAGATATTGAAAGATATATTTGACGGCTGAATAAATGATGAATCATGGTTTGAGGGTTTTGGAATGGTGGAAGGGTAAAGTTGGAATTTTTTCAGCCGTGTTTCAAAAATAGGGATGTAATTTATATTATTTTTATGACCGGATGTGAGCTTAATTTTGAAACTTAATAGGGACCTGTAAAAAACGCACCCTATAGGTCGATTTCCATTTAAAACGTATTTTATAAATCGTTTTAAATTCGTTTTCAAAACGATTTCAACTTCGTATTCAATTTCAAAACAAAATTGAATATTCCATATCATCGATATATAAATGATAGTATTTTCAAAACATTAGATTTTGAAATCATTTCCTTTTCGATATTCATTATAAAATTGGATATAAATATCATTCGTGTTCCAATGGCGCACATCTAATCAACACGGCTTTATATATTTAAATATATTCGTGTCCATCCCAAATCGGACATCAGAACCATATTTTGATCTTTTATTGAATATTATGTTGAAATATTCCTTATTTTAAAATATTCGTTATTTTAAGACATTCTTTCTTTCTGAACTGGAATCAGACACAGTCAATTACCATATAATGTTATTTATATGGATTTCATACAACACATGTATAGAACAACAATGATAAACAATCATCCATCATCCAAAGTGCAATTTATAACTTTATAAGTGTTAAAAATAAATAATTAACGCTTACAACAGTCTGTCAACCAATCGATTGACATACAACTAAACAATTGGGATTAGTGTACGCCAAATATCATCCTAATACCCGTGTGGGTTTTCAATCAATAAACACATATTTTATTTGTGCAGTTGGGCGATTTGTAAAATTTATCATCCCAATCCATATCAGTCAAATGGGTGTACATAAACAAATCGTATGATTTGTAAATGAATATTTATTTTATTCATATACACGTTAAAAATTATATTTTTAACGGTTAAATATTTTATTCAACACATGAATATTTTATGCAGTCCATTTCACATCACAAACAATTTTCACAGCACAATCAAACAAACAAACAAGTCGTCCATGGTCTATAGACGACGGGGAACAGTTCATATATGCAGTTATAAAATAAATAATTGTACAAAGAAAATTATAGTGAGGAGTTCTCACCTTTAGGATCCACTCCTCCATTTCATTTCTGAATTTCTGAATACCTGGGATTTGCCCGAAATTCAACGCAATCCTTTTCACATTGTTCATAATAAAAATCACATTTTTATTATGATGATTATATATTTAAAGTATGTTTTTATATCGCTACTTCATATAACAAAATTATATTTTTATCTATTCGTTCAAATTAGTAAAATCCAATTTTTATCGCTTCACTATATATATATATATATATATATATATATATATATATATCTGATTTTTATATCATTAAAAATCATATTTTTATATAATTAAAAATATATCTTTCCTATCATAAAAATATAGTTTTTTTTCCTTTATAAAAATATAATCTTTTCTATGTTAAAAATCGTATCTTTTCTATTTTAAAAATCTCGTCTTTTCTAATTTAAAAATCTCGTCTTTTCTAATTTAAAACAACAATATCTATATTTTCATATCAATCTATATCTATATCTATATTTTCATATTAATCTATGTCTATATTTTTAAAACACAATGTATATTTATACAACCATGCTATTTATATTTTCAAAAACAAAGCTAGTTATATTTTAAAAACAAAGCTATTTATATTTTTAACAATGTTATTTATTTTCAAAAATAATACTATTTTTATTTTCAATTACCTTTATAAAACAAGGGTGTATACAATAAAAATTATGTTTTTAACAATGTATTCATATAATAAAGATCACCTTCTCTTTTGTAATTCGTTCCAGGCACTGTCGAAATAACCAAAACCATGTCGCAACTTTAGATTCCTCCTCGCCGATAATCCAAGCCTGCACACGATCAGGGACTGATTAGCACAGAAATGTGTTTATTTTTATGCTTATATCTTATCTTTATTGTATATAAATAAATGATACTTTGGGTATTTTTATGTGTTTTTACAGGTCATTGATTAGTTGTCTCCTTCATTAAATAAAAGACCACTGATAAGAAAAAGAAGCTACTTTCCCATCTCAACAAGTTTTCAATTACAAAGGAAGCCGTAGCGCATTGGTTAAGGCATGGAAATTTGTACAGAAAGACCTGGGTTCGATTCCCATCAAACTCTCTTTTTGCTGAAGAATGGAATGCGTTCACACTGCCTCCCTTGCTTTGAAGAATTTATGGATTAGTGATTTATGGTGTGTATATATATTCATATGTATGAATATATGATATACACTAATAAATATTTCAAGAATTGGAAGTATTCTTCATAGATAAATCAAAGGGAATCTTTCATTTTTACTCTCCATAAAGATGAAGATTTGATTAGATAGATGTCAATCATGATGGCAATCAATTTACCAATCAACTTCAAATCTCTTGGAAAATGCCAATCAATTTGCCACATGACCAATCAAAAGAGGAAAGCTGCATGGAATATTTCAAGTTTATCTTATCTCTTTTATTTGTGAATATATTATTTTCAAGAGGTTGAGTCATGACCCATTAGAGGATTAGGGTTTTTCAGTTCACCTATATAAGCACATGTATACCCATTGTAACGGAGGGACGAATTATTCTGTATCCTCATTTATTAATAAAAAGTTTCTTCATTTCAGTTGACTATCTTTTTCTTTCATAACAATTGTGTATCTATCCAATTAGTTTTGGTAGAACACGTTGTTATTTTCTTTTATTACTGCTTGTTAGCTATTGTCCGTTCGATTAGATTCAACGGCAATTCTGCTTTTTAATTCACTGTTGTTGTTCTAGTTGTTATTTTTTTTTTCTAGTAATTGTTTCTTCTCTTTTCAATTGTTGAATGTGATACTGATTAGATTTAGATTCATAGTAATTTCAACAACATTAAAAACAACTCCAAATTCTTCCTAATTCTCCCAAGAATAAATAAATAATAATTTTTAATTACACGTCCCCGTGTTCGACCTGTATGCTACACACCTGTACGCTTGCAGAATTTTATTTCAAAATCTACGCTTTTCTAATCCATAGGAAAGCGTCGATCAAGTTTTTGGCGCCGTTGCCGGGGAGGCAACGATTAAATTTTATTATTTGTTTAATTTCTGATTCGTGTTAGTTTTCACTTATATTTTATTTTATTTCCTTTTGTTTTATTTCATAAATAGAAAAAGAACATTGTTTAGTGGTTTGGGGTATTAATTTCATTAGTGCCTAGAATCATCAAATCCAAAAAAAAAAAAAAAAATATCTTGCCACTTTTGTTTTACTTCTTTCCTTCCTTTTGTCTATTTACAATTGTTTCAAAAAAAAAAATCTTGCTTATTTTTCTCAAATTTCCTTCATTTTTCTGATTTCCTTTCCAACTTGTACATCCTTCTACATAGTTCTTTTAAAAAAAAAACAATTTCCTTTTTAAAATTTTCTTTCTATTCACTGCCTTTTGTTCGCAAATTTCAAAAACCCATCGGCCAGAAGCCCCTGACCACCGTACCATAAACAGCCCCCCTCGCAAACATCGGAACCCACTGCAAAAATCTCACCCATTATCACCTCATCAAAACCACAAAACAAAATCACAAAACATCCTCTTCGGTTCCCAGCTCCAATCACCGAACAATGAGCTCACTAACTCCGCGCTCAACCTCTCCCTCACAAAATCCAACCTGCCCAGATCGGAAGATCCTCCATTCCAAAACCATCCATCATCAATTCATCTTCAACCATTCAATCCAAGTCGCCCCTGTCCACTGCGCAACCACCGTTCAAACCCACACAGCAACCGCATTCACCATTAAACCATATACCATTCAATCAATGATTAACTCACATCACAAACCACTCTGCCATCCCTCTCCAATTCGAATACCTCATTACCAAATCCGCAAATCAAAGATCGAAAGTCAAGTCGACGGGGGACACGAGATTCATTTGGGGAAATTACCATTTTGTGCTCCGATTTTTCTCTTGGTGCAGTGATTTATTTACTTATAAAAGGGGCGATTTGTTTCAGGATTTTGTTTTGGGGGTGATTCACATTAGCGTGATCTGTTTTTCTAGGTTAAAACTTGTGGTTATTAAGGTGCTGACTCTTGTTTATTAATAGCGTGTGAAGAGTGGTAAACAAAGTTTCTTGCTTACTTGATGAACGCAATTGACTCATCATTCGGGTGTTTATTCTGGAATTGGACTTCTTCGGCTTTTAACCGTGTTTAAAGAGCTGAAAGAAAAAAAACATAGGGCGTGGGTTTTTCTTAGTTAGAGCTTTGTTTTACTTTTTCTTTATATTTCCATTTGTTTGCCCAGTAGCTTTCCAGATAGTTATCTTTTATTTTATTTTGCAATTTAGCTTTTTTTTATTCTGTTTTATTACTTGCTTCAATTGATTTTTTTTAACCAAAAAAAAAAGAAAAAAAAATCAACTCAACTCAAAGACCAAGGCAAGAAAAGAGTTCAACCGAGCGATACAAATAATTTAGAGTTTAACAAGTTGCAAACATTGGATTTTAATCACTAGAGCTACTCAACTGCTTCTGGACGGACAGCCATACCCCACTGTAAAAAAAAAAATTGAAACTCTACAGGTGCTCTGTTGCAAAGAAAAAAAATATAGACAATTGTTGTAAAAAAAATCTGCAGGGGCAAAGGCTTGAATGTACAATTTTTAATTTCTGCAATTAAATTGTGTGATTGTTGTTATTTCTGCACTTTTTATTCATTCTGTTAAGGGCAATACCCCAATTCACATAAGGTGAGGGATTTCATCACCCTTTCCTTAGCCCACAAATTGCATTTCATCGTAGAATCTGACTAATAATAACGGTTAGACGTTGGACTTAAGGGAGTCACGGGCTCATCTAGGGCTTAATTGTATTGTGATAGTTGATTCATTTGGAACGAATTATTTCTTGGTGTCTAGACTACGGTAGAGAAATAACCGTTTATAAATATTACGGTGATTCGTAAATATTATATCGGTTGTTACTCTGAAGGTACTTAAACCTTCGGCTGCATTGCTAGGGTGATTCCTGGTGCACCGATAACTCCTGTCCGTTAACTGGCTGAGAAATCTTTTGATCTAAGTAATCAAACGCGTCACTTTATAATTTTGGGTTAGGAACCAATAAGGACAGAAAATTTCATTGTAGCAGATATCTGTGCTTGCATTTAACAATAATGAGTGAAAAAAGTGTTAGCCAACAAAATTCTCCTAGGGTTTCTCGAATAAACCAAAATTTTCCAAATGAGTTGGATCAAAATCGAGTGAATCAAAAATTTCAAAATCTCAATATCGAAATGGATAGGCCCTTATCACTTCGTGATCGATGTTATCCAACTAGGACCGTTCAACCATCTGTCATCGTGTTCCCACCAGCTGAAGGAAACAATTTTGACCTTAAACATTCTTTTATTCAGGGTGTACCAAAATTTACTGTGTCTGAAAATGCTTATGAATTTCTGAGTGAATTTGAATTGTATGCTTCCACAACAAAAATGCAACAACTATCTAACGAATCGATCAAGCTAAGGCTAATCCCATTTGCACTACTTGAAAGCGCTAAAAGATGGCTAAATTCTCTTCCAAGACATTCCATAAGAAGTTGGGATGAATTTGTCACTGCATTCTTGAAAAAGTTTTTCCCTTTCCATAAAACTCTAAAAATCCGAACCGAGATAAATCAATTTTGTCAAAATGAGGGGGAAACTTTTTCAAAATACTTTGAGAGATTCAACCAGCTATTATATAGTTTCCCTCATCATGGAATTCTAAAAGATCACTTATGTCAAATTGCATATGAAGGGCTAAACTATCAGACTAGAACTCAACTAGAATCAATGTGTTGAGGAGATTTTATGTCTAAGACAACCGATGAAGCTTGGCAATTCTTCGAAGATTATTCTGAAAAGGACATGCAATGGGAATCGATTCGTGTTCCCATTCGTACTTCTACTAGAGGAGTGCATGTCGTGGACCCAAGTCAAATTCCTTTAGAAAATCAAACTCCTCAAGTCGGAGAAGGGTTACCCCACTATTACTCTCAGGACCAAGCCAAAGATATGGCTCAAAATAACCCTTACTCAGCCACGTACAATCCTGGTTGGAGAAACCACCCAAATTTTTCTTGGTCAAACCCCAATAATTTGGCTAACCCATCTCACATGCAACCCTTTATCCCCAATCCAAATTACCAAGCTCCTTCTTCCAATTCTCAAACCTCTCAAGCTGCACCTCAATCCAAACAACCTTATAGGCACCCTAATTTTCAATCATCGAACCAATCCTCTCAATCTTCTCAACCGTCACAAGAAATTGTGCATTTAGAAAAACAGTTGAACTCTCACGAAGCTAAAATGAACTCACAAGACGCTAAACTCGACCAGATGTTCAATATGATGAAAGAACTAATGAAAAATCATGAGAAAGGAAAGTTGCCTAGTCAACCTGAGGTGAATCCAAAATATAACTCTGATGCTGTAAATTCTTGTGAGGACGAAAACCATAATCCAGTCAACGCTATTACATCCCTTCGATCTGGAAAGAGGATTGATAATAATGTGGGCAACCCTGGCGAACCTGCTAGCTCGACCCCAATCCCCAATCTTGATGATCACCCATTGGATTCGAATGCCAATTCTTCTAAACCTCAAGTTTCCTTAAATGTTGGCAATCCCAACAATTCTTCTTCCAGTGTCGGCAAACCCGACCCACCCTCGAAAATTAATGTTGCCAATACCAACATTCCATCTTCTATGACCTTACCACCTTCTGTTTCCTTGGATAAACCTTCTTCTTCGAATCATGAAACTGATCACAGAGTAGAAAAACCAATAGCTCCATTTCACCATAGACTCGATAATAAAAAGAAAGCGGCAAATTTCGATAAAATTTTGGAAATTTTCAAACAAGTCCGTGTGAACATTCCACTTTTAGACACCATTGAACAAATTCCTCAATATGCTAAATGTCTTAAGGAATTGTGCACACAAAAACGTGCGACTAATGTTCCAAAAACCGCCTTTCTAACTGCGAATACAAGCTCTGTTCTTTCGAATCTTGCCCCAGTCAAGTACAAAGACCCTGGCTGCCCTACGATTGATTGCAAAATAGGAAGCACTCACATCTCTCGTGCCCTACTCGATCTTGGTGCCAGTGTCAATCTTCTTCCTTATACTGTTTATCGTCAACTTGGATTAGGAGAGATTAAACCAACAAACATCACTCTTCAGCTAGCTGATCGATCTGTCAAAAAGCCATTGGGAATTATCGAAGACGTGTTGATACAGATCGAATAGTTTTACTTTCCTGTCGATTTTATAGTTCTAGAAACAGAGCCTGTCTCAAATCCCAAAGTTCAAATACCATTAATTTTAGGACGCCTTTCTTAGCAACCTCTAATGCTGTCATTAATTGTAGGAATCGTCAGCTTCGACTTTCCTTCGGGCACCTAACCATTGAGCTAAACATCTTTAATCTCAACAAACAACCTAGGGATTTTGAGATCGATGAAATTGACATGATTCAAACCACAGTTGATGAAACCTCTAATGACACTTCCGAAGCCTTAAAAATGTGTCTTGACCATTTCGACTCTGATTTCGATGAACTCGAATACATTTCTGAACTAAACAAAATTCTTGACTCCGACACTTCGTCACCTGAATCTAACCAAGGAATGTTGACCAATGTTAACACACAAGAACTTCCTAAGTTAGACCTCAAACCCTTACCACCAGACCTTAAGTGTGCCTACCTAGACTCCTCAGAAATTTTTCCCGTAATCTTGGCCTTCGATCTTACCGAGGACCAAGAAGAAAAACTTTTGGAAATCTTGCGGGAAAATAAAGACGCCTTGGGATGGGAAATTAGCGATATAAAAGGAATTAGCCCATCAATTGTGGAACATCGCATACATTTAGTTGATGAGGCTAAATCCACCCGTGAGGCTCAAAGGCGATTAAACCCAAACATGAGGGGAGTGGTCAAGGAGGAGATAATCAAATGTCTAAACAATAACATCATCTGTCCCATCTCTGATAGTACTTGGGTGAGTCCGGTACAAGTTGTACCAAAGAAATCTGGAGTCACAGTGATCAAAAATGAAAGTAATGAGCTCGTCCCAACAAAAATCAAAACAAAATGGCATGTGTGTATCGACTATCGAAAGCTCAACTCAGCCACACGAAAAGACCATTTTCCCATACCTTTTATTGACCAAATGCTCAAACGCTTAGCGGGACATGAGTACTATTGTTTTCTCGATGGATACTTTGGCTATAACCAAATCCCTGTTGCTTTAGAGGATCAACATAAGACCACCTTTACTTGTCCCTTTGGAACCTTTGCTTATCGTCGCATGCCTTTTGGTCTTTGAAATGCCCCCGCGACTTTCCAAAGGTGTATGATGAGTATTTTCTCTGATATGGTGGAAGAATTCTTGGAAATATTTATGGATGATTTTTCAATCTACGGATCATCTTTTTCCCAATGTCTCACTCGTTTAGAACTCGTCCTAAAACGTTGTAAGGAGAAATCACTCGTGCTGAATTGGGAAAAAATATCATTTCATGGTAAAAAGGGGGATAGTTCTAGGTCATGTCGTCTCAAAAGATGGCCTTGAAGTCGATAAATCCAAAATCGATTTGATTGCTAATCTACCTCCTCCTAAGTTTGTTAAGGATGTTCGTTCATTTCTTGGCCATGCAGGATTCTATAGAAGATTCATTAAGGATTTCTCGAAAATTTCAAAACCTCTCTCAAACTTACTTGCCAAAGACATAAAGTTTGAATTTTCCAATGATTGCAAAACATCTTTCGAAACTCTTAAGTCAATCTTGACCACAACTCCCATCATTCAACCCCCCTGATTGGACTTAACCCTTCGAACTTATGTGTGACGCTTCTGATTTTGCGAATGGAGCCATCTTGGGTCAGCGTATCGATAAACTCCCTCGAGTCATTTATTACGCTAGCAAAACTTTAAACGAGGCCCAATTGAATTACTCAACTACTGAAAAGGAATTTTTGGCAGTTGCCTTCGCTCTTGAGAAATTCATACCATATCTCATAGGATCCAAAGTCATAGTTTACAATGACCATGCTGCCCTACGATATTTGCTTTCTAAGAAGGATGCTAAGGCCCGCTTGATTCGTTGGATCCTTCTTCTTCAAGAATTCGATATAGAAATACGAGATAAAAAGGGTTCTGAAAATGTTGTAGCAGACCACCTCTCTCGAATTGTGCACGAAAATGTTGACAACACCCAAATCGATGACTATTTTCCTGATGAGCAAATCCTTTCGATCTCAAACACCCCTTGGTACGCTGACATTGTGAATTATTTTGTCACACAACAAACACTCGCTGAATGGTTGAAACAAGATAAACAAAAATTTCTCTCGAAAGTTCGAAACTTCTATTGGGACAACCCTTATCTTTTCAAATACTGTTCAGACCAAATCATTCGAAGGTGTGTGCCCGATCATGAACACCAAAGTATTCTCTCTTTCTCACATGACCATGCTTGTGGCGGTCATTTTGGAGCAAGAAAAACTGCTGCAAAAGTATTGCAAAGCGGTTTTTATTGGCCTACGCTCTTCCGTGACGCTTTCGAATTTTGCTCTAAATGTGATCGATGTCAAAGAACGGGTTGAATTACTAAGCGAAACATGATGCCTCTCAACCCCATTTTAGTGATTCAGTTATTCGATGTTTGGGGCATTGATTTCATGGGACCATTCCCTAACTCATTTGGGAATCTTTACATCTTGCTTGCGGTAGACTATGCTTCAAAATGGGCTGAAGCCATCCCGGCCAAAACCAATGATAAGAAGGTTGTTATCAAATTCCTCAAAGAAAACATCTTTTCACGCTTTGGCACACCTCGAGCTATCATTAGCGATAATGGCACTCACTTCTGTAATCGTGCTTTTGAAACCTTGCTCATGAAATATTCAATCACACACAAGTTGTCAACCCCTTACCATCCACAAACTAGTGGACAAGTAGAAGTTTCCAATAGACAAATCAAACAAATTCTTGAGAAAACCGTGAATTCCAATAGAAAATATTGGTCCTTAAAACTGATTGATGCACTTTGGGCTTTTCGCACTGCTTATAAAACCAATCTAGGGATGTCACCATATCGATTAGTCTTTGGAAAAGCCTGTCACTTACCTCTTGAATTAGAGCATCGTGCTCTTTGGGCCATAAAATTTTTGAATTTTGACTTAGAGAAAGTCGGCTCACATAGGAAGTTACAAATTTCTGAATTAGAGGAATTAAGAAATGAGGCGTATGAAAATGCGAAAATCTACAAAGAAAGAACCAAAGCCCAACACGACAAAAACATACTTCATAAGGAATTCAATGAAGGTCAAAAAGTTCTTTTATACGACTCTAGACTTCACTTGTTTCCAGGAAAACTCAGATCTCGATGGACAGGACCTTATGTTGTGAAAACAGCATATCCTCATGGAGCAGTTGAAATTGAAATTCCTAAGGATGGAAAAGTCTTCAAAGTAAACGGTCAACGACTGAAACCATTTTTGGAATTCGAGCAATACGAAGACGATGACCTTATCGATCTTCATGAGCCTGATCATCCACCATGAAATCAGGTGGTACACGTTTTTTTTTTTTTTTTTGGTTTGCATACCTTAGACAGTTGGGACACTATCTCAATCTAGTGTGGGGGAGTCAAGTCATGCATCACATCTTCTTCATTTCAAAAAAAACACACACACACACACACACAGACACGACTCATTTTAGAGTGATACTACGAAATAAGTTTACAACTTTTAGTTAGTTGATAGTATTTTTTTCTCTCAACTTAGATCGAATAAGAAATGTAATGAAAAGTTTAATTTTGAGGGATAATAGTGTAACCGGTACATAGGGAGATTCTTAGGTGATGGCCATGAAATCTATTCTATATTGTAGACTTTGTTTAAATAAGTGGAGGACTTAAAATACTTATATTGGCTTTTCGAATCTTTAAAACTAAGTTGTGTTAAGTTGAATTCGCGTAACTCTCTTTTGTGCTTATAAATTCAATAATAATAATAGTAATCCAAGGGTATCCAACATTGCTTGTATATCAAGCGTTGGTGTGCAAACCCGCCAAGCTCTATCCGACATGTTGTTGACAAAGTCAGCATTGGAATATCTTGGTCTCATTTTATGAGATTGGACACCTAAGGATTACCGACACGTTGTTGACAAAGTCAAAGTCGACCTGCACAATCCGCCAAGCTCTTTACCCACTCTCCGTTAGTCCACGAGGCAGTGCATGGGTGGTAAACCTTGGTCTTCTAAGTTAGGTGTATGTACTTAATCATAAATTTTAAAATTTTATAGAATAAGCGATGATGCCCAAACACTTCTTGACCTTATTGATTTGATTAGCCATACATGAGAAAATAATAATACCACTTTGCAAACTGTGCCAAGCAAACTAAGAATCTATTTCATGGCTGCACTATGTTATCGACCGAACCAACTGGCCAAACTGGAATTTAACATTTGAAAACTTGATTTATATTGAAAATTTGTGACAAGTTGAGATATCTAAAATAAAATCAACTGACTAGAAATTGTTAATTTAATTTGTTGTACCACTTCAGAAACAAGTCTTGTTTTCATTTTTTGTTTTTATTTTGCATATGTCCATTGCATTCATGTAGTTTCATTAGAATCATAGCATACTGCATTTGGATTTTGTGGGTAGTATCCGCTGAAAACCCTCACGAGACACCACTCGTCCTACTAGGGACACCTAGAGGTTTAACGGCTTGTTGCATACGCTCAATGCAATCGTGTTTCCTACGAAAGTGTGACCTATCTAGTTTAGTTTTTTTCCATTTCTTGTTTTACTCGAGGACGAGTAAAAGATAAGTGTGGGGGTATTTGATTAGCACAGAAATGTGTTTATTTTTATGCTTATATCTTATCTTTATTGTATACAAATAAATGATACTTTGGGTATTTTTATGTGTTTTTACAGGTCATTGGTTAGTTGTCTCCTTCATTAAATAAAAGACCACTGATAAGAAAAAGAAGCTACTTTCCCATCTCAACAAGTTTTCAATCACAAAGGAAGCCGTAGCGCATTGGTTAAGGCATGGAAATCTGTACAGAAAGACCTGGGTTCGATTCCCATCAAACTCTCTTTTTGCTGAAGAATGGAACGCGTTCACACTGCCTCCCTTGCTTTGAAGAATTTATGGATTAGTGATTTATGGTGTATATATATATATTCATATGTATGAATATAAGATATACACAAATAAATATTTCAAGAATTGGAAGTATTCTTCATAGATAAATCAAAGGGAATCTTTCATTTTTACTCTCCATAAAGATGAAGATTTGATTAGATAGATGCCAATCATGATGCCAATCAATTTACCAATCAACTTCAAATCTCTTGGAAAATGCCAATCAATTTGCCACATGACCAATCAAAAGAGGAAAGCTACATGGAATATTTCAAGTTTATCTTATCTCTTTTATTTGTGAATATATTATTTTCAAGAGGTTGAGTCATGGCCCATTAGAGGATTAGGGTTTTTCAGCTCACCTACATAAGCACATGTATACCCATTGTAACGGAGGGATGAATTATTCTGTATTCTCATTTATTAATAAAAGTTTTCTTCATTTCAGTTGACTATCTTTTTCTTTCATAACAATTGTGTATCTATCCAATTAGTTTTGTAGAACACGTTGTTATTTTCTATTATTACTGCTTGTTAGCTATTGTTCGTTCGATTAGATTCAACGGCAATTCTGCTTTTTAATTCTCTGTTGTTGTTCTAGTTGTTATTTTTTTTCTGTTAATTGTTTCTTCTCTTTTCAATTGTTGAATGTGATACTGATTAGATTCAGATTCAGATTCAGAGTAATTTCAACAACATTAAAAACAACTCCAAATTCTGCCTAACTCGCCCAAGAATAAATAAATAATAATTTTTAATTACACCTCCCTGTGTTCGACCTGTATGCTACACACCTGTACGCTTGCAGAATTTTATTTCAAAATCTACGCTTTTCTAATCCATAGGAAAGCGTCGATCAGGGACCACCGTGTTGAAGCCCCGTCCGTCACGCGCCTCCAGCCTCGCCAACGTCGAACTCGACGTCTGAAATCGCCACTAAACGGTGGCGGTTTGCACCAGAAATTCGAGCCCAATATCCTCTATAAATCTCCATACACGTATCAGATTAAAGAGCTCATGATCCTCCTCTATTTTCGTTTTGATTTTAGGTTGGAATTCGATTTGGATTCGGTGATTTTTCAAAATGAATTTTCGAGCACCAGGACCGTCGATTTTCAAGAGGACGGCGCCTTCTGGCAAATAGATTAGGGTTTAGGATTTATATATATATATATTATTTTAATTATTATTTAATTCTTTTAATTTGTAAATGGCTTGTTTATCGTTACGAACTCCAAATCCAACCCAACGGCTGTCGCCCCTAGCTAAATACCCCTATTCCGAACACAGTGGGATATGTTTCGTAAGCAAATTCAACTGTTATGATCAGTTTTCATCAAAGTTAAAATATAAATCAATTAAAATTGAATTTGAACGCACATTTTAATTTATTGGGGCCACATATGACTCTAAAAATTCCCAAAAAATTATTTCTAGCTTTGTATTGACGATACGGTCCTAACAAAACTAATTTCGTCAAATTTGAATACTGTTTGAAAAATGGCCATTTTCTGGTCGATCCAAATTGACTGAAACTGTTAAAACACGTTTTCCTTCGCCATGCTCACATATTGATCCCAAAAATTATGGAGATTGGAATCTAGCAATAATTTGACATCCCGGATCCAACAAAAGTGGTTTCATCGAAAACGGAGGTCATTTGCAAAATGGCTATTTTTAAGGGCTATATATATATATATTAAAATATTTATAAATTCCATAGCGACTTTTCTGAATTTCAAAACGAACATAACTGCCAACTTATACAACAAAATCTCAGTTTCTTACATACGTTAGAAAGATATGATTAATCAGATTCAAATATTCCATGTTTCGTCCAATTCTGACTTATATTGAATTCTGTATATTCAGTTGAATTTAGAAATCGAATTTTCAAACTGCCGCGCCATTTCAGGCTCGTTTTATAATTAAAATAAATTTATTTGTTTTAACTTCGTCAAAAATAAATTTTTCGTCGTTATTATTTAAAATAAATCATTTTAAATATTCAAAATCCATTAAATTACCAAAAATACAAAATTTAAATTGGTTCTGATTTTCCGGGTTGTTACAAAGTGTTTGCAAGATTACAAATATATACTTTATAACGGGCTAAGTTTTAATTATTTTATATTTGGACCTTAAATTAGTTTCGGCCTGAATTTTCTGAAACTTTGAAAAAGGTAAGGGCTTGGGTTTATATGATAAAAGGGAAACCAGCGATAATTTTGATTACTATAACATTGAAATGTTCAATACAAAGAAGTTACACATTCCAATGATGTAGTACTTCAAATATATTCACATATATAAATAACGCATATATACATGTAATTGAAATTATCAGTGTTGAATACGTGTATTTTAAAATTATGTAAATATTATGAGTATAAAATACATATATTTGATATATGTAAATAACTCTAATATTGTTTCCCACTACGAATTATAAAATTCCCTTTAAAAGCAAATTTTGTTATATTAACTCATGGTGAGGTCTTCCAATAATACACTCATTAATGTCCAGAATCACAGGATGTAGGTAATGCCAAATCATTGTGCATCCTTTTATTTTGGTTATATGCGATGGAGTAAAAGTGATACTTGAATTGTATTATTGGGCCTGACTTAACTAAGCTGAATAATAAGATTATGGCTTAGAGACAACAACATGAATTATTCTATATTTTGAGCAAATGAATAATACTGAACAAAATGTTCATTATGCGATTCAGGAGTTATATATACGATATAATTGACATAAGATGTCTACCTAAAAGGTTGTGTTTTGGGGTGTAGATAAAGCTTGGTCAAGGCATGACTAGATACGGATCTTGGAGCATCATTATATATATATATATATATATATATATATATTGAAAATTGGTTACTTAACATCATTATATATATATTTAAACAGAGGAATGTTAAATTGAGTGGGAGCGTATTTTAGTCTAAATTATACATTTATGTTAATATAAATTTTGATTGTCAAAAGTTTTGGTATTTTTATTAAATAAATATTAAAGAATCAGTTATTATTTATTATCTATTGTATATATTAAATAATAAATAACTCTGATAATTTAAATTATTCCTTAAGAAGGATAAATTGAATTAAATCAAATTTCTTGACTGACATTGAAATTTGAGGATTGTCCTCAAATAAATTAAACGTAATTGTCTTACAAATATCGAAGATCTAAAATGAAAGCTGAAGTGTGACTTCAAGCGAATAAGATATAAATGTTATAACAATCTACTTATACATTTCTAGTATTAGATAATATATATGAATCACATAAATGTATGTAAATTTACAGAAATTGCAAAATAAGTAGAAATCTGATAAAAGGACAAGTCGACTTACGAATGGAAATAAAGCAAATGTTGTAGGATTATCCATAGGAAGTTGATTCTTGTTTTATATACTGGCTTAATTAAATAAATAAAATAATTGTTATTATGAAATTTCATTTAAAATAAATGTTATTATGAATCTTGTTTAGACAAATTAGAATTTCATTTGTAATGAAGGAACAATTTTTATTCATTTTATTTAAATGAAATATCTTATGGAATTTCACAAGTAGTTAATGATCTTTATAAATCCTTAACTATGATGTACTTGACATAAATACTGAGCGGTTTAAATTTAATGATTTAAATCCGGTACACCTTTAGCATAGTCAATTAGCCAGTATAAACAAGAAAAGTATGCCAAAACTCCATAATAATGAAAGTTTGAACTCATTTGATTTCGAATCATATGAAGAATGCAAATCTTGCTTATTAGGAAAAACAACTGAATCACCTTTCACTTGACACAGTGAATGGGTGATAAGTATTGGGCCTTGTACATAATGATGTATATGGAGCAATGAATACATAAAGTAGAGCCAGGTTTCATTACTTCATTATATTCACTGACGATGTCAGCAGATATAGATATGTGTATCTTATGAAACAGAAATCATAATCCTTTGAAAAGGTCAAAGAATTCAAAAATGAAGTTCAAAACCAAGTTATGATAGAAAATAATTTCTCTTCAAATAGATCGAGGGAATATTTTAAGCCAATATATTTAATGACTATCCAAATGAGTTTGGAATTGTTTCACAACTCACTCCACCTGGAACACCATATTGAAATGTTGTATTTGAAAGGAGAAATCGTACCTTATAAGATATTGTATGATTAATGATAAGTTATATAGATCCTCCAATAAATTAAATATAAAATAGTTGCATTTAATCCCATTAAAACTATATTAAAGACGCCATATAAGATATGGACTAGGAAATGTCCTACGTCTAATGCGAAGATTTGGGATGTAAGGCGTTTATTAAACGTCCTTCCTCTGATAAGGTCGAATCCATATCAGATAATTATTTTGTGGAATATCCAAAAGAAACAAATGGATATTATTTCTACAAATCCTCTGAGAATAAATTGTTTATTGCTCGAATTGGTATCCTTTTAAAGAAGAACCAGTCTCTGAGATAACAATGGGAATGAAGTATAATTCAAAATGTACTGGAAACCACAAATTATCATTGAATCTTGTATAGACAAGAAAATGGGTGGGAGTGACACAATAGTTCTAATGTTATATATTAATAACACATTAATTATTGTGAATAATGTTAGTGTTAAAACAAGAAATAAACACTGATTCTAAAAGGAAAATGTTTGGATTAAGAAGTTCATAATAGAACTTAATTCATTATTGATCCAATGATTTACATTGCGATAACAATATTGCTATTGCTCAGGCCTATAACCTTAAACTCACTATCAATCCAAACATACATTTAAGAAATATAATTCTTATGTGAAGTTATCCATGGAGGAAATAAACATATCTGCAAAGTTGCAAAATTTGTAATGTTGCATACCTACTAAGTTAAACTCTATCGCAACAGAAGTTTAATAGTCACACTAGTTTTATGAGTATACGATACATGAATGATTGACTCTAGTGCAAGTAGGAGATTGTTTGAGTTTATGCCCTAGAGATAATCCATTTGATGTGATTAATAACACTGTTGATGTTATTGTTTTATTTGGAATAAAATATTCTGTTATGTTTTATTTACTGCATAATATATATATTAGCATAATAGAAGTCCTTAGAATAATAATAGGATTTATATAGTTTAAGTAAGTGACTTGAACTTGAGATTATATAATATGTTAAGTATTATAATTCTTAAATGTCCTTAGTCAAGTTTTATTGTATAGGAAGGACAACAATAAAATGTTGAGACTAGTATGTTGATTGACTGATGACCATATCTCATTGATCATTAATATATGTGATATTAATGTCAAGACATAATTACGTATTGGAGAATAACATATTGGGATGACCCAGCATGAGATAACTACATGGAATACAATTAACAATATCATAAGTTATTCTCATAGTGACAGTGATGTAATGGTCCTCAGACTTGAAATCATCATAATTTTATTCGAGGATATTTGTGTTTTGATATTATTTAAAGTTACTTGTATTAGAGTGGGCGATAACGATGATTATTGGATACATCTCGAATCGAATAAAAATTATGAATGATCTAGATGAAATTTAACCTTACAATATATTTGTAGCGATATCCATGGTCCTCTTGATTGAGTGAGATTATGAAATGCATGGTCGTGCTCAAATATTGATTTGTTTTATATAGTCTACTCATCGATCAAGATAAAGGGGTTAAATCATAAAGAAGGTGATACATTCCATGCCTCGAGTTTAATCCAGGATATATTGGTTAAAAGGATTTTATTACATTGATATACTGGTCACGAAAAGGCTATATCGAATTGTCAATATTATTATAACTTAAGTAGCAGTGACGTATTGCTAAATGCCAATCACTGTTTATGATTTTAAATACGATTTAAAATCATTGCCAACATTATAATAACCTAAAGGGACACACACTTATAATGTTATAAAGGGAAGACATTTATTAGATAAATAAATTATCAAATCAGTTGATATGTTATTTAATGTTGGAACGGTATATTGGTGGGTTCCTTATTTTATGTTACACGTCTAATTTTATAACGGAAAGCGTTCCCTTTATAAAAGTGTGTGTGAACCACTTAGAATTTTTTTATTCAGATAAAAATAAAAAGGGCACCGACTGTCTATCTCTTAAAGCCCTAATTAATGGTGGTCAGCACCACACCCCTTTTCCTTTGATGCATAAGACAATCGAAAGGAGCTCGTTCGGGTGGATTCCAATGGAGGCTTAGAGCATTGTCTTTCTCACGATTCGATTCTTCTGCCCTCTACTGATATCCAAATTTGAAGAAATTGGGTTTTTCATTGATTTCATGAAACCCTAAAGGTACTAAACTTTGATTTACTTAATTTCACATAGATCCCTATCTTTAATCTGTTAAATTTGTTGAAATTTGGTTGTGATTAGATCGTTGAAACCTAACAGACGACGAAAAAGGCGCATGCGAAAATGAAGGTGAAGGCGAAACCCTATCATGGCTTTTATGCATTGCCATCACCTTTATCATTCAAATACAAAAGGGTACTTATATTACATAAAAGAGGCTTACAAACATTTGAGTAAGCTAAAAATAAGAAACAACAACAACAATTACTTTACAACAAAAAAGGAGAGCCAACTCAAAAGAAGATAGTACACTACAAAACAACACAACTACATAGACACTGAAACACATAGAACCTAACAAGAAGACCCAAAATAACTTCAGCACATAAAAACCTCCTAGGCCAAATGCCCAACAAGAAGGCTCAGCAATCACCGAAGCCCAGACCACAAAATAACTTCGGAGGACCAAAAGATTAGCAAGAATCCTAGCCAACATATCAAAATCCAAACCTCTATAGATTTGAATCATACACAGAAGGAAAAACCACTGATCCAGAGTAAAAAAGACCAGCTGATCAAAGGAAAATTGACAAATGTGATAAATCCAATACTGGTTAGATAATAACATTCAAACAAGTAATATCTTAGAAATACCTCCACTCTTGACACCACTAGGAATAACCCCTTCTTCTTTTGCTTTCTTCGGATTTGACCTTGTATGAATTTGTGACATCAGTTTAACCCACTCCGGGTTAGTTTCAACCAACGGCTCGTCATACACCCAACTCCCTTTTCCTTTGAATTTCCTATTCTTATACTTAACTTTTCTCTTCTTGAAGCTGTTTGAGGAGCTATCAGACTATTCCATTAAAGCATCCTTATCTGCAGCTTCATCACTGTATTTATTTTCACTGCTACTTTCTAAGTGAAGACCATCCACTGTTTTAATTCCAAAATTATCTAAATCCTTAGCACAAACTTTACTTAGTTCATTACCATCTTACATGAAAACATTGTTATTTCCTAATTCTTTAGTATGGACAAATATATCCACCACACCATCCTTATCAGTACTCATACCCACAGAAGGGATACAACCAATTTCCTGAGTGTTTCTATGTAATAAAGAATTACTTTCACCATTGTCAGCAATATTAACTTTCTGGAATATCACTAGTATTATCAGGGCTGTGATAAGAAGCGTTCAATTTTTCGTGCTCTACTTATCCTGAATTTCCATTTTCCCATCTAAATCCTTTCCACTATTTGAACTAATATTATTCTTTGAAACCCATACTCTATTTGACTTATACATATCAGAATAATGATCGAATACTTTACAAATGGAACATGCATAAGGAACCCAATCGTAAATCACTCTTTGCCAAACTGTTGTTCCATTTTCATACAGAACTGGAACTATTTCAGGAAATGCGAAGTCTATACTTATCTCAACTAAAATTCTTACAAAGGAAATTCGACATGCATTCTCTATTATACTATCCATACGAAGGGGCTTACCCAAAATAGAAGTTATCCTACTGACAGCTTCAACTGACTAGAAATCAAGATCTAAGTTGAGTAGTTTAATCTATATTGGAATGGAATTGAGAAATTCCTTTGTTAGCTTCGTTCTAGGAATCCATCTTTTCATAAAAATTACCTTTGGTTGTAAAAATGAGGTCCAAATGCTAATATTCTTTCAATATCCTCAGCTAATTCACACTTAAATATATAAAACCATTGTCTCTCGAAAATAGTTGATAATTTTCTTCTGGTTTTCAATTCCTATCTATGTGATCTTTCACGAAATTATAATAGGGTTTGTTTCCATAAACATAAAACAGATTTATTCCATTTTTCCCTTGCCTTATTCACTAATTTATCACTAATGATTGCTATTTTTTTATTATCCCAAATGATATGTTCATAATAATCAAATTGGATAACATTCTGATGCATGTTATTCTCAGTAACTGAATCGATTCACTTTTTGGTTTGAATAGAATTAATTAGAGTGGAACTTGCCGGAACATTTGGTACGAGATCTGGAAAATCCACCTTAGAACCCAGATCTAGACTCGAGCTTTTCTATGAATCGAGGTTCGAACTCTACTTGCATGTTGTTGAAACGAAGAAAGATCGGGAGGTTTAGCAGATCTATAATCTGAATCTAAACGAGCGATTGATTTTGACTAAGAAGAGAATTAGGAAACGAAAAAGAAGAGGTCGCCATGACACCTTTGTCATTTATGCTTCAAAGCTCTTTGTATCTGCTAAAAGCCATGAACTAAAGTTGTCTTACTTGTATAAAAATTTACAAATATTTGTAAATATACTACATAGTATTACGATAAGAGCTAGCTAACTCGTTCATCAATCTACGTTGAGAGAACCATAAGATATTTGGGTGTTCCACAACCACTTTAATAATAAAAGTAAAATAATTTAGGTACACGTTTATTTTTGAAATGGCCGCTTGATAACCTCAACGAAAATCAAATAATGCACTCCACAAATAAATAGAGAATCAACCAATAATTCCATCATACTATATATGTCATACATAGTAAATTATATATACTTACATGGATGTTTTATTTATTTACAAAGATAAATAAATATGGCTTTGTAAACAAACAGGCTTTGCTACATTTGTTTTGTCTATTGGTAAGTTAAATACACTCTAACTACTCAAAGTACCCAAATATATGCTAAAAACAACTTCTTTAAAAAAATAGGCAAAGGGAGATATCAAGGCATGAGCAATGGCATTTCTATACACAGTAAACACAATTTTGCTAACACCCATGTTTAGTGCATCTTTTTAAACTAGAGTGCTGCTAAAAGCACCCAGATTTCTTCTTCCTAATACCATGAGTGGTATTAGGAAGTGTAAAACTTGATGCTTTTAGTTTTATATGCTGGTGCAGTGCTAAAAGCATCCAGTTTTATACTTCCTAATACCACTCATGGTATTAGAAAGAAGAAATCTGGATGCTTTTAGCAATGCACTTAAACTATATGGAGTCCTACATAATAGTGTTGCAGTGCTAAAACGTCTATGAATAATTTTACTACTTTGAATCTCTTATCGTTATCTATACTTTTCGTTTCTATTTTGTTTTTTGTGAATATGTGAAGTGGAAGAAGTTATATATAGTTCTTTTCCTCAAACACATTTATTTTGTGCATGTTTCTGTCCCCTTTTTGAACATATTGAAGACATTGAACCCTTGCATATTGAAGCACCTTATGGTATATAGCTTATAAGTTCTTTAAACATTGGTACCTCTTTTTAAACATTTTATTTTAGACTATCGAAGAATTTCAATGGCTTGGTTATGCATAACTCTCTCCGATTTTAACATATTATGATTCTTTATCGAGTATATATGTCCACTATACCCTGCAAGCTAGTTCTACCCCTATATACTTCATTTCCTTGAGACCTAAGGCAACAACTGCATTGAAAAAACTTTGGTCCACATTTTGATTTGAATTATTTAGGCATATTCCATATGCATTAGATAAAACATAGTTAAAATCAACCAGAATAAGCATGGGATAAAATTAGATTTTCCTGTACCATTGATATGATTCCATATAATGCTCCTGTCAGATGCAGCATATAGGCTATATCACAGTTAGATAAATCTTCAAACCCAAGCCGTGCGTCCATATTGTCTAACAGGTACCTGGCAAACAGTTTCATCAGGGCATATGAAGATGGTCCCATATTAGCAAGGAACTGTCGCTCGATTAAAGGTCTTCAAGCACACATCCCAAGCCATGCATAATTAGGAATGTTAAATGGGTTGATTCAAGATTAACCCAACCCATTTAACAAAGAAAAATATCCAACCCATTATACCCATTTAATAAATGGGCTAACCCAACACAACACAGCCCAACCATACCATTTAGCAACTCGACCCAACCATACCATTTAGCAACTCAACCCAACCCAACCCAACCAATCCATTTAACTGAAATTATCACAAAAAACATATAAAATAAATATAGATTGTATCACATAAAATAAAAATATCACGCAAATTGCAAAATTTGAACAATCATTAAAGAACAGCTTTAGCAGTACATAATACAATAGTAATTAAAATATCATTCAAAAAATACATCTGCAATTAAAATATCATTAGCTCCTTCAAAAACTATATAAATATTAACATAGAAAAACCTGCACATCAGTCTGCATATCAAATATCAACCTGCACATCAAATAAATGATTTGACCGCAACAACTTCGCTTTAGCTTCCCATTAAAACTATCACTTAAGCGTGCATATTAAACAACAAAATATCATCTGCAAAATATTAACATAGAAAGCCTAATCAGTTCTACATTTAGGCAACAAAATGTGATTTAAATTTTGTGATCATTGAAACATAACAATAATTCAAGCAAGACAAAAAGTCTAATGATGCAATCATGCAACAATAAATTTATATGCCATTTTCACAAATAAAAACAAAAATATTCTGTTCTATTCAAGGTTACGTATTTTATAGATTTAGCCTAATTTTGTGCACTGAATCATATGATTCTACAGCCCTAGTATGATCCAGTTTTTTGGGTTTACTGCATTTTGATTGTGGAAGCTAGATAATTGAAACAAGTGGATAAAGATTTCCTATATATAATTATATAAACTTCAGCATTTGCCTCCATCTTTGGTTGCTTATCCTAAAGTTAGAAGTAAAAGAAAACAAAAAGGAGATTACACACGAAAAGCACAAGCTGATGTATGCACTTTATTTCAGAAAGCATCCATAACCATCATTTTTCTTGCTCCTCATGAATACGAACGGCTCTGTAGTTGCAGATGGGTTATGCGCCTATAACAAGCTTGCAGTTGTAATATTTTAGCAATTTTTATTAGTTTTATCATCTACAATCAGGTGATTGTATAGCACTAGCTCCATTCATGTTGATCTATGCAAAGATTTTTTTGTAGTTCATTATACACGTATGCAAATATGGTATACACCTGTGATGACCCCAAACTTCTGTAGTATGAAAGCAAAGATAATCATTGGAATATAACATATTTATAACAACAGCAGGTTTCAGATAACAACATAACACATAAATCATAGCAGCGGAAAATAGAAATGTCATTAACATCAAAACATCAGAATGGCACGGTTACAGGATACAACTTAGCATATAGAAAGTCTCAGCAAATAGAAATAAGTCTAAAACACCATCAAGTACAACATGGATAAATGATGTCTAAATGTTTCAAAATAGAAATAAAATATAGAAATGATCTTCGTCTTCTGTCTAAGAGCATGCTCCACTTCAGTACATATCCAAAATAACTTGATACTTGTCACTTGGCTGCCCGTGTAAAAATAAGGGCACCCAAGTTTGCAAGTGAAACAAACTACGAGTCAGTCATGGAACTGGTATGAGAAATCTTAACTTATCTAATAATAAAGCTAATCACATGACCACGCCGCTAATGTTGAACGGGTTTACTCCATTGGATTGCCAGTGCATAAATTAAATAAATCTTTTAAAAAAACAACGCAATGCTTTTTAGAAAATGAAATCATTATAAGACTCAAGTCCCATCACACAATGCAACGCAAACCGGAGGATAGAGTTTTACCTTATAATAAATGTATAATATTTAATAATATTTAATATTATTATTAGTGTCTAGACAATTTTAAAACACTTTCAAAATAAATGTATCAATCCTAGACGACATAGTACCCTATCCTACTATGTCGCCATATATAGGTTTACAATCAAATTCGTAATATCGTATTGGAAATTGGGTTTCCATCATGAGTCAAGGCTAGGGATGGTCTCCTTACCGATTCGAGACACTCTAGCAAATGTATCAGGATCCCCCGCAGCGAACCCTTGGATCCTGCAGGGCCAGTCCACAAATATACCTTAGTGGATTAGTTATGCCTGAACACACGTTTCCCGGTTTTATTAAACGTATCACTTGGCCAGTAGCGACCAATATATCGAGGCCTCAAAATCTATCATCCACACAAGTAAAAATGTCTGGGCTTCATAACATGACACCACTTCTAGCTAGAAAGAAACGTATGCACTCCCTGCGTTCCCTTATCCCGTTTCTGACTCTTACCGGGGTGTGAGGCTCGCGAAGTAACACTATACACAAAGCTATGCCAAAACAAGCTGTGCTTTGATCATCAACCACAAGGCTCTACTTTTCAACAAAAGCCTTGATCATTTGCATCTTGGCATGCCACATTGACAATCCACGCCATGCGACTGATAACTATCAATATATAACCTCTAAGCTCGTACTCTCAAAGAAGGGTGTTAAGTAAGAGAATAAATTCTCCGCCACCAAACAGATGTATATTAAAAAGAAATCAATACACATAGAACGAAATCCAATGTCAGACACACATCCATTTACAAGTCCGTTTTGGGTCTGAACGAAACCGGAGACGCCTTATTCCTCGTCTCGGATGTCCAATACGGAAGAGAGGTTCTCGCATATCCAAACGATCGACAAGTACTTCCGAACAACTACCACTGTAACTCTTTTAAGGCAGCAACTCCAATCAAAGGCATCAGTAGTTGTCCATTCGATGTGAAGATCGCCGGTCTTCAAACACCGTCTTCAATATCTTCGATTTGAATCGTCGTATAATTATTTGAAATGAGATTGAACTTGGTGTTTTCAAATAATTCTCGAATATATACATAATTTAAATCATTTCATATCGTTAATATTATTTTATAATGATTTATCATTATTTTTATTTATATAAAAATAGTCTAATTTAACTCAATGACGCTTCGGGTCAATGGGCGGCCCTGACGCTATTCTTACCCAAATTTGATTTACACATTTCTCGAAATCTAACCATTGGATTTTAACAAATTTTATATCGTTGGAAAGATCTTCCCAAAGCGGACCTAACGGTTCCAGTTTTGGGAAAATCCGATGGTCAGATCTTTCGGTATAATTGTTTAAAGTTACAATTCTGAAACGCAAACTACCGCGCGCAATTCGTTTAATTTATATTTATATATATATAATTATACATAAATATAAATCATTCGACGACTCCCCTAACATGTTAACATGTCAAATAAAAGAATGTTTTATTTTGCATAACCATTTAAATGTTTCTAATGATAAATAAAAAGAGATTGTATTTGCAAACAAATTCCTATATTTTCTAATAACAAATAAAAAAAGATTTTTGTTTGCATACATTTCCAATATTTTCTAATGTCAAATAAAAGGAGAAGTTTTATTTGCATATTTTTTCTACATGTTTCCAATGTCAAATAAAAGGAGGAGTTTTATTTGCATAACATATCTACATGTTTTCTAATGTTAAATAAAAGTGTATTTTTATTTGCATAACTTTCTACATGTTTCCAATGTCGAATAAAAGGAGAAATTTTATTTGCATAACATATCTACATGTTTTCTAATGTCAAATAAAAGTGTATTTTTATTTGCATACATTTATACATGTTTCTGATGTCAAATAAATATGTATTTTATTTGCATACATTTCTACATGTTTCTAATGTCAAATAAATATGTATTTTATTTGTATACATTTCTAACGCTTCTAATGTCAAATAAATACATATTTTATTTGCATGCATTGTTTCCAATGTTCTAATGACAAAATAAAAAGGTAATTTATTTACATGACATTTTCTACATTTCTAATGACAAGTAAAAGATAATTTTTATTTTCATTTCATTACTAAGTCGCTAATGACAAATAAAAAGATAAATTTTTTTATTTTCATTATTTGTATGCAATTTCTATTTTTAACTTAACAAATAAAAAGAAATATTTTTATTTGTGTAATATTTTAGTGTATAACATGACAAATAAAAATGTCTATTTTAATTTTTATACAATTTCAATGTATAACATGACAAATAAAAATGATATTTTTATTTGTGTACAAATCTATTTTTAATATAACAAATAAAAATGATATTTTTATTTGTTTACAAATTCCTACATTAATATGACAAATAAAAATAATATTAACATATGACAAATATTTTTATTTGTTTACAAATCTATTTTTAACATAACAAATAAAAATGACAATTTTATTTGTTTACAATTCTTACATTAACGTGTAACATAAAAATGATATTTTAATGTGTTTTACAATTCCTATATTAACATGTAACATAGAAATGATATTTTTATGTCTTTTACAATTCCTATATTAACATGTAACATTGAAATGGTATTTTTATGTGTTTTACAATTCTATTTTCAACATAACAAAAATAAAAATGATATTTTCATTTTGCTTACAAATCTATTTTAACATAACAAATAAAAATGACATTTCTGTTTTGTTGACAATTCTATTTCAACAAAACAAATAAAAATGATATTTTAATTTGGTTGACAATTCAATTTCAAACATAAACAAATAAAAACGATACTTTTATTTTGTTGACAATTCTATTTCAACATAAATGATATTTTTATTTTGACAATTCTAATTCAACAACAAAAATGACAATTTTATTTTGACAATTCTAATTCAACAAAAATGACATTTTTATTTTGACAAATTCTAATTCAACAAAAATGACATTTTTATTTTGTTAATTCTAATTCAACAAAAATGACATTTTTGTTTTGACAGTTCTAATTCAACAAAAATGACATTTTTATTTTGACAATTCTAATTCAACAAAAATGATATTTTTGTTTTGTCAATTCTATTTCAACAAAAATGATATTTTTGTTTTGTCAATTCTATTTCAACAAAAATATTCCATCAAATCAACAAATCATCATAACAACATCAATCAACCCAAACCAAATCGCGTATAACAACAAACTGAATTTAACAGCGTATTTGCAGAAATTTCTAAACACGATAATAATTAATTTTTAATTATTTAAAAGAAATCTCACAGTGATTCTGAATTATGTACAATTCAAAATTGAATTTTCCCAAATTCTGATTTGCTCCAAAATTTGTTCTAGTCTGTTCTGAAATGTAGATCTCGAATTTACGGTCAACGGTTATGAAACTGTCCAATTCTGTATTCGTATAAGATATGAATTTATTTGTGTAAATAATATTTTTAATTAATTAATTTAATTAGAAATTACCCTTCTTCCTCCTTTCAGATTAAAGGCCGACGTGAATTCAAAGTTGTTCGATACTAGGTCAAGGTTCTTCGTCCAAGCCGTTGAGCTTCGTCACAATCCGACTACACCACGTCGAAGATGGAAGAGGCACGCACAGAGGGGCCCACGTGGTGGCGATCGAGACAGGGGGTGTGGCGGCGGCTTGGACCTGTCGACTTCCGGGGCTCGATTCTCCCCCAATTTGCAACGATATATTACAAAATCCGTATGGATATAGAGAGGGGATCAATCTCTATAAAAACTTCAACTGGAGTGAGAGATTTCGTTGAATGGATTGGGATTATTAGAGGGAGAAGGTTCGATCAATACTGGCCATTAACAGATGGGGCGACAGCTTGTAATAGGATTTGAGTTTCATTAGTCTTAGGTATTTATAATAAAATATTATTAAATTTCTAGTTTGAAAAAAAAACCGTTAATTCCCAATAACTCCAAATTCAGCCCAACGAATGGTGCCCCTAGCCAAATACCCCCATTCCGGACACAATGGGCTAGGTCTCACCAGCCCATTCGATCATTTTCAGCTTGTTTTCT
Organism: Allium sativum; assembly: GCA_030737875.1. NCBI lineage: Eukaryota > Viridiplantae > Streptophyta > Magnoliopsida > Asparagales > Amaryllidaceae > Allium > Allium sativum. Next base: position 61,123,980 of record CM060910.1, on the reverse strand, counting down.
TCAAATTAAAATATCAACCATTTAATTATTTAATTTGGTCATACATTTAAATTTACCAGGGCCACATACGAACTCCAAAAATTCCCGAAAAATAAATCTAGCTATGTTTTGACGATACGGTGCTAAAAAAATTAATTTCATCGAATTCGGAGAACATTTGAAAAATGGTCTTATTAACGGTCGATCAAATTCAACAGAAATTATCAAACACAGTTTAATTTACCACACTCACATATTAATTCTAAAAATTATGGAAAATTAAACTTAGCTATAATTTGACATTCCAGATCCAACAAAAATGGTTTCGTCAAATACGGAGGTCGTTTATAAAATGACTATTTTTAATAGCTTTAATATTATTCAAAATGGAATTTTTAAATTCTGGCACATTTTCTGTCAAAATTTCTTAAAATAAAATTTTTAAATTGGTTCTGATTTTCCGGGTTGTTACAACACCACTATCTCATATTTACCAAAACATTGTACTGGTTACCAGTTAATAATCAGTAAGTCATTCGAATTTGGCATAACCTATATCAAATGTCATTCAAATTTAGGCATTCTGTTGAACATGGCAAATGAGTTCAAGAAAGATACCATATAGGATCCCAAGAATGGATGGTGAAAACCTCAAAAAATTCATCAAAAGCGCCCAATTTGAAATAGAAGCAAAAGCCATATTTTCAAAACTAGTTCAATCATATGATTCACTGCACAAATATTTCATATGTTTATATCTGATTCTACGACCCTTGCAATGAATAAGCGGTAAAGAACAAAGCAATGCTGAAATTTGGTAGTTGTTGGACATTTTCTTCATTTTTAGCTAAATATTTTTTTCACTCATTTTTAACTAAATGAACAACTTTTACACCTACAAGAAGTAGAACCATCCATGAAACCTGTTTTAAATGTCTAGCAATGATGCAACCTAGAAGAAGTAAACCAATCTGCTGCACCTCACAGTTGCAACAATAGTATAAAAAACTAGATGAGTTAAGCTGAGTTCTATTTGTTTTTTTTTTTTTCATTTATGACTAAGAATGTCATTTATGCATAAGGATGGTTAAAAATATTTAACTTATCTAATATGACATCTATGGATTATACTATTTAAGTGCATATGTAAAATGAGTTATAAATTATTTATTATTCAATACCTCAACAATCCAAAGCTGCGGTAGAAGCAGAAGTTATAGCAATCAAAAACCCTCAAATACTTGAAGCAGAAGCTGCAGTTGAAACCTGTTCCACAAGGGAAATGTTAAATTTGGGAACAAAATGATTTGCAAACTTTATTTATTGACACATAATCTGGCCTATGCACAAATGGTCAAATCTTGCAACGTTTAATTTATAAATATATTGTGTTTCAAGTATAAGTAAATACTTGAAGTAGTTTTAGATATATATTTTTTTCTAAGAAACCTTTTTTTACATTCCGTACGCACAAATTTTTGATTTGTGTCCAAAGGTAAACAAATAAAGAATAAAAATCATTTGAAGAAAGTCTGACAAAAACACCACTGTCTATACACAATAATGCAAGAATTAAGTTAAAAATGACAAAACGATCTCGAAAATGATGTTATCAATTCATGGATGCTCTTCAACAGGTAATCTGTTTGACCACTGAAAATCTATTTCAAGATTTCTTGGAGGACCGCTCTTCCTTTGAGGTAGAAGCGCATATTCTCCAGCCACCGAGCCTACCATGACCACTCTATCTATTTGAATGGTAACTTTGCCAACAGCCAAATGATTTCTTTCCAATTTTGCTCTTATTCTTGCAAGATATGTGAAGTTTCTGACCTTTAGGGGGGCTATCGAATCCCCATGCAAATGGTTCCTCCAACTCAGGTGTTGGACCAGTTGACACGATCATTGTTTGCCGAGGTGGAGTAGTTTTAGATTTTACGTTTATGAAGTTATGTGTATGAGCTGCTGTCTGTGCACGGCATTGCTACCTACTATTAAAGATAAAAGAAAAAGAAAAAGAAACCGAAACTACACAATTAAGAAAATAAATTCTTACCAAAAAGGAAAAAGGAACTTTCCTTTTGTCTAAATCTTATACTGCAGGTTGCAGCATCTCACTATTTTGGATAAAACATTGTAAGGGGAAATATCACAGTAATGTATTATGTTTAACATGTGTTTACCTATTCCTTTTGTGTGCATTTGGTATTTACATACGTTAAATATATTACTTATTCCTTTTACTAGTTTCTCGTCACACTTGGTACTCATATTCATACAGTATTAATTATGATGAAACAAGTTATAAAAAAAACGACCTTCCTAACATGTATCATTATTTGGAAACATATTGCTTAAAGCTACAGAATTTAATGAGTGAAAACCATAGGAAAGAGATCTTGAAACAATATTTTATTTTATTAATTCTGGTCAATAAGCCGAACCAGTCAACTAAATGTTATTCTAAGTAAATCAGAACCAGCAAAGCAAAAGAGCAATTACTATTCGAGTAATTGCAAATCAGTACAGTATACAATACTATATGATAGGAGAAGAAGAAGGCAGCACCGTTTTCGTACAGTCCGCCTGTGTGTAGTTTGTCCGAGTCCAGTAGTCGATACTGTTCCCTTAAAGCAATATTGCTCTCCCATTGACGCAAAGGAGATAATAGCAATTCGCCTCCCAAGATTAAACGGACCTTACTCCGCGATGTTGTGCTACAATCACAGAGCGACGACGAATGCAATGTAGGTACTTATTTGTAGAACAGAGCAATGGAGGATGGAGAAGAAGAGACGAAAATCAGTAATTATGATTTGATTTTCACATGCCTTTATATGAGCAGCGAAGAGGCATCTTTTCAGGAATAGGTGCTCCTATTTGAATTGCAACAGCTGTGACTGTTGGAAAGGTTATGACCCTTTACCAACAGATACTTCCGTTGGCGTTTTCATGGCCGAATTAAAAAAAAAACCGTTTTGCTGTGCAGCGAGCCCATCCGCATTCGGAGGCCCAATCGATCACGAGACCCCAAGAGCCCCAAGGCCTAAGACCCTTTTCGTTGACCTTTTAATTTAATATATGCATGCTTTGTTCATGCCATTGTCTCTCTCTTCCATCTTCTCTTTCTTTTGTAATAACATATCATGCCTTAATATAAGTAGTGGGATAGGTGCTAGTTTTTCCCCGATGTGGGACTAAATGATTTTGCCAAAATTTGCCTTAACCATTTATTCATTCTTCCAACAATCCCCCACATGAATGAGTGGTTACATGATATGTTCTTAAAATGGCAAAACATTTATCATATCGGTAAAAGTAGCATAAAAGCCTTGAACTTTTCCTAGTGTTTTATCGTTATAACTAACTAGCGAATCAGTGGACTAGACTGTCTTTGAACTGTAAGCCGTTTGTGTAAGTCTATAAAGATAACACATGATAAATGCTTTTTAACTCCTTGGTTCTCTGTTTGTGTTCGTTTTTGCCATGAACACCACCTTGGTTTCATGAGTGCTTGAAGAATTTGACCTTACAATTCTTCTTGAAGCGGCGCCTTCGCACTTACATAGGTGATTCTATAAAGAGTATCTCGTAATACCCCCACTTGGTTCTTTATAACACCACAGTATAGACATCATTAAAATCCAAGCTTATCCTATTCTCTGACGGGTTGTGCACTGACTTATCATAGGAATAGTTTTTAATTTACAGTGCCGTCAAGTTTATCTTAAACTTAGTTGTCCCTTTGAACCTAGATCTTGGGATCTCCAGTCAACTAGGTGGGGTTTCCATTTTAGAAAGCTTTCAGTTAACAGGTCTTAAGCCCATTCCCATCGATAAGATTTGAACTTTCTCTCTTGGCAAGTCTTTTGTTAGTGGATCCGCTATGTTATCCTTTGACCTTATATAGTCTATAGTGATAACTCCATTAGAGAGAAGTTGTTTTATGGTTTTATGTCTACGACGAATATTCGAGATTTACCATTATACAATGTACTGTTAGCCCTTCCTATAGCAGATTGACTATCACAATGTATACATATTGGAGGTACTGGTTTTTTCCAATTTGGAATGTCTTCCAAAAAACTCCTAATCCAATCTGCTTCTTCTGCGGCTTTATCTAGAGCAATGAACTCAGACTTCATTATTGACCTTGCTATGCAAGTCTGCTTGGATGACTTCCACGAAATTGCTCCATTTCCTAATGTGAATACGTATCCACTTGTGGATTTAGTATCATGTGATCTAGTTATCCAATTTGCGTCACTGTAACTTTCCACTACAGAAGGATAATTTGCATAATGTAAACCAAAGTTCTGTGTATATTTTAGATATCCAAGAACTCTTATTATCGCTTTCCAATGATGTTTACCAGGATTGCTGGTAAATCTACTAAGCTTACTTACAGCATATGCGATATCTGGTCTTGTGCAGTTCATTACATACATGATACTTCCTAATACACGAGAGTATTCAAGTTGATATATACTGTCACCAGTGTTCTTAACCCAATTTTGGTTCATATCTACTGGTAATTTTGCAATTGGTATATTGTATTGCTTGAATTTTTCAAGTATCTTGGCTATGTAATGTGATTGAGATAATGTATATCCTTGTGGTGTTCTCATAATTTTTACACCCAATATTACATCAGCTAGCCTTAGGTCTTTTATATCGAATCTAGAGGATAACATATCTTTTGTTGATGTTATTATGGCCTTATAACTGACTAGGATCAATAAGTCATCAACATAGAGACATACAATCACATATCCAATATGTGTGTATTTTATACAAACACATTTATCTGATTCGTTTATAGCGAATCCATTTGATAACATAGTTTCATCAAATTTCCCATGCCATTGTTTTGGTGCTTGTTTAAGACCATAGAGTGATTTCACCAACTTACACACTTTGTTTTCATTTCCTGGGCTTACAAACCCTTCAGGTTGCAGCATATATATTTCTTCCTCTAACTCACCATTCAAAAATGTTGTTTTTACATCCATTTGATGTATTTTCAAATTTAGTATAGAGGCGATTGCAATAAGCATCCTAATGGATGTTATTCTAATTACTGGAGAGTAAGTGTCAAAATAATCCAGATCTTCTTTCTGTCTGAATCCTTTGACTACTATACGAGCTTTATACTTATCTATTGAGTTGTCGGCCTTGAGTTTTTTCTTAAATATCCATTTATATCCTGCTGGTTTATCGATTACCGGACTCGGACAAACTACACGCAGGCGGACTGTACGAAAACGGGGTTGCCTTCTTCTTCTCCTATCATATAGTATTGTATACTGTACTGATTTGCAATTACTCGAATAGTAATTGCTCTTTTGCTTTGCTGGTTCTGATTTACTTAGAATAACAATCTTAAAGCAATATTGCTCTCCCACTGACGTAGAGGAGATAATTAGCAATTCGCCTCCCAAGGTTAAACGGACCTTACTCCGCGATGTTGCGCTACAATCGCAGAGCGACGACGAACGCAAGGTAGGTATTTATTTGTAGAATAGAGCAAAGGAGGATGGAGAAGAAGAGACGAAAATCAGTAATTATGATTTGATTTTCGTAGGCCTTTATATAAGCAGCGAAGAGGCATCTTTTCAGGAATAGGTGCTCCTGTTTGAATTGCAACGGCTGTGACTGTTGGAAAGGTTGCGACCCTTTACCAACAGATACTTCCATTGGCGTTTGCGTGACCGAATTCAAAAAAAAAACTGTTTTGCTGTGCAGCGAGCCCATCCGCATTCGGAGGCCCAATCAATCACGAGACCCCAAGAGCCCAAAGGCCTAAGGCCTTTATCTTTGACCTTTTTAATTTAATATATGCATGCTTTGCTCATGCCATTGCCTCTCTCTTCCATCTTCTCTTTCTTTTGTAATAACATATCATGCCTTAATATAAGTAGTGGCATAGGTACTAGTTTTTCTCCGATGAGGGACTAAATGATTTTACCAAAATTTGCCTTAACCATTTATTCATTCTTCCAACACTAAATATAGCGAAAAATCAATATCTGCCAACTAAATTAATTAAAACAATCGACTAAATCAACCCTTGCTACTGCCTTGAAAAATCACACTTTTGGTCGATTGAATTGTGCCCCCATTCAACTCAACATAGTTCATATAGATGACTAAGTTTAATTTTTTTAGTTAACTAAATTAACCCTTGGTTATTGGTCTCGAAATAGCCTGTTTTAGTAGATTGAATAACTCGTTAGTCGATTGAATCAGTCATTTCAGGTTTCTAAAATAAATAAAAGCACGCATCCCTTCACCAAACCATCACTTTCTTCATTAAAAATTAAAATCCTATAACTCCAAATCAACTCTCTTGCATAATCAATGGTACCTTGAGATAAATATCCCATTTCAAAAATAGACCGTATAGAGGAAAGAATTTTCATCATCTGCTTGTCCATCTAGTCTAAATTTGTTTCAGACGCTTATATTTTGAAGAAATAGGATAGAACTTGTTAGCCTACTTTGTGAACTAGGCTACACAAAGAGCAAATAGTGAAAAAAGACACTACTCGGACCGGATCGGGGGAAGATAGCACAGGAAGTAAGTAACAATCAAGAATGCAAAGATTACATCGGTTCGGATTGGTGGAGTATTGCAGCAACATCATGAAGCAGGTGGCCTCAGCGGTTCGGATCGGAGGAACGCTTCAGCGGCATCAGAAGAAAGCAAGCAATATCACCGGTTCGGATCGGATGATACGTCAGCAAATATCAAAAGACAGTGAGTGGTTTTATCGGTTCGAAGCGGAGAAGCATGTCAGCAACATCATACAACAAATGGCTTCAACGGGTCGGATCGGATGAGTATGTCAGCAGCACCAAAGGAAGGCAAGCTGCATCACCGGATCGGATCGGAGGCCCCGATCCGAACCCCTTTTTCCTTTGAATCTGTAGTCGTTGCTGCGCATATCCTCTGAAGACTCGGACAAGATCTGACCATTTCTCCCACAATCTCTTACTGAATCGATGCGCTGTAGCCATCTTGGAGCCTCCGAACCCGACTCTCAACGGATGGATGCCACGTAATTTCGAACCGGAGCCACTTCGAGGAGATTTTTCACCTATAAATACACCATCTATAGGCATTTGAAAGGATCTTTTGGCAAATTCTCAGTCCATTCTTCCTCCATAACCGAATTCTACAATCATATTCAGATCAAAGTCATCTCTTAAAGCTCATTTTTGAGAGATTTGAGTGAGTTTATGCATTGTAATTGTGAAGTTGAGTGAGAATTATTGCTGTACTTGTACTCAAATCATCAATTAAAAGAAAACAAAGTGGACGTAGGCTCGTTAACGCCGAACCACTATAAATTGCATGTTCTTTATTACTTTTTGATTCTATTTCATTGAATTCATATCTAACTTGGGTGTTAGAGCCAATTTTTGGTCTAACATTTTATCATATCTAACTTGTGTGTTAGAGCCAATTTTTGGTCTAACATTTTGGTGCTTTCACTGAGAAACTTCGAATTCTTAGCTTTCTCGGGATTATCATTCTACTATTTGGACTCTCAAGTTCAAAGAAGTTAATCCCTTCTCTTTGACATCTTTTAGTATTTGTTGACTAACCGTTGAAGAATCAAGTGTTATGGCTAAGACCAAAGGAAAGGAAGTGGAAGGTGCAAGGGGAAATGAACCCAGAGAAGATCAGCAAGCTATTGTGTTAACAAGGTCACGCGCTCAAAGCTCTGGAGCAGATCACTCCAACCAGGAGGATCCGAACCGGATCAGAGGTGCCGATCCGAACCGAGTGGAAACAAATCGGATCGTGCTAACACCGATCTGAACCGATGATGTGGGGCACTCTCAATCTCTCCCTCCGAACCACACTGACCAGGCTGTTGGGAACCGATCCGATCCGAACCAGGGTGAGGCTGGAACTTCTACTCGAGCTCCCTCCAACGCTTCGATTCCAGCAACGATGACTAATGTTCAGCCTAATCCATCTGCACCCATTACTCAGGGAGTTTTTTCACGCTTTCTTGACATGCTTCAGATCACCAAATAAGCATTGGAAGCCCAAAAGCACGACAACCTTCGCATGCAGGAAAATATGATCACCATGGGTAGAGAATTACAAGAGCTCCGGAGGCAGAGAACTCCTTCCCTACCGCACCGTATTCCTACAAATGATTCGTCTTCTTCGGAGGAAGAACGTCCTCGCGAGAGAAGACCGTTTGAACGACCTCAGAACCTAGATTAATTGACTTTCGGATCTTTAGGATCTCGAGAAGATGTTGCTCGTGTATTGGGCCCTGATGACCCGAGCTGCAACAACCTATGTTACTACCCATGCGTGGATCCCACGTCTTACCCAGGGATCCTAATATTACTAACCCCACGCAGCAACAACTTCTCCAACCTCTACCTCCAGAGGTCGATCGGGAGCGCAGAGAGCAACGTAGAGCGGCTGCCGCCAGAAATAGAAGGTTATCCCCTGATCTGGAACCTAGGGGTAATCCAAACATCAGATCTAGAGAGCCAGTGCAGACATTAACCAACGCCGATGTATGGGCAATGGTGCGCCAGATTATGTCTGAGAGTCGGCGATATACTAATGAAGACGGGGGCATCGAGCGAAGTCATACCCCTTTCACAGATGAAATCCTGAATTTCCAGTTTCCCCGACGATTTAACTTGCCTCAGATGGATCGATATTCAGGAAGAACAGACCCAGGGCAGCATCTGATGAGATATGCATGGTTCATGAACGCGGCAGCGGCTTCGGATGTCGTAAAATGCAAAGCTTTTCCCATTTATCTTGAAGATGTAGCGTTAATGTGGTTCACTCGACTTCCTCCTCGGTCGGTGTCAAACTTCACAGAATTGAGTGAGCGTTTCATAAATCAGTTCCGACTCCATGCCCAAAAGTTCAAGACCGTCATAGAGTTGTCACGAATTAAACAGGGCCCAGGAGAATCTTTGAAGTCATATTTGGATCGATTTAACCTTGCCGTCACTGAACTCACTGATCGCCATGAGCCCACTATCCTTATGGCCTTGATAGAAGGGGTAGATCCCGATTCAGAGTTCGGGGATTATTTAGCTGGAAAACCACCTCCTACCAGAGAATTGTTCTATGAAAAGGCTAATATCCGCATGAGGCGAGAAGAAGCTAAGGCAAATCGGAAGAGAAAGTCAGAAGGGGCCTCGAAGGAAGGTGTCCAGAGCAATGTCGCCGTGAAACAGTCTGGTGATAGTTCAGGAAAAGTGGAAGTAAATGTTGGCAACCAGAGTGGTGGTAATAGTAACAGAAATGGAACGACAATAGAAGGAACAGAAAGCGTGGGAATAGCTCTAATAAAAGACCCAGGTTCCAGAGTTTTGAAAATTACACGCCGTTAAATGATACGTTGGAGAACATTTATCTAGACACATACAGCATACTGCAGTATAAAAAGCCACCACCCAGAGATTCTACTGAGAAGGAAATTGAAACAGGAAAGTTTTGCTTGTTCCATGGAACGCACGGTCATTCCACCAATGAGTGTCGTCATTTGAGGGATATCGTCGAAAAATTGCTGCGAGAAGGGAAGTTGGATGAGTATAAAGCCGCCCCAAGGGACAGGGGGCAAGGGGGACAAGCCCCGAACTAAGAACAGCCTGCTTCAAAACCCACGGCTCAGCAAAAAGGTAAGTGGATCGTCATTAACTCCATTATAGGCGGGCCTCAATTGGTTGGTCGTAGTTTTAAAGCATTGGACCAGTACGTCAACGCCGCCAAGCATTATGAAGTAGGAGAATGCAGCAGCCTTGAAGACGTCACTCCAATAAAACAGCAAAAAACATGTCCGATGATGTCGTATTCCGTAATAGAGACGAGTTTGGAGTTCAATCTCCAACTGACGATCCGTTAGTGATAACCACGACAATTGGACCCGCTCTGGTCCATAAGGAGCTAGTCGACAACGGAAGCTCGGTCAATATCCTCTTTAAGAAAGCCTTTGAACAAATGAGGCTCGAAGCAATAGACTTAAAGTCATGTCAAGGATGGTTACGCGGTTTTAATGGAGTATCTACAGCTCCAATGGGTTTTGTGGAATTACCAGTCACACTGGGGCAGGGGGGCCGCCAGAGAGTACGGATCCTGCCGTTTGTAATTCTGGATTTGGATTCACCTTACAATGCCTTCCTAGGCCGACCAACCCTCGCTGAATTCAGGGCATGCATTACGCCTTGGTGTTTGCTGCTAAAATTCCCGACAGACTCGGGAGTTGGGACGATGAGAGGCGACCAAGCCACGGGACGAGCTTGTTACGTGGCAGAGTTAAAGATGCTAATGAAGGGGCTGAATATAGATGCTAAAGACAATTCCGCCTCTCCAAAGGAGGCCTCAGCATAGCAATTAAGGGGTCCTGCCCCAAGAGAGTTGCCCTTAGATGTACTCGAAGATATAGATCTCAGAGAGGACAGTGAGCCCGGGGACAGGAAGGCAACTCCCAACGAAATAACAATCGACATAACTATTGATGAAACTGATCCATCAAAAGTACTGAAGATCGACTCACAACTAGATCCAGTTAGAGCAAGGGAATTGGCTGATTTCTTGAAGGCAAATCTGGATGTGTTTGCCTGGACTCACGCTGACACGTATGGGATTTCGCCTACCATCATGAGCCACTCCTTGTGTATCAATCCAAAGCACCGACCAGTCAAGCAGAAAAGACGGATGTTAGGCCCAGAGCGGTCAGTAGCTTTGAAAGAAGAAGTAGAGAAATTAAAAAATAATGGATTCATTAAGGATTCGAAATATCCTGACTGGATATCGAATCCTGTTTTGGTTAAAAAATCAAACGGAAAGTGGCGAACGTGTATCGAATTTTCTGATCTGAATAAGGCTTGCCCAAAGGATAGTTTTCCTCTCCCCAGAATTGACCAATTGGTAGATTCAACTACCGGGCATGAACTCTTATCCTTTGTGGATGCATATTCTGGGTACAACCAAATTCCCATGCATATACCAGACCAAGAGCATACAAGCTTTATCACAGATTTGGGATTGTATTGTTACATGGTGATGCCATTCGGGTTAAAAAATGCGGGAGCCACCTACCAGCGCCTAGTCAACCGTATGTTCTACAATCAAATCGGGAAAACCATGGAAGTGTACGTGGATGATATGCTCGTGAAGTCCAAGCAATCTCCCGATCATACGAAGGACTTGGCAGAAATGTTCGGCATACTACGAAAGTATGGGATGAAGTTGAATCCCTTAAAATGTTCTTTTGGTGTGGCATCAGGCAAGTTCCTCGGCTTTATCGTGAGTTCCAGAGGAATTGAAATCAATCCCGACCGAATAGCAGCAATCAGGAACATAGAGGAGCCACGGAAGATTAAGGATGTTCAAAGCTTAGCTGGCAAGGTCGCAGCATTAGGCAGGTTCATCTCCAAGGCAACAGACAAGTGTGTACCTTTCTTCGATCTCATAAAACGAGGAAAGCGAAATTTTGAATGGACTCCCGACTGTGTAGAGGCGTTCCAGAACTTGTTAGACTTTTTAGAAAAGCCTCCCATATTATCAAAGCCTGTGGAACACGAGGATTTGTTCGTCTACTTGGCAGTATCATCTCACGCCGTCAGCACAGCATTGGTACGTGAAGAGGATAAAGTCCAGAAACCTGTGTACTACGTAAGTAAAAAACTAGCTGCTGCAGAACGCAACTATCTAAAGATAGAGAAGCTTGCTTATAGTCTCCTGATTGCCTCCCGTAAACTCCGCCATTACCTCCAGGTACACCCGATAATCATATATACTGATCAACCCTTGAGACAAGTGATGCAGAAACCCGAAGCATCAGGGCGATTACTCAAATAGAATACCGAGCTGAGTCAGTTTGATCTGAACTTTCAACCATGAAGATCAATAATGGGGCAAGCCTTGGCTGACTTCATAGCTGAATTTACAATTTTTGAAGAAGAAACGGTGGGTGACAAGATTGTTACTTTGGATCAAGAGTTGAAGCTCAGTCCGTGGAAATTATATACGGATGGAGCCAAGAATGATAGAAAGTCCGGCGCCAGAGTTGTTTTAATAACTCCTTAAGGACGATCTATTTATTATGCATTACGGTTGGAATTTACTGCTACTAACAATGATTCTGAGTATGAAGCCCTGATTGTCGGGCTGAAACTCGCCAAAGATTTGGGAGTGAAGACATTAGACATATATTGCGATTCCAAGATAGTTGTATGTCAAGTTCGGGAAGAATTCGCTGCTAAAGGACCTCGACTTAGTGCTTATCTTAAAAAGGTGAAGGAGTTATTGGAAGATTTGGAGCATTATAGCATAATACACATTCCAAGAACGGAAAATCAGAAAGCAGATCGATTGGCGAAAATAGCAAGTTCTGAAAATCCTAAAGAAACTGAAACGGTCCCGATCGAGGTGTTGGAATCGCCAAGCTTCGACCTAATGGAAGCAGAGCTAGCCTTGGAAGTCGAACCAGAAAGAGAATCCTGGATGACATCAATTAAAAAATTTCTCAAGGACGGAACCCTCCCATTAAAAAAGAGCGAAAGACAAGCTGTGATACGCAAGGCTACAAGATACGCGTTACAGGACGACGTCCTTTATCGTCAAGGGTTTTCAATGCCCCTATTACGGTGTATCGCACATGACGACATAAAACGTGTACTGCGAGAAGTGCATGAAGGTGAGTGTGGGGATCACACTGGGGGTCAAACCCTGGCAAAGAAAATATTACGGTATGGATATTTCTAGCCTACCGTGAATAAAGACGCGGCTGATTATTCACGACGCTACGATAGATGTCAAAGATATTCTAAAGTTCCCAGAGCGCCTCCGACTCAGCTCAAGTCGATGGTAAGTCCGTGGCCGTTTTCCATGTAGGGGATTGATATTATTGGAGTGTTACCTATTGCCAGAGGAGGAGCTAAGTATGCGATTGTTGTCGTTGACTACTTCACAAAGTGGGTGGAAGCTGAACCTCTAACAACCATCACGGCAAGGAAAGTTATCAGTTTTGTGGTAAGAAACATTATTTGTCGATTTGGGATACCGAAAACCATCATAACTGATAATGGGACGCAGTTTGACAACATCGAGTTCAGAAATTTTTGCCAGAAATACAAGATCGATAAACGATATACTGCAGTAGCTCACCCGCAATCAAATGGCCAGGTCGAAGCCATAAACAAAGTCATTAAATCAATTTTGAAGAAGCGGTTGGAGCGGGCCAAAGCTAGATGGGTGGATGAATTGCCATTAGCTCTGTGGGCCTACATGACAACCTTTAAGACGGCTACTAGCCATACTCCCTATTCACTTTCCTTTGGGTCAGAAGCAGTAATCCCGATAGAATTAGAAGTCCCTTTTCATCGAGTTGCGTACTATGACCCGATGACGAATAAAGCACTCCTCCTAGAATCTCTTGATATGATTGAAGAAAAAAGAGATGAAGCCGACTTGGGTGCCTCAAGACATCAACATCAAGTAGCACGCTATTATGACCAAAAAGTTCGCTTCAAAACCTTTGAACTAGGAGACCTAGTACTAAAGCGAGTCTTCCCGCCGTCGACCCAACTGGGTCCGAAATGGGAAGGGCCATTCACCATCCAACGGAAGCTTGATACAGGAGCATTCAAGCTAACGACCGTAGACGGTAAAGAGATTCCCAGAGCTTGGAACGCTCAGCACTTACGACGATATCTGAGCTAAATATGAAATGTCATTTCTTTTGTTTTCATAAGCTATGTAAAAAGGCACGACTTGCCTTAAATAGTCAATTTATGTGAACAAAGGATTATAAAGTGGATGTAGGCTACGACTTAGCTGAACCACAAAAAAAAAATCGTGTGTCATTTACTTTCCGGCATTATTTATACGTTCGACAAATATTCTATTATGACTGTGAAACACGAAATGTTAAACTAAACTTAGAAGATTGGGGATGACCCATGTGCAGGAGTAAATAAAATGACTGACTGTATGACCAAATTCAGAAGAATGGAAAGACGGCATTCTTAACTCTAACTCTCAAGAATCGAGAGAGAGTATAAAGGACGGGAAGACGACGTCCTCTGAGGCGTGAAGGTGCACCCAGATGAGAGACCGCCTCAGCGAAAACTCTAACCTGGATATGAGACAGGAGAGTATAAATATGCTAGAAAGAACAGGCATCAATGATGAAAGGAATATGGCCTCCGTCGGAGAATCGGGGACATTTGGACTCTTTAATTCAATTTAATCTTGAGTAGTTCTTGCTCAGTTATTCGAGATTGACTGGGGGCATATATGCGCATACATGTTTCCTCCAACAATGACTTCATTATCTGACTTTAATTTGATATACTTGTGTATTTTCATTTAAGTACTGAACTAACGACTATCAGGCATTGCAGGAAATAAATTATTTTTATTTACAAATGTGTGAGTTTGTACAAGGAAAACAAGCAAAAAAGAAGATGCGAGGGCCGCGCTCGCTGCAACAATTGCAGGCCAATTAAATGCTAAAGTAAAACAAAGCACTTCGTCACTTAGATTTTGGAGTGGACTTGGACTTTTTAGCAGCCTTCTGAGCATCCTTCGCCTCCCTTTCTGCATCAGTTAGAATGCGCTTTGGTTTTTTCCTCCCTGTGACCGAAGTGCTGGAATCGGTTGATTTTTTCCTAAGAGTCAGAACACTGGAATCAAGAGAAGACTTTTTAGTAAGCTCTTCTGTAATAGACCTAGTTGAAATCTTAACAACTAACCTTGATCCAGGATCCACCACTGCAAGGGGCTTGAGGCTTTCGGGGTCCAGGTCTTCAACTTTTTGCTGCATACGTCTATCTTGTTCGGCTTTCATTTCAGCCAAAGTGATGTCATCAGCGTTTTTAGGATCCCCGATTATAGCCACGTCAGGGTCTTCCTCATGCCCTTCGCCATCGCCATCGTCTTTCAAGGCGTCTATCATCTCGTTATCATGAGGAGCATCATCCTTAGGCAATTCAGTTCCCCTTCCTGACTCTGTTGTGGCAGCCTTGTCCTTTTCTCCTCGAGCCTTCTCCGTGGGTTTTGCTCCGGTAGTGGTTCCCTGGGGCACGTCAGTCCTCTCGGTCGGTTCAACACCTACAGAATGAGAAGCAACGGTTATTAACTCAGGAGAAAATAAAGGATCCTTCATTATCGCCCGATTATGTGATGAAAAGTGGAGATACTTTGACGAATTGAGGTGAAAAGGTAGAAATACCTTCCGATGACTTCTCAGCTGGAGTGACTGCCGTCTCCGACGCCGTCTCGGGTATGGGGGATTAAAGAGATGCCCGAGGGATCCCCAGGTTTTGGGGGTCATATCCCTCTACTTAAGAAGTTTCAGAGGCAGTGGAAGAAGAACCAGCCTCAGAGATGTTCTTTTGTTTAGCCTTCCGCTTCTCTGCCTCCATAGTAGCAGCGATGAGGCGACGTCCCTCGGCTAGGCGTACTGGTTTATCATCTCTTAGATATTTCTCCATAAGTTTGTCCTCGTCGACGTATTCTACCTTGAGTTCCTCTTTCTCTCATTCAACGATTTGACTCCATACGTGAACCAAGGTAGTCGGATAGTCTTCAATCCAAGAGATGTTTCGGCGACGGATTATATGCGCAAAGAATTCGATCATTGATTCGCCGAAACCATGCACTTCCTCCTCGGCCTCTGACAGCTGCTTGCGGGTCTCTTCGGCGGATTTAATAACACTTTCAACATTACCCTCTGCTAGGGCAGCCCTATTCTCGGCCTCCACCAACTTGGAAGCCAAGTCAGCATTTCTCTTCTCCAATTCAGCATTCTTTCTCGCTAACTCGGCTTTCTCTTGCTCAAGAGCAGTGTAAGCAAGTTGCATTTTAGCGTTATCCGACTTAGCCTCTTTTGCTTGTTTTTTCAGATCCAAGCACTCTTGACTATGAGACTCGAGCAAGTCATGATAACGTTTTTGTAGCTCTTCAAATTGCTGCTTGAAGTTGGTAGCGTCCCGCTGAGCAACGGCAAGTTGGGCCTGTGTATTCTCAAGGTCTTTCTCCAAGTTTTTCAAGGCTTTTGCGTCAGTTGCTGCGGTATTTTTCATTGACTCAGTATCCGTGATTAAAGTTCGAATGATTCTGGAGAGGTTACGCGAATACTTGAACATTTCTGAATATTGTTTCTCCACCGCATCAATCTTGGCTTTGGCCTCGTCAGCCCACCTTGAGGAAATAGGTTCGAGAGCAGGTAAGAAAGTCAGGTTTTCAAAGTAGTGTTCGGGGAATTGTTTCTCCAAATATGCCCGCTTGACTTTAGCTTCAGTATCCAATGGTGGAGGTGCACGATATGTTAGCTCAGTATCCTTAGGATGAGCGGGCACGACGGCCGTATCACCCTTCCTAGGTCGCTTATCGGAAACCTTATGTTTATCTCGAGAGCTGGTGTCTTTCGGCGGACTTCTTTCCCTACTGCGTTTTTCTTGAGAAGAAGTTTGATCTTTTGACTGCGACGTGTCTTCTCCTCGACGGCCTTGATAGCCTTTGTATCATTCTGAATCCGACCGAACGGGGGAGCGAGAGCGCGAGGTCCGCGACTGGTAAGAGTCATAAGGCCTTCTATCCTCTCTACCCCGGCCTTCGCGGCGATCATGCTCAGCATCAGAAGGGGGCCCGGTCATGCTGCGACGAAGTTTCCTGATATCATAGTGAGCATGAGACATTGTACCTGCGCAACAATGCAAATGGAATTCAGAATCAGTATTCACATGAGAAGTAAGTGCTGTGAAATGTGGTGCTATTGTTTTAAGTGCATCCTAAGTGGTGTTCCCTCCCCCTCCCCCCACCCCGACAAACCCAAGTCCGAAGCCAGACTAGTGCGAGTGGGCTCTTTGGCCTTAGCGGGAGTGGTCTCTTCTGAAGAAGTGAAAACTAAAGGATTTGTACCAAAATCCTCTGAAGTGTAGATAGTTTCAGGTAAGGGGAGATCTCCTAAACCCTGAAATGTAGGATCATCGGTACTAGGGGCATCTCCCTGGGAAGCATCTATTGGCGGTTCATCGGAAGACATCGACTTTTCAGGAGAGATAGTATCCTCAGGGACGATGTACCCTTCTCGGTGCTTTTCGGCTATGTTGGCCAGCTCGTCATCCTGAGTTGAAGATGGAGAAGGTGAAGTTCGAAGTGGCATTGTAGGGGTTTTCGAGCTCTCGCCCGTTTCTGGAATTACGTCCACTGGGAGAATGTATACATATGGACCCGACCCGTGGCCTATGCTACGGGTAATGGACAGCAACCCGTGAAGATGAAGATATTCATCCTTAAGGACTTCATCGATGGTTAGAAATTTTGGGTCGCCATTGAGGAGCCGGTGCATCCGATCAAAATACATTAGACCCGATATTTGTTTTGGATTATCAACTGCAAACAAGAAGAAAACAGGTTAACGCGTTGGTGTGAACATTTGGAATGGAGGTCTAGGAAAACGACGTCTTACATGATTTTGTCCATCTCCTGGCACATCCCGGCTGCTGCCTTATATAAAACCATTCTAGTTTGGAATCGCCGGCCTTGCTGCTGAATGGCGCTGAAATGGTTTTCCTTTTTGGAACTGCTTCGAAATAAGAAAAGGAAGGAGTTTCCCGAGTCCGATCCTTGAAATTATAAAAAAGTGAACGTCGTCGAAAGTGAGCTCTGTACCAAAATCTCTCGATATGCTATATATAAGGTATATAAGTAAGCATAGGAGTTGAGATGTAATTGCATGGGGGCAATCCGCATCTGTCTTAGGAAGTCGACAACAAAAGACGGAAACGGTGGAATAGCCCCCAACCATACACATCAGGCGAGTAACTGCCATAAATCCTTCTGGGGGATTGTGAGGACGGTCAGTTTTCAACGGCACTAGGGTATCCCTTTTCAGTATCCCGTGCTTTAAGTGTATTCGAACAAGTCTGTCGTTGTCAATCGTCGATTCAACAGAATCTTGGGGTGATTCCAATATGATGGCAGACTCAAATTCGTCAGGAGCTCGATTATCTCCAATCTCTCCTTCCTCTTCCTAGCCCGGGGAAACTTCGCTATCAGAAGGCGTTTTGTTATGCGCTCCTACTTCATAATCTGGGCCCTCGTCGTCCCATTCAGGGTCTGAAGAAGAAGATATGTCATCGAGAGTATATTTCTCAGAAGTTTCCACAATTTCCGCCTTTTTGCCAATCTAAAAGAACGTCTTTCGGCCATGATCACTAGACTATTGAAGAAGCAATAACATAAGTTAGAGTAAGATAGCCTGTATCCCCCTGTATCCCCCCGTGTACGCGTGTGAACTAAAGTGTGTGCTATGTGTGCAAAGGATGCAAAGTAAACACATAAGAGTGTAATGCAAAGATTCGATAAAGCAGTAATGTTCGGAATAGTTCTTGATGCTCGTTCATGTTCGTAAGGCACTATCCTAACTATTCTTTATGTTGAAGGTTATGTCAAGTATTGATTGGGTCAGTTGAACAAATTCTTGCGCATTGAGTAGGACTGCTTCGGTTCGGTTCGGATGTAAGTGTTGGGATCGGATCGGGGGAGGGAGCTATGTTTTGGTCTGAAGCCATCGTTCACAACCAGCCAGCAAAACCGGATCAGTTCGGAAGTAGGCATTCGGAGCGGTCCGGATAGACTTGAGTATCCATACCTCTCTTCCTCCTTGTTTCTCATTCCGATCCGACCCGTTCAAGTGAGCTTTGCTCCCCATCTTTGCTTTTTAATCCGATCCGATCCGGTTAGGTAAATTCCATTCCTATCTCCACTCCTATGCTACCTCACCCGAACCGATCCCATTCATTATCCTCTTCTTCTTCTCCCCCTTCCTCATCAAAACCGAACCCATCTCCTTCTTAAAAAACCCATCCTTTTTTGAGAAGCGTGTCACAGCAAAATCACCATTGACCAATTTACCCCCTATCATGTCCAATCCTATCTCCTAGCGCCTCGAGGTGATGACGGAGTCACCAACGACGATGACAAGGGAGGAGGAGGCCACGGCGTCGAAGCCGAACAAAAGCCATGACCAAATCGTTCAAATTGACCGCAAATTCTAACTAAACTCGATTATTACAAGGAAAATCAAAGTTTTAAACCTACCAGAGTGTTTGATTCGAAGATTAAAACGAGAATTCTGGAGTTTTTCTAGAGTTAGGGTTTTTTCGCGCAAAACTAAAAGGACAGCAAGAATGAAAAGAAGAAAGAAAGAGAAGAAGAAGCGAGTTTATATAGATCTAATATGGCCCTTTGTATTCCCTATCTTTCACCCCGTTCGGACCGGAGTGTAAGCCCATGAATACATTCTGGCCCGTTAATCCAATGTTAAGCAAGGTGAAAAGGAAAGTCGTTTGGGTCGGAGTCCGAACCCGAAGGGGATTCTACACATTAACTTGGTATGCAAATTGAATTCGAAGAAAAATAAAGAAAAAGCTTACCTGGAAGAATCACTGTACGTTAAACAAAAGCTCTCAAAGTTTTTTGAAAATGAAGAAAGTAATTCATATGGATTACGGATATATATAAGCAGCAAAAGTCACGACTTCGTGAAGTGACACTACAAGTGGATGGAGGCGATCATTCGATGATTCTAATTCAAAGGGTATTCCATAAATTGTTTCGAAGCACACTTTATCTTAAATAAGTGTAACACCCCACTCCCGCTATGGTCACTCACTAAGGGAATGCCATAGCATCGGTGGAGTATTTTAGTGAATATAGAACAGAAAAATTACAACAAGACAGATATAAATAGTACTTGAAATTTAAAACATCATCTCATAACAGCGGAAGTAAAACATGTCTGGTTACATCATAAAACAACAAAAAAAGTCAAGTACAATATCCATCAAAATAAAGAAGTACATAATCCCACTCTCATACAATAGCCATGACAAAAGAAAAGATAACTGGGTAACTGGAGCTTTACATCTATCCAAGCTCCTAAAGACTGGAACAGCAATCCGATCAAGCTCCACTACTGCTAGGATCCACCGTAGGACCTGAGGGTTGGGAAAAAAGATAAAAACAACGGGGTCAGACATAAGTCTGAGCGAGTCCTATAACTTTAACAATACAATCGTTAAAGTAACCAGAGAAGACATAAACTGATATACGGTAACTAATGGGGATGAATGGCTACACTAAGCAGTCAACTAAACTAAGATAAAAGATAAAGACGCACCTACCCTTCCAAAGGTAAATTACTAAACTGCACCACACCAGTCATTCCTAACTTAAAGGTTGATCTCACCCATAGACTTATAAAATTAACTTAATAGTTCTCGCGTACCCCTAGGTGACTAAGTAGACGCCACGGGGCCCTACAATCCACTAGGTGTACACACTACTCCCCATTCGATCGGCTCCCTAACGTAGATACCCGTGCTGGCCCCACCGTGGGGTGTACCATTCCCCAACGTGGCAACCTGATAAAACTAACGGTGCACGGCTTATATCTACACGATGCAACAACGTCTTATTTACCAGCCTGGGTCCACACACGCATATGAAACCCGTTGGTCATGCGTTGCCACCGCTAACCCATTTTGGCCTCTTATAGTCAAGCCCAGTATGCGTGTCCCGTCCTCGACATGGGTCGAGCCCACTAAGATACGTATGGGTTACTGGTTGAAATGGGCCCCCAGCACAAGCCATCCCCCTAAGCTTGGCCCATACACTAGTGTTTCCCACTTAACCCTTTAATCATGTTTAATTACATGTTTCGTCTTGGTTAAGTATTTTATCATATTTTCTATTGGCAACCACTAGCAATTTCCACATACCACCCAAGGTACCCACTTAACCCCCATGCCCCACTACATGCTTATCTGGTTAAGTGTTTCCTAATTGATTAACACCGTAACCGTGTAAAGGACCCCTCACATTGGACCGTCATTTGTAGATGCCTGGTTAAGCCGGTAGGTTCCGGGCAGTCTTACACTACAAACGGGTCCAACCTCGTGTCATTTACCCTTGTTACGTATTTAATTTATGATTAAGACCCCTCACATTGGACCGTCATTTGTAGATGCCTGGTTAAGCCGGTAAACTCCGGGCAGTCTTACACTACAAACGGGTCCAACCTCGTGTCTTAATCGATTAATTACTCCTAATTAATCACCCCCATAATTTGTGTTAATTATCATGTTTATTTTAGGAATATGGGTACACCTAACTTAATAGGCAAATTCCCAACTCCAAAGTGTGGGTACACCTAACTTAATAGGCAAATTACCAACACATAGTATAGGTACACCTAACTTAATAGGCAAATTCCCATACTATGTTCATTTATTTTATGTTATGCATAATTATATTAATTTCACACAATCTTATTAACATATGCATTTAATTAACCCCATCGTTCCCACGTAATTTCGTTCTCATGACATAACACATATAAAAGGTGTCAACTTGCATATGTATGAACATGTTTCAAAGGTGCCATCTTGCATATTAACAAACACATAACTTGCATATGAACTTGCATAACATGTCACATAACTTGCATATAATCTTGTATAACATGTCACATAACTTGCATATTAACTTGTATAACATGTCACATAACTTGCATATTAACTTGCATAACATGTTACATAAACTTACATATTAACAAATACATGACTTGCATATGAACTTGCATAATATGTCACATAACTTGCATATGAACTTGCATAACATGTTACATAACTTGCATATGAACTCATAAACTTGCATATGAACTTGCATAACATGTTACATACTTGCATATGAACTCATAAACTTGCATATGAAGAAACATACAACTTGCATAATTATCATACAAGTAACTTGCATATTATCATACATGTAACTTGCATATTAACATATGATCACAAAGCACAAAACTTGCATAACCCACATACATTAGCAAACTAACATCATGTCATATGACTTAAAACCCATTAATCCCCAAACAAAACCATATGATCTCATCATATCTCATCTACTTAGTTTAGCAATTGATCATTAGAGTGATAGAAACTCACAACTAGCCAATTTGCACTCCAAATGAAGAAGATTAAGATGCTTAGAATGGATTAGAGGTTGATTAGAGAGTGATTAGCTTGCAACCCTCTTCATAAATTAGTGGAGGCTCCTTCTAAGATTTAATTTGGCGGCATGTAGCCCTCAATTCTATTTTTAGTATGGATTAGGGTAGGTTTAGGGTGTATTTATAGATTAGGTGAGTGTTTTAGGCCCTTAGATTAACCCTAAATTAGATTAGGACCCTTAGATTTCGGAACCTCCAGAAACCAGCCCTAAGACCAAGCCCAAACCCCAAACTGGTGCACCCAACCACAGAACTCTCTAGAAACTGTGCAGGTTCCCTGTCCCGACATGGGCACACTTCCCAAGTGCGCCAGTGTATTTTTGTACTGGCGCACTTCACAAGTGCGCCAGTGCATTTCTGGCCTGTTTCGGGTTTTTCTGCCTAACTTCGTTCGTCCATATCTCTTTCATACGGTACCCGTTTTACGCAAACTCGGACTCTATTTCGCGTATTTTTCCGAGATGAACGCAATGACGCAGCCCGTTTCCCCTGATTCTCACATCTGAGATTAATTATACTTTAATTACTAACCATTAGTGTTAATTGAAATTCGGGGTGTTACATTCTCCCCTACTTAAAGGATTTCGTCCTCGAAATCTCTAAGTCAAGAAGAACGTATCCTACCAACCAAACAACCATCTACTAAACCATCAACCACAAGCAACCATTATCCTTAGAAACTTCTAATGATGTATGAATATATGCAGAAAGTGTGTGTATATGTCCGTATACTAATGCAAAATCAGGCGGTCTACTGATTCAGTCGACCTCCTTAATGCAAACCATGATAGTGCCATGCATCCAATATGTATGCGAAACCCTATTGACACATACAATTTCTATATGCGTGCACAACCATACACAAAAATGCATCATCCACATGATAACACAGCCATGATACATCCATCAATCTAACTACCACATCCATTTATGCGATATGCAACATGAAGTGACTGAGCCGATCTAGTGCCTAATGTGTGTGTATATGCATCCACGAGCAACCACTAGCAAACAATTGCATCCACATGCATCCATCAACCATAACATGTTTCAAACACATGTTTCAACCATAGGTTTTACCCTATCTAAAGGTCATAGGTACTAGCGAGAGGATATACTAAAGATAAGATAAGTACTAGACAAGCGATAAAGGAGAAGTTAAAAGACATACTCTCAAAAAGAAATGGGTACAAAGAACGCATCTTCGCTTCCGTCTCCCAAGTAGCATTGCTTTCGTCATCTCCCCATTGCACTTTAACTAGCTGAACTTCTCTGTTCCTCAACTTCCTAGTTTCTGACCCAAGGATGCGAGTAGGAGCTCGTCGAATCGTCGCATCACGCTCCACCTCTACATCTCTAAGCAAGCTCGGCTCTACCACCTCTGCGGTCTCATGTAAGCACTTCCTCAAATGTGATACATGGAATACATCATGAACACCACTAAGTCTGTCGGGCAACTCCACCCTATATGCCATCCGTCCAATCCTTTCCTTAATAGGAAACGGCCCAACAAACCTCGGTGCTAACTTCCCAACGGACCCAAAGCGAACAACATTTCTCAACGGAGATACTTTGACAAAAACCATGTCCCCAACCTCAAACTCAAGATCCGTCCTTCTCCGATCCGCATAAGATTTCTGTCTATCTTGCGCTGCTTTCATCCTTCTTCGAATCAAATCAATCTTCTCTGAAGTCTCTCTAACCATATCTGGCCCAAGCAAGATCTTATCCGTAGATTCCCACTAACATGTAGGAGATCGACAAGGCCTTCCATAAAGAGCTTCGAAAGGTGCCATGCCAATACTAGACTGAAAGCTGTTATTGTATGCGAACTCCACCAAAGGAAGATGTTCTTCCCATGTACCTCCAAAATCCAAGATACAAAGCCTCAAGTGATCTTCTAAGATACGGTTCACCCTCTCGGTCTGACCGTCCGTCTGAGGATGATATGCAGTGCTCAAACACAACTGAGTCCCTACCGCCTCTTGCAAACTTCTCCAAAACTCACTAGTGAAGATAGGATCTCGATCACTCACAATGCTGGATGGTACGCCATGCAATCTAACAATCTCTCTAACATAGACTGAAGCAAGCCATGGAGCGGTCCTCTTACTCTTCACGGGTATAAAATGGGCACTCTTGGTAAGTCTGTCTACCACAACCCAAATTCCCGTATTGCCCTTCCTCGATCTCGGTAACCCATCGATGAAATCCGTCGAGACACTATCCCACTTCCATTGCGGAACTTCCAATGGGTGTAGCAACCCACTGGGTTTCCTTTGCTCCGCTTTAACTTGTTGGCACACTAAGCATCTAGCCACATACTCGGCCACATCTTTCTTCATACCGGCCCAGAAGAAAACTCTCTTCATGTTTTGGTACATTTTGTCTCCATCGGGATGAATAGTCATCCTTGAACGATGTGCATCATCCAAAATAGCCTTCTTCAAACCCTCATCTTGCGGTACACAAAGTCTACCGTCTCTATGCAACCATCCCCTATCATCTATGGTGTATCTACCCAAATGGATGGACGACTCCCCCCTTATAAGCTTCTCTACCAACTCAACCAACTGTGGGTCGTCTCGCTGAGCCTCGCCAATCCGTCCCAAAAGAGTAGGTCTAACCTCCAAGGATGCTAACAAACAAGGTACAAAGTCAACAGAAGGTCTGAAGTTGAACAAAGAAAGAAACTCCAAGCTTCGCCGTTCCACGAACAATGGACTCAAAGATAGCCTTTTTCTACTCAAGGCGTCCGCCACCACATTACCCTTGCCAGGGGTATACGCTATCTCGAAATCATAGGATGCTAAGAACTCCATCCACCTTTGCTGTCTTAAGTTTAAATCCTTCTGAGAGAATAAGTACTTCAATGATTTATGGTCAGTGAACAACTCGAATCTCTCACCAAGAAGATAATGGCGCCAAGACTTAAGTGCGAAAACAATCGCGGCCAACTCTAGATCATGGGTAGGGTAATTCTTCTCATGCACTCTCAATTGCCTCCCTCCATAGGCTATTACCCTTCCCTCCTGCATCAAGACTGCGCCTAATCCTGTCCCACAAGCATCGGTATAAACAACAAACGGCTTACTCCCATCTGGAAGCACTAAAACTGGAGCGGTGGTCAAAGCTCTCTTTAACCGTCGGAAAGCATCATCACAATCTACGTCCCATGAGAAAACCAGATTCTTCTTCGTCAAGCGGGTTAATGGGGCTGATATCTTCGCGAAGTCTTTGATGAACTTCCTATAATATCCTGCCAACCCCAAGAAACTTCTTACTTCGGTAGCATTTCTAGGAACTTTCCAATCCTGGATAGATACTATCTTTGCGGGATCCACAGCTATCCCTTCCTTAGAGACCACATGCCCTAAGAATCGCACTTCTCTTCTCCAAAAATGACATTTAGAGAATTTAGCTTTAAGACTATGTGCTCGAAGAGTCTCCAACACTTCTCTGAGATGTAAGGCATGCTCTTCTTCACTCTTGGAAAAGACCAAGATGTCATCCACAAAGACCACTACAAACTTATTCAGATACTCTCTGAACACTCTACTCATCAGATCAACAAAGTATGCAGGGGCGTTTGTCAACCCAAATGGCATCACAAGCCACTCATAAAAACCATCCGGAGTCCGGAAAGCAGTCTTCTCTATACAGTCCTCCGCCACTCTCAACTGATGAAACCCTGTAGCTAAGTCCATCTGCAAAAACACTGAGGCGCCAACCAACTGATCAAAGAGATCATCTATCCTCGGTAATGGGTGTCTATTCTTCTTCGTGAGCTTATTAAGTTCTCTATGATCCACACAAAGTCTGAGGGACCCATCCGCCTTCGTGGCAAACACTACTGGAGCTCCCCACTCCGATATACTTCGCCTTATGAACCCCTTCTCAAGCAACTCCCCTACTTGCTTATGAAGTTCTCTTCTCTCACGAGGAGCCATGTGGCGCACTAGCAAAGACACTGGTTTGGCATTATCCACCAAATAAATTCGGAAATCTATCTCCCGCTTCGGAGGCAAACCCTTCACCTCTTCAAACACATCCGGATATTCCCGGACCACTCTGACAGAACGCAAACTCTCGACCGAAGCATCGAGCGATTCGAGATAACTTAGCAAAACAGATTCCATGGGATTACAAGAGAACTCGAGAGTATTACCCAAGCGGGTCATAAGCCTGACAACTCTCCTTTCACAATCAAGAACGGCACCATTACTGGATAACCAGTCCATGCCCAAAATCAACCCATAGCCCGTGAAGCCCAATACAAAAGCATCACATCCAAACTCAACGCTAAGTATAGAAATCTTCAAACCCAAACATATCATAGACAGATATATGGAGCCCCCAATTGGGTTTGAAACAACCAAGGGATCATCAACTAGACTGGTGTCTAAGTGCAGTGACTCAACTAACGATGATGAGATAAAAGAATGCGATGCGCCAGAGTCAAACAAAGTACGAACTGGATGATCAAACAGAAAAACAAGACTTTCAACGGAAATAGTTCTACCTCTCTGCTGAATCGGTGGAACTGAGAGAGCCTGAACTTGCCCCCCTGCCTGAGCTGGTGCCATAAGAGCTTGCACCTGACCTCCTGAGGTAGACCCCGTCTTCTGCCCCTTCTTTGGGCAGTCCTTCACAAGATGTCCTGCTTCACCACAATGAAAGCAACCGGTCTTCTTCTTTTTGCGACAATCCTTGTTGAGGTGGCCTGGGGTCCCACAATTGAAGCACTTCTTCTTCTTCTTCCCCTTGTCACCATTGCCTTTTCCACCCTTGCCTTGTTGTTGTTGTTGCGGTTTCTTCTGATCCCCCTTCTTCTCTGGTGCCTTAGAACTCTTATCATCCTCATGCATAAGTGCCATGTAGACAAGCTTCTCAAAGGTGGCCCCCATAGGAATGTGAGTCATAGCCATTCCTTGCAATGGTTCGTTCAAGCCTCTAACGAACCTCAAAGCCTTCTTCTCCGGTGTATTCACCAACTCTATGCCAAACCTTGCTAATTGATTGAATTTGTTGACATATTCTTTCACCGTGAGATTCCCTTGCTTCAAATTCAAGAACTTCTCCATAAACAGATTCTCTTCCGCCCTTGAGAGAAACTTAGCCCCAAACCTTTGCTTGAAATCTGCCCAAGAGTCAACAGGGCGTTCTCCATTAGTGACCTCCCACCAGAATGAGGCCTCTCCCTTCATTAACCAAGCCGCCAACTTGACTTTCTTTCCCTCTTCCACTTCAAAGATATCTAGCAACTCTTCCACTTCCTTAAGCCAATCTCTAGCCTCTACGAAAGTCTCTGAACCTAGAAAAGGTTTTCCTCCTATAGCCTTGAACTCCTTGCAAATCTTAGCAAAATTATCCACTCTAGGCTGAGGAGGAGGAGCGGTTGCCTCTGGTGTAGTAGCATTGGCTGGACCCGCAGCCGCGGCCCTAGCCTCTTGTAACCTCCTATACCATAGTGGTATAACTAAGCCCTCCGGGATGTTAAGATCTTCAGCCATGCTGAAACGAAAGAGGAAAGATTCAAAAAGGAGATTCCGAAAGATAAAGATATGGCTATTGGGGATTATGCTTTTCTTTTTCAAAAACTTTTCTCTTAAAAGACATGTTTTTGAAAATACTTTTTCCAAAAATAATACCTTTACTATCTTTAAAAAAAAGTATTTTTCTCAAAAATTTATCTGTTCCGGTAACCTTCAGCTCTGATACCACGTGTAACACCCCACTCCCGCTATGGTCACTCACTAAGGGAATGCCATAGCATCGGTGGAGTATTTTAGTGAATATAGAACAGAAAAATTACAACAAGACAGATATAAATAGTACTTGAAATTTAAAACATCATCTCATAACAGCGGAAGTAAAACATGTCTGGTTACATCATAAAACCACAATAAAAGTCAAGTACAATATCCATCAAAATAAAGAAGTACATAATCCCACTCTCATACAATAGCCATGACAAAAGAAAAGATAACTGGGTAACTGGAGCTTTACATCTATCCAAGCTCCTAAAGACTGGAACAGCAATCCGATCAAGCTCCACTACTGCTAGGATCCACCGTAGGACCTGAGGGTTGGGAAAAAAGATAAAAACAACGGGGTCAGACATAAGTCTGAGCGAGTCCTATAACTTTAACAATACAATCGTTAAAGTAACCAGAGAAGACATAAACTGATATACGATAACTAATGGGGATGAATGGCTACACTAAGCAGTCAACTAAACTAAGATAAAAGATAAAGACGCACCTACCCTTCCAAAGGTAAATTACTAAACTGCACCACACCAGTCATTCCTAACTTAAAGGTTGATCCCACCCATAGACTTATAAAATTAACTTAATAGTTCCCGCGTACCCCTAGGTGACTAAGTAGACGCCACGGGGCCCTACAATCCACTAGGTGTACACACTACTCCCCCTTCGATCGGCTCCCTAACGTAGATACCCGTGCTGGCCCCACCGTGGGGTGTACCATTCCCCAACGTGGCAACCTGATAAAACTAACGGTGCACGGCTTATATCTACACGATGCAACAACGTCTTATATACCAGCCCGGGTCCACACACGCATATGAAACCCGTTGGTCATGCGTTGCCACCGCTAACCCATTTTGGCCTCTTATAGTCAAGCCCAGTATGCGTGTCCCGTCCTCGACATGGGTCGAGCCCACTAAGATACGTATGGGTTACTGGTTGAAATGGGCCCCCAGCACAAGCCATCCCCCTAAGCTTGGCCCACACACTAGTGTTTCCCACTTAACCCTTTAATCATGTTTAATTACATGTTTCGTCTTGGTTAAGTATTTTATCATATTTTCTATTGGCAACCACTAGCAATTTCCACATACCACCCAAGGTACCCATTTAACCCCCATGCCCCACTACATGCTTATCTGGTTAAGTGTTTCCTAATTGATTAACACCGTAACCGTGTAAAGGACCCCTCACATTGGACCGTCATTTGTAGATGCCTGGTTAAGCCGGTAGGTTCCGGGCAGTCTTACACTACAAATGGGTCCAACCTCGTGTCATTTACCCTTGTTACGTATTTAATTTATGATTAAGACCCCTCACATTGGACCGTCATTTGTAGATGCCTGGTTAAGCCGGTAAACTCCGGGCAGTCTTACACTACAAACGGGTCCAACCTCGTGTCTTAATCGATTAATTACTCCTAATTAATCACCCCCATAATTTGTGTTAATTATCATGTTTATTTTAGGAATATGGGTACACCTAACTTAATAGGCAAATTCCCAACTCCAAAGTGTGGGTACACCTAACTTAATAGGAAAATTCCCAACACATAGTATGGGTACACCTAACTTAATAGGCAAATTCCCATACTATGTTCATTTATTTTATGTTATGCATAATTATATTAATTTCACACAATCTTATTAACATATGCATTTAATTAACCCCATCGTTCCCACGTAATTTCGTTCTCATGACATAACACATATAAAAGGTGTCAACTTGCATATGTATGAACATGTTTCAAAGGTGCCATCTTGC
Source organism: Allium sativum (assembly GCA_030737875.1). NCBI lineage: Eukaryota > Viridiplantae > Streptophyta > Magnoliopsida > Asparagales > Amaryllidaceae > Allium > Allium sativum. The sequence continues at coordinate 61,094,384 of CM060910.1, read as the reverse complement.
ATATTAACAAACACATAACTTGCATATGAACTTGCATAACATGTCACATAACTTGCATATAATCTTGTATAACATGTCACATAACTTGCATATTAACTTGTATAACATGTCACATAACTTGCATATAATCTTGTATAACATGTCACATAACTTGCATATTAACTTGTATAACATGTCACATAACTTGCATATTAACTTGCATAACATGTTACATAAACTTACATATTAACAAATACATGACTTGCATATGAACTTGCATAATATGTCACATAACTTGCATATGAACTTGCATAACATGTTACATAACTTGCATATAAACTCATAAACTTGCATATGAACTTGCATAACATGTTACATACTTGCATATGAACTCATAAACTTGTAATCCCCAAACAAAACCATATGATCTCATCATATCTCATCTACTTAGTTTAGCAATTGATCATTAGAGTGATAGAAACTCACAACTAGCCAATTTGCACTCCAAATGAAGAAGATTAAGATGCTTAGAATGGATTAGAGGTTTATTAGAGAGTGATTAGCTTGCAACCCTCTTCATAAATTAGTGGAGGCTCCTTCTAAGATTTAATTTGGCGGCATATAGCCCTCAATTCTATTTTTAGTATGGATTAGGGTAGGTTTAGGGTGTATTTATAGATTAGGTGAGTGTTTTAGGCCCTTAGATTAACCCTAAATTAGATTAGGACCCTTAGATTTCGGAACCTTCCAGAAACCAGCCCTAAGACCAAGCCCAAACCCCAAACTGGTGCACCCAACCACATAACTCTCTAGAAACTGTGCAGGTTCCCTGTCCCGACATGGGCGCACTTCCCAAGTGCGCCAGTGTATTTTTGTACTGGCGCACTTCACAAGTGCGCCAGTGCATTTCTGGCCTGTTTCGGGTTTTTCTGCCTAACTTCGTTCGTCCATATCTCTTTCATACGGTACCCGTTTTACGCAAACTCGGACTCTATTTCGCGTATTTTTCCGAGACGAACGCAATGACGCAGCCCGTTTCCCCTGATTCTCACATCTGAGATTAATTATACTTTAATTACTAACCATTAGTGTTAATTGAAATTCGGGGTGTTACAATAAGAGTGTACTTCGAGGGGGCAAAATGTTAGCCTACTTTGTGAACTAGGCTACACAAAGAGCAAATAGTGAAAAAAGACACTAATCGGACCGGATCGGGGGAAGATAGCGCAGGAAGTAAGTAACAATCAAGAATGCAAAGATTACATCGGTTCGGATCGGTGGAGTATTGCAGCAACATCATGAAGCATGTGGCCTCAGCGGTTCGGATCGGAGGAACGCTTCAGCGGCATCAGAAGAAAGCAAGCAATATCACCAGTTCGGATCGGATGATATGTCAGCAAATATCAAAAGACAGCGAGTGGTTTTATCGGTTCGGAGCGGAGAAGCATGTCAGCAACATCATACAACAAATGGCTTCAGCGGGTCGGATCGGATGAGTATGTCAGCAGCACCAAAGGAAGGCAAGCTGCATCACCGGATCGGATCGGAGGCCCCGATCCGAACCCCTTTTTCCTTTGAATCTGTAGTCGTTGCTGCGCATATCCCCTGAAGACTCGGACAAGATCTGACCATTTCTCCCATAATCTCTTACTGAATCGATGCGCTGTAGCCATCTTGGAGCCTCCGAACCCGACTCTCAAGGGATGGATGCCACGTAATTCCGAACCGGAGTCACTTCGAGGAGATTTTTCACCTATAAATACACCATCTATAGGCATTTGAAAGGATCTTTTAGCAAATTCTCAGTCCATTCTTCCTCCATAACCAAATTCTACAATCATATTCAGATCAAAGTCATCTCTTAAAGCTCATTTTTGAGAGATTTAAGTGAGTTTATGCATTGTAATTGCGAAGTTGAGTGAGAATTATTGTTGTACTTGTACTCAAATCATCAACTAAAAGAAAACAAAGTGGACGTATGCTCGTTAACGCCGAACCACTATAAATTGCGTGTTCTTTATTGCTTTTTGATTCTATTTCATTGAATTCATATCTAACTTGGGTGTTAGAGCCAATTTTTGGTCTAACATTTTATCATATCTAACTTGGGTGTTAGAGCCAATTTTTGGTCTAACAGAACTAAAATACTTTAATAAATTATAAGAGGGTATTCCAAGACTTTTCTTACAAAGTGACCGATTTTGAAGCTTTCAGGACTCGAGCAACTGCAAGAGATCACGAATTCCTTACATTGTCTGATTCAAATCAGAATAACGTCAAGATTTATCCATTTGTTGTTAAATAAGCCGAACCAGTCAACTAAATATAGTGAATATTCAATACCTGCTAACTAAATCAAAAAAACGCAGGACTAATCCAATCCTGCTTTAATCCCAAAATAGTAACTTTCCTGGAATATGCCCTAAATCCCTATTTCTTAAAACCAAAAAAAAAAAAAATTAATAGAACTAACAATTAGCCAGAAATCGAAACAAAAACCACAAACAGCGGGAAAGATCACCTGCAAATTCACCAAGGAACACTAAAACCCGTCAATTAGGGCCAAAATCAGATAGGAAGGCAAACAACCATGACTAGATTAAGTTTAGCGAGCAATCAGACCGAAACCCTAAAATATTTTCTTTTCAAGATGAAATGCGTTAAACAGAACAATTAGGTATAATGGGTTGTCCGTGTAAACCATGCAAAAGATTGGGCTTAATGGTTTTGACTCAACTAACCTATCTTAATAAATGGGTATGACCCAACTCAATTAATTCATGATTAATTGGATTGGGTAAATGAACTGGATGCAATTTTGACAGCCCTAGCTATGGAAATCAAACTCGGTAATTATAGTATAGTATAGATAGATCTCATAGATCGTTACTTTGCCTCTTCGGAAACGTCGCATTGTCCAAAGATATCAGAAAGTAGTTAGCATCTTTGGCTATTATTTTCATGATGCTACCATAGCTATTATATTGATGTCAAAAAATACAATTAAACGGGATGACATGACCCTTTTCATTAGGCTAAAATAATGTGGTATACAATATTTTATGACCGTACATTTGTTTCGTATGATTTCCACATATGCCATGAGTCTCATGACTGATTGAGGAGCTGCACATGACGGTATACTATAGTAAAAGGTCTAAAGCCAAACTTTACACATCCTCCCCTAGGTCTTTATTAATTAGTTGATTTGATATATTCGTTGACAGAAGGTTATGTGCCACCACATTGAAATGTGAAATATTACATCTTCGGTTTTCAAGAAACACAAAATGAACCAAAATCGAATAATGATTTCAATTTCTACGTTTAAACTTACATATGGTAGTCCAGAGAGCATTCGAAATATGAAAATTTTGGGATTTTAATATACCAAGCAACCAATTTACAGATCAAGCTAGCCCGCCGTCTTCGCAATGGTTATTCACAATTTTGATACAAAATACAACAGCAAAAGTGCTAACTTTACACAATTCCATAACGATCCTGATCTTATTCCAGAAAATTGCCTAGAAGAATATTACAATATTCAAAACAGACGAAAAAACGAAAACAAACCAAATGAAAAAAGCATCACCGAGAATACAACAATGGTTCAATACACAAGGAATAATTGTTAAATTTATGTATTTTCTAATGTTATTATTGTGTGTATACATCCACTCGGTTTGTTTTTGCTACAGAAGTGCTATATTTTTATTACTGGATCACCTATTCATATATGATACTTCTTAATTACAAACTAATTACCATGCACAATAATTAGCTACCACTAGCAAAGAATATCACAACACCATTACTGTTAAATCATGCTTTTCATTATCGATTATCCTTAAGTGATATATTCTTAAAATCATTCAGAGCAGCACTCAACATTTTGTTGAGGATGAGGCTGTACACTGGAATTAAACATGGTGGGAAGGTTAACGAGAAAGATCTTTTGCATTCAACTATGAATCTGATACAAACGGCAAAGTTGGAGTCAAAATGTTCCCAACTAAAAATGAAAAAATTGTGGTCAAAACGCTCTCAGCATGAAAAGCAAGTTTGTAATAAAAATGGACAAAATGCAACAAATTTTAATATCAAATAAATATAATAGATATTTTGTTTCCCAACTACATTTTTTCTTATTACATCTCTTTGCATGTCAAAAATGATTTCAATATTATGGGTACCAAACATTCAAAATTTATGGTGTACAGGTTAAAAGAAAGGTAGAATCTGAATCAGCAGCAATAGGCACTAGGCTATCTCAGCAGCTGTGGTTGTAGCTGTCACGGTAGCTGCATTTGCCTCTGCCTCTAGTTGTTTCTTGTTCTTCTCAATTGCTGCTGCGACCTCGGCAGGCATGTATTTCTCGTCGTGCTTAGCCAGAACTTCAATTCCCCTAAAATAGAAGGGTTCCTTCCTTGCCTTTTCAGACACTGTTTACCTCTATACTTCCTTCCTCCTCTTCATCAAACCTTTTAACATACGCTTCCACAACAACTGAATGACCATCTCTAAATAAATCAGGCAGTGATCCCTCATACCTGATTATTTGTACAAAGATATATTAGTTTTTAAAACTACTGGTTTCAGAAGTTCGATGATTTTTTATAATTAAGCAGCATGATGCATTCATAAAGGATGGCCGTAGCATACAGCGTCCAAGGTGGTCGTTTTTCATCTCCCATTTTTGACATTTATAAGGGACAATTATATTTCTATATTGTACATGTATCCGAATGCATGTATATTTATAACATGTTAATAGCGTCATAAACACAACATAGTGCGCCATAAACACAACATAGTGTGTCATAAACGCAACATAGATCGGTCAGCAAGATAAAACATATACCATGTGTTAGCATCATACCTGATTTTATTTGTACAAAGATATGTTAGTTTTTAAAACTACTGGTTTCAGAAGTTTGATGGTTTTTAATTATTGTTGTAATCAAAAGAATCTATAATTCAAATCCACTCTCAACTTACAATTAAGCGGCTTAATGCAATCATAAATGATGGCCGTAGGATATGGCGTTCAAGGTGATCATTTGTCCATCTCCAAATTTGGACATTTTTAAGGGACAGCTAAATTTCAACAGTACACATATTTGTGTGCATGTACATTTATAACATGTATATTAATAGCATCATAAACCCAGCATGGTTCGGTCGGGGAAAAAATAAACTGTGATCCTATTCTATATTATTTACGGAAAATAGGACTCCAACTGAGAGATATAGCCTAACATACCTCATGGCTCATAAATGGTTGGTGTCAAAGAGTGCAACGATTAACTATCGGAACTATATGAATACGTAACAACCTAAAATTTTGGTCAATAGATTTTAAATATTTAAGTAATTGGATATTTGACGTGGAACATTGGCGCAATGGTAAGGTCACCTGGCTAGTGGCCTGGTCGTCCAAGTTCGAATCCGAAAACAGCCTCCTCGCAGTGCGAGGGAAAGTCTGTGTACTATCGACCTCCCCAGAGCCCATTATCATTCGGGAAGCCTCATGCACTGGGTTCCACCTTTTAAGTAATTGGAATTTTGGAATTTAATAACTTAAATTCCAATTTATTTATATCTATAAATGGTTAAGCAGTAAGTTTGAACCAAATATTGATTAAATGGATTTAATAATCTTGTATAATTGTTTTTAATTAATAAATTAGAATAGTCGATTCATATTGTAAAATTACAACGATAAAAAGATCAAATAGATAATAATAAAAAATTGTTAATAATACAATTTGATTCGTATGACATATTAAATTAATTTATTAAAATTTTCCATAATGTTTAATTTAAAAATATGCAACTTTGTTACAATTTTTCCAGCAAACGAATTTTTGCAATTTCGTAGAATTAAATAACCAGTGTATATTTTTCATTGTTTTAAAAAAAACCGCCTCGAGGCTCGCCTCGAGGAAATAAGAGATAAAACGCCTTGAGGCTTATTCCAAAAGTTTTTTTACCTCTAAAGCTTAAGCCTCAATAACTTAAGGCATAAAAAGAGCGTAAAGCTTACGCCTTGTACACCTCAAACAACTAAGGCATATGACTTAAAAACCTTTTAATCTTTAGTTGCAGATATTGACACAAATAAATGTCATTGAACTTTAATTATTTAATAGAAATTAAAAAAAAAGACAAAATTTAAGAAAATAAAATTTAGCATTTTTTACTTTTCAATTTCAATATCGGCACAATCATGTAAAATTGTTTATGAAATAATGATTATGAGCAACATAATGAATTTTCTTATTGTTATTTAAAGAATGTTTTTCAATAAACATTGTTAAATCTCGAAATTGTAGTTTGATGTAATCTTCAAATAGTTCTAAGAAATCAAAATTTGAATCTTTTGCATGAGGTGGAAGATATCATTTGATCTTTTGCATTTTATATTAAATGTGCAAGAATGATTGTATTTTGTTTGAATTGCTTTGAATGCTTTATGGGTTTTACTTAGTATTTGACGCTTAATGTTATTCCATATTAAAAATTAAGTTACGTGTTGCGCTTTTTTTTTTTTTTTACCTGAAAGGCTTACGCCTCGCCTCACGGACCCGAAAACGCATCGCGTACGCCTTTTGCGTTTTAAAATTATTTTTAGTATTTTGGAATCACATCAATGCTCTGTGCACGACCGTAATTTTTTTTACAATCATTCGGAATTCATAAGTGAACAAAATCACATACGCAGACACATCTTAAATTACATCATTAATATATGCAAAACATAGTACAGGCAAACAAAACACTAAGCATAGCTTATTTCGCTTGTCTCCTTTCTTTCCATGTCTGCAGCATGGCAAACAAAGAAAAACATAATCATTTTTATTTTATTAGTATAAAAGAAAATGAATTTAACATCATTCTAGATGATTGGTCAGAAAAACTCTTTTCTCTTCCCTTCATATTTCACGCATTTGTTTTCTTCTTCTTTCCAAACTTCCAGTAAAGTATTAATGGCTTCAACTTTCATAAATTCAAAATAAACTATTTACCCAATAATAAATTGCAAAACAGAATTCTCTGAGCTCATGTGAGCTCCAACTTCGACTTGATATAAGATTTAGCAGCGCTGATTTCATTTTCTGATGCTTGACTTTTCGATGAGAAACTAGGCTTCTGTCATACCTTCGATCTAGAGGGAGTTACGCATTACGGTAGTGTGTTTTGTGTTTCTCTTATCGAACGGCAGCCAACCAGAGTTTAATGAATTACGACGCTATGTTAGGCGATGTGATAAATTGGGGTCATGCGAACTTGCAGCAAGTCGGGTCGGGCTCTAGTGAGGTGAGGACGGTCGAAAGTTCATTTGCAATTTTGCAATTGACGCTTGCTCGAACGGTGGTACGGAGAGGAAGATATGGGAGATGGAACTCTCATCACGGATGGGTTCAGACATGTTTTCTACAAAGGGGAGCGGAAGCGTATCGTTTAGATGATGACGTGGCAGGTTAAGTGTTAATGAAGTGGTTAAGATACTTGATTAATTTAATTAATTTTGAATCTTATATATTTAATATCATGCTCATACAAGGTTGGATCTGGACGCCGTCTTTAGTGATGGACTCGTATCGAAGTTTATGCGATGAAGTTGGATTCGTGGAATTTCGAGCTAAAATCGAATGCGTGTTCAAATTTAGTTCATTAGTTCAAAACCATAATGTTTCAGCGGTAACTGGAATCTCGAAGAATTATGAGTTATCTCACATCCTAATTTATTATATAATTTTTGTGCTGCAATGATGGATGCTTATTTGAAATATTATACTATTGTTGAATTGCATGTTAATGCCCCGTTTAAAATGGATGACATAGATAACTCATTTCATTGCAGGGGACAAAATAAAAAGGAAATCAGAATGTACGTAGTGAATTAAATCACGATGGAACACTCTGTATTATTTACGCTTATGTGTTATTTACAGCTAATTTTATTTATTTGCTTGTGTTCAAACATTACGTTCATATTATTCATTCATATTCATATGCTGCTTTAATTTACTCATTTGTATTTATTTACTGCTCTTATTTATTCATTTCTATATACTGCCAGGCCCGGCTTTAGGGCTAGGCCACCTAGGCGGCCGAAGAAGGCAACCCGCCCCGGAGGGGCAACAGCCAAGGAGGAGGAAGTGGTGGTGACTGTCAACATTCAGTAAATTTATAGAGAAGCATAACAATGATGTGTTAATGGTATCTGTAGCTTGGCTGGTTGTATGTTTGCCCCTCAGCTAATAGGTCCAGAGTTCGATTCTTGGCACTGGCTGCTGCTTTTCTAGTTATTTTTTTGTCTTTTTCCCCTGGTTGCTGCTTTTCTATTTTTTGGGCCTTTTTTAAGCCCTATGGTGGTGGCTGATTTTCAATTTTTTGCTGATTTTCTATTATTTACGTTTTTTTCCTACAACCTGGTCATTTCATGGAGGCTTAGTCAATCCGCCTAGGGCAACCCAACTCGTTGAGCCGGCCCTGTATACTGCTTATATTATCATTGATCGAAATAATTGTAACATCATGTTAACTCAAGCTTGAGTTTTCACAAAGTTGATACTTCAATTCAATTACTATTTCACTTGATGATATTTACAAATTCATTAATTGTTTTAATTAATAATAATGGAATTTTATTATTTGTTTTAATTAATGATTTTGAATTTAATTAATCATTTGATTAATGATTTTGTAACTAAATAATCATTTTAATGATTTCAAATTAATCATTTTGATTAATGACTATGTAAATAAATAATCATTTTAATTAATGATGTCAAATTCAATTAATGACGTTAAAATTTAATTTATCATTTTGTAGATGGATTTAATTAAACTCTCATAACTCAAGATGTCTAAATTTAGTTACACATTTTAACTAATGTGATTTGATTGTAATTAATATGTTTTATTTCAATTGATTGAACCAAGTAAACTGATTTATTAAAAACAATTAAAAATGATCAACTAACTTAATAAAGGATTTTAGACTTAATAAATTAATCTAAATAAAGAATTTATAAATTATTTTTTGAAATGATTAATGCTGATTTAAATTTATTATGGTATTTAAATGGATTTATTACACTCTTGAATAATGAATATTACTTTTGTATAAACGATAGTTTATGCAAGATTTTTTAAAAGGAACTATTTAATAAAACTAAATGTAAATTGCTTTGGGTTATAATAAGTACTGTTTTAATAAGCACTGTTTCAACAACAGTTGTTTTGGGACCGTGTTCAAATACACTTAGGAATTATACTTTGCCTCTTTTGAAAGAATATTTTTAGAAAGTATTTCAAGTTGATTTATAAATATTGGTGATGTGAAACTCGAGCACAAGCAAGATTCTAATGCATTGAAATCTTGAATTTTTTTTTTATAGGTGTAATCAATCTAAATTCGCATATATAATCATTATATACCTTCGATAGTTAATTTTTTTTAACTATCGTTCTTCGTGCGTCGTCATTCTAAGATGACTAAATGCTCATTTCAGGCTCTGGAATCCAACGACACCATAAAATTAAAACAAAAGCACTAGCAAAAGTCAAGCCATGCGAGTCGCACCCATTAGGGTATATTCTCCCACCCTTTAAGGTACATTCGTACTTACCTAGTAGTAGTTGTTTAGCATGCACACATTAACTTGAGTATATTGGAATTATCAATGTGGCGGGATCCAGCTTGGAAGTTCGCGAGAGCAGACATGTGCTCTGAAATACATTTTATCTAGAGGTGCATGTTTATGGAGGGGGCACCCTTCTAGTTACGTTGCATAATTCCATTTTTTTTTTTTTGTTATGGTTTGAAACTTGAGATCAGTCTTTTCTTATTGTGTTTCATTGACACAAGACGCTTTGTTGTTGAATCAAGCATTTTTATCCTTTGTTGAGAACAACTAAAACCAGAAATCGAGTGGGGGTCAAGTTATGTGGAATTATTCTCATGATGGTATATTTTCACGTCTACCCCAGATTGGATTAGGTCGTATGATTCAGAGATGTGAAACACTCAGATTCTCAGTGAAGTTGGCAGAATCCGTCTTGGAATTTTCGAGAGGTGTCACAAAAGAGGATGACCCTCTAAGTAATTCTAGAAGTATACTTTTCGAACAGAGGGCGCACCCTCGAAAATCATCTTTTCTTATTTGATTCAAATATTTGAATCTAGTTAATTGCATAAAAAAGTGTATTGTGGTCTTCTGTGTTTAACTATTCCATACGTTCCTTCAAGTTCGAATTTTTCATGTACTCTTTCTTATTATATCATTGTTCTTTTTTATCTCTACGTTCATGTATGTAAGTTATTCTCATGAGGTAAAAACTTATCTATCTTAGCAGCGTGGTCCCATAAAATTATTATATGTTCCACTTTACTCTAGTTTTCTCATGTTGGTTTTTCTGCTTGACCAGTGCGTTATTTCACTATACTGCTCGAGTAAGACAGTATTTTTCCATGTTGTCAATGATTGGACGTGGAACCATGGAGTAGAGCTGGATATTCCCCAACCGTAATATTTTATTTCCATTGTATTTCATATAACTATCAGCAATTGTAAAGTCAAAAATTTATAACTGATCAGTTGATGCAATTTACTTTTTAACTCTGATATACTTTGTATCTTAAAGTGACATCTTTATTTATTATTGTATGTTGTCGCTCCGCTTTGAGATTTTGTTTTTCTTGTTTATTTTCTTTATTTTCCCTAATAATCTGGTTTCCTGACGATTGAACATTCGACATTTGAATATTGTAAATGTATTTGGTATCAACTTTCGATGATCTAAAAAGCATAATGTCATAAAATCAACGCAGCTTAATAAGAAAGGAAACTCCCTTAAGAAGGAAAAAAACACTCTTTCATAAAGTCATGTACAATCAATATAAAAATGCATCATTAAAAAAAAGAATGGATGCAGTATAGAGTTGTGATTTAGACAACTATAAATAAGATCAAATTCTCTCATTTTTCACCCAATCAATCATCCATAAATTTAAGTTCCTTGCATGTTTTGAGTTAGTTTCTCACGACATATTTTTTTTTAGTTTGAGTGTGTGCTACTACTACCATGATTTGTCGACGATTGGTCCATGCCTCCCTTCCAATCGTGAATTGTCATTGTATGTTGGGAGGTTTATGTCCATGTCAAATCTTCATTGGAGGATTCCAAGGAAACAGTTTTGTACTTAAACATATTGGTTGTCTACAATATTTAGTATTTATTTGCATTTTTTATATTATATTATACTGAAGGATAAAAGAGCATAAAGGAAAATTTAAATTAATATAGGAAGAAAATATTTAAAACAATGTAAAGAAATATAGCTATAGATATGATTCAAGTTTGAAAACCACGAAAACTGAAAATTCATGTAACCAGCCATAGTCATTTGGAAAAGGAAAAATACAAGAATGATGACGATGATATACACCAATAGACACTTCATATTATTTTTTTAGAATAAAATATTGAAAATGACATTTAACAATCAATTGAAAATACCCAATAATGCAAACACACACTTCAGGTTTTTTAACATTAACAATTTCCTGACAAGGTTTTAAAACATGAATTACAACAACATAAGAGCATTCCCAGCAGTTGAATGAAATTTGAGTGGTAAAGAGGAAAAGAAGCGTTGATTCTCCCCACCGATCCAGCAGTGGGTGGGGGGACGCCGCAAATTTTTTAAAAAAAGAAAATAAACCCTTAAACGGTTTTCTGAAAACCGTTTAAGGCTTAAAAAATTAAAAAAAAAAATCGAGCGGCGATTTGCATTTCTGAACGGCAAGCATCGCCATTTCACTTTCCTCCTCACACTCGTCCCGCCACTGCTGGAATGAAATCATCCCCATTTCAACGTTTCCTCCCACTGCTGGGAATGCCCTAATGTCTTGCTGCTTACACAGTATTTCATATTGGATGAAACTGGCAAGACAAATGTATACGATGTGTACATCTCCTGAAAGGTTGCAAGATTTTATGTGTATATGTATGAGTGGATTTTCAAAATTTGACATTTTTCACAGATCTATTTATAGTTTTCATTTGAAAATTCAAGCGTGTATATTTATCCAAAGCTTACTGTATATCATAAGTTACAAGGATCCATTTAAGATTGCATGCATGTATGTATGTAATATGCTACAGCGGTATTTCGAACTGGATGGAACTCGCAAGATAAATATATCCGAATTCCGAGGTGTACATCTGTTGAAAGATTGCAAATTTTTATATGTACATGTATGCATGTGTTTCCAAAATCTGGCATTTTTCAAAGATCTATATATAATTTTCATTTGAAAATTCAACCATGTATACTTATCCAAATCTGACTGTGTATCGTAAGCATTGTTTTAAAAAACCCACCTCGAGACTCGCCTCAAGGCTCGCCTCGAGGAAATAAAAGATAAAACGCCTTGAGGCTTATTCCAAAAGGTTTTTTACCTTTAAAACTTACGCCTCAAAAATTTGCGGCATACAAAGCGCATAAAGCGCACGCCTCGCACGCCTCAAGCAGTTGAGGCATATGACTTAAAAACTTGTTTATCTTTAGTTGCAGATATTGACACAGATGAATGTCATTAAACTTTAATTATTTAATGGAAATAAAAAAGTTTGTATAATATGTGTAGACAGACATTTTGAATTAATGTAGGCTTACCCGAAAAGCACTTGTATAGTTGGTTCCTAATTTTTATTGTTGGCTAGGTTAATTTAAAATGAACAAACGGGATGTTGCATGGAAGTGGTTAAAAATTAAGTACGTGTATTGCGCTTTTTCTCTACCCGAAAGGCTTATGCCTCGACACTTACGCCTCGCCTCACGGACCCAAAAAGGCCTCACGTACGCCTTTTGAGTTTTGAAACATTGATCCTTAGTAACAAAGATCCGTTTTAGACATCTGAAATAAGTTAAACTCAAATGTGAAAATCATTCCACATGTGTGTAGTATACTGCAGCGTCTAGCAAAGGAATGACAATGGTGAAATTCCCATTTTATTCAGGCAGCATAGCAATTTTCTTACATTAGACATTATCCTCTGAATGGATGCCCCTACTAAACTTAGCTAAAGTAGCTTCATCCCCTACATGATCTATAATAATGAAGGCACAAAATTTAAATGATTCGAAGCATTTCAGCCATTGTTTTGTTTGACTCAAATAAAGAAAATCAAATTACATACAAAATAGTTACCAACCCAATATGATGTCCCATTAAGATCGTTATTTTTTCACCGCCAATAGCAAAAATAATTTTTTTGGGTATGTACAAATGCAATTGTAAAATGAGTGTAACTTACTATGTTTTAAATTACAGCAACAAGTTTATTTTTTTGGCAAGGCTTTACAGCAACAAGTTTCCATTCCCTATTCTATCCATTTTTCCGTTTCATTAACATTTATTCAGCTTTACAATTTGGTTTTTCAGTGCATTCTGTTGCATTCACAACTCACTTGTTGCTGTAATTTAAACATAGTAATTACAAAACCAATACAAAATGGTTGAAAGTCAGGGAGGAATGAGTGCAGAAATTTAAAACATAGTAATACAAATGCAATTGTAAAATGAGTGTAACAGTCCTAGCTCGTGAACAAAATTGTAACTTACTTGAAACTGAATATAATTCTCCCTTTTTTTCTTTCGTGAAATCGAACTAACTGATAGCGAGTATCATGCAAACTGAAAATTGAAATGTGGTGAAATGTGAAATCAGAAACAACTGCGTGAATGCAAATTGAAATGATTTTTTCTCTTTTTCTGAAGTGAATTGGATGCAAGAGAATGCACTGAAAAAACAAATTATAAAACTGAACAAATGTTAATGAAACGGAAAAATGACCAGAACTGGGAATGGAAACTTGTTGCTGTAAACTGTAATGCAAGAGAGAAAGGAAACTGAAAACTATTAACAGAAACAGAATTGTAAATGCAAGAGGAAAAAAAGCAAGGGAACCATCTAAAAAAATTAGTTGAAAGAAAACAACAAAGCAAAGAAGCAAGAGTGCCACAAAATCAGAGAAGCAAGCAAAGCATCAAAATGCAGAGTTTGGGTTTTTCTTTTTCTTTTTTTTTTAACAAATGAAAACTAACACTAAATTTAATTAAGTGAAATCAAACACACAAGTGACCAACACAAAGTGAAGAAATGCAAACTAATATGTTTTTTATGCAAAGAACAAATGAAACACAAACAAGACAAATACAAAATGCAACAAACACAAACAATTTTTATTTTTATTTTAAATGACACAAAGCAAAGAAATTACTATGTTGGAACAAACAATCTTAATGTGATTTCATATTGGGTTGTCATCAAAAAAATTCTAGCAGATTAAGAACTATCGATCATTTCTTATCTATACAAGATTTACTTATTTTAGTTAAAGAAGGAACTGTACCTGACCAAGATATCTGTAACAAGATCCGTAATAACAAACTCCATCTCAGGTGAACTTGAGCTAGGATGAACTACACTGCCTTCCAAAACAAGACCACCCAATCCATACCTAGTCTTCTTCGGATTCTCCTTATGCTTTTCCATCGCATCAGTCGGAGTTACGTAAAATACCAATTGATCCTGAAAGATCGCAAGCACGATTACAACAAACCCCGCTATACAGCTAAAAAATAAGGCGTAGGTCCATAGACGCTTGTTTTGAAGTTGCCTTGCCCGAGCGCCTATATCCGTGGGCCGAAGTCGGGATGGATTGTGGCGTGGGAAGGTGGTCACTGGTCGCAAAGTTAAGTCTTTTGAAGTGAAGTTAGGGATTGGTTTTATTAGAGTTTTCGATTGTGAGAAGAGAAGAGGAGATAAGCAGGATCTGAGGCGAGAGGCAAAAATCCGAGATGCCATGCTGCCTTCCGAAACAAGACCACCAAACAATACCTAGTCTTCTTCGGATTCTCCTTATACTTTTCCATCACATCAGTCGAAGTTACGTAAAATACCAATTGATCCTGAAAATTTGCAAGCATGATTGCAACAAACCACACTATACAGCTGATGGTTTAGGCGTAGGTCCATAGATGCTTGTTTTGGAGCTGCCTTGCACATGCTCATATATCTGCAGGCCGAAGTCGGGATGGACTGCGGCATGGGAAGGTGGTCACTTGTCGCAAAACTAAGTCTCTTGGAGTGAAGTTAGGGATTGGTTTTATTAGAGTTTTCGATTGTGAGAAGAGAAGGGGAGATAAGCAGGATCTAAGGCGGGAGACAAAAATCCGAGACGCCGTAGCAGGATTTTGAAGCTATTGTGAGATTTATCAGACGGTTAACTTAGATCTGCAGATTCTTTTCGCCCTTCTAAACCGAGAATTCTGCTTTTTAGAGTAAATGGTATTCTAAATTAGATTTCAATCAATAGCATAACAAATTAGACATTAAATCCCAGTCTTTAAAATCTACAGAAATAATCCACAATTTCAGTTCTTTTATAACTTATAAGCTGGGCTTTCAATCATCCAACATTTGTCTATTCACCATAGAAATTAGAAGGACCAGCATAAATATATAAAAATAGGAACTTAAACCAAATTCAACTATAAAATGGTAAATGAGCAACTAACGATAAGTTCAATCATTCAATAGAAATGATGAAATTTGCAGTAAACCTGAAAATAACTTAAAACCCATGACTTATGAAGTCATTACATAACTCCAAGTGCAAAGAATGTTAAATTTTGATAAAAAAAATAAAATGCAAGTGATATGAATGTTAGGATTGCCTCGCATGTTGTTAAGGAGGAATGACGGATTGGAATTAATAGTCTCACATCACGGAATATATTGAAGGAATTATGTACAAATATGAGCTGGTAGGCACGTAACATCAGGGATTCTTTTGTTATATGGGAGTTGTGTGTCAGCTCATATACGTGCAAGGGAGGGGGCTTTTTTCCGACCGTCGTTACATAACAATGAATAATAAAAAAGAGCTTAAGAATGCAGTAGTGTACGTTCATGAAAACATAAAACTGACAATTTTATCAGAAACTACAGGGAGAATGAACAAGAACCAGCAAACATAAAATTGATGATAAATGTATTGCACTTAATTACACATAAATGCAAACCTACATATTCTTTTATGGAGAGAGGTGCTTTCGAACATTCATTTCGTTATAGAATCAAAATGCAACATTCATGCACCTGCTTAAGGGGAAAAAACAGTTAGTCCATGCATGCGGAAATAACTAAATATATAGCTTAGGGTACCAGTTATGCACAAGTACCCATACGGTTACAGCGATCTAAGAATCATTAAATTTTTCCATGCACCAAGACGAAAGTAGTTACTACAATTTTAATTATTTACACAGTTTGTAAATATCACAGAGAACTTTGCCTGGTTTTGAACCAAACAGGTTTTAAAACCAAAATTCAATAATACTGTATACAAGAGTCAAATACGTTACTATTTGTTACAGGACAGCAAAAAAGAACCAAAATCCATGTACAGCTATAGACACTGGTTGTGAGTTCCATTTGCAGAGTACATCATTTCCAGAATATTATGTCCCATAAGTATTCGACATGCTATTTACACATTTTCAAAGTATTAGATACAGAGCCAGCCTCATATCCTAAACTATAAGAAACGAGACAGCAAAGTTAGGGGATATGATTCAATGTGGGATGTGCCAGTAAAGTCAACAAAATGAGACAGTAGAAGTATGGGATAAGTGTCAGGCCATGTATCCATAAGCATTTGACATACTGTGTACTTAGTCAGTCTCGTTTGTTCATACATTTTTTACAAAAGAGACAACAACAAGTATGCTCTTGATTATTTTAATTAAACCTACTACTTATATAACCAACTATGATAAGGTCAAACTTCCTAAATGAGCATGTTTATGCAACGTTTACATGTTTATGCAATGTTTACATGTGTTCAAAACAACACTGAATACAATAATTATAAACAGTTGGGTTGGTATAGCTAGCTTAGTTTGCCTTTTAATATTAATGTTATTTAATTAGCATGTGAACTTCTCAACGCTGCTGCATAATTGTTGCCTAGCTATGTATTAAACAGATTCATTTTCTAAAACGACAAGGATTCATCCTGTCCGAAGGCAATTCATGGATCAAACCAAGCTTTTTCCGCATTTACTACCCAAATCCTAATTAGTTGTATTTGAAGTTATCTCTTACAAAACTAACAGTTTTTATAACGGAAATCAGCAATTCATATTATTTTTCCTTAGAAACAAAGGAAAAGAAAAGAAGACATACTCTATATTGTTAAGAATGTGCAAATCAATATGAACCTTAATCTGTTTTTTGAACTGTGTGCACAAGGTCGAACGTTGTTTTGGGTATAAAAATTAGAACATGTTGGAGTCATCGCTTATGTAGTATGCATTGGATATGAAGCCTAGTTAAAAAGGATTAGTTAAGTGAGCATTCAAATTTTTTTCCCAGCAAGAGTGGTGCATTGTTGAGGTAGGATGAAGTAGCATATACACAGAAAGAAAGATAGCTTACAGAACAGGGGAACAATTAATGAATAGTTAGCAATCAAACAAGAGTATAATTCATTTGAATACTCGCGTAAGGACTCAGCTAGAAAAAGGGAACATGCTTAACTCATGAACATATGCAAAACAGTTGAGTATTGGCTATAAGCTTTTTGTTGCAATAGGCAGACAATAATTGTTGCCCGATGAGTCATAATCAACAAACAAACACATTTCACTTTACCTTCAGAAAAATCAAGTGTATAGTTAATTCAAATAGAATCCAATGATATACTGAACTATGTATGCATTGTTATTCTACTTATTCTTATATTAGACGAGATAAAACAAAGTGTCAAGTACAAACAAAATGATTTTTAACCCTCGTTTCTAAGTTGTTGGCACGTCAATTTCTAACTAAAATTTTACCATTTTAGGGAATAATAGCAGCATGTAATGAAAATCAATCGTGCATGCATACACAAAGGAAATACAAGGACTTGCACACAATGCATTAACTTATGGACTAGGCCTTTACCTACATCACTTTAAATTCATAAAACACTAAGAATTCAAATAATCAAATTGTGATCGCAGCCTTTACGGATACTATAAGTAAACGTGAATCGTTGAACTATACCATGACGAATTAAATTTGACTAATGCATGACTACAAACAGTATTAATAAAGACATAATAGATTAGAAGGGTAGCTAAAGGCCGGTAACTATTTGAATAACACATTCAAGTATTGCACCAAGGAAAGGCAGTGTGATGTTCTCACATGTAACACTTTTTAATATTCAATGGCAGTGATGGAGTAAATTAAGTGGTTACTAACAACAGAACAAAAGAAAATTAACATTTCATTTTGAAATAATGAACTAAACTAAAATTGTGCCTTAACCGCCCATTAATATAATACTTATTCTTGTGTAAGAACTAAAATCAATCAAGAAACGAAAATTAAAAATAATAAGTAAATTAACATTGTACCTTAACCTAGCACATCAATCAGGTGTCCTCACATTCTTGACAAGGATTAGTTCTTCGATTTCAGCTATCCGATTTAACCTGTACAAATCAGCATGCAGCTCTTGATTATTTTGGAAATCAAAACCAAACATAGGCATGAACTTGAAAATAAAACCAAATTACATGCACTGCTATACATCACAAACCCAAGATTTTTAGAATGTACAGTCTAAATTTAAATTAAAGTGCAGCTAAGACACAACAAACATAAGCTACAAAAATTTGTTCTAAGCAAATAAAACGGAAAATGAAATAATAATCAATTATTCTGAATCAATTTGTAGAAAGAGAAACAATCGCTTTACCTCAAAAATGTCGATTAGATCAACGGAAAAGAAGCCGGAAGCGGTTTTAATTTTTCTGGGGTAATTGATCGATTGAAAAGCAAACGAAATCGGCGGAATTATGAGGAACTCTGGATTTTGGATGAATCGTATTCGCATGGATGTAAAATCTGGTTTAAATGGGTAAGCGTAGGTCAGAATCATTAACCCAGCTGTTTTAATTGGCTTATAAGATGGGTTCAAGCCAATAAATTAGGGCATTGTCAGCGACTCTCCGAATATTGCTAAAGAAGAACCAAATTTTTTTTTTTTCTTCAAAAATTACTAAGGGAAGTACCAATAAAGAAAGTAACCCCTTAACAAATAAAGACAATTTTACCGTATTACCCATTTAGCTCCATAACAAATAATGATAATTTTACCTTAACAAATATTGCTAGGGCCGTAGTATTTTTGTTCGATTCCCATATATCGATTTTTTTAATCCTAAAGAATGAGCGTTTTTGGAGGAATATGATCAAATTTTTTTTTAAATAAATATATCGAATTTTATTATTACGGAGGCAATGCATCGAAATAATTATTAATTTTTGACATAACACTGTCGAATTTATATATAATTGATTACGTGCTACATTCGGTGCAGTGGTGACGAACTGCTTATTTTAATTTGGTTTCCCTTGTCGAATAAGTGTTTTTAAATCTAACGTAAAGGGGCAATCCACGAATATTGAGTAGTGTGAAATAATATGTTTGTGTAACCCCTTAACATTTTTTAAAAGAGTGGAGTGTTTTTAAAAAATGACCCCCTCCTTAATTATAGTTGGAGTGTCAATAACAACACCCTAAATTTATTTACTTAAATGGGTTCTTACCTCAGAATTGGAGTACTCATAATCAACAAATGCACATAGAAAATGAAACTACCAATTACCATTGCAGTAAACTGTAAAATGTCAAACTTACGTAATTAATTGACAAATTCTATTCGAAACCGGGCAATTGCTAAGTAGCCCCTACAATTCAGCAAAAATGAGAAAACCTCTAATTCTGCTAAGTAGCCCCCTGATATATATATATATATATATATATATATATGTATATGTATATATATATATATATATATATATCCCTCTCAGTAGTGACTATACGAGGTTTGTAAGGAAATCACGTAGGAGCACTGCATGCTACGCTAAAGAACCTCGCAGAGTCAATACGTGGTTCTTCAGCGTACCACACAATGCTCCTACGTGATTCCTTACAATCCACGTAGAGCTACTACGACGTAGACTGGAAATTTAATAAAAAAATATAGTTGAAAAAAGAAGTTTCGTCCATGACTTCTTTTATAAAAGTAGGGCTACTCAGGAATTCCTCGGGTTCGAATAGAATTTACCTAATTAGTTTCCTTTAACCAGAAGAACAGTAATATAAACGAAATAAGTGGACATACTGGTAAAACATATGAAACTAAAAACCTCCAAAGAGCTTCAATGACACTTCATTGTACTCATCTGAATCGCAGCATCCCCTTGTCTCAAATCTTTCTTAAGCAAAATCGCCTTCGAGCAAAACCTCCAGACATGTAAACATTAGCATCTCCTTCTCACCAGAGTCTGAAACGAAAATCCACAATCACATCGGATCCAGCTCGAGCCGATGCTTTGATTTATACGCAAATTGGGGATTAAGAATCGAAACAAATTTAACGTTAAGTTTCAGGAAGGTAAGGCATTAGGAAGCGTTGCTCAAGTCAAGATAGATTTGGAGTTTGATTAGATGATGGGTTCGGATTTGGTGGTGGAATTTGGATTAGGATTTGTGAAATGAAGCTGTAGTGAAACGAAAATTGGAAGAAAAATCAATATATCGTTGAAGTGAGATGAGATTACTTTTGAAGAAGAAAGAGGCCGGAGCGATTGTTTATTAATTATTACTTATTATTCTTTACTTGTAATTGAACATTAATTGTAAATTATTATTTATAATTCATTAGTTATTAATTGTTAAATATTAATATAATTATTAATTTCTATCTATTATATATTTAATATTAATTATTTAATGTTAATTATTAACTATTAGTTCTAATTTATTAATTATTAAAAATTAATTATTTTTTAAAAATTAATATTTATCATTATTTTTTAAAAATTATATTAGTTATTAAATAATAATTATTAATAGTTATGTTATTTTAAAAGCAACAGGATTAACGGTGACATGATTGCTTCCCACTGGCGATTTTTCCCTGGTTCTCGCTGCTTCTAATCTACCCACCTTCTCGTCCAATCTTTCTTTCCCTCCACATCGGTCTCGTCCCGCGCCTCTTTTCCCCTCTCCATCGCCTTTCGAGCCTCCTCTCATGGTGACGAACAAGAAGGATAAACCTAGATTTGCTAGTGTTGTCGCTTCTGCTACAAGGTCAAGTCAACCATTCTCGAGCACCTCTGCACCTATTGTCAAATATGGCGTTGATGTGCTTGTCAGATTTGAGAATAAAGTTCAAATCTACAATGCTCTGCCTTTTTAATTCTGGTCCATTATCTGGCACTCGCAATACGGGCGAGTCTATGTTATCCCCTCTTTTTGACGCTGTGCAAAATCAGTGTACCGAAGTAGGTAATACTGCCAAAGTAGATTCGAACCCAGTTTTGAATTTAGTTGTTGGGGTTGTGAATGATAATTTTGTAGCAGTGAATGATGCATTGGATTTACGTTTAGAGTTGATAATGATGTTGATGTAGTAACACCTTCCAAAGATGCTATCGACATCACGCATAGGCAATACTTTCCTTGCTCTAGATCTGTTTGTGATTATGCCTCAATCAAACCTGCTACTAAAGACTAAAAATCCTTGTTCGCTATGTTGCCTTGCATTGTAGGAGAATTCCATGTGATTTTGAGTATTCTTTTAGTGGCGTTCCTCCATAAAACGTAGTTAGTGAAGGTGTATCTCGATGGAAGGATTTTCTAATAGGATTTTTCCTAGACTTGATGTCTGCTTATCTAAAAGACCGCAGTCACTATCGTAGTAGGTCAAAACTCATAGGTGGCTTGTGTGTCTATTTTATTGATGGAATGTTCTACTTTAAGTTTTCTAATGCAGAAGAAAGGAGAAGCGTTCTTGATTTGGACCCCTCAATCATTCATGGTAAGTCGTTTATTACTACCTCATGGATCTCGTCTATTGGACGTGTTAGAGAGAAGATTCTTTCGAGACCGGTTTGGGCTTATATTACTCATATCCCTACAGTTCTATAGATATTGATTGGCCTTAACTTGTTAGCTTGTCGTTTCGGTAAGCTTAGGTACAAAGCACGGTGGATAGAGATTGTTATGTTTATGCGAGAGCTTTAATTGAAATCACCCCGGGTAAACTGCTTCCTTATTAAATAAGGGTTTCTATTGAAGGGCATGATAGTTTTGTTAACATTTCGTATGGTTGGATGTCTGATATATGTCTTACTTGCCACCGCTTTGGACATACATCTAAAGCATGCAAGTTAGGTAAAGACCCGCCTACTCCAGATAAGCTTCCACTTTTTCATTTATGTAACAACCCGTATTTTCAATAACCTGTAATGACATAAATCGAGGCAGAATTTAATTTAAAAATCTGAATCAAGGGAAACGGGCTATGCCATTGCGTTCGTCTCGGAAAAATACGCGAAATAGAGTCCGAGTTTTCGAAAATCGGAGTCCGTATGACCCGATTAAGGCCCAACGAAGTTTTTAGAAAACTTCAAAGTAAAAACAGATTTCAATTTCAAGTTTGAATTTGAAAATTGGGCCAGTTTGGGCCAGGCGGGAAAATTCCCGCCAGAGCACCCAAGTCGACAGCCCTGTCGACTTGGGAGTCGACTTGGTTGGAACCAAGTCGACAGCCCTGTCGACTTGGCTGTCGACTTGGTCCAGCCGGGCTGTTTAGCCTGGTGCACCATTTTGAGATTGTGTTGAGCTTGGGGGCCAGATTCGGTTTTAAGGGCTGAGATTGCAACTAGGGTTTAATCCTATGGCCTAAAACACTTGCCTAATCTATAAATAAGCCCCTAACCTAACCCTAAATCATCATTATTCATTCTAGTAACTAAACTATGGCAAAATCAATCCTCTCATGGCCTCCACTCTCTTCATAAAACTCTAAAATTATTTCTAAGAGAGATTTTCCATGCATACAAGTGTTTTCAAGATTGTATGAGCATCATTAGCTTGCATTCAAGTCAAGTTTCCATATTTACATCATAAAGAAAGAGTTTTGATCATTTTGGCTCAAGGGTTTTTATGTTAGAGCTTGCATTTTGGGTCTAATTGGTTGCATAAGGGCTTTGTCATAGTTTTGTGTGTCTTCATAAGCATTGTAAGCCCTATTCTACTTTCATACTTAAACTCTAAAGTTAAATGTATGATATGCAAGTTTATATGCAAGTTTACTTTGCCATGATATGCAAGTTTACTAAGTCATGCTATGCAAGTTTGATATGTTATGCTATGCAAGTTTGCCATGTTGTGATATGCAAGTTTATCAAGTTATGATATGCAAGTTTACTATGCTATGAAATGCAAGTTTATCAAGTTATGGTATGCAAGTTGATATGCAAGTTTGTCATATGATATGCAGGTTATGTTATGCAAGTTTGATATGCAAGTTTGTCATATGATATGCAAGTTATGTTATGCAAGTTTGGGATGATCATTTGGTTCATGTTATCATGTTATGCAAGCTTATCTTGAGTATATGAACATAAAGCTTCAAGCTTTATGCTAAAGGTTGCATTTTGGCAACATGTAAGTTATCATATCTCTTATGATAACTTGCATGTGAGGCTAGATGCGAACTTATGGCCATTTCTACATGTCATTTAGCACCATGTATCACCAATATGCCAAGTTTAGTTTTATGCATGCTTTTGAGGCCTAAAAATGTAATATGCAAGTATATGAACATATGTCCATTTCATATGCCACCATGTTGAACTTGTGGCTTCAACACCTTTATGTCGTGATTATGCCAAGTTCCCTCTTTCTATCCTTTATGCGCTATGGCGATATGTAAGCGATGGGATTGCGTTTGGGGTTGGGTAAACTTAAAAGACATAAAACATAAGCTTGGGAATTTACCTATTAAGTTAGGTCTACCCATTGGGAATTTACCTATTAAGTTAGGTCTACCCAATTGCTTGAAAACTTGTAATGTGTTTTGGAAACATGATGGACATGACACTTAGAAAAGATAAGTGTGACCAACTCGAGGTTGGGTTGAGGTTGTAGCGTAAACCTACCCGGAACCGACCGGCTTAACTAGTTGCTACAAACAATAGGACCCAATGTGAGAAGTTGGCCATGTTGTACCTTGAACCTGAGGTTAGACCAAGTTGTGGTGTAAAGCTACCCGGAACCGACCAGCTTAACTAGTTACCGCAACAAAGTCTAATGTGAGAGGTTAAGGCGCATTAAATTAATTAATGCCTCATGATTAGGGTTAAGTCATGGACCGCTTGAATACTTAACCAATTAAACACGATGGGTTGGTAGGGTTAAGTCATGAACCTTGGGTACACTTAACCAACTTGGTACTTGAATGGGTTGGGTTAACCACGTTTAACCCATTAAGGAAACCCTAGTTACGTGGTCCTTTGCACCAGTAACCCTCTTAGTTGTATCATGATACCCTAGGGACTAGGCTAGGGAGGGGCACGATTACTGGATGCCATGTAAGCGACCAAAACGACGGCTGAGTAGGTGCGCCGGTGTAGGTTCAGGCGGGCCATGGTCGTGCACATGGTCCGAAGTTGAAAAAAACAGGCATGGGCACCAATAGGTTTAGACTGTGCGTGCATTGATTTGTGTCAGTGGTTGACACCCTAGGACTTGATACACCCTAGGGTGGACCTAGCACAGTTTAGCTACACTTCGTAGTTGGGCCGTATGACATCGACACTTGACGAGTTAGGCTTATAGGGAGCCGATCGACTAGACCGTGCTAGTTGGACCTTGGTTTAGGTCATTCATGATGTTGGGCCAAACTTGGGCCTGAGGATCACTTCTTGTTTACACTTTGGACCTCGTATTGGGGTCACTTCATGTTATTGGGCCAAAGCTTGGGCCAAGGGATCAATACTTGTATATTCAAGTCATGTTAGTTTGCTAGTACACCTGTGGTGCAAAACCTTAAACCTGATTATGCGATGACACCTTTATCTACATTGTTAGTTAATCATCATGCTAGTATATTGTTATCCTTATGTTCATCCCTACTGCTCATGACAGTTAACTTTATCAGTTTACATTGATTGTAGTAGGGCTTACTCAGTCTTTTTGACTGACCTGTTTTCTTTCGCCTCTTTTCTTCCGTCCCCCCCCCCCCCCCCCCAGGTTCTCAGGGAGGGAATATTGGAGCTTAGCTTGGATTTTTGATCGCTTGCTTGTGGGATTTTAGCTCATGTACGGTCTTGACATGAAGCTAGCTATGGTTATCACTTATTTTGGGGATAGTACTTATGTATTTCAGTTTTTCAGTAATGTTGTTTTTATCTAGACTTGTGTATTTGGAAAATTGACATTATGTTGTACCAGACTTGTTTTGAAATGGTTTGAAATCTTCCGCTGTTTTATCTATGTTATTTACTCTGTTTACATATATATATATATATATATATATATGTTCTTGTTCTGCCTTGATATATCATTATGCATGTTTACCTGATTCAAACGCCCCTCCAAAGTCAGAGTGCTTGCAAGAGTCACCCTGGCGGAGGTGGGGTGTTACATTTGGTATCAGAGCATATGGTTTACGAGAAGGAACAAAAAGGTTTTTAAGAAAACTTTTGGAAAACTGTTTTCAAAACCAAGTATAAAGTATTTTCCAAAGAAAAAGTCTAGTTTATTTTAAAGACTATTCCCCAAAAAGCCATTAGCAAAAATTCCTTCGTTTTTCTCCATTCTGAATCTATCTTTTTCTTCGTTTTCAGTATGGCCGATAACTCTGCTATTCCGGAAGGAGTACACGTACCTGTTTGGTATAGGAGACTTTTGGAGGCTAGGGCGACCGAAGCCGGCCCCGCATATGTTCCTCCTCCTCCTCCTCCAGTAGTTAATGTTCCTCCTCCTCCTCCTCCAGTAGTTAATGTTCCTCCTCCTCCTCCTCCGGTAGTTAATGTTCCTCCTCCTCCTATCGCTGAGGTTCCTCTTCCTCCTTCCCCTTAGCATCCTCCAGCTGACTTCGCAAAGACTTGCAAAGATTTCAAAGCAATGGGTGGCAAGAACTTTCAAGGCACTGAGACTTTTGTAGAGGCCAGAAATTGGTTGAAAGAGACCGAGGATTTATTTGCCATCTTTGGGTTAGACGATCAGAGGAAGATCTTGTTGGCGGTTTGGCTTATGAAGGATGAGGCCGCTTATTGGTGGGAAGTCACCAATGGTACTAGGCCTGTTGAGACTTGGGCCGATTTCAGGGCAAGGTTCGTGATTAAGTTTCTATCTTCTGCTGAGGAGAATCTGCAAATGGAGAGGTTCATAACTTTGAAACAAGGAGATATGTCTGTCAAAGAATATGTGAACAAGTTCAATCAGTTAGCTCGTTTTGGCTTGGATATGGTGAATACTCCTCAGAAGAAGGCTCTTCGTTTTGCTAGAGGATTGAATGAGCCGTTGCAGGGATTGGCTATGTCACATATTCCCCATGGGGCCACATTTGAGAGTTTGGTTGATATGGCGTTACTTCAGGGAGATGTCAAGAAAGAAACCAAGATGAATGATACTCAAGCCAAGAAGATTGATCCCCAGGGAAAAGGAAATCAGGGTAATCCAAGTGGTCAGAGCAGTCAAGGCAATCAGAACAACAAGAACAACAAGGGCAACAAGAACAAGGCAAAGGAAACAAGAAAGTGCAACTTCTGTGGGATTGTTGGGCACATAGTCAAGGACTGTAGGAAG
Source organism: Allium sativum (assembly GCA_030737875.1). NCBI lineage: Eukaryota > Viridiplantae > Streptophyta > Magnoliopsida > Asparagales > Amaryllidaceae > Allium > Allium sativum. Next base: position 61,067,650 of record CM060910.1, on the reverse strand, counting down.
AAGAGAAGGAAATTGGGTGGGTGCTTTCACTGTGGAGAGACGGGACATTTTAACAAGGATTGCCCTAGGAAGCAAGGGCAAGGCCAGGGTCAGACTCAGCGTGCTGGACCTTCGGGAGGGCAAGTTCATGCTCTCAATGCCGCTCCAGTTCCCGATCGAGGTAGTATTTCTGTTGAAAGCCTTGTATATATTTCTAATTTTTCAGTTCGTACCTTGTTTGATTTTGGTGCATCGCATAGCTTTATCTCATCTGATCTTGTTGATAGTTTGCACCTAAGTACTAATCTAGTTAATGATCCCGTGTGTGTTTCAAATCCAATTGGGGGTTCCGCCCATTTGTCTATTATCTACGTGGATTTGAAAATCTCTATCTTGAGTATAGAGATCTCGTGTGATGCTTATATTCTCGGTTTCTTGGGGTATGGGTTGATTTTGGGCATGGATGGGTTGTCCAGTTTTGGAGCCATCCCTGATTTTTGAGTATAGGGTTGTGAGGCTCATGACTCGCCTCGGTAATACCCTAAAAATTTCTAGTAACCCTACGAGTCCCGTCATGTTGTGTTATCTTGAATCCCTCAACTCGTCTAGCGATAGTTTGTAATCGGTGAGGGTGGTCCGAGAATATCCTGATATCTTGGGTGAAGTGAAGGGGGTTACCCCTAAACGAGAGATAGATTTCCGCATTTATCTGGTTGATAATGCCAAGAAAGTTTCGTGGCCGGTAAGGCACATGGCCCCGCAAGATGAGAGTTAAGAAAGCAAGTCAAGGAGTTGCTTGAGAAGAACTTCATTAGATGAAGTATATCTGAATGGGGAGTGCCTGTAGTATTTACTACCAAGGCAGATGGTTCTCTTCGATTTTGTGTTGATTATCGTGAGTTAAACGAAGAGAATAAACAACCATTGCCAAGGATCGATGATTCCGTTGATCAGCTTGTAGGAACATCTGTTCCATCAGCTCAGAGTAGCTGAGGATAGTATAGACCAGAATGCGGTCAGAACTCCGGATGGATTCTTAGAATGGCTGGTCATGCCATTCGGTTTGACTAATGCACCCGCCTACTTCGTGGACTTGATGAGTAGGGTGTTTAGGGAGTTCTTGAATAAGTTTGTCATGATCTTCGTAGATGATACTCTGATCTTCTCTAAGGATGAGGAAGAGCAGGCTAGACATCTCAAGGAGGTGATGGATACGCTAGAGCGCATCAGTTGAAAGCCAAGTCCTCCAAATGTCATTTTGGAGAAAAGAAGTTAGATTTCTTGGGCACATAGTTTCTAAGCAAGGCTTAGCGGTGGATCCCGCTAAGGTAGTTGCAGTTCAGGATTGGAAGACTCCAAGGAATGCAACAGAAGTAAGAAGTTCTCTCAGTTTAATAAGTAGTTAGCATCCCTTGAGTTTAGACCTACCCTTCTGGATCAAGTAGGGACTTCACAGAAAGAAGACCCGCGGTTAGTCGAGATCATGGACAAGTTGATTCGAGGCGAGATGGTGAGTCACCTCGCTATAGATGACAAGGGATGGCTAAGACGCGATGAGAGAAAGAAGGTTCTTGAAGATGCACATCACCCGAGGAGGTGGCCGAGTTCGTCCCAAGGTACATGTATTGCCAACAGGTTGAAGGCCGAGTCATAAAAGCCCGGTGGGCTATTACATCCATTGGAGGTCCCCGCAATGGAAGTAGTAAAGCGTCACGAAGGATTTCGTGGATGGACTACCTAGGTCAAGGAAAGACGAGCATGTGGGTCATAGTAGGTAGACTCACGAAGAGTGCTCATTTCACTCCGGTAAAGAGCGAAAGGACTGCATAATAGCTAGCGACAGTTTACTTTCAAGAAATAAAGCAGTTGCACGTGGTTCCCTAAAGTATAGTAAGTAACCATGACTCAATCTTCACTAGCCAGTTTTGGGATAGTCTACGGGAAGTCATGGGCAAGCAACTGAATCTAAGCACGGCCTATCATTCGCAGGCGGATGGTTCATTGGCAACGTGGATTGGTATTTTCAAGAAAAGTTCTGCTGCATGGAATACTTTATGGTAAGTAAACGAGATCCAGAATTCACTAGTGAATTTTGGAGAGCTTGCATTAAACCATGGGGTCATAGTTATGTTTAAGCCAAGAATGATAGAAGAGTAAGTGAAAAAGGAAGACGAGAGGCGATAATGAAACGGGTTCCAACTCATATTTGGAAATAAGAGTTAAGAAGCTAAGAAATCATGAGGTAAAAGACGGTCAAAGCACAGTGGAGTTAAACTCAAGGAAATGTGACTTAGAAGACTGAAGGCTAGATACGCGCATCATAAGAGTATATCCTTGATCCTTGTTTTCCTGCGGAACTTACTCGCATGTTATCTTTTCATGTATATCCTCTCCGCCCCATTTTCGGTCCTATTTCTGTCGGGAGGTATGACTTATTGGCTAGTAATACATGTCAGGGTTTGGAGGGGTCTGTTGGGTTGACTAAACCTTTTGGGCTTTTATAGAACATGGGTCGGGTTAGAAAGGGATTTCTTGTGATCCGAAAGGAGTATATCCTGCTTATCTTCCCGATCTCTTTGTAGCATATCTTTCTTTTGCTATCTATATCATGTTAATCTTGTCATGAGAACCTTAGGTAGAAACCCTTTGGATGAAACATGTGTTTGAAACATGTTATGCTTGATGGTTGCAAGTGGTTGCAAGTGTTTGCAAGTGGTTACTCGTGGATGCATTATACACGTTAGGCACTAGATCGGCTCACACACTCCTCATATTGCATATGCATGAGTGTTTATGCTTATTCATGGATGAAAATTTTTGTGTTATCACATGGATGCTGCATATGGAAGTATGTTATGTGCACACATATAGATGTTATACATTATGTTAGGAATTGCATACATATGGATTCATTTCACTAACATAATTTGCATTGAGGATATTTGCATTATATAAGGACATATACATACACCTTTGCATATGTTCATACAACATTTAGAATCTTGTAAGGACAATGATTGCTCGTGGATGATATTTTGAGTAGATGGATGTTGGATGGTAGGATACGTTCTTCCTAACTTGAAGATTTCGGGGACGAAATCCTTTAAGGAGGGGAGAATGTAACAACCCGTATTTTCAATAACCTGTAATGACATAAATCGAGGCAGAATTTAATTTAAAAATCTGAATCAAGGGAAACGGGCTATGCCATTGCGTTCGTCTCGGAAAAATACGCGAAATAGAGTCTGAGTTTTCGAAAATCGGAGTCCGTATGACCCGATTAAGGCCCAACGAAGTTTTTAGAAAACTTCAAAGTAAAAACAGATTTCAAATTCAAGTTTGAATTTGAAAATTGGGCCAGTTTGGGCCAGGCGGGAAAATTCCCGCCAGAGCACCCAAGTCGACAGCCCTGTCGACTTGGGAGTCGACTTGGTTGGAACCAAGTCGACAGCCCTGTCGACTTGGCTGTCGACTTGGTCCAGCCGGGCTGTTTAGCCTGGTGCACCATTTTGAGATTGTGTTGAGCTTGGGGGCCAGATTCGGTTTTAAGGGCTGAGATTGCAACTAGGGTTTAATCCTATGGCCTAAAACACTTGCCTAATCTATAAATAAGCCCCTAACCTAACCCTAAATCATCATTATTCATTCTAGTAACTAAACTATGGCAAAATCAATCCTCTCATGGCCTCCACTCTCTTCATAAAACTCTAAAATTATTTCTAAGAGAGATTTTCCATGCATACAAGTGTTTTCAAGCTTGTATGAGCATCATTAGCTTGCATTCAAGTCAAGTTTCCATATTTACATCATAAAGAAAGAGTTTTGATCATTTTGGCTCAAGGGTTTTTATGTTAGAGCTTGCATTTTGGGTCTAATTGGTTGCATAAGGGCTTTGTCATAGTTTTGTGTGTCTTCATAAGCATTGTAAGCCCTATTCTACTTTCATACTTAAACTCTAAAGTTAAATGTATGATATGCAAGTTTATATGCAAGTTTACTTTGCCATGATATGCAAGTTTACTAAGTCATGCTATGCAAGTTTGATATGTTATGCTATGCAAGTTTGCCATGTTGTGATATGCAAGTTTATCAAGTTATGATATGCAAGTTTATATGCAAGTTTACTATGCTATGAAATGCAAGTTTATCAAGTTATGGTATGCAAGTTTGTCATATGATATGCAAGTTATGTTATGCAAGTTTGATATGCAAGTTTGTTATATGATATGCAAGTTATGTTATGCAAGTTTGGGATGATCATTTGGTTCATGTTATCATGTTATGCAAGCTTATCTTGAGTATATGAACATAAAGCTTCAAGCTTTATGCTAAAGGTTGCATTTTGGCAACATGTAAGTTATCATATCTCTTATGATAACTTGCATGTGAGGCTAGATGCGAACTTATGGCCATTTCTACATGTCATTTAGCACCATGTATCACCAATATGCCAAGTTTGGTTTTATGCATGCTTTTGAGGCCTAAAAATGTAATATGCAAGTATATGAACATATGTCCATTTCATATGCCACCATGTTGAACTTGTGGCTTCAACACCTTTATGTCGTGATTATGCCAAGTTCCCTCTTTCTATCCTTTATGCGCTATGGCGATATGTAAGCGATGGGATTGCGTTTGGGGTTGGGTAAACTTAAAAGACATAAAACATAAGCTTGGGAATTTACCTATTAAGTTAGGTCTACCCATTGGGAATTTACCTATTAAGTTAGGTCTACCCAATTGCTTGAAAACTTGTAATGTGTTTTGGAAACATGATGGACATGACACTTAGAAAAGATAAGTGTGACCAACTCGAGGTTGGGTTGAGGTTGTAGCGTAAACCTACCCGGAACCGACCGGCTTAACTAGTTGCTACAAACAATAGGACCCAATGTGAGAAGTTGGCCATGTTGTACCTTGAACCCGAGGTTAGACCAAGTTGTGGTGTAAAGCTACCCGGAACCGACCGGCTTAACTAGTAACCGCAACAAAGTCTAATGTGAGAGGTTAAGGCACATTAAATTAATTAATGCCTCATGATTAGGGTTAAGTCATGGACCGCTTGAATACTTAACCAATTAAACACGATGGGTTGGTAGGGTTAAGTCATGAACCTTGGGTACACTTAACCAACTTGGTACTTAAATGGGTTGGGTTAACCACGTTTAACCCATTAAGGAAACCCTAGTTACGTGGTCCTTTGCACCAGTAACCCTCTTAGTTGTATCATGATACCCTAGGGACTAGGCTAGGGAGGGGCACGATTACTGGATGCCATGTAAGCGACCAAAACGACGGCTGAGTAGGTGCGCCGGTGTAGGTTCAGGCGGGCCATGGTCGTGCACATGGTCCGAAGTTGAAAAAAAACAGGCACGAGCACCAGTAGGTTTAGACTGTGCGTGCATTGATTTGTGTCAGTGGTTGACACCCTAGGACTTGATACACCCTAGGGTGGACCTAGCACAGTTTAGCTACACTTCGTAGTTGGGCCGTATGACACCGACACTTGACGAGTTAGGCTTATAAGGAGCCGATCGACTAGACCGTGCTAGTTGGACCTTGGTTTAGGTCATTCATGATGTTGGGCCAAACTTGGGCCTGGGGATCACTTCTTGTTTACACTTTGGACCTCGTATTGGGGTCACTTCATGTTATTGGGCCAAAGCTTGGGCCAAGGGATCAATACTTGTATATTCAAGTCATGTTAGTTTGCTAGTACACCTGTGGTGCAAAACCTTAAACCTGATTATGCGATGACACCTTTATCTACATTGTTAGTTAATCATCATGCTAGTATATTGTTATCCTTATGTTCATCCCTGCTGCTCATGACAGTTAACTTTATCAGTTTACATTGATTGTAGTAGGGCTTACTCAGTCTTTTTGACTGACCTGTTTTCTTTCGCCTCTTTTCTTCCGTTCCCCCCCCCCCAGGTTCCCAGGGAGGGAATATTGGAGCTTAGCTTGGATTTCTGATCGCTTGCTTGTGGGATTTTAGCTCATGTACGGTCTTGACATGAAGCTAGCTATGGTTATCACTTATTTTGGGGATAGTACTTATGTATTTCAGTTTTTCAGTAATGTTGTTTTTATCTAGACTGGTGTATTTGGAAAATTGACATTATGTTGTACCAGACTTGTTTTGAAATGGTTTGAAATCTTCCGTTGTTTTATCTATGTTATTTACTCTGTTTACATATATATATATATATATATATGTTCTTATTCTGCCTTGATATATCATTATGCATGTTTACCTGATTCAAACGCCCCTCCAAAGTCAGAGTGCTTGCAAGAGTCACCCTGGCGGAGGTGGGGTGTTACAATTTATCTTCCAGGATGTGGGTTCCTAAGGTCCAGACAGGCTCTGGTGACCTTCCCACCATCGATCCTATGGCCTCTTTTGATCCGTAGGTTGAGGATGATGACCCTACTATGGTTACTACCTTACGTGTTGATATTCTGGTCGAGGCAACTGATCCACCCCTTATGTTGATTCTCCTACTGAGATTGCGACACCTTCAGAGATCATGTCTCAATTTCTCAACCTACTACTACTCCCGTGTCACTTCCTGCCATTTCCTGGAATCGCCCCGACCAATCATGGCAACACGTTTTTTCTAATATGAGGTTCGCTCTGAAATACCAAGTCTACTACAAATATGTTGATGAAATGGATGAGGTTAAGCATCTTATATATCGAGAAGTTGATGGTAAGATCTCTCTTTACACTTCTAGAGATTATGGTAATAGAAACACTTTGATTTTTGTTGATCTTTGTTGGGATAGGAAATATGTGTTTTCATGGATCCGTAGGATATGATCCTTCTCTTGCCACTCTATTCTCAAATTTCTGCCATGTCCCAAGTCCTATTTCTTTGGAAGAAGCCAGTGGATCACCTTCTGCGGAGGGAGGCTAGTTTCTTTGGTCACTTAGTAGCCTTAGTACCTCTGTCAAGCTCATGTTTTTCTTGTTGTATTCTTATTGTTCAGTGTTCTGGCATTTCAAACCAGAATCTAGTAGTTAGGTGTATTGCCTAACTCCTGTTCCTTCTTATATTCATTATATTTTGTAATGAAAAGCGGTTGCGGCCACTGTAAAAACCAGTCGGTCTTGGAAAAAAAATTAATAGTAACTATTACAAATCTTGATCGAATTATCAATCATTTAGCAATAATTTTGTTTATCGGTCTTAATTATTATTATTAATTTTTCTAATATAAATGATTAATTATTAAATATTAGATATTACTCCTATTTATTAATTATTAATTATTTCCTCTTAATTGAATATTAATTATTATGTAACTATCAAACATCAATTATAATTATAACTGTAAATTGATATATATTTAATATTAATAATTTAATCTTTATTATTAATTTTTAATTAATAATTATTATTTATAATTATTAAAATTAATTATTAAAATTAATTTTCATTCATTAATTATCTAATAATCATTATTCATTATAATAGTAATGATTCCTTATTTCATATTTTAATTAACGATTAATATTTAATAGTAATTATTATTTTTTATCAATTATTATTAATTAATCATAATTATTAATCAATTGTTATAGCAGGCATATGGAAAAGTTGTACATTTGCAATTACAATTGGCAAAAAAGAAAATTTGTTAGAATTAACCATCTGTTATAACTTTTCAAAAAACTATATAAGAGACTAATTATTAACAGTAAACTATATTACGCAATAAAAATTAGTTTTTATAATTTAATTGTAATTATAATTAGTCAAAATATTATTAAATATTATTTACTATTAATAGTGGTTATTTAATTTTTATTATTAATTATTTATTATTAGTAGAAATAATTAATATTTATTATTATCATTTTTTGGTAATAATTACCAGTTAATAAAAATTAATTATTAAAACCTATTTTTCAATTATTAATTATTAGTCATTACATATTGATTATTAAATATGTATATTGAAAAATTCAGCATGGCTAAACATGATAAGCCTTCTAATTGAGAAAAAAGCATCACTTGCAAATTTCTTGGAATATCCATCGTAAAATAACATCAAAATGTGTAATGACCCGAAAATCCGGACCAATTTGAGCTGACCAAAAACACAAGTCCAACCCCAAATATCACGGAAATTCGAACCATTAATAGAAAGAAGTTAGAGGGTAAGGATAGATAAGATAGAAACTTAGAATAGAAGAAGAAGAAGAACACAACATCAGAGTAACACGAATCTCACAGCGGAACGAATAACATATAATATATATAACATAACTTGAAATATACATCTGTACTTGAATATACATCAATATCAACGTACATCACTTACAACACAGTAGAAATAACTATAGCTATATGATCCTGAAGCCTCCTGCTCCAAGCTTTTCCAGTATATCTGTAAATTCCCGACTACTTGACTGCCCGTACAAATTTAGGCACCCAAGAGTTTAGGGAAAACAACAAAGTAAACTCCGGGTCAGTCATGGGACTGGTATGAGTAAACAGTTTAAAACAGTTTCAGAAAACTAAATGATATCTCATAAGACCACGCCGTATAACACGGAACGGGTTTTTCCCTTATGAGAATCCAAACACTTGATTTATCTTTATATCAAAACTCTTTTGATATTATAATAATGTCTAAATCAAGTAGATAACAATCTAGTGGAAATGCTTGCATCTCACGTTCCACATATATAATATACAATCAAAACCGCAAGCACGTATTGGGTATTTGATTTCCAACTATGACAAGGTATGGGACCACCTTCCGCTGGTATATCTCTAGAGGAGAATACACCGAGTTCAACAAGAACATCTTGTAACTCAGCCACACATGACCGACCACTCATTTCGCTTGAGTGTATCGAATGTATATCACCAACGATTGGGATCAGCAACCGTTTCCCGAATGGGACAGCATCGACAATAATTTTTAGAAGTAAATGAAACTCTAGATCAGGTGATTATACACCCTAATAGGTGCGACCTACATAGCCATGCTGCTTGCCCGATTTCTGTCATTTACCGGATGTTGAGGCTAGAAGCTACGCTTTATCATCACACCAGATTCACTTCGAATGTCACATCGTCAGATCCATCGAAAATCACTAATTGATGTCTACAACAGTACATTACGTGTCAGCTAAAAGAAGTTTCCTCCTCCGCTTCCACTCTTGGTACAGTTGAAGAAATCAATGTACGTGACCTTTCTGGAAATACTCTGTCAGACATTCATCCATACAAGTCACCCAGGAACATGATGAACTGAAGGCACTATTTCTATTAATAGAAAAAGTCCTTGTACTCTACTCCGTCTTCGATTATCTTTATATAATCTGATTCGCACGCTACTGCCGATATGGAGTGGTTCTTCGGATAATAATCCAACCGATCTCTCCATATTGACAACGATGGTCAAAACTTCGATAGTCTGTGATTTAACTATCGAATAAAAACAAGTGTTTCGATAGTCGATGATTTAACTATCGAATAAAACAAGTGTTCATCCAAACATCCAACAATCACTGAACCTTTAATTAATATTCCATATATTAAATCTATTCTCTATTTCTTATCAATATTTGTTAACCAAATATTTTCAATAACCATATTGGCCTTATACGTTATTTGGAAAACATTTCCATATATCACCTTCTTTTATTTTCTAAACTTTAGAAAATATATGTTATTTATAATTGGAAAATATTCCAATTACTTAGCTCTTTTCCAATCTCGTTTATTTCTATACTTAGGAAACGTTCATTATTCTATTTCCAAGCTTTGCACATATTTGGGTTAAAACAGATGTTGTGTAAAACATCGTTACGACAACCCAAATACTATATTCAACTAACTCTTATTCAACATTGATCTTCGAGCCTGAAATCTTACTGTTTATCTGTTAATAATGAAATCAATCCCGTTGCGGTATAACTACCTCTCAGACCTTGACTGAATAACATTTATAACGTCAAAACAGATATGACTACTTACTCGAATAATCAATACCATACAACTACTGATTCACTTTTAAACACGTATATACTTTCTCTTTCTATTCTTTCGAGATTTTACTTCTAGTCTTCCTTTTTGATTATACTATTCTATTTCTAAGTTCGTTTCCTTATCGACTTCTATATAATCGATACGTTGATTTCTAACTATCAAATTATCTTAAAAATATTCTATCTCCTTAAATTACCGGAAAAATTCGCCATAACCTCCTTTGTACCGGGAGCATCGGGAAATTTCAAATAGCTTTCCCGGTCCTTCTCATCTCAAAAAGAAAAAGAAAAAGCCAAGCGGCTAGCCGATACGGCGCATAAAATCTCATATGGAAATTAAATACGTACCTTTTTGTCGTGCATTCTATTTATTTCACTTCTATACTTTATTCCATACCTGTCTCCTGTATGTCTATACCTGTCCAATCTATTTTAAATATACCAATCGTTTTAACTCAATTTGTTAATTAAATCTGTTAATTAACTTCTCAGTCTATTTCACCTTCATATTTGAACATGACCTATTCAAATATATTTTAACTGCATATTAACAAATTCTAATTATACTCATACTCTCGTTCCCTTATCGACTTCTTATTCAAATTCCAAATCAATTCTATTATTCAATTTCTATATATCAAATTCTATTGTCTTCTATTATTCAAATCCTATAATATAAATCCCATTTGAATTCTCTTTATTCAAATTCTATAGTTTAAAGTCCGTTTGAAGTTCTATATTCAAATTCTATATTCAAAGTCTATTTGAATTTCTATATTCAAATATATAGTTTAAAGTCCATTTGAATTTCTATATTCAAATATATAGTTTAAAGTCCATTTGAATTTCTATATTCAAATCTATAGTTTAAAGTCCATTTGAATTTCTATATTCAAATTTTAGTTTAAAGTCCATTTGAATTTCTATATTCAAATTTTAGTTTAAAGTCCATTTGAATTTCTATATTCAAATTTTTATTTCAATTCCTTATATTCAAAGTCCATTTGAATTTCTCGGCATTATTTATAAACAACGTTTATAACTTCAATTCAAATCCCACCTTTCCATTTATAAACAACGTTTATAAATTCAATTCAAATCCCATATTTTCATTTATAAACAAAGTTTATAAATTCGATTCAAATCTCATCTTTTCATTTATAAACAACTTTATAAATTCGATTACTTGTTTTATATACCTTCGAACAAGTTAAATATTTTCTATAGTCTTATTTAAAATTCAAATTCTATTTATAAAAATAGAATTTCCTTTTTAAATATCAAATACCCTTTTTGATATTTTTATGAATCAATATTCAAGCCCCATGGATATTTTAAACAATCAATCAACCAATTTTCAATCATTTGATTTTTAACACATCATATATGAATATATATGAAATCAAACAAAAAAACAGATAATATATATTTTTGAGGATTCCAGTTGGATTCCTCCAACCTGTTTTCCTGTATCCACAGATGTTAGTCAACATAGTAATACCCATCCTGCTTCGAGGCAGGATATCGCGGTATAGAAGGTCATCCACTATCATAGCGTGGGGCGTATAGGGTAATCATCCGCTATGAAACTGCGGGCATCCGCTAATGAAACTGCGGGCATCCAACCAATCATCAACCCAATATATATATAAAATAGTCAACCAATCCTAAATAACTATATATATTTTAAAACAATCAAACAGCATTCAAACAAGCATAAGCAATTATTTTTAACTATATAAAAATAAATTCTAAAATAAAAGGTGAGTGAGGTTTACTCACCGAAAATTAACTGCGCTGAATATCCACTGAAGCGTATTCTATAGATTTCACAGCAATTCCCCCATCCGTCTGTTTTTTTTACCAATGTAAAACAAATAAAATTTCAATCACCGAATTTTACTAATTTAATTAAATTAATTATCCATGTGCAAATTAATTCCAGATTAAACCTTAATTCTATTAACGATTAGTTTATACATTTCATTTCTTTACTAACTATTTTCCTTTTATATAACTAATTATATAAGTTAATCTATTTATTTTTATATAAACTAATTTCCTAAATAGTTTTCAATAAAAATAAAATAAATAAAATTACCTTAATAAAAAAAAAACCTTCCTCCCACATCAAACAGCCCCAAAACTGTTCTTATTCTTTCTTCGGCAATTCATCGAACACGTTCTCGGCATCTACCATTGCTACTGTACCTCAAAACTGCCATGGCTCCGAACTCTGACTGATCGTCGCCGTTGTCCGCTTGCCCCTGTACCCAGTTCCAGTCGATCCCTCTCCAACTGCCAATGCTCAACTCGTCACCCCCTAGCAATCTCCCTGAACCCCATCGACTTCCACTCCAACTCGCAGTTCAAAAATGTGGGCCCTCAGATCCAAATTCGTAACTTCAGATGAAGCCGTGACAACCTCCCTTGTACCATCGCGATCCCAAATCAACGGAACCGTACTCCATAACCGATTATCCAAACCCATGCTCAAATCGAGCTTCTGAGAAACCCCCAAATTGATGCGCTCCCCTTTTGAAATCGAACTCGAGTTTCCCCTCACCTGATCGAGACCTAACTCCGACATCTTGCCCTGACTTCCCGAGTTTGCGGTGGCTCTAATTCCAGAACATGAGGTCAAAGAAACAACCATTTTTGATTTGTGAAAATATAGGGCGGCGGCCATTTTTGTTGGTTTCAGATTTTGGAAAATGAAAGTATCAGGAAGGCATACGGGTTATAACAAGAGGATTTGAGGAGCGATTTCATACACGCTGAATACTTAACCACCAAAGAAATTGTCTGCGAGATTTAAGGTCCACGGTGTCCTTTGTTTCTTAAGTATAAGGGATTTTATTCTTAAAATAATTTTTTTTTATTTTTTTATAGTTTGATTTAACCGATGCGATTTAATTAATTAAGTTATCCTGTTTATTTAGAACTCCTATTCGAACCCAACAACAGTCCTTCCTAGGGTTAAACCACCGTTCTGAACCCACTGGGACGGGTTTCAAAGCCTTATTCGATCATCTAAAGAAGAAATAAATTTAATATTATTATCGTTATAAATTCGAATAAAATTTCCAATTACTTATTTGAATTGTATTCAATTCAAATTAAATTTGAATTCATCTAAATCCATTTTCGTATTTTGTTATTTTAATATATTCGATATTAAATCGAAATTGATTATTAAATTGATAACTCAAATATATTATTCCACTTATATAATCCACCCAATATTTAAATTAAATATTAAATATTTAAAAATTAACCCATAAGGATCCGGGTCATTACAAAATGCTTCCGTCCGTAATCTGCCCCAATTTGCAATAGACTTTAGCATCCAAAAAAATTTGCCGGTAAATTGATGTAATTTATAACATTCATTGGCGGATATAAAAACAAACGGTAATAATATAAGAAAAAATAAAATAGCCAAGCATATTGATGATATTCTCAACAACAAGTGTAGCCTGTGGGTTGATTGGTCCATGAAACATGTTCTTAAAAACCAAGGTTTATGGACCTTGAAAACTCTCCGAGGTCACGGTTGGACTTGGAAGAGTATCAATAAATTGAAACTAATAGTCCCGCCTCACTTTAAATATGGTACTGCTGCATTTGATAGTATTAGTTTTTGGGATGATCCATGGCTTGATTTTGTCTACATCATTGCGGAAATGTTACTTACCTTGAAAACCCGAGTTTAGGTGTTCACATTCAAAGCAAATTTTCGGATTTGATCAATCGTGATCATTCTAGTTTTCCTAGTACTTCCATGCAAAAGTTACAAATCATATGGAACAGAATTAAAGGATGCAATCATAATACAAGGTCTGAACAAAGAACGGTGTGGAATTGGCAAGGTGAGAAGTTATACATTAAATCTTTATACATTGCCATTCTTGGTACGTCATCTCTTCTTGATTGCAGATGGCAAAAGATAATTTGGAAAAGAGATAGCTACACTAAGGAGAACCTGAGCTTATGGAAGGTGGTGAATCATGCTCTTCTCACAAGGGATAAACTCACATGCTATGGGATGGCTGTCAATACATTTTGTGTTCTCCGCGGTTTTGATTATGAATCCATGAAGCATCTTTTCTTCAAATGCCAATCTGTGCAGCATCTTTACACTGATGCTCTTGCGCGGCTAGGGTGCAGAAGCTATCCTGTCAACAGTAGTGACCAATGGGCTTTCTTTCGACGAATTATTGGAACCAGGAAACCGAAGCCAAGGCTATTTACTTTCTTTCTAAAGAAAATTGTCAAGAGTGTATGAATTGAGTGTAATGCTATAGTGTTTGACAGCATGCATACCTTTAATTACACGCAATGGAAGCTACTGCTATGGAGGGACATCAGGAATGACATCAAATTCCTTAAATTTTCTTATGATATGGGGATTTTTGTGTAACTGGCTTGTGCTGCTAGCCTCTTTGTATATATTTGTTGATTTTGTTCCTTTAGTTTAGTAGTTAATATGCTTGTGCTCCCTGTTTTGTTTTTGTTTTTTGCTCTATCTTTGTTTTTATGTAATCGACTTAGCATATTAATAAAAGTGGTAGGGGTCCACTCAACCCCATCGGCTTTGCTAAAAAAAACATAAAATTATCTCTTGCAAATCACCTGCAAATTTATCGTAAATATAGTGACGGAAAATTCCATCACTGTTATCTGTCGTTGTTTTCAGCTTTTCTTATAGTGTTGCTCTTTCAAGCAACGAATGCAACGACAACAACAGGAAGGAGTTTGTGATTAGTGTCATTGCCAAAAAAAGATATTACCACGACAGTAAACATTATTACTTCTCTAGAACTGGAGGACTTCATATTCTCTCTGTTTGAATTTGATGACTTGCTTGCTCGTTTTTCTCTTGTTGTAGGCTTGGATTTGCCATCCTCCCTCCTCTTGCATCTGATATTGCATGAATGGTTCTGATCTTTACTTCTTTGAAAATTGTTTCCACAACTCCTAAGACAACGACTTTTACTCCTTTCATGGGTATTTCCACAGTTCTGCCCTAGCTTGCACTTATGCTTCCCAACCAGGACCGCACCCTGAGCGAATTGTAGCTTTGCAAGACCCGGATGACCCGGCTATATCCTTTGGAAGAGGTGGAAAAAGCACTGAGCAGAAGGAACAAGAGCAGGAAGGAAAAGGAGACCAAAGAGGGAGAGTCACTATTGAATACAAGGAACCCTCATCCGGGAGTGGAGCAAAGTTTAAAAGGAAGCGTAGTAGGTGTAAAAACCAAATGGTAACCTTGATGAGCCTACAGTTATTAGTTACACCGTGGAGACTTCTGTGTTTCCTACAGGCATAACTTCAACTACTATCCAAACAACTTCAACTACTTTCCAAATGGATAAGCCTTAGAAGCTAACATTAAACCGAGAAGCACTTCGAAATGGGGAAAGAAGAAGGATTAACATTTTAATTTTCAGCCTTGTCTAGTGTTATGTATTGTGTTTTCCTTTCTTGACCAAAGTTGTCTGGGTACCGGTCCCCGCTTTTTTGGATTGGCTACACTATTGTAAATAAACACCATATGGTAATGAGATTACTTTTGTTTGTTGAATGACTTCGCATTATATTACTTGTATTTTTGTGTTCTTAGCATATGTATGTTTCTCTATAGCGTTTTACTTCCTTATAGCACTTTATTTCTCTTGTCACATTTTTTGTTCACTGTGGTAGGCCCATGATATGTTTTATTCCAATGGTGCTTGTCTCATTGTGGGTGGTATTGCCCCTATACCATCGGTCGTCATGAGGTGAGACTTGCTTTTACTTAAAATTTATTTCACCTAGTCAATATCGATTATTTGGTCCTTCTAACTTTTGAATGGCTTGCCATTTTGAGTTTCTAATCATCTATATAAGATGTTTCTTCCCAACCTATATTTTTTGGATTTCGTGTTTATTATCTTAGTTTCGATCTATGTTGTGTTTTCATAGCCACCCTTTGGACATTGCTCAACACAATCCATTAAGGCAGGAACATTTAGTGATAATTGTGCTTTGCACCATGGTAGTTAGGGTCTTTTGCCTTCCGTCGAAAGAATGTATGTTCATCAAGGATGATTGACCTCAACTGTCGAAGGAATCCTAGCTGAATTAGGGACGAGGAACCCATTTCTTTGGAGAATCTAGGTTTTCTCATTGAAGGGATTTAACCTTGATTAAAGGGGTGAGTATGCCCCCTCGTTGGAGACACTATTCTCAATAGTTGGGTTTTTCTTCCCTCGAATGGGAATGAGGGTGCCTTCTGTTTTGAGTCAAAATCTCAGCAATAAGAGGCGTTTTGTAACACCCCGCATTTTTTATTATATAACAAAACTAGGTTAGTCTAGTGCACATGCATGGTTGCATTCAATAAAACTTCCATGCAGTTCCGTGTTTATAATTATGTCCTTATTTCGATACACTACCACATTAACAGTAATTAAATTTAAAATTGTTTCAATTGGAACGTTAAATTTTTCGTTAAAGAATTAAAAAAATAAGACCATTAGCTTATTTGTCTACCAGTTTCTTTCATTTTTTTACTTTATTAACGTTCCAATTTATTAGTAAATTTATTTATCCCCCTGCAAATGCACGGCTGAAAAAATATAATTTCATATTCATATTTTTAGAAACATACATATAAATAATTGTAAGTGAATAATTACATACTAATGCATCAACAATAAAAATTATCATTGTGAAGTTATAATATATTAGTTTTCAAATGTTTATTTTTAATAATGGTTTAAATTAATGGTAAAAAAAAATTCTCATGCATCTTTTCGTTAGTGTTACAGTTAAGTTGATGGGATTAATCTACATCTTTTTATTATCATGTACTTACTATGATATACAGTTATATTATCATTAATCAAACTTCAAGGCTAGAAGAGGGAGAAAAGACGGAAAAGAGATGATATAAATAAATATGAGAGAGGTTTAGGTCGACCGCGGAGTTGCAGCGACGGCATTTGAATTGTGAAGAGACGGAAAATAACGATTTGCGATCTAGCTTTTTCAGGAAGGATCTCGATGTTTTATTATTATTAAAAATAGCTGTCATCTTTAAGAACTAAACCTGTGTTTTATTATTTTTAAAAAATGAGTGTGTGTCTTGAAAACTAAACTTAATATTCTCGTGCAGATGAACGGCTGCCTTCAATCGAACATCCATGTAGTACCGCGCGCTTAATTTGATGGCATTAGCTATACGTGGTTGTTATTGTGCCTTTATTATGATATATTGTTATATTTATATTACATAAATTTAAAATTTCTTGTTGTACTGTATCCCCGTGCAGATGCACGACTGTCTTCAATCAAACATCCATGTTGTGTTGTGGTTTAACAGAAATCGGCGTTTCATACAACATGCCTTATAACATACAAAACACTAAGAGAAATATCACATGCAAAAGAAAATGAATAGGATGGAAGTAAAACACATATAAACACTGGCATCAAATACAATGATACAAAATGTACACGGCTTCATCTATAAAATACATATCACATGCAGAACATATATTCACTATGAAGTCTAAAATGAACAACCAGTCATTTACTTCCTGTAGCTACATTTGAAAAAAATCATTTATAATGTAAATACTGAAAAACATGCTTGCACACATTCACATATACTCAATGTTACATCGTCCCATGCATTTCCATGTTTAAGTACATTATTGCTCCAATAGATAACAAATGGCCTTAATTCATCTTTAGTTCTCGTGGAGACTTCCCACCTTTAACACATGACTTCCTCTACTGATGCAACATCGCACTATCTGCCTAAATTTGGCCATGCATGTAGTATGCTTCAGCACATTTGCATCCGTACCCCCAATAATCCAACTATGCTCTTTGGATATTGACTTTAGTTCGCTTATTTCCTGCAATGCTAAATATTTTTCATTCTACACATATATAATAATATGACATTTACTCATATATTACCTGTCATTTTGCCTACCTGATGATGCCACCACTAAAATATTTTATAATTAATTTACGTAACAGATAATCCGTGGCTTTTATACCTTACTTATTGAAACAATACAATTTTAGTTCAATGGATGGCTAAAAAATAAAGTAAAGAAGCAATAGTAAAAATAATTGGTTATAATAATATGAATTAATAATATAAATGATCCACTAAAATTTATATGCAGTATTTGGAAACATAAAGCTCTATAAATATTATGACACTAAAGCACTTGAATTTCAATAGACAACCCAATGGCAGAGATAAATACAAAGTAAATTGCAGGGTTGCCACAAAAGAAAATGTGGTTATATCTCCACATATGAAAGGGAATTGAATTCGTCTAAGCAGATCTAGGTTTTATATGGTAGGATATTCATGTGTTAATTTTAAGAAAGACTGCTTATTAGTCATGTATGACTACTGTCTAATACTGGCATCAATCCACCTACCATTGCTAATAAAAAAATACAAACAAACAAAAATAAAAAAATAATGTATTTTACAGTTGGTGCACTATTAATACAGCAGATTTGTTAAGTTAGCGATTTTTGTAGTCGTTTTTTTTTTCTTTCAAAAACACATTTGTTAAGAGTTCACAACATTGTATGTTCGATACCCGTGCAAATAGTTAAAATCAGCTAGAGATCATGTTCTACATACGGTAGATTATTTTAATCAAATTTGAAACTATTAGTAAGCATGCATAAAGTTTGTATAATGATCTATTTCTCATAGTATTCTTCTTATAATGAGAAAAAAGAAAGTGTTGTTTGTTGCGAGCTTATATGGCCAAAAAAATGAAAATAAGAATTATTTGTGATTCAAAATTTTGCTATAATATCCAGAGTCATACATATTATTCCTAAAATAAGTAGGCGGTTCAATTTACACATGGCTCCGAGCCTTGCGTTGGAAAGTGAACCCAATAATAGTTTTTATTTTAATTTAATTATTGGAAATTGAACCCAGTAATTATTATTGTTTCCTTGGAAACTAAATCCACTAATGGTAGTAACAAATTTTAATTGCTAGAAAGTGGATCCAATAATAATTAGGTTAGACAGCTTTCTATTAACTTACATAGATGTAACGATTGTTTAATAATATTAATCGTAATAAATTTTCCTTAAATACATCTAAAGACACCAAATTCATTTAGCATATACAAAAATGTTCAATCAACCTACGGAAAAAACATCACTTGTATGCATACCAAATCCAGTCCATCATGAATAACGATATTTGAAATCATGTAAACGGGTAAATGTGCATTATTCTAGGTACATTTTATTTCATGGTTAAGTGAGTTTACAAACGTATTTTCTTGCTTCACCTGAATGATAAATCCATGATATGAAAGAAGTACCACTGATTTTTGGTAGTAACGTATGACAACATGAAAAAATTAAGGAAAAAAATATTTTATTACTTACTAAATTAACATTATTTCCACAACTGAATAAAGATTCTATATTTTATTCACCTGGTGATGACTCTCAGTCTCATACCCATCTACCACTGGTATATGCAATTCAAGCTTCCAAAGCCTGGAATTATGAAAATAAAATTCTTCTTTAATTAAGTTCATAAACCAATATTTACTATAAAAAACTGAAATATCAATAAATCAAGCCAAAATTGTGGTTAGCAAACTTAATAAGCTGTCTTCAACATCTAATTTAAATGGCCAACTTGAAATCCAATAATAAACTAAATTATAATTCCCCATAATATAGAACTCATAAGGAAAGAAAAAACTGTGTGTATCAGCTCATTGCAAAATTACCTTTGTTATCTCTAATTATAAATAAAAGTCAATATCTTTAGTTCATATTTGCCCAAAATTTATAAAAGAAAGGATCTAACCTAAGATTCATGGATAAACAATGGAAAATATGTAAAAAATCATTTATACCAAATCAAACATAAAAATGGAACAAAAAACATGTTTAATGTAGAAACACACCTATAGTTGCCATAAAGTCAAACTTAACTAATTTTTGGTAGTAACACAAACATATGACAGCATGAAAAATTAAGGAAAAAATAGTTTATTACTTACTAAACAAACATTACTTCCACAACTGAATAATTTTTTTATATTTTATTCACCTGGTGATGACTCATAGTCTCATACCATCTACCACTGGTATATGCAATTCAAGCTTCCAAAGCCTGGAATTATGCAAATAAAATTCTTCTTTAATTAAGTTCATAAACCAATATTTACTTAAGAAAAACCGAAATATCAATAAATCAAGCCAAAATTGTGGTTAGCAAACTGAATACGTTGTCTTCAACATCTAATTTAAATGGCCAACTTGAAATCCAATAATAAACTAAATTAAAATTCCCATAATATAGAACTCAGAAGGAAAGAAAAAACTCTGTGTATCAGCTCATTGCAAAATTACCTTTGTTATCTCTAATTGTAAATAAAAGTCAATATCTCTAGTTCATATTTGCCCAAAATTTACAAAAGAAAGGATCTAACCCAAGATTCATGGATAAGCAATGGAAAGTATGTAAGAATCATTTATACCAAATCAAACATAAAAATGGAACCAAAAAACATGTTTAATGTAGAAACACACTTACAATTGCCATAAATTCAAACTTAACTAATATATAAATTTTCATTTGAGATTTGTGCGCAATAAAATTGTAACTAAAATTTTCAAATCAAATCAACTGTACCCAAAAATTTGAACTTGTTGCCCTAAACAAACAAATGGTAAATAAACACTAATAAATGTATGATAGATGACTATATAATTCCAATAAAAAAATTGAAAGGTTGTTATAAATTATCTGCCTGCAAATAAAATTTAAAAATTAAGGTAAAAGTCTTTCCACCTAAAACAAATATTATTGTTGATTCCAGAAGGAGAAAATTGGAAAAGTAATGGGATAAGGTGTGGTAATTTAATAAGGTATACATAATATGATAATATGCGATATGAGCTTAATAAATGGTCATGGTATCCATACAGAACATATAATGTACAATTTCAAAAAGTAAACCACATGAAGCTATAAATAAACCTTAACTAAAAGCTTACTGATAATAAATAGTGAAATTTGTATCACTTAAAAACTGTCCTATTGAGCTAAGAGAGAATTATGCATTTTTCTCATTAAGATGAGCTCATTAATCACCATCTTTGTCTTTTCCTTTTTTAAATAGAATATTAACCCAATTCCACGCTGTGTTTGGAAAGGCTTGTAAAAGATGAAATATAAGAAAGGAAATAAATATAAACTACTTTTTTCCTGCCAAAATTAGCATTCTATCAGTATTCCTTTATTTCCTTTTATATTATAGTCGGTGGCATCGTTGCATTGAGAAAATGTTGAACTATTTCAATACTAATCACTTTTCATAATCCATCAAAAAACAACCTTTGTTTAAACCGTAGAAAAGTCAATCAATCGATATAAATCGAGCATTTGAATTTGTTTTTTATTAAAAGGCTTAAATTATTTCAATTAATATTCATTTCTTTATAACCCTTGTCTTTTAATATGGAAATATTTTACAATCCATAGTAGAATTTTTCGGTGAAAGCTTAACAATGTTCAAAGTGTCATGGACACGAAGGTAAATGGTCACTTACACGGATCTGTTCATGAAGTGATTTTGGTTAGAAAAAAAATGTTTTCCCAACGTGAATTGAACAAATATAGAAATTCTAATCAAAATTGAAATCCAAAAGCACATTCTAAATTTAAGCAATAGTAATGAAATATCCATTATATGCCTTTTAAAGAGTACCACTCTTTCATCAATAAAAATTTGACCAAAATTCAACTTTATACCTAAATCGCATAGACAACCAACTACATGCCTAAATTGAACTGAGTCCAACGAATTAAATACACAGATAAACTATTTACTTTAAATCAAAACAGATTCGGCAAAATAATGCAAAAATCAATGTTCTCTAAAAATATTACCTTTCTCTTCTTCTGATTTTCGTTGATCACCATCTTCTTTCAAATAATCACTTTGCCCTTTCTTATCTGATTTCTTCTCAGCCTCTACTTCCAACTTTTCAGCTTCAACAACTAAAAAAATGCAACTCAAATTAATTTAAAACTCAACCTCGATTAAAATCCAACCTACAAAAAACAAAATAAATTTATGAAAAAGTTTCTAACCTTTTTCCTCATCTTCTTTACTCAAAGGACACATATTAATTCCTTTAACCCTCCTTGTGCTGGTTCTCACTTCAGTACTCACCGTTTCACTACCTACCACTTTCTTCAGTGTCTGCCTAGTTCTTCTTCTAGTAGTTGTTCCCACAATAACCTTGCTTTCCTCTTTCTTGCTCGTTCTTCGCCTAGTATTCACTAAACTCGGAGCCTCACTCGCCTCCTTCTTCTACTCGTCATCCATTACAGGTGGCTTTGCGCTCACTTGCCTAGATCGAGGTAGCGGACTTGCTGCTTGATCCGTAACTTTAGACTTATGTATAGATGACCTCTGATTTGTCTTTGGAGATTGGACCATCACCGAGTCCAGTATCTCAGATAATCCTTCAACCTGTAAATTCTTTGATAAGCAAAAAAGGAAAAACAATATTTTTTAGCAGAAGTGATAAAGAAACGCATAGATTGAGGAGTTTGTAGAGCATTAGAGCATCATCCACGACAACATTTGTGGTGTTTGCAGGAATGTGATTCCTCTTGCAAAGACCATCAAGGTCTTTTCGTGAAAGAGCGTGGAAATACATTGATTGATTTTGTATTTGAGGGGAAGACCGGACATTTTTTCAATTTAGGGTTAGAATGTGGAATTAAAGAAGATGATGAGAAAATAGGATAATGGAAGCAAGTAGAACTAAAGAAGAAGATGAGAAAAGCTAGGTACTGAGGAGATAGAAATGGCCATTCGTGTATATTTCAGTAATAATTATGGTTCATAAAAAAAAAGATGCTCATCGATTCTCCAGAAATCTCTGTAGTCTTCTGGCCTCTAAAATGTATCTTGGTAAAGTAATAATAGCTTTTATTAGAGAGAAGTGTGTAGAAGCTAGCATTGGGAAGTGAGATTTATTTGTCAACTATTATCACAGCCTTGGAAATCAACCTAGTAATAATTACGTGTTGGAAACTAAACCCGGTATAATTAACTTAATATAATTCGGTGTTTTTTTTTATTTTTGGCGGAAGATCTAAGTGTAAGGAGGGAATTAGAGGGATTATTTATTTATTTAGTGGCATTGTGGAGGGAAAATGGACAGCTTTAGAGGGAAAAGCGGAGGGAAAATGGGCAGTTTTGGAGGTAAAATGACCTTGCTTTAGTATATTGTAAGATGTGAAATTTGAAAACTTTGCAGAATTTGATCATGGAATTAGCATCATTGCGTCTGTGGCAATTTTCTGATCAATTTAGACCTATAGTTTGCTGAAAATGAATTTAAAATGGAAAGTTATCTTAAAATCAAGTATTACAACAAACGTGAAAAGAAGATATAAGAAGAACACTTAGAAGAACAAGGACCACCAATGTTTTTAGACTTGTGAACAAAAGCTTATGCAGTCCAATTGGTAGAGGTATGTCTCTCCTAAGTGAGTGGTGCAAGTTCGAGTCCCGCTGGTGCCATTTTTTTTATTTTTTTTAGAGGCAACTAAAGAAATGCATATCCTAAGAGAAATATATATGTAAATGTACATATAAGTAAAACTATACATATATGTGAGTATAAATATATGCATATGTACAAGTATGCGTACATGTGTGTAAAAGTATATATAAATAAGAAATCTAAAATAAACCTGCAATCAGTAAGACGAACGTTTAAATATAACGTTAAAACAAAATAAACAACCGTTGGAATCACGTTCAGACCCAGGCAGTGGGTCGACCCTGTGCATACATGGGTCGACCCTAGGATTGACACGCCTTTAAGCTTGGTCGACACAGGGCCAGATTTGCATTGTTAATGACGTGTTTTTCTTGTTTAAACGGTTTGGATTTTATATTGTTAAATCCGATACACCATAATCTCTTGTACGCCTATAAATAGACTAACACGGCCTAGCCTCCAACTCATATTTTCTGAGACGACGCCAAGGCTCTGCCATTTTCTTTCCTTTCCAAATCTTTCAGATATTAGAAAATTAGCTGTAGGAAATTCCGATTTAAGGTTTGAAGACAAAGAATGTAGATCTACAATATAGGTTTTTAAATTTCTTGTCAACGTGAGGTAAATCCTATGAATCTGAATTATTTAGTTTCTTTCATCCTTCCCTTATTCTTTTAATATCAGATTTGTAAACCTGTGGTTATTTTAATACTAGATTCAGTTAGGAAGACCATGGAATCACAAATCTGAGTCATATTCAAGGATTGGAAAGTAGTCAGGTGAGTGGATTTAGAATTATACCTTTTGGGTAACCGTATATTTGTCGTTTACATTCCTCATTATTATTAACATGTTAAAAAACTGTAATTTGTGGAAATTGCGATATAATTTATTTTCAAGTATGTTAAGAATATGTTGTTGTACAAATCTATTATAATAATCTTCTGTTTGGATTTAGAACTACTGTAATACTGAAATTGTGGAATTTACAATAAACGTGAATATGTTACTGAAGATGTTTAATACAAATTGGATATATTGTAAATCAAATTAGAGTGAAATTGGGAATAATGGAAAAAGAATAGATGTGTCTAATATGTACGGAAAATTTATAGTGATTTGGAAATGGTAAATAACATCTAACTCAGAAAATAAAAAGGGGAAAATTAGTAGTGGACTGGGTTAGATGGATTTAGGAAAAATTGATACAATTCCATAACGGTAAAATTACTAAGAATGTAGTTGCAAGAAAAGAAAGGAAAAAGAGATTAGTGTAAAATAGAGATTTTTTTTATTGTATTGCACATTAATCAAATAAAAAGATATATGTATGTTCACAATGAAAATAAAAGAAATAACTTGCAACTACGGATATTAATTTATGTGCGTTATCGAAATGGATCTTTATATCTTTCCACTAATCAATTTAATGAGGTATGTGAAATATTTTCCTAAAATAATGAGAATATACAAGACGGTAATTAAATGGATGTTACAACAATAAAAGTTTGGTTAATGTTAAGGAACCAAGGGAAAAAGAGATGAACGGGGAATATAACCTCTTATAATTAATTATATGAATGAGAATGTAATATAGTAGGAAGGCTTGTTCTAGGGACAAGTGGAATTATAACATGGGTTAAAATAAATGAAAGAGAACTTATTGATAAACCTTAGTTAAGAGAACTAAGTTAATAAATAAACAACAACAGGAGGTTGTGATGACAGTATAAGACAAGATTATGATTATATGAGAAAGAATAAAGTATACTTATGGAATGAAATAAGTTTTACTTAATTATATGTTAAGCAACATGTTAGAAGAAAACATGTGGATTGGGATAGGATATACTTAATGCATTAAGTAACTTGTACTGTAAAACAAGTGGACATGTCATGAGTATTGGTGTAAGATGTACTTGACTATACATTAAAGTATAACATGTTATTGTAACTTGTAAGATGGACAATAAATGACATGGTAATAATGTAAAAGATTGTAGATTACTTTCGCTAATTACAATCTAGGGAATAACATGTTATAGGCTTATTAATGAACTTAAACAGGTTAAGTTAAAACACCGGATTAATAAGCAAGGAAAAGGGGTTGTAGATTACTTTCATTAATTACAATCCGAGGGTAAAAAGGTCGTAGATTACTTCCGTTAATTAAAATATAGGGAAAAACATGTTATGGGCTTATTAATGAACTTAAACGAGTTAAGTTAAAACACAGGATTAAAAAGTGAGAAGGGTATATTCCTTTGAGATATAAGAGGCTCAGGGAAACCTTGTAACTTGAATAAAAAGGGAATATTTGGGCAATCCAGTTAATTGTTAATCTGATAAGATAAAGCAAGCGCCTAATTAAAAGATTAGACATATGGTCTAATAACACGTTACTATGGTGCGCTTGGACCAGTCCACATGTACAAAGGTGAAGAAACCAACGGGGTAGATCATCGAGGTGTCTAGAGACACAAGAGGATCTCATCCATCTAATTATTCTGCTTAGTTATTTTGTTTGATTGCTTTGTGGGACTGGAGGGAAGCACGCGACTTTCGAGGGACGTGGTAGGGTAATCTGTGGTGGTCCTCTAAGCGTTGCATGCTCAGGATGTACTCGTAGAAGTTTAGTCTACACGGTACCACCCGGTGAGTATACCTTGACTGCAACTATAGTTTGGCAGTCAGAAGGTTGTAGTAGATGGCGTTGGGTGATTCGGCGATTTGCCTCAGGATAGCGGGTCTGGACCAATACAACATAGTAATCTTCGGATACCTGTCATCGATAGTCGGTGGGATGCGGAAAGACTAGAGCTAAACGTAGAGACCATCAATTTTTCACTATCGAGATGTTGGTTGTGGGAAATGCTAAATTGGATGTTAGATTGTTTGGTAGGGACACGTTACTTAGCTCTTGATGTAGTCTTTCACTAGTTGGGGGAGGGGCCTGGGTGGGGCCATAGCCACCGTGAATATGCAGACCATACTCTTGATATTTATATTGTAGGCCCAGCGAGGCAGACCTTTACAGATATGGAATATTCCCGACCGAGTTCCGTGCATTGGATGCAGCCCTGTTATGAGACTCGAGGTACAGTAGACAGTACGTTCGTGTGAGGATCTAGATACACGCACTGGGTGGTGAATCGTAGACAGTAGGGCATTACTCCTTGTTGTGACTTGATTCAATCGGGGAGTTTGGATTTGATGAACTGTACGCTTACGTGGTATAGTGATGATGATTCTATGTGATTACATGGCGTAACGATTTGGATTTCTGTACGTCCTTCAGGGTAGGATACACTTCTGTGGCATGACGGTGGAGACCGTGCGAGGAGGGTAATATGGGGAGTACCTTGAGATGTGGGGTATAGCTACATATATACTTAATCTACTGGTAAGTAGATGGGTACGACGTGAGTAGTGTTGTTAACCCAAATAACCTAATAATTAAGAAAACATAACTGAACAGTATATGTAGGGTTATTTCGGAACGTATAATTTTTCCAATTACCTGAACTTTGTGTTCTGACCCCTCCTCATAATATACTTGCAGGTTAGGTTTATGGTAGAGACTCGATAGCTTTGGATACTGATTAGACCGTTTATTACTTCGGTAAGGCTATATTTCATTATATTTTATTTTATCCATTCCTCTATGAGATGTTTATCGAGCCCTGATATATTTATTATCTCTGTCTTTTTTACAGCATACAAGACAAGCTAACCCGAGCTTTGACAGATTGGAATTTAAAAAAAAAACAGTCTATCAAAATTCGGGTTGTTACATCAAGTATCGAATCTTAGGTTTAGGATTCCTGTATAGATAACGAGTGAACGTATTTGTATTTTTAAAAATATAAATATTATATTATACACACCTAGATCCATAAAGGAACCCAATAAATAAGAAATAGTTGGGATATCAATTATGTAAACTAAAGAAGTAGTTATGCAAATTTGAGAATAAGAGACTCTTAGGTGGTTTGGGTGAAAAGTGTACAATGTGTTTTATAATGAAAAAGATAGATCCTATATGTTAGTATCTGAAATATTAGTATTTCGGATTAGTGGGCTTGGCAATTAAGTCGTATAAACTGGAAAAGAGTAAAAAGGAAATGGATTGGAAATATGTATATTAGAGAGAAATGACTTTGTGGGAATATTTTGGAAAGCCTAAGTAAGTGGGAAACCCATTTTGAGTCTAGCCCCATTGTTAACTTTAAGAACTTGAAATTTTAGAAGCTTTTGGGTGATAGTTTATGGTGTTTTTCAAGTTTTGACCTTAAAAGCTTACAATTTTAAAGTATGTACTAGCAAAATTTTGTAGAAATGACGGTTCCCACTTCTGCCGATAATGGTGCCCTCTTCTACCGATTATCTCATCCATCTTCCTTTTCTTCCATTGCCTTCTTGACTTAACCCTGCTTGATTCTATCGTCTATCGTCTTCTTCATGCTTGCCTCTTCTACTACTTCCCCACTTCAATCTGATGCCTAAGAACAAAAAGAATAAGTCATGATTTGCTAAGAGCGTTACCAGATATGGACACTCGTTTTCTAACACTACTCGTGAATCGGACCCCCTCATAACAGAAGTTGAGCAAGAATTTCAAACTCAGTTCTGGATTTAACAGCACATCTCGCCACATCAGCTCCTCCTTTGCCATTATTTGGCCTTCACAGGGTTGTTACCTCTCCTATTAGTCTATTACCCGCTGGACTGTTAAATAATGAAAGATGAATTGAAGTCAACACGTCAGTCAACTTCTAAGCTGCCCAAAATCCAATATCAATAGGTAGTTTATCAGCCAATGTGGATGTTGGGTTTGTGGATGGTAATGATAAGAATACAGGTGGTGATGCGGTAGAAGTTATGTCATCCATTTCTAATGGAAATTCCACCACCATCCCAGTCTCAGTAAGCACTCCAACTATTTGCGTTATTGACGCTCCTAATCATGGTAGTTCTAGCCCTGTCCTCAACCATGTTAGTTCGACAATTGATCCTATTGTGGCTACTAGCCCAACTGCCTTAACTCAAATGTCACTAAGTTTCCCCGGATAATAAGTGGCAATGCATTTCCTAAGCCTGCTTTGCCCCCTTGAAACGTGTCTTCACTCCAGCCAAGTGTTTGTATTAATGCCTCATCTGAGCCTACTGTGCCTATCGTTGTTCGGCCTAACAGTAAACCAACCCTATTCCTCTTTCTTTACCAACCTTTCGCGTTGTGCTGGTGTGTATATACCCCGAGACTCCACTTCATCCCCAGACAACTCAATTTCAACTTTAGATATTGTACAAGAAGGAATTAACCTATGGAAAGACTGCCTTATAGGATTCTTTTTTGACTCTTTCGTCCCGTATGTAGATGTTAAAGATCATTGTCGTAAAGCGTGGAAGTTGACGGGTGGACTACGTGTTAATTATGTGAACGACATGTTCTATTTCAGATTTTCAAAAGCAGAAGAACGTAGAAGAGTATTGGAATCCAATCCAGCTATTATAGGAGGCAATCCTTTTATTATTACTTCTTGGAGCACCTCAATTGATAGCGCTAGAGAGAGTTCAACCAATCCCTATTTGGACTATTTCATGAAGATCCCATCTGTGCTTCAGACGCTTCCCAGTCTGAATTGGTTAGTATGTAGAATTGGTAAATTTAAATGTTCTAGAAAGAATTTGGTTTTTGTGAAAGCATTTATTGAAATTACATCGGCTAACCTACTTCCCACTAAGCTCAAAGTTTTTTTAGATGGATATGACACCTTTGTTGATGTCCAATATTCTTGGTAGCCTAATATTTGTGCTACATGCCATACTTTTGGTCACTTGTCAGATGTTTGTGAACACATACCTGATGCTCCCTTGTAGGTTAGACCCCCTCTTAGAAAGCCACCTTCCAGAATCCAGGTTTCCAAAACCAAAGTTGTTGATGTTGAGAACAAGGAGAGACAATCTTTTCAAGTGGATAAAAGGAAATCAAAAGTTAATAAAGTTGATAGTAACATGTCACCCCATAGTCAGACAATTTGTGCTGAGAGGGCATAAATAGTGCAGTTGTATGGAATGATCACGAGAAATTTTGGCAGCATATTGGTTTTGATATGCGATATGATCCTATTCATAAGGTGTATTATATGTTTATTGCGGAAGGTGCAGTTGATGAGTATGTTGATGTAAGGTGCTTGCATTATTTTGACGATGAAACTGATTTGAAGATTTATGCTGATGATGTTTATGGGAAGTTTTATGACGCAATCATGGCTGATGATATTTAGGATAGGAAATATTTATATGATTCGAACCATGTTGGTTATATGCCTAACGTCTCTAGTTTCTTTACAACCTTGCTGGATGATACAAGCCCTAGATCTTCTTCCTCATCTTTTGCATCCACTTTACCATCTTCTTCCTCCTCCTTAGCCAATGGAGACAGATGTTAGGCATTTTATTTAGCTAAAGCATATTTGCTTCACTCCTGTTTGGCGTTGTACAGTGTGTTGGACACTTCAATCCAACAAGTTTTCATTACTTTTTAGTGAAAGTGGTACAACCACTATAAAATCGGCTTAGCTTTGCTAAAAAAATGTGTAGAAACAATTTTTGAAACAAAAAGAGATATTTTTGATGTTATAGAGCATGCAATGCTCATATGTAAGTAACATATTTGAAAAGAGCATATTGGGTTTTGGGGAAAATGGGGTATATTTTGGAAACGGTGATTTCTTATGGAATTTTTTATCTAAAATGAATTCTTAGAGAAAAATGTATATGTTATAGAGCATGTAATACTCAATGGTTTTTAAGATATAAAATATGAAAGAATTAAACAATAAAACATAGAAAAGATTACGTTTTGTCAAAAATTAAAATTTCCGCTAAGGAAAAATTTGAAAATCTCTGTTCCTTTGACAATAAATTTTGGCAATTTTTTTTACATAAACTTTGGTGGGTGGACAAAATAAGTTGAAAAAAATTAGAATTGAGTAGATGTTTGGGGTAAGTTTAGAAATTAACACCTTGTTGTAAATAATTTAACTAACATAGTAAAAATGAACGGTTGTAAAAATGAAGGATTAGTACCTAAGAAAGAAGGAGAAATATTTTGAGGCTATAAAATGGATAATAATAATTGTTTTGGGATAACAGTAAATTCACATAGAGTGCATAAGCACTATAAAGCCTAGGTTGTTGCTTGGAAAAGACTGTTAGTACACAGCAAGGATTAGTTGTGACATAAATAGTAGAGGCAAGCGAGTTGTTTAGATCTTGTGGTTTGGACTTTTCTTTGTCAGCGGGGACATGGTCCTATGATTATTAGCCTTTCGTAGTAGTTGTGTAGTGTGCTTGTTTTCCTATTTTAGTTTTGAAATAACTAAAAGACTTATTTACAATCAAGCTTAGATCGGTGGATTAAATTAAATAAGCTAGGGAAAAAGACGACGACATGACTAAAAGAAAACAACAAATTCAATAAAGCAACAAATATGACAACTGAGAAAAATGGAAAATTTCGAGAAAAAAGGGTTCTTCCAAAGCAAGTTGGAAAAAAAAATTATAACAAAGAAAATTTTCTTCTATAAACTACGCTTGAGTAGGAAGATAGGAAATCTTTATATAATAGTTGCATAAAATCAAAGTACTGATAGAAAAGATACATAAAGAAAAATGGAAGATGTGGTGTTTTCCACCTTTTTGTAACATAAAAAATCAAATTCAGAAAATCAGACCTTTCTATGATTCGCAAAGTTAAAGTTGGTTGGTATGATTTGATGCAAAAATTGGATAAACTATGCTATTGCTTTGTAAGAGTGTAGAAAAAATTAGATGAAAAAAGTATTTTGACTTTCAAAACATTGCATTCATATAGAAATTGCCAGTATATTTAGGATGTGCATCATATTTTCAAAAAGATTTTCAAGAAATTTTTTATTCATATAAGAGGTACCTCTTAGGCATTCATTACATTCATGTATTATTATGTTGTGTTGCACTTTGCACATATGCACAAATGGTTGAAAAATTGGATGTACACATGATGGTTGTAAATTATGCGAGGAATTATTAATTTTATCCTTACCAAATTTCAGGACGAAATTTCCTAAAGGTGGGAGAATGTAACACCCTGCATTTTTAGTTAAATAAAAAAAATGAGGAATTTGATAAATTTTCAGAATTTGGTCATGGAATTAGCATCATTGCATCCGTGGTAATTTTCTGATCAATTTAAACCTATGGTTTGATGAAAACGGATTTAGAATGAAAAAGTTATCCTAAAATGAAGTAATACAACAAATGTGAAAAGAAGATATAAGAAGAACACTTAGAAGAACAATGGCCACCAATGTTTATAGACTTGTGAACAAAAGTTTATGTAGTTCGGTTGGTAGATATATATCTCTCCCAAGTGAGTGGTGCAAGTTCGTGTCCCACTGGCGCCATAATTTTTTTTCTAGAGGGACAGCTAAAGGAATGCATATTTTAAGAGAAAAACATGTATAAATGTACATATAAAGAAAATTATACATATAGGTGAGTGTATATATATATATATATATATATATATTTATTTATACATGCATATGAGTATATATATGTACGTGTGTATATATATACACATAAGAAATCTAAAATAAACATGCAATCAATAAAAACGGGTAAGAAATAAATGACGGCATAATGTCGTTTGAATTTTGAATAGAAATAAAGATGGTGCGTATGTATATACACGCATAAATTCGAAATTGAAATCAGACAAGACAAGAGTTATAAGTGGAAAATAATAATTCACAAGAGTTATATTAAGAAATAAAACAAACGTTTAAATATAACGTTAAAACAAAATAAATAACCGTTTGAATCAAATTTAGACCCAGACACTGGGTCGACCCTGTGCATACATGGGTCGACCCAAGGGTCGACACACCTTTAAGGTGGTAGACACAGGGGTCGACCCACCCGGGGAAAGATCTTCATTGTTAATTACGTGTTTTTCTTGTTTAAACAGTTTAGATTTTATATTGTTAAATTCGATAGACCAAAATCTCCTGTACACCTATAAATAGACCAGTAGGGCCTAGCCTCCAACTCATATTTTCTGATACGACACCAAGGCTCTTCCATTTTCTTTCCTCTCCAAATCTTTCATAAATTAGACAATTAGCTTTAGGAAATTCTGATTCAAGGTTTGAAGATAAAGAATGTAGATCTACAATATAGGTGTTCAAATTTCTTATCAACGTGAGGTAAATCTTGTGAATCTGGATTATTTAGGTTTCTTTCTTCCTCCCCTTATTTTTTAGTACCAGATTTGTAAATCTATGGTTATTTTACTATTAGATTCAGTTAGGAAGATCATAGAATCATAGATCTGAGACAGATTTAAGGATTGGAAAGCAGTCAGGTAAGTGGATTTAGAATTATTCCTTTTGGTAATGGTATATTCACCGTTTATGTACCCCGTTATTCTTAACATGTTAAATAACCGTAAGTTGTGGAAATTGCGATATAATTTATTTTCAGGTATGATAAGAATATGTTGTTGTACAAATCTATTATAGTAGTCTTCTATTTGGATTAAGTATTATTGTAATACTGAAATTGTGGAATTTGCAATAAACGTAAATATGTTACCGAAGATGTTTAGTGAAAAATTGGATATATTGTAAATCAAATTACAGTGCAATCAGGAATAATGGAAAAAACAATAGATGTGCTTAATATGTAAGGAAAATTTACAGTGATTTGGAAATGGTAAATAACATCAGAGTCATAAAATAAAAAGGGGAAAATTAGTAGTGGACTGGATTAGACTGATCTGGAAAAAATTGACACAATACCATAACGGTAAAATTACTAAGAACGTAGTTGCAAGAAAAGAAAGGAAAAAGGGATTAGTGTAATATAGGGATTCTTTTACCGTATTGTGCACTAATCAAATAAAAAGATATATGTATGTCCACGATGAAATAAAAGAAATAGCTTGCAATTACGGATCTTGATTTATGTGCGTTATGGAAATGGATCTTTATATCTTTTCACTAATCAATCTAATGAGGTATGTGAAATATTTTCCTGAAATAATGAGAATGTACAAAACGGTAATTAAATGGATGTTACAACACAAAAAGTTTGTTAATGTTAAGGAACCAAGGGAAAATGTGATGAACGGGGAATATAACTTATTACAATTAATTATATGAATGAGAATATAATATAATAGGTAGGCTTGTCCTTGGGACAAGTGGAATTATAACATGGGTTATAATAGATGAAAAGAGAACTTATTAATAAACCTTAGGTTAAGAGAACTACGTTAATAAGTAAACAACAACAACAGGTTGTGATGACAATGTAAGACATGATTATTATTAAATGAGAAAGAATAAAGTAGACTTATGGAATCAAATAAGCTATACTTAATTATATATTAAGTAACATTTTAGAAGAAAACATGCGGACTGGGATAGGATATACTGAATTAAACATTAAATAACTTGTACTGTAAAACAAGGAACCAGAATAGGATGGACTTAATTAAATATTAAGTGGACATGTCATGCGTACTAGTGTAAGATGTACTTGATTATACATTAAAGTAGAACATATAATTATAACTTGTAAACATGTAATTGGGTAGTAAATGACATGGTAATAATGTAAAAGATTGTAGATTACTTTCTCTAATTACAATCTAGGGAATAACATGCTATAGGTTTATTAATGAACTTAAACAGGTTAAGTGAAAACACTGGATTAATAAGCAAGGAAAAGGGGTTTTAGATTACTTTCGTTAATTATAGTCCGAGGGTAAAAAGGTTGTCAATTATTTTCTTTAATAACAATCTAGGGAATAACATGTTATGGGCTTATTAATGAACTTAAATGAGTTAAGTTAAAACACTGGATTAATAAGCGAGAAGGGTCCATTCCTTTGAGATATAAGGGTCTTAGGAAAACCTTGTAACTTGAATAAAAAAGGGAATATTTGGGTAATCAAGTTAATTGGTAATCTGATCAGATAATGCAAGTGCCTAATTAAAAGATTAGATATAGGGTCTAATAACACATTAATGTGGTGTGCTTGGACCAGCCTGCACGTACGAAGGTGAAGAACCTAATGGGGTAGATCATCGTAGTGTCTGGAGACACGAGAGGAGCACGTCCATCTGATTATTCTGCATGGATATTCTGCCTAACTATTCTGTCTGATTGTTCAATGGGACTGGAGGGAAGCACGTAGCTTCTAAGAAACGTGGTAGGGTACTCCGTGGTGGTCCTCTGTGCGGTGCATGCTTGGGATGTACTCGTAGAAGTTTGGCCTGCGTGGTACCACCTAGTGAGTATACCTTGACTGCAACTGTAGTTTGGCAGTCAGATGGCTGTAGCGGATGGCGTTTGCAGATTTGGCGATTTTTCTCGGGATAGGCGGGTCAGGACCAATACATGATAGTAATCGTCGGGTATTTATCATCGGTTGTCAGCGGGATGCGGAAAGACTAGAGCTAAATCTTTAGACCATCAATTTTTCACTATCGAGACATTGGTTGCGAGACACGCCAAACTGGATGTTAGATTTGCTAGGGACACATCACTTAGCTCTTGGTGTAGCCTTTCATGACTAGTTGAGGGATGGGCCTAGGTGGGGCCATATCCACCATGAAAATGCAAACCATACTCTGGATATTTGTATTATAGGCCCAGCAAGGCGGACTTTCACAGATATGGAAAGTTCCCGACCGAGTTCTATGCATTGGATGCAACCCTATTACGAGACTCAGGGTACAGTAAATAGTACGTTTCTGTGAGGCTCTAGATACATGCACTAGGTGATGTAACGTAGACAATAGGGCATTACCCCGTGTTGAGACTTGATTCGACCGAGGAGTTCAGATATGACGATTTGTACGCTTACGTGGTATAGTAATGATGATTATGTGTGATTACATAGCGTAACGATTTGGGTTTCCATACGTCGTTCGGCGTAGGATACGCTTCCGTGGCATGATAATGGAGACCGTGTGAGAGGGTACTATGGGGAGTAACTTGAGATGTGGGGTGTAGCTACATATATACTATATTAGGCTAATCTACTAGGAAGTAGATGGGTATGAGTGTAGATCATTGAGTGTTATTAACTCAAACAACCTAATAATTAGGAAAACATAATTGAACGGTATATGTACGATTATTTCAGAATGTATAATTTGTCCAGTCACTAGAATTTTGTGTTCTGACTCCCGCCTCATATCATACTCGCGGGTTAGGTTTATGGTAGAGATTCAATAGCTTTGGATACTAGTTAGACCGTATTATTATTTCGGTAAGGCTATATCTGATTATATTATATTTTATCCCTTTAGCTGTCAAAAGTTTATCGAGCTCTGATATATTTATGGTCTTTGTCTTTTCTGCAGGATACCAGACAAGCCAACTCGATTTTCAATAGATTGAAATTTTTGAAAAAAGTTCAGTCTGTGGAAATTTTGGTTCTTACATGTTTCTCCTCATTTAAAGATGAGGATGCATGCTTTAGAGTCATGAGCTCAACTTTGGAAGTGCTAACCCCGAATGGGAGTAAGAGAGCCTTCTCTTTGGAGTCGTGATCTCAGCGGTAAGAGGCGCTTCGAAGTGCTAAGCTCGAATGGGAGTAAGGGTGCTTTTTCTTAGGAGTCGTGATCTCAACGGTAAGAGGTGAAAAGACGAGTGAGATCGAGTAATAAGGTGTAATAAACTAAGTGCAGAAGATATAGTAAACGATAAAATACAAGAAATAAAAAGTAAGGACAACAGAGATTTTTAT
This sequence comes from Allium sativum, assembly GCA_030737875.1. Taxonomy (NCBI): domain Eukaryota; kingdom Viridiplantae; phylum Streptophyta; class Magnoliopsida; order Asparagales; family Amaryllidaceae; genus Allium; species Allium sativum. The sequence goes on along the minus strand of CM060910.1, from coordinate 61,031,255 downwards.
ATTGGTTCAAAGCATCATCCTACGTCCAGTCCTAGACTCCTTCTGGAATTTTAATTAATCAACAACCCTCGCTTAACTTGGAGGAATAGTTTTTACACCACCTTAGCAAGAGAACAGGGACCCGAGCAATATAATAAGATTTCTCCTCAGAAACCAAAGAGATCTTGATGTGCCTGAGCAGCGGAACATGATTTAAACTAATATAAAAATTTGTTTAAATATAATTGTGTTCTAACTAATGCAGATAAGTCACTTTACACTACACCCTTCTTATAATCTTCTCCTTTGAATATATATATATATATATGTGTATTTATAAGTATGTGAAGAATTAAGAAGAAAAGTGATTTATAATTACAGGACATTGGAAACGAGAGCATAAGAGAATAATTTAGAAAATTTTCATAATCAGGGAATAATAAATCAAGAAAGTTCGGTGATTTGAAACAAATGATTTTGGAGTTTATTTATATTGAATAAAAAGGTTGCAATCATTTGTTAAATTGGTTTAATCAAAAGGTATGAACATAACTATTCGATTAAAGAGTTATATCTCTTTAAAAAGTTGCAACCCTTTTTGGTTCAGCCAACTTAAAATAGAATTCAGTTGGCTACAAAATGACTAGAATTTAAAAATATTATGCATGTACACAAAGACATGATATTCAACCGACCAAATCATGAATTCAGCGGGCTGAACGTTCAAATATAAGTATTTGACCATTTCAACATTCAACTGGCTGAATCCATGATTCAGCCGGCTGTTTGCACATCTATATGTGTACACATGTTCAGCCTTGTTATTAAAAAAGTTGTGTATGTATGTGTGTGTGTATATATCATAGGACAGATTTTAGCATTAAATCTAACTAAATACTAACTCAAATACAAAAATAATATACCGATTAATCCTATCTTTGAATCTTTTTTTATTTGAATTGAATTCTTCAGTTTTTCTCCTGTAATTAGTGTGTGGTATTGTTGATATATAGTTGTTATGGTCAAAATATAGCTCGAGAATGAAGGTTCTAACGATCTCCTCCTTTTTGATGATGACAACTATATACGACAGACACCTATATATAAATAAAAAATTTGGTAAATTATATTTCTACCTATGCTCCCCTGTCTATATGATATATTCTGATTTTTCTCCCTCTTTGTCATCAACAAAAAGGAGCTATAGCTAATACGTATATGAAACTATATATCTATTTGTAGCTCATGAACTATTATATGTGAATTAAGAACAAGTATACATGAACTAATATAATTATATGATATATGTTTATGAATTTAGTACTTGGCATGTAACACCCCACCTCCGCTAGGGTCACTCACAAAGGGAATGCACTAGGTTTGGTGAAGCATTATCGAGGTAAACATGCATAGAAATATTACAAGACAGAACATATATAAAAACTGCGGAAGTAAAACAAATTTCATTTCTTTATAAAATAAGGTCTAAAGCCTTTTACACCAGAATACATCAAAACCTGTCTTGCAATAGTAAAGAAGCATAAAACCTTTTCATAAATTATTCCCCAAAATGAAGAGGTGAAGCAGCCATAGCCAAGAGAAGACTAAGCTATACATGATGACCTCCAAGCATAAGAGGTCCGAACTAAACAACATCATTTCCTCCCTGAAAAACCTGGGGGGGGGGGACGGAAGACAAAGAGGCGAAACAAAACGGGGTCAGTCATAAAGACTGGTAAGTCCTATCTACTTCCAGTATAAAAACAGGTAAAGGTAACATGACATGCATAAACTGAAAGTAAACATAAGGATGACGACAACATAGATAAGCTAAACCAAGATAACTGGATGAACTACCATAGCAAGATAAACTAAGGTATCATGATAAACTACGGTGTCAAGATAAATCAAGGTATCACATCGTTAGGTTCCTATCAAGTATACCATCCTAAGGTATCTATCATGTATAACATCCCACGGTATTTATCATGTATATTCGCTCTGCACCTCCCGTACTAGTGTCCCAATCTGCGTCGTGTGTTAACTATGAATGTCCCTTGCCTAATGTCATGTAATGGTCCATGTAAACCTAATATATAACATATGTAGGTTTTTCCCAACTCGTATGTTTCTTTCCATGTATAAGTTCGGTCCTTTGCCGTAGGCCGTACGGGCTTTCCCATGTAAATCTATACCACCTCAACGTAGTACCATTTTATCCTTGAAATTGTTTTGGACTGCTACCCTTGATCTGGTTATATTTTCTTACCATGAACTATCGCGTGTTCACTTAGGATTTATGCCACCTAGGACCACTAGGGATTATGCTACCTAATGAACGTTTCCGTGTCTCGGTTTGGGTTCAGGCCACCTAGGACCACTAGGGATTATGCCTCCCGTCAACCGCGCCCTTTATCCCGCGTATGTATCGTGAATCGTTTTCCATGTCTAGACGCACATGTTCCTCAATGTGCCATCCGAGTTCCGTGCAAGGGCAAATCAAGAAATACGAAACTCGGTCGGGAGCTTTAAGTCGTCTGTTGATGCAGATATCAAGGTCTGTTTTTGTATCCGTGGCTATGGTCCCACGTGACCCCTCCCTCAACTACTGAAAGGCAATCCACGAAAAATCATGTATGAGAACCACATCCCGGTCCCACTATAGCCCCACTTTCCTATGGGCCAACCTCACCCATGACTCGATAGCAAGAACATGGTCTGTTGGGGGTTCTCTGCCTTTCCGTTCGTACACGATTGACTAAAGATGGTAGGTAGTCGGCGACGTGCTATCCAGGGCAAAAACAAGTATCGTCGACTCCACGCTAATCCATCACAGTCTTTAGGTCGCTCGCATAGCAACCAAGGCATACTCTTGGCTCTTCTACCGCAGACCTTAACCTCTGTGAGGCCAGGTTTCATGGACCATCTGCCACCTCACAGAGGGATACCAAGAGTACCCTCACGTCCCCCGAAGCTACCGCTTCGTCACCCAGTTCGTTGGAGCCTTTATCTAAGTCAGATAATTCGCTCCTCCACGTGTGTTCAAGCGATGACCTACCGTATCGGGTTACTCATCTATTTATGAACTAGTCCCATGTCCTTGGCTAATAATTATTACTTAGTTATTCTTAACTAAGGTTTACCACTTAGCTTCTTTTCCCGTTATCCTTGTTAATCCCGGCTTTCCACCTAGTCCCCTGAACTAGGGTCTTGTCTAATGGGTTAAGTATTGTCGTTTAAGTTCATGACTTAACCTGCCTACGAATCATGTCAAGATTTGGCTAAGTATAAAAGTCCAAGACCTAGCCCTACAAGTTGGTTAAGTATACCAAGAAGCTCATGACTTAACCCTATTCAATCATCAAGTCAAATTGGTTAAGTATTTGTTTATCTTAACCCTATCAGATTATCGTGTTAGATTGGTTAAGCATAGGTTATCTTAACCTCATCGGATTATCGAGTCGGATTGGTTAAGTATAGGTTAACTTAACCCCATCCACTAATCGTATTAGAATGGTTAAGTATATTTAAACGGTCTTGTGACTTAACCCTATCAAGTTCTCATATTAGATTGGTTAAGTATGGTTGCTTAACCTCATCAAATCATCATGTATAACTGATTAAGTATAAGTTACTTAACCCCATTAAATTATCATGTTAAGTTGGTTAAGTATTGGTTACTTAACCACATTGAATTACCAAGTTTAGATTGGTTAAGTGTTTAACTTAACCCCATCGAATTACCGTGTTTAGATTAGTTAAGTGTAGGTTATTTAACCCCATCTAATTACCGTGTTTAGATTAGTTAAGTGTAGGTTACTTAACCCCATCTAATTACCGTGTTTAGATTAGTTAAGTGTAGGTTACTTAACCCTATCTAATTACCAAGTTGGATTAGTTAAGTGTAAATTACTTAACCCCATCCCCTAATCGTCTTATATGGTTAAGTGTCATTAAGAAATCAAGTCCGGTTCCACTTAACCTACCCATTCGTGTCATATCGGTTAAGTGTCATTAGTCAAAATTACTTAACCTTTTCATGTAGCATTAATTAGATTAATGCACCCCAACCTCTCACATTAGACTTTGTTGTGGTTACTAGTTAAGCCGGGCGGGTCCGGGTAGATTTACACCACAACCTAGTCTAACCTCGGGTTTTAAGTGCTATATGACCAACTACTCACATTGAGTCCTATTGTTTGTAGCCACTAGTTAAGCCGGGCGGGTTCCGGTAGATTTATGCTACAAACTCAACCCAACCTCGAGTTGGCCACTTTCATGTTTGGTCTAGTGTCATATTACACTTACAACCCATACGTGTCTAATTTCAAGTCTCATGTTTACCCCACATGTCACGTCCCCATTTAGGTGTATCATGAGTGTCATATTTTCATGAAATCCCATGTCAAATTATCATGTCATAATCACGCTCGTCTATCCTACCCCAAATCGTGTTTCCAACCCAAGTAAAAGCGAGTCAACATAGTAAGGCTACTATGCTACATATTGGCCTCAAAACATGCACAATGCCAAAAAGGGGTTGGCCACAAATATGCATGGTATCATAAGGGGGTTTGGCCTCAAAATATGCATAGCATCATAAGGGGGTTTTGGCCACAAACATGCATAGTATCATAAGGGAATTTGGCCACAAACATGCATAGTATCATAAGGGAATTTGGCCACAAACATGCATAGTATCATAAGGGGATGTGGCCACAAACATGCATGATAACATAAGGGGTTTGGGTTCATTTACATGCATAAGCCCCAAAGTCAAATCTTTGCCAATGTTTCACAAGTCAAATGGTTCCCAAAGGTTCATGCTAGCATTCCATAGATAAAGATTCAAACTTTCAAGATAAATTAGGTTAATCATAACATGAATAGCATGATTTAGTCACTAAGCATAGCCAAAAGTCATAGGTTCAAGCAAAAGAGGCATGACAAGGTTCATATAGGCTAGCATACTTAGTTTAATCTCGTTTTATTCCATGCCATCATTAAAACTACCATTTAGATCTAGAAGTAGCTCAAACTTACATAGCGGGGCAAGAGGGCTAGGAGTATGAATCGTCTTGACGAAGAAAGGTGGCTCCTTTGTTGAAGAATAGTCATGAAATTTGCGTAGCAACGTTGATCTACCCTCGATTTGATGTAGAAAGCTTGCACCTTTTGATTTGAACCCGATTTGAATGCATAAGCCCTTAGAGTTGGAGATGGAGGCCATGATCAAGATTGATTTTGGCGGCACTTCGTGGCATGAGTGATTTGTGAGGGTTTAGGGTAGGCTTAGGGGTCTTTTTATAGAGATTAGTAGTAGTTTAGGCCATAGGATAAACCCTAGGATAGATATGAGCCTTTAAAATTCGTCACAAGCCTCCAACCATGTCTTGAGGAACAAGTCAGGTGCACCCAGGCCAAACTGGCCGACCACCCAAGTCGACAGGGGTGTCGACTGGGCAGTCGACACCACCTGGGGTGTGTCGACTCCCCAGTCGACTTGGGGGTGGCGGGAATTTTTCCCGCCTCTTCTGCTTGGCTGAATTTGAAATCTGAATTCAAATTTGAACTGTTTTTTAACTTGAAATTTTCTGAAAACTTTGACGGGCCATAACTTGGTCATACGGACTCCGATTTTCGAAAACACGGACTCTATTTCGCGTATTTTTTCGAGACGAACGCAATGGCTTAGCCCGTTTCCCTTGATTCAGATTTTATAATTAAATTCTGCCTTGATTCTCGTCTTAGCATGTTGTAAAAATCCGGGTTGTTACATCCTCCCCAACTTAATGGATTTCGTCCCCGAAATCTCCAAGTTAGGAAGGACGTATCCTACCATCCATCATCCATCTACTCAAAACATCATCCACAGGCAACCATGGTCCTTAAAAGATTCCTAATGCTTTATGAACACATGCAGAAAGTGTGTGTATATGTTCCTTAGCTAATGCTAATGATCAGGCCTGAATGATCTTTCTAATGCAAAATATGTTTAGTGTCATGAGTCCAACATGTATGCAAATAGTCCTAGTCATATAAGTACTATATGCGTGCACAAACATTCATCCATATGCAACATCCGCATGACAACACATTCAATTTCATCCATAAACAAGTATAAATACTCGTGCATATGCAACATGAAACGTGACCGCGTCAATCTAGTATCTAATGTGTATTCACGCATCCACGAGCAACCACTTGCAACCATTTGCAACCATATCAATCATAACATGTTTCAAATACATGTTTACATCCATAGAGTTCTACCTAAGGTTCCCAAGATAATATCGAGGAGATAAACATGACAAACTCCTTACGGGGTTTGCAACAGAAACAGGACCGAGAGGATATCCGCCAAGCGATAGCGTGCAAGCAAGCTCTACAGGTGGACCAAGGACCAAAGATGTACTCTTAAAGAGAGACATGATGCGCGCGTCTAAGCCGCATTTCCTTGAGCTTAATTCCGTTGTGCCTTGACCGTCTTTGGCTTCATGATTTCATAGCTCATTGATTCCTATTTCCAAGGTATGAGTCGGAACTCATTTCACTGTCGCCTCTCATTTCACTTTCACTTATTCTTTCCCTAGTATGCTCGGCTCAAACATATCTGCGTACTCATGCAAGCTCTCCAAAATTCACTAGTGAATTCTGGATCTCGTTTACCAATGCCAATCCATGTTACCACGTGCACTTACTAGGGTGATTCCTATAACCCATGCTTAAGCGGAATGAACCATCCGCCTTATTGGCGAACGTTACTCGACCGGATCAGAGATTTCCGATAAATACATCAAGTGATTCTAGGTAACTAACCATGACAAAGCCCAAAAGGTTACACGAGGCTTCGAGGGAATTACCAAAGCAAGCCAAGAGTCTGACTACCCTCTTTTCAAAACCGAGAATGGTATCCCTTACTGGATAACCACTTTACCCCTAGAATCCATCCATAGCCCAACAATAGAAGCATTGCTTCTAATCTCAACACTTGGCATAGACGTTCTCAAATCCAAACAAGTCGTGAATAAATGGACCGACTCTCCAACCAGATTTTTGGGACAAAAATGGGATCCTCTACCATACTAGTACTAAGGTGCAGAGACTTAACTATCGAAGCAGACTTAATTGATGCGATGATCAAAACAAAGTCTGGACGGGATGATAGAAAAGAAAGGCTAAACCTTTAACAGAAACGGTACCATTCCTCTTAGGTACACTAGAAATGAGAGCATACAATTGCCCTCTAGCTGATCTTGTCCTTATCTTCCTTTATGGATCAAGCCATACCAACAAGTTGCTTATTCTTAAGCCCGTGTCCTTTATCCTTGCTCTTATTATCCCTTCTTATAACTTCGGTAACAGGTCTCTCGAGAACTTCCTCCATCGCACGGGAAAACACTTACGTAGCTAGACAAGGATTAGTCGCAGTTAAAACTACTGTGACTACAGATGGAGGAAAGAAAGGAAAAGAGGTTCAATCAAGGAAACAAAGGATAGTGCTAATGGCTTTTGGGGAATAGCCTTTTAAAAAAACTTTTCTTGAAAAATGCTTCTTTGTAAACGGTTTCTCAAATAGTTTTCAGAAGGTTTTAAAAACTTTTGCTCAGTCTGGTAACCTTCTGCTCTGATACCAAATGTAACACCCCACCTCCGCTAGGGTCACTCACAAAGGGAATGCACTAGGTTTGGTGAAGCATTATCGAGGTAAACATGCACAGAAATATTACAAGACAAAACATATATAAAAACAGCAGAAGTAAAACAAATTTCATTTCTTTATAAAATAAGGTCTAAAGCCTTTTACACCAGAATACATCAAAACCTGTCTTGCAATAGTAAAGAAGCATAAAACCTTTTCATAAATTATTCCCCAAAATGAAGCGGTGACGCAGCCATAGCCAAGAGAAGACCAAGCTGTACATGATGACCTCCAAGCATAAGAGGTCCGAACTAAACAACATCATTTCCTCCCTAAAAAACCTGGGGGAGGGGGGGGGGGGAGGGAAACGGAAGACAAAGAGGCGAAACAAAACGGGGTCAGTCATAAAGACTGGTAAGTCCTATCTACTTCCAGTATAAAAACAGGTAAAGGTAACATGACATGCATAAACTGAAAGTAAACATAAGGATGACGACAAGATAGATAAGCTAAACCAAGATAACTGGATGAACTACCATAGCAAGATAAACTAAGGTATCATGATAAACTACGGTGTCAAGATAAATCAAGGTATCACATCGTCAGGTTCCTATCAAGTATACTATCCCAAGGTATCTATCATGTATAACATCCCACGGTATTTATCATGTATATTCGCTCTGCACCTCCCGTACTAGTGTCCTAATTTACGTCGTGTGTTAACTATGAATGTTCCTTGCCTAATGTCATGTAATGGTCCATGTCAACCTAATATATAACATATGTAGGTTTTTCCCAACTCGTATGTTTCTTTCCATGTATAAGTTCAGTCCTTTGCCGTAGGCCGTACGGGCTTTCCCATGTAAATCTATACCACCTGAACGTAGTACCATTTTATCCTTGAAATTGTTTTGGACTGCTACCCTTGATCTGGTTATATTTTCTTACCATGAACTATCGCGTGTTCACTTAGGATTTATGCCACCTAGGACCACTAGGGATTATGCTACCTAATGAACGTTTCCGTGTCCCGGTTTGGGTTCAGGCCACCTAGGACCACTAGGGATTATGCCACCCGTCAACCGCGCCCTTTATCCCGCGTATGTATCGTGAATCGTTTTCCATGTCTAGACGCACATGTTCCTCAATGTGCCATCCGAGTTCCGTGCAAGGGCAAATCAAGAAATACGAAACTCGGTCGGGAGCTTTAAGTCGTCTGCTGATGCAGATATCAAGGTCTGTTTTTGTATCCGTGGCTATGGTCCCACGTGACCCCTCCCTCAACTACTGAAAGGCAATCCAAGAAAAATCATGTATGAGAACCACATCCCGGCCCCACTATAGCCCCACTTTCCTATGGGCCAACCTCACCCATGACTCGATAGCAAAAACATGGTCTGTTGGGGGTTCTCTGCCTTTCCGTTCGTACACGATTGACTAAAGATGGTAGGTAGTCGGCGACGTGCTATCCAGGGCAAAAACAAGTATCGCCGACTCCACGCTAATCCATCCCAGTCTTTAGGTCGCTAGCATAGCAACCAAGGCATACTCTTGGCTCTTCTACCGCAGACCTTAACCTCTGTGAGGCCAGGTTTCATGGACCATCAGCCACCTCACAGAGGGATACCAAGAGTACCCTCACGTCCCCCGAAGCTACCGCTTCGTCACCCAGTTCGTTGGAGCCTTTATCTAAGTAAGATAATTCGCTCCTCCATGTGTGTTCAAGCGATGACCTACCGTATCGGGTTACTCATCTATTTATGAACTAGTCCCATGTCCTTGGCTAAGAATTATTACTTAGTTATTCTTAACTAAGGTTTACCACTTAGCTTCTTTTCCCGTTATCCTTGTTAATCCCGGCTTTCCACCTAGTCCCCTGAACTAGGGTCTTGTCTAATGGGTTAAGTATTGTCGTTTAAGTTCATGACTTACCTGCCTACGAATCATGTCAAGATTTGGCTAAGTATACAAGTCCAAGACCTAGCCCTACAAGTTGGTTAAGTATACCAAGAAGCTCATGACTTAACCCTATTCAATCATCAAGTCAAATTGGTTAAGTATTTGTTTATCTTAACCCTATCAGATTATCGTGTTAGATTGGTTAAGCATAGGTTATCTTAACCTCATCGGATTATCGAGTCGGATTGGTTAAGTATAGGTTAACTTAACCCCATCCACTAATCGTATTAGAACGGTTAAGTTTATTTAAACGGTCTTGTGACTTAACCCTATCAAGTTCTCATATTAGATTGGTTAAGTATGGTTGCTTAACCTCATCAAATCATCATGTATAATTGATTAAGTATAAGTTACTTAACCCCATTAAATTATCATGTTAAGTTGGTTAAGTATTGGTTACTTAACCACATTGAATTACCAAGTTTAGATTGGTTAAGTGTTTAACTTAACCCCATCGAATTACCGTGTTTAGATTAGTTAAGTGTAGGTTATTTAACCCCATCTAATTACCGTGTTTAGATTAGTTAAGTGTAGGTTACTTAACCCCATCTAATTACCGTGTTTAGATTAGTTAAGTGTAGGTTACTTAACCCCATCTAATTACCAAGTCAGATTAGTTAAGTGTAAATTACTTAACCCCATCCCCTAATCGTCTTATATGGTTAAGTGTCATTAAGAAATCAAGTCCGGTTCCACTTAACCTACCCATTCGTGTCATATCGGTTAAGTGTCATTAGTCAAAATTACTTAACCTTTTCATGTAGAATTAATTAGATTAATGCACCCCAACCTCTCACATTAGACTTTGTTGTGGTTGCTAGTTAAGCCGGACGGGTCCGGGTATATTTACACCACAACCTAGTCTAACCTCGGGTTTTAAGTGCTATATGACCAACTACTCACATTGGTTCCTATTGTTTGTAGCCACTAGTTAAGCCGGGCGGGTCCGGGTAGATTTATGCTACAAACTCAACCCAACCTCGAGTTGGCCACTTTCATGTTTGGTCTAGTGTCATATTACACTTACAACCCATACGTGTTTACTTTCAAGTCCCATGTTTACCCCACATGTCACGTCCCCATTTAGGTGTATCATGTGTGTCATATTTTCATGAAATCCCATGTCAAATTATCATGTCATAATCACGCTCGTCTATCCTACCCCAAATCGTGTTTCCAACCCAAGTAAAAGCGAGTCGACATAGTAAGGCTACTATGCTACATATTGGCCTCAAAACATGCACGATGCCAAAAAGGGGTTAGCCACAAATATGCATGGTATCATAAGGGGGTTTGGCCTCAAAATATGCATAGCATCATAAGGGGGGTTTTGGCCACAAACATGCATAGTATCATAAGGGAATTTGGCCACAAACATGCATAGTATCATAAGGGAATTTGGCCACAAACATGCATAGTATCATAAGGGAATTTGGCCACAAACATGCATAGTATCATAAGAGGATGTGGCCACAAACATGCATGATAACATAAGGGGTTTGGGTTCATTTACATGCATAAGCCCCAAAGTCAAATCTTTGCCAATGTTTCACAAGTCAAATGGTTCCCAAAGGTTCATGCTAGCATTCCATAGATAAAGATTCAAACTTGCAAGATAAACTAGGTTAATCATAACATGAATAGCATGATTTAGTCACTAAGCATAGCCAAAAGTAATAGGTTCAAGCAAAAGAGGCATGACAAGGTTCATATAGGCTAGCATACTTAGTTTAATCTCGTTTTATTCCATGCCATCATTAAAACTACCGTTTAGATCTAGAAGTAGCTCGAACTTACATAGCGGGGCAAGAGGGCTAGGAGTATGAATCGTCTTGACGAAGAAAGGTGGCTCCTTTGTTGAAGAATCGTCATGAAATTTGCGTAGCAATGTTGATCTACCCTCGATTTGATGTAGAAAGCTTGCACCTTTTGATTTGAACCCGATTTGAATGCATAAGCCCTTAGAGTTGGAGATGGAGGCCATGATCAAGATTGATTTTGGCGGCACTTCGTGGCATGAGTGATTTGTGAGGGTTTAAGGTAGGCTTAGGGGTCTTTTTATAGAGATTAGGAGTAGTTTAGGCCATAGGATAAACCCTAGGATAGATCTGAGCCTTTAAAATCCGTCACAAGCCTCCAACCATGTCTTGAGGAACAAGTCAGGTGCACCCAGGCCAAACTGGCCGACCACCCAAGTCGACAGGGGTGTCGACTGGGCAGTCGACACCACCTGGGGTGTGTCGACTCCCAAGTCGACTCCCCAGTCGACTTGGGGGTGGCGGGAGTTTTTCCCGCCTCTTCTGCTTGGCTGAATTTGAAATCTGAATTCAAATTTGAACTGTTTTTGAACTTGAAATTTTCTGAAAACTTTGACTGGCCATAACTTGGTCATACGGACTCCGATTTTCGAAAACTCGGACTCTATTTCACGTATTTTTCCGAGACGAACGCAATGGCCTAGCCCGTTTCCCTTGATTCAGATTTTATAATTAAATTCTGCCTTGATTCTCGTCTTAGCATGTTGTAAAAATCCGGGTTGTTACATGGCATATGAATAAGTTGATAACATAAGCTATATAAACAACAAGATCACATGAAAACATTGTCATAACTTGAATATAAGCACATAGCTAACATAACAACACAAGTGACACGAATATAAATAAACATGATGTTCGACATAATTAAAACATATTAATGTAGTCTGGTTATAGAGATTTAAAAAACATCATAGGAAAACCAAAAGATTATTTATATAAATCCAATGTTAGAAAATTACCTTCATTCTGCACCATCATGTTCACCATTATCCTCCTCATCGCCATTATCTTCATTATCATCCTCTTCTTCCGCAGAAGGCCCTTTGAATAGGATAGGATGGTGAACTTCAGAAGATGAAGAGCTAGCACATGAAATTTTGTTCCAAAATTTACTTAAGAGACCACTAATCAAATTAAAGCATTTTTCTGGTTTTTGTCTCTAAGCTTTTAATTTGAGAGTGGAGCTTGAGTTGGTTTTTGGATAGAGTCATAAGTGCTTGTTTAGGTGTTTCTTCTGGACTAATTATTTGGATTGAATCTTCATCTTCTATAATATGTACTGAAGAAGCTTTGTTGACGGTCATAGGCTCGGATGGTTCAGTAATATTGTCGGCATTATTGTTTTTCCATTGAGCGAAGGAGATGATATTGAGGGTGTCAGGTTAGCTGGAATGTGCGTTAATGCCAATGTCTTTGCGCCTACCTCCCCAATCGAGGAAAGTTTAGAATTATTAAGCTTAATTTTGGAGTCAAGGAAGATCCTCATGATGTAAGCTCCATAATGTATTGTCTTATACTTCCTCTTATAAGTTATGTCAGAACCTCACCCATAATTATTTTACCCTAATTTATAGGCATATTATTATAATAAAGAGCCTGGAAATCCCTTTTATAAACCTTTTTGTAGCTCCCCGTAAGAGGTTGTAATGAATGAAAAGGTGTGATGAATTATACGTGCTTGGGCACTCATTGCACTAGATTTCAAGTTATTCATTATCGAAAAGGAAACGGTGAGATACATCATCTCTCGCGGTCCAGTCTACGTCTATATCATCTATTTTCGTTCCTTGATGAGGACAATGTAAAATTTGTCCCAACCGAGCCAATGGCAAAAATATACGATTTATGCATATCATTGCCCATACGACAATTTTTTTATCCTCTGGGTTTACAAAATCAAGGTTTATATTTGCGAGGAATAACTTGATGAGGAGGTGATCAAATTTGTTATTGTTTGCAGTAAAATCTATAAGAGAGTCAAAATGATTTAACCTGGTCACCTATTCAATCTGATAGCCAATCAATCCTGAGACTTTGACGAATGAACCAAGATAAATCTTTGAACCTTTCATACTTTTAAACCTTTGGGCTGTAGTTTCATTGTAGAGCCATTTACTAATTTGATATTCGGATGGTCCAAAGATAGAAGCATCCTTTTAGATTTAAATTAAAAATTTGAATGAGGAATTATCGAAATTTGATGTGGAGATTTCGGAGTTAGGTTTTAAAGTGAGAAAAGAAATGAAGGTTGAAGTTTATACGTGGGTTTTGTAATGGATAACCAGGTATGAAAGCCCTAAAATAATCTACTTGACATAAATCAGCTGGCTGAATGCCAAATTTAGAAGCTAAATGTGCCAGGGTTTGTAACCCGAGAGCAGGCTCTGTTTTTTGACAGTTTTTATAGGTAAACAGCTGGTTGTTTGCTGATTTTAATTTTGTTGGCTTTGAAGATTCAACTGTTTGAATTTTTGATTCAAACGTCTGAATCTGGACTTCTTATGATATGCCCATGTTTTCTTATTTGAATTTATTTAAGTATGAATCTTGCATTGAGACTATCTTTTATTGATGTATACTATTTATTTTTATATGTATACGAAATATTAAAACATACATTCATGTATTTATTTATATATACAATCTTATATATTTTATAAGTATATATTTCTATAAGTACTTAAACACACACACATATATATTTATATGAATTTTTATATTATTAAGTCTGAACTATATGTTTGTTCTAATAGTATACAACACATTATGTTTTCATATATGACTTTATATATCTGTCTAGCTTATATTTGCTATATATGAGTTTATATTTATATACGAGTACTTATATTTCTATATCTTATGAATTCTAATCATATATGTGAATTGTAATTTACCAAGAACACCAGTCTTATCGCTTGGGTAATGTGTACATGAGTTGTATTAAAACTTACTTTGGATATCTTTAATATCTCAAACAAAACAATCAAACTATGTTATATATATATATATATATATATATATATATATATATATATGATCTATTCCATTTAACATTTGTATTGGTTATATATACTTATCCAAACATTTATATGTAAACAAGTTGTAAATTATGAAGGCAAAATTTATTATCAACTCTTATAATAAAATATACATTTTCATGATATCATTTATTTTTCTAAGGGGAGCAACATGAACTTAACACAAAATCGTTATAATCAACAATCTTGGAAATCTATTCAGAGTTTGATGAAGAGGACTTCTTTGTAGATTTTTTCTTCTCCTTTTCAGATCTTTCATTAGCTTTGTAGTTTCTATCCCAAGAATTTGATGAGTACGGGGGACATTGCGGACTCGGATGTTAAGGATTATAAGATGTGAAGGATTGTATGATAGTGTTGGTTCTAACACATCGTTTTTGGCCGACCCGAAAACTCTCAAAGTGGTTTGCTCTATAAAAGTTTAATATTGCCCTATAACTTTTTGCTCAAAGTAAAGTTCGCGTTAAAATTCTTGTTGTTGCCTTTGGTAATGACGAATATCATCAATTTTTCCTTTAGTGAATGGTGAGATAATCATTGATTATTTTGACTTTTTACTCTCCGGTGTATAACTGGTATGATAGGAAGACCATTTATAAATGGGTTCGTTTTTCGGAGTTGGAGTCGGTAAGGGAGATGAGGATGGTGATGGTTTGGAAGTTTGAATTTTTTGAAGCCATGAAGGAGTTGATGTAGTTTTATTTTAAAAAACATTGTATATAAGAGAAATTAATGGCTTCGTATAAATAGCAAAAGGTTTCTTGAACATAGGAATAGAATTTCTGGTTTGAAGGTGCTTTCAATTCTGAGCCTATCATATGTTTTATAAGTAGAAAAATTTGGTGGATAAAATTGAACTTCAAAAATATTTTAATAGAAATAAAATATGTTTTCCTGATTAAGCAAGAAATACTAAATAGAAAATTGGAAAGTACATATGACTAGCATCCGATTAATCAGGGTTCGAGTAACGGCGAGCAAAAAAAAAAAAAAAACGAAAACTTTATTTTTGTTAGAAAAAATAAAAAACTTATAAATCTTTAATTGAAACGATTCCAATTTAACATCTTAATTATATAAAATATTTTCAAGTAACAGTTTTGTAAAAATGTCTTCTAGTTGATTTTCAAACGAGAAGAAATCCAAATTTATTATTTCTTTTTCGATATTAATGTAGAAAATGATGACGAATATCAATATGTTTAGTTTGCGAATGGTTAACCGGGTTTTTAGATAAATTAATTGCACTAGTATTATCACAATAGATAATGGATTTTGATAAATTTATTCTGAATTTTTTAAGTGTTTTTTGCATGTATATGACTTGAACACAAGCCAAAGCTGCTGAAAATATTAAACTTCACATGTAAATAGTGAAACACAATTTCGTTTCTTACTAAACCAAGAGACTAGTAATTTGCCAAAAAAGGTCATATACCACTAGTACTTTTCCAATTCATTCAATCACTAAAGGATACTAGTCGAATGAACACTCTTTTGGATAAAAAAATGTCTGAAGTCCTTGACATTGCTTAGATAACACAATATACGTTTTACTGCTCGAAAAAGTGATTCCTTTGGATTGGCTTGAAATAATGCACATAAACAAACACTCATCATTATATATAGCCGACTTACGGTCAAATATAACAATGATCCTATCATACTACGATATTGTTTTTTGCCAACACTTTTGCCATTTTCATCTCTATCGAGATGGGTTGTTGTACTTATAGGAGTGGTTTAGAAGAAATGTTTTCCATTCAATATCATTTAATTAAATCATTACAGTATTTTTCTAGATCTATAGAAATTCTGTTTGGTAATTGTTTAATTTGTAGACCAAGAAAATAGGATGATTCTCCCTTATGGGACAGTTCAAATTCCTTAGTCATTATTCTTGAGAATCCTCAATAGAATTTTTCAATTGTAGAACCAAAAATAATATCGTCTACGTATATCTGTATTATTAAAATATCCTTTTTTAGAACGTTTTATAAAAAATGTCTGACCAACCTTCCCAATGTGAAAACCTAACTTCATGAGATACTTTTTAAGACATTCTTGCCAAGTACGGATTGCTTGTTTTAGGCCATATAAAGCCTTTTTTAATTTATATACGTGACCAAAAAAAATTTCATGTGTAAATAATGGAGGTTGTTCAACGTAAATATTTTCTTTTATGTATCCATTTAAAAATGTGTTTTTACATCTATTTGATAAAGTTTGAAATTATGAAAGCAAGCATAGGCTAGTAGGACTATATTGCTTCTAGTTTGGCGATTGGAGCATACGTTTCTTCATAGTATATTCCTCCTTTTTGATTATATCGTTGTTCTGCTAGTCTAGCTTTATTTCTAGTTATATTACCTACTTCATCTTATTAGATTTAATTGATTTCTATTTATATTACCTAGTCTAGCTATGTGACTTATTAGATTTAATTGATTTCTAGTTCTTACATTTGAATTCATTTCTCCAATAATATTTTGTACAAGATGATTCCGTAATTTTTTGTTGGAGATCTTAACTCATTATTATTATGAATAATGTTTTCATCTTCTCTAGTATATGAACAATGTTTTCATCTTCTCTAATGTTATTATCCTCTCTAGTATTATGGGCAATGTTTTCATCTTCTCTAATGCTATTATTCTCTCTAGTATTATAAACAATGTTTTCATCTTCTTTAATGTTATGATCTTCTCTAGTATTATGAACAATGTTTTCATCTTCTCTAATACCATGAATAATGCTTTCATCTTCTCTAGGATTTGTATTTTTGTGATTTATTTACTATTTTAATTCTATGATATCTGATTAAAATTTTCATCGAACGATACATGTAGAGTTTCTTCTATTTTATTTGTTCATTTATTAAAAATTCGATAAGCTTTGCTTCGGCCCGAACATCCTAAGAAAATTCCTTCATAGGATTTTGAATCGAATTTACCAAGCCGATCTCTTGTGTTTAAAACAAAACATTTTGAACCAAAGATTTAAAAAAAGAAATATTTGGTTTTGTACCATTAAAAAGTTTGTAAGTGGTTTTTTTCGTAGGAGGTCGAATAGAAACATGATTTACTACATTAGAAGCCACTGCAACTACTTCTACCCAGAAATGTTTTGGTAAAGTGCTTCCGTTTAGTAACGTTCTAGCATATTCTTGTAATGTTCTATTTTTCCACTCTACAACTTCATTTTATTGTAGAGTTCTTGGTAATTATGAAAAATCCCTTTCTTTTTACACTATTGATCAAATATTTCGCTTTCGAATTCTCCTCCATGGTCGGTTCTTATTTTTTTTTTATATTAAACCCTTTTAAATTTTGATTTCTTCTAAGAAATGTTTTAAAATATTCAAAAGTATTATGGATTGACTTGAGTTGGCCCAAATAAATACAGATGAAGTAATTCTAACATTTGTAATGTTGAAATGACCTTTTTAGATTTAAATGATGATTTAGTTAATTTTCCTAATTGACATGCGTCACAATGGTTATTAACTTTGAAATTCATTTTCGGTAATCCTTTTATTAATTCATTTTTTGAAATTTTATTTATAGTTTTAAAATTTATATGACAAATCTTTTGTGCCATAACCAAGAATCATTCTCTTTAGCTATAAAACACATATCCATATTATGATTGATCTTCATATTTAATATATATATATATATATATCACCTTCAAAAATAAGATTTTAATTTTGATCAAAAATATTACATTTATTTTCTGAAAATGAGTTTTTAAACCCTTTATCACGTAATTGACTATTACTAAGTAAATTATGCTTTAAGTTTTTAACTAATAAAGCAGCAGTAATAAGAGGTAAATTAGATGTACCGTAATTGCTCACATTTCTTTTACCAATGACATATCCCTTGGAATTATCTCCAAAAGTGATAGTTCCTCATTTTGAGTAGATAATATTTGATAGCATCTCTTTGTATTCTGTCATATGTTTTGAGCAACCACTATCGAGTGTCCATTTTCCTTTTTTCTTGAGCGAGACCTACAAAAAAAAGAAATAATGTTGGAACCCACTTTTTAATAGGGTCCTAAGAGCTAGGTCTTAGAAACTAAACCCAAGAGGGTTTAGTGCCCCTTTTATAAATATAATTTTAATTTTTATGAACAGTCTCTAAAAATGATTTTATATATTTATTCCCAATTAAAATATTATTTATTTTAAGAACCGATATGTTAATAGTTTTAGAAACTACATTTCTTTTGGAAAATTTGATGAAATGTCGTTTTTAACATTCTTTTTTACTTGAATTATTTTTAAATGGAGCTACAAAGTCCTTTTTATATGATAGTCCCTTTTTATTAGAAGTATATTGAGAATATTCTGTAATTATAGATAAGTTTTCTCTTCTTTTGTTGAAATTTGAGACATTTTTAGTAATGTCTTCTAACTTGGTTTCAAGATTAGAATTACCTAATTCCGTTATTTTAATCTTAGTTTTTAACTCTTGATTTTCATAAGCAATTGCATTGTTCTTTTCTTTTTGAGTTTTAATTTCTTGACTCAATAATGTAAGTAGAGAATTAATATTTGAAAAAGATTCTTGAAATTTTCGAAGTTCTTTCTCCGATATCTCTTTCTCTTCTTTAAATATACCCCTTTCGAATTTTGCATTTTTATGATCTTCATAAGCTTGTTTAAATTTTCTTTTAAAGTTATTTATAAACTCTAATAGTTTTGAATTTATTTTTACCATATCATCAAAATTAAAATCACTAATCTCATTATCTTTAGCCATGAAGCATACATTAGCTTGCTCATTGTGACTGTCAATGACACTTTCTGAGGAAGAGGATCTAAATCAATCCATGTTACTGAAAATGCTTTCCTCTTGGATTTGTCCCTCTTATTTTTATTGCGATATTCTTTCTTCTGGCCTAGACAATCCCTTTGTAAATTCCTTTCTTATGAAAGTTATGGCATTCAATTACTGATGATGATGGTTTGTTGTGATTAAAGCTCTCTTTTGTACTATTCATATTTCCCTCTTTATATTTCAATTTTTTTTGACGTTTTTGGCAATTAATGCTAGATCTTCTTCATCTAAATATGAATCCTCTTTTTCTACATGAAATATTAGATTCTTTTTGTACTGTGTCTGTACTCTTTTATCCTGCAAATTAACTTCATACAAAATTAGATTTCCTATTAACTCTTCTGGTTTCATGGTAGAGAGATCATTCACTTCTTCAATATCTAAGAACTTTTTTCCCAATCTCTCATTAAAGAACTTAGGATCTCTGATACAACATCAAAATTAGAATATTTTTCTCCTAGTCCTAATAGTGAATGATAAATATCTTAGAATCTAGAGTACATATCATCAAAAAAAATTGTCTTGTTTCATTTTAAAATTCTGAAATTGACTTTTAAGCATGGATATCTTGCTTTACGTTTCCTTGCTAGTTCCTTCATAAGTAAGTGTTGCCACATTTCATATGCAGCGTTGCACATGCTAATACAGATGTTTTCATTTATATCCAAGACGCAATACAACATATTCATAGCTTTAGCATTTGCAATGGCATCTAGTTTTGTGAGTTTGACCATTTATAATAATTAGTGGTAGGCATGTTATATTGAGTTTGTGTAATATTCCATGAATTAAAACCATTGGCTTGCATGTAAATTCTCATACGTGTATCCCAATAGTTATAACTCGTGCCATTGAATAGTGGAGGTCTTGCAGTGGATTGACCTTCCATAAAACTAGTGATGATATTGGTGTTAATGTTACTTTCCATATTATCAAGATATCAAATAACTGTTTTACTGTTATATGATGGCCTTCTCTGATACCAAATGAAAAGACGAGTATGATCGATTAATATGGAAATACGTGTAATAAACTAAGTGTTGAAGATATAGTAAATGATATAAAAATAGTAAATAATAAGTAAAGACACCAGTGATTTTTATACTGGTTCGGAGCACCGTCCTACGTCCAGTCCTGGACTCCTTATGTAATTTCAACTAATCAACAACCCTCACTTAACCTGAAGAAATAGGTTTTACAACACCTGAGCAGCAGAACATGATTTGGCCTCAGCAACCGAAGAGGTCTTGACGTGCCTGAGCAGCTTTGGAGTCGATGATGCCAGCTTTGGAGTCAAAATACAGCTTGAGAATGGAGGTTCTGACACGTGTCACTTTTCTTTGTTTGAAGATGATGATGCTAACTTTGGAGTCACGAGCTCAACTTTGAAAATGCTGACCCTATGTGGGAGGTTTTCCTCGACTTTATTGGTTACCTCCGCCCCTACTTTTTAAGATTCATAATTGTCATAGGTCGATTATGTTCCCCAAAGTCGAATGTTCTTGACATTGATCCAGTTTGTGCCTCATCATAGTGTGGTCTTTTTCATGCCACAGGTTAATCATTGCCTTCAGCATGGGTCTTGATAGCGAGTTCACTTATTTGCCTTTTGATTCTGGCGCAATGCTCAGCGATTCGCTCGAGTTTGCTTTTAGTACTTATAGTATGTGTTATGATTTTGCGTATGCGAGATATAACGCTTTTTTAACATTTTTCATTATTCAAGTCACTTTAGAGATCGTTGGATTTCCGTAGAGCCTATTCAGACAAAGCTTATAAGCTTACAAACTTAAACTGATTTCAGAATTTGACAATTTAAACTAATTTTAAAGTTATCCAAGTACACAGTCTCAGAAATTCAAAATAAGCTTTACTAATAATAGAATAACGTAAGTTTGATACAATGCCCTCAGTAACTATGGATGGCTTATTTTATATAGAAATAACAAAAATTTCAAGCTCGAAACAAAAGTTCAAGTAAAATTAGGCCGTAAGTGTTTATTATTCCAAGCCGTGGGAATTTTGACTTCATTTACTATTGTCAGCTTAAAGATGCCATAAAATAACTTTTGATCGGTCACATAGGGCCCTTCCTAATTTGGCGTGAGTACTCCAGTGCTGGTCATCACTCGCTTTAGAACAAGGTCTCGAACTTTAAAGGTTCTACAATGGACTTTTGAATTAGAATGCCTCTTCAACCTCTTCTGGTGCGCTGCAATTCTAAGTTTCTCCCTATCCCTTCTCTCGTTGAGTTGATTAAGAGCTTCCAATAGCAATTGCTCGTTCTCAGTTTGGTTGAAATGGATTCTCTAGTGAGTAGGTACTTCTAATTCTATGGGTATCATTGCTTCCGAACCAAATAACAGGGAGAACAGTGTGTGCCCAGTTGAAGATTTATGTGTAGTATTGTAAGTCCTTGGTGCAGCACTACTACAAATCATGTTTATTGTTGAGCCTCGTTTGCATTGGTTGTTCAACAACCGAAGTATATGTTATTTTTTGTTTCGATTCTAGAATAACAACTGTTGCAATTGGTTTAAAAAAAGCAATTGGATAGGAAAAAATAAGTCGCTTCGATCCTAATTGAAAGCCGGTGCAAATAAGAAGAAGCTAATACATTTATTTGCACCGATTATATGTGAATCTGGTGCAAATATCATGTTTGCATCGGTTAGCAGTGCAATTTGAAATTATTTTACGATCTCATCCCTAAAATAAATGGCATTACGTGGCATCTTATCTTTCTACTCTGCTTCCCTCCTCCAATTACTTTCTATTGCTTCCTTCTACCAAAACCTTCCAAAATCTCTGAAAAAAATAAACCAAAAAATTATTCAATCATTCGCGTCTGTTTGGAGATCTCGAATTCGCCTGTCGTTTTCAATCATAAGGTATACAACCCTGGTTTTTAATAGATTTTGATTTGAACCATCTTTCCTCAAAAATTATATTTGTAACCCTTTCTTTGTTAATCAGTGTGTAGCAATACAATGATAACAACGTTTTATAGTTTCATAATGTATTATTTGATGGTGATTTAACTGTTGTTTCATACTTACTTGGAAAGTTAAATTTTTGATAATTGTTCCTTCTTCGTGTGAAACTTACGATTTTGCAGTGAAAGTCTATGCACCTTTTTCATTTTTGTCTCACACTGGTAAATTAAGGAGCTAATGAAAAAAGTCAAGGGCAGTTCCTGTGCTGTAATGTTTATAGTTCTTTGTGGTCTTTCGTTTTGTATTGGTGGAATCTATTCCTCTAAGAAAAACCAACTGTCCATAGAAGTTACAGTTGATTCAGCAACTAGGTTGGTTGAGTTTAGAAAAGAAACTATTATAGCTCCTCTTCAGATCAAGCCAATTGCATTTCCAGAGTGTGGCATTGATTACCAAGAATATGCACCTTGCACTGACCCAAAGGTACGAAAAGATTGTATACCTTTTTAAATATCAAGATTACGTATCTAAGTATTCATCTGAATTCGTGGTTATATTAAATTAGAAATCATTACACAGTCAATATGTTCAGTTTATTTTAACAGTCATCTCGAGTATAGATGAATTATAACCCCCACCGTTCAATTTTTTAAAGATGTTTTGATCATATATGACAATAAACTGACTATTGTGAACCAATAACAACCTTTTAGTTTATACTTTTGATGATAACAAAAGGATAGAGCACATGCCACACCAAAAACTAAGACTGTATTGTTTTATTCTGTAGAGAGGGAACAAATATGGCTTTTATAGGCTAATTCATATGGAACGTCAATGCCCAGCAATTCTTGAAAGGAAACCGTGTTTGGTGCCACCTCCTGATGGATACAAACCACCTATCAGATGCCCGAAGAGTAAAACTGAATGTTGGTACATGTAAATACTTCATCTAGTTAGGCTATGTATATTTGTTTCGGTTTTTGAAATCATTACATATGAGATACTTATTATATTGATGTTTATATATGTAGGAATGTGCCATATGGTTGGATAAATAGCCAAAAATCAAATCAGAACTGGCTGAGAAAGCAAGGAGAAAAATTCATACTCCCCGACGGGGGAACTATGTTTCCACATGGAGCAAGCAAATATGTTGACTTAATGAAAAACATTATTCCAGAAATGAAGGATGGCACCAATCGTACTGCTATGGATATTGGATGCGGAGTTAGTACTTCTAAATTTATTATTTCAACAAGCTTCATTTTCTTTCTTTGCATAATTGTGTGTAGGCAGTTCGCACTATTTGCATGGTATTGGTTTTGCACCCCATATGAGAATAGGTTGGCGTCACAAGTCTCACAACGGGACAAAACTTGTATAAGTTTGATACATTGGGCTCAAATCCTTGGCACAACCTCGTAAAAAGGATTATTTCTGAAAAGCCAATGCACTTCTACCTGTAACTGATTTGAAAAGCATATTTCACTAGTATGAATATGCACACATGAGAAACATATATCATATATAATATATGCACTATTTTAAGTTTCCAACCTACTTTAAAAAAAGACTTTGCGAAAAGCTCCATGATTAAAAATACATTTCATGGTTAACTTGCAAGCTATAGGTTATGGTAACAAATGTTGAGGAGAATGACCACTTTGTTATAATTCTTATAAAAGATAAATTTATCTTGATTCAGTCCCCTGCAAATGTTGCAACGAATTTGTTTTTTTATTACATTAAATAATCTCACTTCAACCAGGTTGCTAGATGGGGAGGTGATTATTAGACAAAGGGATTTTTACTGTTTTCTCTTGCTCTTAGAGTTAACCATGAAGCTCAAGTACAGTTTGCCTTGGAGCAGGGTATCCTAGCTATTCTTGGCATTATATCTATGCACCGTCTTCCTTTCCCTGCTAATTCATTTGATATGGCTCACCGCTTAAGGTGCCTTATTCCTTGGACTGAGTTTGGTAACACTTTTTTGGTTATACTTGAATAGCTATATGGAAAATAGTTTGTTGTTTATTGATAAGGACAAGTTAGATAACATGATATCTCATATCTTGCACATTTTACAAATTTTCAATTGATGAGTTTTTAACTTCTTATTTAAAAGCAATTTTTGGATCTCTGAGCATTCTCAAAAAATGTGCGTTTACTTCCATTTTTCTACCCTATTCAACTAGCCATAATACACAATGCACACTTGGGAACAACTGAACAAGTCACAGACGGAATAAAAAACCAATAAAAATGTTTGTGTTGGTAATTAGGAGTTCATTTAAATGGCGTTTATTATATCATTTTAACAGTGGCTGATCCATTTAGCTATTGAATGAACCACATGTTTCACTTTTTGGCTTCATAATGCATGGTGGCTTGTTCAGTACGAAACTATTATTAGCAATGCTCGGAGGGTAAATAGTTGCATAGTTTTCAAAAACAACTTTTCTTCTTTCTAAAGTAAAGACAACCAGTTTTGTTCAATTTTAGCATGTGATTTTTTTAGTTTAATGTGAAAGAAAACATTTTAACCAAGCTAACAAATTTATAGATGGTTCTAATCATGGTTTGAAATTCCGGCCGGCACGCCGGAATTCCGACCGTTTCGGTCCGGTTCCGGCGATGACCGGACCGGAATTTCCCAATAATTCCGTTTCCGGATGCAGCAGTAAAAGATTGAGTTACATTCACTAATACTCGAGGAGAGCGGAAGGAGGGAGCGAGAAGAAGCAGGTGAGTCCGCAACTAGCAGAGAGAAAGGGAAGGAAGAGAAAAATGAGTGCGGCTGGTGAGTTTAAGTGTTTAATTAGGGTTATGTGAAAGAAAATTTGGGTAGGGATGAAGTATACCGGTGTGAGTGCCGATTACTGGGCCTGGGCTTGATTTTTGTCAAGCATTTTTTATAAATAATGATTTTACTACTTATATGATTGGCTGTATTATTCTATGTGCACCGAAAAAAAAAATAATCATAATTTGAAATTTTGGTTGGTACGTCGAAATCATGTCTATTTTGGTTCGGTTCCGACGGTGACTAGACCAAAATATCAAAACTTTTCAATGATTAAGACGTAAACGAAAAACGAGATTCTAAATTTTGATTAGCACGGCATATTAATTTGTGTATTTATAAAAAAAGCACCGGAATAGTCAAACCGGAATTTAACCGGAATTTCCGGGATTTCCGGAACGGTATTGGAATTTTAAATTTTTTACGTGACCGGAACGGAACCGGAATCCGAATTTTCAAACCTTGGTTCTAATTTATTTTACCTTTTTAATTCATCAATTTTTTAAACTTAGTTTAAAAAGAGAAAATGCAAACCCTTTTTGGTCCTAAGCGAAAAGGCTTTCTTGTTTGTACTTCATACAATCTTTACACTTGTTCCATTTAAAAGTGACATTTTACTAGAAAATAATTTGAACTGAACCATAACTTGGAAGGAGGATTACACCTTCAAGAAATACACTGCATACTTAGGCCTGGTGGTTTTTGGGTCCTATCAGGCCTACCTGTTAATTATGAGGTTAGATGGAAAGGATGGAACTCTAGAATCAAAGAGCAGAAATTATATTATAATGATTTGAAAAAATTATTAACCAACATGTGCTTCAGACTATACAACAAAAGGGACGACATCGCTATTTGGAAAAAATCACCAGATAACTCCTGCTATGGTAAACTCACTACATCATCTTATCCACCTAAATGTGATGATAGTTTCGATCCATATTCTGCCTGGTATATGCCTCTTCGGCCATGCATAACCATCCCTAACCAAAGCTTGAAGAAACTATCTTCAAAATCTACCCTGAAATGGCCAAGTTATTTTAATGTAGCGTGCTCGTAGCACCTGAGCGCACTGCTGTACTTTCTGGTGGAAACACTAATTTATTTAAACATGAAAATAATAAATGGAAAGTGAGGGAAAATCACTATAAGTCATTGCTTCCAGCTTTGGGAACTGATAAGATTCATAATGTGATGGATATGAATACATTGTACGGTGGAATGGCTGCAGCTTTTATAAGCTCTCCTTTGTGGGTAATGAATGTAGCATCATCTTATGGGCTGAACACACTTGGTGCATTTTTTGATAGATGTTTGATTGGCACCTACCATGATTGGTAAGTAATATAAGTGTGTGTATCATCTTATGGGCTGAACACACTTGGTTAGTGTTGTAAAATTTCAACTTGTTTGGGATTGGGTTTGTTTTGTGAAGAAGGAAGAAAGAAAGGAAGAATGAAGAGAAAGCTTACTAGTCCCACACCATGGGATTTTGAGAAGTGTCGAAGTATATCAATAAGTTAATTTTCTCAAGAGGATGTTGGGGCCTTGGGCACCCAAATATGTATTTAGTTGTAAGGAGGGAGGCCGTGCATCTA
This sequence comes from Allium sativum, assembly GCA_030737875.1. Taxonomy (NCBI): domain Eukaryota; kingdom Viridiplantae; phylum Streptophyta; class Magnoliopsida; order Asparagales; family Amaryllidaceae; genus Allium; species Allium sativum. The sequence goes on along the minus strand of CM060910.1, from coordinate 61,004,630 downwards.
CACCACACGCGCACCGTTCGTTTGACCGAAGTGGGCCGGATTCAACCTGTTAAGAACCCAGACTGGAGCAACTCGAATTTTCCGTACCCTTTGAGTTGACCAAATACAAAACAAGTCCAACCCAAAGTGCACTTGACATCGATTTCTTATGTTGTAAAAAGGTGAAAAATGGAAAACTTGACATCTCCTATTTTTCTTTTATGCACCTTTTTTATCTCCTGTTTTTCTTTTATGCACCTTTTTTATCTGTACTTGGATTTTATGCAACTATTATATAAAGATTTCCTATCTTCCTATCCAAGCATAGTTCACATAAGAATTGTTTTCTTTGTTATTGATTTTCTTTATCAACTTATCTTGGAAAAATCCATTTTTATTCACCTTTCTCAAAATTTCCATTTTCTTAAATGTCATGTTTGTTGCTTTACTGAATTTGTTGCTTATAAAAGGATTTTGTAAAAATAGTTTTTTTTTTCCTTTTAAAAACCCAAATTCTTTTCTTTTCATTCGTATATATTTTTACGGTATTTAAATACTAATTTTTCTAGGGCCAGTGTTATTCAAACTTCCAATATAACCAAATTTATCACAAAACATTTAACACATCATATATCACAATATATGAAAACAAACAATAATAATTTTGAGGACCAACCTGTTTCCTACATTGACAGATGTTAGACAACATAAATAATACCAATTCTGCTTCAAGACGGAATATCGCTGTAAAGAAGGTCATCCTCTACTGTGCGGGGAGCATAAGTTCTCATCCGCTAACAGTACTATGGGAAATATCCAACTACTAACCTTAAATTTCTTTATGTATAATCGCAAAAATTGATAATAATATATCAATTCATCCAAACAATAATTACATAGCACTAAATTATCATATATCAACTTTAAAGTACGTTTATTATATTATAAAATGAACATAGTTGGTGAGTTTACTCACTTTGGTTATTAATCTTTGAATAACGATTAATTGTCGATTAAAAGAATAAGGCGTTTTATTCCTCCATAAACTATAATGAGCTCCAAACTAGTTTCATTGTGTAGTTGTGTCCATACGATTCCAATGCGATAGACGACACTCAATTCTGTTCACGTATGAAGGAGTTACAACTATTGCAACTTATATCAATTTAAACATTATTAATTAATTAACATATTAACCTTTAATTACATTTCCTAATCCTTTCTTCCGCTCCACAGTTCGAACTCTAGGAACCCGCTGCATTCACTATTGCCATAAATTCTCATGCCGTTATCTCCTCTGTTCCTTCACTAAACCTAAAACCGAGTCCAACATTGAACTCCACTTCACGATAGACACCATCTCCACGCCACCTTATCGAGCTCGCACTCCCTGCCTAAATCACGACTTTGAGTTTCTTCGACACTGCTACTATGATGACATCGATAGAAAAATTCCCGAAATAGCTCCAAACTTTGTTATATCTAGTGCCTCTATCCCCTTAGCACTGTTGCACCTTTATTTTGCCATACTCCTCTGTTCTGACCTCCACCCAAAGCCCTAGTTTTCTATCCTATTTTCGAGCATCGGAATTTAGGATTGCACACTACAACACTAACACAGAAATGAACCTTTCTTCTTCATGAATTTCAAGGAATTTTTTTAGGATTTTTAATGGAGTATTTGATTGGATTTAAATTCTTGAAGCCATTAAAAAGAGTTCAGCCTTGATTTTCTTTAACGAGAAAATGGAGTTGTGTCTTGCATTTAATTAGAGAAGGAAGCGGAACACATCGCACGCAAGAAATAAAAGGGAGTAGGCTAAAATACATGACAATTTTCGATTTGAATTTTATTTTTATTAATTTGATTTTATTTGATATTTAATACAATTTCATTTTAAAAAGATGCGATTTGATTTTTCATTAATGTGATTAGATTTCAAAGAGATTTTTATTTTAGTTAAAAAGATATCGATTTGATTTATATTTATAAAATATACACATGCACAAAGTACAACGCTCAAATGACCACATATGAGCTCCAGTCGCAGTGAAATTTGTAATCCTATAATAACAAAATATTTCAGACACGAAGGAACTAGTTTCGTCGAATTTCAAGTTTTTTTGTAAAACTTCCTTTTTAATTTCAAACGATTAAATAATACACGTTTTAAATTGCACACGGTCACAAAATAAATCCAATTGATACGAAAATGAAAATCTTACAATAGTTAATCACTATGGATTAATAAAATTAGTTTTGTTGAAATCTGAGGTCTTTTGAAAATCTATTATTCTTAAATCCCATATTAAATTGATATAATATAAATCAATTTAAAATAATCCAATTTAATAATAAAATATTATTATCATATATGGGTCGATGTATATATATATATATATCCAAACAGAATTTATATAGCTTTAAATCATAACTTAACTTGATTTTAAAACTCGGGATTTTAAATTTCAAGTTAAAACGATATTGGTTTATATTAAAAACCCTTTTATTTTATTAAATAAATCGTTATGGTTTATAAACGTTTCCAAAGTGACTTTATGAAAATTTGATTTGGACATAACTCGTAATCTACAAGACAAGATATCGATTTTTCACCTTCATTACAAAACTATAGTTCAATAGATTCCAACATTACTTGTTTCAAAGAAATTCAACATATAACAAATCTTGTGTACTCAATTGAAGTTCGAGTCATAAAACTACGAGTTACCGCGACCAGGAGCTCGGTTTAAATTTAATTATAAATTATACGTTCAAACTTCGTTTAATTAGTAAATTCTATATAAAAATCTATTTGTATTACCGATTAAATATTTAAAATAAATTTAAATATTCAAAATTAAATGCTTAAAAATACGGGTCGTTACACAGACCGAGAAATTAAATTTCAAATAATGGCGGGAACATTTTTGTAGTGCTTCAGACCATTGCAAACGAAGAGATGTAATCGTTCCAAACGGTCGCGATGTATGGCCAACAAATGCTTCCTCTGCCTATAAATACCAACGCCCAGAATATGTTTTAGTTCACTTTTTCTGTCATCTACGCCCTCCATTGATTTGCAACACCGGAAAAGCTTTTTAAAACACTTTGCTGTTATAACGCCTCCGAGATGTTACGAATTCAGACAGTGTTGCAGAATCCTTTTACTTCTTCTTCCTCTTCATTATATTTTTTCTCGCATCATCAAAATAAAATTCAGAGTGTTCACAGTTAGATCAAAGTCGTACAAACCTTGAATCCGATTACGTTGTTCCATGGCTTCATTGAATCCTGAAAGTCAATAGTTAGATAACCCGTTTGTATATAGTGGGTTGAACTATTGTATGAAAGAATCTATTTTATAGGCCCTTGAAGTGTAAAGTACAACAGTTATCTTCCTTCAAATAGTCTCAATCTGTAATATTCCCAACAAAATTTCATACAATAAGCTTCAACCATGGAAGGTTCGAGCGCACTACAAGTAATGAATCAGCATATAACTCGATTGTAGGGTTTGATGGAGATAACTTCACTCGTTGACAGGAGACAATGAAGTTCTTTCTGATCACCACCTAATTGTTCTACATCTTGAAGATGGATTGGAAGTGATACCAGAGGAGCCCGATAAGGATGATGTCGCTCTAAAGGAGAAACGTGCAAAGCGCTGAGAGGACGATTTTCTATGCATATGACACATTCTGAAAGCATTGTCTACTCCAGTCTGCAACGCTCTAGGAGCTTGGAAACTGCAATGGCGCTCTAGACTGCATTAGAAAGCAAGTATCGCATATACGAGGCAAGTAATAAGAAATTTCTAATTTTATGGATTTAAAAATGGTTGCCAACAAATTTATAGTTAGACAAGTAAGTGAAATCTTACTGCTGATGAATCAACTTAAAGATGCTAGTATAGATCTCTCTGAATCTTTTGTTGTTGAAGTTATTATTTTGAGACTTCCAAATTCTTGGAATGATTATAAGAGAAAATTGAAGCATTTGGAAACAGATTATGATTTGACGGTTTACAGCGTTGTCTACGTATTGAAGAGGATTCTTGTAAACGCGAACTCGATGATAATCCACAATCTGAGTCCCATTCGAAGGCTAATAATGTTGAAATTACTGAAAAGTTGAAGCTTATGAATGGGACAGAGTTTAAGAAGAAAAATAATTCTAAGAACAATAAAAAGAAGGATGCATATTACTATTGTAACACACCCGACCACTATACCCGAAACTGTTGTTTACAAAAGAAACAACAAAAAGTGAATGTGGTCGAAGAATCACTTATGGCTGCAGTACAAGAGGAAAACTCCGTTAGTGGCATTGATAATGACTGGTGGCTTGATACAAGAGCAAACACTCATATGTGCAAACACTGTAATATGTTCAAGACTTACGAAGATAATAATGGAGAATCCAGCGAAGTTACTGGCACAAATAAAGTTGCAAGCAAAGTTTTGGAAAATGCACTACAGAACTTACATTCACCTCTGGAAAAGTCCTTACATTAGTCAATGTGTTTTATGTACCTGATATGTGTAAGAATTTTCTTTTTGGATACCTTCTTAACAAAGAGGATTCAAGATGGTGTATGAGACTATTAAGTTAGTTTTTTACAAGAACATCAAATTCATTGGACAGAGATATTCTTGTAACGCAATGATTGAATCTAATAAAGAAATCTTATGTTTATATTGTTGATTCTGTTAATTTATGGCATGGTAAATTAGGACATGTTAATTATAAATCTCTTAAAAATATGCATAAATTAGAGATAATTTCTAATTGTGATTTCGATACTGTCTCAAAATGTGAAATACGTGTTCAAGCAAAATACACTGGAAATCCTTTAAACATGTAGAAAGAAAAACTGGTTTGCTTGATTTGGTATATAGTGATGTGGGCGGCTTAAAAGGTCATATCATCTATGGTGGTAACCAATACTATATAACATTTATTGATGACTTTACTAGATATGCATATGTATATCTAATGAAATCTAAGATTAAGCTTTTTAAAAATTCAAAATTTACAAAGCAGAGGTCAAAACACAATTAGGAGTTAAAATTAAAGTGTTACATTCAGATCGTGGTGGTGAATATTTTTCACATGAATTTACCTTGTTTTGTAAACAACATGGTATAGTTCACTAGTGTACCGCCCCATATATACCATAATAAAATGGTGTTACTGAGAGGAAAAACAGAACTTTTGTAGAAATGATTAATTCTGTGGTCATAAGTTCGAACTTACCTTATAACCTTTGCGTGATGCTATGTTATATGCATATTACATTTTAAATAGAGTACCACTTAAAAAGTATAATATTTCTCCTTATGAATTATGGTTTAATAGAAAACCTAATCTTACTGGACTTAAAGTTTTGGGTTGCTTAGCAAATATCAAAAAACCAGACCCTAAATGACATAAATTAGGAAATAGAGCATTTAAATGTGTTTTCAGTGGATATTCACTTAATAGTATAACTTATAGGTTCCTTGTTCTTGGCACCTTAGAAGTTATAGAATCTATAGATGTATAATTCTTAGAAAATAAAATTGTTGAGGTTCTATTGAGATCGTCTAGTCTAGAACCTAATATGACTAATGATATAAATGATTATGAATATGCTCCTGCTAAAAAAAAAACAAGGAAGTTACGATACCAGATAATAATACCGAGCACAGGAGAAGTAAAAGAGCGAGAATAGAGAAGGACTATGGTTCTAGCTTCATAATATATCTTGTGGAAGGTAGTAAGGACAAAGTCCTTAATGTGACAAGATATGAAATAAACATCGATAACGATCCCAAAACCTATTCGAGACTACGAGTTCTAGAGATTCTAATTTCTGGAAAGAAACTATCAGTGTTGAAATGAATTCCATAATATTAAACCAAACTTGGGTTTTAACTGATTTACCTCTTGGTGCTAAACTTGTAGGAAGTAAACAGATATTCAAGAAAAAAATGAATACAAATGGATCCATTGACAAGTATAAAGTCAGACTAGTTTCTACAGGATATAAACAAAGACAAGGAGTAGACTATTTTGATACATATGCTCTAGTTGCTCACATATTTACTTTATGCTGTTTGATAACACTTGCATCAATTCATAATTTGGTCATACACTAAATGGATGTAAAGACAACTTTCTAAATGGAGACTTAGAAGAAGAGATATACATGGAACAACCTGAAGGTTTCAAAACCCCAAGCCAAGAAAGGAAAGTTTGCAAGCTAGTAAAATCTTTTTATGGCCTGAAGAAAGCTCCCATGCAATGACATGAGAAATTTGATAAAGTGGCACAGTCATATAGGTTCATTGTTAATGACATTAATAAATGTATTTATAGCAAATCGAGTAACAACAGTTATGTTATAATATGTTTATACGTGCTGATATTTGGTTCCAGTATATCTTGTATGATTGAAACTAAGAAGTTTCTATCTCCGAAATTTGATATGAAAGATCTAGAAGAGGATAATGTAAAATCATTAGGAAAGAGTGGGGAGTTATTACTAGATCAATCTCACTACATTAAGAAGTTCCTAAAGAAATATGGTCATTATAATGATAAACCAGCACCAGCTCCTTTTGATCCAAGTATTAAATTAGAAAAGAATACTGAATGAACCATTTCTCAACTAGAATATTCTAGTGTTATCGGGAGTCTTATGTATGCTATGCATTGTACTAGATCAGATATTGCGCTTGCTGTGACGAACTCCCCGTAACTCCTTCAAACTAAGAAAAAGTGCGTTATATGACGTGCTAGGTCGATACAGGACAATCATCAGGATATAATAATTCAAAACAGAACCTGTCGTACAACTCACAGCGAAATGATAGTATTTACTAATAAAATATACAACAGGATATTGTAATGAAACACAATGGAATAGAGAATCAAATCTTCATTAAAACCACAGAATCTTGGGTACAATACTTCTCAATACATGGATCTCGGAATACAATATGCCTCACTATATCTTTCAGATTCTTAATAACATCAGTAAACAACGGAAATAATAGAAATCATTATTGTAGTAGGTAAAAATAATACGTCAACCTCCTGCCCGTCACTGCACAGTAACACCAACACCAAACCTGCTACCTGCCCTCAGTCTGCCCACCATCAAATTGGTGAAAAACCCAAGGTAATAAGAGGGAAACATAAAACCTTGAGTCAGACAACAGTCTTAATGAGCGATAAAATAGCTAACAATAGCTACACAGGATAATATGAGTGTAGGCGGATCATCCAACCAGCAACCAACAAATTAACATGTGAAAACAATCAATTACATGTCACATCATAATAGGAAAGGACTACCCCAAATCCCACTTCTCTTCAACATTCTATGCTGATGGCCTACCCATAGAAAATAGAGAAGAAAACATAAAATCAACCATGGCATCCAATGTCCTAGCCATCAACGACTACATCCGCGAATCCATCAGTTATCGACCTTGCATTTCACCGATCAAAAGGGCTAATGGAAAACCCTGGTTCTAGACAAACTACCATACGCCATCGTCACTCGTATGTGTGCCTCCTACCTGAGACCACTAGATCACTCCTACGTGAGTTTGATCCAAGGTACACGATCTTACCTGATCCTTATGGGCGTCTCCACGATACCTCTGCTTTAACTCGCTAGAACCACCGATGACTAACGATTCCTTGGCACTTCAAATCTATGGAGCCTTTCTCCTTGGCGATTTCACCTTTTCAGTCAGGCTGCCTCTTGAATTAATTCCATTATCATCCCTGGTTAAATCCTACATGAGTCAACCCATCATCAAACTATATCGTATATCAAATCATGACCAGTATCACATCTACTTTGCTTCGACCACTCCTGCTTGAGTTCACAATCGAAGCACCATTCATCTTTGAGTTGCACACCAATCATCTGAAGTCCATTTCCAACCAAACTTAACTAGCAACCCTGGAGAACCCTCATTATCTTGCCCTCAAAACCACGGACCCCATTCGACCTCCCTACGGGTCGGTGCCGAGCCATGCACTTAGCTAAATTTGGCTAAGTGTAATGCTTCGATCCATCGTCACCCTGACTGCATCCCACTAACCTACTCTCCAATCGTTTCGAAGTTCGCATTAAAGTCACTACCTGTCTATCCATATCTCGATAATCTGCCTTCGACCCATCCTGTATCAACCCCAAATGACTTGAAATTTCATCAGTAGCTTTGGTTTATCATCACCCCAAAATTCAAAGCCACTCGACGCTTCACCATGGGTCGGTGCCGACCCATGCACTTAGTGCATATAGGCAAGGGAATTTTCGTGTCTTATCTTCTCATCTTCTAGAGCGCCTCCGCCAAGTTTCATCTAAATTCGATCATCTGAACCTCTGATTTTCTCTGTTCTTTGATCCTATGATTCTACGACAAACAATCTAACATACAACTCAAGCAATGCATTCAAGTCAATTAAATCAAACATCAATTCATATAACAATGATCATACAAACCTGAACAATTCATAAACATAGCATAAACATATCACAATTATGAGATCTAGCATGATTTGGATCTAAACATATGAATAAAAATGATTGATCTAATAATTATCTAGTTAATATAATTAAAATTAGGCTTTCCTAGGGTTTCTAGGTCTAAGTTAAACATATATGATCAGATCTTTGGTGATTTTAACATGAAAAATATGAACATGAACTTAATTTATCCATACAACCCGTAGCTTCCGGTGAGAGATATCTATCACTCACCAATTTCTAGATTTGATGTAGATTCAATGAGCTTAGATTCAAACAATGTTGAAACCCTTTGAATTCGATGCAATTTGCTATAATCCAATCCTCTTTGATGATGATCTACTCTTCCCTGATGATAACCTATCTTTTAGATGCAATCTACAATGAATTTGACTGAAGAAAATGGAGAAATAGGGTTTTAGGCTGAATCGGGGAATCACAGACGCCCAACCTAAATCTTAGAATAAAGAGAGTAACCCTAGCTCTCTCCCCATGTCTCCCTATTTATATCTACTGGTGATACGTCTAATGCGTTTGGCTAGTCATCCCATTAGCTGCTGAACGGTCTACCTAAACACAAGTTGAAACTTAAAAAATGACTCCTCCTAAACCGCTGAACCAAGTCCCAAATAGTAAATGAAAGGGAAAAATGGTCATTATTGAATTCAGTAAAAACCATGGGCATGTCTCACATCCCCATGAATGACATAATAATATCTGAGAATGATCCGACCACTAGGGAATAAAATACGATTATTTTATGATCGGTCAATACGTAATATATGGGTCGTTACATTCTCCTAGCTTTAGGAATTTCGCCCCCTCCCCCCCAAAATCCCAAGCAAACACGAGCAAACACAATATCCTGCATGCCTACCATCCACGAGTAGCCAATCTACCATCCAATTTAACATTGAACAATCCATGCAATTAGGGATGGCAATGGGACGGGTCTAGGGTCCAAACCCGCTTGACCCGCCCTTGTTTTGACCCATTTAGATCCGCCCCATAGGGTCTTCGGGGCGGTTAGACCCGCGACCCACTTTTGGAGGTCCGGGTCTAGGGTCGGGTCTGGGGCATGGCTAACCCGCCCCAACTCGACCCGCATGATCGAAACATCATTCAAACACTTTATAACTATAACTGTTACTTGTTAATCTTCTTAGATTTACATGGTTATAACATGAATATTATATTCTTTCAATTGACAAACTATAAAATTTTCATTGCATTAAGTTGCATCAATGATAATCATGCAATAACAAATGCATACACTTTGAACTATTATCTTACAACTCATTTTATAATATTCTCTTGTCATTGTGAACACATTATAATATGCATATAACTTATCATTTAGTGATAAAAAAATATAAATATATAAATTTGTGTACACTAGAACATAATACCACCGGGTCGCGGGGCGGATCGGGTCTACCCTGACCCGTATGGGTTTCGGGTATGGGGCGAAATTCCAGACCCGCACCGGGTCTATGGGACGGGTCTGGGGCGGGGTTTAAAAAGTCCAGGTCGGGTCTGGGGCACGAGAAACCCGCCCCAACCCGCCCCATTGCCATTCCTACATGCAATCAAAATCCTATCTGTTAACCGACTTTTTGGTCCGGTTCCCAAAATTACATAAGACACACTCGACTCAACGCATCGCATGGAACTAAATCCAAAAGGGACACACAGAAGCAAGGAAAACAAGTGAAAGCGGGATCTCGCCGACGGAAACCGACCTCAAACTTCCGGAAATTGCAAGCTCGAGTGCCGAACCCCCGGCACGCACTAGCATGTCCTTCGTACCCCTTGGGGGACGAATTTCGTACCCTCTGGGGTACGAAATTCGAACCCTAAGGGGCTCGAAATTCGTACCTCTCGGGGTATGAATTTCATACCCCTCAGGGCTCGAAATTTGTACCTCTCTAGGTACGAATTTCATACCCCGAGGGGTTCGAGATTCGTACCCACGGGGTACGAATTTCGTACCCCACTAGGGGACGAATTTCGAACCCCTAAGGATACAAAATTTGTACCCCGGGGAGGGGTTCGAAATACTGATAGCGCACGCAGAGGAAGGGACTAAAAATTCCCAGGGACGGCAGGAGGGACTCGAAATTCTAGTTGTGATCCCCTATTTTCACCTACTCCTACCTAACCACCTCCCTATGAACACCCATGGCCTCACACTTCAAAGGAGGATGGAAATTTATCACTTGGGATCTCTAGAGAGCTTCAACAGCCTCTTTAATGGCATCTCCTCTTTGAGGAAGAAGGACTAAATTGTCTTTTTCCTAAATACTTTGCATATAGCCATTATGAACTCATATGACTTGGGAATGAATGTAATGAGATGTCATGAGATAGTCTCAACCTTGTAATCCTTGGTGATAAATAATATTCCAACAACTCTTCAAAGTGGACGTAAGCCTCTCTCTAGGCTGAACCACTATAAATCTCTCATGTTATTTATCTCTTTCCGCTCTTGTCTATATGACCAAATTAATAATTCCTAATAATTGGAATCTTTTGTGTTTATGACATTTTTTGCCGTCAACATTTGGTGCTTTCACTGAGAAAACTCGGATTTGCGCCTTTGTCGCACATTGTCATCTTGACTAGGACGAGCTTTAGGTTCCTTTGCTAAAACCTGTCGCCGAGTCCGCTCACGATGGCAAAGCGACCAAAGAATGCAATGGTCGGCCCTTCATCCGAAGCCGAAACATCCCAACAGCCTATACTGACGGATATCCCGGCCACTGATGAGAACGTCCCTCCTACTGTGGACCCTGAAGCGCCCGCAACACAAGCTCAGATCCACACGCTTAATGAAAAATATGAGAACACAATGATCGAGCTCAATCAAGCATTAAGGAATAACATTGACCTTATGTGACAACTTCAAGAAAGTCAGTGCATTGTCGCCCGACTTCAGCTAGCTTGGAACAACGCTCGACCTCGACTAACTGTCTCGGAAACTTCCTCCTCGAGTTGAGGGGCCTACATCAGAGAAGGAGGATTAATCTCATTAACAACGTCACCGTCCGCACTAGCGCCTTCAATAATGAAAACGGCAATGGCTACGCCAACGACAATGGAAACGACAACGATGACCAAACTACAATCACATATAGCTAGGGGGACAATACTGAGATCGCTCTCGCTTGATCATCAATGATGGACCGGGTCCGACCACCCAATCCCCACCTCAACAAAACCCAACTATCGCCAATCGCGATGATGGACCTACTATTCCAGTAGCCCGAGCTCCTCTAGAACAGAATCCGCATCAACCAGCTCCGCCTCATCATCCACGCCAAGACCCAATTATAGATGTCGAGGACATAGAAGAAGACGACCTGAACATCTATCATAGAAGACGCCCTCGCAACAGAACTCCGGAATCTCGCCAAAATCCATTGATCCCGATGGCGGATCCCCATCCAACCTATCTTCCTGACATGGTCCAAAGGATCGTGAGGGAAATGTGAGGGAACGTGCATGATTCATGAGATGCACAAATTTGGCGTAACCCCTTCACAAGAAGGGTAAACGAAGCTGAGTGGCCACGATGCTTTAGCATGTCGCAGATGTCTCTCTAGGATGGCACAACCGATCCTTGCACCTTCCTTAATTGATATGAATGGTAAATGGACTCGAGCCGGGGCAACGACCCCGTCAAATGCAAGTGCTTCCCAGTCTTCTTGTCAGGAACCACTTTGTTATGGTTCTCTCGCCTCCCACTTGATTCCATTAACAACTTCGGCCAGTTAGCGACATAGTTGGTCAAGCAATTTAAGGTGCATATCCCAACTCCGAAGAACGCCCTTACTTTGTCCAACCTATACCAAGGACCCGCCGAGTAGCTTAAAAGCTACCTCTCCCGGTTCAACACTGCCATCGCTGAGGTCGAGGATCTGGACCCTCGCATCGTACTCTTTCAGCTAGCAAAGGGTGTCCTTCCTACTTCCGAATTCGGGGCATGGATCGATCAGAAGAAACCAAAAAGCCTCGATGCTTTCTACAAAAAGGCAGGGCAATACCTATGCTAAGAGGAAGCAAGATGGAACCGGCTCTCCAAAATAAGTCGCCCTAAATGACCCTCAAACGGACGCCACAAATAACAACTCAGGGGAAAACAAGTTGGGGAGCCCTTCTATTAGAACAAAGGGGCAGGTCCCTTCAGGAAGAGGCAAGGTAATGGCAGACAGTGTGGCCGCAATAATGGCCAAGCCCCGAACGAGTCAAGAAAACTCGGTCCTTACCGTGCTTTTGAGACCTACACCCTGATAATTGAAGACTTAGAAACAATTTACTTGGAGACATGCAACACGTTATCGTACAAGAAGCCGTGCACCAGAGAATCAATCGACCTCAAGAAAAATACTGGAAGGTACTGCTGATACCACGACATGTACGGGCATAACACTAATGAGTGTCGCCAGCTTAGGGATGCGATCGAGAAGCTTATCCTCGAGAAACGACTTGAACAATATGTCCAAGAACCCTTTCCTCCCGATGTAAATTCAAAACCTCTGGTGCCATCATCTTAGGCACCTGCCAAGACGACCCCGGGTCCATCCAACCCGAGGCGAGGGATCGTGATCAACACTATATGTGGCAGACCTTATTCCACCCACGACAGCTTCTGGAAGATGGAAGAATATGTGAGTTCCATCAAGCATGCTGCCTATGAGGCCTGCTCCGCCCCGGATGAGTCCGTCCCAAACAAGCTTCAAAAAACAATGCGGGACGACATTGTATTCCGCGAAAGATATTCTACGGGGGTTGAGATTCCAACCACCGATCTGTTAGTTATCACAGCTCAGATCGGTGCCGTTCTATCCTAAAAGTATTGATTGACACGGGAAGTTCAGTCAACATCATTTTCAAAGCTGCTCACGACCAAATGAAATTGGAGGTGAAGGACTTAAAGCCATGTCGAGCCATGATCCACGTCTTCAACGGGGTTTCTAGTTTCCCATTGGGAATGATCGACTTGCTTGTAGAACTCGGCGAGGGGAATCAGAGTCGGGTCCGAGTCCTCACCTTCGTGGTTATCGACATCGCCACCCCGTACAACGTCTTCTTTGGACAACCTTTCCTCACAGAATTTCAGATCTTCATGTCACCATGGTCTCTCCTAATGAAATTCCCGACAGAAAACGGGTTTGGAACAGTTAAAGGCGACCAAGGTAATGCTAAAGAATGTTACACAATAGAATGGAAGAATGCACGCAATAAGTACAAGGGAAAAACAATGCCCACGCCTTCTTGCGCCAAGACTATTTCTGCATAGCAATCAACGACATCTGGGCCTTGGCTCAGGTGCCACTGTTATCTTTCCGATGACCTCGGTCCACGGAAGGACGAAGAACCTGAATACGAGAGGGCTACTCCAGTTGAACCTACAGTGGATGTTCCAGTCAACCCCGACGATCCATCAAAGGTGCTAAAGATAAGATCACATCTCGATTGCGCAATCAAAGAAGATCAAGTGAATTTCTTGAAGGCTAACCTAGACATGTTTGCATGAACTCACTCCAACATGAGAGGCATCAACCCCGCGGTCGCTTGCCATTGCCTAAGTATCGATCCCGCAATGCCTCCAGTCAAGCAGAAACGCCGCTTCCTAGGACCCGAAAGGTCCAAAGAACCCGATGAAGAGGTAGACTATCTACTCAACAACAGCTTCATCCGCGAAGTTGACTACCCCGAATGGGTCTCCAATCCAGTTCTGGTCAAAAAAGCCAACGGTAAATGGCGAACATGCGTCGACTTCTCCGACTTAAATAAGGCATGTCACAAGGACAACTTCCCACTCCCGAAGATCGATCGACTTGTTGCCGGACACAAGCTACTATCTTTCATGGATGCCTATTCAGGCTACAATCAGATCACGATGAATCTTCACGACCAGGATCATATCTCTTTTATAGCCGACCTTGGACTTTACTGCTATCGCGTCATGCCCTTCTGCCTCAAGAATGTCGGCGCCACATATCAGAGAATGGTTAATCGACTCTTTAAAAACCAAATTGAGAAATCCATGGAGGTGTACGTAGATGACATGCTGGTAAAGCTAAAGTGTCCAGCGACCACATCCACGACCTCTCTGAAATGTTCGATGTCCTTCGCCGGTACGACATGAAACTAAATCCCCTGAAATGCTTCTTCGGTGTCGCTTCAGGAAAATTCTTGGGTTTCATTGTCAACTCCCGGTGAATCAAAGCCAATCCAGAAAAATTCAAGTTATCCGGGACATCCAAATCCGCCAGAACATCAAAGATGTGCAAAATTTAAATGGAAAAGGTTGCCGCTTTAAGTCGGTTCATCTCTAAGGCTGCCGACAAGTGCATTCCTTTCTTCGATTTACTTCGAAAGGGGAAACGCGATTTCGAGTAGACCCCAGAATGTGTTTCCGCATTCGAGGACCTTCTGAATTACTTAGAGCGACCACCTATCTTATCTATGCCCATAGACCATAAGGACTTATACATTTATTTGGTTGTTTCTACGCAGGCAATCAGCTCGGCATTAGTATGCCTGAAGACCGCATCCAACGACCCGTCTACTACATAAGAAAACGATTGACGGGGACATAGAAGAATTATCCGAAGTTGGGGAAGCTATCATTCTGCTTATTGATTTCCTCTTGGAAGCTTCAACCATACTTCCAGTCTCATCCTATAAAAGTTTTCACTAACCAACCGCTATGCCCAATCCTACAACGACCCGAGGCGTCTGGGCAACTATTAAAATGGAGTTTGGAGCTAAGACAGTTTGAGATAACATTCATCGTCCATTGAGCCATCCTCGAACAAGCCCTTGCTGATTTCATAGTAGAATTCATTGCTCCTGAGGAGACTCTTGCAGAGAACACCGAAGCTCCCGACACTCACTAGAAGCTGTTCATGGACGGGTCCTCCAACAATAAATGTTCTGGGGCCGGAGTCATGCTCATCACTCTTGAAGAATGTCTGATATACTACACATTAAAACTCAACTTCCCTACCACTAGCAATGACGCAGAGTATGAGGCCTTGATGGTCGGGCTTAGAATCGCGATCGAGCTTAAACTAAAGACCATCCAAATCTACTCTGATTCAAGATTCATCATGCGCCAAGTATAGGGAGAGTATCAAGCTAAGAGGGAACGACTCGCACTATACCTAGCCCAGGTTCAAGAATTGCTCACCAACCTCGACCACTTTGTCATAACATACATTCCCTGAGAAAAAAATGGAAAAGCTGATTCACTAGCCAAACTAGCAAGCTCGGAGGATTCTCAACTCATGGGGTTCGCCCCGGTTGAAGTGCTCAACTCCCTAAGTATCAAACAAGCACAAACCGAGATGGTCATGGACGCTGAATCCAAACCTGGATCATGAATGACACCAATCAAGAATTACCTACAACACGGGACCCTTCCGGGAAGCTATAAAGAAAGACGAGTGATCACGCGCTAATCGACTCGCTACCTTCTTATGGATGTGGTGCTTTACCGCAGAGGTTTCTCTGTCCCATTGCTCAAATGCATCGCCCATCACGACGCCATCAGAGTGATAACCAGTGTATATGAAGGGGAATGCAGCGACCATACTGGAGGGAAAACCTTGGTAAGAAGAATACTCAGACACGGCTATTATTGGCCTACGCTCGATCAAGACGCCGCAGACTATGCTCGCAAGTGTGATAAGTGCCAGCGCTTCTCAAAGATCCCGAGAGCCCCGCCAACGGAGTTGACGCATATGAGCAGCCCATGACCATTCGCCATGTGAGGAATCGACATCATTGGAACTCTTCCAATGGTCAGAGGTAGGGCACGGTATGTCGTCTTCGCAGTTGATTATTTTACCAAATGGGTAGAGGTCGAAGCTCTCGCCACAATCACCACCAAAAAGATGATCAACTTCATTGTCTACAACATCATTACCCGATATGGGGTCCCTCAATCTATCATTTCCGACAATGGTACCCGGTTCGAGAGCGCTGAGTTCAAAGCCTTCTGCCAATGACACATTGGAAAAAGATTCTCAACTGTGGCTCATCCTCAAGCCAATGGGCAAGTCGAAGCAGTTAACAAAGTCATTAAAACCATCATTAAAAAGCGTCTAGAGACGGCTGGGGGCATGTGGGCGGACGAGCTTCCTCTAGCCCTATGGGCTTACCGAACCACCCACAAGACATCAACTGGACACACTCCTTTCGCTCTTGCCTACGGATCTGAAGCCGTCATTCCCATTGAGCTCAAGCTTCAATCTCGTTGAGTTACTTATTTCGATCTGAAGACAAACCAAGACTTACTTTTGGATCACTCGACTTGCTAGAAGAAAAAAGGAATGAAACTGATCTTCGAGCCACCACCCAATGACAACGAGCAGCAGGATACTTCAATACCAGGGTTCGCCATAAGGACCTTAACATCGGTGACCTCGTCTTAAAACGAGTTTTTCCTCCACTAGCATGCCTTGCTCCTCGTTGGGAAGGCCCGTACTCCATACAACGAAAGCTCAGCGATGGAACTTTCAAACTCGCAACCGTGGACGGAGCTGAACTCCAAAGGGCATGGATTAACGAACATCTCCACCACTACTTTTCATAACTTAGCACATAGTTGTTTTTGCTTTCCGACGATGTTTTGTTTTCTAGCAACTCAAGGCATTGTAAAGGCTATTACCGCCAAGGTTATTAGTAGAAATGATGTTCAACTTCCTATCTCTTTTCTTTTACTTCGCGCATGATGCATTTGATTAATCCGTACAACCGGCTTACACCCAAACATCCGATCGCCGTATCGGCACCCCGAGCACGGGAGCCGGCATCGCCATCCAAACCTCAAGCCAACATCGAGGCCAAACAACACTGGCTACGACCGACACCTCGAGCACAGGAGCCGGCAATGCCACTCGAGTCGCCGGCCCGTGGCGCTACCGAGTATAAATAACCACTAACTCGAACCTTGGCCCCGTGCTGAGACCGAGGATAAATTGTTCCGCGCCCAAGTCTCAAGCGACTTGGGGACACCCAACAACCAACTAAGAGTGATGCAAATTTCTCCCCTGGCTATGGGTGCCAGTCGAATCTTGGCGTAGCACTGAGACCGACCTTAAATCGTTTCTTCCCCGAAGCTCTCAAGGCTAAGGGGTAGCTCATGGCTAAGATCGGACCCTACAGGCTGGTGATCCGGGCTCCTCTTCTCGGCGAATAAATGACGCTTGCATCTTGCAACAACCCGATGAACGACAGGAGAGCCGCCCATTGGACTACACAACGTCCTACGCCTCCGCTCTACTTGGGACATACCCCGAGCAACCCAAAACAGCAGGTGACTAGCCTGGTTTCGCAAACTACGCTAAGGGAAACTTACTAGAACCAACGCTCTATCTCACCCCTTTGGAATATTTAACCCAGAGTGCGGTCCCCGATCGCTTTTGTGTTAAGTGCAACGATAAGTACGCTTATACAAGTACAGGATGCTAGAAAACATGAGAAGAACATCTGAACACTCGACATAAAATCGCGATCTTTACTAATTCATATTCTATTTTCACACACATATTCAACGGACTACATGTCTAACATCTTTCTTTTCTAACGACAGGGTGTACATGAAAACCATACATGTCTTGAAAAAACAAAAGTAAGGGTCGTACTCGCGTAAACTATCAGCCTACACTTCCAAAACAACGGTAGCTTCTACTTAATTTGTTAAAACTAATCGTGTCTTTTCTTCTTGTGCTTGTGCTTTTTTGCAGATTTGGAACTCGATGGTTTTTCCTCTATGCCAATCCTCTTCTTACCTGACCTGCTCCTTCCTCTTTGTCCCTCCTGAGGAGTGGTCGACTCATGAGAAACCGAGAGGCAGCTCTCATCTGCACCATCACTGCTCGAGATCTCCGTAACATCAGTGGGAGCGAATTCGACATCGGTCTGGGGACATTCCCAGCAGCAAGGCCTACTACAACATCGCTCTTCCCCAGGATCTCCTTGTTTGCCCGTTCCGCCTGCTCCTTAGCCTCCATGGCTGCCCATCGCTCAACCAGCTTTCGAGACTTATGAGGCGTAACATCATCAGCCTTGGTTTTCTCAAGGGTCTCGGTGGCCCTCCACTGAGCTTCATCATCCTCCTTTTTCTTCTAGGCCTTGTCAGCAGCACTTTTCTTTTCTGCCTCCTCGTCAGCCTTTCTCCGCCCAACTGTCTCAGCGGCTCTCCCCTCAGCATCCTGTCTGGTCTTCATTAGGACCTCCTTCCTGGCAGGCTCGTCTTGCCTCTGCTTCGCCTCTACCTCCTCACACTTGGCCACAATCCGACCCATTAAATTCTCCACCAGGTCATGCATAGAGGGCACATCGGCCTCCTCTGGCATGGGCACTTTGTCCGTCAACCACTTCTCCTTCCTCGGTAAGGCTTTCATAAAGGCTGGGTGTTATCCTTATATACGAGTAGGTGTCCAACTGATCGCCGCCTTCTCCACATTGCATTCTCGCAGATCCTGGCCCAGATTCGGTCGCTTGTGGGAGCACAGGGGCAGAACCCGATGTAATAGTCAATCCAGGATGGATGCACAGTAAAAACACAACCTTTTAGTCCGCAAATTCGGCAATTGTGTCGTCCTTTAGGATACATAGTAAAGGGAGTTTACCTCCGATCAGGAATGGTGTAGAAAGGAGGGAAGGGGCACCTGTCACGATAGATAATGTGAATTCAGTCTCTCCTATCTCCAGATGCTCAGGGTCGTGCTCAGTTGAAACTCGAGTGAAAGCTATGGGGTCGGTCACCATAGCAAATTCAGGGGCTAGTGGCCGATAAGAGCTTCCTTCCCCAAATATCTCTGCTACTACCATGCTCTCGATCATGGAAAACTTCCGCTTTTCAGCGGCGAGCTTCGCCAGCCTCTCTCTCTTAGCGTCCTCTAGAAGTAACCTCCTCCCTTCCTCTAAAATTTCAGTCTCCTCATCAGTCAAGAGATCAATCGTGAGTTGGCATTCGTTCAAAGTGCTCACATCCACTTGGCGCAGATAGGCTTCATATGGAACCAACCTCTCCCAGGTCCGAGCTAGTTCCCGGGAATAATCATTAACCCACGAGAGTCTACGGAATCTCAAAATCTTAACATGCATATTTCAGATATCTTCCACCACAGATGATTCTACCCAGAATTTCATGTCCTCCAACTGCTCCCTCAGTTGTTTTACTTCCCTCAGGTGTTCGGCCTTCAGTCCATCGACTGTGCTAAACACGTCTCTATTGCTGGCCTCAGCATCTTCCTTCGCCTTCCTCATCTCCTCGAGCTGCCTCTTCAAGCTGTCATTCTCCGCTCTCAAAGAATTATTGTCGTTCTGGAGCTAGGTGACCCTGCGTTATCCCTTTCCAGACCAGCACATGTTTTATCCATCTTCGCCATTTCCCTCTTCAAGGCTGTATTCTCGGTGGTTAGATCAGCTACTGTCTCCCTGAAAGAAGAGCGGAAATGATCGACCTCCTTCTTGAGCGTCTCGTATGCTTGTTTCATCTCCGCTGCAATGATGAGACCCACAAGTTAGTATTCAAAGACATGGGAATGGGCGACAATACGCTCATGGTACAAAAAGCAAACTCACCTATTTTTGTGTTCAGATGGCCGACAGTGGTCCGCTCGTCATCAATAATCAACTTATGATTAGTGAGTTCCAAATTTTCCTCTTGATCAACTCCCAAAAGATGGAAGGAATATTTGGTAAGTTCGTTGGCTTGGTGATACGCGGCCTTCGCACGCATCCATATCTCCCCAGACTCCCTAGCAGGTGCTGGACGGAGATCAGAAGAAATATCAGCTCATCAAAGTAATGCAGAGGGAAATGTTGTTTCAAAAACGCTTTCTGCTCCTCTATGGAAAGCTCTTGTATCTGAGACTCCGTCAGGTCATGCATCCCTGTTGTCGTCACCCTATCCGGCCTTGGTTGTTCAAGCGATGACTCTTTCCCTTTAGTAGTCTGAACGGGAGCCAAGGGAAGAAGTTGTCGATGATGGATGCCTCGACTCCCCTAAGTCGAGTCGAGAATCTCCCATGGACACTCAGATTAGAGGAGGGGGAGGAGGAGTCGAAGATTGTCGAGGCCTATCCCGGTAATGGCTCTTGCTACCACGATCTTGGGGATGCGAAGCATCACCGTACAAGCTAGCCCCTCTCCTAAAGACATTGAGAAAAGCATTCCGAGGGCGTCGGCGGCCTCCATTCCCATGACCTCGTCCTTCCCGCCCTCTCTTCATTACACATGTTAAAGAAGCAATGCAAGGTCAGATGATTAGTGCAACCTAATGAATCCTTATGCTATGCCGTGTTTATGAGTGTATGCCCTAAGTGTTCTCTCAACAAACCAGATTGTGGTCCGCTCGAAGGAGTTAACCCCTCAGCAGCAAGAGCTAGCTCTTCCGTGCTTGCCGTAATCGGCCACGGGGTTAATTCTAAGTCAAGTTGATTAAGGCCATCAAACTGGCCTTCCTCCTCGAGTGAGGCAGCGGTCTCGGTCAGAACACTGGAGACTGTGGTCTGTCTGGCTTTCCCCCTCTCCTATCAGAGGTGGGACTGGAACATTCAACAAACCCTCGCCCTCAGCAGCCCTTTCCCGACCACGAACCTCGTCTCCTAGCACATCTCCTTGGAACTTGACAGCCTTTTTTGTCATGGGCCCAGCAGTGGGCATCTTTCTCTTTTGACCAAGGGACACGGGTTCTTTCACCATTTTTTCCTTTGGCCCGCTGCTCTCAACCGCAGGCTGATTATTGCATGATTGTTGGGGAGCAATCCTGCGCGGCGAAGGCGCTCCTGTCTTGTTACTATGGTAGTTATGCGAGACACCACAAGGATCGCCCGTAGGGCATTAAGGTGTTGCCAATACTCGGTGCCAGTAGACGCCTCGGGATCCCTGCCATGATTAAAAACTAAGTCAAAAAATGGAGCATAGCATCCAAAAGCTTTATAACAAGAAATGAAGTTTGAGGATACTTAGTCCCTTTTATCCATCTCCTTTCAAATCCGGGAGGGCAGCGCACGAAAAACCATTCATGCTTGAATACCGACAGCCTGGCCACTCCCCGATAAAGAATTTTATGGTGGGAGATGCCTCCAGGAACCACTGGGAAGTTGATATGTTGGCCCTCCTCTTAAGTTGAAAAAGGTACCGAATATCCTGTATGGTAGGCTCCAAATGCAAATAGTCACAATAGAGAACATAAGTGCCTAAGAGTGAAGCGTAAGCATTTGGATGCAGTTTCGGCGGTGCAAGGCGGAAGTAGTGTAACATGTTCCAAATAAAGTCATTGGCCGGGGGTATGCACCTAAAAAAACAAGCCTGTCTGTTTCAAGCAGTAAAACCCTCGAGCGGCAAGTGAGCCCTACCACCCTCTCCCGGGGCATGGACATCATCCTCCGGCATGTTGAACCACAGTGCCATTTTTCTAACTGCTGTAGCATCCATGCGTGACGGTACCGAGTATGTCGGATTTTCCAAGATAACTACGTTGGGCAACATATTTAGGGCTACCGGAGCAGCCGGTACATCTCTACCAATAATGTCCACATTTTCGACCTCCTCATGTGTGACCAGAGAATGTTGTCTCTCAGTTCATTCTCCGTGTTCAGATGCTTCAGGTGAGCTGGCCGTTTGAGAAGGAACAGATCCTTCAGTAGTCTCAAGCTCGCTGCTGGTCGAGCTACCACTGCTGGTAGAATCAGATGTGTGTGACAATGGCGGGGAAGCCTCGACTTCCAGGGTTTTTCGGTCTTTGATCTTGTCAGCATCGCTAGCTATACTTTAACACACCACTGTTGGTAGAATCAGATGTGTGTGACAATGGCGGGGAAGCCTCGACTTCCAGGGTTTTCCAGTCTTTGATCTTGTCAGCATCGCTAGTTATACTTTAACACACTAATATTAGACATCGCAGTGGAATAACATGTACCCCTCGTGTTGGTAAAAACTATCATGTGCGTGCGGTATCATGCAAAATTATGATGCATAGAGGAAATTTAAACAGTCCAACAGTTCAGTCACAGTTCGAGTATATGTGCTATCCTATGTGAAAGATTCGAATCCCTGTCTGCCCAATTATCCGCGTATGCGTCAGCGCAATCGCGCAAGTGTATAGGTTATATATAAATCCAAAGGCGGGAAGTCAGGATATTGAAGTTCTGTACAAGAGAAACAATACCCCATAAAGGCGCTGAGCAGTTGCGTGAAGCAGTCCTAACAAAAAAGCTCAAACCCATCCAAGGGTTCGAAAGCTCGAACCACATTCGAGGTTCGAAGATTTGAACCATTCAGGGTTCGTAAATTCAAACCCTCGGAGGTTTGAAATTTTGAACCCCCCTCAGAGTTTGAAAATTCGAATCCCCAGAGGTTCGAAAATTCGACCCCCTCTCAGGGTTCGAAAATTCGAACCCCTCCCAGGCTTCAAAAATTCGAACCCTCTCAGGGTTCGAAAATTCGAACCCCTCCCAGGAGTTAGAAATTCGAACCCCACTCAGGGTTTGAAAGTTCGAAGCCCTGTGGGGTTAGGATTCTTAAAGCTCCTCGAGGTCGAAGTTCTCTTTCCGGCCAGGTCTCGACGCTTCGACCTCCCTCCGCCTCCTTGTTCTTCGACCCCAAGCATTACCTAAGTCCATTTCGAAGCGTTGAGCTTTGGAACTTTCAAATAAATGGCGGTCAAGGCAAGAAATGATGGAAGAAAAAAAATGAAGGAGTGGGCAATTTATAAAGAAAAGGGAAATGTCCTTTGGCGCTCCTGATGATTTGAACCATCGGGTTCAAAATTTCGCACCTCCATGGTATGGAACTTCGAACCTCTGGGTGCGAAATTTCGTTCCTACCGGGGTTCGAAATATCATGTCTAAAAAAAGAGAGAAATTTTTTCTGGAACTATGACGATGACCATACGCTCAGGTACACGTATTCCATACGCAAGCATACCGACCACCGCGAACACACGGAGGCGATGCACTGCGAGTACTTAGAAACATGAGCACATCGCCGCACCAACAACAGCTCGCTTGCAACTCCATAGCAAATGAGCCAGATAACTGGCATATGTTTTTCCTTAGCTTACAGGACAAATCGACGACTTTACTACAACATCAACCAACACAAAGCACATCATGTGCAGATAAGACGTACTTTAGGGGGTAAGTGTTAACCGGCTTTTTGGTCCGGTTCCCAAAAGTACATAAGACGCGCTCGACTCAACGCATCGCGTGGAGCTAAAACACAAAGGGAAGCACAGAAGCAAGGGAAACAAGTGGAAGCGGGATTGTGCCACCGGAAACCTTGCAGTTCCCCTAACTTATTTCCAAACCAAGACCTCAAACTTCCAGAAATTGCAAGTCCAAGTCTCAAACCACTCGGCACGTGCTAGCATGGCCTTCATACCCCTTAGGCGATGAACTTCGTACCCCATGGGTACGAAATTCGAACCCCTGAGGGGCTCGAAATTCGTACCTCTCGAGGTACGAATTTCGTACCCCGAGGGGTTTGAGATTCATACCCACGGGGTACGAATTTCGTACCCCACTGGGGACGAATCTCGAACCCCTAGGGGTACGAAATTCATACCCCAAGGAGGGGTTCGATATTCTGATAGCGCGCACAAGGGGAGGGACCCGAAATTCCCAGGACCGGCAGGAGGGACTCAAAATTCTGGTTGTGGTTCCCTATTTTCACATACTGCTACCTACTCCTACCTAACCACCTCCATATAAATGCCCCTTTGCCTCACACTTCAAAGGGGGTTGGAAATCTATCACTTAGGACCTCTAGAGAGCATCAAGAACCTCTTTAATGGCATCTCCTCTTTGACGAAGAAGAAGGACTAAATTGTCTTTTTCCTAAATACTTTACATATAGCCATTATGAACTCATATGTCTTGGGAATGAATGTAATGAGATGTCATGAGATAGTCTCAATCTTGTAATCCTTGGTAATAAATAATATTCCAACCAATCTTCAAAGTGGATGTAGGTCTCTCTCGAGGTCGAACCACTATAAATTTCTCGTGTTATTTACCGCTTTCCGCTCTTGTCTATACGACCAAATTAATCATTCCTAGTAATTGGAATCTTGGGTGTTTAGGAAATTTTTCCCGTCAACATTATCCTAGCATGCAGAATTATAAGAGCACAAGACAAAATGGCATAAATAAGATACGATATATGGGACATACCAGTCGAAGAGTTCTTGGCGGGCCAACTTCATTCTCTCTTCCGTTTGCCACGTGCAATCGTAAATCGTTCTCGCTCCATTTTACCTTGACTAGCTTAACAACCTTCCACCTAAGCTGTTTTGTGTCATTCCCTATGACGCAAAGTGACTTACAAGGTCTAGAAACTTCAAGTTCGACTTCAAAATCTTTGAGCCGACCTAGAGATACCGTAACATTCGAGTCGTGCACGAACTTCTTTAAAAATGACACATGAAAAACATTATACACACTCGCCATCTTCCCCGGTAATTCCAATCTATAAGCGAGTTTTCTAATACGTTCGATAGTTGGAAACAGCCCAACAAACCTTGGCTCTAACTTTCCTTAGAGGTGAAATCTTAACAAACACCATATCTCCAACTAATAATTCCGAATCCTTTCGTCGCTTATCGGCATAACTCTTCTAACTACCTTGGACTGCCTTCATTTGTTGTCCAATGACTTCAGTATCATCTGATGTCTTTCTTATCATCTCAGTCCCAAGTACCAACTTCTCGCTAGTTTCTGACCAACAAGATGGAGAATTACACGGTCTGCCATATAACGCCTCATATAGTGCCATTCCAAAACTCGACTAGTAACTGTTATTATAAGCAAACTCAACTAAATGCAGATGGTCTTCCCTAGATCCTCCAAAATCCAATGCACAAGCTCTAAAAATATCTCTTAATACTTGATTAATCCTTTCAGTCTGGCCAACCATCTGGGGATGATGAGTCGTACTCAAACATAGACCTTTTCCCGATGTCTCTTGTAAACTCTTCCAAAATCCACTAGTGAATAACGGACCTCGATTGCTAACAATACTCTTCAGAATTCCATGGAATCGAAATATCCACTTAAGATATAACTCAGCCAACATCGATGCGGTCCTAATTGATCTGACAGGAATAAACCTTGCGCATTCAGTCAAGCGATCATGACAACCCAAATACTATCATTTCCTGCCCTTGTTTTAGGTAATCCGTCAATAAAATCCATCGATACTTGCTCTCATTTCCATATAGAAACTTCCAATGGCTGCAACACCCCATTCGGCTTCTTTTGCTCGGCTTTAACTAGCTAGAAGTTCATACACTTCGAGATAAATTTCTCGACATCCTGTTTCATAATTTCTAAGTAGTAAACTGGCTTCATATCTCGATACATCTTATTACCCCCTAGATGTATCGTCAATCTAGAATGATGGCATTCTCTCAGAACCTCATCTGTCAATCCATCAATGTTAGAAACAATCAATCGTCCATTCATACGAAGCCAACCATCTTGATCGACTTCGAAATCTTTAATCTCCTTAGGTTCAAATCTCATCTCTAACCTTCGTACGATTTCCATAAGCTTATTGTCTCGCTTTTATCTTTCACCGATCCTTTCGATGAGAGTCGGTCTAATCGATAAGCTAGCTAACATCTCGGGTTCTAACTCATAATGAGGTCTATAATCAAATCCGGCCAAATACTCAAGATGCTTCCATTCTGTGACCATGGCTCCCAAACTCACATGTATTCGACTAAACGCACCACCCACCGCGTTACCTTTTCCTAGAGCATAGCTTATTCCAAAATCGTACGACTCCAAAAACTGCAACCATCGCTGCTGCCGAAGTTTCAAATTCTTCTGAGAGAAAAGATACTTCAATGACCTATGATCCGTAAACAACTCAAATCTAACTCCTAACAAATAATACCTCCATATCTTCGGAGAAAACACTATCGATGTTAACTCTAAATCATGAGTCGGGTAATTCCTTTCGTGCGGCTTCAGTTGTCAACTCGCATAGGCAATAATTCTACCTTTCTACATTAAAACTGATCCACGTCCAGTGCTACATACATCGGTATATACTATCATCTCTTTGTTCCCATTTGGAATAGTCGACACATGAGCACCTTTCAAACTCTCTTTCAGAATTCCAAAGGCCTACTCAAACCTCGCACCCCATGCAAAGACTTGATTCTTCTTTTTTAATTCAGTTAGTGGTGCAGCTATTTTAGAGAAATCCTTGATAAATCGTCGACAATATCCTGCTAAGATAAGGAAACTCCTTACATCCGTTGCATTCTTGGGTCGGTCCCAATCTTATATTACTGCTACCTTAGCGGGATCCACGCTATTCCTTGTCCTAATACGACATGATCCAAAAATCTCACTTCTCCCTTTTAGAAGTGACACTTTGAAAACTTAGCCCTTAACTGATGTTTTCGCAAGATTTCCAAAACAATTTTCAAGTGCATCTTATGTTCTTTCCCATCCCTTAAGTGTACCATTATGTCATCCACGGACACAAGTACAGACTTATTCAACTGATCTCTGAAAACTCGAGTCATAAGATCCACAAAATAAGCTGGTGTGTTAGTCAATCCAAACGACATTGCCAGCCACTCATAAAATCCGAATGGTGTCCTAAAAGTAGTCTTCAACACACTATGTCTAGCCACTCTTAGTTGGTGAAATCTCGTCGGCAAATCCATATGGGAAAACACTTTAGCTTCGTGAAGCTAATCAAACAAGTCATCGATCCTCGGTAATGGGTACTTGTTTTTCTTAGTCATCTTATTCAGCTTACGATAATCCACGCACAATTACAATGATCCATCAGTCTTGGTCGCAAACACAACTGGTGCACCCCACTCAGATACACTTATCGGAATAAATCTTTTACTTAGAAGATCATTCACTTGCACCTCTTATTCTCGTTGTTCCTTAGGCGACATCCACCTGAGAGGCATAACAGTAGGTTTGGCTCCATCCACTAAGTCAATCCAAAACTCATTCTCTTAATGCGACGACAACCCAATGACTTCATCAAACACATTAGAAAACTCTTATACGGTTGGCACCGATGACAACCCATCCCATGAAATCGCAAGAAAATATAAAAAGCTAACCAGAACTCTATCCTCTGGTAGACAATGTATCACAATCGTTCACCCTTCCACATTCCCAAGTCTCACCTCGAGCCTCTCGCAATCAACAATAGCCGCATACTTCTTGAGCCAGTCCATACCCAACATAATTCCAAACCCAGCAAAATTCAAAACAAAACAATCACACACAAAAGAAAAACCATGAATCGATAAAACTAGACCATGACAAAGCATACAAAGACTAGACGAACCCCCTACTTAATTAGTCATGACCAATGGTCTATCTACAATTTCAGGTTCTAAACTTAACTTGCAAACAAGCTCATTACAAATAAAGAATACGATGCTCCAATGTCAAACAAAACTTGAATTGAAACGTCTCGAACAGAAAGCATACCTTACACAACAACACTCTTCCCCTCCTCCACTGCAGTTGGACCGCTCAAAGAAGATGTTAAAACATCCAAATCATACGCTCTCATAATCTGCTTACCTTTTGGTGGTTTTGAATAGTTCTTCCTCACATGCCTAGGTTTATCACAGCTACAACACTTTCCCTTCACCTTAGGGTTCTTACACTCACTAGAATAATTGCCCTTCTGCTGAGAATTGAAACAAGTAACTTCACCTTTTATCTTCTTCTGGCCATTTTCCCCTTGTTGTTGTTTCCATTTTCCATTCCACTTTTTCTTATTGCTACCACCATGTTGTGGTTTCGCTTCCTCCTTACCCCCAACAACAGCTTCCTCCTTTTGGGGAAACAAACTCTCCTTCCTTAAAGCTTTCTCGACCAATTTCTCGAAAGGGGCGTCAATATGGTTTATTAATTACTTCCCCAAACTCTCATTCAAACCCATAATAAACTTCTCGTTTTTTTGGTAAGGAGTCTCAACATACGATCGACCATACTTGGATAAAGTCTTAAATTCCATCACGTACTCAGTGATAGGCCTCTCGCCTCAAATCGACAAACCTCTTAAACAATATCTATTTCTAGACTTTAGAAATGAATTTCTCTTCAAACTTAATTCTAAAATGGTCCCAAGTAATCTGGTCTTCCGGAGTCTCCAATGTAAGGATTCACCAATTCATCGCTCGTCCTTGCAGCTGCCTCGATGCAAGTTTCTTCTTAGTTGCATCATCAAATCCCAAGTCTTCAAAAATACGAACACAAATATCCAACCAATTCTGAGTTTCAACAGTACATCTCATACTAGTAAACAGCTTGCCATGTAGTGAAGCGTAATCCATGCAGAGCTTCACAAAATCAACAGATAAGGTGCTTACACAGGAACACCTCGTTCTACCGCCTCTCCTAGAATGGGCATCCTTCTCATGTTTATTTCCATTATGTCCTCGAACATAACAGGATAATCGAGCATAGCAGCTGCAGCTCCCGACTGGCTACCCTCATCTCCCTCTCCAGTTATAGGCTCATTCCTAGTAGTGTGTCTCGCAGTTCGTCGACTCATCCTTACTCTGAAACGAGAGTCAAATCACATTAGAGAAAGCCGCATTGATGTTCAAGTGCTTACTAACCTACTGTACTATACTATACACGTATATATAATATAGTAATCATCCAATAAATTTACAAATACATCTATCATACCTTTATATGCTCGCGAACTTTGGGTAAAATTGATTAACCAAAGTTGTGGCGCCATATGTGACAACCACTCCGTACCTCCTGCACCGAAATAAGGAAAAATGCGCTGTATGACGTGCCAGGCCGATAAGGGATGATCATCAGTATATAATATTTTGAAACAGAACCTATCGTATTACTCACAGCACAAGGATAATATATACTAATACAATATACAACAAGATATAGTAATGAAACACAACAGAACAGAGAAACAAATCTTCATTAAAAACATAGAATCTTGGGTACAGTACTTTTAGATACATGAATCTCTGAATACAATATGTCTCACTACATTCCTCAAAGCCTCAATAACATCAATAAACAATGGAAATAACAGAAATCATTATTATAGCAGGTAATAATAATACGTCAGCCTCCTGCGCATCACCGCACAGCAACACCGACACCAAACTTGCTATTCAGTCTGCCTACCATCAAACTAGTTAACAACCCAAGGTAATAAGAGGGAAACATAAACCTTGAGTCAGACAATAGTTTTAGTGAGTGATAACATAGCTAATAATAGTTACACAGAATAATATGAGTTTAGGTGGATCATCCAACTGATCTGCCTAGCAACTAACAAATTAACACGTGAAAACAATCCATCACATGTCACATCATAATAGGAAAGGATTGCCATCAACCTGCTTCTCTTCAACAACCTATAATGATGGCCTACCCAGATAAAATAGAGAAGAAAACCTAAAATCAACCATAACATCCAATGTCTTAGCCATCACTGACTACAACCGTGAATCCATCAATTATCGAACTTGCATTTCACCGATCAAAAGGGCTAATAGAAAACCCCGGTTCTAGCCACATTGCCATAGGTCATTGTGACTAGCATGTTTGCCTCCTACCTGAGACAACTAGATAACTACTACCTGAGTTTTATCCATGGTACATGATCCTACATGATGCTTATAGGCATCCCCAGGACACCTCTGCTTTGAGTCCGCTAGAACGTCCGAACTAACGATTTCGTGGCACTTCAAATCTGTAGAGTCTTTCTCCTTGGCGATTTCACCTTTTTACTCAAGCTGCCTTTTGAAATAATTCCATTATCATCCCTAGTTAACTCCTACCTAAGTCAATTCATCATCAAACTGTATCGTGTATCGAATCACGACCAATATCGCATCAACTTAGCTTCGACTACTCCGACATGATTTCACAATCAAAGAACCATTCATCTATGAGTTGCACACCGATCATCTGAAGTCCATATCTGACCAAGCTTCACTAGCAACCCTGGAGAACCCTCACAATCACGCCCTTAATACCTCCCCATTCGATTGACCCATGTAGTTAGCCAAATTTGGTTAATGTCATGCTTTGACCCATCATCACCTTGAGTGCATCCCACCGACCTACTCTCCAATCGTTTCGACGTTCGAATTAAAGACTCTACATGCCTATCCATATCTCAAGCAATCTGCCTTCGACCCATCTCGAATAAACCCCGAATGACTTGAAATTTTATCAGTAGCTTCGATTTATCATCATGATGCCACACCCAAAAATTCAAAGCCACTTGACACTTCCCCATGGGTCAGTGCCAACCCTCATGGGTCGGTGTCGAGTCGACTGTCGACCCATGCAATTTGTGCATATGGGCATGAAAATTTTCATGCCCTTTCTTCTCGTCTTATAAAGCGCCTCCGCCAAATTTCGTCTGAATCTGATCATTTGAACCTCCGATTTTCTCTGTTTTTCGATCCTATGATTCTACATCAAACAATCTAACATACAATTTAACCCATGCAACCAATTCAATCAAAACAAACATCAATTCATACAAAAAGCATCATACAAACCTGAACAATTCATAAACATAACATAAACATATCACAATTATGAGATCTAGCATGATTTCAATCTAAACATGTCCGGTTAATATAATCATATTAGGTTTTCCTAGGGTTTCTAGGTATGAGTTAAACATATATGATCAGATCTACGTTGATTTTTACACGAAACGTATGAATATGATCCTAATTTACCCATACAATCCGTGAGAGATATTTATCACTCACTAATTTCTAGATTTGATGTAGATTCAATGAGATCAGATTCGGACAACGCTGAAACCCCTTGAATTCGATGCAATTTGATGTGATCCAATCCTCTTTAATGATGATCTACTCTTCCCTAATGATGATCTATCTTTTAGATGCAATCTATAATGAATTTGATTGAAGAAAATGGAGAAATAGGGTTTTAGGCTGAACCGGAGAATCACAGATGCCCAACCTAAAACTTAGAATGAACAGAGTAACCCTAGTTCTCTCCCAAGTCCCCTATTTATATCTGCTGGTCATAGGTCTAATGGGTTTGGCTAATCAGCCCATTAGCTGCTGACCAGTCTGCCTAAACACAAGCTGAAACTTAAAACAGTGATTCCTCCTAAACTGTTGAACCTAATCCTTCATGTGACCACTCTACGAAATCATGAACAACCGATCCAATGGAATCGATATCAGCACCTGATCTGATTCCTATCAAAAGTCATAGCCCAAACATAAACGAAAGGGAAAAATGGTCATAATTGAGTTTAGTAAAAATCATAGACGTGTCTTACATCCTCAAGAATGACATACTAAAATCTGAGAATGATTCGACAACTAAGGAATAAAATACAATTACTTTATGATCGATCGACACGTAACATACAGGTCATTACACAAGCTATAAGCATATTGTTTCGATTTACGAATAATCCAGGTTTTGAACACTGGAAAGCTATTTCCAGGATTTTAGCTTATTTGAAAGGACATAAACTATGGCTTATCTTATAAAGGATATCCTAATATAATAGAATGATATAGAAATGCAACCTGGAATAATGTTGAATCCAATCCAAGTCTACAACTAGACAAATATTCACATTAGGAGGCGCTGCTGTGTCTTCGGCTTCCGAGAAGTAGACCTATATATCCAACTCAACAATGTTGTCATAATTGAATGCATTAGTAGATGCATGTAAGGAAGCATAATGGCTTAGAAATTTATTAATGGAAATCCCATTATCGAACAAGCCATCTCCAGCATTCTTAATTAACTGTGACAATCAAGCAACGATATATAATGTCTCAAATAAGACATATAATGGAAAGTCTAGACATGTGAGTCTAAGACATCAAATGGTAAGACAGTTACTCAAAATGGAGTTATAACTGTTGACTACATGGAAACAAAGAAAAACTTGGTTGACTCACTCACAAAAGGCCTTCCAAAGGAATGGTTTCTATAAAATTAAAAGAAATGGGACTAACTTTTGTTAATTAAGATTGATCAAACCCAACTTATATCTTGAAAAGGATAGAAAAAGTTCAATGGGTACCAACAAGTTAAGAGAATGATTATGGAACAATAAATCAATAATCCCATAATATTTAGTGTTAGATTCTTCAAGAACAAATGATGGATATATATATATCTTTAATAAGTCTAGAAATCATAAAAGGTGTATTACAGAAGCACCTTAAGAGACTGACCTATATGAGTATGGAAATCATGTTGTTTCTAAGGAAAGTCAGACCACTTTCTAAATTAGACTCATGAACTAGGATTTAAAGCACATGACTACTAACGTGCTGAGTAATGCATGCTACTCTACTTAAGGAAAACAACATGTGTGATTGTTTTGGCTTTATCACTAAGGGATACTAGGTTCAAGATTTGTTCCCATCGATAGAGCTTTGAATGGTTTACACTAAGTAAAGGTTCAAATTTAAAAGATACCTTTTAATTATGTGTTGTTTCCATGATGATGAAAAACCTGATCTTAAAACTACATTGGCTTGATCCCACTAGGGTATGTAGGAAGTCACTTTATGTGATTCAGCCATCAACTTTATTTATTTATTTTATTTTGATAATTAGGGGATATTGTTGTAAATTTTCAACTTGTTTGGGATTGGGTTTGTTTTTTGAAGAAGGTAGAAAGAGAGGAAAAATGAAGGGAAATATTATTAGTCCCATACCATGGGATCTTGAGAAGTATCCAAGTATATCAATAGGTTTCTCAAGAGGATGTTGGTTCCTTGGGGCACCCAAATATGTACTTTGTTGTGAGGAGGAAGGTCATACATCTCCACCACACACGCTAGTGTTGCAGCCGTCCATCCGACTAGACCGAACTGGGCCGATATGGGTTTCAATTTTTGGATTTTGGATCCAATAAGAATATTTTTGGATCAAGAATTTAAACTGTAATAGGCCTGATTCAGCTTGTTAAGAACCTAGACCTAGAAATTAAATTTCAGATAATGGCGGGAACTCTTTTGCAACGCTTCTGACCGTTGCAAACGAAAGGGTTCGACGTTTGAAATTTGCAACGCTTCAGAACGTTGCAAACAAAGGGATGCGACCGTTCCTAACGGTCGCGACGCCTGGCCAACAGATGCTTCCTCTGCCTATAAATACCAGTGCCCAAAAAATGTTTTAATTCGCTTTTTCGGTCATCTTCTTCCTCCAGCGATCTGCTACACTAGAAAAGTGTTTCAAAACACTTTGCTATTGTAACGCCTTCGAGGTGTTACGAATTCAAATAGTGCTGCAAAATTCTTTTTACTTCTTCTTTCTCCCGTTCATTCTGCTCTTTTCTTGCATCATCAGAATTAAATTCAGAGTGTTCTTTGGCGGATCAAAGTCATACAAACTTTGAATCCGATTATGCTGTTGATATGCATGTAAATGTGTATATTTTATCTGCTTATTTATCTTGTTTTCTTTTTAAAATAATTGATACCGTGTATTTATAATGTATTTTTAGATGCATTTAATTATTGAAAAGATGAAGGAATTGGCGCATGAAGAGTGTTGATTTTTAGAGCTAGATAAAAGCATGAAGACCCAAAGAAACGTTGCTGTTCAACCACCTTCTACCGCATATTTTAAGTCAAGATTCAATGCCTTTTCATAAGGATCACTTATCTCAGATGTTATGGAGTTATTATTCATTGAAGTTGATCCCGTATGATGCCTGCAAGTTATTTTTCCATGTCATCTGCATGCCCATTCACCTGCGTTCACATTGGTCTAGTTATTATTTGGGCAAAGCCTTTTGTCCCACATCTTGTAATTGGCCACTTAGTCTTGTTCATGACAGCTATAAATACAATGTATCTCTTTCATTTGGAATTACATTGGGTTTTATTTCGTAACTCTTCTCTTGGAATAAAACTATTCTTCTCCCTGTTCTCTTTAGATTTTATTGTATTTAATTTATGTTGTTTCTTTCCTTTTTCCTTTCTCATCGTTTAGCTATTTCTAGCTAATCCCCTTTAATTAGGGGCTGATGACGCTTATAGATTGGATCCAATATGAATCACATAGCCAAAAGATGAGGACTTTATACATATAGATCTGGATCTGAACCAAGAGTTAGATCTGAACCTTCATACTTTGTGTCATTTAAGAGCTATGCTCCTTCAGAGGGTATATTCGTGTTCGATCTAATGCTTATCAGATTTATATCTAGTTTTTAGGGTTTTAGAAATAAAGTAGGAATCTGTCCTGATAGCCTATGGTTGTTTAAGAGCTTAGCTCCTGCATAGGCTATTGTTGTCGTTGTTCACATATTTGTTTCTAAATACCTAATTATAGTTGATTCATATTTGTGACAAAATATGAGTTAGATCTATATTTATTTATTTGGCTATTGATGAGTATTAATCCAATTTATGTCATTACTTCCTAATCGCTTTCATTTATTATAAAAAACTCAATTTTTCTTTATTTCCAGTAGTTTTCAAACAATCAAAATTTCGGAATAACTTGATTGGATTTATTAGTAAATTAATTTTGGTCCTAGAGTTCGACACCCTTTACAACAACCCTTATTGTTTAGGAAAGCCGAATGAATTAAATAGTTGTTTTCAATTGTTTAATTTGTCCATAAACAATTTTTGGTGCCGTTGCAGGGGATCAAAATAATTTTTATTAGTAAATCCTTCGGGTTATAATTTTATTTTCTTATTTTTCCTTTTGTTTTCTTTCATATATAGAAAAAAAATCTTTTTTAATCGATTTGGTATTATTCATTGATACTGTAATCTTCCAGATAAGAGAAAAAATACTTGCCAATTTTTGTGCAATTTCTTTCCAATTTCTAATATTTCTTCTTTTACAATTAAAAATAAAATATTAACTTTTTTTCCTTTTGTTTCAGTTCCTTCCTTTATTGCCTTTCTATTTTTCAATACAATTCTTTCCCTATAACACCCCATAATTTTAACAACATTAAAGAGGACAAATTAAAGAATAATTAATTTAATATCCAGAAATAAGGGAAATGGACCATGCCATTGCGCCCGTCTCGAAATTATGGTCAAGATAAACATTTGGTTTGCGTAAAACGGACACCATATGAACAAGTTATGAAAGTTTGAAGTTTGTATATGCGCAAGAAAATATTTATACACATATATAGGGTCCAGGAATTCAAAATTTCAGTTCAAATTTCAAAAGCATTGAAATTCGGGTAAGCGGAAAAAATCCTACCTAGGGGAGTCGACCCCCCTAGGGCTGACGTGGCAGGTCAGTTCAGGGGTTGGCAGATATATATACGGCCCCATTTCTCTAGTTTTCTCACACTAAAATCAATTGAGACCTAAATGCTGTTGATACCTAGACTGAATCAAATCTTTTTCTTCTTCTGCAATCAAGTTTAGAGATTCAAGTGTGGATCTGTGATTCAACCTCCGCTTTTCTCCTTCTATTTTGCTAGATCCAAACATTGTGAGTTTAAGTTACCTTTAGATTTAAATAATTAAAAGTAAAACGTGATATGACTGTAATTTGGATCTATCCCTATGACTGAATCATACCAGATCTATTGTAATTTGTGAATCCATGATATTCTGAATTAGTTATGACTTGGATCTTAACTTTATCATGTCAGATCTACTTTTGATTTTAGATCTAATTCACTATTCAGATCATCTTGTACCTATCATGTTTGTGGTTAATTTGGATCTATCATTAGTTGGACATCTAAATCCTTATTTAGATCTAATCATGCCTTCTATGACATTCCTACTATGTTAGAACCAGTTTTATTATAACAAGTTCAACAGATCTGTTCTTATATGTCCATCTTCACATTACACCATTATATGTTTATGTCAATTTTGTTTGAATAATCATTTCAGTCATCTTCCCTTCACCCTTTCCTTTTTATTTTATATAGTTAGGCTACTTTCAAGCCTAGACATGCCGCTAAAAATATGCGAATGCGTTAGTTTGGAAACGTGGGAAAAAACATTGAAATTAGGCATAACTTGTAAAGGGGAAATATGGCATAACTTGAATAATGTTTATGAATATGAATTTAGGGCATATAATTCATTATGAACATATTTGGGGAAAAGGGATATGAAACCTATAATGACATAGGTAAAAATTGGCTAATAATGAAATGCCTAGGACTACAGTAATTAGAAACTTTAATTGCGCCTAGACACGAGGTTAGATTATACTTGTGGTGGAAGTCTGCCCAGAACCGTCCTGCATATCCAGCGACCACAAGTGGTGAATCTAATGTGAGGGGTCTAGGTGCACAAATAAGAGACGTGTTGAGACACGAGGTTAAGCCCGACTTGTGGAAGAAGTCTGCCCGGAACCGCCTGACATATCCAGCATCCACAAGTGGTAGGCTTTATGTGAGGGGTCCAACACATTATGACCATAAATGGACATGGTAATGAATTGGAATACTTAACCTAGTTGAATCCATAGGGATTGTATGAACATGAACTTGAACAGGGGTTAAGTAAATCTGTTTGAATAGTGGGTGGGTTAAGCTAATCTGAATAGGGTGGGTAATATTTATATATAGTCCTACGAACTTAACCGGTTGGGGTTATGCAATTAAAGATATCGTTAGGTAAGCATAACCTGTAGAAATGACGGTGTTATGTAATTAAAAACACCAATAAGTATACATAACCTATGGAAATCCTAGTGGGGATACAAGATAAGGGGGAGAGCTTGTATCATCTTTTGTGCGGGACCAGTTTCAGTCAATAACCCATATAATGGTATCGAACGAGTACTCTGCCCTAGGTCGGAGTAGGGACACGCTTACCGGGCTGATTATAAGAGAACCAAACATGGAGGACAGTGTGAGTGGCGCAAACCGACCGGGGTCATGGGCATGCATAGGCTGGGCAGAGGGGAGATAAGACGACCGTGGCACCAATACATATGGTTGTGCACATCACGATGGGTTGCCACTTTAGGAAGTGATACCTCCTACCGTGGGGCCGACACAGGGCATCTACGGAGTAGGTAGCCGATCGATTAGGGTAGTAGTCAGGGTACATCTAGACGTATGCCTAAGTCTACCATCTTATAGTGGTTGAGATCATCTCTTTCTGGTTATACTAGTATTGGTGCAGAGAATAAGAGTAATCATCAGAGAAAAGTATATACTCTATCATGTTTACCTTGTCGTACCTGCCTTTTTGTGGTATTACCTCTCCTATCCACTTTATATGTCTATCGTGATACTTTTACTTATTTACTTGCTAAAAGTAACTGGACTCGCCAGAATTTATGTCTGACCCTTTTTGTTTCCTCTTCTTTCTTCCGTTTCCCCCAGGTTCTCAGGGTGGGAATACTCAGGCTTGACCAAGATTCTGCTATCATTTTGTTGGAGCTGCTTTGATGTATGGCTCAGGCTCCTATCTTTGCTACTATTGCTATGTTTTATTTGGGGATTTTTCTTCCTTTATTTTGTACTCTGATGTTTAAAAGCAAGACAGAAGTTTTTATGATGTACTGGTTTTTACGTAATTCAGACATATGATGTTTTGAACCACGATGCTTTATGATTAATATAGTTAGTTTTTATTTCACTTCTATTTTTATATCTGTCTTGTAATGTTTCTGTTTTTGTTTACCTATAACGCTTCACGAAACTTAATGCATTCTCTTAATGAGTGACATTAACGGACGTGGGGTGTCACACTTGGAATCAGAGCTGAAGGTTACCAGATTAGATAGACGTTTTTGAAATTTATTTTCAAAAAGGTTTTAAAAGAAAGCATTTTAAAAAAGAAAAGTCTGTTTTGAAAAACATATTTCCCAAAGCTATATTTACTTTCTTTTGATCCTTTGTCTGACTCTATTTCCTTTTCTTTTCAGCATGTCTGGGGAACCTAATATTCCAGAGGGCGTTACGATACCAGGCTGGTTCTGTAGGTATCTAGAGGCCACGACGGTTGCCGATAGTCAAGGTGACGTTCCTTCACCAGCTGCTCCCATCGTTCCTCCTCCTCCTCCGCGTGTAGACAACTTCTCTAAGGTCTGCATAGATTTCCGGGCTATGGGAGGAAAGCCATTCCATGGAATCGAAACGTTCGTAGAGGCAAGGAATTGGCTCATGGAGACAGAGGACTTGTTTGGGATTCTCGATGTGGATGATTGTAGGAAGATTCAGTTAGCTGTCTGGCTACTGAAAGATGAAGCTTAATTCTGGTGGGAAGTTACCCAAGCTGGATGTCTGGTGGAGAAATGGAATGATTTTAAAATGAGGTTTGAAATGAAGTTTCTTTCTCAAACTGAGAAAAGCATGCAAATGGAGAGGTTCTTGACGTTCAAACAAGGAAACATGACCATTAAAGAATATGTGAAAAATTCAACCAGCTAGCAAGGTTTGGATTGGAATTGGTAGATGCTCTGCATAAGAAAGCTTTGCGGTTTGCTAAAGGGTTAAATGAATCCCTTCATGGGTTAGTTATGTCCCATATTCCAATGGGGGCAACGTTTGAAAGGCTTGTTGATAAGGCCTTGATGCGTGAGGAAGACAAAGGAGAAAAGAAGGAAGTTAAGGCTGAGGAAACAACGCAAAATAAGAAAGTATGGACTAAGAATGGATAGCAACAACAACAACAGAAGAAGGGCGGAAAGAATGACAAGGGTAAAGATAAGAGGAAGCGTCACAGTTGTGGAAAAGAGGGTCACTTGGTCAAGGACTGCAAAAGAAGGAAGAATTCTTGCTTTAACTGTGGAGAGGTCGAACACTTTGCTAGGGAGTGCCCGAAGAAACAGGGACAAGGTCAAAGGGCAGGAGATTTTGGAGGGCAGGTGCACGATCTTGCGACTAGAACTCCAGACAGAGGTAGAAAAATTTATGTGGAAGGTTTGATTTCTCTTTCCAGTCATCCTATTAGAACTCTTTTTGATTGTGGTGCTTCGCATTCTTTTATATCTAGTTTTGTGGTTGAATCACTGCACTTAAATCCTAGTATGGTAGTGGACCCCGTAGTTGTCTCAAACCCCATTGGTGGTTCGGCTCACTTGTCTACGATTTGTCGGGGTTTGAGAATATCTGTGTTAGGCGTCGAGTTTGAGTGCGACGCATATGTGCTCGGTTTTATGGGCTATGGGTTGATTCTAGGAATGGATTGGCTAACCATGTATGGTGCCATTCAAGATTGTGAGAAGAGGGTTGTTAGACTTTTGACTTTCCATGGGAGGACCCTCGAGATTTCTTGTGACCCACAAGGATCAGTTATGCTTAGTTTCCTAGAGTCTCTAGATGCATCTATCGATGATCTGCAATCCGTCCCAGTAGTTGGACATAATTCTGATGTTTTTGATGAAGTATGGGGCTTAGCTCCGAGAAGCGAGATCGATTTTCATATATATTTGGTAGACATTGCAAAGCTAGTTGCATTACCGGTGCGCCATATGGCTCCAAGGGAAAGGAGGGAGCTTAGCAAACAAGTAGGGGAACTACTTGAGAAATTTTTTATTAGGCGAAGCATATCTGAATGGGGTGCTCTAGTAGTATTCACAACTAAGGCAGATGGTTCGCTTCGCTTGTGTGCAGAATATAAGGAGTTGAATAAACTCACTAAGAAGAACAGGCACCCACTCCAAATGATAGATGACTTGTTTGACCAGCATGTTGGAACATCAGTATTCTCTCAGTTAGACTTGGCCACGGGGTTTCATCGGTTGAGGGTGACTGAGGACCGTATAGATAAGACCGCTTTTAGGACTCTAGATGGTTTTTTTGAATGGCTAGTTATGCCTTTTGGGTTGACGAATACACCTGCCTATTTTGTTGATCTAATGAGTAGGGTGTTTCGGGAGTTTCTAAATAAATTTGTCGTGGTCTTTGTTGATGATATCTTGATCTTCTCAAAGAACGAAGAAGAGCATGCCTGACATTTGAAGGAGGTCTTGAAAACTCTCTGTGCACATCAGCTTAAGGAAAAGTTCTCCAAGTGCCATTTTTGGAGAAAAGAGGTGAGATTCCTAGGGCATGTGGTTTCCAAAGAAGTGATAGCAGTAGATCCCGCAAAGGTGGTTGTAGTTCAGGATTGGCAGATTCCAAAGAATGCAACGGAGGTGAGAAGCTTTCTGGGGTTGGCATGTTATTATTGAAAGTTCATTAAAGACTTTGCAAAGATATCAGCCCCACTCACCAGGCTGACGAAGAAGAATTTGGCATTTTCATGGGATATAGATTGTGATGTTGCTTTCCAGCGATTAAAGAGGGCTTTGACAACAACTCCAGTCTTGACCTTGCCCGATGGGAACTATAACACCCCACATCCGTTAAGGTCACACACAAAGGGAATACCTTAACTTCAATGGAGCATTATGGGCACTGGGACAGAAATATCACAAGACAGACATATATAAAACAGCGGAAAGTAAAGTAGAAGTACTTCAAATCATTTACTAAATATAATTGTTTACAATAAAAGCCCATCAACTTCCAATACCCAATTACATAGCTAACATATATGTCTTGCTCAAAAACAAAGAAGCATAAAAATAAATTGTGATATTCCCCAATAAAGCAAAGCAAGCCATAACCAAGAAAAATCCAAGTCGTACATGAAAGAGCCTTGGAGCTTGGTAAGATCCGAACTAAGCTGTATTCCCACCCTGCGAACCTTGGGAGGGGGGGGGGGGCGGAAGAAAAAGAGGCGAAACAAAATGGGTCAGTCATAAAGACTGAGTAAGTCCTAGTGACTTTCAGCATAAAAACAGGTAAAGATAACATGGCATGAATAAACTGAAAATAAACATAAGCATGATGACAAGATAAGCTACAGGCACGATGAATCAAGTATAGCATCGCATAATTCCTATCAAGAGTAGCATCACAAGGTTCCTACGAAGTATCACATCGCAAGGTTTCTATCAAGTATAACATCGCAAGATTTCTAAGATTCATCATAAAAATATTTCAGTGATATCTATTTGCTCTGCACCACCTGACTAGTGTCCCAAT
The DNA here is from genome assembly GCA_030737875.1 of Allium sativum. NCBI lineage: Eukaryota > Viridiplantae > Streptophyta > Magnoliopsida > Asparagales > Amaryllidaceae > Allium > Allium sativum. The sequence continues at coordinate 60,963,090 of CM060910.1, read as the reverse complement.
TAGTGATCTATATAAAATGATCATATGATAACGTGATCCCAATCCCCGAAATTGTGGTTGCTTTCAGGTGTACATCTATTATTTATCACCTAGATCTAATCTAGGGTTTTCTATCGGGCGCTTCCTAGATTCAACCAGGGTTTATGCGACCTAGTTCCAACTAGGGTTTATGCGACCTATTGAACGATTCTCAGATTCAGGGTTTATGCGACCTAGGTCCAACTAGGATTTATGCGACCTATTTAACGCTTCTCGGATTCATGGTTTATGCGACCTAGGTCCAACTAGGGATTATGCTACCTGCGTGTGTCATACGACCCCCAATGATTGTAGATACCTATGTTGGTCCCACCCTGGGGTGTATCAAGTCCCATGGTGGCGACCCGACACAATTCTAGAATGCATAGTGTATACTACTAGTGCCCAGTGCCTTCTTTTTCTACTCCGAAGTGCGTGCACGCCCGTACTCCATTAGAACCTACACTGCTGCACCACTCGCCGTCGCTTTGACCGCTTACAATCAGCCCAATAATCATGCCCCACCCTGCCTAGTTTCAGGGTACCATGATACACCTATGTGGGTTACTGCTGAAATGGGTCCCCGTTACTAGGGTTTCCTACTGGTTAAGTTTGTGGGCCTATATATACAGATATTACCCAACCCGTGATGTACTTAACCCATTGATTCAAGCATGTTTATTAATGGTTAAGTTTGTGGGCCTATATTTACTAATATTACCCACCAACCCGATATGTACTTAACCCTCTCACTGATTCAATTATGTTTATTTAACGGTTAAGTTCGTGGGCCTATATATACTAATATTACCCACCAACCTGATATGTACTTAACCCTCTCCGTCCATCACGTTAAGTTGTTTAAGTGTTTTCTCTTGTTTTACTTAACCCTACGCATGTCTTGTTATATTGGTTAAGTGTTGCCTTCGCGTGTTTACTTAACCCTACCACACACCATTTCATATTGGTTAGGTATCGCCAACCCATCCAAGTTAACTTAACCCACCCATTTATCAGATTGCATTGGTTAAGTGTTTTTAAGTAATTCGTGACTTAACCCGCCCACGTATCGTGTCAAGTTGGTTAAGTGTTGTCTAGCGATTCATAACTTAACCCCGCTATTCTAGCATATCAAATTGGTTAAGTGTTTTCAAGCAATTCGTGACTTAACCCGCCCACGTATCATGTCAAGTTGGTTAAGTGTTATCTATATGTTCAAGTTGACTTAACCCTGCCACGTGTCATGTTATATTGGTTGAGTGTTATCAACCCATTCAAGTTGACTCAACCCATCCACTAGTCATGTTATAACGGTTAAGTGTTCTTAACTTAATCCTACCCACTTGTGTAATTAACATGTTATATTGGTTAAGTGTCCTCAAGCAATCAAGTTCAGGTTTACTTAACCCATCCATTCATGTCATATCGGTTAAGTGTCATTAGTCTAGTCATATTACTTAACCTTTCCAATCTTAGCATGTCTGTTTATTGGTATTAATTAATTATTAATGCACCAACCACTCACATTAGACCTGTTTTTGCGGTCACTGGAGATGCCGGGCGGTTCCGGGCAGAATTACACCACAACTCAGTCTAACCTCGGGTTTAAGCATGATATGACTAACTTCTCACATTGGATCTTGTTATTTGCAGTCACTGGATATGCCGAGCGGTTCCGGGCAGAATTGCACTGCAAACTAAACCTAACCTCGAGTTAGCCATGTTCACGTTCGTGTTCATATTCATATTCATGTTCATATTTCAACCACGTTCATATTTCCAGTTATATGCCAATTACCAAGTTCATAATTCACGTTTTTTTTCCAAAACATATTCCCAAAGTATTATCATAATTCACTATAAAGTTATGCCAAGTTATAGCCTTTTATTTACAATACATGCCAGCTACCCAAAACCCAACTTAGGCGCGTTCATATTAAACCTCTACCAAGTCATAAATTATCATATACGTTTCAACTCCAAATTTTACATAATTAACATATGCCCAAGTTCTAGATTACATGTCAGTTTTACATATGCCCAATTCATACCAAATTTACATACGTTCAATTCATGCCGTTTTACATGTATGCCAATTTTATGCAAATTTACACATATACCAAGTTTCATGCCGTTTTACATATGTCAAGATTCATGATTTACATGTTTACAAAGCTATGCTCAATTTACATAGATCAAGTTTTATACCCAAAATTACATGTATACCACGTTTACACCAATTTACCCATAACAAGTTCTAGCCAAATTACATATATCAAGATCCATATCAAATTACATATATCAATCACAATCGCGCAATAACCATTATAATGATAATACCCAAAATTACCCCATTTCATGTTAATGGTAAATTATCCCCAAACATCCCATTTTCATATTATGCCTTCGATTCCACCAAACACATATATTCCACTACGCAATATTCCAATATTTCCCTCGTATACCATCGCACGTATATCATAGTTTAGGCCTAGGTCCGAAATTGACCTAGGTTCATCAAAAGAAAATAAATAGGGGAAGGTAGAAGTTGCAATAAAAACAAGATCAGAGAGAAAACGGCATAAAAACATCATCTCAGGCATAAAGAATAGATCTTGATAATAATATCAACATGAACCAAGAAAATTGATTTACAACAGGCTGAATAAACCATAAACTTTTCATGAGAATACAGATAGAAAAGTTCCCAAAATCAAGATCCAAGAAGAAACAAGAATAGGCTTGAATCAAAAGTCCAATTTCACTTCATCACATGTCCATATTAAATTTAATTATTTTAATCTGAAAATAACTAGAACTTACAGATCGTGGGCAAGGAATTAAGAACTGAATTTGTTGTAAAAATATTGCAGCGTTGTTGATTTATTGTCTTGAATCATTGTAGAAGCCTTAATCTTCGAATTGGATTGTGTATGAAAGCTTAGGAAATTTGTTAGAGGTGGCGGCCATGATCAAGAGGGATCTCAGCAGCATTTTGTTGTAAGAATGATTTGTTATGGATTAGGTTAGGTCTTAGGGTGTATTTATATGCGTAGGAACTATTTAGGGCCTTTAGATCAACCCTAGAATCAATCCGGACCATTAAAACACGTCCCGGGCTTCAAAAATGGGTTTTAGGCCAAAACAGGCCGACCAGGTCAACCTGTAAGGGGGGGAGGTCGACCACATGGTCGACCTGTAGGGGGTAGGTCGACCCCCAAGTCGACCTGCCTGGTTCTGTGCTGCCTGAAAATTGCTGAATCTTCTACAGGCCATAACTTCTTCATCCAGACTCCGATTTTCGAAAACTTAGGCTCGATTCCATGTGGAATTCCAAGACGAACGCATTGGCGCAACCCGTTTCCCTTGATTCTCATTTTAAAAATTAATTATACCTTGATTTCTTGTTTCAACATGTTATTGAAGTTCGGGTTGTTACATTCTCCCCTCTTTAAAGGATTTCGTCCCCGAAATCTTCAGGTTAAGAAGAATGTGTCCTACCATCCAATCATCCATCTACTCAATCATCAATCACAGGCATTCATTGTCCTTAATAGATTTCTAATGCTGTATGAACATATGCAAGAAGTGTGTGTATATGTTCCTTGTCTAATGCAAATGATCAGGCCTGATTGATCTTCTTAATGCAAAATATGTTTAGTGCCATGAGTCCAACATGTATGCAAATAGTCCTAGCCACATAAACACTATATGTGTGCACAAACATCCATCCATATGCAACATCCACATGATAACACATTCAAATTCATCCACAAACAAGTATAAACACTCATGCATATGAAATATGAAAGGTGACTGAGCCGATCTAGTGTCTAATGTGCGTGTATATGCATCCACGAGCAACTACTAGCAACCGCTTGCAACCACTTGCAACCATCAATCATAACATGTCTCAAACACATGTTTACACCCAATTGTTCCTACCTAAAGATATAGTCAAATGATAGAAGCAAGTAAAAACTTTGTACCCATTAGGCAATGTCAAAACTAGAAATCCACGTCACATATTTACTGATTAGGAGAAGAACTCCCTAAGCACCAGCCCCGAAGACCGAAATCAACATCAGGCTGACACCCAAAGAATTACTCAACCCAACGGACACCCTTATGCCCCAACATGTATTACTAACAGATGATCCCTATGGGGTTTGCAGCAGAAATAGGATTGAGAATAGGAACGAGAGGATATACTTAAAAGATAGCATGCAAGTAAGCTCTACAGGAAAAGAGGGATCAAGGATTTACTCTTAAAAAAAGGAGATATGATGCGCATATCTAATCTTCAATCTTCTAAGTCGCATTTCCTTGAGCTTAACTCCATTGTGCTTTGGCCGTCTTTAACTTCACAATTTCGTAGCTTCTTAATTCCTATTTCCAAAATATGAGTTGGAACTCATTTCACTGTCGCCTCTCGTTCCACTTTCACTTATTCTTTTTCTAGTATACTCGACTCAAACATAACTGCGTACTCATGGTTTTATGCAAGCTCTCCAAAATTCATTAGTGAATCCTGGATCTCGTTTACTTATTATAAGGTATTCCACGTAGAAGAACTATCTCTTGAAAACAAACAAATGCTAATAATGCTGCCAAATGTACTTACTAAGGTGATTTTCTATAACTCATGCATTAGCGAAATGAACCATCCGCCTTAGTGGCGAACACTACTCGAGCGGATCAATAAATGTATCAAGAGATTCTAGGTAACTAAGCATGGCAGAACCCTAAGGGTTACACTAGACTTTGAGGGCATTACCAAGGCAAGTCAAGAGTCTAACTACCCTCTTTTCATACTCAAGAATGGCACCGTTACTGGATAACCACTCCATCCCTAGGATCAACCCATAGCCCAAAAAAAACATAAGCATTACTTCTAAACTCAACACTTAGCATAGACATTCTCAAATCCAAACAAGTCATGAATAAATAAGCTGATTCCCCAACAGGATTTGAGACAAAAATGGGATCCTCTACTATGCTAGTACTAAGGTGTAGAGACTCAACTATCGAAGCAGAATTAAAAGGATGCGATGTACAAAAACAAAGTTAAAATGGGATGATAGAAAAGAAAAGATAAACGTTTAACAAAAACGTTACCACCTCTCTAGGGTATGCTAGTAGTGAGAGCATACAATTTCCCTCTTGACGATCTTGTTCTTTGCCCTTGTCCTTGTCCTACAATACTTAACTACATGTCCCTTTTTACCATACTAAAGATACTCTCTCTTGTCATAGGTTTTATTATTCCTTCACTTTGGCCTCTTCCCTTTCACCTTTTCCTCCTTCGTGGATTAAGCCATATCAACAAGTTCCTCATCCTTAGGCTTGTTGACAAGTTTCTCGAAAGCTACCTCCATCGCACGACAACCCTACAAAGCTTGAAATAAAATTAGTTGCAAGTAAAACTACTGCGACTACAGATGGAGGTTGGGCACTCCTTTGCCCTCTGACATGTGTCGTATGCCTACAAAACTATGGTGAAAAGAGAGAAAGAAGAGATTCAAAGAGAGAATCAAAACATAGTGCACATGACTTTGGGGAATATGCCTTTCATAAAACAAAAATTTTCTTGAAAATTTGCTTCTTTGTAAACGTTTTGAAAACTAGTTTCAAAAGGTCTTTTAAAAACTTTTGCCCAGTCTGGTAACCTTCTGCTCTGATACCAAATGTAACACCCCACATCCATTAAGGTCACTCACAAAGGGAATGCCTTAACTTCAATGGAGCATTATGGGCACTAGGACAGAAATATTACAAGGCAGACATATATAAAACAACGGAAAGTAAAGTAGAAGTACTTCAAATCATTTATTAAATATAATTGTTTACAATAAAAGCCCATCAACTTCCAATACCCAATTACATAGTTAAATATTTGTCTTGCTCAAAAACAAAGAAGCATAAAAATAAATTGTTATATTCCCCAATAAAGCAAAGCAAGCCACAACCAAGAGAAATCCAAGCTGTACATGAAAGAGCCTTGGAGCTTGGTAAGATCCGAACGAAGTTGTATTCCTACACAACGAACCTGGGGGGGGGGGGGAACGGAAGAAAAAGAGGCGAAACAAAACGGGTTAGTCATAAAGACTGAGTAAGTCCTAGTGACTTTCAGCATAAAAACAGGTAAAGATAACATGGCATGAATAAACTGAAAATAAACATAAGCATGATGACAAGATAAGCTACAGGCACGATGAATCAAGTATAGCATCGCATAATTCCTATCAAGAGTAGCATCACAAGGTTCCTACGAAGTGTCACATCGCAAGGTTTCTATCAAGTATAACATTGCAAGATTTCTAAGCTTCATCATAAAAATATTTCAGTGATATCTATTTGCTCTGCACCACCTGACTAGTGTCCCAATTAGTGATCTATATAAAATGATCATATGATAACGTGATCCCAATCTCCGAAATTGTGGTTGCTTTCAGGTGTACATCTATTATTTATCACCTAGATCTAATCTAGGGTTTTCTATCGGGCGCTTCCTAGATTCAACCAGGGTTTACGCGACCTAGGTCCAACTAGGGTTTATGCGACCTATTGAACGCTTCTGGGATTCAGGGTTTATGCGACCTAGGTCCAACTAGGGTTTATGCGACCTATTGAACGCTTCTCGGATTCAGGGTTTATGCAACCTAGGTCCAACTAGGGATTATGCTACCTGCGTGTGTCATACAACCCCCAATGATTGTAGATACCTATGTTGGTCCCACCCTGGGGTGTATCAAGTCCCATGGTGGCGGCCCGACACAATTCTAGAATGTATAGTGTATACTACTGGTGCCCGGTGTCTGCTTTTTCTGATCCGAAGTGCGTGCACGCCCGTACTCCGTTAGAACCTACACTGCTGCACCACTCGCCATCGCTTTGACCGCTTACAATCAGCCCAGTAATCGTGCCCCACCCTGCCTAGTTTCAGGGTACCATGATACACCTATGTGGGTTACTGCTGAAATGGGTCCCCGTTACTAGGGTTTCCTACTGGTTAAGTTTGTGGGCCTATATATACAGATATTACCCACCAACCCGTGATGTACTTAACCCATTGATTCAAGCATGTTTATTAATGGTTAAGTTTGTGGGCCTATATTTACTAATATTACCCACCAACCCGATATGTACTTAACCCTCTCACTGATTCAAGTATGTTTATTTAACGATTAAGTTCGTAGGCCTATATATACTAATATTACCCACCAACCTGATATGTACTTAACCCTCTCTGTCCATCACGTTAAGTTGGCTAAGTGTTTTCTTTTGTTTTACCTAACCCTACCGCATGTCTTGTTATATCAGTTAAGTGTTGCCTTCGCGTGTTTACTTAACCCTACCACACACCATGTCATATTGGTTAGGAATTGCCAAACCATCCAAGTTAACTTAACCCACCCATTCGTCAGATTGCATTGGTTAAGTGTTTTCAAGTAATTCGTGACTTAACCCGCCCACGTATCGTGTCAAGTTGGTTAAGTGTTGTCTAGAGATTCATAACTTAACCCCGCTATTCTAGCATATCAAATTGGTTAAGTGTTTTCAAGCAATTCGTGACTTATCCCGCCCACGTATCATGTCAAGTTGGTTAAGTGTTATCTATATGTTCAAGTTGACTTAACCCTGCCACGCGTCATGTTATATTGGTTGAGTGTTATCAACCCATTCAAGTTGACTCAACCCATCCACTAGTCATGTTATAACGGTTAAGTGTTCTTAACTTAATCCTACCCACTTGTCTAATTAACATGTTATATTGGTTAAGTGTCCTCAAGCAATCAAGTTCAGGTTTACTTAACACATCCATTCATGTCATATTGGTTAAGTGTCATTAGTCTAGTCATATTACTTAACCTTTCCATTCTTAGCATGTCTGTTTATTGGCATTAATTAATTATTAATGCACCAACCACTCACATTAGACCTGTTGTTGCAGTCACTGGATATGCCGGGCGGTTCCGGGCAGAATTACACCACAACTCAGTCTAACCTCGGGTTTAAGCATGATATGACTAACTTCTCACATTGGATCTTATTATTTGCAGTCACTAGATATGCCGGGCGGTTCCGGAAAGAATTACACTGCAAACTCAACCCAACCTCGAGTTAGCCATGTTCACGTTCGTGTTCATATTCATATTCATGTTCATGTTTTAACCACGTTCATATTTCCAATTATATGCCAATTACCAAGTTCATAATTCACGTTTTTGCCCCAGAACGTATTCCCAAAGTATTATCATAATTCACTATAAAGTTATGCCAAGTTATAGCCTTTTATTTACAATACATGCCAACTACCCAAAACCCAACTTAGGCGCGTTCATATTAAACCTCTACCAAGTCATAAATTATCATATACGTTTCAACTCCAAATTTTACATAATTAACATATGCCCAAGTTCTAGATTACATGTCAGTTTTACATATGCCCAATTCATACCAAATTTACATATGTTCAATTCATGCCGTTTTACATGTATGCCAATTTTATGCAAATTTACACATATACCAAGTTTCATGCTGTTTTACATATGTCAAGATTCATGATTTACATGTTTACAAAGCTATGCTCAATTTACATAGATCAAGTTTTATACCCAAAATTACATGTATACCACGTTTACACCAATTTACCCATAACAAGTTCTAGCCAAATTACATATATCAAGATCCATATCAAATTACATATATCAATCCCAATCGCGCAATAACCATTATAATGACAATACCCAAAATTACCCCGTTTCATGTTAATGGTAAATTATCCCCAAACATCCAATTTTCATTTTTTGCCTTCGATTCCACCAAACACATATATTCCACTACGCAATATTCCAATATTTCCCCCGTATACCATCGCATGTATATCGTAGTTTAGGCCTAGGTCCGAAATTGACCTAGGTTCATCAAAAGAAAATAAATAGGGGAAGGTAGAAGTTGCAATAAAAACAAGGTCAGAGAGAAAATGGCATAAAAACATCATCTCAGGCATAAAGAATAGATCTTGATAATAATATCAACATGAACCAAGAAAATTGATTTGCAATAGGCTGAATAGACCATAAACTTGTCATGAGAATACAGATAGAAAATTCCCAAAATCAAGATCCAAGAAGAAACAAGAATAGGCTTGAATCAAAAGTCCAATTTCACTTCATCACATGTCCATATTAAATTTAATTATTTTAATCTGAAAATAACTAGAACTTACAGATTGTGGACAAGGAATTAAGAACTGAATTTGTTGTAAAAATGTTGCGGCGTTGTTGATTTATTGTCGTGAATCATTGTAGAAGCCTTAATCTTCGAATTGGATTGTGTATGAAAGCTTAGGAAATTTGTTAGAGGTGGCGGCCATGATCAAGAGGGATCTCAGCAGCATTTTTGTGTAAGAATGATTTGTTATGAATTAGGTTAGGTCTTAGGGTGTATTTATAGGTGTAGGAACTATTTAGGGCCTTTAGATCAACCCTAGAATCAATCCGGACCATCAAAACACGTCCCGGGCTTCAAAATTGGGTTCTGGGCCAAAATAGGCCGACCAGGTCGACCTGTAAGGGGGGGAGGTCGACCACATGGTCGACCTGTGGGGGGTAGGTCGACCCCCAGGTCGACCTGACCCCCAGGTCGACCTATCTGGTTCTGTGCTGCCTGAAATTTGCTGAATCTTCTACAGGCCATAACTTCTTCATCCGGACTCCGATTTTCGAAAACTTGCACTCGATTCCATGTAGAATTCTTTGACGAACGCATTGGCACAGCCCGTTTCCCTTGATTCTCATTTTAAAAATTAATTATACCTTGATTTCTTGTTTTAACATGTTATTAAAATTCAGGTTGTTACAGGAATAAAGTATTTACTGTATGCAACGATGCATGTGGTACATGGCTCGGTGCGGTTGTGATGCAAGAGGGAAAGGTTGTATGTTATGGTGGTAGACAGCTAAGGGTTCATGAGAAGAACTACCCTATCCATGATTTAGAATTGACTTCCATAGTATTCACACCTAAGATATGGCGTCGTTATTTGCTTGGAGAGAAGTTCGAGTTTTACACCAATCATAAATCTCTTAAGTACTTGTTCTCGCAGAAGGATCTTAATTTAAGGTAACAAAGGTGGATGGAGTTCCTAGCTTCTTATGATTTTGAGATTGCTTATACCCCTACCAAGGGTATTGTGGTGGCAAATGCACTGAGTAGGCAGAGGATGGCCTTAAGTCCTCTGTTTGTGGAAAGGAAAAGCTTGGAGTTCATATCGACTTTTGACTTTAGACCCTCCATCGAATTTTTTCCTGGTTTGTTTGCATCGCTAGAGATACGACCTACTCTTATGGATCAAATAGAAGCTTTTCAGCAAGTTGATCCACAGATTTCAGACATCTTGGATAGGCTTAGTAAAGGGGAGACTTCTAGTCACTTCAATAGATATTCCATTGACGATAAAGGGGGTTGCGACGAGATGGAAGGCTTTGCGTTCCCCAAATTGGAAGTGTGTTAAAGGCAGTCCTAGAAGAAACCCATCATTCTAAGATGACTATTCATCTAGGTGGTGATAAGATGTATAGGGATATGAAGAGGGTTTTCTTTTCGGCTAGGATGAAGAAAGATGCGGTAGAGTTTGTTTATCAATGTTTAGTTTGTCAGCAAGTCAAAGCTGAACAAAAGAAGCCCGGTGGTTTCCTTCATCCTTTGGAGGTTCCACAGTGGAAGTGGGAGAGTGTCTTTATGGATTTCATAGATGGTTTTCCTAGATTGAAGAAAGGCAATACCAGTATTTGGGTCGTAGTAGATAGACTTACTAAGTGCTCTCATTTCATTTCAGTTAAAAGCAAAAGGACGTCAGCATGGTTGGCAACAATTTATTTTCGTGAGATAGTTCATCTTCATGGAGTACCTTTCAGCATCGTAAGCGATCGTGATCCCATTTTCGACATTGAATTTTGGAGGAGCTTGCAAGAAGCATTAGGTACATAGTTATGTTTGAGCACCGCTTACCATTCTCAGTCCGATGGACAGACGGAGAGGGTGAACAGGATTCTAGAGGATCTTTTGAGGCTGTGTATCCTAGACTTCGGAGGGACTTGGGAAGAGCTTCTTTCTTTGGTAGAGTTCGCCTACAACAACAGTTATCAAGCTAGCATTGGCATGGCACCCTTCGAAGCATTATACGGACGACCCTGTAGGTCACTAACTTGTTGGTGGGAATTTACAGAAAGACTAATACTTGGACCAGATATGGTTAGAGAAACATCTGAGAAGATTGATCTTATTAGACGATGAATGAAGACCGCTCAAGATATGCAGAAATCCTACGCAGACAAGAGAAGGACTGACATTGAATTTGAAGTAGGAGACATAGTTTTCATTAAAGTGTCACCTTTGAGGAATGTGGTTCGCTTCGGATCTGTAGGGAAATTGGCACCAAGATTTGTAGGGCCATTTCCCATAACAGAAAGGATTGGCCATATGGCCTATAGAGTAAAGCTGCCAGAGAGATTATCGAGGTTCATGGTGTTTTCCACGTTTCTCATTTACGGAAGTGCTTGCATGATACTGTAGAAGTAGTTGAGCCGAGTATGTTGGAGGAAGTAGAAGTGGAATGGGAGGCGATAGTCAAACGAGTTCCTTCCCGTATTCTTGGATCAGAAGTTAAAAAGCTACGCAATAGAGAAGTCAAGTTAGTGAAAGTTCAGTGGGGAGATAACCCAAAAAATGCGACTTGAGAGACCAAAGACAAGATTCGTGCTTCATACCCTTTTATTTTCGAAGGTATGTTCTTAACTCCTTTTCCAAAGCTTTTATTTATGCTTGTTTCTATCGTTTAAGTATATCCTATCGATCGAATCTTCGACCTTTAGGTTGGAATCCCATGGACATAAACATGTGTTTGAGACATGTTATGTTTGATGGATGCAAGTGTTTGCTAGTGGTTGCTCGTGGATGCATATACACATACATTAGGCACTAGATCGGCTTAATCACTCTCATACTGCATATGGATATGTGTGCATTTTTCTTCTTTTTATAGATGAAATTGAATGTATCATCATATGGATGTTGCATTTGGACAGATGTTTGTGCACCCACTTAGAACTTACATGTTATAATAGGATTGTTGCATACATGTTGGATTCATGGCACTAACATACATTGCATTAAGGAGGTCGAATGAATCAGTAGACCACCTGATCTTTGCATTAGTATTCGGACATATACACACACCTTTGCGTATGTTCATATAAGAACTAGAAGTCTTTAAGGACAATGGATGCCTGTGATTGGTGGATGAGTAGATGGGTGATGGATGGTAGGATGTACATTCTTCTTAACTTGGAGATTTCGGGGAAGAAATCCTTTGAGTAGGGGAGAATGTAACACCTTGTAATTTTAACAACAATAAAGAGGACAAATTAAAGAATAATTAATTTAATATTCATAATTAAGGGAAACGGACCACGCCATTGCGCCCGTCTCAAAATTCTGGTCAAGATAGACATTTGGTTTGCATAAAACGGATACCGTATGAAAAAGTTATGAAGCTTTGAAGTTTGTATACGTGCAAGAAAATATATATACACATATATAGGGTCCAGGAATCCAAAATTTCAGTTCAAAATTCAAAATCGCTAAAATTCGAGTGAGCGGGAAAAATCTCGCTTAAACGAGTCGGCCCCTCGAGGGGGGTGTCGACCCCCCTAAGGTTGACGTAGCAGGTCGGTTCTGGGGGCTAGCAGCTATATATACGGCTTCATTTCTCTATTTTTCTCACACTAAAATTAATAGAGGCCTAAATGCTGTCGGTACCTGGACTGAATCAAATCTTTTTCTTCTTCTGCAATCAAATTTAGAGATTCAAGTGTAGATCTGTGATTCAACCTCCGCTTTTATCCTTCTATTTTTCTAGATCCAAACACTGTGGGTTTAAGTTACCTTTAGATTTAAATAATTAAAAGTAAAACATGATATGACTGTAATTTGGATCTATCCCTATGACTGAGTCAAACCAGATCCATTGTAATTTGTGAATCCATGATATTCTGAATTAGCTCTGACTTGGTCCTTAAACTTTATCATGTCAGATCTATTTTTGATTTTAGATCTAATTAACTATTTAGATCATCTTGTACCTATCATGTTTGTGGTTAATTTGGATCTGTCATTAGTTGGACATCTAATTCCTTGTTTAGATCTAATCATGCCTTTTATGACATCCCTACTATGTTAAAACCAGTTTTACTATCACAAGTTCACTAGATCTATTCTCATATGTCCATCTTCATATATGGCATTATATGTTTATATCAATTTTGTTAGAATAATCATTTCTGTTATCTTCCCTTCAGCCTTTCCCTTTTATTTTATATAGCCAGACTACTTTCGAGCCTAGGCATGCCGCTAAAAATATGTGAATGCGTTAGTTTGGGAACAAGGGGAAAAGCATTGAAATTGTGCATAACTTGTAAGGGGAAGTATGGCATAACTTGAATAATGTTTATGAATTTAGGGCATATAATTCATTATGAACATATTTGGGGAAAAGGGGAATGAAACCTACAACGACATAGGTAAAATATGGCTAATAATGAAATGCCTAGGATTACAGTAATTAGAAACTGTAATTGTGCCTAGACACGAGGTTAGATTACATTTGTGGTAGAAGTCTGCCCGGAACCGTCCGACACATCCAGCGACCACAAGTGGTGAATCTAATGAGAGCGGTCTAGGAGCACAAATACGAGATGTGCTGAGACACGAGGTTAAGCCCGACTTGTGGAAGAAGTCCGCCCAGAACCGCCTGACAAATCCAGCATCCACAAGTGGTAGGCTTAATGTGAGGGATCCAACACATTATAACCATAAATGGACATGGTAACGAATTGGAATACTTAACCTAGTTGAATCCATAGGGATTGTATGAACATGAACTTGAATAGGGGTTAAGTAAATCTGTTTGAATAGTGGGTGGGTTAAGTAAATTTGAATAGGGTGGGTAATATTTATATATAGGCCCACAAACTTAACCGATTGGGGTTATGTAATTAAAGACGTCGTTAGGTAAGCATAACCTGTAGAAATGACGGGGTTATGTAATTAAAGACACCAATAGGTATACATAACCTATGGAAATCCTAGTAGGGATACAAGACAAGGGGGAGAGCTTGTATCATCTTGTGTGTGGGACCCATTTCAGTTAGTAACCCATTTATTGGTATCGAACGAGTACTCCGCCCTAGGTAGGAGTAGGGGCATGCTTAATGGGCTGATTATAAGAGATCCAAACATGGAGGACGGTGTGGGCGGAGCAAACCGACCGAGGACATGTGCGTGAATGGGCCGGATAGAGGAAGATAAGACGACCGTGACACCAGTAGATATGGTTGTGCACATCACGAAGGGTTGCCACTTTAGGAAGTGATATGAAGCGACCCGAACTTCCCCGTGAAGGAAAGCCCGGATTGAATTGAGAACACGACAAATCGGAACACATATAGAAGAACATCTAATTGCTTATTACAATAATTCCATCAGAATACAAGAATATACAAAGTATAAATAAATATTATACATAAGATAAATATCAGAGATTTACAAATTACAATGCAGCGGAAGATAATACAAAACACAACTGAAAGAAATATACGGATACAGAGCTTTCCGAATATCATTCCACCTGTAAACCAGGATCCTGTGAATATAAATCTGCAAAACCAAAACTACTAGCTGCCCGTGCGGAAAATAGGGGCACCTAGAGTTTAGGCTAAAACAATAAACTCCAGGTCAGTCATGTGACTGGTGTGAGAACTAAAACAACTATTAATCTTTATTTTAAAGTTAGGTAAATCCAGGGACCACGCCGTATAACATGAAACGGGTTTCCTCTCAAGAATACCAATGCATAAAACAACAACGTAATGCTAAATAAAGAACAATGAAGCTATTATAAGACTCAGGTCCCATCACACAATACAACGCAAGCCGGAGGATGGAGTTTTTACCTTATAATAGCCAAGAAAGCTTGGTACGTAAAATTTCATGTTTTATTATTACTATAAGTGCATAGTGTCTAAACAATTTCAATCACAAGTATCAATCATAGACGACATAAGTGCCCCATACCACTATGTCGCCATATATAGGTTTACAATTAAAACTGGAAAATGTCGTATTGGAAGTTGGATTTCCATCTGTGAACCAAGGCAAGGGATCACCCTTACCGCTTCGAGACTGTCTATCCTGAGCCTCAGGATAAGAGCTTGAGTGACCCTTTGATCGTCAGGGCCGGTCCACACGGAGTGGATTAAAATGCTTGAACAATGCGTTTCCCCGATCTATGGGGCGTAAACTGGTCATATCCCGACCAAACTATCGGCCCCGGAATGACCGATATAACCGAGGCGCCTCGCTATCCATCATCCACATAAGTAAAATGCCAGGGCTAGTAAAACGCTGACACCACTCCTAGCTATAAAGAAATGCATGTCCTCCCTGAGGTCCTCTCCCATTTCTGGTTCACAGCAGGGTGTGAGGCTCGCGAATTAACGCTACACAAAGCTACGCTATATTAAAGCCGTGCTTTTATCATCAACCACAAGACCCAGCTTTTCAATAGAAGCCTTGATCATTTGCATCTCAGCATGCCACACAGGCAATTCACGCTATGCAACCGATGTATATCAATCACACATAATGAAATCCGATGTCAGACACACATCCATTTACAAGTTCGTTCTGGGTCTGAACGAAACCGGAGGCACCTTATTCCTCCCCCATATGTCCAATACAAGGGAGAGGTCCTCGCATATCCGTCGATCTCCAAGTACGTCTGGACAATCACCACTTATTACCTCATCTTGGGTGTACAGCCCAATCAAGACATCAGTAATCATCCAAACGATGTGAAGACCTCCGGTCTTCAACCACCGTCTTCATCCTCGACATATCGTCGAATCAGTTATTCAGAATGGGATAAACCCGGCCTTTCCGAAAAACTCGCGTATATAATAAACAAGTGCAATAAAAACACAACGTACGCCTCATTCCAATCCAGAATATTCCTTTATTCAAATATTCTTATACTTTGGGAAAGGTTACCATTAATTTTTTTAAAGATAAATTCTTTAAATTTATTCTTTAATCTTCCTTTGGATATCATTTCAATCTAATTAAAGACGGACTAAAACTCCACTTGGTTTTGATCTTCCCAAAAATCAATATTAATGATTTTTTAACTTGGGAAATCATATCCTGTCTTTAACTGGGTTAAAAAACCAAAGTCATTAAAAACACGGTTCACGATAAACCCAAAATCTCATTCCATTACATCAGCCTTTAACCGTAAATTAGCAAGTGAACAAATTCCCTAAGTATTAACCCGAAGGCCGAAACCAACATCAGAACAATACCCAGGAAACCATTCAACTTAACTAATCTCCAGTTAGTTTCTGATTTTCTTAACTCCATTGGGTCTAAGAACAGTATTATTAAAGATACCATTCACGACAACCCAAAATCTCATTCCATTGTTAACCGGGTCAAAGAACAAGTGTTATTTAAAACACCATTCACGATAAACCCAAAAACCACATTCCATTCCATCAGCCTCTAAACGTAAATTAGCAAGTGAACAATTCCCTAAGTATTAACCCCAAAGGACGAAACCAACATCAGATCCATACCCAGAAACCATTCAACTTAACTAATCTCCAGTTAGTTTCTGATTTTCAAATAGATTCTAATATTTTTGGTTTCACCAAAATCCGGTTTATTTTGAATCCTGTACATTCATTTTAAATTTGAAATCGAATTTTCAAACTACCGCGCCATTTCCAATTTATTTTATAATTAAAATAAATATTTATATTCTAACTTCGATCTATATAAATATATACATTCTAATTCTATTCAAAATAAATTTCTCATAGTTATTATTTAAAATAATTAATTTTAAATATTCAAAATTCATTAAAATTGTCAAAATAATTTTTTTTAATTGGTTCAGATTTTCTGGGTTGTTACAATCTCCCCGAATTAAAATATTTTCGTCCTCGAAAAGGAACGGAGCTGAAATTTGTTTTACAAACCAACTCCACTTTCGGTTTGGCTTTCATTCTTCAACTTTTCAGTTTCTAAGAATTTTCAAATCTTTCAAAATTTTGGCTAACACCCTAAATTTTCCAAAAATTTCGCCATAACCTCCTTTGTACGGAAGCACCGAGAAAATCCCCAAACCGCCACATAGGCCTCTCCAATCAAAAAGAAAAAGAAACAGCCAAGCGGCTAACCAATCGGCTCATAAAATCATCAAAACCCCTAAGAAATACAATAAACATGTACCTATTTGTCGGGCAAACAATTTTATTCCTCTTCTCTAGCCTCCTTGCTATGACCTGTCAACACATATATATGTGCATGCATACATTTCCAAACAATTTTCAATTCAGTTCAAAATTTGATTCAGTTTGGCCTAATTCACCTTTCATTCACATGTTGGTTTAAATGAATAATCATATAACACAAACATCAATCAATTAGTGGATTAACATTTTCAATTCATAATTTTGAGATATATATACAGAAAATCATGTTTTTGATGTCAATTCACAATAATAGACCTTATCTAATTTTGGTTCTCACACCAGTCTAATGGAAATACACAGACATCCCACTTTCGAAACTCGAACACAAGTGCTGATGATGACATGCCATCATCAGAACCATCTCCGAACGACTAGAGTGTGATTCTCTATCTATCCAATATATTAAAACTTTGTATACACATGGATCAAACGTATATGCAAAATCTTTATATACTTGATTATCCAAATTCAAAATAAAATAAATAATCAAATACGTATAATAAAATTTAAAATTTCAAAACAAAATTGATTTTCATTCTTATTTGAATACAACACTCTTCCGACTCATTCTAGGATATTGCTGATCCCATCTCTAACGAGTCATTCTTATTGGATATTACTAACCCAATCTCTGATGAATTCTTTCATTTGGTTCTAACGTGTCTTGTTCTCCGAGCTCTGTAAACCAAAGCTCTGATACCAAATGAAGCGACCCGAACTTCCCTATGAAGGAAAACCCGGATTGAATTGAGAACACGACAAATCAGAACAAAAACAAAAGAACATTTCATTGCTTATTTCAACAATTCCATCAGAATACAAGAATATACAGAGTATAAATAAATATTATACATCAGAAAAATATCAGAGATTTACAAATTACAATGACACGAAAGATAATACAAAACACAACTGAAAGAAATATACGGATATAGAGCTTTTCGAATATCATTCCACCTGTAAACCAGGATCCTGTGAATATAAATTTGCAAAACCAAAACTACTAGCTGCCCGTACAGAAAATAGGGGCACCCAGAGTTTGGGCTAAAACAATAAACTCCAGGTCAGTCATGTGACTGGTGTGAGAACTAAAACAGTTATTAATCTTTATTTTAAAGTAAGGTAACTCCAGGGACCACGCCGTATAACACGGAATGGGTTTCCTCCCAAGAATACCAGTGCATAAAACAACAACGCAATGCTAAATAAAGAACAATGAAGCTATTATAAGACTCAGGTCCCATCACACAATGCAATGCAAGCCGAAGGATAGAGTTTTTACCTTATAATAGCCAAGAATGCTTGGTACATAAAATTTCATGTTTTATTATTACTGTAAGTGTATAGTGTCAAAAAAATTTCAGTAATAAGTATCAATCATAGATGGCATAAGTGCCCATACCACTATGTCGCCATATATAGGTTTACAATTAAAATTGCAAAATGTCGTATTGGAAGTTGGATTTCCATCTATGAACCAAGGTAAGGGATCGTCCTTACCGCTTCGAGACTGTCTAGCCCGAGCCTCAGGAACAGAGCTCGAGTGACCCTTGGATCGTCAAGGCCGATCCACACAGAGTGAATTTAAATGCCTGAACAATACGTTTCTTCGGCCTATGGGGCGTAAACTAGTCATATCCCGACCAAACTATCGGCCCCGGAATGATCGATATAACCGAGGCGCCTCGCTATCCATCATCCACATAAGTAAAATGCCAGGGCTAGTAAAACGCTAGCGCCACTCCTAGCTAGAAAGAAACGCATGTCCTCCCTGAGGTTCTCTCCCATTTCTGGTTCACACCGGGGTGTGAGGCTCGCGAATTAACGCTACACAAAGCTACACTATATTAAAGTCGTGCTTTGATCATCAACCACAAGAATCTACTTTTCAATAGAAGCCTCGATCATTTGCATCTCAGCATGCCACACAGGAAATTCATGCTATGCAACCGATGTATATAAATCACACATAATGAAATCCGATGTCAAACACATATCCATTTACAAGTTCGTTCTGGGTCTGAACGAAACCGGTGGCACTTTATTCCTCCCCCATATGTCCAATACAGGGGAGACACTCTCGCATATTCGTCGATCTCCAAGTACGTCTGGATGATCACCACTTATTACCTCGTCTTGGGGGTACAACCCAATCAAGACATCAGTAATCATCCAAACGATGTGAAGACCTCCGGTCTTCAACCACCGTCTTCATCCTGGACATATCGTCGAATTAGTTATTTAGAATGAGATGAACCCGGTCTTTCCGAAAACTCGCGTATATAATAAACAAGTGCTATAAAAACACAACATACGCCTCATTCCAATCCAGAATATTCCTTTATTCAAATATTCTTATACTTTAGGAATGGTTCCCATTAATTTTATCAAAGATAAATTCTTTAAATTTATTCTTTAATCTTCCTTTGGATATCATTTCAGTCTAATTGAAGATGCACTAAAACTCCACTTGGTTTTAATCTTCCCAAAATTCAATATTAACAATTGTTTAACTTGGGAAATCATATCCTATCTTTAACTGGGTTAAAAAACCAATGTCATTAAAAACACGGCCCACGATAAACCCAAAATCTCATTCCATTCCATTAGCCTTTAACCATAAATTAGCAAGTGAACAAATCCCCTAAGTATTAACCCCGAAGGCCGAAACCAACATCAGATCAATACCCAGGAAACCATTCAACTCAACTAATCTCTAGTTAGTTTCTGAATTTCTTAACTCCATTGGGTCTAAGAACAGTATTATTAAAGATGCCATTCACGACAACCCAAAATCTCATTCCATTTTTAATCGGGTTAAAGAACAAGTGTTATTTAAAACATCATTCATGATAAACCCAAAAACCACATTCCATTCCATCAGCCTCTAACCGTAAATTAGCAAGTGAACAATTCCCTAAGTATTAACCCCGAAGGCCGAAACCAACATCAGATCCATACCCAGGAAACCATTCAACTTAACTAATCTCCAGTTAGTTTCTGATTTTCAAATAGATTCTAATATTTTTGGTCTCGCCAAAATCCGGTTTATTTTGAATCCTGTACATTCATTTTAAATTTGAAATCGAATTTTCAAACTACTGCGCCATTTCCAACTTATTTTATAATTAAAATAAATATTTATATTCTAACTTCGATCAATATAAATATATACATTCTAATTCTATTCAAAATAAATTTCCCCTCGTTATTATTTAAAATAATTCATTTTAAATATTCAAAATTCATTAAAATTGTCAAAATAATTTTTTTTAATTGGTTCAGATTTTCCGGGTTGTTACAATCTCCCCCACTTAAAATCTTTTCGTCCTCGAAAAGGAACGGAGCTGAAAGTTGTTTTACAAACCAACTCAACTTTCTGTTTGCCTTTCATTCTTCAACTTTTCAGTTTCTAAGAATTTTCAAATCTTTCAAAAATTTGGCTAACACACTAAATTTTCGAAAAATTTCGCCATAACCTCCTTTGTACGGGAGCACTGGGAAAATCCCCAAACCGCAACACATGCCTCTCCAATCAAAAAGGAAAAGAAACAGCTAAGCGGCTAACCAATCGGCTCATAAAATCATCAAAACCCCCAAGTAATACAATAAACATGTACCTATTTGTCGGGCAAACAATTTTATTCCTCTTCTCTAGCCTCCTTGCTATGACCTGTCCACACATATATATGTACATGCATGCATTTCTAGACAATTTTCAATTCAGTTCAAAATTTGATTCAGTTTGGCCTAATTCACCTTTCATTCACATGTTGATTTAAATGAATAATCATATAACACAAAAATCAATCCATTAGTGGATTAACATTTCAAATTCATAATTTTAAGATATATATATATATATATATATCCAGAAAATCATGTTTTTGATGCCAGTTCACAATAAAAGACCTTATCTAGTTTTGGTTCTCACACTAGTCTAATGGAAATATACAGACATCCCACTTTCGAAACTCGAACACAAGTGCTGATGATGACATGACATCATCAGAACGATCTCCAAGCGACTAGAGTGTGATTCTATATCTATCCAATACATTAAAACTTCGTATACACATGGATCAGACGTATATGCAAAATCTTTATATACTTGATTGTCCAAATTCAAAATAAAATAAATAATCAAATACGTATAATAAAATTTAAAATTTCAAAACAAAATTGATTTTCATTCTTATTTGAATACAACACTCTTCCGACTCATTCTAGGATATTGTTGATCCCATCTCTAACGAGTCATTCTTATTGGATATTACTAACCCAATCTCTTATGAATTCTTTCATTTGGTTCTAACGTGTCTTGTTCTCCGAGCTCTGTAAACCAAAGCTCTGATACCAAATGAAGCGACCCGAACTTCCCTTTGAAGGAAAACCCGGGTTGAATTGAGAACACGACAAATCAGAACAAAAATAGAAGAACATTTCATTGCTTATTACAACAATTCCATCAGAATACAAGAATTTACAGAGTATAAATAAATATTATACATCAGAAAAATATCAGAGATTTACAAATTACAATGGCGCGGAAGATAATACAAAACACAACTGAAAGAAATATACGGATACAGAGCTTTCCGAATATCATTCCACCTGTAAACCAGGATCCTATGAATATAAATCTGCAAAACCAAAACTACTAGCTGCCCGTGTAGAAAATAAGGGCACCCAGAGTTTGGGCTAAAACAATAAACTCCAGGTCAGTCATGTGACTGGTGTGAGAACTAAAACAACTATTAATCTTTATTTCAAAGTAAGGTAAATCCAGGGACCACGCCGTATAACACGGAACGGGTTTCCTCCCAATAATACCAGTGCATAAAACAACAGCGCAATACTAAATTAAGAACAATGAAGCTATTATAAGACTCAGGTCCCATCACACAATGCAACGCAAGCCGAAGGATAGAGTTTTGACCTTATAATAGCCAAGAATGCTTGGTACGTAAAATTTCATGTTTTATTATTACTATAAGTGCATAGTGTCAAAACAATTTCAATCATAAGTATCAATCATAGATGGCATAAGTGCCGCATACCACTATGTCGCCATATATAGGTTTACAATTAAAACCGCAAAATGTCGTATTGGAAGTTGGATTTCCAACTGTGAACCAAGGCAAGGGATCATCCTTACCGCTTCGAGACTGTCTAGCCCATGCCTCAGGAACAGAGCTCGAGTGACCCTTGGATCGTCACGGCCGGTCCACACGAAGTGGATTAAAATGTCTGAACAATGCATTTCTTCAGCCTATGGGGCGTAAACTGGTCATATCCCGACCGAACTATCAGCCCCGGAATGACCGATATAACCGAGGCGCCTCGCTATCCATCATCCACATAAGTAAAATGCCAGGCCTAGTAAAACGCTGACACCACTCCTAGCTAGAAAGAAACGCATGTCCTCCCTGTGGTCCTCCCCCGTTTCTGGTTCACACCGGGGTGTGAGGCTCGCGAATTAACACTACACAAAGCTACGCTATATTAAAGCCGTGCTTTGATCATCAACTACAAGACTCTGCTTTCCAACAGAAGCCTTGATCATTTGCATCTCAGCATGCCACACAGGCAATTCACGCTATGCAACCGATGTATATCAATCACACAGAATGAAATCCGATGTCAGACACACATCCATTTACAAGTTCGTTCTGGGTCTGAACGAAACCGGTGGCACTTTATTCCTCCCCCATATCTCCAATACAGGGGAGAGGCCCTAGCATATCCGTCGATCTCCAAGTACGTCTGGACGATCACCACTTATTACCTCGTCTTGGGTGTACAACCCAATCAAGACATCAGTAAGCATCCAAACTATGTGAAGACCTCCGGTCTTCAACCACCGTCTTCATCCTCGACATATCGTCGAATCAGTTATTCAGAATGGGATAAACCCGGTCTTTCCAAATAACTCGCGTATATAATAAACGAGTGCTACAAAAACACAACATACGCCTCATTCCAATCCAGAATATTCCTTTATTCAAATATTCTTATACTTTGGGAATGGTTCCCATTAACTTTATCAAAAATAAATTCTTTAACTTTATTCTTTAATCTTCCTTTGCATATCATTTCAATCTAATTGAAGATGCACTAAAACTCCACTTGGTTTTAATCTTCCCAAAAATCAATATAAACAATTGTTTAACTTGGGAAACATATCCTGTCTTTAACTAGGTTAAAAAACCAATGTCATTAAAAACACGGTTCACGATAAACCCAATATCTCATTCCATTCCATCAGCCTTTAACTATAAATTAGCAAGTGAACAAATTCCCTAAGTATTAACCCCGAAGGCCGAAACCAACATCAGATCAATACCCAGGAAACCATTCAACTTAACTAATCTCCAATTAGTTTCTGATTTTCTTAACTCCATTGGGTCTAAGAACAGTATTATTAAAGATACCATTCACGACAACCAAAAATCTCATTCCATTGTTAATCGGGTTAAAGAACAAGTGTTATTTAAAACACCGTTCACGATAAACCCAAAAACCACATTCCATTCCATCAGCCCCTAACCGTAAATTAGCAAGTGAACAATTCCCTAAGTATTAACCCCGAAGGCCGAAACCAACATCAGATCCATACCCAGGAAACCATTCAACTTAACTAATCTCCAGTTAGTTTCTGATTTTCTTAACTCCATTGGGTCTAAGAACAATATTATTAAAGATACCATTCACGACAACCCAAAATCTTATTCCTGTCTTTAACTGGGTTAAAGAACCAATGTCCTTTAAAACACGGTTCACGGCAAACCCAAAATCACATTCCATTCCATCAACCTTTAACCGTAAATTAGAAGGTGAACAATTCCCTAAGTATTAACCCCGAAGGCCGAAACCAACATCATATCATGTAATGACTCGGAAATCTTAACCAGTTTGAAAATTTTATTTCTGGGAATTTTGTTGAATTTTTAGTCCAAATTTAAAATTTCCAATTTTAAATAACTCTGAAACAGTTAAAAATGACCATTTTGCAAACGACCTCGGAATTCGACGAAACCACTTTCGTTGGATCCGGAATGTCATAATATGGCTAAGTTACAATTTTTAGAATTTTTCGATTTAATTTGTGAGCGTGGTGAAAGAAACTGTGTTTGGTCAAAAATAGTTAAAATTGAACGATTTAAAAATAGCCATTTTTTGAAAGGTTTCAGAACCAATAGGACCGTGACGACGATTAGGACCTGCTGAGAGTGATTGGGGGCATCTGAATATTTCTTTTTTTTGGATTATTATACATTTTATCCAGTCAAGGTGAGAATTCACTGAACTTGAATTTATTTAAATTATTAAACTGTATGAATCTGCTATGACATAAACTGAATGTGAACCTGCTATGACATAAACTGTGTGTGTATGCTAGGACTAAAACCACTGTATGCTGATTGACACATTTTTGCCAATATTTAAATATGAATAAACTCTCTGTATGTTTATTGACATTTTAATATGTTAATATAGGAAATATTAAAATGGTCCATTGTATGTTTATTGACATTTTAATATGTTAAAGTAGAAAATGTTGAAATTGTTCATTGTATGTTATATTGACATTGTCATGATTAAAATAGAAATTATTGAAAATGTTCATTGTATGTAAATTGACATTTGGGTTAGTATTAAAAATAAGGAAAGCACCATATGTTAATGAACTATATTTTGTTCATTATTAAAAATAGAATTTGACACTATATGTTTATGAACTATATTTTGTTCATTATTAAAAATAGAAATTAATGAACTATATTTTGTTCATTATTAAAAATAGAATTTGACACTATATGTTAATGAACTATATTTTGTTCATTATTAAAAATAGAATTTGACACTATATGTTAATGAACTATATTTTGTTCATTATTAAAAATGGAATTTGACATTATATGTTAATGAACTATATTTTGTTCATTATTAAAAATAGAAGTTGTCGCCATTTGAAATGAATACATTTTTGTTCATTATAAAATAGAATACACACTATTTTGTTCAATATTTAGATAGAAATTATTCACCGTATGTTGATGAACAATTTTTGTTCATATTAAAATAGAAAGCACCGTATGATTCATTGATATTAAAATAAAAAATGATCATCGTATTAAAAACGACATTTTTGTTATGTTAGCATAGAAAATGTTCATCGTATAGAAAATGTTCGTTGTATGAAAAATAACATTTGTGTCATGTTATAAAATATAAAATGCATTGTATGTATAGCATCGTTTTGTATCATGTTATAAAATATAAAATGCATTGTATGTATAATAACGTTTTGTGTCATGTTATAAAATATAAAATGCATTGTATGTATAGCATCGTTTTTGTCAATGTTAATATAAGAAACTTCATTGTATGAAAATAGAATTTTGTCAATATTAAAATAGAATTGCCATCGTATGTTAATTGGAAAAAATGTTGTATGTTAATATAGAAAATGTCACCGCATGTTAAATTAGCATTTTTATTAATGTTAATAAAAGAAAATGTCACCGCATGTTAAATTAACATTTTTAGTTATGTTAATTTAGAAAATGGTCATTGTATGAAAATGACATTTGTGTCAAATGTTTAATATAGAAAATAATAAAAGAATGTATTGTATGTGAAATAGCATTATTTTCAATGTTAATAAAAAGAAGATGCAGTGTATGTAAATTTAACATCATTCATAATGTTAAATAAAAAGAAAGTTCCACCGTATGATAGTTACACTATTTTATAATGTTAAGATTTAAAGAACTTGACCGTAGGAAGAATATACATTATTTATAATGTATATAGAAAGAGAATGTACCTCGTAGGAAGAATATACATTATTTATAATGCATATAAAAAGAGAACCTGACCATAGGTAAAACACACATTATTTATAATGTGTATAAAAAGGAAATTTACGCCATAGGAAAATGTACATTATTTATAATATAATTGGAAAAGATAGATGAAAGGGAATAAATGGAATGATGTTTTATAATTTACATTTTTAAATGTGAATTATAAAGTATAAAATGAAAATAAAATAAAAAGAACAATTCACTGCCTAATTATGAAATATATTTTCTTGTAAGTTAAAGAAGTGAAAAGGTAAAAAGGAGAGATGGATGTATGGACGATGAGTTAAGCGAATTATTTATATTTATATTTTAATTATATATATTATATATTTATAATTAAAATATAACGAATCGAGCACGGTAGCTCGCGTTTTGAAAACGAAATTTTAAACGATTATACAGGAAGATCCGACCGTCGGATTTTCCCAAAACTGAAACTGTTAGGACCGTCTTGGAAAAACCTTACCAACGATATAAGTTGCGTTAAAATCCAACGATTAGATTTTGAGAAATGTGAAAATCAAAATGGATGGAAAACAGCGCCAGTGTCGCCTTTGACCTGAAGCGTCGTAAAATAAAGAAATTAATTATATTAAATAATTAAGGCAAGGATTAATCATTATAAAACAACATAACGATATCAAATGTGTTTTTGTCAAAATTATGAATGCGAGATTATTTGGAAAGTCCGGATTTATTCCATTCCAAACGATTGTACGATTTCAAGAGTCTAAATATGAAGACGGCGTATGAAGACCGTAAATCTTCCCTCGAATGGACAACGATCAAGACTCTGAATTGGGTAGCTCCCGATTCAAGAGTCGTGGTAATTGTCCAAACGTACGCGTTGGTTTCACGGATTTGACCCTCGCTCAGACCCAGAGCATGGGTGTAAATGGATGGTGTGTCTGACATCGTACCCCATTAAATATCATGTTGTCGATTTTCTGTTAACGTATAAATGATTGGTGGTAGAGAATTTATTCTCTGCTTAACACCCTTTTATATATTGACAGACGGTCGATGGTACGGTATGGAGTGACGGTGTGGCGTGCTAAGATGAAATGATCAAGGTTTCTTGTTGAAAAGCAGAACCTTGTGGTATGGGATGCATGACTTCACAAGCCTCACACACCGGTTGAGTCTAAAAAGGGGGAAGGGAACGCAGGGGAAGTAGTACGTTTCTTTCTAGTTAGTAGTCATTTTACTTTTGTGGATGATGAAATGAGGCGCCTCGGATAGGTCCTATAGGACCGGGGAACGTGTGCTTAGGAATTGCCAATCCTCTAAGCTGTATTTGAGGACCGGCCCTGCCATTTCCAAGGGTTAACTACGGGTAATCCTGAGGCATTAACTAGAGTGTCTCGAATCGGTAAGGAGTCCTCCCTAGCCTGGACTCATGATGGAAACCCAACTTTCCAATACGACCCCGACGGATTTGATTGTATTGCTAGTATTGGAGGCATAGTATATGGTACCTATGCTTCCTAGGATTGATATCTATAATTTTAATTGTTTTGAAACCTATACACCCTAATAATAGTATTAGTTTCGTATTTGGCGTATTTTAGCATGTTTAACCACCATAAGGTAAAACTCTATCCTCTTGGTGTGCGTTGCATTGTGTGATGGGACCTGAGTCTTATGGTGGTTCCATTTTTCAAAATACATTGCATTGTGCTACGTTTATTTATCTATACTAAACACTGTAATTATGCATGGCAATCCATTGGTACAACCCGTTCCGCGTTAGCGGCATGGTCTTTGGATTTGCCTTATTCCTAGTAGTAATTTTAGTTAAGAATTCTCACACCAGTCCCACGACTGACCCATCGTTTGTTTCACCTTTTGCAAACTTGGGTGCCCTCTCCTTCACACGGGCAGCCAAGTAGACAGGTTTACTCTTTACTTGGAGTTTTCTTCGGAGCAGCTTATATTCTCTCTCTTGGGATTGCTTTGGTGAAGAGGTGATTACTTGGAGCTTCGAAGACTCTCTATCTTTTGCTTTATCGCATTTTCCTTTTTATTTCAGACATCAGACTTATTTCCATTTCATGTTATTTAATTTGGAGTTGGAACTTATGTCATTTCCTGAAAACTTGTTGTAATAATTTAGATTCTGTGACTGTGGATTTCTATTGCTGATGACATTATATATCCGCTGCTATGATGTTGTTACTTTATGGATTTCCTGTGCTATGTTGTTTCCTGTGACTTGTTATATTATAATTATGTTGTATTCCATATGATTTCTCCTTGCTTTCACTCCGTGGAAGTTTGGGGTCATCACAGTTGGTATCAGAGCTAGGTTTACAAAGCGGAATATAACATATTTATTGTAACTCGTTTACGTAGAATCACATTATTCTACGGTGAACATTTCATAAGGATACATAATAGTCAGTCACTTTATCACCATCTTTTATCTACCCTTTTACCTAATCATTTCTTAAGTCATCATTAAAGTTGTTCTGACTCGTCCCTTGATTGTACAGAACTAACTTAAAATGAGTATCGCTGCTGCTAGAGCTGCTAGAGCCGCTAGGAGAAGGCAAAATACCACTGAAACTGAGGAGCACACTGTCCAACAACAACCACCACCGCTGCCGCCACACTTTGACTTGGACAAGGTGGCAAAGAAGTTCAAGAATTTAGGTGGAGTTCCATTCACCGGTTCCGAGACCGTGGTACAAGCTCAGGCGTGGCTGAAAAATTGTGAAAAGATATTTGGAGGACTGGGACTAGATGATCAGAGGAAGAGATTCACTGCAGCATGTCATCTTCAAGGTGAAGCGCAAAACTGGTGGGAGGTAGTCAACATTGGAGGCGACGAAGATAATATGTCTTGGGATAGATTTAAAGAGCTTTTCAACGACAAATACATTCCGAGGCAGGAGGTAGAAAGGCTACACGACGAATTCGCCAATCTGAAGCAAGGCGACAAGTCCATTTCAGAGTATGTTCGTAGGTTCGAGGACCTTTCCCGTTATGCACCTGAACTGATTCGAGATGAATTTCAGAAGAATAAGAGATTCATAAATGGCCTTGCAAGGAAATATATTGACAGAGTCACTGCCCACATCGACCTTTCCTTCAATAAGATGGTGGAGTTCGCTTGCCGTTATGAAGAGAATGACAAGAAGGTTTCTCAGCAGGACAGAGAGAGGAGCTTATCTAACAACAACAACAAAAGGAAGCAGCCTGAGAAAAAGACTGAAGGAAGTAGTTCGGGAGCCACTAAAAAGGGGATAAGTCAAAGGTGCAATGTTTTAACTGCCAGCAATTTGGACATTATAGCTCGGAGTGCAAGAACCCAAAGAAGGCTAGGAGTGATAGCACCAAGGACTGCTACAACTGCCACAAGAAGGGTCACGTCAAGGCCAACTGCCCACTGCTGAAAGGAGCCCAGATTGCCCATGTCTATGAGGGAGCAGGTACACCATCTTCCTCTGCACCTACTGAGGGAGGTAAGCCTGATGTTCTAGATGGTACTGTTTCTATTAAAAATATTCCTGTCACTGCTTTGTTTGATACGGGTGCATCAAGAAGTTTTGTTTCTAGCAACGCGGTTAAGAAGTTAAATTTAACGCAAAGAAGCCTTAAAGAGCCAACTGATGTTCATAATCCCGTGGGGGGTTCTATCACCCTCGATTTATACTGTAGGGTTCCTATTTCTTACTCTCGTTTCAAATTTCCCTTCGACTTGATCATTATGGATTTTTCAGAATTTGATATTATCCTTGGTCTTGATTGGCTTACAAAATATGATGCTGAGGTGCTTTGCTCAGAAAGAGTAGTGAAGGCGAAACCAGGATTAGGAAATACCGTTGCTATACCTTGCCATGGCTCAAAACCTAATAGGAAAGCTTTTTGGTCTTCTTTAGAAGTCACGCCCATCTCTTCAGAGGATATTCCTATTGTCAAGAATTATGCGGACGTGTTTGAAGAAGTAGATAGTTTACCGCCGCGGAGGGAAATAGACTTCAGGATTGATCTTGTCCCTAATGCAAGGCCTGTAGTTCATGCTATACGAAGGATGACCCCTAAAGAAAAAGAAGAGTTGAGTACCCAAACCAAACAGCTCTTGAAGAAGGGATTAATCCGGCCTAGCTTTTCCAATTGGGGAGCAGCTGTGGTGTTTGTCCCCAAATCGGACGGCACTCTAAGGCTTTGTGTGGATTACCGCGACCTAAATAAACAGACCCTGAAGAACAAATACCCCTTGCCTCGCATAGATGATTTGATGGACAATTTAAATGGAGCCAAGGTGTTTTCGAAGATGGACCTAGCCACAGGTTTCCACCAACTCCGCATAGCCGAAGAATGCATCCCTTTGACCGCTTTCAGAGGTCCTAACTTATTCTACGAATGGTTGGTAATGTCGTTCGGTCTGTGCAATGCTCCAGCCTATTTTGTTGACTTGATGAATAGGGTCTTCAAAGAGGTCTTGAATAAATTCGTCTTGGTCTTCATTGATGATATCTTGATCTTTTCTAAAACCAAGGAGGAGCATGAAGGGCATCTAAGAGAAGTGCTAGAGATTCTGCAAAGAAATGTTCTAAAAGCAAAATTTTCAAAATGCACATTTTGGCAAGAGGAGGTAAAATTCTTGAGCCATGTTGTGTCGAAAGAAGGAATTACTGTTGACCCAAGCAAAATTTCCGCCATTTAAGATTGGAAGCCGCCGACTACACCCACTGAAGTAAGGAGCTTCCTAGGGTTGGCTGGATATTACAGAAAGTTCGTCCAAAACTTTGCCAAGCTATCTGGCCCTTTAACATAGCTCACCAAGAGACATACCAAGTTCATTTGGACAGCAGAGTGTGAGGAGTCCTTCCAAAAGTTGAAGGAGAGTTTGATCACTGCTCCCGTGCTAACCATCATCGATGGCAACCAAGATCTAGCCGTTTATACCGATGCTTCTCAAAATGGTGGTCTTGGCGCAGTATTGATGCAAAGGGGCAAAGTTGTTGCGTATGCAAACCGTCAACTAAAGCCGCATGAGAAAAACTATCGTGTCCATGACCTAGAGCTGTTGGCCATAGTCTTTGCTTTAAAAATTTGGAGGCATTATCTCTTGGGCGAAAAATTCAAATTATTCACAGACCATCAATCTTTGAAATATCTCTTCGATCAAAAGGACTTGAATTTAAGGCAGGTAAGGTGGCTAGAATTTCTTGCGGCGTATGATCTCGACATCTTGTATACGCCAGGGAAAGCCAATGTTGTGGCAGACGCACTCAGTAGAAAAGCTGCCATGGTCGCAAGCTTCATAGTTACCCCTTCTTTGATTGATAAAATTTCTACCCTTCAAAAGGAAGATAAGTTTATTCAAAGAATGATTAAGAGTATTCAAGAAGGTGAGAGCACGAGCTTTCAAATAGATCAAAAGGGAGCCCTTAGGTTGCAAGGGAGGATCTGTGTTCCAAAAATCCCAGAGCTCATCAGGGAAGTTTTAAATGAAGGGCACAAATCAAAGCTTTCCATCCACCTAGGCGTGAACAAGATGTATCATGATCTAAAGCGCACGTTTTGGTGGAAAGATATGAAGAGGGATATATCCATTTATGTGAGTAGATGTCCTACATGTTAGCGAGTTAAAAGCGATCAACAAAAGCCAGCAGGATTGTTGCAACCATTGCCGGTACCAGAAGGGAATTGGGACCAAGTCTCTATGGATTTTATAGATGGGTTGCCCCGCACTAGGAAAGGAAATGACAACATTTGGGTGATCGTGGACCGCTTCACCAAGGTCGCTCATTTCATACCTGTCAAGTCCACCAGAACTGCTCAAAGTCTGGCACAAATTTATCTCAAAGAAATAGTCAGGCTATATGGGTAATAAAACTAAATCTTCCCTTTTTCATCATTTTCTAAATGAAAATTTTCATGTCTAATCAAAGAAAATCTTTTGTTTTAAGCAGTATTCCTAGCAGCATTGTTAGTGACCGTGATCCTATCTTCACTAGCAAGTTTTGGGAGGCATTCCAAAATGAATTGGGAACAAAATTAAATCTCAGCACCGCATACCACCCTCAGACAGACGGCCAAACTGAGAGGGTGAATCGCATTCTTGAAGATTTGTTGCGAGCTTGCATACTCGATTATGGAGGTTCTTGGGAGGATCACTTGCATTTAGTTGAATTCTCATATAACAATAGCTATCAAGTAAGTTTGAAGATGTCTCCATTTGAAGCCTTATATGATAAGCCATGTAGATCGCCAGCCTGTTGGATTGAAAAAGGAGACCGCCTTGTTTTGGGTCCAGACATGGTCCGAGAAGCTTCAGACAAAGTTGATAAAATTAAGAAGCGGTTACTGGCTGCTCAAAGCCGACAGAAAAGCTATGCAGACAAACGTAGAAGAGATTTGCAATTCTCTGTTGGTGACCATGTGTACTTGAAGGTTTCTCCACTAAGGGGTGTGATACGATTTGGGAAGTTTGGGAAATTGGCGCCAAGATTCATTGGTCCATTCCCTATTCTCGAAAGGATTGGTACCCTGGCTTATCGAGTGCAGTTGCCCGACTGGTTGCCAGGGGTGCATGATGTATTTCATGTGTCCCAACTCCGCCAGCATGTGCATGACCCGGATTTGATTGAGGATGAACTAAATCAGCAAGTCATGGATATTACTCCAAGTCTAACAGTGAGGAAAGAGCCGATAAAGATTATTAGCAAGGAAACCCGAGTTCTGAGAAATAAAAGAATCAACCTTATTAAAGTGCAATGGAGTAGTGATCCTAGGGACTGCACTTGGGAGACTGAAGAGAGTTTCAAAAAGGCCTATCCCAAATGCAGAGTGTATATCTCAGATTAGATCTTGTTTTGAGGTACGCTTAATCATTTCAGTATTCTCTGTGTTGGTTTCTACTCTTCTGTTTTTTTCCTTTTTCCTTTTCGAGGACGAAAAGTTCTTAAGGAGGGGAGATTGTAATGACTCGGAAATCTGAACCAGTTTGAAAATTTTATTTCTGGGAATTTTGTTGAATTTTTAGTCCAAATTTATAATTTCCAATTTTAAATAACTCTGAAACAATTAAAAATGACCATTTTGCAAACGACCTCGAAATTCGACGAAACCACTTTCGTTGGATCCGGAATGTCATAATATGGCTAAGTTACAATTTTTAGAATTTTTCGATTTAATTTGTGAGCGTGGCGAAAGAAACTGTGTTTGGTCAAAAATAGTTAAAATTGAACGATTTAAAAATAGCCATTTTTCGAACGGTCTCAGAATTCGATGAAATTGGCTTTGTTAGGACCGTATCGTCATCACGATGCCAAAAATAATTTTTCTGGATTTTTCTGGATCAGTATGTGGCCTCAGGAAATTAAAATGTAGGTTCGAATTTAAATTAAACGATTTAATTTGAAAATAAAAGAAAACCATACTGTAACTTCAGAATTGGACCATGGGGATAACACCATCGCGCTCAGAAGGCGTGAAAACATCAAGATCGACAGTCGTTGAGCGCGAATCGGAGATCGTATATGAAAACTGTAATTTCTCGAATTAATTAATTAATTAATTAAATTAAACCCTAGAATACGGTATAAATACGGGCCGTATAGATGAACAGTTCCTCTTCCTCTTCGTTCAAAACACAGCCGCCGAAACCCATATTTCATCGAATCTTTGACCTTCGATTTCTCCCTCCATACTCGACGATTTTCTGCGAACTTTATACCGTATCGAAGAGGAAACCGAGACCTTCGCAACCATACTGGTTTCCCCCGCCACCATCGCAAGAGCCGGCCGCCACGTCGCCAGGAACAGCCGCCGTCGCGAGCGTCGTGGGCCCCACCACGTCCAACCGAACGCCACCCCCTTCCGGCCGCCGATACTCCTCTCTTTTCCAGTCGACGTCCAACAAACGGCACCTTAATCCATCAACTACAGGCAGAGAAAATCGAGATTGAAAATTTGAACCAAATCTGAAAATTTTAAGGTAATTCTATTTCAGAAATTGTAACGCTTTTAAGCGCGATAGAAACAGTTGTTAAAAGTCTGGTTAATTAAAACATTGATAACTTATTCGTATGAACTCGGATTCCGAAAATTTCAGAACCAATAGGACCGTGATGATGATTAGGACCTGCTGAGAGTGATTGGGGGCATCTGAATATTTCTTTTTTTTTTTGGATTATTATACCTTTTATCCAGTCAAGGTGAGAATTCACTGAACTTGAAATTATTTAAATTATTAAACTGTATGAATCTGCTATGACATAAACTGAATGTGAACCTGCTATGACATAAACTGTGTGTGTATGCTAGGATTAAAACCACTGTATGCTGATTGACACATTTTTGCCAATATTTAAATATGAATAAAATCTCTGTATGTTTATTGACATTTTAATATGTTAATATAGGAAATATTAAAATGGTCCATTGTATGTTTATTGACATTTTAATATGTTAAAGTAGAAAATGTTGAAATTGTTCATTGTATGTTATATTGACATTGTCATGATTAAAATAGAAATTATTGAAAATGTTCATTGTATGTAAATTGACATTTGGGTTAGTATTAAAAATAAGGAAAGCACCGTATGTTAATGAACTATATTTTGTTCATTATTAAAAATAGTATTTGACACTATATGTTAATGAACTATATTTTGTTCATTATTAAAAATAGAAATTAATGAACTATATTTTGTTCATTATTAAAAATAGAATTTGACACTATATGTTAATGAACTATATTTTGTTCATTATTAAAAATAGAATTTGACACTATATGTTAATGAACTATATTTTGTTCATTATTAAAAATGGAATTTGACACTATATGTTAATGAACTATATTTTGTTCATTATTAAAAATAGAATTTGTCGCCATTTGAAATGAATACATTTTTGTTCATTATAAAATAGAATACACACTATTTTGTTCAATATTTAGATAGAAATTATTCACCGTATGTTGATGAACAATTTTTGTTCATATTAAAATAGAAAGCACCGTATGATTCATTGATATTAAAATAAAAAATGATCATCGTATTAAAAATGACATTTTTGTTATGTTAGCATAGAAAATGTTCGTCGTATAGAAAATGTTCGTTGTATGAAAAATAACATTTGTGTCATGTAATAAAATATAAAATGCATTGTATGTATAGCATCGTTTTGTATCATGTTATAAAATATAATATGCATTGTATGTATAATAACGTTTTGTGTCATGTTATAAAATATAAAATGCATTGTATGTATAGCATCGTTTTTGTCAATGTTAATATAAGAAACTTCATTGTATGAAAATAGAATTTTGTCAATATTAAAATAGAATTGCCATCGTATGTTAATTGGAAAAAATGTTGTATGTTAATATAGAAAATGTCACCGCATGTTAAATTAGCATTTTTATTAATGTTAATAAAAGAAAATGTCACCGCATGTTAAATTAACATTTTTAGTTATGTTAATTTAGAAAATGGTCATTGTATGAAAATGACATTTGTGTCAAATGTTTAATATAGAAAATAATAAAAGAATGTATTGTATGTGAAATAGCATTATTTTCAATGTTAATAAAAAGAAGATGAAGTGTATGTAAATTTAACATCATTCATAATGTTAAATAAAAAGAAAGTTCCACCGTATGATAGTTACACTATTTTATAATGTTAAGATTTAAAGAACTTGACCGTAGGAAGAATATACATTATTTATAATGTATATAGAAAGAGAATGTACCTCGTAGGAAGAATATACATTATTTATAATGCATATAAAAAGAGAACCTGACCATAGGTAAAACACACATTATTTATAATGTGTATAAAAAGGAAATTTACGCCATAGGAAAATGTACATTATTTATAATATAATTGGAAAAGATAGATGAAAGGGAATAAATGGAATGATGTTTTATAATTTACATTTTTAAATGTGAATTATAAAGTATAAAATGAAAATAAAATAAAAAGAACAATTCACCGCCTAATTATGAAATATATTTTCATGTAAGTTAAAGAAGTGAAAAGGTAAAAAGGAGATATGGATGTATGGACGATGAGTTAAGCGAATTATTTATATTTATATTTTAATTATATATATTATATATTTATAATTAAAATATAATGAATCGAGCACGGTAGCTCGCGTTTTGAAAACGAACTTTTAAACGATTATACAGGAAGATCCGACCGTCGGATTTTCCCAAAACTGAAACTGTTAGGACCGTCTTGGAAAAACCTTACCAACGATATAAGTTGCGTTAAAATCCAACGATTAGATTTTGAGAAATGTGGAAATCAAAATGGATGGAAAACAGCGCCAGTGTCGCCTTTGACCTGAAGCGTCGTAAAATAAAGAAATTAATTATATTAAATAATTAAGGCAAGGATTAATCGTTATAAAACAACATAACGATATGAAATGTGTTTTTCTCAAAATTATGAATGCGAGATTATTTGGAAAGTCCGGATTTATTCCATTCCAAATGATTGTACGATTTCAAGAGTCTAAATATGAAGACGGCGTATGAAGACCGTAAATCTTCCCTCGAATGGACAACGATCAAGACTCTGAATTGGGTAGCTCCCGATTCAAGAGTCGTGTTAATTGTCCAAACATACGCGTTGGTTTCACGGATTTGACCTTCGCTCAGACCCAGAGCATAGGTGTAAATGGATGGTGTGTCTGACATCGTACCCCATTAAATATCATGTTGTCGATTTTCTGTTAACGTATAAATGATTGGTGGTAGAGAATTTATTCTCTGCTTAACACCCTTTTATATATTGACAGACGGTCGATGGTACGGTATGGAGTGATGGTGTGGCGTGCTAAGATGAAATGATCAAGGTTTCTTGTTGAAAAGCAGAACCTTGTGGTATGGGATGCATGACTTCACAAGCCTCACACACCGGTTGAGTCTAAAAAGGGGGAAGGGAACGCAGGGGAAGTAGTACGTTTCTTTCTAGTTAGTAGTCATTTTACTTTTGTGGATGATGAAATGAGGCGCCTCGGATAGGTCCTATAGGACCGGGGAACGTGTGCTTAGGAATTGCCAATCCTCTAAGCTGTATTTGAGGACCGGCCCTGCCATTTCCAAGGGTTAACTGCGGGTAATCCTGAGGCATTAACTAGAGTGTCTCGAATCGGTAAGGAGTCCTCCCTAGCCTGGACTCAAGATGGAAACCCAACTTTCCAATACGACCCCGACGGATTTGATTGTATTGCTAGTATTGGAGGCATAGTATATGGTACCTATGCTTCCTAGGATTGATATCTATAATTTGAATTGTTTTGAAACCTATACACCCTAATAATAGTATTAGTTTTGTATTTGGCGTATTTTAGCATGTTTAACCACCATAAGGTAAAACTCTATCCTCTTGGTGTGCGTTGCATTGTGTGATGGGACCTGAGTCTTATGGTGGTTCCATTTTTCAAAATACATTGCGTTGTGCTACGTTTATTTATCTATACTAAACACTGTAATTATGCATGGCAATCCATTGGTACAACCCGTTCCGCGTTAGCGGCGTGGTCTTTGGATTTGCCTTATTCCTAGTAGTAATTTTAGTTAAGAATTCTCACACCAGTCCCACGACCGACCCATCGTTTGTTTCACCTTTTGCAAACTTGGGTGCCCTCTCCTTCACACGGGCAGCCAAGTAGACAGGTTTACTCTTTACTTGGAGTTTTCTTTGGAGCAGCTTATATTCTCTCTCTTGGGATTGCTTTGGTGAAGAGGTGATTACTTGGAGCTTCAAAGACTCTCTATCTTTTTCTTTATCGCATTTTCCTTTTTATTTCAGACATCAGACTTATTTCCATTTCATGTTATTTAATTTGGAGTTGGAACTTATGTCATTTCCTGAAAACTTGTTGTAATAATTTAGATTCTGTGACTGTGGATTTCTATTGCTGATGACATTATATATCCGCTGCTATGATGTTGTTACTTTATGGATTTCCTGTGCTATGTTGTTTCCTGTGACTTGTTATATTATAATTATGTTGTATTCCATATGATTTCTCCTTGCTTTCACTCCGTGGAAGTTTGGGGTCATCACATATCAATACCCAGGAAACCATTCAACTTAACTAATCTCCAGTTAGTTTCTGATTTTCTTAACTCCAGTAGGTCTAAGAACAGTATTATTAAAAATACCATTCACGACAACCCAAAATCTCATTCCATTGTTAATCGGGTTAAAGAACAAGTGTTATTTAAAACACCGTTCACGATAAACCCAAAACCCAATTTCAATTCCATTCCAATTAAATATCAATTAATTGGTATACTTCATTAAATCTAAATAAAAGATTTAATCTTTTCTTAACTGGGTTCAAGAACAGTGCTAATGAAGATACCATTCACGACAAATGAAAAATTACATTTAATTTTAAAAACAAGGCTCTGAATAGGAAATATATCGGCTTATATTCAATATCAAATTATGGAATCAACAAATACTGTATTGGAATAACGATATATATATCTTCCAAATTCCTCCACAATATCCGTATAATCACGGAATCCAATATCGAAATATTCCAAAGATAATTTCGATTCAAATCCATTCCAAATTCATATATTGGAAATTCCGGTTATTTTTAAAACCATTTCGAATCCAATTTATTTATTTAAAAATATTGGATTTCATAATTCTAGTTCATTTCGATAAAAATCTATTTTCATCTTTTCAAATATGGAATTTTTCATCCCAATTCTTTCCAAATCATTTCTTATGATTTTGCACTAGTTATTAATATTTTTAATAATTTTATCAAGGCCCGTACGGTCGATTTCCATAAATGGCCATCTAACTACACTTACACCGACCTTTTCCAAATTTTATTTGGACATAATTCCAAATCCAACTGTTAGATTTCAAATTTCTAATATTCGTTAGAAAGCTCTTTTCGATAAGAACCCAACGGTTCTGGTTTCAGGAGAATCCGATGGTCGAATCTCCTGTAATGTCCATTCGAAGTCAATGGTTGAAATTCGCGAGCTACCGCAGCGCGACGCGTTCTATTCAGGCCATTATATATATAATATATATTATATATATTTTGTCGATTTCCATTTAAAACGTATTTTATTAATCGTTTTAAATTTGTTTTCAAAATGATTTCAACTTCATATTCAATTCCTAATCAAAATTGAATATTCCATATCATCGATATATAAATGATAGTATTTTCAAAACATTATATTTTGAAATCAATTCCTTTTCGATATTCATTATAGAAATGAATAAAATCGATATAAATATCGTTCACGTCAAAATAGCGTTAATCTAATTAACACGACTTTATATATTGAAATATATTCGTGTCCATCCCAAATCAGACATCAAAATCAGATTTTGATCTTTTACTGAATATTATTTTAAAATATTCGTTATTTTAAAATAATCGTTATTTTAAAATATTCATTCTTTCTGAACTGGAATCAGACACAGTCAACTACCATATAATTTGATATATATGGATTTCATACAACACATGTACACAACAACAACCAAACACAGTCAACCATCATTCAGAGTTAATTCTACACTGCATAAGCAACAAATATAAATATTTAATGCTTACGACAACCTGTCAATCAATCGATCGACATACAGCTAATTATTGGGACTAATGTATGTCATATATTATCCCAATACCGATGTGGAGTTTCAATCAACAAATAATGAATTTTATTTGTGTAGTTGGGCGATGTGTAAAATTTATTGTCCCAATCTATATCAGTCAAATGTGTGTACATAAACAAATCATCCGATTTGTTTATAAATATTTATTTTATTTATATACACGTTAAAAATTATATTTTTAACTATAAAATATCTTTAACTATAAAATATTTTATTTCATTCCACATCACACAATCAACTTTCACAACATAATCAAATAAACAAATAAGTCGTTCGTGGTCTGTGGACGACGGGTGTCGGGTGCTGCTAAGCACCATCTGCATCCTAGTATATATTTCAACTAGAAAATAAATCAAAAGTGAGGAGTTCTCACATTTGGCTCCGTTTCATTTCTGAAATTCAGAACAGTATGGATTTGCCCGTACTTCCAATGCAGTCTTCTCTACACTGTCCATAAATAAAAATCACATTTTTATTGCTTCATTCCAATAAATAAAAATCATATTTTTATTTCTACTCCATATATTTTTACAACGTTTCTTTCTATATAAAAATTATATTTTTATATTTCTACTTCTTATATAAAGATCGTATCTTTATCATAATGAAAACATTATAAAAATCGTATTTTTATTTATAAAAATCACATTTTTATAATTCTTCCTACAAAATAAAAATTATATTTTTTTACTTCGCCACTTCATATATAAAAATCAAATCTTTATCGCCATTCCTTATATATAAAAATCGAATTTTTATATTATTACATACACACGATAAAATTTATAATTTTATCTAATTAAAAATAATATTTTCATATTGCTATTAAAATCATATTTTTATTATCTCTATAATATAAAAATCATATTTTCATCATCATACATAAATAAAAATCATATTTTTATTATCATACATAAATAAAAATCATATTTTTAAATTAAGTAAACTATATAAAATAAAATAAAACACACCTTTCATTGTTTTGGTGGTTGGAGGGGCTCGGGCAAGAGCTGGAAGCGGCGCCGACTGGAGTGGGAAGGCCTGAGGCGGCGAAGCTCGTCGGAGATAGTGCAGCTAGGTCAAATCGAAGGGGGGGGGGGGCTCTCGCGACTGGAGGAGGTGCGAGGCGGAGGGGCTTCATTGGCGGGGGTTGCACTAGGCGCGACGGCGGACCTGCGTGGGGGGGGGGGGGGTGCGCGATGAAGTTTTTCTCTTTTTTTTACAAAACCGATTTTTGATTGTGGTAGACTTCTGAAGGGAGAGAGGGAAGAAGAGAGTATATATATTAATATATATTTAATTAATTTAATTTTCAAAAAGCAACTTTTTAGTTCGAACTCAAAATCAAACCCACTGACTGTCGTCCATAACTAATTACCCCCATTCCGAACACAATGGGATATGTATTGTAAGCCAGTTCGGTTGTTTCGATCAGTTTCCTTCAAAATCAAAATATAAATCTATATATTGAATTTGAACGCACATTTCAATTTACCGGAGCCACATACGGACTCTAAAAATTCCAGAAAAATAAATATGGCCATGTTTTGATGATACGGTCCTAACAAAACTAATTTCGTCAAATTTGGAGACCGTTTGAAAAATGGTCATTTTCTGGTCGATACAAATCGACTAAAACTGTCAAAACACGTTTTCTTTTGCCACGCTCACATATGAACTTCAAAAATTATGAATTTTGGAATCTAGCAATAACTTGACATCCCGGATCCAACAAAAGTGGTTTCGTCAAAAACGGAGGTCGTTTGCAAAATTTACATTTTTAATGGCTATATTTCCATAGCGACTATTCTGAAATTTCTACTGGGCATAACTTTTTATTTCCGTTGAAATTTCAATTTTTCGGATTCGTTGGAAAGATATTTTCAATAAGATTCTAATATTTTTGGTTTCGCCAAAATCCGGTTTATTTTGAATCCTGTACATTCATTTTAAATTTGAAATCGAATTTTCAAACTACCGCGCCATTTCCAATTTATTTTATAATTAAAATAAATATTTATATTCTTACTTCGATCTATATAAATATATACGTTTTAATTTTATTCAAAATAAATTTCTCATCGTTATTATTTGAAATAATTCATTTTAAATATTCAAAATTCATTAAAATTGTTAAAATAAAAAAATTTGATTGGTTTAGATTTTCCGGGTTGTTACAATCTCCCCCACTTAAAATCTTTTCGTCCTCGAAAAGGAACGGAGCTGAAAGTTTTTTACAAACCAACTCAACTTTCAGTTTGTCTTTCATTCTTCAACTTTTCAGGTTCTAAGAATTTTTAAATCTTTCAAAAATTTGGCTAACACCCTAAATTTTTGAAAAATTTCGCCATAACCTCCTTTGTACGGGAGCACCGGGAAAATCCCCAAACCGCCACACATGCCTCTCCAATCAAAAAGAAAAAGAAACAGCCAAGCGGCTAACCAATCGACTCATAAAATCATCAAAAACCCCAAGAAATACAATAAACATGTACCTATTTGTCGAGCAAACAATTTTATTCATCTTCTCTAGCCTCCTTGTTTTGACCTGTCCACACATATATATGTACATGCATGCATTTCCAAACAGTTTTCAATTCAGTTCAAAATTTGATTCAATTTGGCCTAATTCACCTTTCATTCACATGTTGGTTTAAATGAATAGTCATACAACACAAACATCAATCAATTAGTGGATTAACGTTTCAAATTCATAATTTTGAGATATATATACAAAAAATCATGTTTTTGATGCTAATTCACAACAATAGACTTTATCTAGTTTTGGTTCTCACACCAGTCTAATGGAAATACACAGACATCCCACTTTCGAAACTCGAACACAAGTGCTGATGATGACATGCCATCATCAGAACCATCTTCGGGCAACTAGAGTGTGAATCTATATCTATCCAACATATTAAAACTTTGTATACACATGGATCAGACGTATATGCAAAATCTTTATATACTTGGTTGTCCAAATTCAAAAATAAATAAATAATCAAATACGTATAATAAAATTTAAACTTTCAAAACAAAATTGATTTTCATTCTTATTTGAAAACAACACTCTTCTGACTCATTCTAGGATACTGCTGATCCCATCTCTAACGAGTCATTCTTATTGGATATTACTACCCAATCTCTGTTGAATTCTTTCGTTTGGTTCTAACGTGTCGTGTTCTCCGAGCTCTATAAACCAAAGCTCTGATACCAAATGAAGCGACCCGAACTTCCCTATGAAGGAAAGCCCGGATTGAATTGAGAACACGACAAATCAGAACAAAAACAGAAGAACATTTCATTGCTTATTACAACAATTCCATCAAAATACAAGAATATACAGAGCATAAATAAATATTATACATCAGTAAAATATCAGAGATTTACAAATTACAATGCAGCGGAAGATAATACAAAACACAACTGAATGAAATATACGGATACAGAGCTTTCCGAATACCTGTAATCCAGGATCCTGTGAATATAAATCTGCAAAACCAATACTACTAGCTGCCCGTGCGAAAAATAGGGGCACCTAGAGTTTAGGTTAAAACAATAAACTCCAGGTCAGTCATGTGACTGGTGTGAGAACTAAAACAGCTATTAATCTTCATTTTAAAGTTAGGTAAATCCAGGGACCACGCGCTATAACACGGAATGAGTTTCCTCCCAAGAATACCAGTACATAAAAAAACAACGTAATGCTAAATAAAGAACAATGAAGCTATTATAAGACTCAGGTCCCATCACACAATACAACGCAAGCCGGAGGATGGAGTTTTTACCTTATAATAGCCAAGAAAGCTTGGTACGTAAAATTTCATGTTTTATTATTACTATAAGTGTATAGTGTCAAAACAATTTCAATCATAAGTATTAATCATAGACGGCATAAGCACCCCATACCACTATGTTGCCATATATAGGTTTACATAAAACCGCAAAATGTCGTATTGGAAGTTGGATTTCCATCTGTGAACCAAGGCAAGGGATCGTCCTTACCGCTTCGAGACTGTCTAGCCCAAGCCTCAGGATCAGAGCTCGATTGACCCTTGGATCATCAGGGCCGGTCCACACAGAGTGGATTAAAATGCCTGAACAATGCGTTTCCTTGGTCTATGGGGCGTAAACTGGTCATATCCCGACCAAACTTTTGGCCCCGGAACTTTTGATATAACCTAGGCGCCTTGCTATCCATCATCCACATAAGTAAAATGCCAGGGTTAGTAGAACGCTGACACCACTCCTAGCTAGAAAGAAACGCATGTCCTCCCTGAGGTCCTCTCCAGTTTCTGATTCACCCCGGGGTGTGAGGCTCGCGAATTAACGCTACACAATGCTACGCTAAATTAAAGCCATGCTT
Source organism: Allium sativum (assembly GCA_030737875.1). Classification (NCBI taxonomy): domain Eukaryota; kingdom Viridiplantae; phylum Streptophyta; class Magnoliopsida; order Asparagales; family Amaryllidaceae; genus Allium; species Allium sativum. The sequence goes on along the minus strand of CM060910.1, from coordinate 60,918,818 downwards.
TGATCATCAACCACAAGACTCTTCTTTTCAACAGAAGCCTTGATCATTTGCAACTCAGCATGCCACACAAGCAATTCACGCTACGCAACCGATGTATATCAATCACACAGAATGAAATCCGATGCCAGACACACATCCATTTACAAGTTCGTTCTGGGTCTGAATGAAACCGGAGGCACCTTATTCCTCCCCCATATGTCCAATACAGGGGAGAGGCCCTAGCATATCCGTCGATCTCCAAGTACGACTGGACGATCACCACCTATTACCTCGTCTTGGGTATACAGCCCAATCAAGACATCAGTAATCATCCAAACGATGTGAAGACCTCCGGTCTTCAACCACCGTCTTCATCCTGGACATATCGTCGAATCAGTTATCCAGACTGGGATAAACCTGGTCTTTCCGAATAACTCGCGTATATAATAAACAAGTGCTATAAAAACACAACATACGCCTCATTCCAATCCAGAATATTCCTTTATTCAAATATACTTATACTTTAGGAAAGGTTCCCATTAATTTTATCAAAGATAAATTCTTTGAATTTATTCTTTAATCTTCCTTAGGATATCATTTCAATCTAATTAAAGATGCATTAAAACTCCACTTGGTTTTAATCTTCCCAAAAATCAATAATAACGATTGTTTAACTTAGGAAATCATATCCTGTCTTTAACTGGGTTAAAAAACCAATGTCATTAAAAACACGGTTCAAGATAAACCCAATATCTCATTCCATTCCATCAGCCTTTAACCGTAAATTAACAAGTGAACAAATTCCCTAAGTATTAACCCCGAAGGCCGAAACCAACATTAGATCAATACCCAGGAAACCATTCAACTTAACTAATCTCCAGTTAGTTTCTGAACTCCATTGGGTCTAAGAAAAGTACTATTAAAGATACCATTCACGACAACCCAAAATCTCATTCCATTGTTAATCGGGTTAAAGAACAAGTGTTATTTAAAACACCGTTCACGATAAACCCATAAACCACATTCCATTCCATCAACCTCTAACCGTAAATTAGCAAGTGAACAATTCCCTAAGTATTAACCCCGAAGGACGAAACTAACATCAGATCCATACCCAGGAAACCATTCAACTTAACTAATCTCCAGTTAGTTTCTGATTTTCTCAACTCCATTGGGTTTAAGAACAGTATTATTAAAGATACCATTCACGACAACCCAAAATCTTATTCCTGTCTTTAACTGGGTTAAAGAACCAATGTCCTTTAAAACACAGTTCACGAAAAACCCAAAATCATATTCCATTCCATTACCCTTTAACCATAAATTAGCAAGTGAACAATTCCCTAAGTATTAACCCCGAAGGCCGAAACCAACATTAGATAAATACCCAGGAAGCCATTCAACTTAACTAATCTCCAGTTAGTTTCTGATTTTTTTAACTCCATTGGGTCTAAGAACAGTATCATTAACGATACCATTCACAACAACCCAAAATCTCATTCCATTGTTAATCGAGTTAAAGAACAAGTGTTATTTAAAACACCGTTCATGATAAACCCAAAACCCAATTTCAATTCCATTCCAATTAAATATCAATTAATTGGTATACTTCATTAAATCTAAATAAAATGATTTAATCTTTTCTCAACTGGGTTCAAGAATAGTGTTAATGAAGACGCCGTTCACGACAAACCCAAAATTACATTTAATATTAAATACAATGCTCTGAATAGAAAATATATCGGCTTATATTCAATATCAAATTCTAGAATCAACAAATACCGTATTGGAATAACGATATATATATCTTTCAAATTCCTCCACAATATTCGTATAATCACGGAATCCAATATCGAAATATTCCGAAGATAATTTCGATTCAAATCCATTCCAAATTCATATATTGGAAATTTCGGTTAAAAAACCATTTCAAATCCAATTTATTTATTTAAAAATATTGGATTTCATAATTCTAGTTCATTTCGATAAAAATCTATTTTTATATTTTCAAATATGAAAATTTTCATCCCAATTCTTTCCAAATCATTTCTTATCATTTTACACTAATTATTAATATTTTTAATAATTCTATCAAGGCCCGTGCGGTCGATTTCCATAAACGGCCATCGAACTGCACTTACAACAACCTTTTCCAAATTTGATTTGGACATAATTCCAAATCCAACCGTTAGATTTCAAATTTCTAATATTCGTTAGAAAGCTCTTTTCGATACGAACCCAACGGTTCTAGTTTCAGAAGAATCCGACGGTCGGATCTCCCGTAATGTCCATTCGAAATCAATGGTTGAAATTCGCGAACTGCCGCAGCACGGCGCGTTCTATTCAGGCCATTATATATATAATATATATATTATATATATTTCATCGATTTCCATTTAAAACATATTTTATAAATCGTTTTAAATTCGTTTTCAAAATGATTTCAACTTCAAATCCAATTCCTAAGCAAAATTGAATATTCCATATCATTGATATATAAATGATAGTATTTTCAAAACATTATATTTTGAAATCAATTCCTTTTCGATATTTATTATAGAAATGAATAAAATCGATATAAATATCGTTCACGTCAAAATGGCGTTAATCTAATTAACACGGCTTTATATATTTAATATATTCGTGTCCATCCCAAATCGGACATCAAAATCAGATTTTGATCTTTTACTGAATATTATTTTATAATATTCGTTATTTTAAAATAATCGTTATTTTAAAATATTAATTCTTTCTGAACTGGAATCAGACACAGTCAACTACCATATAATTTGATATATATGGATTTCATACAACACATGTACACAAGAACAACCAAACACAGTCAACCATCATTCAGAGTGCATTCTACACTGCATAAGTTTCAAATATAAATATTTAATGCTTACAACAGCCTGTCAATCAATCGATCGACATACAGCTAATTATTGGGACTAATGTATGTCATATATCATCCCAATAACCATGTGGGGTTTCAATCAACAAATAATGAATTTTAATTGTGCAGTTGGGCGATGTGTAAACTTTATCGTCCCAATCAATATCAGTCAAATGTGTGTACATAAACAAATCGTCCGATTTGTTTATAAATACTTATTTTATTCATATACACGTTAAAATTATATTTTTAACTATAAAATATCTTTAACTATAAAATATTTTATTCCATTCCACATCACACAATCAACTTTCACAACATAATCAAATAAACAAACAAGTCGTCCATGGTCTGTGAACGACGGGTGTCGGGTGCTGCTAAGCACCGTCTGCATCCTAGTATATATTTCAATGAGAAAATAAATCAAAAGTGAGGAGTTCTCACATTTGGGATCCACTCCTCCGTTTCATTTCTGAAATTCAGAACAGTCTGGATTTGCCCGTACTTCCAACATAGTCTTCTCTACGCTGTTCATAAATTAAAATCACATTTTTATCGCTTCATTCCGATAAATAGAAATCATATTTTTATTTCTACTTCATATATTTTTACAAAACTTCTTTCTATATAAAAATTATATTTTTATATTTCTACTTCTTATATAAAGATCGTATCTATATCATAATGAAAACATTATAAAAATTGTATTTTTATCTATAAAAATCACATTTTTATAATTCTTCCTACAAAATAAAAATTATATTTTTTTTACTTCGCCACTTCATATATAAAAATCAAATCTTTATCGCCATTCCTTATATATAAAAATTGAATTTTTATATTATTACATACACACGATAAAATTTATATTTTTATCCAACTAAAAATAGTGTTTTCATATCGCTACTAAAATCATATTTTTATTATCTCTATAATATAAAAATCATATTTTTATCATCATACATAAATAAAAATCATATTTTTATTATCATACATAAATAAAATCATATTTTTAAATTAACTAAACTATATAAAATAAAATAAAACACACCTTTCATTGTTTTGGTCGTTGGAGGGGCTCGGGGAGGAGCTGGAAGCAGCGCCGGCTGGAGGGGAAGACCTGAGGCGGCGGAGGTCGTCAGAGCTAGTGTGGCTAGGTCAAATCGAAGGAGGGGGCTCTCGTGACTGGAGGAAGGGAGCGGTAGTGGAGAGAGGGGGTGCGAGACAGAGGGGATTCGATGGCGGGGGCTGCGCTAGGCGCGACGACGGACCTTCATGGGGGGGGGGCAAGCACGATGAAGTTCTTTTTTTTTCAAAATCGATTTTTGACTGTGGTTTACTTCTGAAGGGAGAGGGGGAAGAAGAGAGCATATATATTAATATATATATTTAATTAATTTATTTTTCAAAAGCAACTTTTTAGTTCGAACTCGAAATCAAACCCACTGACTGTTGTCCATAACTAATTACCCCCATTCCGAACACAATGGGATATGTATCATAAGCCAGTTCGGCTGTTTCGATTAGTTTTTGTAATGGCCCGCAAATCCATACTATCTGAGTTGACTACATACACCACACGTCCAACCCAAATATCACGAAAATACGAATCTTTTTTTAGAAGAAAAGGTAGAAGAAGAACAGAAATAACAACACATAATCTCACATCGCAGCGGAACAAAATATACTATATCATAAGTTTTGAAATACAAAATTTGTACTGTATACACATATCATTATCAGAGTCCAGCACTTACAACACAGCGGAATAAAACTCTATATAACTAACACTGAAGCCTCCTGCTCCAAGCTCCTTCAGATAAATCTGTAAAAATCCTGAACTACTTGACTGCCCATACAAATTTGGGCACCCAAGAATTTAGGTAAAACAAAACAAAATAAGCTCCAGGTCAGTCATTGGACTGGTATGAGTAAACAATTTCAAACAGTTTCAGAAACTAAATGATATCTCATAAGACCACGCCGTATAACACGGAACGGGTTTTTCCCTTATGAGAATCCAAACCACTTGATTTAACTTTAAAAATCCTTTTGAAAGAACGATAATCTTTATATCAAAACTCTTTTGATATTATGATAGTGTCTAAATCAAATAAATAGAATCTAGTGGAATGCTTGCATCTCACGTTCCACATATATAATATATAATCAAAACCACAAGCACTTATTGGGTACTGAATTTCCAACTATGACAAGATATGGAACCACCTTCCGATATTGTACCTCTAGAGGAGAATACATTGGGTTCAACAAGAACATCTTGTAACCCGGCCACACATGACCGACCACTCATTTCGCTTGAGTGTATCAAACGTATATCACCAACGGTTGGGATCAGCAACCATTTTCCCAAATGGGACATCATCGAATAAAATAAGGAATTAAATGAATTTCTCTAGATAGATGATAATACACCCTAATGGGAGCTAACCACATAGCCATGTTGCCTGCCCGATTTTTGTCATTTCCCAGTTGTTGAGGCCTGAGGCTACGCTTACTTATCATTCATTTATAACACAATCACTTTGAATGTCACATTGTCAGATCCGTTAATCACTAATTGATTTGCACAAATATATTCTAGATATTATGCTAAGAGAATAAATCTGTTGCCACCATATATATATTTATACAGACTAACATATTCGATCATTGTAAATACTTTGTCAGACATTCGTCCATTTAAGTTCATTCTGGGATTGAACAAAACCGAAGGCACAATTTCCATTAATAGAAAACGCCCTTGCACTCTACTCCATTTCTGATTTCCTTCATATAATATGATTCGCAACGCTACTGCCAATACGGAGTGGTTCTCAGATAATAATCCAACCGGTCTCTCCATATTGACAATGATATTGGCAACACTTCGATAGTCGGTTATTTAACTATCGAAGAAAACAAACAAACATTCAATCATAACAAACAACTACTAGGCCCCTTAATTAATATTCATTAATTAAATCACCCTTTCCATTTCCTTATCAATATTTGTTAAACAAATATTTTCAATTATCATCTCGGTCTCTTACATTCTTTGGAAAACATTTCCATATATCGCCTTCTTTTATTTTCTATATTTAGAAAATATCTTCTATTAATAATTGGGAAATATTCCAATTACTAATCTCTTTCACAACCATTCATTTCTATACTTAGGAAATATTTATGTTTATATTTTCAAAATTCACTTACTTAGGTTAAAACGAATGTTATGTAAAGCATCGTCACAACAACCCAAAATACTGCATTGGACTAAATCTCTTTGAACATTTCTCTTCGAGACTGAATCTTGCTATTTATCAGCTAATAATGAAATCAATCAAGTTGGGGTATAATTACCTCTCAGACCTTGACTAAAAATATTATTAACTTCAAAACAGACAAGACCGCTAACTCGAATAATCAACACCATATTAAACCAATTTTCCATTTCTAAAACACGTACACGCTTCTCTTTCTAATTTTAACAAATCTAATTTATAGATTTCCTTTTTGTTTATAATATTCTATTTTTAAGTTCATTTCCTTATCGAATTCTATATATATCGATACATTGATTTCTAACTGTCAAATTTTCTTAAATATATTCTAACTCCTTAAATTTCCGGAAAAATTCGCCATAACCTCCTTTGTACCGGCAAATAGTTCAAACCTCAACTCGCCTCTCTAGGCCCTTTCCATTCAAAAAGAAAATCAAAAAGCCAAGCGACTTGCTGATTCGGTGTATAAAATCTCATATGGAATTTAAACATGTACCTTTTTGTTGAGCATACAAATTATAATCTTTATACACTTCATCTCATACCTGTCTAACACATATCCAAATATTTCCCTTTTGGTTTCAACTCAATCCATTCGTCTTAACCCAAATTCGCTAATTTATCTCCTTATTAGCTCTTTTGCCTATTTCGCTTTTTGTTTGAACATATCACATTCAAATATATTTTAATCTACTCATGAATCCAATCTAATTCCGTTTTCAACTCGCGTTACATATTCGATTTCGAATATAAATTTTCAAACCCCATTTCAATTCAAATCTCGATTAACTATTTATTCTTCAAACTAGTTAAATCTATTTAATAACTAAGAATCTGATTTTTGTTCCAAAAATCATTTCACTTACTTTACTGGAGTTCATATTTATTTTATATCTCTAGTCTGGATTTTTCTAATGGAGATTCGGATTTTTGTTTCCTTAAATCCTTTTATTTATTTAAATAAACCATTATGGTTTTTAAATGGTTATGGCGCTGTTTTTCTGAAAATTTGATTTTTACATAACTCAAAATATATATGAGGAAATTCAGAATTTTCTCTTCCATTAGAAAACTATTATCTAATTGGTCCTGACGGTTCTTGTTTCAAAGAATTCCGACTTAATTTGAGTTCTATATACTCAATTGAAGTTCGAATTGCCAATTTATGAACTGCCGCGCTGCGGCGAGTTCGCTTTAATTATATTTATATATATAAATTTTTAAACTTCGTTTATAATAAATTCAACTCCATTCTAATATATTTTTAATATATTTCAAACTAATTTTCCCAATTCAACTTAATAAATTCTGATTATCTATAATTGCTGATTTTTCCTTGCTCGGTTATACATTTATTTATACTCGATTTGTAATTTCAAAATCCCAATTCCTTTTGTAAATAAATTATAAAATTCGATAAAATCGAATTCCAATTATACTCCTTTGGATTTTCTCAATTCAGTTTATATTCTAAATCCCGAAATATAACCAATTATTCTATTTTCAACACATTTTCCAATTTCACTTTTTAAATTCTTTCTTGAATTTAAACTTCTAATATCCAATGATAGTTTATTTACCTATTTTTATAAATATCGTTTATAAATTAATTTTCTTGTTTAAAAATTAAAACAAGCTTTCCTTTCAAATACCTATTTGAAACCCAACCCCTTTTATATTCCGAATTTCAGAATAAAAACTATCATTTCCTTTTTTTAACATCATTCCCAAATTCTCATTTTAAGTTCATATTTGAATTTAAATATTTAAATTATCCAATTGATAATTTTTCAAATTTCTTTATAAACATCATTTATTTTGCTTGTTTATATATTTAAACAAGTATCGATTTCAAATCCATTTTTGAAATTAAGTTTCTACTTTTGAAAAATAAATTTCCTCTTATAAATTCACATCTGAATTTACATTTCCCAAATTATCTAAATGATAATTTTTCCCATTTCATTTATAACACCGTTTATAATTTCACTTCAATTTCCCATATTATTTAATTTATAAACATTGTTTATAAATTTCTATACTTGTATTTATTTTTCAAAACGATTTAATATTTCTTAACTCATTCAAAAATCAAAAATCTATTTTAGAAAAATAGATTTTCCCTTTTAAATCCCAAAATCCCTTTTTACGTTATTTTTATAATCAACATTTTGGGCCAATGATATTTAATCAATCAAAAACACACAATTCACAACCATAGGTTTTCTAACACATCATATAGGATAATATATATGAAAACAAACGAATACTAATATTTTTGAGGAATCCAGTTGGATCCCTCCAACCTGTTTTCCTGCATCCACAGACGTTAGCCAACATAAATAATACCCATCCTTCTTCGAGGCAGGATATCGCGGTATAGAAGGTCATCCACTATCATAGCGTGGAGGCGTATAGGGTCATCTGCTAATGATACTGCTAATGATACTGCGGGAATCCAACCAATCACCAATATATATATATATATACATATATATATATATATTTATATATATAATAACCATAACAACCAATCCTAAATAACTAATATATATTTAATAACCACAATAATATTTCAGTACATGCAAACAACCAACAAACAATTATTTTTAACTGATAAAAATAATTCTAAATAAAATTTGAGTGAGATTTACTTACCAGGGTTTTTATCGTGATCTATTCCAATTTGTTTCCATTGCATAGGAGACGATAACACAAATTCCACATGACAATCTCGTTTGCTTGAATCTGATTTCGTACGAACTAATTATTATGATTATAAAAAATACGAGATTTAAATTTACCACTTATTTAAACAAATTGTTAAATTAAATTTTTTTACCTTAATTTCTTTTTCCATTTACACGCTTACAGGATAAACAAATCCCCTCTCCTTCCCTCTCTCAACTCCTATCGCGTGGCTAACGCTTGTACGAATCCAAGTAATTAATTTCGCTCGAATCTGTTCATGTATGGAAGGGTTAAAAATAATTAAATAAATTTAAATACACTTATAAATTTAAATGTCAATGTCTATCTAAATTAATTACCTAATTAAGCTTAATCGCATGCTTAAGCGTCTGGTCCACTGGTTCGGAATTCCACTGCAGTGAACGAAGGACCTTGCCAAACTTTCCAGTCCCCTTCCTTCCTATTTCTGACATCGACATCCACCCATAAAGGAAACACGATAGTGATTTCATCAAAGTTCACAAATCCCCTTCTATACCACTCATCAGGTTCGCACCCTTCATTAAGGTCAGAAACCACCCTTTCAACTCTGCGACAACTCCATCTTGCAATCATCGGTTCAAACACCCCCATCGTACAACCACCGAACATCTGGACATCGCAACCATTATCACGCAACAACTCATCGCCTCAACTCCTATTGCGATGCTCCAACTCGTCGTCAAGCTCCAGGCTGCGAAACCGATCGCGATACCCTTTCCATGGTCTTCAAATAGGAAGTTCTAGGTTTCGAGCTTCAGGGAATCACTAATTCGAGAATCGCGATTTCATTTTGATTATATAAATTAAAAGGAGGCAGTTTTCTATACTATGAAGGAAAAAGAGGATGGCCTTTGTTTGTTCGAATTTGATTGTATAAGAGGAGGGGTCGGAAGTCACGATTATATAGGAATTAACACTGCTATATTGTTTGAAGCTCTCTGGTTTTTGTTTTCCCATTTCAACAGAAGAATGAAAGAGAGAAAAGAGAAGTATGCGTGATTTTATAAAGGAAGGGTGCGGCTTTAATTTGAACAACGAGGCCATTATATTTTCTCCCCCAAGTTTTGTTTCTATCCACAAAATAAGAGGAATGTATATTTTATTTTAATTTGTTTTTGAACCGGTGTCCTTTAATTAAAATACCCCATGATTCCGAAGTCCGCTCTGAATCCAACAACTGACATTTTTAGGGTTATTCCCCTATTCTGGATACATTGGGACAGGTTTCAAAGCCTCAATCGATCGTCTGTGGAAGATATTAATTTAAATCGATATAAATTAAATTTAAAACCATTAATTCCTCAATAATAAATTAATATTATTATTCTAATTCAAACTGAATTTTGTATTGATTATCTGAACTGTTTTCCATTCAGTTCTAAATCTCGAATTGAATTATTTTTCGTATTACGATAATTTAATATATTTGGTATTAAATCAAAAATCGATTTTTAAATCGACAACTTAATATAAAAATTCGTTTATATCATCGACTCAATATTAAAAATAAATATTAAATTTTCAAAATTAATCGACCAAAAATCCGGGTCGTTACAGTTTCGTCAAAATCAAAATATAAATCTATATATTGAATTTGAACGCACATTTCAATTTACCGGGGCCACATACGGACTTCATAAATTCCAGAAAAATAAATCTGGCTATGTTTTGACGATATGGTCCTAACAAAACTAATTTCATCAAATTTGGAGGCCATTTGAAAAATAGTCATTTTCTGGTCGATCCAAATTGACTGAAATTGTCAAAACACGTTTTCTTTTGCCACGCTCACATATAAACCTCAAAAATATGAACTTTGGAATCTAGAGATAACTTGACATCCCGGATCTAATATAAGTGGTTTCGTCAAAAATGGAGGTCGTTTACAAAATTTCCATTTTTAAGGGCTATATTTCCATAGCGACTATTCTGAAATTTCAACTGGGCATAACTTTTTGACCCCGCTATGAAATTTAAATTTTTCGAATTCGTTGGGAAATATTTTGAAATAGATTCTAATATTTTTGGTTTCGTCAAAATTCGGTTTATTTTGAATCCTGTACATTCATTTTAAATTTGAAATCGAATTTTCAAACTACCGCTCCATTTCCAATTTATTTTATAATTAAAATAAATATTTATATTCTAACTTCGATCTATATAAATATATATGTTCTAATTCTATTCAATATAAATTTCCCATCGTTATTATTTAAAATAATTCATTTTAAGTATTAAAAATTCATTAAAATTGTCAAAATAATTTTTTTATATTAGTTCAGATTTTTTGGGTTGTTACATGATACCTCCTACTGTGGGGCCGACACAGGGTATCTATGGAGTGAGGAGCCGATCGATTAGGGTAGTAGTTAGGGTACATCTAGATGTATGCCTAAATCTACCATCTTATACTGGTAGGGATCATCTCATTCTGGTTACACTAGTATTAGTGTAGAGAATAAGAGTAACCATTAGAGAAGCGTATACACTCTATCATATTTACCTTGTCATACCTGCCTTTTTGTGATATTATCTCTCCTATCCATTTTGTATGCCTGTCATGATACTTTTACTTATTTACTTGCTAAAAGTAACTGGAATCGCTGGACTTTATGTCTGACCCTTTTTGTTTCCTCTTCTTTCTTCCGTTCCCCCAAGTTCTCGGGGTGGGAATACTCAGGCTTGACCTGGATTCTGCTATCATTTTGCTGGAGCTCCTTTGATGTATGTCTCAGGATCCTATCTTTTCCACTATGGCTATGTTTTATTTGGGGATTTTGCTTCTTTCATTTTGTACTCTGATGTTTAAAAGCAAGACAGAAGTTTTTATAATGTATTGGTTTTTATGTAATTCAGACATATGATGTTTTGAACCACGATGCTTTATGATGAATAAAGTTAGTTTTTATTCCGCTGTTATTTTTGTATCTGTCTTGTAACGTTTATGTTTCTGTTTACCTATAACGCCTCACGAAACTTAATGCATTCTCTTAACGAGTGACATTAACGGATGTGGGGTGTCACATTCCCTTTTCATCTTTTACAAGTTTCTAAAAAAAATCTGTAACACCCCGGATTTTTGAATAATCGAATTAACTAAAATAAAGAATAATTAATCTCAGACGTGAGAATTAAGGGAATGGGGTTGCGCCATTGGGTTCGTCTCGGAATTCTGGTTGAAATAGAGTCCGAGTTTGCGGGAAACGGGTACCGGATGAAGGAGTTATGGACGAACGAAGTTTGGTGGCAAAACAAGAAAGAAACAAAATTTGCACTGGCGCGCTTGGGAAGTGCGCCAGTACAAATTTGCACTGACGCACCTGCCAAGTGCGCCCAGGCCGAGGCAGCAGGCCTGCACAGCTTTCTGGTTCAGTCTAACCCATGTTGCTGAGTCCTTTCTAACTCCTTGCTGAGTCATTAGGGCTGAGGTGTCACCCTATCCCGACTGAATGGTTTTGATTAACCCTAAGATCATCCGACAGCTTAAATTAATTCAAAACTCTATAAAAAGACCCATAGACTCAAACTCTAAATCAGAATTAAAACTAAAACTATGGCCGTCATGCTGTCGTCTTATAACCTAGAGTAGCCGCCACCAATTAGAGAGGAAGAACAGCAAATCAAATCAGTTCTATTCAACCCTAACAACGAATATTCTTCAAAGGAAAGCTAATTCAACTTCAGAAATCAGAATTCAGAACTCAAGACGGCCTTTGAGTTGTGAGTTCGATAGCTTTAATAAAATAATTAGTAAATTAATTGGATTGAGTTATGATGCGGATAATTTGGATATGATGTGAATTATTGACTGCATGTTGTAATTATGTTGTAGAATTGTGTTGTAATTTCTATGATGTTATGTTATGATGCTATCATTTATGATGTAAAGTTATGATGTTATCACCCATGTTGTAATTCTATGATTGGCTTATGTCTAGTTGAATCATCATGTTGTTCATATGCTAGTTTGGTTATGTTGATTCATATGATAGATCACAAGTTTGTATGCAAGTTTAGATATTGATTTAGACAAGAATTATAGGCAAGTTAGTATAACCTTACATGTTTCGTGACATCAATTTTAGATCTAAAGTCAGGCTATGACATGTGTGAGTTATATGATAAATTCTACATGATAATTCACATGTTAGATGCAAGTTAACACCATTGTTATGATGCATAAATCACATATGCAAGTTTATATAAATATATGAGTTTGGAATATGAATCATGTTATGCAAGTTTAGGGTTATTGCCTATGCAAGTTAACACCTTTAGATGTAGATCTATGACATACATGATTTATGCAAGTTTGTGGTTATTACCTATGCAAGTCTACACCTTTTGATTTGGATTTATGACATATGTTGTTTCATGCAAGTTGTAACTTTGGCCTATGCAAGTTTTAGATGTAGAACATCATTCACACATGCAAGTTCACCCATATGTTTAGATATATGTTTTAATTATGTGTATATTGTGATGTTTTCTCTTTATTCCATGAGTTAGACTATTCGAGTCTAACGTATATTTTACGTTAAACGAACAAACGTACAACGTGGGGTAAAGGGGATAATATTAAAAGATTTAATTGGCATAAATGCCTTAAAAGGCATAAAATAAATTTGAGATGAAAATTGGTATGATTTTACATACCATAAATGGATGGACATAATTGAGTCAATTATGGACATCTTTAAATTTGGAATTGATTGATAATTTGAATAGGGAAAGTAATTCAAATTGGGGAATGACTAATTAGGAGTAATTAATCGACTAAGACACGAGGTTAGGCTCTTTTGTGGTGTAAGACTGCCCGGACCCGCCCGACAAATCCAGCTGCCACAAATGCCAGTCTAATGTAAAATACATATATATATGTGATGTGAAAAATAAATATATATGCGATGTAAAATACATATATATATGTGATGTGAAAAATAAATAAATATGTATATATGCGATGTGAAATATATATATATATATATATATGTGTGTGTGTGTGTGTGTGTGTGATGTGATAAATATTTGTTCATTAAAAATATAATTTTTAACTTATATATAGAATATATAATATGGTCGTGAAATGGAATAAATATTTGTTCATTAAAAATATAATTTTTAACTTACATATGCGATATATAAAGTGGTCACGAAATTGAATAAATATTTGTTCGTTAAAAATTTAATTTTAAACTTATATATGCGATATATAAAATGGTCATGCGATGAAATAAATATTTGTTCGCTAAAAATATTATTTTTAGCTTATATATGAGATATATATATATATAATTGTCTGGTAATGGAATAACTATTGGATTGTTAAAAATATAATTTTTAACGTATATATGCGATGAATAAAATTGACATGTAATGAAATAATTAATGGGTGGTTAAAAATATAATTTTAACTATATATGGATTGTTCAATTTTGATTTAAAATTGAAATGGAAGTTGGAATCGTTTTTAAAACGAATTTATAAACGATTTATAAAATACGTTTTAAATGGAAATCGATGAAATATATATAATATATATTTAATGTCTTGAATAAAACGCGTCGCGCAACGACCGTTCGCGAATTTCAACCACTGACTTCAAATTGATGTAACGGGAGATCCGACTGTCGGATTCTTCTAAAACTGGAACTGTTGGGTTCATATCGAAAAGAGCTTTCCGATGAATCTATGAGATTTAAATTTGAATGGTTGGATTTTAAAATATGTCCAAATCAATTTCAGAAAAGGTCGCTATGGATATAGTTCGATGGCCGTTATTGGAAAACGACTGTAAGGGCCTTAATAAAATTGTGTAAAACCATAATAAATGATCCGGAGGGATTTAAACGAAAATTTCCAGGTTTTGAAAAGATAAAAGATATTTTTAATATAAATGAGCTAGTTATTAACTAGATTAGAAATCCAATAGTTTTTAAATAAATAAATTGGATTTGAAAAATGGTTTTGATATAACCAGAATTTTCCAACGTATGATTTGGAAAGGATTTGAACGGAAATAATGTTCGGAATATTTCAATATTGGATTCCATGATTATATGGATATTGTTGAGGAATTTGGAAGATATATATATCGTTATTCCCAATACGATATTTGTTGGTTTCAGAATTTGATATTGAATATAAGTCGATGTAATTTCTATTCGGAGCCTTGTATTTAATATCAAATTGGATTTTGGGTTTGTCGTGAAAGGTTTCTTCATTAACACTATTCTTAAACTCAGTTGAGGATAAAATAAATCTTTTAATTAAGATTTGGAGAAGTTTACCAATTAATTAATATCTAATTGGAATTTAATTGAAATTTAATTGAAATTTGATTTTGGGATTTATAGGAACCATGTTTTAAATAACAGTCATTCTTTAACCCAATTAACCGTGAAGTTATGATTGGAAATTTATAATCTTTTAATTAAGATTTAATAGAAATTTTCCAAAGTAAAGTTTTCCAATTTAAAATATTAAATTGGAATTGAATGGAATTCGATTTGGTAATAATCGAGATGAGCTTCTGTGTAACAACCCGTATTTTCAATAACCTGTTGTAACATAAATCGAGGCAGAATTTAATTCTAAAATCTGAATCAAGGGAAACGGGCTATGCCATTGCGATCGTCTCGGAAAAATATGCGAAATAGAGTCCGAGTTTTTGAAAATCGGAGTCCGTATGACCCGATTAAGGCCCAACGAAGTTTTCAGAAAATTTCTAAGTAAAAACAGATTTCAAATTCAAACTTGAATTTGGAAAATTGGGCCAGTTTGGGCCAGGCGGGAAAATTCCCGCCAGAGTACCCAAGTCGACAGCCCTGTCGACTTGGGAGTCGACTTGGTTGGACCCAAGTCGACAGCCCTGTCGACTTGGCTGTCGACTTGGTCCAGCCGGGCTGTTTAGCCTGGTGCACCATTTTGAAATTGTGTTGAGCTTGGGGGCCAGATTCGGTTTTAAGGGTTGAGATTGCAACTAGGGTTTAATCCTATGGCCTAAAACACTTGCCTAATCTATAAATAAGGCCCTAACCTAGCCCTAAATCATCATTAATCTATCCTAGAACTAAACTATGGCAAAATAAATCCTCTCATGGCCTCCACTCTCTTCATAAAATTTCTAAATAAATTTCTAAGTGATTTTCCATGCATACAAGTGTTTTCAAACTTATATGAGCATCATTAGCTTGCATTCAAGTCAAGTTTCTATATGTGCATCATAAAGAAAGAGTTTTGATCATTTTGGCTCAAGGGTTTTTATGTTAGAGCTTGCATTTTGGGTTTGATTGATTTCATAAGGGCTTTGTCATATTTTTGTGACTTCTTAAGCATTGTAAGCCCTATTCTACTTTCATACTTAAACTCTAAAGTTAAATGTATGATATGCAAGTTTATATTCAAGTTTACTATGCTATGATATGCAAGTTTATCATGTTGTAATATGCAAGTTTATATGCAAGTATGTCATGTTATGATATGCAAGTTTATATGCAAGTATGTCATGTTATGATATGCAAGTTTATATGCAAGTATGTCATGCTATGATAAGCAAGTTCATCATGTCATGTTATGCAAGTTTACCATGTTATGCTATGCAAGTATGCCATGTTATGATATGCAAGTATGTTTTGCAAGTTTGGGATGATCATCTTGTTCATGTTATCATGTTATGCAAGCTTATCTTGAGTATGTGAACATAAAGCTTCAAGCTTTATGCTAAAGGTTGCATTTTGGCAACATGTAAGTTATCATATCTCTTATGATAACTTGCATGTGAGGCTAAATGCGAACTTATGGCCATTTCTACATGTCATTTAGCACCATGTATCACCAATATGCCAAGTTTGGTTTTATGCATGCTTTTGGGGCCTAAAAATGTAATATGCAAGTATATGAACATATGTACATTTCATATGCCACCATGTTGAACTTGTGGCTTCAACGCCTTTTATGTCATGATTATGCCTAGTTCCCTCTTTCTATCCTTTATGCGCTATTGCGATATGTAAGCGATGGGATTGCGTTTGGGGTTGGGTAAAAGTAAAAGACATAAAAACATAAGCTTGGGAATTTACCTATTAAGTTAGGTCTACCCATTGGGAATTTACCTATTAAGTTAGGTCTACCCAATTGCTTGAAAATTTGTAACATGTTTTGGAAACATGATGGACATGACACTTAGAAAAGATAAGTGTGACCAACTCGAGGTTGGGTTGAGTTTGTAGCGTAAACCTACCCGGAACCGACCGGCTTAACTAGTTGCTACAAACAATAGGACCCAATGTGAGAAGTTGGCCATGTTGTACCTTGAACCCGAGGTTAGACCAAGTTGTGGTGTAAAGCTACCCGGACCCGCCCGGCTTAACTAGTAACCACAACAAGGTCTAATGTGAGAGGTTAAGGCGCATTAAATTAATTAATGCCTCGTGATTAGGGTTAAGTCATGATCCACTTAATACTTAACCAATTTGGGCTTGG
Source organism: Allium sativum (assembly GCA_030737875.1). Classification (NCBI taxonomy): domain Eukaryota; kingdom Viridiplantae; phylum Streptophyta; class Magnoliopsida; order Asparagales; family Amaryllidaceae; genus Allium; species Allium sativum. The sequence goes on along the minus strand of CM060910.1, from coordinate 60,901,442 downwards.
TAGATTCATCAGGGTTAAGTCGTGAACTCATCGTTACACTTAACCGAGTTAATCCATGATTAGCAAGAGGGTTAAACCGTACTTAACCCACTAGAAAATCCTAGCAATGGGGGCCCACTCCGCAGTAAATCCCCAAAAATTGGTATCATTAAGGCCCTAGGGACTAGGCTAGGGAGGGGGCACGATTACTGGGCTGGAGGTAAGCGACCAAATAAACGACGGCCGGGTGGTACGCCGATGTAGTTCCGGACGGACTATGGTCGTGCACGTAGTCCGTATTTGGAGAAGTCACCCATGGGTACCAGTAGATCGAGACTGTGCACTCATGTTTATGGTGTCCAGGGGTTGGCACCCTAGGGCTTGATACACCCGAAGGGTGGACCCGACACAGTTCGACTACAATTATGTTTGGGCCGTATTGACACCAACACGTGACGAGTTAGGCTTAGGGAGCCGATCGACTAGACTGTTTGGTTGGACCTTGTATTAGGGTCATTTCATGTTATTGGGCCAAAGCTTGGGCCAAGGGATCAATACTTGTATATTCAAGTCATGTTAGTTTGTTAGTACACCTGTGGTGCAAAACCTTAAACCTGATTATGCGATGACACCTTTATCTACCTTGTTAGTTAATCATCATGCTAGTATATGGTTATCCTTTTGTTCACCCCTGCTGCTCATGACAGTTAACTTTATCAGTTTACATTGATTGTAGTAGGGCTTACTCAGTCTTTTTGACTGACCTGTTTTCTTTCGCCTCTTTTCTTCCGTTTCCCCCCCAGGTTCTCAGGGAGGGAATATTGGAGCTTAGCTGGATTTCTGATCGCTTGCTTGTGGGATTTTAGCTCATGTACGGTTTGACATGAAGCTAGCTATGGCTATCACTTCTTTTGGGGATTAGTACTTATGTATTTCAGTTTTTCAGTTGATGTTGTTTTATCTAGACTTGTTTATTTGGAAAGTTTACATTATGTTGTACCAGACTGGTTTTGAAATGGTTTGAAATCTTCCGCTGTTTTATCTATGTTATTTACTCTGTTTACCTATATACATATGTTCTTGTTCTGCCTTGATATATCATTATGCATGTTTACCTGATTCAAACGCCCCTCCAAAGTCAGAGTGCTTGCAAGAGTCACCCTGGCGGAGGTGGGGTGTTACATTTGGTATCAGAGCATATGGTTTACGAGAAGGAACGAAAAGGTTTGTAGAAAACTTTTGGAAAACTATTTTCAAAACCAAGTATAAAGTATTTTCCAAAGAAAAGCCTAGTTTATTTTAAAGGCTATTCCCCAGAAAGCCATTAGCAAAATTCCTTCGTTTTTTCGCCATTCTGAATCTGTCTTTTTCTTCGTTTTCAGTATGGCCGATAACTTTGCTATTCCGGAGGGAGTGCACGTACCTGTTTGGTATAGGAGACTTTTGGAGGCTAGGGCTACCGAAGCCGGCCCCGCAAATGTCCCTCCTCCTCCTCCTCCTCCTCCAGTAGTTAATGTTCCTCCTCCTCCTCCGGTAGTTAATGTTCATCCTCCTCCTGTCGCTGAGGTTCCTCTTCCTCCTCCCCCTCAGCATCCTCAAGCTGACTTCGCAAAGACTTGCAAAGATTTCAAAGCAATGGGTGGCAAGAACTTTCAAGGCACTGAGACTTTTGTAGAGGCCAGAAATTGGTTGAAAGAGACTGAGGATTTATTTGCTATCTTTGGGTTAGACGATCAGAGGAAGATCTTGTTGGCGGTGTGGCTTATGAAGGATGAAGCCGCTTATTGGTGGGAAGTCACCAATGGTACTAGGCCTGTTGAGACTTGGGCCGATTTCAGGGTAAGGTTCATGCTTAAGTTTCTATCTTCTGCTGAGGAGAATCTGCAAATGGAGAGGTTCATAACTCTGAGACAAGGAGATATGTCTGTCAAAGAATATGTGAACAAGTTCAATCAGTTAGCTCGTTTTGGCTTGGATATGGTGAATACTCCTCAGAAGAAGGCTCTTCGTTTTGCTAGAGGATTGAATGAGCCGTTGCAGGGACTGGCTATGTCACATATTCCCCATGGGGCCACGTTTGAGAGTTTGGTTGATATGGCGTTACTTCAGGGAGATGTCAAGAAAGAGACCAAGATGAATGATACTCAAGCCAAGAAGACTGATTCCCAGGGGAAAGGAAATCAGGGAAATCCGAGTGGTCAGAGCAGTCAAGGCAATCAGAAGAAGAACAAGAACAAGAGTCAAGGCAACAAGGGGAACAACAACAAGGGCAAGAACAACAAGGGGAAGTGCCATTATTGCGGTTCAGCTGGGCATCTTATTAAGGATTGTAAGAAGAGAAAAAGGAAGAACGGTGAATGCTTTTTCTGCGGTAAGACTGGACATTTCAGTAGGGATTGCCCGAAGAAGCAAGGGCAAGACCAGGGTCGGACTCAGCGTGCTGGACCTTCAGGAGGGCAAGTTCATGCTTTCAATGTCGCTCCAGTTCCCGATCGAGGTAGTATTTCTGTTGAGAGCCTTGTATATATTTTTGATTTTCCAGTTCGTACCTTGTTTGATTCTGGTGCATCGCATAGCTTTATCTCATCTGATCTTGTTGATAGTTTGCACCTTAGTACTAGCTTGGTACATGATCCCGTCTGTGTCTCAAATCCTATTGGGGGTTCCGCCCATTTGTCTATGATATGTGGGGATTTGAGGATCTCTATACTGAGTGTAGAGTTCTTGTGCAGTGCTTATGCTCTTGGTTTTAGGGGATACGGATTGATATTGGGCATGGATTGGCTGTCCAGATATGGAGCCATTCTTGATTGTGAGCATAGGGTTGTGAGGCTCGTGACTCGCCTCGGAAACACCCTAGAGATTTCTTGTGATCCGAGAGGTCCCGTCATGTTGTGCTATCTTGAATCACTCGACTCGTCAATGGAAACTCTTCAGCCTGTGAGAGTGGTTCGAGAGTATCCGGACGTTTTCGATGAAGTTAGGGGGTTGCCCCCTAAGCGAGAGATTGATTTCCGCATTTATCTGGTGGATAATGCAAAGCCGGTTTCTTTGCCCGTTCGGCACATGGCTCCGCGTGAAAGGCGGGAGCTAAGTAAGCAAGTGAAGGAGTTGCTTGAAAAGAACTTCATTAGATGAAGTATATCTGAATGGGGAGCGCCTGTGGTATTCGCTACCAAGGCAGACGGATCTCTCCGACTTTGTGTTGATTATCGAGAGTTGAATAAGCTGACTAAGAAGAACAGACACCCGTTACCGAGGATTGATGATCTCTTTGACCAGCTTGTCGGTGCTTCTGTTTTCTCTCAGCTTGATCTTGCTACTGGATTCCATCAGCTTAGGGTAGCTGAAGATAGTATAGACAAGACTGCGTTCAGGACTCCAGATGGATTCTTCGAATGGCTTGTCATGCCGTTCGGCTTGACTAATGCACCCGCATATTTCGTGGACTTGATGAGTAGGGTGTTCAGGGAGTTCTTGAACAAGTTTGTCGTGGTCTTCGTAGATGATATTCTGATCTTCTCTAAGGATGAGGAAGAGCACACAAGGCATCTCGTGGAGGTGATGGATACGCTTAGAGCGCATCAATTGAAGGCCAAGTTCTCCAAGTGTCACTTTTGGAGAAGGGAAGTTAGATTCCTTGGGCTTATAGTATCTAAGCAAGGCTTAGCGGTGGATCCCGCTAAGGTAGTTGCAGTTCAGGATTGGAAGACTCCAAGGAATGCAACCGAAGTGAGAAGTTTTCTAGGTCTTGCGGGTTTTTTCCGGAAGTTCATCAAGGACTTCGCAAAGATATCCGCTCCTCTCACTAAATTGACGAAGAAGAATTTAGTTTTTGCTTGGAGCATAGAATGCGAGCTTGCTTTTCAGAAGCTCAAGAGAGCTCTCACATCAGCACCTGTTCTAGCTTTGCCCGATGGAGGGAAGTTATTTACAGTATACACCGATGCATGTGGCACAGGGTTAGGAGCTGTTCTTATGCAAGAAGGAAGGGTGATATGCTTTGGCGGTAGACAACTCAAAGTGCATGAGAAGAATTATCCCACTCATGACTTAGAGTTGGCAGCAATAGTATATGCACTCAAGGCTTGGCGCCATTATCTTCTGGGCGAAAGATTTGAGCTTTATACCGATCACAAGTCATTGAAGTATCTCTTTTTCAGAAGGATCTGAATCTGAGGCAACAAAGATGGATGGAATTCTTGGCGTCCTACGATTTTGAGATAGCCTATACCCCTGGCAAGGGGAATGTGGTAGCAGATGCATTGAGTAGAAGAAGGTTGACCCTAAGTCCTCTATTCGTTGAGATGAAGAATTTAGAGTATGTGGCAACCTTTGATTTCTCTTTGGCGGTTGAGTCGATGACCGATTCTTTAGCATCTCTGGAACTCAGACCTACCCTTCTTGATTAAGTTGGGGCTTCGTAGAGAGAAGACCCTCAGATAGTTGAGATTATGGATAAGCTGATTCGAGGAGAGACGTCTAGTCATCTCGCTCGATATTCTATTGATGACAAGGGTTGGCTGAGGAGAGATGGAAGGTTATGTGTTCCAATGGTAGAAGATTTAGTAAGAAAAGTTCTGGAGGAAGCGCATCGCTCTAAGTTGACTAAACATCCGGGCGGAGATAAGATGTATAAAGATAAGAAGCGTATTTTCTTTTGGCCTGGGATGAAGAAGGATGTGGCAGAGTTTGTCTCTTGATGTATCATTTGCCAGCAAGTTAAGGCCGAGTCGAAGAAGCCCGGTGGGCTATTGCATCCTCTAGACGTTCCACTATGGAAGTGGGAGAGTATTTCCATGGATTTTATCGATGGGCTACAAAGGTCAAGGAAAGGGAATACGAGCATTTGGGTTATTGTAGATAGACTTACGAAGAGTGCTCATTTCATTCCGATGAAGATGTGTGGGCTTTATCCATTCCTTTTTGAAGGTACACTCTCAATCTCTTTTCTTTGTTAGCATATCTTTCTCTTTGTTATCCATGTTTATCTAGGTTATCGTGTTAATCTTGTCATGAGAACCTTAGGTAGAAACCCTTTGGATGAAACATGTGTTTGAAACATGTTATTCTTGAGGGTTGCAAGTGTTTGCAAGTGGTTACTCGTGGATGCATCATACACGTTAGGCACTAGATCGGCTCACACACTCCTCATATTGCATATGCATGAGTGTTTATGATTATTCATGGATGAAAATTTTTGTGTTATCACATGGATGTTGCATATGGATGTATGTGATGTGCACACATATAGATGTTATACATTATGTTAGGAATTGCATACATATGGATTCATTTCACTAACATAATTTGCATTGATGATATTTGCATTAGATAAGTACATATACACACACCTTTGCATATGTTCATACAACATTTAGAATCTTGTAAGGACAATGATTGCTCGTGGATGATGTTTTGAGTAGATGGATGTTGGATGGTAGGATACGTTCTTCCTAACTTGAAGATTTCGGGGACGAAATCCTTTAAGGAGGGGAGAATGTAACAACCCGTATTTTAAATAACCTGTTGTAACATAAATCGAGGCAGAATTTAATTCTAAAATCTGAATCAAGGGAAACGAGCTATGCCATTGCGATCGTCTCGGAAAAATATGCGAAATAGAGTCCAAGTTTTCGAAAATCGGAGTCCGTATGACCCGATTAAGGCCCAACGAAGTTTTCAGAAAATTTCTAAGTAAAAATAGATTTCAAATTCAAACTTGAATTTGGAAAATTGGGCCAGTTTGGGCCAGGCGGGAAAATTCCCCCAGAGTACCCAAGTCGACAGCCCTGTCGACTTGGGAGTCGACTTGGTTGGACCCAAGTCGACAGCCCTGTCGACTTGGCTGTCGACTTGGTCCAGCCGGGCTGTTTAGCCTGGTGCACCATTTTGAGATTGTGTTGAACTTGGGGGCCAGATTCGGTTTTAAGGGCTGAGATTGCAACTAGGGTTTAATCCTATGGCCTAAAACACTTGCCTAATCTATAAATAAGGCCCTAACCTAGCCCTAAATCACCATTAATCTATCCTACAACTAAACTATGGCAAAATCAATCCTCTCATGGCCTCCACTCTCTTCATAAAATTTCTAAATAAATTTCTAAGTGATTTTCCATGCATACAAGTGTTTTCAAACTTGTATGAGCATCATTAGCTTGCATTCAAGTCAAGTTTCTATATGTGCATCATAAAGAAAGAGTTTTGATCATTTTGGCTCAAGGGTTTTTATGTTAGAGCTTGCATTTTGGGTTTGATTGATTTCATAAGGGCTTTGTCATATTTTTGTGACTTCTTAAGCATTGTAAGCCCTATTCTACTTTCATACTTAAACTCTAAAGTTAAATGTATGATATACAAGTTTATATGCAAGTTTACTATGCTATGATATGCAAGTTTATCATGTTGTAATATGCAAGTTTATATGCAAGTATGTCATGTTATGATATGCAAGTTTATATGCAAGTATGTCATGTTATGATATGCAAGTTTATATGCAAGTATGCCATGCTATGATATGCAAGTTCATCATGTCATGTTATGCAAGTTTACCATGTTATGCTCTGCAAGTATGCCATGTTATGATATGCAAGTATGTTTTGCAAGTTTGGGATGATCATCTTGTTCATGTTATCATGTTATGCAAGCTTATCTTGAGTATGTGAACATAAAGCTTCAAGCTTTATGCTAAAGGTTGCATTTTGGCAACATGTAAGTTATCATATCTCTTATGATAACTTGCATGTGAGGCTAAATGCGAACTTATGGCCATTTCTACATGTCATTTAGCACCATGTATCACCAATATGCCAAGTTTGGTTTTATGCATGCTTTTGGGGCCTAAAAATGTAATATGCAAGTATATGAACATATGTACATTTCATATGCCACCCTGTTGAACTTGTGGCTTCAACACCTTTTATGTCATGATTATGCCTAGTTCCCTCTTTCTATCCTTTATGCGCTATTGCGATATGTAAGCGATGGGATTGCGTTTGGGGTTGGGTAAAAGTAAAAGACATAAAAACATAAGCTTGGGAATTTACCTATTAAGTTAGGTCTTCCCATTGGGAATTTACCTATTAAGTTAGGTCTACCCAATTGCTTGAAAATTTGTAACATGTTTTGGAAACATGATGGACATGACACTTAGAAAAGATAAGTGTGACCAACTCGAGGTTGGGTTGAGTTTGTAGCGTAAACCTACCCGGAACCGACCGGCTTAACTAGTTGCTACAAACAATAGGACCCAATGTGAGAAGTTGGCCATGTTGTACCTTGAACCCGAGGTTAGACCAAGTTGTGGTGTAAAGCTACCCGGACCCGCCCGGCTTAACTAGTAACCACAACAAGGTCTAATGTGAGAGGTTAAGGCGCATTAAATTAATTAATGCCTCGTGATTAGGGTTAAGTCATGGTCCACTTAATACTTAACCAATTTGGGCTTGGTAGATTCATCAGGGTTAAGTCGTGAACTCATCGTTACACTTAACTGAGTTAATCCATGATTAGCAAGAGGGTTAAACCATACTTAACCCACTAGAAAATCCTAGCAATGGGGGCACTCCGCAGTAAATCCCCAAAAATTGGTATCATTAAGGCCCTAGGGACTAGGCTAGGGAGGGGGCACGATTACTGGGCTGGAGGTAAGCGACCAAATAAACGACGGCCGGGTGGTACGCCGATGTAGTTCCGGACGGACTATGGTCGTGCACGTAGTCCGTATTTGGAGAAGTCACCCATGGGTACCAGTAGATCGAGACTGTGCACTCATGTTTATGGTGTCCAGGGGTTGGCACCCTAGGGCTTGATACACCCGAAGGGTGGACCCGGCACAGTTCGACTACAATTATGTTTGGGCCGTATTGACACCAACACGTGACGAGTTAGGCTTAGGGAGCCGATCGACTAGACTGTTTGGTTGGACCTTGTATTAGGGTCATTTCATGTTATTGGGCCAAAGCTTGGGCCAAGGGATCAATACTTGTATATTCAAGTCTTGTTAGTTTGTTAGTACACCTGTGGTGCAAAACCTTAAACCTGATTATGCGATGACACCTTTATCTACCTTGTTAGTTAATCATCATGCTAGTATATGGTTATCCTTATGTTCACCCCTGCTGCTCATGACAGTTAACTTTATCAGTTTACATTGATTGTAGTAGGGCTTACTCAGTCTTTTTGACTGACCTGTTTTCTTTCGCCTCTTTTCTTCCGTTTCCCCCCCCCCCCAGATTCTCAGGGAGGGAATATTGGAGCTTAGCTGGATTTCTGATCGCTTGCTTGTGGGATTTTAGCTTATGTACGGTTTGACATGAAGCTAGCTATGGCTATCACTTCTTTTGGGGATTAGTACTTATGTATTTCAGTTTTTCAGTTGATGTTGTTTTATCTAGACTTGTTTATTTGGAAAGTTTACATTATGTTGTACCAGACTGGTTTTGAAATGGTTTGAAATCTTCCGCTGTTTTATCTATGTTATTTACTCTGTTTACATATATACATATGTTCTTGTTCTGCCTTGATATATCATTATGCATGTTTACCTGATTCAAACGCCCCTCCAAAGTCAGAGTGCTTGCAAGAGTCACCCTGGCGGAGGTGGGGTGTTACATTCTGTGAATGAAGACTGTTACTATTTATCGAATTTTGAAGGCCTTGTCGCTATTTCACTTATAGTATTAGTTTGATATGGAAATTCATATCGATTATATACTGTTATAATTTACCGTGAAGATTCCATTTTGATGGAAGATGATTTTGGGTTTATCCCATTCTGAGTAACTAATACGACGACTAAAAGTCGACGATGAAGACGATGGTTGAAGACCGGAGATATTCACATTGTATGGATGATTACTGATGTCTTGATTGGGCTGTACACCTAAGACAAGGTAATAAGTTTTGATCGTCTAGACATATTTGGAGATTGACCAGATATGTGAGGACCTCTCTCCTGTATTGGACATATGGGACAAGGAATAAGGTGCCTCCGGTTTCGTTCAGACCCAGAACGAACTTTGTAAATGGATGTGTGTCTGACATTGGATTTCATTTTGTGTTGATTGATTTCTATTAAATATATATCTTTTTAGTGGCGGAGAATTTATTCTCTTGCTTAACACCCTTCTCTGAGATGTACGAGCTTAGAGGTTATATATTGATAAACATCAGTTACATGGCGTGAATTGTCAGTGTGGCATGCTGAGATGCAATTGATCAAGGCTTTTGTTGAAAAGCAGAGTCTTGTGGTTGATGACCAAAGCACGGCTTTAAATAGCATAGCTTTGTGTATAGCATTAATTCGCGAGCCTCATACCCGGTATGTGTCAAAAACGGGATCGTGACTGCAGGGAGTGCACGACGTTTCTTTCTAGCTAGGAGTGGTGTCATGGTATGGAGCCTAAACATTTTTACTTATGTGGATGATGGAATGAGGCGCCTCGGATATTGAGTCCCTAGTGGCTCGGAGATAGATCCGATAGGACCGGGAAACATGTGTTCAGGAATAACCAATCCACTAAAGTAAGTGTGGACCGGCCCTGAAGGTCCAAGGGTTCGCCAGCGTCCGAATCCTGAGGCATTTGCTAGAGTGTCGAATCGGGAGGAGCCAATTTCCAATACATGACTTTTCGGTTTTAGTTGTAAAACTAGTATGGCGATATAGTAGGATGGGGTAATATGCCGTCTATGATTGATACCTTTATATCTGACGTAATTTTGACACTATACACTTATAGTAATATCAAAATGAATTGTTTTAAAATGTACCATGCATGTTTGGCTATTATTAGGTAAAACTCTAATCTCCGGCTTGCGTTGCATTGTGTGATGAGACCTGAGTCTTATAATAGCTTCATTTTTCAAAAAACATTGCGTTGTTTTATTTTAAACTGAGATTCATGTGGAGTAAATCCGTTCCATGTTATACGGCGTGGTCCCATGATTTTTCCCACTTTTAATGTAAAGATTTAATAACTGTTTTAGTTCTCACACTGGCCTCATGACTGACTTGAAGTTTATTGCTTTAACCTAAACTCTGGGTGCCCATATTTTCCACATGAGCAGCTAGTAGTTAGGTTTTGCAGATATTTATTTTAATAGGATCCTGGATTACAGTTGGAGCTATATTCGGAAAGCTTTATATCCGTGTATTTCTTTCAGTTGCTGTAGTTGGTGCCCTCCATTGCACATCATTCTTATGTATTATTTTTCTGCTGTTATGTAATTTAATCTCTGATATTATTTTTCCGCTGTGTAATATTTATTCGTACTCTGATATTCTTGTACTCTGATGTAAATTGTTGTAATAGCAATGAGTTGTTCTACTGGTTGTGTTCTGATGCGTCGTGTTCTCAAAGCAATCCGGACTCCTCCATCTTTTCGAGAATCGGGGAAGTTTGGGTCATTTCACTTATTTTACCAGGTTTCAAAGTAGATCTACCGCCGAAGCTTTCGAGTTTCAATAGAGACGCGTACACAACCTAACCGTCAGTTTACCATCAATCCAGGGTGTGAGGTTCGTCGAGGTCACGATATACACAATGGTATTCTTTAATAAACCAAGCTTTGATCATCAATAGCTCATTTCATAACTTGAGTATGCCACGTTGTCAATTTACAACATGTCACTGATTTCTATCAATACATAACCTCTAAGTACTTAAAACACAGAGAAGTGAATAATTAATTGCCTTAATCCGATATATATTAACAGAAACCAATGCTACACAGTCAGTTACAATGTTAGGCACACAATCCATACAAGTCCATCCTAGGTCTGAACGGAACAAAATATGAAAATCCTCAAATATATTCAGACCTCATGCCATGTATAACCTCGTATTGGGTGATCAGCTCAATCGAGACATTAGAAGTCAATCCAAAGATTCCCGGTCTTCATTTGACATTTCCACGTCTTTAGTATCTTTATCACGTCGTATTATTACTTGGAATGGTTTTCAAACATATACTCGATCCCGGTCTTCCCAAATAATAAGCGCATTTTAAACAATAGTTATGGATCATTACGGATTTCCCATTTTAATCTTCCTCCAAATTCATATTCAAATTAGCTTGAAATTTCATATCAATATCATGATTATTTAGACATCGATTTTTTATTCAAAAGGGAAATATTTTTATTTCAATTCTCAATCAGAATCAATGGTTTAAATCGAGAAATATTCCAGTTTAATAAACATTATAAATATTTACATAACTTGAAAAACAGATGATTGTAAATAAAACTTTTTTTTTGAAAATTTATATAATAAAATAATTAGAGTACAATAAAATAATTTAAATCACTACATATATACATATACTAAATTCTTTACAAAAAAGCTTTAAATAATAAATAATATAATTTACTTTACTTCAAATTATAGGTATATATATATTAAATGCTTTACTAAAATAATCTTTAAATAGCAAATATAATATAATATATTTCAAAATCCATAGGTATATATATATCGCTAACTAATTTTAAAAACAAAATTTTAATAAATATAATATGATTTATTTCGTTTCCATATCTCAATTTCAAATAACATTCAAATTTGACCTACCAAATAAAAGGGCTTTTAAATTCGTATTCAATCCAAATTTCGACCATTCCAAGTATCTTCGAATATTTTTATTTTTAAAATTTAAATTTAAAGAGAATTACAAAATTTAGCCTTTAAACATTGAGAAATCAAAATCGTAATTAAATCCCATTTCCAAATCCATAATTTATTTTGAAATAATTGCTTTAACAAATTTAATGAACATTCCGGTGTTGATATCAATGCAGTAACCAATCTCAAATCAAAACATCCATCACAACCATTTCATCCAAATGGTAAATATTATCTTGTTTCACTAGTTACCAAAGGTCGATAAATTTTTACTACAAATTTAATTTAATTAAAATAATTTGTTATCAAGTTCAATTTGCACATCAACTCATTTGCACGTCAATTTTGAGCAACCAATCAACAATAAATTAAAACCATACAACCAAACTTATTTCATAATTAAATTCAATAAATACGGGAATAATTCAGTTAATTGTGAGTGAGAAATTCACTCACCTTGATTTCAAACGTGATTGTAATTTAGATTTTACCCCAAAAATTATCCGTCTCATAATCAGTCCAAATCTATGCCATCGCGAAGAGCTCGTCTATACGATTCCAACGCAATTTATTTCGTCCAAAATCGACCTCACAGCAAAAATTTATAAACGTTTAAACATGTGGAAATTTAAATTATAATAAAATAAATAAACAAATTCCTCACCACTAAAATAATTGCCATGTCATCACTCCTTTATATCCATTTTCTTCTTCTACACTTCACGCTAGAGCATAAAAAAACATGCACGTTTTTCATGTCCAAACCGCACCATCTAATCCCCCTACCTTCCTCCATGCTTTATGAAAACGAACACCAAGTACGTCAACGTTCATATTTTTCCAATCTCTTCTCTCCTTTCACCTTCTAATCTAACTCGGCCTCACCAAGGACGACGCGTCATTCTCCTCCACATACAGGTTGCGATTCATTTTTCTTTTTTATATGACAAGAAGAAGTGGGGGTTCTTCCATTTTACCAGAGCAAGAAAGATGGATTCGTTTAAGGAGGTGGGTTAGGTTAAAGTTTATAATTATTTACATAAAGAATTTCAATGGTTTAGTCAATGAATAAACATTCCATCTTTTTGTATTCATCACTAATTAAAGTTAATAAATTAATTCTAATCCAAATGAGGACTTGTATTAATTATATAAATAAATTGCATATATTATAGATCTAGAATTCAACTTTCCAACAATTTAAATTAAGCATTTATTTTTTATATAAGCAATTCATTTTAAGTATTAATAATTCACTATAAATAGCCAATTTCAAATAATAATCCCCTAAAACAAGGCTTATATTAATTAGAACTTAATTACATACGTTATAAATTGCTTGAATTTCATTAATTATTTTTAATGTGACAATATTAATTATAGAAATCAATCAAAATTTTAATGTAGTCAATTTATTTCCATTAATCAATCCTTAATTTAATTTCAAACGTTACCAACTTCAACCTAATCCAACATTGGACTCATATTAATATTAGTTAAGTTTTTTTTTTTTGGTTAATTATAGTCCAAATCACATAAATATTTCAATTTACCATTTGATTTGTTTACATTCATATAACCAAATCTACTTCCATTCGTATTCATTTGCATTATTCATCATTTAAAATTTTCTTTAAATACTCTTCTCTTCGTAATACACAAAAAGAGCACAACACTTTATGATCCTAGATTTATTTAACTAATTTATTTCATTAGTCCAATTCCATAGTCTACAACATGTCCCTTTTAACAGTGTATCGTTTCATGTAAACAATGTACAAATTATAGTAATTAAAATTTATTAAGTTTATTTACCTTATAAACATCCATCTCTCCTTTATTTCGTTTTATTTCTAATTACCGTTACAAAAATAATTATACCAAAAATCTCATTTTTATTACCAATTACAAATCTACTGACTTTATAGTTGTTGTAGTAAATCGCTAACTACTCAAATCAACTCTAATATATAAATTTTAACCATAAGATCAATTAATTATTTAATTTAACTAAAATTTCCATAAAATGATATTAAATTAAATAAATTATGAATAGTAATTATGGGTTGTTATACTCTTCCCCACTCAAAAATTTTCGTCCTCGAAAAGGAACGTAGTAATGAAGTGCCAAAATAAAATTAAAATAATATAATTTTTCTACCAAACTTAGAAAAATTTACTTAAATATATAGAAACATGAGTTTGAAAACAAATTTCACAAAATTTTCTAAGTCTAGATTTCATGAAAAATTTCGGAAGAGTCTCCTTTGTACGAAGGTGTCCGAAAAATAACAATATATATAATACCACAAATATACATCCCATCTCAGTGATGAGGCATCCCAAAACATGGGGAATAATATATAATATCTAAACAGAATATAAAAACCGTTATGCGTACCTTTCATTAGCATTTTCATTTGGTTTTTTTTTAACATCTTACCTTTATTTTAAGCAAGGAAAAGAGAAGCATGAAGCGTAAGCGTCCTGTTAGCGAGGGGATTCCATTGGTGCCTGCTACAAAACTCAACAGCAAATAATAACACACAAATATATGTAGGGAATAATCCAATATATAAGTAACAAACATACTTGCCATAAGTTAGTTCACACATGAAATAACAGTTTTAGCAAAAGCAACAAGTAAAACATCTAAATAATCACAATCATCTAATTAAAGCATAATTACAAGTTTTTGCCATTGTGAATATACTATTTACATAGTTTCATTTTGTTGTTTTTAGTGATATGCAATTCACATTTTTTTTTCATTTCCTATCCCTGTTTCGTTGTTTTGCCTTTATTTATTAGCATTTATTTCATTTACATGCACGTTTTTTGCTTCTAATTGGATTCATTTCAAATTTTATCGCTATACTCACTATTCACTTGTAATTCATTTAATCTTGTCTCATTTATTAGTCTATTTAATCCATTTCGTTAATAATTTAGTTCACCTTGTTTATCTTACTTAGTTGCATTAAATTACATATCAAGTTAAGTGTTCATCGCTTATAATCACGACTTAAGTTTTTATTTATTTCATAAGCCATTCATTTAATTTCAACATTCATCATTCATAGCACTATTAGTATATTATCAAATTCCTTATTCCCATAACAATTTAACTTCCTATATACATTCGATAAATCATATAAATGCTATATAAAATGAGTATTATTTAAGTTCAATTTTTGCCAAATTATTTCAACTCCAATGGTTTCTTACTTTATTTTCTCTTTCTTAGATTTATTTACTTATTTCACCTTTTGAAGGTTTTACACAATTTCAAGTTTAATTCAATTCATTGTTTTTATGAAGAAAAAAACATTATTTATTTGAGAATTTAAGAATTCAACTTTGGATTTATTTCCAAATCACTTTCAAAATATCTCATATATTATATCTTTTATATCGAACTAAGTTATAAAAGATTTAAACAAAAATTCAATTTGGCAAAACAAGGTATAAAAGTTCTAAGCTGTCACCCCACTCAAACTCTTGAAAATAAACATTGATGATGCATGCACTCATCACCGAATTCATTTCTTGAAGATAAGTGGGGAGTATACACTTAGTTCTGAAATTCATTTGAAAATAATTTCTATATGAAACAACTTCTAAAATATAATGACATAAAAAAAATCATTTTTAAATCAATATTGCAAAACCACCCAAAATTAAATTCTCAAATTCATATTTAACTTTTTATTTCATTACCAATCAAATTTCAACATTCATTTTCCTTAACCCATTCAATAACCGATATTTTTAATTATTGATTAATCGAATAATAAATGATGAAAAACCAATATTATAATTAACAAAATCAAAATTCATAGATTTTCAAATAATTCTTTATATATATAAGATATAATTCAAAACAATACTATGTCAATGAGTCTTATTCAAGAGTTTAGGAATCCCTATCGATGCATTGGCGTCTCAAGTACCGACCGGAATTCATAAATACGCAACGGAACAAACCAATAAAATAGAAAATCATTTTATATCAAAATTACAGGTACGCTCTCTCATATACACTCAAACTCATTCTAGGGTATTACTACCCTGTCTCTAATGAGTTAATCCCGAATAGAGCCAAGGTTTTCACTAAACCAAAGCTTTGATACCAAATGTAACATCCAAGATTTTTGTCTGTTCAAATCGACAAGGATCCTCAATGTCGACTTAAAAAAATCAAAAATACATATAGTTATTGGGATTTATATAAGAAAAAGAAAGAAAGAAGAAAACAAATACAGAATCTCGCAGTAGAAAGACAAAATATAATAAATAAATAACAGTCAAAAGCAGTTGAAAGATATATATTTGACTATAATATACAATGATTATCAGAGTTACGCATACACAGATATATACAACAAGGCAGTGAAAACAAAGTGTAGTGGAAAAATCATATATAATAGATGTATACCAAATCTTCGTCTTCGTTCTCCAAGGCAAGGTAATCTTCGCTAACTGCAACTTCATCTGACCCTAGCGTATTGCATAAAAAGAAAGCACAACAAACACTCGGATCAAAACTAAATCATTCACATATTAGTCAAATTAAAATAGGAAATAACATGAGTGTTATGGGTACAGCAATCTAAAGAAGTATTATTGAAAATTCGCAAATGATTTTGGAAAAATGAAGCTATCATAAGCTCATCCCACATCAGACAATGCAAGTGTATACCAAATGGGGAGTTTTGTTATATGATAACCAAACATGCTTTCATACGTGATTTTTTTTCCAATACTATTATTAGTGCACAGTTTTGAAAACCGTTTCGCAAATAAATATATTAATTTTAACAAGCATAGTGGCTACGCCCACATACATAGTTTACAAACAAAACGAAAGGCTCGTATTGGCTGTTGGGTTCCATTATGATGGTTCCTGACACGAAAGATCAATCGGGAACACGATCAAGGTGCATCTCACGGTTTTCACCCAGACACAGACACCAAATACCAGGTAAATCACTGGTTAACATCCAGACACCGAACATACGCTTATTTTCCCTGGTTTCAAAGTAGATCTACAGCCGAAGCTTTCGAGTTTCAATAGAGATATGTATACAACCTAACCACCAGTTTTCCATCAATCCGGGGTGTGAGGTTCGTCGAGGTCACGATATACACATTGCCATGCCTCAATAAACCAAGCTTTGATCATCACAAGCTCATTTCATAACTTGAGTATGCCACATTGTCAATTTACAACATGTCACGGATTTCAATCAGTACAGAACCTCTACTCACGTAAAACTTAGAGACGGGAATAATTAATTGCCATAATCCAATATATATTAATACAAATCAGTGCTACGCAGTCAATTATAATGTCAGACACACAATCCATACAAGTCCATCCTGGGTCTGAACGGAACAAAATCCGAAAATCCTCAAACATATTCAGACCTCATGCCACTTATAACCTCGTATTGGGTGATCAACCCAATCGAGACATCAGCAGTCAATCCAAATAAATCCAAAGATTCCCGGTCTTCATTTGTCATTTCCACGTATTTAGTTTCTTTATCACGTCGTATTATTACTTGGAATGGTTTTCGAACATATATTCAATCCCGGTCTTCCCAAATAATAAGCGCATTTTTAAACAATAGTTATGGATCATTACGGATTTCCCATTTTAATCTTCCTCCGAATTCATATTCAAATTAGACTGAAATTTCATATCAATATCATGATTATTTAAACATTGATTTTTTATTCAAAAGGGAAACATTTTTATTTCAATTCTCAATCAGAATCAATGGTTTAAATCGAGAAATATTCCAATTTAATAAATATTATAAATATTTACATAACTTGAAAAATAGATGATTGTAAATAAAACTTTTTTTTGAAAATATATATAATAAAAAAATTAGAGTACAATAAAATAATTTAAATCACTACGTATATACATATATTAAATTCTTTACAAAAAAGCTTTAAATAGTAAATAATATAATTTACTTTACTTCAATTTATAGGTATATATATTAAATGCTTTATTAAAATAATCTTTAAATAGAAAATATAATATAATATAATTTATTTCAAAACCCATAGGTATATATATATCACTAACTAATTTTAAAAACAAAATTTTAATAAATATAATATGATTTATTTCGTTTCCTTATCTCGATTTCAAATAACATTCAAATTTGACCTACCAAATAAAAGGGCTTTTAAATTCGTATTCAATCCAAATTTCGACCATTCCAAGTATCTTCGAATATTTTTATTTTTAAAATTTAAATTTGAAGAGAATTACAAAATTTAGCTTTTAAACATTGAGAAATCAAAATTGTAATTAAATCCCATTTCCAAATCCATAATTTATTTTGGAATAATTACTTTAACAAATTCAATGAACATTCCGGTGTCGATATCAATGCAGTAACAAATTTCAAATCAAAACATCCATCACAACCATTTTATCCAAATGGTAAATATAATCTTGTTTCACCAGTTACCAAAGGTTGGTAAATTTTTACTAGAAATTTAATTTAATTAAAATAACTAATTATCGAGTTCAATTTGAATGTCAATTTTAAGCAACCAATCAACAATAAATTACAACCATACAACCAAACTTATTTCATAATTAAATTCAATAAATGCGGGAATAATTCAGTTAATTGTGAGAGAGAAATTCACTCACCTTGATTTCAAACGAGATTGTAATTCAAATTTTGGACCAAAAATCAACCATCTTAGAATCAGTCCAAATCAGTGCCATCGAAGAGCTCGTCAATACGATTTCAACGCAATTTATTTCGTCCAAAACCGACCTCGTAGCAGAAAGTTATAAACGTTTAAACATGCGGAAATTTAAGTTATAATAAAATAAATAAACAAATTCCTCACCACTAAAATAATTGCCATGTCATCACTCCTTTATATACCACCTCTTTTTCTTCTACACTTCATGCTATAGCAAAAAAACACGCACATTTTTCATATCCAAACTGCGCCATCTAATCCCCCTACCTTCCTTCATGCTTCGTAAAAACAAACACCAAGTTAACCAATGTTCTTCTTTTTCCGATCTCTTCTGTCCTATCACCATCTGATCCAACTTGGCCTCATCAAGGACGACGAGTCATTCTCCTCCACGTACATGTTGCGATTTTTTTTCTTTTTTTTTCTTTTTTATATGACAAGAAGTAGTGGTTCTTCCATTCTATAAGAGCAAGAAAGATGGATTCGTTTAAAGAGGCGGGTTAGGTTAAAGTTTATAATTATTTACGTAAAGAATTTCAGTGGTTTAGTTAATGAATAAGACATTCCAACTTTTTGTATTCATCACTAATTAACGTTAATAAATTAATTCTAATCCAAATTAGGACTGGTATTAATTATAGAAATAAATTGCATATATTAGGGATCTAGAATTCAACTTTCCAACAATTTAAATTAAGTAAAAAATTATATAATCAATTCATTTTAAGTATTAATAATTCACTATAAATAGCCAATTTCAAATAATAATCCCCTAAAACAAGGCTCATATTAATTAGGAATCAATTACATACGTTATAAATTGATTGGTTTCATTAATTAGTTTTAATGTGACAATATGACTTATAGGAATCATTCAAAAATTTAATGTAGTCAATTTATTTCCATTAATCAATCTTTAATTCAATTTCAAATGTTACCAACTTCAACCTAATCCAACATTGGACTCATATTAGTTAAGTTTTTTTTTTTTGGTTTATTATAGTCCAAATCAAATAAATATTTCAATTTACTATTTGATTTGTTTGCATTCATATAACCAAATCTACTTCTATTCATATTCATTTGCTTTATTCATCATTTGAAAATTTCTTTAAATACTCTTCTCTTCATAATACACAAAAAGAGTACAACATTTTATGACCCTAGATTTATTTAACTAATTTATTTCATTAGTCCAACTCCACTGTCTACAACATGTCTCTTTTAACAGCGTATCATTTCGTGTAAACAATGTATAAATTATAGTCACTAAAAATTAATTAAGTTTATTTACTTCATAAACGTTTGTCTCTCCTTTATTTAGTTATATGTTTGATTATTGTTACAAAAATAATTATACCAAAAATTTCATTTTTATTACCAATTACAAATCTACTGACTTTATAGTTGTTGTAGTAAATTGTTAACTACTCAAATCAACTCTAATATATAAATTTTAACCAAAAGATCAATTAATTATTTAACTTAACCAAAATTTCCATAAAATGATATTAAATAAAATAAATTATGAATAGTATAATATGGTTGTTACATTATATATGAACATTCATATGTCCATATAAAATTGGAAACAGGTTTAAATGTGTGCATAATTGTATACTTGCCATCTGACACATTTCACAATGTGTATAACTGGGGAGTAAAATTGCAAACAATATTTGCAACAAAATTATGTTTATATCAATGTAAATATGTGTTGTAAATTAAAGTTATGAGAATGAAAAAAGAAACATATCATATACATATTGAAATTGGAAGAGGATTTGGCAGTGTCTTTCCAACTCAAAGAAATTTGATAATATCAGATTTATGTATATATATGTATTTTGATCTATATGTACAACATAGATCAGGTCAAGTACTAAAACTTGCATATTACTTACGATTTTATAACTATTTAATAATTCAATCAGCAAATATCATTTGTTGTTGCAAGAATATGAAAGGATAATGTTATTTCTATATGTATCCCCTGTATACCCGTTCAATCCCATACTGTGATTTAGGCACTTTTATATAAAGCAGAATTAAAATTAATTAAATATCTATATACTCTAATGTCAGTTGATACGTTTTAAAATTAAAACAGGTCATTATTTTAAACAGTGCTAAAAGGGGTAACAATCTGGTCAAATTAAAATGACTTTTGATCCTTAATTTTAATAGAGTTATATGGATCTAAAATTCAACAAACCAAGTCTTGTTTAATATTTTCTAAATCCAGTATTGTAGAGATTTTACATTGAATAAAAAAATTAAGTCTTCAATTTATAATATCGGCAATCAACTATTATGATTCATTGTTTAGATGGGAGCATGTTTATGAACAGATCCAAAACAATTTTAAAACATACAGATTTAATCCACATTTACAATATCTGACAGGGCAAAAGATATCAATATAGGATACAATTAACATCAAGTATTAACTAACCTAATCATTTCACATATGTATCAAAAACAAACTGTATTTTACAGTGATACCTTTAAATCTGAAACAAATTCATGTTTTATCTCTATTACAAGTTTGTGCCAGAAATAGTGTTCACAACACTTTTGACTTCAGATGAGATTATAAATCAAGATTCTTAACTCAATATTTTTTTTAGCAATTATTGTGCATAGGTTTAGTTTCATAGGTTATTAACTTCAACCTAGATCTAATAATCAAACGATTCACGCAAGAAATATCACAAGGTAAACTCAATAAATTATTTTTGTAAAACTTTGCTTTGATACCATTGAAAGTTATTTGGATTAACTTTATATCATATAAATGAAATTCAAACAAAATCAAATAGGACCGTATGCAATGATTTATAAATTGAGTAATATACCTTTCGATACTTTCACGATTTCAGGAAATCGAATTGGAATATTGTTCGAACCCTAGCATATGAAGTAAGCTCCGCTCAGTATCCATACGAACGTGTTCTTCGATTGTAATATGAATCGAAGAGGTGGAGAAAGATGCGGTACTAGCTGCCATTTCAATAAGTTGATTTAGGGTTTTATTGAATTAGGTTTTATCTATGTGTATATCTCTATATTAAAAGAAGAGAATACCCCTTTATAATATACGTGTGAACCAAAAATTAAGGAATAATTCTTTATACCCATTCCAATAAAATATCAATAGTTGATATTTTATTTACCCCAAAAAATATGGTATTCCCTTACAACGTTCTGAGTGTGTAACCCTATAGGTTACTACAACGATGGCAGTAATTTTAAACCATGTTTATAAACAGTGAATGACATCTAGTAATACATAGATATTACCCAAATTATAATAAGATCAATGATTGATACAACTTTTTCTATGACCAGTGTTTCAATGTAATATAATCCTTTTAACCAATATATCCAAGATTAAACTCGAGGCATGGAACATATCATCCTCTTTATAATTTAATCCTTTTATCTTGATCGATGAGCAGGCTATATAAAACAAATCAATATTTGAGCTCGACCATGCATTTCATAGTCTCACTCAACCAAGAGGCCCATGGATATCACTACTTATATTGTAGGGTTAAATTCCATCTAGATCATTCATAATTTTCATTCGATTCTAGATGTATCTGATAATCACCTTTATCGTCTACTCGGTTAAAAGTAACTTTTAATGATATAAAAAAACAAATATCCTGGAATAAAATCATAATGATTTCAGGTCTGAGGACCATTACATTACCGTCACTATGAGAATAACTTATGATACTGTTAATTATGTTTCATGAACTTTTCCCATGTTATGTCATCCCAATATGCTACTCTCTAACACGTATTTATGTATTGAAATTAATATCATGTATATTAATGATAAATGAGATATGATCATCAGTCAATCTACATACTAGTCTTAATGTTTTATTGTTGTCCTATATAAACAATAAAACTAGACTAGGGACATTTAAGAATTATAATACGTATTTTATATTATATAATCTCATGTTCAAGTCGCTTACATGAAACTATATAATTATATATTATTATTTTAAGGAATTCGAATTGAATTGAATTGAATAAAAAATGAATTCGAATTGAATTGAATTGAATTGAAAAGAAAATGAATTCAAATCGAATTCACTTTATATTCAATTCAATTCGAATTCGCTTTATATTCAATTCAATTCGAATTCGCTTTATATTCAATTCAATTCAAATTCACTTTATATTCAATTCAATTCGAATTTCAATTCACTTTAATTTATTCCGAATTTCAAATCAATTCAATTTAATTCGAATTTCAATTCACTTCAATTTAATTCGAATTTCAATTCACTTCAATTTAATTTCAATTTGAATAAAATCGATATAAATATCGTTCACGTCAAAATAGCGCCAATCTAATCAACACGGCTTCATATATTTCTATTTTCAAATATTTCTTTTCCAAATATTTCTATTCAAATATTACTTTTCAACTGTTTCTATTCAAAACTGGAATGAGGCCCAATCAATTACCATATAATGTTAATTACATGGATTTTCCACCACACATGTATAAAATAACAACGATAAATAATCAACCATCATCCATAGTGCATTCTACACTGTATAAGCATCAAATATAAATATTTAACGCTTATGACAGTTTGTCAATCAATTGATCGACATACAACTAATTGTTGGGATTAGTGTATGTCATATATCATCCCAATACCCGTGTGGGGTTTCAAACAATCAAACACAGATTTTATTTGTGCAGTTGGGCGATGTGTAAAATTTATCATCCCAATCAATATCAGTCAAATGTGTGTATATAAACAAATCGTTCGATTTGTTTATATTAATTTATTTCATTTCATACACACGTTAAAAATTCTATTTTTAACTATGAACTATTTTTAACTATATAAATATTTTATTTCATTTCACATCACATCACACAATCAACTACACATCAAAATCAAACAAACAAGCATACAAGTCGTCCATGGTCTGTGGACGACGGGTGCTACTAAACACCGTCTGCATCCTAGTATATATTTATATAACTAGAAAATAAAATTAAAGGTGAGAAGTTCTCACCGATTGCTAAACCAAACGCCTCGACTCTTCATATGTGGAAAATCCCCGCCGTTTCTTCTTTCTTCACTTTCGTCAACCATAATCACTACATATATAAAAATCAAATTTTTACTCTTTCTAAAATATAAAAATCATATTTTTATTTCGCTTCATATATAAAGATCAAATTTTAACATCATACCTATATAAAAATTATATTTTTAACTTTTCTATATTATAAAAATTATATTTTCAATTCTCTACTATAATAAAAATTATATTTTTAATCTTTGACTATAATAAAAATTATATTTTCATGTAATTTAAAATCCAGCCCTTCTCTAATTAAAAATCTAGTCTCTCTCTAATTTAAAAATATAAACTTTACATATTAAAAAAACTCAACTTTTCCCTAAATAAAAATCAGAGCTTTATCTAATTAAAAGCCACATTCTTATACAGTAAAAATCCCATTCTTTATTGAAGAAATAAAAGGGAGAACTCACCATTTTTACTGTAGGAAGGGGGGCTGCTGGAGCGAATCTAGGAAGAAAGGGGGTGTTAGTATCGCGCAGGTGAAGGGAAGGGGCTGATTGGAGGTGAGAGGAGGCTGTAGGAGGTTGCGAACTTGCGAGGAGGAGGTGCAGGTGCGGTGGGCCCTGCTGGTGGTGTCGCTCGGTGGTGAATCGGGGTGGTGCGTGGGCTTCTGGGTGGAGAGAGGATTGAGAAGAGGAGCGGCTGCGAGATGGGGGTTTGGGGAGGGCAGCGCTGGCCATGGGGAGGGCGACGGTGCCTGGCGCCGGTGGCGGAAGTACTGAGGGGGGCGCGATCTCCTTCATGGTTTTTTTTTCTTTATTTTATTTGATTGAAAGGGGGGGGGGGCTGAGAGGGTATTAGAGAGGAAAGGGGGAAAGTGTAAAATTTAATTATTTTATTATTTTAAACTCCTTAAAAGCAACTTTTATTTTCGACCTCGAAACGAGACCCACCGCCTGTTGTCCATAGCTGATTACCCCCATTCCGAACATAATGGGATATGTATCGCAAGCTGATTTGATCGTTTTGATATGTTTTCATCAAAATCAACATATAACTCTATATATTGAATTTGAACGCACATTTCAATTTACCGGGGTCACATAAGGACTTTAAAAATTCTCGAAAAATATTTTCTAGCTTCGTATTGACGATACGGTCCTAACAAAACTAATTTCGTCGAATTCTGAGACCGTTTGAAAAATGGCCATTTTCCAGTCGATTAAAATCAACTGAAACTGGTCAAACGCGTTTTCCTTTGCCACGCTCACATATTGATTCAAAAAATTATGAAATTTGAAACCTAGCAATAATTTGACATCGCGGATCCAACAAAAGTGGTTTCGTCGAAATCCGTGGTCATTTGCAAAATGGCCATTTTTAAGGGCTGAAATTCCATAGCGACTATTCTGAAATTTCAACTGGACATAACTTTTTATCCCCGCTATGAAATTTCAATTTTTCTGATTCGTTGGAAAGATATCCTCAATTAGATTCAAATATTTTTGGTTTCACTAAAATCCGGTTTATTTTGAATCCTGTACATTCATTTGAATTTTGAAATTGAATTATCGAACTACCACGCCATTTTCAATTCCTTTTATATATATAAATAAATATTTATATTCTAACGACGATCAATATAAATATATACATTCGAATTCTGTCCAAAATAAATTTTTTGTTGTTATTATTTAAAATAATCTATTTTAGATATTCAGAATTCATTAAAATTGCCAAAATAAAATTTTTAAACTAGCTCAGAATTTCGGGTTGTTACAATCTTGCAGCGGAAGGACAAAATATAATAATTAAATAATAGTTCATGAAGTTGTTAAAATATAAATTTGATTAAATTTAACAACAATAATCAGAGTTAACTATAATAAACATACTAATATTTGTAGCGGAATAAATAGTAATTAATACGTTTGTTGAGCTCCATCTTCATCTCCATAATGGTATCTTCAATAACTGAAAACTCAGGCTAACCCGAGCATAAATGAAAAGCCAAAACACTCGGATCAGAACTAAAATATTCTCATGTCATTTAAATCAATTTCATGTGATAATATGATGCAATAACTTAAAAGATGTAACAGGAATTTCCATCTCTTAAGGATCCATCAAACTAGATACTATATAATATAATACACTATTATAATAGTGTATATGGTAAAATATAAAATATTATAATAGTGTAAGCGGGATTACCATTATTACCCTTACACCGTTTATACCGTTGTCGTATAGTTTGCATATAACACACCAGTACGTTGGCGGATAGTGATGCGCCGTGGTATGAAAACGTTAAATCAAAATCGTAGAGGACTTGATCAGGATAATATGACAAGGCACACGAGTAATGCCCAGAGTATGAGTATACTAGTTGCACGCCCGGACTGGTGGTAACGCATAGCCGCGACTACTGCCCACCTCGGACAACACTCCCAAATCACGGATGCACATCAAATCAAATCAATCAAACCGAGGGACTATAATAATAAAGGAAGAAGTGTTCCCGATGGAGGTAGCTAACCCCACTTGGTCACGGTATAGCCCTGTTTTAGTCATTTTAATTATGACCCAAGGTCAAGGATATCCATTATCATTCTCTTTCTTCAAATCCAGTAATCGCCTCCAAATCAACCTACTGCATTCTGGAACTCCACCGCGTATACAGTTGTTAAAGTGGTTTTCGGTATTGGCAGAGAGTATGACAATATCTGATAGCGGTCTCTTTAACAACCAAACGTTTACAATTTTCACACCGGCCAGTTCTTTTACATTTCAAGAGGTTCGTACTTCATATCAAAATATCAAATTTTCTTAAAATCATTTCAGTAGTCAAAATAGAATATTTCATAATAAAATCTCCATTTAACACCAAACTTAAATCTTGAAACAATTCCAACTTTTAAAATAATTTGAATATTAAAATAGTTAAATATATATATACATATTTAAATAGTTTAGATATATAATTGAAATAGTTTGAAAATAAATAAATTGTATTTAAAATAGAATTTCAGATTTAGTAAAATTTATAGGTAAAATAATAAAATAGTTTATAAAATAAATAGTTAAATATTAAAATAGTTGATTTAAAATAAATAATAAAATAAAATAGTTATATGGTAAATAGTTTATAAAGAAAAATACTATTATAAAAATAAAAGTGCTTATAAAATGGTTTGAAAATACTATAGTTGGAATTAGAATCATATCTTCTTCAAAATTCAACAAAACAGGAAATCATATTTCCGTTTCAAATCAATTCGACTAAATTTTTATATCTTAATCCAAATCAATTCAACTTCACATTTTTTATTTTAACTCGATTCAACAATTCGATTTAAAACAATTTAATTTAATAATTAAATTTCAGTTATAGTTCTTACTTTGAATTATTCAATAAAAACTCGAGTTCACAATTCAAATTTTTACTATAAATTAGGTTAATGTTAATGTAATATCAAAGATGGATAATCAATTCAATTTTGATAAATTTAGTTCATATTCAATTCCGTTTAACTTCATTTATCCACATTTACGGATTGTATTAAAATTGAAAATTTTAATTTCAAAGCACAAAGTCCAAATTTAAAGAAAATCAATTTATAATGTCACTTATTTTGTCCTTTAAAATAATATTCAAAAATTCAAGATAATTTTTTTTATAATATTCAAAAATTCAAGATGAAAAAAAATCATTTTTTTAAAAATAATTTTTGAATATTATCTTAAAGGACAAAATAAGTGACATTATTAATCGATTTTCTTTAAATTTGGACTTTGTGCTTTGAAATTAAAATTTTCAATTTTAATAGATTCCGTAAATGTGGATAACTGAAGTTTAACTGAATCGAATATGAACTAAATTTATCAAAATTGAATTGATCATCCATCTTTGATATTACTTTAAAATTAACCTGATTTGTAGTAAAAATCTGAATTGTGAACTCGAGTTTTATTGAATAATTCAAAGTGAGAATTATAATTGAAACTTAATTATTAAATCGAATTGTTTGAAATCGAATTGAAATAAAAAATGTGAAGTTGAATCGATTTGGATTAAGATATAAAAATTTAGTCGAATTGGTTTGAAACAGAAATATGATTTCCTATTTGGTTGAATTTTGAAGATATGATTTGAATTCCAACTATAGTCTTTTTAAACCATTTTATAAACTATTTTATTTTTATAATAATATTTTTCTTTATAAACTATTTACCTTATAATTATTTTATTTTATTATTTATTTTAAATCAACTATTTTAATATTTAACTATTTATTTTATAAACTATTTTATTATTTTACCTATAGATTTTACTAAATCTCAAATTCTATTTTAAATACAATTTATTTATTTTCAGACTATTTCAATTATATATCTAAACTATTTAAATATATATATTTTTAACTATTTTAATGTTCAAATTATTTTAAAAGTTGGAATTGTTTCAAGATTTAAGCTTGGTTTTAAATGGAGATTTTATTATAAAATATTCTTTTTTGACTATTGAAATGATTCTAAGAAAATTTGATATTTTGATATGAAGTACAAACCTCTTGAAATGTAAAAGAACTGGCCAGTGTGAAAAATGTAAACGTTTGGTTGTTAAAGATACTAGGATCGGATATTGTCATACTCTGTGCCAATACCGTAAACCACTTTAACAACTGCATACACGGTGGAGTTCTAGAATGAAGTAGGTTGATTTGGAGGCGATTACTAGATTTGACAAAAGAGAACGATAATGGATATCCTTGACCTTTGAGTCATAATTAAAATGACTAAAATAGGGCTATACCGTGACCAAATGGGGTTAGCTACCTCCATCGGGAACACTTCTTCCTTCATTACTATAGTCCCTCGGTTTGATTGATTTGATTTGATGTGTATCCGTGATTTGGGAGTGTTGTCCGAGGTGGGCGGTAGTCGTGGCTATGCGTTACCACCAATCCGGGCGTGCAACTAATATATTCATACTATGGGCATTCCTCGTGTGCCTTGTCATATTATCCTGATCAAGCCCCCTGTGATTTTGATTTAACGTTGTCGTATCACGGTGCATCCCTATCCACCGAAGTACTGGTATGTTATATGCAAACTGTACGACAATGGTATAAATGGTGTAAGGGTAATAATGATAATCCCTCTTACACTATTTTAATACTTTTTATTTAACCATAGACACTATTATAATAGTGTATTATATTATATAGTATCTAGTTTGACGAATCCTTAAGAGATGGAATGTAACACCCCACGTCCATTAATGTCAGTCACAAAGGGAATGCATTAACTTCCATGGAGGTTTTAAGTGAATTTAGAACAGAAAAATTACAACAAGACAGATAATAAATAGTACTTGGAAATCTAAAACTTTATTTTATTGCAACGGAAATTAAACATGTTTGTTACATCATAAAACCATAAATCAGAGTCAAGTACAATATCCATCTTATTAAAACAAAACACATAATCCCATTACATAAATAGCCATTAAAGAAGATAACAAGCTGGACTTTACTTCAACGGTCCAAGCTTTCCAAAAAGAGAGATAAAGCAATCCAATCAAGCTCCACTAGAGCTGGGCCCACCCTGAGGACCTGGAGGGGGAAAAGGATAGAAATAGAGGGGGTCAGACACAAAGTCTGGCAAGTATGATAATTCTAACAATACCATTATCAAAATAACTAGACTAAGGCATAAGCTGGAAAACAAGGAAATGTCTATGAACTATTGGGTATTGAAGAACATATAAAGATAACGTTAAAGGCACACCTAATTACTAACGAATAATTACTACACTGCACCACACCAGTCACCCTAAAGGTCGATCCCACTCACCGAACTTAGAAATTATAGCTTTGTGTACCCCCAGCTGAATACATAGGTGCCGCCTGCCCTTATCTCCGCTAGGTGTACCCCACTACCCACTTGCTTCACTTAGAAATTATATAAATAGCTTTGCGTACCCCTAGTTGACTACATAGGTGCCGCCTGCCCCTATCTCCACTAGGTGTACCCCACTACCCACTTGCGATCGGCTCCCTACTCGTAGATACCCGTGATGGTCCCACAGTGGGGTGTATCACTCCCCTAAAGTGGCAACCCGATACAACTTGAGGATGCACGGCTTATACCTACACGATGCAACAACGTCTTACCTACCAGCCTGGGTCCACACACGCATATGAAACCCGTTGGACTTGCGTTGCCACCGCTACCCCGTTTGGCCTCTTAAACTCAAGCCCAGTATGCGTGTCCCATCCTCGACTTGGGTCGAGCCCACAAAGATACGTTTGGGTTACTGGTTGAAATGGGCCCCCACAAGCTATCCACCTAAGCTTGTCCCCCACTAGTATATCCCACTTAACCCTCTTCTTAGTCATGTTCATTTACATGTGTGTTTGGTTAAGTCTTACTAATCGTATTTCAAATGCCACTAAAGGCAACCACTAGATTCCTCATGCCACCCAAGGCACCTACTTAACCCCCATGTCCCACTTCACATGTTTATCTGGTTAAGTATTTCTTAATTCATTCAGGCTATAACCTCATAAAGACCTCTCACATTAGACTGGCATTTATGGCAGCTGGATTTGCCGGGCGGGTCCGGGTAGTCTTACACCATAAAAGAGTCTAACCTCGTGTCTTTACAACTGTTATGCTTTAGTTTGGGCCTTGGACCTCTCACATTGGGCTGACATTTGTGACTACTGGATTTGCCGAGCGGGTCCGGGCAGTTTTACGTCACAAACGAGTCCAACCTCGTGTCCTAAGCATTGATTAACACTTATAATCTTTTACCCCAGTTTTAAATATATCCCTATTCAAATCATTAATTAATTCCAATTTTAATGATGTCCATAATTGACTCAATTATGGCCATCCATTTATGGCATGCAAAATCATATCAACTGCATCCAATTTTCTCAATATTAAATCCTTAATATTACCCCTACCCCACGTTATACGTTCGCTTATTCAACGCAAAATATATGTTAGACCCGAATAGTCTAACTCATAGCACAAAGATAAATTATCACAACATATAGACAAATAAAATAGATCTAATCATAATAGGGGTGAAACTTGCATAAAACTACACATGTCATGGATCTAAAGGTGTCAACTTGTTTGGTTAAATGTCACAACTTACATAATATGATCATAACCCAAATTCATGTATAAACTTGCATATGTGGTCTATGCAACATAATTATGGTGTGAACTAGCATCTAACACATATAACTCACACATGTCATAGCACAATTCTAGATCTAAATAGGTGTCATGGCATATGTTCATAATCTTTACTAATCAATCTAAACTTGCATACATGATTTGTCATATAAATCAACATAGCCCAAATAATATCAACATTATGATTTGATTAACATGAACTAATTAGCATAGATAATAACATCATGACTTTATAACATGTATGATTTATCATAACTTAGCATAGAAAATTACAACCTATACAATATCATCATAGCATGATTTACAACATATAGGATATCATCATCACATAACATAGGATTTACAACATACATGATAGCATAAGGTTTACAACAACATATATGACAATCCACATCATTTTCTTATGATCCATATCACATCTCAATCTAATTAGTTTGCTAATAATCTTATTAAAATCATCATACTCACAATTAGAGAAGAAAAAGAGTCTTGATTTTCTTTAGAGTTGAGTAGAATTAGAGTTTTGATTAACTTTCTTCCTTCTTAGTTGGCGGCGGCTACACTGAGTTCCATGGCGGCGGTATGACGGTGGCTATTCTATTTTTCATGTGAGTTTAGAGTGAGAGACTACCTAGGTATTTATAGAGTTTAGGATTTATTTAGACCGTCAGATCAACTCAGAACTAAACTGAACCTTTAAATTTGCCAACTCAGCCCTAAAGACACATCAGCAGCTCAAGATTGGGCTCAGCCAAAACCTGGACGACTGGACCAGGTCGACACCCAAGTCGACTGCGCAGTCGATCTGGTCCTGGAGGTGTCGACTGCCCAGTCGACTCCCCAGCCGACCTGGGTGCTGGACGGGAAATTTCCCGCCTGGCCTGCTTGACTTTGAATTTTGAAATTTTAAATTTTCCTGCGAGCTGTTTTGAATTTTCTGAAACTTCCGATGGCTATATCTCCTTCATATGATGTCCAAATCACGCAAACTCGGACTCTATTTCAACCAAAATTCCGAGACGAACACAATGGCGCAACCCGTTTCCCACAATTCTCACGTCTGAGATTAGTTATTCTTTAATTTGTGAATATTAATATTAATAGAATTACTGGGTGTTACATTCTCCCCTCCTTAATGGATTTCGACCCCGAAATCTTCAAGTCAAGAAGAATGTATATCCTAACATCCAATCGTCCATCCGCTCAACCATCAAATACAGGCATCCATTGTCCTTATAAAGTTTCTAATGTTGTATGTTTAAATGCACAGTGTGTGTATATGTCCATATCCAATGCAAATCAGGCGGTCCACTGATTCAGTTGACCTCCTTAATGCAAATCATGATAGTGCCATGCGTCCATTATGTATGCAAAAGTTCCTTAATGCTACATATTTTCTCTATATGGGTGCACAATCATCATCTGAATGCAACATCCATTTGATAATACAATCATCATGCATCCATTTTACTAAATACATCCATTTATATGCAATATGCAATATGAAGTGACTGAGACGATCTAGTGCCTAAAGTGTGTGTATATGCATCAACGAGCGACCATTAGCAAACACTTGCATCCACTTTGCATCCATCATACATAACATGTCTCAAACATATGTTTCAACCATAGGATTATCCTAACTAAAGGTCAAAGATACTAGCGAGAGGACATACTAAAGATAAGATAAGTACAAGCTAAGCGATAAAGGAGAAATTAAAAGACATACCCTCAAAAAGAAAAGGGTGCAACGAACACATCTTCGCTTCTGTCTCCCAAGTAGCGTTGCTCTCATCATCTCCCCATTGCACTTTGACTAGTCTGGCCTCTCGATTCCTCAACTTATTGATCTCCGACCCAAGAATGCGCGTAGGAGCTCGTCGAATCGTCGCATCACGCTCTATCTCCACCTCTCTAAGCAAGTTCAGATCTACCACCTCTGCGGTCTCGTGTAGGCACTTCCTCAAATGTGATACATGGAATATGTCGTGTACACCACTAAGTCAGGCAACTCCACTCTATACGCCATCTGTCCAATCTTCTCCTGAATAGGAAACGGCCCTACGAACCTTGGTGCTAATTTCCCAACGGACCCAAAGTGAACAACGTTCCGTAATGGAGACACTTTGATAAAGACCATGTCCCCAACATCGAACTCAAGATCTGTCCTCCTCTTATCCATATAAGATTTCTGCCTATCTTGCGCCGTCTTCATCCTCCTTCGAATCAAATCGATCTTCTCCGAAGTCTCCCTAATCATATCGGGTCCAAGCAAGATCTTGTCCGTAGATTCCCACGAACATGTAGGTGAACGAAAAGGTCGTCCATAAAGAGCTTCGAAATGTGCCATGCCAATGCTGGACTGAAAGCTATTATTATATGCGAACTCCACCAATGGAAGATGCTCTTCCCATGTACCCCCAAAGTCTAGGATACATAGCCTCAAAAGGTCCTCTAGAATACGATTCACCCTCTCGGTTTGGCCATCCGTTTGAGGATGATATGCGGTGCTCAAACATAACTGAGTCCCTACCACTTCTTGTAAGCTCTTCCAAAATTCGCTAGTGAAGATAGGATCGCGGTCGCTTACTATGCTAGAAGGAGCACCATGCAAACGAACTATCTCTCGGACGTATACAGAAGCTAACCATGGAGCAGTCCTCTTACTCTTCACTGGAATAAAATGGGCGCTTTTAGTAAGTCTATCTACTATAACCCAAATCCCCGTATTACCCTTCCTTGATCTTGGTAATCCATCCACAAAGTCAATCCAGACACTTTCCCATTTCCATAGTGGAACCTCCAATGTGTGAAGCAACCCACCGGGTTTCTTTTGCTCTGCTTTTACTTGTTGGCACACCAAGCATCTAGCGACATACTCGGCCACATCCCTCTTCATACCGGTCCAAAAGATAACTCGCTTCATGTCTTTATACATCTTGTCCCCGCTGGGATGAATGGTCATCTTCGAATGATGTGCTTCGTCAAGAATAGCCTTCCTCAAACCTTCGTCTCGAGGTACACAAAGTCTACTATCCCTACGTAACCAACCCTTATCATCTAGGGTATACCTACGGAGATGGCTTGATGACTCCCCTCTTTTGAGCTTTTCTACTAACTCAACCAACTGTGGGTCGTCTCGCTGTGCCTCACCAATCCGTCCCAAAAGCGTAGGTCTGACCTCCAAGGATGCTAGCAAACCGGGTACAAAGTCAACGGAAGGTCTAAAATCAAACATCGAAATGAATTCTAAGATTCGCCGCTCAACAAACAACGGACTCAAGGACAGCCTTTTCCTACTTAAGGTGTCTGCCACCACGTTACCCTTGCCTGGGGTATATGCTATTTCGAAATCGTAGGACACTAAGAACTCCATCCACCTTTTCTGCTTTAAGTTCAAGTCCTTCTGAGAGAATAAGTATTTTAAAGATTTGTGGCCAGTGAATAATTCGAATTTCTCGCCAAGAAGATAATGACGCCAAGACTTAAGCGCGAAAACAATAGCGACCAACTCTAGGTCATGTGTAGGGTAATTTTTCTCATGCGCTCTCAACTGCCTTCCACCATAGGCTATTACCCTACCCTCTTGCATTAAGACTGCGCCTAGACCTGTCCCACAAGCATCGGTATAAACAGTAAATGGCTTACTCCCGTCTGGCAGCACTAAGACTGGAGCTGAGGTCAAAGCTCTCTTTAAACGTTGGAACGCATCATCACAATCTACGTCCCATGTGAAAAATAGATTCTTCTTCATCAAGCGTGTTAATGGAGCAGATATTTTTGCGAAGTCTTTGATAAACTTCCTATAGTAGCCAGCCAACCCCAAGAAACTCCTTACTTCAATAGCATTTTTAGGGACCTTCCAATCTTGGATGGCCACCACCTTCGCGGGATCCACTGCCATCCCTTCTTTGGAAACCACGTGCCCTAAGAATCGTACTTCCTTCCTCCAGAAGTGACACTTAGAAAATTTAGCTTTAAGGTTATGCACTCGTAGGGTCTCCAACACTTCCCTAAGATGTAGGGCATGCTCTTCTTCATTCTTAGAAAAGATCAAGATGTCGTCTACAAAGACCACCACGAATTTATTAAGGTACTCCCTAAACACCCTACTCATCAAATCAACAAAGTATGCGGGGGCGTTTGTCAAACCGAAGGGCATCACTAGCCATTCATAGAAACCGTCTGGAGTCCTAAAGGCAGTCTTGTCAATGCTATCCTCAGCCACTCTCAACTAATGGAAACCAGTGGCTAAGTCCAACTGCGAAAACACTGAGGCGCCAACTAACTGATCGAAGAGATCGTCAATCCTCGGCAGTGGGTGTCTGTTCTTCTTAGTAAGTTTATTAAGTCCTCTATAGTCCATACACAGTCTAAGGGACCCATCCGCCTTTGTGGCAAATACTACTGGAGCACCCCACTCCGATATACTACGTCTTATGAACCCCTTCTCAAGCAACTCCTTTACTTGCTTATTGAGCTCCCTCCTTTCACAAGGAGCCATGTGGCGTACTGGCAAAGATACTGGTTTTGCATTATCCACAAGATATATTCGAAAATCAATCTCCCGCTTCGGAGGCAAGCCCTTCACCTCCTCAAACACATCCGAGTATTCTCGGACCACTCTAACAGATCGTAGATTCTCCACAGACGCGTCAAGCGATTCTAGATAACTTAGCATAATGGAATTTATGGGATTACAAAAGATTTCGAGAGCGTTACTAAGGCGAGTCATGAGCCTAACTACTCTCCTTTCACAATCAAGAACGGCTCCATTTCTGGATAACCAATCCATTCCTAAAATTAGCCCATAGCCCGTGAAGCCCAAAACATAAGCGTCACATCTAAACTCAACGCTAAGTATAGAAATTTTCAAATCCAAACATATCATGGACAAATAAGCTGAGCCCCCAATTGGATTCGAAACAACTAAGGGATCCTCTACTAAACCGGTGTTTAAGTGCAGTGATTCAACTAAAGATGTAGAGATAAACGAATTCGATGCGCCCGAATCGAATAAGGTACAGACATGATGATCAAACAGAAAAACTAAGCTTTCAACATAAATGATTCTACCTCGTTCTTGCAGTGGTGGAACCGCGAGAGCCTGAACTTGTCCCCTTACCTGCCCTGGTGCCATAAGAGCCTGCACCTGTCCTCCCGAGGTAGACCCTGCCCTCTGCCCCTTCTTTGGGCAGTCCTTCACTAGATGTCCCGCTTCACTACAGTGAAAACAACCAGTCTTCTTTTTCTTTCTGCAATCCTTGCTGAGATGGCCTGGTGTCCCACAATTAAAGCATTTCTTCTTTCCCTTGCCATTATTGTCTTTACCACCCTTCTTGTTTTGCTGTTGTGGTTTCTTCTGGTCCCCTTTCTTCTCGGGTGCCTTATTAGCATTAGCGCCCTTCTCCTCGTGCATGAGCGCCATTTCTACTAGCTTCTCAAAGGTGGCCCCCATAGGGATGCAGGTCATAGCCAACCCTTGCAACGGCTCATTCAAGCCATTAACGAACCTCAGAGCCTTCTTCTCCGGCGTGTTCACTAAGTCCAAGCCAAACCTTGCTAACTGATTAAATTTGTTGACATATTCTTTCACTGATGAGCTTCCTTGCTTTAATGTCAAGAACCTTTCCATATATAGATTTTCGTCCGCCCGTGAGAGAAACTTTGCCTCAAACCTACGCCTGAAATTCGCCCAAGAGTCAACATGACGCTCCCCATTAGTGACCTCCCACCAAAACGAGGCCTCTCCCTTCATTAACCAAGCTGCTAATTTGACTTTCCTCCCTTCTTCTACTTCAAAGATTTCTAGCAATTCTTCCACCTCCTTAAGCCAATCTCTAGCTTCCACAAATGTTTCTGACCCTTGAAAAGGTTTTCCACCCATAGCTTTAAATTCCTTGCATGTCTTTGCAAAAGTATCAACGCGAGGAGGAGGAGCAGGAGCGGGTGCAACTGGTGGTGGAGGAACATTGGCTGGACCTGCAGCGGCCCTAGCCTCTAATAACCTCCTATACCATCCTGGTATCGTTACACCATCCGGAAGGTTATGATTTTTAGCCATGCTGAAACGAAAAAGGAAAGATTCAAAATGGAGAATTCGAAAGATAAAGATATATGGCTATTGGGGATTATGTTTTTCATAAAAAGTTTCCTCTTAAAATCACTCATTAAGACATGTTTTTGAAAATACTTCTTCCAAAAATACTTTAGAAAAATAGTTTTTCTAAAAAAATTATCTGTTCTGGTAACCTTAAGCTTTGATACCACGTGTAACACCCCACGTCCATTAATGTCACTCACAAAGGGAATGCATTAACTTCCGTGGAGGTTTTAAGGGAATATAGAACAGAAAAATTACAACAAGACAGATAATAAGTAGTACTTGGAAATCTAAAACTTTATTTTATTGCAGCGGAAATTAAGCATGTTTGTTACATCATAAAACCATAAATCAGAGTCAAGTACAATATCCATCTTGGTAAAACAAAACACATAATCCCATTACATAAATAGCCATTAAAGAAGATAACAAGATGGACTTTACTTCAACGGTCCAAGCTTTCCAAAAAGAGAGATAAAGCAATCTAATCAAGCTCCACTAGAGCTGGGCCCACCCTGAGGACCTGGAGGGGGAAAAAGGATAGAAATAGAGGGGGTCAGACATAAAGTCTGGCGAGTATGATAGTTCTAACAATACTATTATAGAAATAACTAGACTAAGGCATAAGCTGGAAAACAAGGAAATGTCTATGAACTATTGGGTATTGAAGAACAGATAAAGATAACGTTAAAGGCAAATCTAATTACTAACGAATAATTACTACACTGCACCACACCAGTCACCCTAAAGATTGATCCCACTCACCGAACTTAGAAATTATAGCTTTGTGTACCCCTAGCTGACTACATATGTGCCGCATGCCCCTATCTCCGCTAGGTGTACCCCACTACCCACTTGCTTCACTTAGAAATTATATAAATAGCTTTGCGTACCCCTAGTTGACTACATAGGTGCCGCCTGCCCCTATCTCCACTAGGTGTACCCCACTACCCACTTGCGATCGGCTCCCTACTCGTAGGTACCCGTGCTGGTCTCACAGTGGGGTGTATCACTCTCCTAAAGTGGCAACCTGATACAACTTGAGGATGCACGGCTTATACCTACACGATGCAACAACGTCTTACCTACCAGCCCAGGTCCACACACGCATATGAAACCCGTTGGA
Source organism: Allium sativum (assembly GCA_030737875.1). NCBI lineage: Eukaryota > Viridiplantae > Streptophyta > Magnoliopsida > Asparagales > Amaryllidaceae > Allium > Allium sativum. The sequence continues at coordinate 60,863,572 of CM060910.1, read as the reverse complement.
CTTGCGTTGCCACCGCTACCCCGTTTGGCCTCTTATAGTCAAGCCCAGTATGCGTGTCCCGTCCTCGACTTGGGTCGAGTCCACAAAGATACGTTTGGGTTACTGGTTGAAATGGGCCCCCACAAGCTATCCACCTAAGCTTGTCCCCACTAGTATATCCCACTTAACCCTCTTCTTAGTCATGTTCATTTACATGTGTGTTTGGTTAAGTCTTACTAATCGTATTTCAAATGCCACTAAAGGCAACCACTAGATTCCTCATGCCACCCAAGGCACCTACTTAACCCCCATGTCCCACTTCACATGTTTATCTGGTTAAGTATTTCTTAATTCATTCAGGCCATAACCTCATAATGACCTCTCACATTAGACTGGCATTTATGGCAGCTGGATTTGCCGGGCGGGTCCTGGCAGTCTTACACCATAAAAGAGTCTAACCTCATGTCTTTACAACTGTTATGCTTTAGTTTGGGCCTAGGACCTCTCACATTGGGCTGACATTTGTGACTACTTGATTTGCCGGGCGGGTCCGGGCAGTTTTACGTCACAAACGAGTCCAACTTCGTGTCCTAAGCATTGATTAACACATAATCTTTTGCCCCAGTTTTAAATATATCCCTATTCAAATCATTAATTAATTCCAATTTTAATGATGTCCATAATTGACTCAATTATGGCCATCCATTTATGGCATGCAAAATCATATCAGTTGCATCCAATTTTCTCAATATTAAATCCTTAATATTACCCCTACCCCACGTTATACGTTCGCTTATTCAACGCAAAATATACGTTAGACCCGAATAGTCTAACTCATAGCACAAAGATAAATTATCACAACATATAGACAAATAAAATAGATCTAATCATAATAGGGGTGAAACTTGCATAAAACTACACATGTCATGGATCTAAAGGTGTCAACTTGTTTGGTTAAATGTCACAACTTACATAATATGATCATAACCCAAATTCATGTATAAACTTGCATATGTGGTCTATGCAACATAATTATGGTGTGAACTAGCATCTAACACATAGAACTCACACATGTCATAGCACAATTCTAGATCTAAATAGGTGTCATGGCATATGTTCATAATCTTTACTAATCAATCTAAACTTGCATACATGATTTGTCATATAAATCAACATAGCCCAAATAATATCAACATTATGATTTGATTAACATGAACTAATTAGCATAGATAATAACATCATGACTTTATAACATGTATGATTTATCATAACTTAGCATAGAAAATTACAGCCTATACAATATCATCATAGCATGATTTACAACATATAGGATATCATCATCACATAACATAGGATTTACAACATACATGATAGCATAAGGTTTACAACAACATATATGACAATGCACATCATTTTCTTATGATCCATATCACATCTCAATCTAATTAGTTTGCTAATAATCTTATTAAAATCATCATACTCACAATTAGAGAAGAAAGAGAGTCTTGATTTGCTTTAGAGTTGAGAAGAATTAGAGTTTAGATTAGCTTTCTTCCTTCATAGTTGGCGGCGGCTACACTGAGTTCCATGGCGGCGGTATGACGGTGCCTATTCTATTTTTCATGTGAGTTTAGAGTGAGAGACTACCTAGGTATTTATAGAGTTTAGGATTTATTTAGACCGTCAGATCAACTCAGAACTAAACTAAACCGTTAAATTTGCTAACACAGCCCTAAAGACACATCAGCAGCTCAAGATTGGGCTCAGCCAAAACCTGGCCGACTGGACCAGGTCGACACCCAAGTCGACTGCGTAGTCGACCTGGTCCTGGGGGTGTCGACTCCCTAGTCGACCTGCGTGTTGGGCGAGAAATTTCCCGCTTGGCCTGTTTGACTTCGAATTTTGAATTTTTAAATTTTAAATTTTCCTGCGAGCTGTTTTGAATTTTCTGAAACTTTCGATGGCCATATCTCCTTCATACGAAGTCCAAATCACGCAAACTCGGACTCTATTTCAACCAGAATTCCGAGACGAACACAATGGCGCAACCCATTTTCCACAATTCTCATGTCTGAGATTAGTTATTCTTTAGTTTGTGAATATTAATATTAACAGAATTACGAGGTGTTACATGGAAATTCCCGTAACATCTCTTAAGTTACTGAACTCATATTATCGCATGAAATTGATTTAACTGACATGAGAATATTTTAGTTCTGATTCAAGTGTTTTTTCTTTTCATTTATTCTCGGGTCAGCCTGAGTTTTTCAGTTATTAAAGATACCATTATTGAGATGAAGATGGAGCTTAGCAGACGTATTTATTACTATTTATTCCACTACAAATATTGGTATGTTTGTTGTAGTTAACTCTGATTATTGTTGTTAAATTTATCAAATGTATATTTTAACAGCTTCATGAATTGTTGTTTAGTTATTATATTTTGTCCTTCTGCTGCGAGATTCTGTGTTCGTTTTTCTTCTTCTCTTCTTTTTGTTTTATAAATCCCAATAACTATCCATATTTTTGATTTGTTTATGTCGACATTGAGGATCAATGTCGATTTGAACGGTCAAAAATCTCGGATGTTACACTTTGTATCTCATGATTCGATTATTCTTATTTGAAGATGCGATTTTCTGTCCTATTATTGTCAGCCGATTTCATTTGTCGCGTATATCCAAATGTTTTCGATTTTTTCTCTTCTGATTTGGATGTAGAAAAGATATAAGTGATTTTCTTTGTATCTCATGATTCGATTATTTCTATTTGATTATGCGATTATTAGTCATTTTGTTGTCAGTTGATTTCATTTGTCATGTAAATCCATATTATTCCAATTTGATTATATGATTTTCATTTGTCGTGTATATCTAGATTTTTAGTCCTTTTGTTAATAATAACTATGATAAATAGTTCAATGATTAAATAATTAACTGTATGTGATTTTCCATTTTATTGTTAATTCAAACAAATACTTCAATGTATGAGATTTATCCTTTTGAATTATGCAAAAGATAATTAGTTTTATCTTTTTTGAACTGTGCAAAAGATAATGGGCGAAATTTATCATTTTGTAATAGCATCATTTGTTAATGAATTTGTAATCGTTATGTTATTCACATAACTGAGCATGAGTATGTCTACTGCTTTTTGAAGAAAGATAAATCAATTTATCAAATTTACTTGCATGTAAGCCCTTATAGTAAACATTTCCAAACAATGGCATAGTAGGTCATATGTTTACCTTTTACTTGCATGTACATATACATATATACATATACGTATTTTTAAACTATCAAAACTAATGCATATCAGGTTAGGTGTTTACTAAACACACATATTTTGGATACATCAAACTCTTTAAGCACATATGTATATAATAGATTATGTGCTTACTAAACAAACACCTTTTTCATATGTAAGCATACTATCTAACCAACCTCATTACTACTGGACCATTCGTTTCATAAATTCCATGGCAAATAAACACTTCAGGGCACCATTTTTATCAGAAAAAAGATAAACGGTTTTATCGTTTTCTCAGAAAATAATATAACTTATACTTTTAATAGAAAAAAGATAAACGATTTTATCTTTTTCATAGAAAACATGTAACTTATATTTTTAATAGGAAAAAGATAAATCATGTAATTTTATCTTCTTGAGCTATTTTGTAATGGCATAGTAAAATTTTAGTAGAAGATGATGGGCTGAACCTTACTAAACTACCAACAAATAGTAGCTACAAAAAGATAAAGAAAAGACCAAAGAACACTTGTAATATAATACTATAGAAAGAAAAGGTGTGACAAATAAACAGATAGAATGCAAAACGGAGCATAATGTGCACTGCATGTCAAACCCAAGAAGAAACAACAATGCGAAGATTTATAATATACAACAGAAGCAATTCAAATCCTTTCACTACACAAATCTACCCACTTCGTTGCAATTGCAGGTTCATATTTACCATTGTCATTATACATACATAATTCAAAATCACTGCAAAAAGCCTAGTGCTCTATGGTAGTATAATCAAGTTAAAAAGGCATCTGCAGAAGCATAACAGTGAACCTCTCCTACAACCTTGCTTTCCTTGCCCCGATTAACAGTGAAATGAGAATTGGAATTTATAAATCTTTTAATTAAGATTAATGGGATTTTCCAAAGTGAAGTTTTCCAGTTTAATATATTAAATTGGAATAGAATGGAATTAAATTTGATAATAATCGAAGTGAGCTTCTGTGGAGGAAGACCGTTACTATATTTGAAATTTAAAGGGGTTTGTCGTTATTCCATTTATATTATTAGTCGGATACGGAAATTGATATCGATTACATATATTGATCTGTTTTCCGTGAAGACTCCATAATTAATGGAATGAGATTTTGAGTTTATCGTGAACAGTGTTTTAAATGACATTAGTTCTTTAACCTAGTTAAAGACATGACTACATGTCTGACATTGATTCCTTTATACCGTATTCGTTGATCTTTGCAAAATATATAACTGTTTGGTGGCGGAGAATTTATTCTCATGCTTAACACCCTTCTCTAAGACGTACGACCTTAGAGGTTATATATATGCAGAAATCAACGATATAGTGTAGATTATCGATGCGGCGTGTTTGATTTCCCAAAGTTAAATAATCATTAATATTGATTTTTGGGAAGATTAAAACTAAGTGAAGTTTTAATGAATCTTTAATTAGATTGAAATGTGAATGTGATAATTTAAATTATCAAATTTGGGAAATGATCGAGAATGGAGTATCACCAATTTTGCTCCAAGCGATAGTTAAATCTTTAATTAGATTTGAACCGGAAATGGTATTTAATTTTTACCGGTAACACGGTGGTGTTAGATATGGTGTATTATCAGTTTTTCTCCATGGGATGAATATGTTGGGATTGGGAAATCAAACAAATGATTACTTCGATAAGGTTCGTTAATCCCGACTAGTTGATAAGCCTTAACTTGGTTTAGAATTGATATCCAAATAAAGATTAAAGAATAAATTTAAAAGAATTTATCTTTGATAAAATTAATGGGAACCTTTCCCTAATGATATGAATATTTGAATAAAAGAATATTCAGAATTGGAATGAGGCGTATGTTGTGTTTTATAACACTTGTTTATAAAATACGCGAGTTATTCGAAAAGACCGGGTTTATGCCCATTCTGAATAACTGATTCGACGACAAGTCGACAATGAAGACGGTGGTTGAAGATAGGAAATCTTCACAGTCATTTGGATGATTACTGATGTCTTGATTGGGTGGTACACCCAAGACAAGGTAATAAGTACTGATCGCCCAGACGTACTTGGAGATCGACCGGATATGGGAGGACCTCTCTCCTGTATTGGACATATGGGACGAGGAATAAGGTGCCTCCGGTTTCGTTCAGACCCAAAACGAACTAGTAAATGGATGTGTGTCTCACATTGGATTTTATTCTATGTTAATTGATCTCTATTAAATATATATCTTTTTGGTGGCAGAGAATTTATTCTCTTGCTTAACATCCTTCTCTGAGACGTACGAGCTCAGAGGTTATATATCGATAGACATTAGTTGCATGGCGTGAATTGTCAATGTTGCATGCTGAGATGCTAATGATCAAGCCTTCTATTGAAAAGCAGAGTCTTGTGGTGGATGATCAAAACACAGCCTTAAAGGGCATAACTTTGTGTATAGCGTTAATTCACGAGCCTCACACCTCGGTATGAGTCAAAAACGGGATAAGGGACCCAAGAAGGACATGACGTTTCTTTCTAGCTATGGGTGGTGTCATAGTATGGAGCCCAGACATTTATTATATTTTTACCTATGCGGATGATGGATTGCGTGGCGCTTCGGATATATCAGTTACTGCGGAGCCGATGGATAGGTCCTATAGGACCGGGAAACGTGTGTTCAGGAATTGCAAATCCTCAAACGTAAGGGAGGACCGGCCTTGGAGGATCCAAGGGTCTACTGCGGGAGATCCTGAGGTATTTGCTAGATTGTCTCGAAGCCGGCGAGGAGTACCTCCCTTGCCTCGAATCATGACAGAAATCCAATTTCCAATACGTGACATTTCAGTTTTGATTGTAGAGCCTAGTATGGCAACATGATAGGTGGTACCCATGCCGCCTATGATTGATACATTTGAAGTTGATTGCTTCACTTATAGTAATAATAAAAGATAAAATTTCATGTACCAAGCATTATTTGGCTATTATAAGGTAAAACTCTATCCTCCGGCTTGCGTTGCATTGTGTGATGGGACCTGAGTCTTATAATAGATTCATTTTCTTTAATTAGCATTGCGCTGTTTATTTTATGACCTAGTATTCTTGGGGGTAAACCCGTTTCGTGTTATACGGCGTGGTCCCTTGGTATACCTAACTTTAAAATCAAATTAATAACTGTTTTAGTTCTCACACCAGTCACATGACTGACCTGGAGTTTATTGTTTTAACCTAAACTCTGGGTGCCCCTATTTTCCACACGGGCAGCTAGTAGTTTTGGTTTTGCAGATATTACATTCACAGGATCCTGGTTTACAACTGGAGCTATATTCAGAACACTCTATATCTGTGTATCACTTACAGTTGTGTTGTGTATTAATTTTCCGCTGCATTGTAATTTGAATCTCTGATATTTATCAAATGTATATTATTTATTTATACTCTGTTATATTCTTGTACTCTGATGTAAATTGTTGTAATAAGCAATGAAAGGTTCTTCTATTTGCGCTCTGATTTGTCGTGTTCTCAACTCAATTCGGGCTTTCCCAAAAGGGCAAGTTTGGTTCATTTCACCCATAGTGCCTTGGCTGCAATTCATTTATAGTTAAAGATAATGTATTATGAAATCATTTACAGTTAAAGATAAACGATTTTATCTTTTTACCAGAAAATCATATAACTTATACTTTTAACAGAAAAAAGATAAATGGTTTTATCTTTTTCTTGGAAAACCATTCAATTTTATTCTTGAAAATCATATAAACATTTCCAAACAATGGCATAGCAGGTCATATGTTTACATTTTACTTGCATGTACATATACATATATACATATTTTAAGCTGTCAAAACTGATGCATAGCAGGTTACATGTTTATAAACACACATATTTTGGATATATCAAACTATCTAAGCACATATGTATATAACAGATTTTGTGCTTACTAAACAAACACCTTTTACATATGTAAGCATACCATCTAACCAACCTCAAAACTACTGGACCATTCATTTCATAAATTCCATGGCAAATAAACACTTCAGGGTGCCATTTTTATTAGAAAAAAGATAAACGGTTTTATCTTTTTCCTAGAAAATCATATAACTTATATTTTTAACAGAAAAAAGATAAATGATTTTATCCTTTTCCTAGAAAATCATATAACTTATACTTTTGACAAAAAAAAAAGATAAATGGTTTCTCAGAAAATCATATAATTTTATCTTCTTGGGCTATTTGTAATGGCACAGTAAAAATTTAGTAGAAGATGATGGGTTGAACTTTGCTAAACTACTAACAAATAGTAGCTACAAAAAGATAAAGTAAAGACCAAATACACTTATAATATAATAAGGTACAAAGAAAAGGTGTTACAAATAAACAGAAAGATTGCAAAACGGAGCATAATGTGCACTGCATGTCAAACCCAAGAAGAAACAACGATGAGAAGATTTATAATATACAATAGAAGCAATTCAAGTCCTTTCACTACAAAAATTTACCCACTCCGTTGCAGTTGTAGGTTCATATTGACCATTGTCAATATACATACATAATTCAAAATCACTTCAAAAAGACTAGTGCTCTACGGTAGTAAAATCAGGTTAAAAAGGCTTCTGTAGAAGCATAACAGTGAACCTCTCCTACAACCTTGCTTTCCTAGTCCAATTCCTCAAAGCCCGTAGTGCCTTGGCTACTAATCATTTATAGTTAAAGATAACATATTATGAAATCATTTATAGTTAAAGATAAACGGTTTTAACTTTTTCCCAGAAAATTATATAACTTATACTTTTAACAGAAAAATAAATAAATGGTTTTATCTTTTTCTCAGAAAACCATTTAATTTTATTCTTGAAAATCTTATAAACTCTCCAAACAGTGGCATAGAAGGTCATATGTTTACCTTTTACTTGCATGTACATATACATATATACATATTTTTAAACTGTCAAAACTAATGCATAGTAGGTTAGGTGTTTACTAAACACACATATTTTGGATATATCAAACTGTCTAAGCACACACATATATATAACAAATTATGTGCATACTAAATAAACACCTTTTACATATGTAAGCATACGATCTAACCAATCCCATTACTACTGATCTATTCATTTCATAAATTTCATGGCAAATAAACACTTCAGGGGGCCATTTTTATTAGAAAAAAGATAAATGGTTTTATCTTTTTCCTAGAAAATCATATAACTTATATTTTTAAAAGAAAAAAGATAAATGGTTTTATCTTTTTCTCAGAAAACCATTTAATTTTATTCTTTCTAACAGAAAGTTTTATAAGGCTTATATATATACAATCTTGACAAAACACATTGCCCTTCTATTGGTTATAAAGACAAATTCCGTACTTATATATTTTATTTTATTTTGAATTTGTTCAGGAGGGAAACCGACCGAGTCGTAAAACCCTCCCTAGTGCACCTAGCTGGTCCGCGAGCAAAAACCCATACTTATATATATATACACACACACACATTTCCAGGTTTGCATGCACATATGTATTCACTTGGTTCATAATACCTGGTCAATATTATATATATATATATATATATATATATATATATATATATATATAACAATGGCATAGCAGGTCATATGTTATATACTACGTTGATGTCCTCCTTCATCGACAACCATATAACAAGTGTTTAAATCAACCAAACTTACATCAAAAAGTTAAAAATTCATCCAAATTCAATCAAACTTATTTTTATGAACTTTCGATCATTTTAATCTATACATTCTTAATTCAGTAAAAGAGGTTTGACAAATGTGTTATGTATTATGTAAATAAAGGTATAAAATTTAAAACATAGTAAATCTTAGGTATTAGAAAAGTTACTCGTGTACTATTCGATAGAGGAAGATGACGTCGTATAGAAAGCAATGTTGTACTTCATAATCAGATCCAAAGTAAACCCTAGATTAAGTAAAAAACGATTAGAATTAGATTCAAATAAAATCCGAAAATTGATCAGAGAGTATGGTAATAAAAATCATCGCAGCTAAATTTTGATAACATTTAAGGGAAATGGATTGATTTTGGGCAAAACATAATTTGCGATTCGCTCAAATTTTTTAATGAAAAATTGCAGAAAGAGGAAATTAATCGAGACGTGTCATGTATAATGTTTTCCGATAAATAATGTTCTGGAAAATAATTATCTAAGGGCGTGTCCTAGAAATTAATTGTATAAGGTAAATAAGCCCTTATAGTAAAACTCCCCTTAAACAAAACTTAGAAAATTCTAACTCGTTAACTAATAAATTTTAAAACAAGAATTTCACTATAATTAATTTTATATATTTCTTTTTCTAATAAAATACACATTTAGAATTCTTATTTAAAACACAAGATTCCAATTGTATTTAAATAAAACACGTAAATCCTAATTTCTTCAACGTTAATAAATGAGAAATTAAAATTCTAATTCTAATTTTCTACTTTAATATTTTCTAATTTCTTTTAACATTGGAAAATCAGGGTTGTTTCTTAGATACTAGGAGATACCATATAATATTATTGATTTATAAGTTGTAAACTAATTAAAATAACTTATATTTACGGAAATTATTGACTATTTATCTAATATATTGCATACATTTTTTTTTATTGTCATTAGCATTTATTCGTGTTTATATATATATATATATAAGTTGTGTATATATAAATAAATATAAGATATTTATAGGCATTTAAATGTACTATTTGTTAAGTGTTATTGAACAAACTAAATGACCATTAAGTATGCTTTCTTACAATTCATATAAAGAAAAAGGAAGGTTTAAATTTAATGGTTGAATCTAAAAAAATGAAATGAGGAGGTTAACGAAGGATAACTCCATAGATACCTTTTCGTTGATTTTCTTTTCCCTCTTAATCATTCTCTTTTAAAACCATATCATTTATATTCCTTTCTACCATATATAGCCAAAATTTGAAGGCAAAATAAAGGAAGAAATTATTTTTGTAACGTCCCATATTTACGGTAATCAGATATTTAACATATTTTAATATTTCAAATATTGATTCGGAATTTTAAATGAATTTATAATATATAATTCATTTATATAACGAGGTTCAAACGTTAAATTTATATAATTATAATTCGAGCTCATAACACCACGGTAGTTTGTAATTTACGATCTGAACTTCAATTAAATATACAGGATCCAATATAAGTCAGAATTGTGTGAAACAAGAATCGCCAGGATCGATTTGATTATAATTTTCTAATGGAAAAGAAAATTGGAGATTTTATATTATAGATTGTTAGTTATGTCCAGTTCAAATTTTCAAATAGTTATTATGGAATTCGTTAATAAACAATAGCATTTATTTAATAAAATGTTGAGGGTTTACATATATATATATATATATATATATATATATATATGTATGTATGTATATTTGAATATCGTCTAGCCCAGGATTATAAATATTGAGTTTAAAATATATTTGTTTATTTTAATGTTGTATAAGATTTCAATTGGAGATATACGATAATAATAATTTATTATTATCGAATGGAATTATTTTGGATTTAAATATATTTTATCAATATTATATAGGCCTCAGAAATGATTTATTTTTCAAACAACCTCCGTTTTTGACGAAACAAATTTTATTGCAACACATATAGCTAGTTATTGCTAAATTTCCCAGTTTGGAGCCAATCGAAGTTGTATTATCTACGTGTGCAATTCAAAAGTGAACTGATAAATGAATGAGAATTAAAAATAATGTCATTGTGCAAAATGGAGTTAGTTTTCAATGAAATTAATTTCATTGGAACTAGAACGTCAAGACATAGCGGTATGTCCATTCTCGTTGCGTTTGAAGTTTGTGTGCATGGGTGCAAATTTAAAAATCAGCAGTAGATGAGGATGATATAAACTAGCCCTATAAAAAAAATAAAAAATAAAACTTAATTCCTAAGCAAGTGAATAAATAACACAAAGGTACCCTATGCTCATCAATGATTGAGTTGACAAAACAGTGCACTCCTACTCTAAAAGTTCTACAACTACTCTATATTTTTATATCCAAGCAGGCTTATGCCTATTAACGCAGGGTTGAATAAACTAAACATGCAGTCTTAATCGAATTAATATAAGCACCTAGGTAACCTATTTGCAAACCTATTTCATGCACCTGTCAGCCTAACCTACCTTAAGCTATAGGCCTAGAAAACTAAACATCACCACCTTTTAAGAAAAACCAAAACGTTCAGACTATACTGGGTACGGGCACATGCTATGCTAGAATATAAACCTGTCCTATGTGTACTTCCACATACTTAAGCCCAAAGTAACATATGCCTGTCAATGCCTATTTCTAAGCACCTCTTCAAACCTCCCCATAAATTATATACAACTACCCATCTTCGCTTCTTGTTCAAGCTAATTTGTTCACCCTATACTCTGTAAAAGCAAAGCTACACACATGACTGTGCAGCATGAAGTAGAAATTCTTCTTATCCTATTTTCCTTCTCCTCTATAATAGGTGGGTACAGTTTCTTTTTTTTGGAAAATCGAACTCCTCTCTGCTATAGATTAACATGCAGGCCTCCATTCATATAAGAATTCAAAAACAGAACTCCCCTCAAGTTAATTAGAACAAGCATGCTACATGTTGTATGCAATGGACGGTGGGGCGGTGCAGGGCATAGTAGCATTGATGCTCGAGGATGAAGTTTCCATGGCTTGGCGTTTGAACATGAGCAGGTGGGATCTGTGGCTGAGGTGAGCTTCGGTGACAGGACAGGTAGGCGACGGCGATGGGTGCTCCAGTGATGGAAGGGTGCGCCGATGAGGAAGTGAGAGGAGTATTAAGATGCAGATTCATGTAAAAAAGGAAGAGGACTGTGTTCATACAAATAATGACATAGGAGGATGGAAGTGAAGTAACAGTAGGGTTGTGAGAGCTTTTAGCGGTAGTTCTGAGAAGTGGTGAAGGCAGTTTAAAAACGAGAGAGAGAAGGTAGAGTCAGGCTTAGTGAGGAGTAGAGGAACACATGAGAGATCAGACATAGGAAGGGTTCGAAGTAGAAGAAGGGAGGAGCAACTGTCGAAGGAATATTTGAGGGAAGAAATATGGCGTGAAGGGTAACGTAGCCTATATATATATTATTTTATTTATAACTTGGTTACTTTATATAATAATATGTCGAAGTTTTTACATGCCTAATCCCTTTTGAAGCTTACCGAACTAAAGATAATACTGTATTATTATGCATATAATGGTATGGGAATTGATCAGAATTGTTGTGTATGTGATGATATTCCATGATACCCTATTGTATACTAGAAGTATGGGAACTGATCAGTATTGCTTCGAAGTTTCAATTGGGGAAAAACTTGATTTAGCAAATTGCAAAATTCAGTGGGATTAGATAATTAGTTAATGATTTAAATGTATCTTGTGTGATGACTCAACCTTAAGCAAAGTGAAACATTAAAGTAACTTGTATTCTAAAGTCAATTTTGAGTAAGGATAGCACTATTTGGGATCATCCACATGCGAGAGTTTTGATTTTGACTTTTGAGTTCCTTATGTGTCACACACTCTGTTGTACCAAGGACAACTAGTTAAATTATTTTGTTCAGCTACCAACTTGTAGAGTTAATTAAAATAAGTAGAAATGAGGGAAACAATATGGATGGCCGGAGGTTATTAAATAGTGCCTAGTTCCTTAATATTACGCGCTTATCAAGTTGTATAATATACCTAATCTAAGCCGTTATTAATAATGATACTTAATATATATATATATGTAACGTAAGCCTAGAAATAAAATGAAACATGCCTAGCTATGTAAAATAACTCCTAGATCATTTTTAACATGGCCAAATATATGGACAATGTAGAATTAACTAACATTAATTATAGTTTAGTTAAGGTTTATTAGTTTAATAAAAACTCATAAAAGTGTAATGGACATGTTATCAGAATTCGAGAAGATCAAAAGCATTGAAGCCGTGACGAGCGCTTCATTATGGAGATGGTTTGGTCAGAGTTGGCGGTTACCGAGATGTTAAATTAAATTAAAGGATCATTTAATTTAGTTAGAACGAACTGTTTTCGCAGCAAACGAATCAAGGTGAGTTTACTCACTCATATTTTATCCCACTTATATTTCTATAAGTCGGGTTTAAATATTTATGTGTTATGATTGTCAATTGGTTATTGGATGTTGAACATATATTTATATATGTTGATTGAACTGATTAAATTAAACGCTTGTTTAATTTAATATTAAACCAATCGTTATTTTTAACGATTATTTCCAAATGAGATAACTTACCTCGTTGGTTATGTTTATGGTAATATAAACATATTAAATTGAGATGTGAATGTTTGGATTACTGTTATTGCTTGATTGTTGAGTATTATATCTGTTTATTGAAATAAATGATATTGTTGAAATAACGTATTTGGATGTAGGGAAAAGCAGGTTGGAGGGATACAATTGGATTCCTCAACTATATTAAATGTTGTTTGTTTTCATATTATCACTATATGAACTGTTCTGATTGGATGATTGATTGGCTTGTTGATCGTTAACTAGAAATTCAATGTTTATTTAGTTTCAACCAATAAGTAGTATTGGTTGATTAATTGGTAGCAGTTGGCCTAAAAATCAATTGTTTTATAAATGGTGATTTACCGTCAGTTGAATCGATGAAATGAAGTTACAAAAATTTATTTTATAACTGAAAATAGATTTTTAAATCTATTATTTTGGACAAAAGGTTTATAAAAGGAAATTAGTATTTAGTATTTATTATTTAAGTTTATAAGAAATTATTTAAAGGTTTTATAAATCATATTCTTATGTTAATAAGATTTACGAGCAGACGAGCAGAAATTGACGTAATGGTTGAGAGTTGGATTTATTGTTTTCATGAAACAGTCAAATGAAGTAATTTAAATTAATTAATTTAAAAGTAAAAGCTAATTGGGATTAGTTAACGAGATAACCATGTTTTTGAATTGATTAAATTAGTTGGTTGTTAATTAATCTAATGAAATAGATTAACAAATATTTGTTTTAAACTTCAATAATATTTTAAAAAGAAATTTACTATTTGTTTTAGCTAAATAAGAAGTAACTATTTCTGCGATAGCTAAAGATGATGAAAAATATTATTTTTAATGAATAATAATTTAAGTGATCAATTCGTAAATGAGATTTGTTAAGGTAAGTAATCAAAGCTAATGTTGAAATATTATTAGATTTTTCAAAAGAATTGATGAACAGGTTTTATATTAAAGTCGAGTTTTAACTAAGTTATAAAAGAGATTTTTTAACCAATATGAAAGCTTAAAATAAGTGTTTACTTAATATTTAAACTAAGTAAGAAGGAATCGAGATAAAAAGATTTATATTAAAACTGGGTTTTATAAACGATGTTTATAAAAGGAGCGTGATGTTACAATGTTAAGTTTAAGTTAACGTACCGAATAAGGGAATTGAAACGAGATTTTAAAAATGGAAAATAGTTGAATTGAGCAGAAGTGGGATAATATGGTTTGATAACGAGTTAAGATAAGAATTGGGACCTAACTGAGGATTGGTTGTGTAATGACCCGCAAATCCATAACATCAGAGTTGACTATATACATCATACGTCCAACCCAAATATCACGAAAATACAAAACATTTTTTTAGAAGAAAAGGGTCGAAGAAGAACAACAATAACAACAAAGAATCTCACATCGTAGCGGAACAAAATATAATATATCATATCTTTTGAAAATACAAAATTTCAACTGTATAACATACACTTATCAGAGTACAACACTTACAACACAGCGGAACAAAACTCTATATAACTAACCCTGAAGCCTCCTGCTCCAAGCTCCTTTAGATAGATCTGTAAAATCCTGAACTACTTGACTGCCCGTATAAATTTAGGCACCCAAGAGTTTGGGTAGAACAAAACAAAATAAACTCTGGGTCAGTCATGGGACTGGTATGAGTAAACAATTTAAAATAGTTTCAGAAACTAAATGATATCTCATAAGACCACGCCGTATAACACAGAACGGGTTTTTCCCTTATGAGAATCCAAACACTTGAGTTATCTTTCAAAATCCTTTTGAAAGGAATAATAATCTTTATATCAAAGATCTTTTGATATTATAATAATGTCTAAATCAAGTAAATAACAATCTAGTGGAACGTTTGCATCTCACGTTCCACTTATATAATATACAATCAAAACCCCAAGCACTTATTGGGTAATGGATTTCCAACTATGATAAGGTATGGAACCACCTTCTGCTGGTATATCTCTAGAGGAGAATACACCGAGTTCAACAAGAACATCTTGCAACTCAGCCACACATGAACGACCACTCATTTCGCTTGAGTGTATCGAATGTATATCACCAACGGTTGGGATCAGCAACCGTTTCCCGAATGGGACAGCATCAACAATAGATTTTTAGAAGTAAATGGAACTCTAGATCAGGTGATTATACACCCTAATAGGTGTGACCTACATAGACATGTTGCCTGCCCGATATTTGTCATTTACCGGTTGATGAGGCTTGAGGTTATGCTTTATCATCACATCAGACTCACTTCGAATGCCACATTGTCAGATCCATCGAAAATCACTAATTGACGTCTACAACAGTACATTACGTGTTAGCTAAAGAAGTTGTCCTTCTCCGCTTCCACTCTTGGTATGGTTGAAGAAATCAATGTACGTGACCTTTTGGGAAATACTCTGTCAGACATTCATCCATACAAGTCATCCAGGAACAGGATGAACCGAAGGCACTATTCAGTACATCCATCTTAGGCACTGTTATCTAAGACTTATACAATACCCTTGCACTTTACTCCGTCTTCAATTTTCTTTGGCATATATGATTCGCAACGCTTATGCCAATACAGAGTGGTTCTTTGGATAATAATCCAACCGGTCTCTCCATATTGACAACGATGGTCAAAACTTCGATAGTCTGTGATTTAACTATCGAATAAAAACAAGTGTTTCGATAGTCGATGATTTAACTATCGAAGAAAACAAGTGTTCATCCAATTTTCAAACAATCACTGAGCCCTTAATTAATATTCCATTAATTAAATCACTTCTCTATTTCTTTATCAATACTTGTTAACCAAATATTTTCAATAACCATATTGGCCTTTTACGTTATTTGGAAAACATTTCTGAATATCGCCTTCCTTTATTTTCTAAACTTTAGAAAATATATGCTATTTATAATTGGAAAATATTCCAATTACTTATCTCTTTTCCGATCTCATTTATTTCTATACTTAGGAAATATTTATTATTCTATTTCCAAGTTTACACTTATTTGGGTTAAAACGGATGTTGTGTAAAAAAATCGTTACGACAACCCAAATACTATATTCAACTAACTCTTATCCAACATTGATCTTCGAGCCTGAAATCATACCATTTATTTGTTAATAATGAAATCAATCAAGTTGGGGTATAACTACCTCTCAGACCTTGACTGAATAACATTTATAACCTCAAAACAGATATGACTACTTACTCGAATAATCAATAC
The DNA here is from genome assembly GCA_030737875.1 of Allium sativum. Classification (NCBI taxonomy): domain Eukaryota; kingdom Viridiplantae; phylum Streptophyta; class Magnoliopsida; order Asparagales; family Amaryllidaceae; genus Allium; species Allium sativum. The sequence goes on along the minus strand of CM060910.1, from coordinate 60,846,771 downwards.
CATACAAATACTTATTCACTTTTAAACACGTATACACTTTCTCTTTCTATTCTTACGAGATTTTATTCCTAGTCTTCCTTTTTGATTTTACTATTCTATTTTTAAGTTCGTTTCCTTATCGACTTCTATATATATCGATACGTTGATTTCTAACTATCAAATTATCTTAAAAATATTCTAACTCCTTAAATTACCGGAAAAATTCGCCATAACCTCCTATGTACAGGGAGCATTGGGATATTTCAAATAGCCTCCCATGGCCCTCACCGATCCAAAAAGAAAAAGAAAAGCCAAGCGGCTTGCCAACACGGCGCATAAAATCTAATATATGAATTAAATACGTACCTTTTGTCGGGTATACTATTTATATACCTTCATTATCCTTATCCCAAACCTGTCTCCTATATGTCTATACCTGTCCAATTTATTTCAACCATACCTGATTGTTTAACTCAATTAATTAATTAATTCGTTAATGGACTCTTTAGTCTAATTCACTTTTATATTTGAACACGACATGTTCAAATATACCTTTACTTGCTTATTATCTAATTTGAATTCAAATTTCAAATTTAAGTTCTATATTCGATTTCGAATATACATTTACAAATCCAATTCACCTTTCAAAGTTTAACTTCAAATTCAAAACTCGATTAACTAGTTTCTCTTCGACTTAGTTAATTCTATTCAATTTCTATTCAAATTTTATATCACTTCTATTATTCAAATTCTATATATCGAATTCTATTCAAATTCTTTATATTCAGATTCTATTCAAATTCTATATATTCAAATTCTATTCAAATTCTATAAATTCAAATTCTATTCAAATTCTATATATTCAATTCCATTTGAATTTTCTATATTCAGATTCCATATATCAAATTCTATATTATAAATCCCATTTGAATTCTCTATATTCAGATTCCATATATCAAATTCTATATTATAAATACCATTTGAATTCTCTATATTCAAATCTATTTTCAAACTTCATTTATTCATTCTTTAAACAAGTCTCGATTTCAATTCCTTTTGAAATCGATATTTCTACCTTTGGAAAATAGATTTCCCTTTTCAATTTCATAGTTGTATTTTTATTTCTGAATTATCCAATGAAAATTCTTTTCACTTTATTTATAAACTTCGTTTATAAAAGAACTATTTATAAACTTCGTTTATAAAGAAACCACTTGTTTTATTTTTCAAAACAAGTTTATATTTCAAAACTATTTAAAAATTCAAATTCTATATTTGAAAAATAGAATTTCTCTTTTAAATCTCAAATACCCCTTTCAGGGTATTTTTATAAATTATCACATAGGCCCAGTGATATTCAAACAACTAATTATTTATTTCAGGTTTTCTAACACATCATATATGACAATATATATGCAAGCAAATAAACAAACAAATAATATATTTTTGAGGAATCTAGTTGGATTCCTCCAACCTGTTTTTCTGCATCCAAAGACGTTAGTCAACATAGTAATACCCATCCTGCTTCGAGGCAGGATATCGCGGTACGAAGGTCATCAACTAATATATATTTGTGGGGCGCATAGGGAAATCATCCGCTATGAAACTGCGGGCATCCGTTAATGAGACTGCGGGAATCAATCCAACCATCAACCCAATATATATATATAATAGTCAACCCTAAATAACTAATATATTTCAAACAATCAGAAAGCATTCAACAAGCAACAAATAATTATTTTTAACGGATAAAAATAATTCTAATTAAGGTGAGTGAGATTCGGTAACGACCGGGAATTTCTCTCGATCCGAATCAGTCGCTAAACCGACCTAGACCGTTCGAAACGCCCGATTGTTTTGAGAACACGACAAATTAGAACGCAGACGGAAGAACATTTCCTTGTATACTACAACAATTCCATCAGAATACAAGAAAATACAGAGTATGAATGAATATTATACATTTGATAAATATCAGATATTACAATAAATTACATAGCAGCGGAAAATAATACAATACACAACTAGAAGTAATATACGGATACATAGCTTTCCGAGTATCGTTCCAGCTGTAAATCAGGATCCTGTGAATATATATCTGCAAAACCAAAACTACTAGCTGCCAGTGTTAAAATAAAGGCACCCAGAGTTTAGGTTAAAACAATAAACTCCAGGTCAGTCATGGGACTGGTGTGAGAACTAAAACAGTTATTAATCTTTATTTTAAAGTTAGGTAAATCAAGGGACCACGCCGTATAACACGGAACGGGTTTCCTCCCAAGAATACCAGTGCATGAAACAAACAGCGCAATGCTAAATAAAGAAAAATGAAGCTATTATAAGACCCAAGTCCCATCACACAATGCAACACAAACCGGAGGATAGGGTTTTACCTTATAATAGCCAAAGAATGCTTGATACGCTAAATTTCATCTTTTATTACTATAAGTGTATAGTATCAAAAACAATTTCAATCATAAGTATCAATCATAGACGACATGAGTACCATATATCATGTCGCCATACTAGGCTCTAGAAATAAAACCGCAAAGTCACGTATTTGGAAATTGGATTTCCGTCTGTGAACCGAGGCCAGGGATCGTCCTCTACCGATTCGAGAAAATCTAGACTACCATGTCTCAGGCAAGTACTCAGTCAAGCCTTGGATCGTCAGGGCCGGTCCACTCGATGCGGATTAAACTTAAACCCTGGACAATACGTTTCCCCGCCCTATGGGGCGCAAATGAGCCAACGAATGACTCCATCGGCTCCACATAGTCACCGATAAATCCGAGGCGCCTCGCAACAGCAACAACCACATAAGTCAAACTCGTCAGGGCGTGTAAAACCACTGACGCCACTTCTAGCTAGAAAGAAACGCTTGCCCTCCCTGATGTCCTCTCCCGTTTCTGGTTCACAACCGGGGTGTGAGGATCGCGAATCAACGCTACACAAAGCTATGCCACACAGGCCGTGCTTTGATCATCAACCACAAGACTTTGCTTTTCAACAGAAGCCTTGATCATTTGCCACTTAGGCATGCCACACAGGCAATTCACTCCATGCGATTGATATCCACCAATATATAACCCCTGAGCTCGTACGTCTCAGAGAAATACGCAAGAGAATAAATTCTCCGCTGCCAAACAGATATATATTTAATAGAAATCAATCACACAGACTAAAATCCAATATCAGACACACAGTCCATTTACAAGTTCGTTATGGGTCTGAACGAAACCGGAGGCACCTAGTACCTCGCATATCCATCGATCTCCAAGTACGTTTGGACGACCACTAACTGATTCCCTCCTCTTGGGTGTACGGCCCAATCAAGATCATCAGTAATTATCCAAAAGACGTGAGGACCTCCAATCTTCGACCACCGTCTTCATCTTCGACACCACGTCGAATCAGTTATTTAGAATGGGATAAACCCGGTCTTTCTGAATAACTCGCGTATATAATAAACAAGTGTTACACAAACACAACATATGCCTCATTCCAATTCAGAATATCCTTTTATTCAAATATCCTTATACTTTGGGAAAGGTTCCCATTAATTTTATCAAAGATAAATTCTTTAAATTTATTCTTTAATCTTCTTTGAATATCAATTCAAACTAGTCGGGATTAGCGAACCACACCGAAGTAATCATTTATTTTATTTCCCAATCCCAACCTATTCATCCCATGAAGTAAAACTGGTCATACTTCCTATCTAACACCACGGTGTTATCGGTAAATTCAATTATCATTTCACGTTCAAATCTAATTAAAGATTTAACTATCGCTTGGAGCAAAACTGGTGATACTTCCTTCTCAATCTTTTCAATCTAATTAAAGATTCATTAAAACTCCACTTAGTTTTAATCTTTAACTGGGTTAAAGAATCAGTGTCATTTAAAACACGGTTCACGATAAACCCAAAATCACATTCCATTAATTATCTGGTTAAAGAACAAGTGTTATTTAAAACACTGTTCACGATAAACCCAAAAATCAATACCAATTCAATTCCAATTAAATATTATTTAATTGGTACACTTCATTAAATCTAAATAAAAAGATTTAATCTTTTTCTCCACTGGGCTTGAGAACAGTGTTAATGAAGACACCATTCACGACAAACCCAAATCACATTTGATATTAAATACAAGGCTCTGAATATAAAATATATCGACTTATATTCAATATCAAATTCTACGACCAACAAATATCGTATTGGAAATAACGATATTAATATATCTTTCAAATTCCCGTAACAATATCTGTATCTTCACGAAATCCAACATCGAAATATTCCAAAGACAATTTCGATTCAAATCCTTTCGAATTCAATTTTTGGAAATTCTGGTTATTTTCAAAACCATTTCAAATCCAATTTATTTATTTTAAAAAAATAAATAAATTATTATTCTAGTTCAAAACTAGTTCATTTCGATAAAAATCTATGTTTATCTTTTCAAATATGGAAATTTTCATCCCAATTCTTCACAAATCATTTCTTATGATTTCACACAAATTATTACTATTTTTAATAATTTTATCAAGGCCCGTACATTCGATTTCCATCAACAGCCATCGAACTGCACTTACAGCGACCTTTTCTAAATTTGATTTGGACATAATTCCAAATCCAACCGTTAGATTTCAAATCTCTAATATTCGTTAGAAAGCCCTTTTTGATACGAACCCAACGGTTCCGGTTTTAGGAGAATTCGACGGTCGGATCTCCCGTAATATCCGTTCGAAGTCAATGGTCGAAATTCGCGAACTGCCGCGGCGCGGCGCGTTCTATTCAGGCCATTATATTATATATATAATATATATAATATATACTTCATCGATTTCCTTTTAAAATGTATTTTATAAATCGTTTTACATTCGTTTTCAAAACAATTTCAACTTCTTTTTCAAATTCAAATCAAAATTGAATTTTCCCTTACAAATTCGTTTTAAATTCATTTCAAATTGATTTCAATTCAAATCGATTTTCAGTTCAATCTCAATACGTTTTAAACTCAATTCAAAACGATTTCAATTTTATTTCAATCTAATTCGAATTTCAATTCTATTCAGTTTAATTCGAATTTCAATTCTTTTCAATTTAATTCAAATTTCTATTCTTTTCAATTTAATTCGAATTTCTATTCTTTTCAATTTAATTCGAATTTCTATTCTTTTCAATTTAATTCGAATTTCGAAATCACTTTCAATATTCATTGAAAAATGAATAAAATCGATATAAATATCGTTCGCATCAAAATGGCGTCAATCTAATCAACATGGCTTCATATATTCTATTTTCAAATATTCTATTTCAAATAATTCTTTTTCAAATATTTCTATTCAAATATTTCTTTTTCAAATATTTCTATTTCAAATATTTCTTTTTCAAAACTGGAATGAGGCCCAATCAATTACCATATAATGTTAATTATATGGATTTTCTACAACACATGTATAAAATAACAACGATAAACAATCAACCATCATCCAGAGTGCACCACACAACTGCATAAGCATTAAATATAAATAATTAACACTTACACAGTCTTTCGACCAATCGATCGACATACAGCTAAATAATTGGGATTAGTGTACGCCAAATATCATCCCAATACCCGTGTGGGGTTTCAAACAATCAAACACAGATTTTATTTGTGCAGTTGGGCGATGTGTAAAATTTATCGTCCCAATCAATATCAGTCAAATGTGTGTATATAAACAAATCATCCTATTTGTTTATATTTATTTATTCACATTCATGTTAAAATTTATATTTTCAACTATAAAATATTTTTAACTATATAAATATTTTATTTCATTTCACATCACATCACACAAGCAACTACACATCAAAATCAAACAAACAAGCATACAAGCCGTCCATGGTCTGTGGACGACGGGTGTCGGGTGCTACTAAACACCGTCTGCATCCTAGTATATATATTAACTAGAAAAATATTAAAGGTGAGGAGTTCTCACCTTGGGGTCCACTCCTCCATTCTTTATTTCTGAACGGTTCGAATTTTATTTTGATTACCGTCGGTTCCATTGCAAACTATTTCACTCTGTTCATAGTAAAAATCACATTTTTATTATTCATTTTTATCTATAAAATTCATATTTTTATATCACTACCCTTCTAATAAAGATTATATTTTTATATCACTACTCTTCTAATAAAGATTATATTTTTACTTGCAAAGATAATGTATATTTTTACTTTCAAAGATAATGTATATTTTTACTTTCAAAGATAATGTATATTTTTACTTTCAAAGATAATGTATATTGAAAAATCTAATTTCTTTTCTTCACATGAATCGATATAAAAAAACTAATTTTTTTTCTTCACATGAATCAATATAAAAAAAACTAATCTTTTCTTCACATGAATCTATAAAATCGAAATAAAGCTTACAGTGGAATTGGGGGTCTACAGTCGAAGCTTTACTGAGGGGAGGGCGGCGCAGGTGATCGTCGGGGTTGGCAGGGGCGGCGCCAGTCAGAAAATGTGGCGGTGGTAGTGGTTTTTTATGTTTGGGCATTGGGTTTTTGAATGGAGGTGTGGAGAGAGAAGGAAGAGGGAGGGGAGGAGGAGGGTGTGGCCGTGGTGGAGGCGACAGGCGAGGGGAGGTACGGCAGTGGAGAGAGGAGGTGTCGTGGGTGAAGAGGTCATGCAATTTTTCCCCTTTCTGATTTTGGACGGGAGCGTGAAAATGAGGGAGTGAGAGAAAGCAAGTGTTGACTATATAATATATATTTTATTTATTTTTATTTTCAAAAAGGTAACTTTTAAATTCGAACTCCAAACGAGACCCAACGATTGTTGCCTCTAGCTAATTACCCTCATTTCGAACACAATGGGATATGTCACGAAGGTCAATTCGATCGTTACGATCAGTTTTCGTTAAAATCAAAATATAACTCTATATATTGAATTTGAACGCACATTTCAATTTACCGGGGCCACATACTAACTATAAAAACTCCCAAAAAAATATTTTCTAGCTTTGTATTAATGATACAGTCATAACAAAACTAATTTCATCGAATTACGGGACCGTTTGAAAAATGGCCATTTTCCAGTCGATTAAAATCGACTGAAACTGGTCAAACGCGTTTTCCTTTGCCACGCTCACATATTGATTCGAAAAATTATAAAATTTGAAACCTAGCAATAATTTGACATCACGGATCCAACAAAAGTGGTTTTGTCTAAAACCGAGGTCGTTTGCAAAATTTCCATTTTTAAGGGCCCGAATTCCATAACGACTATTCTGAATTTTCAACTGGACGTATCTTTTGATTCCCGCTATGAAATTTCGAATTTTCGGATTCGTTGGAAAGATATTCTCAATTAGATTCAAATATTTTTGGTTTCACTAAAATCCGTTTTATTTTGAATCCTGCACATCCATTTGAAATTTGAAATCGAATTATCGAACTACTGCGCCACTTTCTATTCCTTTTATATATATAAATATATATTTATATTCTAACGACGATGTATATAAATAAATGCGCTCTAATTCTATTCAAAATAAATTTCTCGTCGTTATTATTTAAAATAATTCATTTTAAATAATCAAAATTCGCTAAAATTGCCAAAATAAAAATTTTAAATTGGCTCGGATTTCCGGGTTATTATAGATTTACTCACTTTGATTTCCTTTGTTGAATATCCGTTAAATGTCGTACCGTTGCGTCTAATCGTCCTGATTGAATCTACATATCCCCTCGTTGCTCTTGTCTGATCTGGTTTTGAAGCACAGCTCATGTTGAGCTTCCTCAATCCCATTCAAACTATAATAGCTTCCCTTCCTTACTGCCTAACCGCCCCAACATCGCACCATTGTATCAACAACATGACCAATAATTTACTACACGATCATCTTACCACCAACTCCCGTCCATTGTTTTATGAGCAGAATTTGCCAGTAGCTTCCCCTTCACCAATTCTTCACGTCCATCACTTATAGAACCTGCTCTGCGCCTTACTCATCATCGCTGAAACCATCGCCAAAACTCCTCCAAACTACTTGCAAATCAGCACTGTACAAGAGCGCCTGCACACCTGAACAATACCTCTCCAGAACCTCGACCTGAAATCTCACCACATACGTTGTTCGACCTCCCCCATATACTGACGTAAACCAGAATGTCGATTCCAGCTGCACCTCATCCTCTAGTATCAGCAATCATCCCAAAAATCGTGATTCTGAGGTCCTTAAAAAATCAACTCCAGATCTTATGTAGCTCGTATCAGTCCAGATTTAGCCAATACCAACATCGACTTCCTTCTTGGAGTTGCAGACCTCACCGCACCCAAACCAGTATATGTCGCGACTCCATATAAAGATGCGACAGTAAATGTCGCGACCCTCCAAAGCTCTCTGCACTAAATCCTACTTTGAATTTTCTTATGGATAAATGTCAAGTTCCCAATTTGCCGCACCAACGTCGAGATCCACAACAAGCTTCACAACCTTCAAAAATCGAACCACTGAAGCATCCGCTTTTCTGAATCGCACCCTCCTAGATGAAGCTGACAATTTCTTATTCGATTTTGATTTGGTTTCCCCTTTTCCTATTATCCGTAGATTTGAAGTTTTAATTGAAAGGGTGATTTCGATTTTCGTTTAACTGAGAAAAAGGAAATGAAAGAGGACGGTTACTTTATTTGTTTATCTTCCAGCTTTGTTTTGCGTTGAGGCCTTTGATTTTATAGAGGAGAGGTAGGTACGACGGATGGAGATCAAGAGGCCACGAACTGTTTTACCTGTGGTGAGGAAATGAGACAACGAACTTTACTTGAATGGAGAAGAAAAAGCCACGGTTCATTTTTGGTTTTACATTGTAGCTTTGTTTATGACCACCCAACTATTTTAGTTTATTTTAATTAAAAACTGTATCCTTAAATTTAAAATACCCATGATGTCGAATTCCTTTCTGAACCCAACAACTGTCAATTCTAGGGTAAAACCACTATTCTGAACCCATTGGAATAAGTATCGAAGTCCAGTTCGATCATCCGGAACAGATATTTAATTTAAATTGATATAAATTAAATTTCAAACCATTTAAATTCTACAATAATAATTTAAATATTATTATTCTAACTCAACTGAATTTTATACTGATCATCTGAACTGATTCGATTTAGCTATATATTTTTAAATTAAATTATTACTGCATTACGATAATTTAATTTATTCGACATTAAATCGAAATCGATTATTAAATTGATAACTTAATATAAAATTCCATTTTTATTATCCACCCAATATTTAAATCTGTATTAAATATTTAAAATTAACCCATAAGAATCCGGGTCATTACAATCTTCCTCACTTAAAATAATTTCGTCCTCGAAATTGCTAAGGTAGAAAAGTGCTACAAACCCATTTATCTTTTCAAAAGTTATTTATGTTGATATTAAACATTTCAAACTTCCTTACGTAACTCTCTTTCGAATAAATCCCTATTCGATAACTCCTCCCTTCGAATAACTATATTCGATAATTTCTCTTTCGAATAACTAGATTCGAAAACCTTTCTTCGAATCAACTATATTCGATTTACTCTTTTCAATTTACTCTTATCAATTAACTCTATTTGATTAGCTCTTTTCACTTAACTCCTTCCGAATAAGCTATATTTGATAACTCCTTTAACTCTATTCGATTAACTCCTTTTATTCTATTCGAATAACTAATATTCGATTTAACTCCATTTGCTTGACTCTAGATCACAGCAATCACAATGGTTACGCCTGATTCCCTCAGGAAACATCCGACCGCCCTAGGCTATCTGCAGCCCTGCGAATTACGCTAGCAGTCGTACGAAATGGCAACTTATCCTGAGTAACCATGTTTGACTAACTCTATCTCAATTACTATATTCGATCAACTTTAATTGAATAACTAACATTCAATTAAATCCTAATTCGATTAACTATGTTCAATTAACTTTATTGGTTAACTCTAATTTGAATAACAAATATTCGAAAAATTCTAATTGAGTAACAAGTATTCAATTAACTCTACGGATTAACCCTAACTGATTAACTCTAATTGGTTAATTCTTACTCTAATCGATGTATTCTAACTCTAATCGACTTCTCCTATTCGAATAACTCATATTGGATAACATTTAGTCATTTATAAAGATTTACTTTTAGTAACGGTTCTTCACTTTATAAAAGTTCTCTTTAATAACGTTACTTCACTTATACAAGTGTTGTGTACCCCTTCTATTTAAAACTATCGGTGTTAAAGACCAATATCTCTTCTCTATATAAGTTCAGACTTATATATTCCATTTATAGAATGATAAATATTTAATTTAATTTATAAACTGTTATTTATAAATTAATCTTTTATATTTATCTGTTAAAAACAGATTTCCATTTTCTATTCATCTTCTAAATATTCCTTTGATTAAATTCTATTTATTTAACAAATAAATATCTCATTTATAACATTCTATTTATTTTCTATAAATAAATATTTCCATTTAATATATTTGTAAATGTTTTACAAATATTTTCTTTTAAATTCTATTTGTAAATGTTTTACAAATATTTCCTTCTATTTGTTTGCACATAACTTCCTTTGTATTTGTGTTACAAATATAATTCCTTTATATTTGTTTTACAAATATATTTTCTTTTTAACTCTTTAGGTTTTTCCTTTATTCACACCCAATTCATATTTCGTTCACACTGATTTTACTCAATTTATTCATTTCGATCCATTTAACTTACTTAAGTCAAATTTAATTTCAATTATTCAAATTCCTAGGGTTTTATTTCAAAACTCTTTTGAAGTAATATAAATATATACATATATTTATATCCATGTCAAATTCAAAACATTTGAATTTTCAAACAACTTGTTTTCTTTTCAAACAAATTTCCATCAAAAACTTTTCTAAGGTAGCAATCCATCACTTAGAAACCTGAAAATGAACACTGATGATGTAGCAATCACCATCAAAATTATCTTCTAGTCACTGGAGTGAGTTCAGTGCTATATTGCTTGACATTCATTTAGAAAAATATTTTCCAAACTCCCAGGATTTTAAATTCTAAATTCTTGTTTGAATTCAATTTTAATTCATCTCATTTGTATATATTTCATTCTTATACAAATTCTATTGGTTATATATAACTATTTCTATTTTAAAATCTAATTCGATTATAATCCTAACAATCAACTCAACTATTTAAAAACAATATCGTGTCCAATCTTCTGTTCAAGTGTTTATAAACTCCTATCGACATCGTGGCGTCCCACGATTCGATCAGAATTCATAATTCACTCCACAGACTAGTCAACACAATATAAAACAGTTTTTATATCAAATAACAAATACGCTCTCTCGTATATATATATATATATACACACACACTCAACTCATTCTAGGGTACTACCGACCCTATCTCTAATGAGCGCATGCCACACAAGCCTAGGTATTCGCTCAACCTAAGCTTTGATACCAACTATAATGACCCGCAAATTAATAACATCAGAGTTGACTATATACATCATACGTCCAACCCAAATATCACGAAAATACGAATCATTTTTTTTAGAAGAAAAGGGTAGAAGAAGAACAATAATAACAACACAGAATCTCACATCACAGCGGAACAAAATATAATATATCATATCTTTTGAAAATACAAAATTTCAACTGTATAACATACACTTATCAGAGTACAACACTTACAACACAGCGGAACAAAACTCTATATAACTAACGTTGAAGCCTCCTGCTCCAAGCTCCTTTAAATAGATCTGTAAAATCCTGAACTACTTGACATCCCGTATAAATTTAGGCACCCAAGAGTTTAGGTTGAACAAAACAAAATAAACTCCGGGTCAGTCATGGGACTGGTATGAGTAAACAATTTAAAACAGTTTCAGAAACTAAATGATATCTCATAAGACCACGCCGTATAACACGGAACGGGTTTTTCCCTTATGAGAATCCAAACACTTGACTTATCCTTCAAAATCCTTTTGAAAGGAATAATAATCTTTATATCAAAACTCTTTTGATATTATAATAATGTCTAAATCAAGTAAATAACAATCTAGTGGAACGTTTGCATCTCACATTCCACTTATATAATATACAATCAAAACCGCAAGCACTTATTGGGTAATGGATTTCCAACTATGACAAGGTATGGAACCACCTTCCGCTGGTATATCTCTAGAGGAGAATACACCGAGTTCAACAAGAACATCTTGCAACTCAGCCACACATGACCGACCACTCATTTCGCTTGAGTGTATCGAATGTATATCACCAACGGTTGGGATCAGCAACCGTTTCCCGAATGGGATAGCATCAACAATAGATTTTTAGAAGTAAATGGAACTCTAGATCAGGTGATTATACACCCTAATAGGTGCGACCTACATAGACTTGCTGCCTGCCCGATATTTGTCATTTACCGGTTGATGAGGCTTGAGGTTATGCTTTATCATCACATCAGATTCATTTCGAATGCCACATTGTCAGATCCATCGAAAATCACTAATTGACGTCTACAACAGTACATTACGTGTTAGCTAAAGAAGTTGTCCTTCTCCGCTTCCACTCTTGGTATGGTTGAAGAAATCAATGTACGTGACCTTTTGGGAAATACTCTGTCAGACATTCATCCATACAAGTCATCCAGGAACAGGATGAACCGAAGGCACTATTCAGTACATCCATCTTAGGCACTGTTATCTAAGACTTATACAATAGCCCTTGCACTTTACTCCATCTTCAATTTTCTTTGGCATATATGATTCGCAACGCTTATGCCAATACAGAGTGGTTCTATGGATAATAATCCAACCGGTCTCTCCATATTGACAACGATGGTCAAAACTTCGATAGTATGTAATTTAACTATCGAATAAAAACAAGTGTTTCGATAGTCGATGATTTAACTATCGAAGAAAACACCTGTTCATCCAATATTCAAACAATCACTGAGCCCTTAATTTATATTCCATTAATTAAATCACTTCTCTATTTCTTTATCAATACTTATTAACCAAATATTTTCAATAACCATATTGGCCTTTTACGTTATTTGGAAAACATTTCTGAATATCACCTTCCTTTATTTTCTAAACTTTAGAAAATATATGCTATTTATAATTGGAAAATAGTCCAATTACTTGTCTGTTTTCCGATCTCGTATATTTCTATACTTAGGAAATATTTATTTTTCTATTTCCAAGTTTACACTTATTTGGGTTAAAATGGATGTTGTGTAAAAACATCGTTACGACAACCCAAATACTATATTCAAATAACTCTTATCCAACATTGATCTTCGAGCCTGAAATCTTACCATTTATTTGTTAATAATGAAATCAATCAAGTTGGGGTATAACTACCTCACAGACCTTGACTGAATAACGTTTATAACGTCAAAACAGATATGACTACTTACTCGAATAATCAATACCATACAACTACTTATTCACTTTTAAACACGTATACACTTTCTCTTTCTATTCTTACGAGATTTTATTCCTAGTCTTCCTTTTTGATTTTACTATTCTATTTTTAAGTTCGTTTCCTTATCGACTTCTATATATATACCGATAAGTTGATTTCTAACTATCAAATCATCTTAAAAATATTCTAACACCTTAAATTTCCGGAAATATTCACCATAACCTCCTTTGTACTGGGAGCATCGGGATATTTCAAATAGCCTCCCATGGCCCTCACCAATCCAAAAAGAAAAAGAAAAGCCAAGCGGCTTGTCGATACGGCGCATAAAATCTCATATATGAATTAAATACGTACCTTTTGTCAGGCATACTATTTATATACCTTCATTATCCTTATCCCAAACCTGTCTCATGTATGTCTATACCTGTCCAATTTATTTCAAGCATACCTGATTGTTTAACTCAATTCGTTAATTAATTCGTTAATGAACTCTTTAGTCTAATTCACTTTTATATTTGAACACGACATGTTCAAATATACCTTTACTTGCTTATTAACTAATTTGAATTCAGATTTCAAATTTAAGTTCTATATTCGATTTCGAATATACATTTACAAATCAAATTCACCTTTCAAAGTTTAACTTTAAATTCAAAACTCGATTATCTAGTTTCTCTTCGACTTAGTTAATTCTATTCAAATTTTATATCACTTCTATTATTCAAATTCTATATATCGAATTCTATTCAAATTCTATTCAAATTCTATTCAAATTCTATAAATTCAAATTCTATTCAAATTCTATATATTCAATTCCATTTGAATTCTCTATTTTCAGATTCCATATATCAAATTCTATATTATAAATCCCATTTGAATTCTCTATATTCAGATTCCATATATCAAATTCTATATTATAAATCCCATTTGAATTCTCTATATTCAAATCTATTTTCAAACTTCATTTATTCATTCTTTAAACAAGTCTCGATTTCAATTCCTTTTGAAATCGATATTTCTACCTTTGGAAAATAGATTTCCCTTTTCAATTTCACACTTGTATTTTTATTTCTGAATTATCCAATGAATTTTTTTTCATCTTATTTATAAACTTCGTTTATAAAAGAACTATTTATAAACTTCGTTTATAAAGAAACCATTTGTTTTATTTTTCAAAACAAGTTTATATTTCAAACCTATTTAAAAATTCAAATTCTATATTTGAAAAATAGAATTTCTCTTTTAAATCTCAAATACCCCTTTCAGGGTATTTTTATAAATTATCACTTAGGCCCAGTGATATTCAAACAACCAATTATTTATTTCAGGTTTTCTAACACATCTTATATGACAGTAGTCAACATAGTTTTCCTCCAACCTGTTTTCCTGCATTCAAAGACGTTAGTCAACATAGTAATACCCATCCTGCTTCGAGGCAGGATATCGCCGTATGAAGGTCATCCACTAATATATATTTGTGGGGCGCATAGGGAAATCATCCGCTATGAAACTGCGGGCATCCGCTAATGAGACTGCGGGAATCAATTCAACCATCAACCCAATATATATATAATAGTCAACCCTAAATAACTAATATATTTCAAACAATCAGAAAGCATTCAACAAGCAACAAACAATTATTTTTAATGGATAAAAATAATTCTAATTAAGGTGAGTGAGATTTACTCACTTTGATTTCCTTTGTTGAATATCCGTTAAATGTCGTAACATTGCGTCTACTCGTCCTGATTGAATCTACCTATCCCCTCGTTGCTCTTGTTTGATCTTGTTTTAAAGCACAGCTCATGTCGAGCTTCCTCAATCCCATTAAAACTATAACAGCTTCCCTTCCTTACTGCCTAGCCGCACCAACATCGAACCATTGTATCAACAACATGACCCGTACTTTACTACACGATCATCTTACCACCAACTCCCGTCCATTGTTTTATGAACAGAATTTGCCAGTAGCTTCCCCTTCACCAATTCTTCACGTCTATCACTTATAGAACCTTCTCTGCGCCTTACTCATCATCGCTGAAACCATCGCCAAAACTCCTCCAAACTACTAGCAAATCAGTACTGTACAAGAGCGCCTGCACACCTGAACAATACCTCTCCAGAACCTCGAACTGAAATCTCACCACATACGTTGTTCGACCTCCCCCACATACTGACGTAAACCAGAATGTCGATGCCAACTGCGCCTCATCCTCTAGTATCAGCAACCATCCCAAAAATCATGATTCTGAGATCCCTAGAAATCAACTCCAGATCTTATGTACCTCGTATCAGTCCAGATTTAGCCAATACCAACATCGACTTCCTTCCTGGAGTTGCAGACCTCACCGCACCCAAACCAGTATATGTCGCGACTCCATATAAAGATGCGACAGTAAATGTCGCGACCCTCCAAAGCTCTCTGCACTAAACCCTACTTTGATTTTTCTTATGGATAAATGTCGAGTTCCCAATTTTCTGCACCAACGTCGCGATGCACAACAAGCATCGCAACCTTCAAAAACCCAACCACTGAAGCATCCGCTTGTCTGAATCGCACCCTGCTAGATGAAGCTGACGATTTCTTATTCGATTTTGATTTGGTTTCCCCTTTTCCTACTATCCATAGATTTGAAGTTTCAATTGAAAGGGTGATTTCGATTTTCGTTTAACTGAGAAAAAGGAAACGAAAGAGGACGGTTATTTTATTTGTTCATCTTCCAGCTTTGTTTTTGCATTGAGGCCTTTGATTTTATAGAGGAGAGGTAGGTACGACGGATGGAGAGGAAGAGGACACAAACTGTTTTATCCTGTGGTGAAGAAATGAGACAACGAACTTTACTTGAATGGAGAAGAAAAAGCCACGGTTCATTTTTGGTTTTACCTTGTAGCTTTGTTTATGACCACCCAACTATTTTAGTTTATTTTAATTAAAAACCGTATCCTTAAATTTAAAATACCCATGATGCCGAACTCCTTTCTGAACAAAACAACTGTCAATTCTAAGGTAAAGCAACTATTCTGAACCCATTGGGATAAGTATCGAAGTCCAATTCGATCATCTGGAACAGATATTTAATTTAAATTGATATAAATTAAATTTCAAACCATTTAAATTCTATAATAATAATTTAAATATTATTATTCTAACTCAACTGAATTTTATACTGATCATCTGAACTGATTCGATTTAGCTATATATTTTTAAATTAAATTATTACTGCATTACGATAATTTAATTTATTCGACATTAAATCGAAATCGATTATTAAATTGATAACTTAATATAAAATTCCATTTATATTATCCACCCAATATTTAAATCCGTATTAAATATTTAAAATTAACCCATAAGAATCCGGGTCATTACAGGTTGAGTTGAGTGATTTTCTGAGTGTCAATCTAATGTTGATTTCGATCTTCGGGGTTAATACTTAGGAAGTTATTCGCTTACCAATTCACGGTCAAGGACTAATGAATGTTGAAGTATAGAAATGCGTGAATAAAGATTGGGGATGTTTCCAACTAATTTGAAGGGTTATAAATGTAAAATACTATTTCCAGAGTAACGGAAATAAAAGGAGATGTATGAAAATATAACGATATTTTCAAGTTAAAAGGAAGCGACGAATTGAGTTTGAATAAGTTTATTTAAAGGGGAAGCGTTAGTTATTGTTTCGAGAAATGAAACAAAAGATATTTCGTAACAATGTTTATAAATGGAATTTGTTAAAACCCAAAATGAGGATATAGATATATATGTGATTTAATTATAAAGTAATTAAACCGTTTTAAGAAAACTCTTAAAATGGAATAAGGAGTAAATGTTGCGTTTTAGATATAACGATTTAGGAGTTTTATTAGTTTTTAACTAAAAAGGCCAAGTGATGCTGAATATTTAATCAGTGAACTCATTTTTATTTTCACGATTGAATGGTTGTCTATCTGATAGTTAAATAACCAACTATTAGATCTTACATATACGATTGTTGGTATGGAAAGACCGGGATCAAATTTATATTCGAAAACCATTCCGGACCAGCAAATACAAAATCGTCCAAGATATTGATTGAATATGGAGCTATTGAAGATCGTGGATCTTCATAAGCGGAAGAGCTACTTGATAAATTTCTCTGGGATTGCAACCAGAGGTTTTTTGATGGTAATTCAGTCATGATCGGAATCTGCGGATTGCAAGGACTACTCGCAATTTATCCATAGGGTAATTCAAGGATGCAGTAGGAGGGTGCCTTCGGTTTGTCCATTTCCAGGACAACTTGCATGAACGAATATTTGACATAGTATTTCCAAAGGGATCGTGTACGTTGATTTCTTCAAACGTACCATAGTTGTGGCGGAGAATGGCCATTCTCTTAGCTTAACAACTAGAGTATTTTTAGGGACGTTAATTAGTGATTTTCTGGCGGATCTGATGATGTGGCATTCAAAGTGAATGGTGATTTGTATCTTAAAAAGGTAATTTAAACCTCAGGCCTTACAACCGGGAAATGACAGAAATCGTGCAGGCAGCATAGCTATGTGGGTCGCTCCCATTAGGATGTATCATCACATATCCAGAGAATTTCATTTAGTTCTTTAATCTGTTCTATGCTGTCCCTTTCGGGAAACGGTTGCTGATCCCAACCGTTGGTGATATACATTCGATACACTCAAGAGAAATGAGTGGTCGGTCATGTGTGGCCGGATTGTAAGATGTTCTTGTTGAACCTAGCGTATTCCCCTCTAGAGACACACTATCGGCAGGTGGTTCCATACCTTGTCATAGTGGGAATCCAATCTCCAATGAGCACCCATGGTTTTGAATTTATACTATGTATATGAAGCGTGAGACACAAGAATTCCACTAGATTGATATTTATTTCTATTTAGACACTATTATAATATCAGAATAAGATATGATTTCAAAATGATCGTAAGGTAAAAACCGTCTATGTTTATGTGTGGAATGATCTTACGATTATCAAAATGATGGGTCGGACATCCGATCCGTATCCTGCACACATGAAATTAAAGCTATGCCTCCCTTTAAACTACACCTATAAATACCCCGTGTCCTCCCACATTTAGAGGACCGAATTTTCTCTCTACAAAGTAATGCCCAACTCATTTCTCAACCACTCATAATCACTCCAACCTCCATTAAAGTTCTTCTCTGCTTAGACTCAACATCTCAACCACCATGAAATCATTGAAGATCATCTAAGTGCTCAAATTGTTGAGGATTTACTCTAGCAGTTGTTACAATCAAAGAGATCGCATCACTTCTGTGGTGAAAGTTATTGAATCTAAAGATTAAAGAAAAGAAGTTGAGCGAAATATTGTAAAAGAGAGAAAATTAGTGAAGTTAGTGAGATTATGTACCTTGTAACATTAAAAGTGATAATGAAAGCACTCTTCAAAGTTGACGTAGGCCAAATCTAGGCCGGACCACTATAAATCTTTGTGTTCTTACCTTTTTATGTGTTTGTGGCTACCACTTTTCTAGATCTAGATTATTCGTTAAGTGTTGAATTATACCTTGGGGTGTTAGTGCCATTTTTAGCATCAACATTTTTGGCGCCCACTGTGGGCGCCATCCACATCTAAACGTTAAGTGCTTTGTGTGAGATTTCGAAGTGGAAGGCTTGTTTTTTTACGATAGATTTTCAAAATCCAAAATCCAAGCCGGTCGAGAGATTATCTTTGAAGTTAAGAGTTTTTCCAAGATAATGCCAGCAAAGAAAATGGTCAGCAAATCCGCTAGAGGGTCCGAGAATGTCGATCGTGAAGTTATCGCTACTCCATAAACTAATCATCCAAGCATTGGTCAATCCTTAGGAATACGGTTGTGGATAGCTTGAATCAACAAGTGAAAAATTCAAACGAAGCCATTATAGATAAGCTAGATGCACTTCTCGCCGCTCAGACTAATCCCATACCTCTAAGAGTCGATTCTGGAAAACACAGTAAATCCATAAGAGTTTCTAGTAATATTGTTGAAGATGTCTCCGTCACTTCTCAAACTAATATTCCGGCCGGTGGCCAAGCCCAGAAAGATGTAGTAATTCGAGAAGAGTTCGATAGCGTTGTGGCCAGTTTATATCTGAAAATTGATGTTACTAATGAGTGTTGTTTAATCAACTCTATGCTCTCAAAGTCGCTCAAGTCAATCTCGCAAATCTCCTAACAAACATCGGTTCAGAAGGGAACACATACTCCAATGTTTCAGGTTTTCACAAAGAATTGTAGTTACCGTGGTCAAGAGGAAGACGAGCCCATGCGTCCTTTCTTTCCCATCGATCTAGAGGACAGTAAGAAGGATGTCAAGGGGCATAAGAAGAAAAAAGAGAACAAGGGAAAAGAGGAGAATAATAATAAGAGACTCCACTTTATCAAATATGAAGAGTTAACCCTACTAAGTGATACTCCGAAGAATATCTTCTTTGCTGCCAGAAAGGAAGGGTGCTTTCCAAAGCCACAACCATTGCAGGAAATCTCAGACAAGGCAGCGCAATTTGGAAGATTCTGCCACTACTACAACCAGCTCGGCCACGACTCTAAGGATTGCATACATCCAAAGAGCTCAATTGAGAAGTTTATTAGGAAGAACAAGTTACAACAGTATGTCAGGAAATCGTATGCAACAAAGTATCTTCCAATTCTTCAAGAGCAAAGCATACCCGCTAACCAATCAGGCTCGAATGGCCAGGCTCCAGCGTGGAATAGTCCAAAGCCAAGGTTTAATACCATAGCAGGTGACCCATGCTCAGTCGATAAAATTTGGAGAAAGATGGAAATCTATTCAAATAATTTGGAATATAATCCTACAAAAACAACGAACCCTGTAGAATTACAAGCTCCCATTCATCCAATGATAGCCGAGCATTTCCACACCAAAGCCCAACTGTAACACCCCTTAATTTTAAGGGACATTATAATAATAAACTAAAGAATACTTAATTAAATATTTGGAATTAAGGGAAATGGACTGTACGATTACGTACGTCTTAGAATTATGCTTGAGATAGACTCTGAGTTTGCGTAAAACAGACATCGTGTGAAGAGGATATTAAGGTTTGAAGTTTGTATACATATAAGTAAAATATACATAAACAAAACCAGTCCACAATTCAAAATAAATCAAAATCGAAGAGCAGGAAGGCAAGCATGAATTCGACCTGTTGGGGATCGACGCATGCCCGATGGGGGTTGACCCTATGGTCGACCCGCACAAGGGGGTGTCGACCCCGGGGTCGACCCACCCCAAATCCATCCTAACCTGAACCTGGACTTGTTTCTGAATGAGTTTCATTGGTGGTAGGCTATAAATAGGACAACATTAATATTGTTTTATTCACCTAAAACAATGGAGACAACGAGATGCTGCCTCGGCTTGGATTGAACTAGCCTATTACTCTTCAACAACAACTTATACGTATACAAGAACCTCTGCTAAAACATGAACATACTTTTCTCAATTCTTCAGATCTTGTCTCTGTGTTAGCCTACTTTGTGAACTAGGCTACACAAAGTTAAAAGGGGAATTGGTGAAGGGCATTGATCAGAAAAGTGTGCACTGGAAGCTCAGATCCGGATCAAGTCGAGGGAGCCCGATCCGTCCCACTTTTCCTCAACACATCCGACCTGAGCTGGATGTTGGAGCGGTTATCACCCACGATCTCTTGAATGTGGAGTGGTTATGCACATGTCCCCCACGTTCATCCACAACTGCTATGTGCTGGCAACATCTCCAAGCCCTCACCTCCGAACCGAGTGGGATGCCTGCCATGTGTCCTGGAACCGAAGCCACTCCTAGGAGACTTTTCACCAATAAATACACCTTCAATGGTCATTTGAAGAGATATTTTGGAAAATTCATAACCCAAATCCTCTTGTCAACCGAATTTTATCACTATATTCCCATCATAATCATCTTTCAAACTATATTTTTTAGAGAATTGAGTGGGTCTATGTGTTGTATGAGTGAATTTGAGTGAGAATCATTTGTGTACTTATATCTAAATCATCAAATCAAAAAGTAGAAAGTGGACGTAGGCTCTTTAACGCCGAACCACTATAAATCATGTGTTTCCCTTTGCTTTTTGATTTCATTTTATTAGAATTATTGCTAGTTTGGGTGTTAGAGCCATTTTTGGATCTGACATTTTGGTGCTTTCACTGAAAAGTCTTTGAATTCTCCGCTTTTTGGGATTATCATTCTATTATTTGGACCTTTAAGTTCAAAGAAGTTAATCCTCTGTTTACGACATTTTCAAGTATTTGCTGATTAATCACTAAAGAATTGGACATTATGGCTAAAGGAAAAGGAAAAGAAGTGCAAGGCACTCGGGGGAATGAAGCTAACGAAGATTCGCAAGCCATGATCGTGACGAGGTCGTGGGGGCAGAGCATTGATGCAGGCCGATTCGAACCAGTTGCTCCGAACAGAATGAATGGCTCGACCCCGAACCGAAACGGAAACGCTGATGCTGCTCGTGTCCCCCCTCCGACCGAACCGGTTCCACTTCCCTACTCCGATCCGATCTGAACGCGGCTGAAACTGGTACATCTACTCGAGCATCCACCAATGCTCTGATACCGGCCACGATGACTAGTGAACTACCCGTTCCATCTGCACCAGTTACACATGGAGACTTTTTGTGCCTCCTTGATATGCTTGAAAGTACTAGGGATGATTTGAAATATCACAAACGTGACAGTCTTCATATGCAGGAGAACATGATCACTATGAGTAGGGAAATCAACGAGCTTCATAGGCAAAAGACACCCTCTCCAACTCGTCGTCTCATAGCAGACCAGTCACCCTCTTCGGATGAAGAGCACCCTCGTGAAAGAAGGCCACTTGAGTGACCTGAAAATCTTGATCAGTTGACCTTTGGATCTTTGGGATCCCGTGAAGATGTTGCTCGTGTGCTGGGACCTGATGACCCGAGCCTGAGAGAACCTATGTTGCTGCCCATGCGTGGATCTCACATTCTACCCAGGGATCCTAATATTATTAATCCCACACATGGACAACTCCTCCAACCCCTTCCTCCCGTGATTGACCGGGAACGTAGGGAATAGAGTAGAGCAGCTGCCGCTAGAAACAAGAGGACATCCCCTAATCAGGAGCATAGGGGTAATCCGAACATTAGGGCCAGCGAGCCTGAGCCAACATTAATGAATGTTGTTGTATGGGCAATGGTGCGCCAAATGATGTCCGAAAGCCGACACTACAATAATGAGGACTGGGGCATTGAAAGAAGTCACACTCCTTTACAGATGACATATTGGACTTCCAATTCCCTCGGTGATTTAATTTGCCACAAATGGATTGGTATTCAGGGAGAACCGACCGGGACAACATCTGATGAGATATGCATGGTTCATTAATGCCGCAGCAGCTCCAGACGCTGTAAAATGCAAGGCCTTCCCGATTTATCTAGAAGATGTGGCGTTAATGTGGTTCACCCGACTCACTCAATGGTCGATATCAACCTTTAAAGAACTAAGTGAATGTTTTATGAACCAATTTCGACTTCATGCTCGAAAATTTAAAAGTGTCATTGAGTTGTCAAGGATTAAACAAGCTCCAGGTGAATCTTTGAAGTCATACTTAGACTATTTCAACCTTGCTTTTACCGAAGTCAGCGACCCTCACGAACCTACCCTTTTGATGGCCTTAATAGAAGGAGTCGACCCTGACACAGAATTCGGGGATTACTAGCCCGGAAAACCGCACCCTACTAGGGAATTGTTCTACGAAAAAGCCAATATTCGCTTGAGACGAGAGGAAGCCCATGCAAATAGAAAGAGAAAAACGGAAGGGGCTTCTAAGGAAGATATTCAAAGCAATGTCGCAGTAAAGCAGTCTGGCGACAGCTCAGGAAGGGTTGAGGTGAACATCGGCAACAAGAACGAAGGCAATAACAATAGGAATGGCAACGGTAATAGGAGGAATAGGAATCGAGGGAACAACTCTAGCAAAAGACCTTGATTCTAAACTTTCGAGAACTATTCACCATTGAGTGACACATTGGAAAGCATCTACCTGGATACTTACAACGTATTGCAATATGAAAAGCCACCACCCAGAGACTCAACCAAAAAAGAGATCGCTACGGGAAAGTTTTGTTTGTTCCACGGAACTCACGGTCATTCTACCAACGAATGCCGCCATTTGAGAGATGTAGTTGAGAAATTGCTGCGGTAAGGGAAGCTGGACGAGTACAAGGTTTCCCCACGGGATAGGGGGCAAGGAGGGCAAGCCCCGAACCAAAACCTGCCTACTTCCAAACCCACAGCCCAACAGAAAGGTAAAGGGATCGTTATCAATACCATTATAGATGGGCCCCATCTAGCTAGTCATAGTTACAAAGCGATGGATTAGTACATTAATGCCGCCAAGCACTTTGAAGTAGGAGAGTGCAGTAACCTCGAAGACATCACTCCAATGAAGCAATAGAAGATGATGTCTGACGATGTCACATTCCATAGTAGAGATGATACTAGAATTCAATCACCCACTGAAGACCCGGTGGGAATTACTACAGCCATCGAACCCGCTTTAGTCCATAAGGTGTTAGTGGATAACGGAAGCTTAGTTAATATCCTCTTTAAGAAAGCCTTTGAACAAATGAAACTCGAAGCGAAAGACTTGAAGCCCTGCAAAGGATGGATACGAGGCTTCAATGGGGAGTTGACGGCTCCGATGGGATATGTAGAATTACTAGTGACGTTAGGATAGGGAGATCGCCAGAGAGTGAGAATCCTACCACTTGTAGTTTTGGATGTTGAATTAACCTACGATGCCTTCTTGGGCCGATCGGTCCTCACAGAATTTAGGGCATGTATTGCACCTTGGTGCCTACTACTTAAATTCCCAACTAACGCAGGAGTTGGAGTGATGAGAGGTGATCAAGCTATGGGACGAGCTTGTTATATGACAGAGTTGAAGATGCTAATGAAGGGATTGAGTATAGAACCCAAGGACGTTTCTCCCCTTCGAAGGAAAATTCAACATAGAAATTAAGGGGTCCAGCCCCAAGAGAGTCGCCCAGAGATGCGCTCGAGGATATAGACCCCGGAGAGGATAAGGAACCCAAGGACCGAAAAGCGACTCCCAATGAAACGACAGTGGACATCTCCATTGACGATGCGGATTCGACAAAAGTATTGAAAATTGGATCATAGCTAGATCCAATTCGAGCAAAAGAGTTGGCTGACTTTTTGAAGGCAAATCTGGATGTGTTTGCCTAGACTCACACTGACATGTGTGGGATATCGCCTACTATTATGAGCCACTCTTTGAGTGTCAACCCAAAACACCTTCCGGTCAAGCAAAAGAGTCGGATGTTAGGCCCAGAGCGGTCAGAAGCCTTGAAGGAAGAAGTGGATAAATTGAAGGAAAATGGATTCATCAAGGACTCGAAATATCCCGACAAGATATCGAATCTTGTCCAAGTCAAAAAATCTAATGGGAAGTGGCGAACGTGCATTGATTTCTATGACTTGAACACGGCTTGTCCGAAAGATAGCTTTTCTCTTCCCAGGATTGATCAACTGGTGGATTCAATGGCCGGACATGAGCTCCTATCCTTTATGAATGCCTATTCGAGATACAATAAAATTCTCATGCATATACTAGATCAGGAGCATACAAGTTTCATCACAGACCTGGGGTTATATTTCTATGTGGTAATGCCATTTGGATTAAAGAATGCACGAGCCACATATCAACGCTTGGTCAACTGCATGTTCTATAATCAAATCGGAAAAACCATGGACGTCTATGTGGATGACATGCTCGTGAAGTCTATAGAGTCTCTCGATCATACAAAGGACTTGGCAGAGATGTTTGGCATTCTGCGAAGGTATGGGATGAAGTTGAACCCTCTAAAATGCTCGTTTGGAGTCACATCATGGAAATTCCTTGGGTTCATTGTAAGTTCTCGAGGGATTTTTATTAATCCTATCCAAATAGCAGCAATACGGAACATTGAAGAACCACGGAAGATTAAAGACGTTCAAAGCCTAGCAGGGAAGGTTGCCGCATTAAGCAGGTTTATCTCCAAAGCTACGGAAAAGTGTGCCCCTTTCTTCGATTTGATAAAACAGGGGAAACGTAATTTTGAGTGGACTCCCGATTGTGTAGAGGCTTTCCAAAATTTATTGGACTAATTAGAGAAGCCCCCGATATTATCAAAACCTATGGACCATGAGGATTTGTTCGTCTATCTAGCGGTGTCGTCTCATGCTGTCTGCACAGCATTGGTGCGTGAAGAAGACAAGGTCCAGAGGCTTGTATACTACGTAAGCAAGAAGCTAGCCGCTGCAGAACATAATTATCCAAGAATAGAAAAGCTTGCTTATAGCCTCCTGATTGCCTCCCGAAAGCTCCGTCATTACTTTCAAGCTCATCCGATAGTTGTATACACTAATCAACCTCTAAGACAAGTGCTGCAAAGATCCGAAGCATCGGGGTGTTTACTTAAGTGGAATACCGAGTTGGGCTAATTTCAATTTGAATTTTCAACCATGGAGATCAATAAGGGGGGCAGGCCTTAACCGATTTCATAGCAGAATTCACGATCCCCGAAGAAGAAACAGTGGATGACAAGGCTGTTGCTTCATAACACGAGTTAAAGCTTAGTCCGTGGAAGCCATATACGGACAGGGCCAAAAATGATTGAAGATCCGGAATCGGAGTTGTATTAATCACTCTTGAAGGATGATCCATTTACTATTCCCTGCGATTGGAATTTCCTGCCACCAATAATGATTCCAAGTATGAGGCCCTGATTGCCGGGCTGAAACTCACCAAAGAATCAGGAGTAAGGACACTGGACATATTCTGTGACTCCAAGATAGTTGTCTGCCAAGTTCGAAAATAATTTGTGACCAAGGGACCTCGGCTTCTTACTTATCTTGGAAAAGTGGAAGAGCTGCTAGGCAACTTGGAACATTACAATATAACACACATTCCAAGTGCGGAAAATCAGAAGGCGGATCGACTGGCTAAGCTAGCGAGTTCTGACAACCCAGAGGAAACCGGAATGGTTCCGATAGAGATACTGGAATCACCAAGCTTCGACTTAATGAAAATTGAACTAGCCTTGGAAACTGAGCCAGAGAGGGAGTCATGGATGACACCAATAAAGAACTTCCTCAAGAGCGGAATTCTCCCATCAAAGAAGAGTGAGAGACGAGCTGTAACATGTAAAGCTGCAAGATACGTTTTATAGGACGACATCCTTTATCGCCAAGGGTTTTCCATGCCCCTGCTACGGTGTATAGCACATGACGACATCAAGCGTGTACTGCAAGAAGTACATGAAAGTGAGTGTGGGGACCACACCGGGGGTCAAACCTTAGCAAAGAAAGTATTATGGTATGGATATTTTTGGCCTACCGTGAATAAAGTTGTGGCTGATTACTCACGACGTTGTGATAAATGTCAAAGATTCGCCAAAATTCCCAGAGCACCCCCGACTCAGTTTAAGTCAATGGTAAGCCCATGGTCGTTTTCCATATGGGGAATTGATATTATTGGAGTTTTACCCATCGCCAAAGGAGGAGCAAAGTACGCGATCGTTGCCATGGATTATTTAACGAAGTTGGTGTAAGTCGAATCCTTAACCACGATCATGGCAAGGAAGGTGATAAGTTTTGTGGTCAGAAATATTATTTGCCGATTTGAATTACCAAAAACCATTATAACTGATAATGGAACCCAATTCGACAGTACCAAATTTAAAAACTTCTATTAGAAATACAAGATTGATAAAAGATATACTGCTGTAGCTCACCCGCAGTCGAATGGACAGGTTGAAGCGATAAACAAAGTCATTAAACCTATTCTTAAAAAGCAGTTGGAGCGGGCCAAAGCCAAGTGGGTGGATGAGTTGCCTCTAGCTTTGTGGGCCTACAGAACAACCATTAAGACAACAACTGGCCATACTCCCTTTTCACTCCTTCGGATCGAAGGCTGTGATCCCGGTGGATCTCGAAGTCCCTTCTCATAGGGTGACATACTATGAACCAATGACGAATAGATCACTCCTCCTAGATTCCCTCGACATGGTTGAAGAAAAAAGAGACGAAGAAGACTTGCGTGCTTCAAGGCATCGACGCCAAGTAGCATGTTATTATGACAGAAAGGTTTGCATTAGGACCTTCGAACCAGGGGACTTAGTGTTGAAACAAGTCTTTCCGCCTCCAACCCAATTGGGTCCAAAGTGGGAAGGGCCATATGCCATCCAACAGAAGCTTGATACAGGAGCCTTCAAGCTAACGACCTTGGATGATGAAGAGATTCCCAGAGCTTGGAATGCTCAGCATTTGTAGTGATATTTGAGTTAGATATGTACTACTTTCTTTTGTTTTTTATGAACTATGTAAAAAGGCACAACTTGCCTTGAAAAGTCTGTTTATATTAACAAAGGATTATAAAGTGGATGTAGGCTACAACTTAGCTGAACCACTATAAAAACATCGTGTGTCATTCATTTTCCTGCACTATTCTTATGTTCTGTGACTGTTCTGTCCTAATTATAAAATATTAACCATTAAATAAAGCTTAAAAGAATAAGAACAATTCACATGCAGGAGAAAACGAAATGACCGTTTGCGTAACAGGATTAAAGGAATGGGAAGACGACATTCCTAACTCTAACTCTCATGAAATGAAAGAGAGTATAAAGGACGGGAAGACGACGTCCTCCGAGGCGTGATGGTGCACCTGAAAAGAAACTACCTCGATGATACTCTAACTTGATCACACGATAGGAGAGTATAAAGATGCTCAAAAGAATAAGCATCCCTGATAAAGGGAACTTGACCCCACCAGAGAGTTGGGGGCAAATAAGTATCAAAGCTAATCAATCTCGAACAAGGCTTTAGACAGGCCACTTGTTCAAGATCGATAGGAGGGAATACACAGGCGCATCCCCCACATATATTGTCTACCGTCTAAGTAACAGTGGTTTTAGATATGACATGTTGTTTATCTGCATTCTTACTTATGTAATGAATTCGTAAACATTTGACATTGCAGGAAATAAACTATTTTATTTACAAGTACGCGGATTTACAGGGAAAACTAAAACATAAGATGCGAGGGCCGCACTCGCTACGACAACAGCGGACCAGGAGATAAACAAAAAAAAAGATAAAGCCATCATTTATTTGGGGTTCGGAGTAGGCTTCGCCTTCATAGATTCCTTAAGCTTTTCTTTCTCCTCTTTATCAGCTTCACTAATAATACGCTTTTGCTTCTTCTTCTTCGGAATTGGGTTGCTTGAGTCAATGGATGCCTTCCCAGGAATCGGAGCACTGGGATTAATAGGAGACTTTTTAGCAAGTTCCTCCGTAATTGACCAAGTTGAAAGTTTGACAACTAACCTTGATCCAGGAGTTACCACCGCAAGAGGCTTAAGACTTTCGGGGTCTGTTTCCTCAAATTTTAGCTACACGTTCTTATCATGTTTGGCCTTTATCTCAGTCAAAGTCATGTCATCGACGTTCCCCGAATCTCCAGTTACAACAACGTCGTCCTCCTCTTCATGTCCCTCGTCACCATCATCTTCTATCAGAGCATCTATCATCTCCCCATGGTGAGAAGTTTCAATGATGGGAGGCACAAGAGCTTTGTCAGTTACCTCCTCTTTCTTGTCCTTGGCTCCTCCTCCAGATTTGGGGATAGTGACCTCATCCCGTTTCTCCCGAGTTTCTCCAGTAGACCCTTCACCTGGAGTTGTCTTCTGTGAGTCATCAATTTTATCAGTTGACTTGGTACTTGCAGGACGAGAAGTAACAGTTATCAACTCAGGAGAAAACGCTAGATTTTCAAGTGTTTGTCCAATAATGTGACGAAAGGTTGAGATAGCCTTGGCAAATTGAGGTGAAAAAGTAGAAATACCCACAACAGATTTCTCAACTTGAGCAGCAGGAACTTCAGGAGACAATTCGGCAGTAGAAGGTAAGGAAGAAGCTCTGGGGATCTCTGGCCTTTCTGGATCATACCCTTCTACTACAGCAGTTTCGGTTATGGCAGAAGAAGAACCAATTTCAATGGTATCCTTTCCATTGGATTGACGCCTTTCCTTCTCCATAGCGGCGACAATAAGTTTTCGCCCTTCAGCTAAGCGGGTTGTCTCTTCACCTCTCAAGTACTTCTCCATCAGCTTGTCCTCATCAACCGAGTCAACTCCAAGTTCTGCATTTTCCCATTCGACTAATTGGTCCCATGCATACACGAGGGGAAAAGGATTGTCCTTAAGCCAAGCAAAATTTTGATGACGAATCACCTGAGAAAAAAATCCAACCATAGTTTCACCACTCTCGTCCAGCTCCCTTTCAGCATCTTTAAGTTGTTCATTGACTTCCTCAACTTGCTGCAAAGCCATATTTGCATTTCCTTAGCCAAGAACTGCCCTTGTTTCAGCCTCTTGTAATTTAGCCTCAAGCTCTGCGTTCTTTTTGGCTAAGTCCGCCTTCTCTTGGGCGAGACGAGTGCTCTCGGACTTAGCATCTTCAGCCTGCTTCTTTAAATCTATTCGCTCCTGACTATGGGATTCAAGCTCGGAATGATAGTGATTTTGTAATTCTTCGAGCTGCTTATTATAATTATCTGCATTGCGTTGTGCAAGTGTGAGCTTAGCTTGGGCATCCTTCGGATCCTTCTCAGAGTTTTTGATAGCCCTCGCATCATACTCCGCAGCATCAGCCATAGTTTTTACATCCGTCATCAGATCGCTAATGATTTTGGAGAGAGTCTTTGCGTACTTCTTCATTTCCTTGTATTGTTCATCCACGAAATCTATAGTAGCCTTGACATCATTGGCCCAATCAGGTTTTATCGGTTTGAGTTTTGGGACAAAGTGCATGTGCCCGAAATGGTAATTGGGAAATTGCTGCCTCAGAACTTCCGATCTGGCCTGATTCTCGTCATTGAGAATAATCGACGTTGTGGTGGTTATGTCAATAGTGCGAAGAGATAGTTTCGTGATAGGTTGGTTCTTTCCTACATCTTTCCCCAATTTCGGTTGCGTCTTTTTTGGATCAAGAACCCTTTTTGAAGTACTATCTTGAGGAGTCTTGCCCTTAGATGGAGTAGGAGGCTTAGTGTTGTGCTTACCCTTCTCATGATGTGAAGGATGACTCTTGCGTTTATCTG
Source organism: Allium sativum (assembly GCA_030737875.1). Lineage (NCBI taxonomy): Eukaryota > Viridiplantae > Streptophyta > Magnoliopsida > Asparagales > Amaryllidaceae > Allium > Allium sativum. The sequence goes on along the minus strand of CM060910.1, from coordinate 60,816,128 downwards.
AATCTTTACGGTGTGGGGATCGAGAACGGGAAGATCGATAAGTCCTTGGAGGTCGATCCCTCTTGTCATCTCTGCCCCTGCTTTCATGCTGATCATGCCTCTCATCGGGATCCATTGGGGGCATGCTCGAACGAACATCCCTCATATAGAAACGCTGCCTCACCATTTGTCATATGAAAAGGAATGAAAGAATATTAGAGTTAACATTAACATAAAACTCAAGTGTTGTGACGTGCAGTATTAGAGTGCAGTGTGTTTCCTAAGTGGTGAGTCCCCCCAAACAGACCAAATCCCGGACTGAGGCTGGTACGAGTAATCTCCCTGGACTTACGGGAGTAACTTCTTCCTCAGAAGTGAGAGCAAGAGGATTAGTCACAAAATCGTCTGCAATATAAAAGGTCTCAGGCAAGGAATGATCTCCTAAATCCCGATATATAGGGTCATCAACTGTAGTCTTATCTCCTAAAGGAATGACTGACGACAACTCTTTTAGAGAAATTGGCCTCTCAGGGGTAGCCACGTCTTCAGGAGTGATATATTTATCGCTGTCCTTCTCAGCTATGTCAGCTAGTTCATCATCCTGAGTCGAAGATAGAGAAGGAGGGTCCCCAAGGTGTACTGTTGGACTTTTCGAGCTATCTCTTGTCTCAGGAATAATATCGACCGGGGGTATTTACACATAAGGGCCTTCTCCATGTCCTATGCTACGGGTTATGGCAAGTAGACGGTGCCGATGTAGATATTCATCCACCAAACAATCCTTGATGGTCAAGAAGTTTTGGTCACCATTAAGTAATTGATTCAAACGATCAAATTGTATTGGAAGCTTCTCTTGTGGAGGATTAGGAACTGTAAAAAGAAAACAAGCAACGCTTAATAAATGTAAGATAAAGGTTGGAACTGAAACTCGAAAAATTTTAAGTCCCTACTTGATTTGATCCATCTTCTGGCACACCTGGGCTGTTGCTTGATATAAAACCATTCGGGTTTTGGATCCCTAGCATTACTACTAAATGGAATGGTGCTAATTTTCCTTTTCGGCACCGATTCAAAATATACAAAGGACGGGGTTTCATTGGTTCGATGCTTGAAGTTGTAAAAGAAATGAACATCTTCAAAAGTCAACTCTTCACCAAGGATTTCTTTATAGGCTATACAAATAGGAGTAAGAGTTGGGAAGAAGCTGCATGGGGTCAATCCTTAATTGTCTCAGAAAATCGACGATAAATGGTGGGAATGGAGGTATTGCTCCAATAAGACACATTAGTCTGGTGATGGCCATATACCCTTCCGGTGGATTATGAGGACGATCTGTTTTTGATGGCGCATAAGTATCTCTTCGAAGAATCCCGTGTTTTAGACATATCCGTGCAAGTCTATCGTTATCAATCGTTGATTCGATTGAGTCTTTAGGCGATTCCAAGATAATTGCATCCCTAAATTCGTCAGGGGCACGGTTATCTCCTACTGCTCCTTCTTCTTCCTGACCTAGGGAAACATTACCCCTGGACGATGCTTCACTATCATGAGTCCCCATTTCATAAACTGGGCCTTCACTATCCCAGTCTGGATCGGAGGTAGAAGATACATACTCAATGACAGGATTCTCGGATGTCCCCACAACTTCTCTTCTCTCTGCTAATCTAGATGAGCGTCTCTCGGTCATATCTGATGTACTATTGAAGAAACAATAGCAAGGATTAGAGTAAAGTTTCCCGTGTCCCTCTGTGTATGTGTGTGAACTAAATTGTGCTAGTATGAAAGCAGTGCTAAAGTGAAAAAAATAAGAAGTCGGCATCAATTAAAAGCAATATGAAGTAAAGTTGCATGTTAGCCAAATCTACAAAAATCCAACTAAAAAGGCTCTATCCTAACTGTCCACAAAGTCATAGACTAAAGTCAATGTTAATTGAAATAGTTGGACAGTTCTTGCACATTAAGTTGAAAGTCTTCGGATCGGTTCAGGTGTGTATGTTACAATCGGTTCGGTTTAAGTCCCCCTTCTTAGCGTCATAATCAGATTGGTTCAATGTCCATGTCATAGTCAGATTGGTTCGATATCCATGTCATGATCAGATCGGTTCAGATGCTTCACTTCGGCGAACTGGTTCGGAACGAGGAAAAGAATGGGATCAGATAGGAGGAGTTAAGATAAAGACAAATCTAGCCAGGTCGGTTGAAACCGACCTGAACCATATCAACATCACGAGATCTGTCCACTCATCTCAACCTCCCAGAACAACATTAATTTTTTCCTCCAACTCGAACCAGTCCAACCCACCGTCCTTAATGGCTGTTCCTTATCTTCGTGAGGCATTCGACCCGAATCGACCCTTCTTCTCCTTCCTATTTCCACTCCACTCCATTGACACAGTCTTGCCCCTTGCCAATGGCCAAGTTATTACCAAGTAAAGTATTTATAAATTGGTATGACCAAACGCCTGCTTTAAGTCCCCTCTGCCATTGCATCGAGACGGCGACGAGGCCATCAACGACGATAGCGAGGAGGTGGAAGGTGTGGCGTCAAAGCCAAAAAAACATCATGCTGAAATTGCTCAAATTATTCATGAAGTCGAGTTGAAATCAATTAAGACGGAGTTAATCGGAGTTGTTAAACCAGCTATGTGTTCGATTTGAAGATTGAAGGGGAATTCTGGAGTTTTGGGAATTACGTTTTATCACGTGAGAAACGTAGAAGGCGATGGAAATGAAAGGAAGAGGGTGGAAATGGAGAAGTAGTAAATTTATACGAATGTGGAGCGACCCTTTGTATTCCTACCAATGTAACATCTCCCTCAGCTCAGACCAAAAGGCTGGCCCATGGTCATTTAGCCCATTAGCTTAGTGGCATCGAGATGCAGGTAAGACCAGATGGATCCGATCTGAATCACAAGCATTAATTTAACATATGAATTGAATCCAAAGAGAAACATACAAAAGTTTACCTGGAGGAGCTATTGGACCTTAAGCCAAGTTCTCGAAGTTATTTGAAACAACGGAAGCAATTTGTGCATTCTATGGTGTATATATAGACAACAAGAGTTGTGGCTTTACAAAACGACACAACCCTATAAATGAATGGAAGTGACTATTCGATGATTCTGGTTCAAAAACCAATATACAGACAATTTCGAAGCACACTCTATCTTCAATAGAAGTACACTTCGAGGGGGCAAAATGTTAGCCTACTTTGTGAACTAGCCTACACAAAGTTAAAAGGGGAATTGGTGAAGAGCATTGATTAGAAAAGTGTTCACTGGCAACTCGGATCGGATCGAGGGTCTCAAACTAAAACCAAAGGAAGGGAAGCAGAATTAAAGGAGGCTGGGACAAATCCGGATTGGGTCGATGGAGCCCGATCCGTCCCTCTTTTCCTCGACACATCCGACCCGAGCTAGATGTTGGAGCGGTTATCACCCACGATCTCTTGAAGTGCGGAGCAGTTATGCACATGTTCCCCACGTTCATCCACAATTGCTATGCGCTGGCAACATCTCCAAGCCCTCACCTCCGAATCGAGCGGGATGTCTGCCACGTGCGCTCTAACTAGAGCCACTCTTGGGAAACTTTTCACCTATAAATACACCTCCAATGGCCATTTGAAGAGATCTTTTGGCAAACTCAGAACCCAAATCCTCTTGTCAACCGAATTTTATCACAATATTCCCATCATAATAATCTTTCAAACTATATTTTGGAGAGAGTTGAGTGGATCTATGTGTTGTATGAGTGAATTTGAGTGATAATCATTTGTTTACTTATATCTAAATCATCAAATCATAAGGTAGAAAGTGGACTAGGCTCTTTAAAGCCGAACCACTATAAATCATGTGCTTCCCTTTGCTTTTTGATTTCATGTTATTAGAATTATCGCTAGTTTGGGTGTTAGAGTCATTTTTGGATCTAACACTCTGTGAGTTCATGTTGCTTGTAGATATAAATATTTAACAAGTAATCTTGACATGTTAATAAACCGAATATAAAATTTATGCCTGTTAAGATGTTGATTAAAATTCAAACATATCTGCTACAATGACATGAAATTGTCAATACACCTATTTTGTTCAGTTAATTCTACATACCTATTTCTATGCCTATTTCTGTTTTTTTTTCACTCTCATCCCTTTTTCTTTTTATAGCCGGACTACTTTTGAGCCTAGGCCGATATCACTGAAATATGCGTACGAACGTAATTGCGAATGATTGGGAATGGTAATTTGGGGGGATAACCTGTACTATGAATATGAATAAAGTTTGGGGCATAACTTTTACTATGCAATATAACTGAAATATAGGGTGTATGAATATGGAAACATGTAGGCTTAATACAAAGATTAAGGGAACATGTAAATGGAACTGTATGTCACCTATATATTCTTTTTGATCTGTTGGGGGTTAAGTAAACTTATTAATCTGGGACACTATTAACTGTGTAAAACTTAACCCGTGTAAAGCCTAGTTGATTGGGGACGCAAGTCTAGGGGTGCTTGTGTCAATTTTTGTATGGGACCCATATTAGTCAGTAACCCGTTATGGTGTTAAAAGAGAACCACGCACTAGGTAGGGGTCAAGGCACGCTTGTTGAGACTAATTATAAGAGGTTCATTTGGGGTGGGATGTTCTGATGGCGCGTTCCAACTGGGTCATGTGCATGCATGGGTCCGGTCTGTCTGGGAAAATAAGACGCCATAACACCTGTAAATAGGACTGTGTCTTCTGGTGGTTTCCACTTTAGGAAGTAATACACCCTACTATGGGGTCGCATAGAGTATTTATGTGGTAGGGAGCCAATCGCAGGGGTAGTAATTAGGGTACATCTAGTTCTGTTTAGGTATCTATTATTTTTGTTTGGGGTAATACTTATAATATTTTGTTTAGGTATATGATATTCTGTTTGGGGGTAAAACCCGTTGCTAGAAGTACACCTAAGTCTACCATTTATGCTATGCTGGGATTGTTCTTTTTATGTTAAGTAGTTGAAAAATACTTGATGCGATATACTAGTATTGGTGCAAAGAAAGTATTTGAGAAGCATAATTCACCATGTTCATCCTGTTTATACCTGTTATATATTGTTGTTATCTCTCATCCAGTTTATTTATTGTCTCGTTACTTTTATCTCTTTATATGCTAAAAGTCACTGGACTCGCCAGAATTTATGTCTGACCCGTTTTGTTTGTTTTCTCTCTCTTCCTTCCCCCCTCCAGGTTCTCAGGGTGGGAATACTCAGGCTTGATTAGGACTCTCTCTCCTGTTCTACTTGGAGTTGGATTTCTTTGCTTTGCTTAGATGTATCGCTTTGACTACATGTCTACCTTATTATGGTTGTTTTTGGGACTACGGATTTATATTTATGTACTATGATGGTTTTAGTACAACGGAGATACTTTAATTTGATGTATCAGTATTTTAGAATTATGTTGTAACTGGATTTTTGGACCACGGTATTTTCTTTTGGAAAATAAAGTATTATATTTCTGCTGCTATTTTATATTTGTCTTGTGTAATTCTGTGTCTGTTTACCTATAACGCTTCATGAAACTTAATGCATTCTGTTAAAGAGTGACATTAATGGATGTGGTGTGTCACATTTGGTATCAGAGCTGAAGGTTACAAGATCGGATAAAAGATATTGAAAATTGTTTTCACAAGGTTTTAAAAAGAAAGAGTTTTAAAAAGAAAAGTCTGTTTTTGAAAAATATATTCCCCAAGGCCATATGAAATGTCTTTCGATCCTCTGTCTGGATCCCTTTTCCTTTTCTTTTCAGCTTGTCTAGGGAACCGAATATTCTCAAGCGCGTTCAGGTACCGGCTTGGTTCCGTAGATATCTCGAGGTTACGATGCCCGCCGAAGGCACGCCTGCCGAAGGCGCAGCAAACGCTCCTCCCCCCGATGCAGCGGTTGTTCCTCCTCCTCCGCGAGTGGATAATTTCTCTAGGATATGCAAGGACTTCTGCGCTATAGGCGGAAAACCATTCCGCAGAACTGAAATCTTTATTAAAGCTCGGAACTGGCTTAAAGAGACAGAGGATTTGGTTGGTATTTTCGAGGTTGACGACCACAGGAAGATTCAGTTGGTCGCATGGTAGCTGAAAGATGAAGCTTTATTTTGGTGGGAAGTGACGCAAGCAGGGTGTCCAATAGATACTTAGGCCGATTTTCGTTAAAGGTTTGAGATGAAGTTTCTCTCTCAGACAGAAGAGAGTATGCAGATGGAGAGGTTTCTAGCACTTAAGTAAGGAAGCATGTCGGTCAAAGAGTATGTCAATAAGTTCAACTAGTTGGCAAGGTTTGGTTTGGAGCTGGTAAATACTCCATACAAAAAAGCTTTAAGGTTCTCAAGAGGATTGAATGAACCCCTCCATGGATTGGCTATGTCTCACATTCCAGTGGGAGCAACTTTGGAGAAGCTCGTTGATACGGCATTGATGAACGAAGAAGAGACATGCGAAAAGAAAGAGGCAAAGACCGATGAGACTCAAAACAAGAAGGTGTTGCCCAAGAAAGAATAACAAAAGAAACATGGAAAGAATGACAAAACTCAAAATAATAAGAAATGCCATGGTTGTGGAGGCTTGGGTCATGTGATCAAGAATTGCAGAAAGAGGAAGAATTCTTGATACAACTACGGTAAAACTGGACACTATAGTAAGGAATGCCCAAAGAAGCAAGGACAACGGAAGAAGGCAGGACCTTCTGGAGGGTAAGTGCATGCTCTTGAGGCTAACATACCAGACAGAGGTAGGAAAGTTTCCGTTGAAGGTTTGATTTCTCTTTCTGATCATCCAGTTAGGACTCTTTTTAATTCTAACACTTCTCACTCTTTTATATCCAATTCTATGGTTGAGTCTCTACACCTTAGTACTAGTATTGTTTCTGATCCCATTGTTGTCTCAAACCCATTGATGGCACGACTCATCTGTCTATGATTTTTCAGGGTTTGATGATATATGTATTAGGCGTTGAGTTTGAGTGCGACACATTTGTGCTTGGTTTCATGGGCTACGGTTTGATTCTAGGGAATGATTGGCTAGCCATGTATGGTGCCATTCTAGACTGTGATAGAAGGGCCGTTAAACTTTTTACTTACCATGGGAGGACACTCGAGATTTCTTGTGACCCTAATGGGTCTGTCATGCTTAGTTTCTTAGAATCGCTTGATGCTTCTGTAGATGATTTGCGATCTGTACCGGTAGTCTATGAGTATCCTGATGATTTTGAGGAGGTTTGGGGATTACATACAAGGTGCAAGATTGATTTTTGGATATACTTGGTGGACAATGCAAAGCCAGTCGCATTGCCTGTGCTCCACATGGATCCTAGGGAAAGAACGGAGCTCAGCAAGCAAGAAAGGGAGCTACTTGAGAATGGGTTTATTAGGTGAAGCATATTTGAATGGGTTGCTCCAGTTGTTTTCGCAACTAAGGCGGATGGCTCGCTTCGCTTATGTGTGGATTACAGGGAGTTAAACAAGCTCACTAAGTAGAATAGGCACCCACTCCCGAGGATTAATGATCTGTTTGATCAGCTTGTTGGTGCATCTATTTTCTCGCAAGTAGATTTGGATACAGAATTTCATCAGTTTAGAGTGGCCGAGGACAGTATAGATAGGACTGCTTTCAGAATTCCAGATGGTTTCTTTGAGTGGTTAGTCATGCCTTTTAGGTTGACTAATGCACCCGCATATTTTGTGGATCTGATAAGTAGGGTGTTCAGGGAGTTTCTGAAAAAATTTGTCATGGACTTTGTTGATGACATCTTGATTCTTTGCAAGAATGAAGAAGAGCATACCCTGCATTTAGGACAAGTCTTGAGGACTCTCAGAACACACCAGCTTAAGGCGAAATTATCCAAGTGCCACTTTTGGAGAAAGGAAGTAAGATTTTTACGGTATGTGGCTTCCAAGGAAGGGATAGTGGTGGATCCTACAAAAATTGTTGCAGTTCAAGATTGGAAAGCTCCAAAGAATGCAATGGAGGTGAGAATTTTTCTTGGTTTAACGGGCTACAATAGGAAGTTTATTAAAGACTTCGCAAGGATATCAGTTCCATCACCAAACTAAAGAAGACGAATCTAACCTTAGCTTGGAACATTGATTGTGAGGATGATTTTCAGCGATTAAAGAGGGCTCTGACAATAGCCCCAGTTCTGACATTGCTTGGTGGGAGCAAGGTGTTCACAGTGTACACTGATGCATGTGGTACAGGACTCGGTGCCTTTTTGATGCAAAAGGGAAGGGTAGTATGCTATGGGAGTAGATAGTTGAAGGTTCATGAGAAAAACGATCCCACTCACGATTTGGAATTGGCTACTATAGTGTTCGCACTTAAGTCTTGGTGACATTATCTACTTGGAGAGAGGTTCAAATTATACACGAACCATAAATCTCTCAAGTATCTGTTCTCGCAGAAGGATCTCAATTTGAGACAACAGATATTGATGGGGTTCCTGGCGTCCTATGACTTTGATATTGCTTATACCTCTGGCAAGGGTAATGTGGTGGCGGACGAATTGAGTAGGCAGAGAATGACCTTGAGTCCTGTGTTCATAGAGTGGCAGAGCTTGGAGTATATATCGACCTTCGATTTTAGGCCTTCTACGGATCTTACACATGGTTTGTTAGCATCATTAGTGGTGCAACCTACTCTTTTGGATCAAATAGGATCTTCCAAGCGAGAGGACCCAGAGATAGCATACATTTTGGATAGGCTCAACAGAGGAGTCACTTCTAGTCACCTTAGCAGATATTCCACGGACGATAAAGGGTGGCTACAAAGAGATGGAAGGCTTTGTGTTCCCCGAGTTGGGAGTCTATTGAAGACGGTCCTTAAGGAAGGCTATCGTTCTAGAATGACTATCCATACGGGTGGCGATCAGATGTATAGAGATATGAAGAGGGTTTTCTTTTGGGCTGGGATGAAGAAAGATGTAGCAGAATTCGTAGCTTAGTGTTTGATATGCCACAAGTTAGAGATGAACAAAAAAAAGCTTGGTGAGCTGTTGCACACTTTGGAGGTCCCACATTGGAAGTGGGAGTGCATTTCTATGGATTTTATTGATGGTTTACCTAGATCAAGGAAGGGAAATACCAGCATCTGGGTTATAGTGGACAGACTTACTAAGAGCACTCATTTCATTGTAGTTAAGAGAAAGAGAATGGCAGCATGGTTGGCATTAGTTTATCTTCGTGATATTGTCCGACTACATGGAGTACCTTCCAGCAAAGTGAGTGATCGTGATCCCATCTTTACCAGTGAGTTCTGGCAAAGCTTGCAAGAGGTACTTGGTACGCAGTTATGTTTGAGCACCGCATGTCACCCTCAGATAGATGGGCAGACTGAGAGGGTGAATAGAGTTCTTGAGGATCTTTTGAGGTTGTGTATCCTCGACTTCGGAGGGACTTGGGAAGAGAATTTTTCATTGGTGGAGTTCGCCTACAACAGTTGTCAGGCTAGTATTGGCATGGAACCCTTCGAGGCATTGTATGGACAACTCTGTATATCACCAACTTGTTGGTGGGAGTCTACAGATAGGTTTCTACTTGGACATGAGATGATTAGAGAGACTTCAGAGAAGATTGACCTTATTCGCAGACGCATGAAGACAGCTCAGGACAGGAAAAAGTCCTACGCATACAAGAGAAGGACTGATATTGAGTTTGAGATGGGAGACATGGTTTTCATTAAGGTATCACCTATGAGGAATGTGGTTCGCTTTGGATCAGTAGGGAAATTAGCGCCAAGGTTTGTAGGGCCATTTCCGATAACAGAAAGGATTGGTCAAATGGTTTATAGAGTAAAGCTACCAGAGAGACTAGCCGGTGTGCATGATGTTTTCCACGTTTCTCATTTGCGAAATAGTGAACATGATACAACAAAAGTAGTTAAGCCAAGCATGCTTTAGGAGGTAGAGGTAGATAAGGAGGCAACAATTAGACGAGTTCCTACGCGTATACTTGGAAAAGAGGTTAAGAAGCTCCGCAATCGAGAGGTTAAGCTAATGAAAGTTCAATGGGGAGAAGACAGTGAAGATGCGACTTGGGAGACTGAATACAAGATTCACACTCAGTACCCTTTTCTTTTCAAGGGTATGTTCTTAACTTCTTTTTCCAAGATTTTATATGTACTTGTTTCTATCATTCGTCTATATCCTATCAATCGAGTCTTCGACCTTTAGGTATAAAACCAATGGGTGTAAACATATGTTCGAAACATGTTATGTTTGATGTATGAAAGTGGATGCAAGTGTTTGCTAGTGCTTGCCCGTGGATGCAAATACACACACATTAGGCACTAGATATGCTCAATCATTACATACTACATATGGATGTGTGTGCATTTTAAATTTTATATGGATGTATCATCATATGGATGCTGCATTTGGATGAATAATTGTGCACACATATAGAACTTACATGTTATACTAGGATTATTTGCATACATTTTATTTACATGGCATGAACATAAAATTGCATTAAGGAGGTCAGTTGAATCAGTCGACCAACTGTTTTTTTTTGCATTAGTGTAAGGACATATACACACACTATTGCATATGTTCATATAAGCATTATAAATTTTTTAAGGGCTATGGAAGCTCGTGATTAGTGGATGAGTAGATGGATGTGGATGCTCGGATGTATGTTCTTCTTAACTTAGAGATTTCGGGGATGAAATCCTTTAAGTATGGGAGAATGTAACACCCCGTAATTTTAAGGGGCATTATAACAATAAACTAAAGAATACTTAATTAAATATTTGTAATTAAGGGAAACGAACTGTACCATTACGTTCGTCTTAGAATTACGCTTGAGATAGACTCTGAGTTTGCGTAAAATGGACATCCTATGAAGAAGACATTAAGGTTTGAAGTTTGTATACATATAAGTAAAATATACAAAAACAAAACTAGTCCATAATTCAAAATAAATCAAAATTGAAGAGCGGGAATTCGACCCGTTGGGGGTCGACCCATGCCTCATAGGGGTTGACCCTAAGGTCGACCCACACAAGGGGGTGTCGACCCCGGGGTCGAACAACCCCAGATCCATCCAGGTTCGTAACTAGAACCTGGAATTGTTTCTAAACGAAATATTTTGGTGGTAGGCTATAAATAAGACAACATTTATACTATTTTATTCACCCAAAACAATGGAGACAACGAGATGCTGCCTCAGCTTGGATTGAACTAGCTTATTTCTCTTCAACAACAGCTTATACGTATAAAAGAATCTCTACTACAACATTAACATACTTTTCTCAGTTCTTTAGTTACAGTCTCGGTGAGTTCATATTACTTTTAGATATAAATATTTAACAAGTAATCTTGACATGTTAATAAATCGGATCTAAAACTTATGCATGTTAAGATGTTGATTAATATTCAAACAGATCAGTTATAATGACATGAAATTTTCTATACACCTATTTTGTTCAGTTAATTCTATATGCCAATTTCTATGCCTATTTCTGTTATTTATGCCTATTTTTGTTCTTCTTCCTCTCTCGTTCCTTTTTTTTATAGTCAGGCTACTTTCGAGCCTAGGCCGATATCGCTGAAATATGCGTATGAAGTAATTGGGAATGTTAATTTGGGGGGAATAACCAATACTATGAATATGACTAAAGTTTGGGGAATAACTTATACTATGCAATATAACTGAAATATGGGATGTATGAATATGGAAATATGTAGGCTTAATACAAAGATTAAGGGAACATGTAAATGGAACTTTATGTCACCTATGTATTCTATTTGATCTGTTGGTGGTTAAGTAAACTTGTTAATCTGGTGCGGTTGTAGGGACACTATTAACCCACATAAAATTTAACCTGCGTAAAGCCTAGTTGATTGGGGATGCAAGTTTAGTGGTGCTTGTGTCAATTTTGTGTGGGATCCATATTAGTCAGTAACTCGTTATGGTATTAAAAGAGGATGCCGCACTAGGTAAGGGTCAGGGCATGCTTACTGAGACTAGTTATAAGAGGTTCATTTGGGATGGGGTGTTCTAATGGCGCATTCCAATGGGGTCATGTGCGTGCTTGGGTCTGGTCTGTTTGAGAAAATAAGACGCCATAACACTTGTAAATAGGTTTGTGTCCTTCTGGTGGTTGCCACTTTAGAAAGTAATACACCCTACTATGGGGATGGCACATAGTATTTACGTGGTAGGGAGCCGATCGCGAGGGTAGCAATTAGGGTACACCTAGTTCTATTTAGGTACCTGTTACTTCCGTTTGGGGTAATACTCGTTATATTCTGTTTAGTTACATGCTATTCTGTTTGGGGTAAAACCCGTTGCTAGAAGTACACCTAAGTCTACCATTTATGCTACGTTGGAATCATCATGTTTATGTTAAGTTTATGAGAAACACTTAATGCGATATACTAGTATTGGTGCAGAGAAAGTATTTGAGAAGCATAATTCACGCTGTTCATCCTGTTTATACATGTTATATACTGTTATTATCTCCTATCCATTTTATTTACTGTCTTGTTACTTTTATCTCTTTATATGCTAAAAATCACTGGACTCGCCAAAATTATGTCTGACCCGTTTTGTTTCCTTTTCTCTCTCTTCCTTCCCCTCCCCCCACCCCCTAGGTTCTTAGGGTGGGAATACTCAGGCTTGATTAGGACTCTCTCTCATGTTCTACTTGGAGTTGGATTTGCTTCTCTACTACAACAAAAACACCATATTACAACTTTAATTTTATAACGGTGGTAAAAGCACCGTTGTAATATATTTTTTTTACAACTTTTTCCCAGAAAAGTTGTAATAAACTTATTTTTAACAACTGTGTTATTTTGACAATTGTAATAAAAGCCTATCACAATTTTTATTTTTTGACTGTTGTAATATATGACTATATTTTAATATAATTAACAACTAATAATTAATATTTAATACATTTATGTTGATTATTTATAATTAATAACTAATAATTACTATAAATAATCAATTAGGAAGTAATAATTAATAATCAATCCGTAATATTTAATACTTAACAATAGTTAATAATCAATCCATAATAATTAATAATTAAATATTAATTGTAATAACTAATAAATAGTATTAATTATTTTTATGAAATAATTAATAATCAACAAATAAGTTTTAATAATTATTATCTAACATTCGTAATTAGTATAATAAGTAATATATAATAATAATTAGTATTAAATAATTAATAATTAATTTTTAATAATAAATAATTAAGAACTAATCTTTAATATTAATAATTAAGAAGTAATAGTCAAGAAGCAATATATAATATTTAGTAATTAAATTTTTATGATTAGTAATTATAACGTTTTTATTATAAAATTATAAAACTTATTTTTAACAGATCATTTTTCCACTTGTTAATTCTAAATTGTTATATTTGATTTTATAAACTTGGATAAAATTTTAATTACAACCAATAAAAAAGATTTGAATCTGCCTTGTAAAAAAACAGCGGTTGCCCTCTTGATGCAAAAGACGAAATTTTGGCGGAAGACCAAAATTTGGCGAAAGTCTGTATCTCACTTATTGCGTATACCTTATGTGGGCCGACCTCTCCGCTTCCCAAATTCAAAGTCGATCTGCAATCTCTTCGATGGGGGCTAGGGATTCTTTCATGCCGCCTCTCTTTTTCTCATTTATTTTCTCCATGTTCTCTCTTCACACATCAATCTCCTCATCAGTATACTCACTAGTCTCTCTCTTATCAAATCTATCTCATGTGTGAAGCAAAGGAAGACAAAAAGCTTGCGTTGACGAGTTGAGGAAGAAGGCGGAACTATGGAGCGGAGGAAGCCAATCGCGTATTGAGGAGCCGAGGAAGACGGAGGAAGCGAGAAGTGGAAGGAAAAAAAAGAAAATAACGCAGAGCGCATAGCTTAACGAGTAAAGGAAGAAGAACGAACAGACGTGCTGCAATTTGAGATCTCAGATCTGATATCTTTAGGTAATCCTAATTTTTAATTTTTGTGAAATTAACATATGTTTTGATTTTTGAATTCAAATTAGGGATCCTAATAATTGGTTTTACTCGCAATTTATGTTCCCTGAATTTGATCAGACCTCAAATTATAGTGGATAAAACAAAACTGAAATCATCCTGAAATTATAGCGCACGAAACAAAACAGAAATCCTTGCTATCAGACTAACCATATATTAGTTTACCGGTTACATCTGAATCAGGAAGAACAAATAAGATGAACCATAGGTCTACTTGTGTTGTGGATGTGTAAGTCGGACATAATTGCTGCCAAATGTTTTTTCATTAGCATTTTTGTTGTTCATGAACGGGCCCTAAATGTTGGATATGATGGTTTGAAGTAGAAACAGATGAAATAACCAGCAAGTTTAGGCTTATGACTTATGATGTGTGCTTGTGTGAACATGATATTGGTGAATATAGGAGATTCATCTACATGTCTTGCGCTCATATAAAAAGGAAAGAAAGAAAAAGAGAGAAAGTTGAAAATTTTAGTCTTATTGAACGTTACTATGTAATCTGATATGAGCAACTTATTGCAGTATACAATTTTGTTCTTTTATATTCCGATTATGCAAGCACTAGTTATCATTTCCCTATATATCATCAATTATTCAATTTTGTTTTCTCTTTTTTCTTTTTATGATGATGCAGTATCGTGAGGATTTGCATTTTCCAAATTGTAAAACAAGGAGCCATCATAACAACCTTTGATCGTTTCCTTTTGGTGTTGTCCATCCTTATCTTTCCTAAGAGAGAATAGCATTCTCCAATCGTGTGACCCTGCTCCCTTTTTACCATAACTTGACCAGTAAATAAATTATATGTATAGCAATATTTATAACAATAAATCAATAACCTGAATTTAACCTTTACAAATTGAAATTTTCATTGTTATTGCTACTTTAGTAGAAAACTCTTTGAGGATGACATGCAGTCACTGTTTTGTTATTTTGATTACTAATATAACCAGTAACCAAATGTTGATATGAATCTTTAATCTATAATTTGTACCATGCTATATTCTTATTCTGGTTCTACTGCAATTTTAGATTCATATATCATTTTTAATTGGGACAAAGGACCGTCCAAATAGTGGTTTAATATGTTTTATGTGCAGTGATCTTGTCACTGGCTTCGGTTGACATCTGGTATGGTTTTGTAGCAATTTATGAGTCTGACGAATGACTGGGTACCTTTCACTGGCGGACCGAGCTTCAGTGGTGACCATGTAGCAAGGCTTCTATGTCTTTTGAGTTAAGACTGCATCAAGCTCTGTAATATCTTAAACTTATTGTTTGTAATGCACGAAATGTTGTCTAAAACTTATTGTTTGTAATAGTGAATATTTGAGTATTTTAATAAATTAGTTTGCAAATAATTGTAATATCTAATTTGCTTATGGAGTATTGCTATTTTTAGTGTATTGTTCTTTTCATTTGCAAAAGATGTCTATTTTTTTAAAACCCAAATGTCAATCACAACGGTGCATAACAGTTGTAGTAGATATTATTACAACGGTGCGTAACTGTTGTAATAAAGTTTATTACAACGTGTAAAAAAGTTGTAAAATATATATATTACAATGGTGTTGCAACGGTGCAAAAAATTTGTAAAAGATTTTAGTCTATTACAGCTTCTTAATACATGACGGTTAGCCCACCATTGTAAAATGTATATTACAATGGTGTTCCACCGTTGTAATAGGGTCATTTTGTTGTAGTGCTCTTTGCTTAGATGTATCGCTTTGACTACCTGTCTACCTTATTATGGTTGTTTTTAGGGACTATGGATTTATATTTATGTACTCTGATGGTTTTAGTACAAGGTAGATACTTCAATTTGATGTAATATATTTTCAATAATTCAGACTTATGTTGTAACTAGATTATTGTACCACGGTATTTTCTTTTGCAAAATAAAGTATTATATTTTCGCTGTTATTTTATATTTGTCATGTGTAATTCTGTGTCTATTTATGTATAACGCTTCATGAAACTTAATGCATTATGATAAAGAGTGATACTAATGGACTTGGGGTGTCACACCAACAGAAAGCTTTCAAAGTCGGAGACCTTGTCTTGAAATGGGAAATGTTTGGTGCTGGAGTGTTTGGACCCAACTGGCACGGGCCTTATGAGATAAGCCAAAGACTCTTGGATGGCACCTTCACTCTAAATGACTGTTGATGGGATTCAAATTCCAGAAGCTTAGTGTAGTGACAACTTGCGTCAATTCTCTGCATAAAGCATTCCTCGGTTCTTATGAAAAATTGTCATATTGTCTTTTACAAATATAAACCTCCTATGGTAAAAGGGGGATTCTAATTTAGTAATTACTATGTCAATTTCCATATAATGAAAAGTCTACATCTACTTTATTTCGGTTGTCTTAATGACTAAAAAGTTACTAAAAATCGAATTACCGTTGCAGGCTATTTAAATGGTACTCATTCGCCTACAGTCCAGCAAGACCTGGTGACCTTTACAATACGTCCCGACAGAGATAGCATAACCATCGAGTGTCGATAGCATCGCACTGCACAAGCGTGAAAATGCAGGGAACCGCCTTGTAAGTCAAAGCGGGAAGCCACTAAGAGTTGAGCAGTAAAGGGTCTAGCAAGCGGGCACAAAGGCCAAAAGCTGCACATTTCAATGAAAAGGCACCTTCCGAAGTGAGAAGTCCAAGATGCTGAATCTCTCACTGCGAACACTTAATAAGACAAGCATGCAGTGGAAAAATAGGCGTTCGCACCATGGAATGACGCAATGGTGAAAGCTTCCCAAGTCAAGCAACGACCAAAGCCTGTAAACTCTCCTGAAAGGAGAGGTCCAAGGCCTTGGTTCTGTAACTGAGATAGCTTATTAAGTCAAGCGTTTGGTAAAGGGACGGTGTCTGCCCTATGGAATGGTACAACAACAAGGAGCCTCTCATAGTGAAGCCTACAGAAGCCCCAGCCGTAAGGGGGCATGCATCCAATCTGCACTCCGAAGGGCCTGGATTACTAGGTTAGTGAATTGCATGATTAGATTCATTAGAAATCCCTATTGAAAGGGGGTATACCCAATAAGATCGTTAGTGTCAGAAATTCCTGGCTCGATCATGAAAAATGTTTGGCTAAAATGACCTCTTTGGAGGCCTCCTATTAGTTCATCAATGTCTGACTCTGTCGAACATAGCGATCAGCAGGATTACTTAACCTCTTTGGAGGCGTCCGATTAGTTCGTTAGTGTCTGACTCTGTCAGACTCGGTGATCGGCGGGTTTAAATGACCTCTTTGGAGGCATCTAATTAGTTCGTTAGTGTCCGACTCTGTCAGAGTCGGCGATCGGCGGGTTTAAATGACCTCTTTGGAGACGTCCAATTAGTTCATTAGTTTCTGACTCTGTCAGACTCAGCAATCAGGGGTTTTAAGTGACCTCTTCAGAGGCATCTAGTAGTTCGGATAGCTCTCGAGTATCTCGAGTTGCGACGATCAATGGGCTTGAATGACCTCTTCGGAGGCGTCCAATTAATTCGGTTAGCGCTTGATTCATTCAGGTTGCGACGACTGTTGGGTTCTAAACCAAAGACCTCTATGGGGGCACCCAGCGAAGTCGTTGATGCTAGTGTTAATCAATATAATTGTAGACGAAAGTCCCTAATGCCTGAAATAACAAGCTAGATAGCAGACGAACATTGGGCCAGGAATATAAGACCTCTCAAGCAGGGCGTGGAAGCTAAAAAAACTTCTTCAACTAAAGGCACGAGTTCGATCAACCTAACTGGATTTCATGGTTAACTAGCAAGTTGAGAAGCTCTAAGCGCAACGACAAAGGCAAGAAACTTAGCCAATAAAGCAGGAACTTCTAGTATTTTAGCTATAACCAAGGAAACCTAGTAAAGTTGATCACGTCCGGCCTAAGTAGTTCGGGAAAACCTTTGGTATCGGGGCATCACCACCGCATTAAGACAAACTAATAATGCTTATAATACATACCACAAGCTCGTCACGACCTCACACCAAACAAAAGACTTGTAATACGTGAAGAAAACAAGTGCACAAACAGAAAAGTACAACAAAGCTGAAGTAACAACTAACAGATAAAGTGCTGGAAATACAGAAACAATTTCACAACGACAACACAAGTCTCAGAGCAAAGTAACGTAAAGTCATAAGGAAGGACCGACACCTGCATATACAACTGGCATAAAGGAAGGACATGAAATGAATCTACATAAAGCAAAATAAGCCAACCATAAGCACTATTTCTTCTTCTTTCCATTCTTGGAATCGCTAGACCTAAGAGATGGTTTACTAGTCTTGACGGAGGAAGGAGGAGGTGTATTAATTGGTTGATTCCCATCTTTGGATTTTGTACCACCAGACGAACTCTCAAGGGAAGACCGAACGATAAGTCCTTTCTTTTTAACGGTGCGCTTTCCCTTGTACCTCGAGGATGACAAGGGATTAGTCTTTTTCTTTTCCTGGGCCTCGGTTTTCTCCTCGGGTTGTCATCCGCATTGTCAAGATCTTCTGCTTCATTACTAAGAGCGTAGTCAACGACATCCAAGTTAGAAGCAGTAAATAAGGATGCAATGCCCGATGGAGGAGTAATAGGTGGGGCAGTATTAGTCGACACCAAGGTTGAATCAGTAATGATGGCCTCGGTCGTTGTCGTGTTGACTCCAGCGAGCGAAGGCTGTGGCAAGGCTAAGCCTAATAAAAATGAATAATTAGCACGAAATGCAATAGACCCAGGTGAAGTACAAAGATAATCCAAGTATGACATGACTTGGTCAATCCCAGCTTTACCTACGACTTGAAGAATTATGTGCTTAACTTCATACCTATCTGGGTTATCATTGTCTCCCTCGCAATCTCACGTAAGCCCCTCAATATTCTCTTCAACAATTTTTCCTTTTTCTTACTAAATGGAAGAAGGATCAACGGATGGCATGATTGGAGTCTATGAAGTGGAAACCTCAACATTAGCAGAATCAGTAGGGGCGTCGGTAGTGGTTTCATCTACGGCTTCCTCTTAAGAGGATTCAGCTTCATCGCCCAGTAATCCTTGCTCCCTCGTGAGCTTTTCTTCCCCTTGGCTAAAGCCTTATGGGATTCCTTGTCCAAAAGATTCTCTAAAAGGTATTCCACATCGTAAGTATCTCCAACATGCGCAAGCACTGACTCCCAGACTAGAGCCAAAATCACTGGAAAATCTGGTCCCAAATAACATAAGTTGCCTCGACTCATGACGCTGAGACATAAAATATAAATAAAGTGGCATTGGCATCCATCTCAACATCAGTGAGTGCTTTCTCAGGAACCGCTTTACTAGCTAAAGCTTTATCTTTATCATGCTCACGAAGTTCTGCCTTAGTCATCAGCATAGAAATAGCCATTTTGTCAGCAGTGTTCCTCTCATGAAGGCTGACATTCTCTTGTTGATAAGTGGCAGAAGCATTTTTTTCCGTGGCCAGCTGGGTTTCAGCAGTTTGTTGAGCAGTTTGGGCATCTTTAATTTACGCCATAAGCACAGTTTCTCTCAATTAGCAGCATCGAGCTCTTCTTTCAGCCTTCGATTCTCAGCCTCTAATCCTTCCAGCTCTGTATTTCTCTGTGTAAGAGATGCAATGGTAGCATCCCAAGACTCGAGAACCTTGGCCCATTCAACCTTGTCATTTTCAAGCATAGTAATTTGCTCATGATTGCGCTTGTTAACTCTTTGGACCTCGTCAGCTAGCTTGTACCAGAGAGATAACTGCTTATCAGCTCGTCCTTTAACAACATCAAACTACTTCTCAAGATCACTATTGACTTTGTCCAACTGCTCATTAATGCACTCAGCTCTTTTGGTATGTGTTCCCTGTTGGACAGATGTATGTCCGAATCGATGTACACTCCTTTTAGGCACCAGTTCTAAAATCGTTCAATAAGTTTGGTATGTGTCGGTTTGAGTACATGGTGGGGCCTATTTATGATCATCTGAATATCAGCAGGAGGAGAAGTAACAAATGGTGTTGCAAGGGGCAGGTAGCCAGAAGTAGTTTGAGTAGCAGGGGCAGGGAGTTTATCTGATCTGGGCCGCTTTTGAAGTTCATCCCTGCCCTAACCATCTGTGTCTCTCTTCGTCCTTCGGCTTTCCTCTTCATCCTATCCACTTCGCTCGTGATGATCATCATATCGGTTATCGTAGCGGTCATCATACCTGTCTCGATCACCACGGGAGCCTCGATCCCTCTCCTCTTTCTCTAGTTGATCTTTGGCTTCGTGCCTCCAACTCCTTTGTTCATCAATCAATATATAGCCATAAGTTTGCTGAGGCTCATAAGAATATTGTGAGTGCTTGGAATGATGAGATTATTGGGAATATTACGAGCGTTGTGAATGATGAGACTATATGAGATGCTTTGGATTATAGTAGCTGGTTCGGTGTTTAAAGCTCTTCAAAAATGGATGATTCATCTTTGGACATAAAACAAGGCAAAGCAGGTTTTCAGTACGTAGATTAGAAAGTACCGCGGAAGATTGTAAAGCATATACAAAGCATCAAAAACTTATGGCGCATATAATATATTATCTAACCCGCATCTAATAACGAACCGCTCATCAGTGGTGAAACTGATAGAAACCCTATATTAGAAAATGTTCTCTATGATGGAGGAGTTTGAGCTACAGCTATCTCAGTTCCTGTTTTTGTGACTTTGGGTGCAAGCTTCGAGGTCACAATCTCACTTGGAAGGTCCTTCGCAGTGCTGAGATCACTCAAAGACCTAAAAATGTTCATGGAACTTTCCTCACAGGTGTCCGAAATAAGAGGATATTCGCTAACTTTCTCAACATTTAAATCATCTCCTAGGGTGGACTCGCCCTCCTCAGTTTGTTCAAAAGATGTCATAAGACCTTTGCCTTCACGATGAGTAAATTCTCCTTCTTCAATAGAAGGCAGTTGAGTCAGGAGGATCCCTCGGTTCCACTAGAAGCTTTAGAACGCTTTCTTAAACCAACCTCCTCGGTCAAAGTTTTAGCTTCAATATCTTCTTTAGTGCTTGGGGTACAAGATGTGGAAGATGAATCAAAAGATTGGCTTAAAACAAGAGATTGTAAAGGGTCAAACAAGTGATATTGACAAAGGAATTCTTCTGCGATTAAAAACTTTCTACTTCTCTCTTTCTCCTTGACAGCTCTCAGAGTCTCAAATAGAGTCTGATCAGGAGCAACATCTTGGTCAGAAGAGGGAAGTTCTATAAAATAAAGAAAGGATTTGAGAATCGAGACTTAGATGGGAAATGAAACAAAGAAACTCCAAGAAAATATATTCACCTCCTTCCATCCATGTGCCATAAAAGATTTCAGGACACCGAACATAGAAGTATTGATTTGCAAACCCTCGAGCACTTTCTAGCAAGTTAGTAATAATCTTGGAATTTCGTAGGCCTTTGACGAAGAAAATTGTTGGGTGATCCTTCCTCCTTTTGAAAACATATAAAGAGCAAATGTCCTGAAAAGTAGGCGCACATTGCTTTGTCCTCATAAAAAGCACGTAAAGCCCTATTAAAATGGCATAGCCATTTGGATGTGGCTGGAATGGGGCAATAGCTAAGCGCTGAAGGATCGACTCTAATAATGGGTTAAAAGGAGGAACCGCTCCACTTAATAGTGTGTAATAATTAACTACAACATAGCTAGAGGGTGGAAGGTCAGCAAAGTCGTTCTCTTCCGGTAATTTTGCATCAGTTTCTGGGATGCCAAATTGAGCACACAAATGTTTAAAGGAACGTAAAGAAACTGTCATTGGATGTCTCTCGGAAGGTGTCTTGATAGGTAGTCGGCGCAAAGGGAAATCTTGACCGACATCTGGCTTAGGAATAGTAGTCATCGTAGTTTCATAAACCTGAGCAGAAGTGCCAACTTGGGTAGACGTAGTTGTTTCCTCGTGTAACAACCCGGAAAATAAGAACCAATTTAAAAATTTTATTTTAGCGGTTTTAATGGATTTTCAATACTTAAAATAATTTATTTCAAATAATAACAACAAAAAAATTTATTTAAAATAAAGTTAGATTGTAAAAATTTATTTTAAAAATAAAACAAGTCTGAAATGGTGCGGTAGTTCGAAAATTCGATTTTAAATTTCTATTGAATGTACAGGATTCAAAATAAATCGAATTTTGGTGAAATAAGAAATATTTAAATCTATTTAATCATGTCTTTCTAACGGATCTGAATAATTGAAATTTCATAGCGGGAATAAAAAGTTATAGTCAGTTAAATATTCAGAATAGTCGCTATGGAATTTAATATAATATATAGCTCGTATAAACAGCCATTTTGCGAATGACCTCCGTTTTCGACAAAACCACTTTGGTTGGATCAGGAATGTCAAATTATTGCTAGATTCCAATTTTCATAATTTTTGAAATTAATATGTGAGCGTGGCAAAAGAAAACGTGTTTTGTCAATTTCAGTCAAATTGGATCAACCAGAAAATGATTGTTTTTCAAACGGTCTCTAAATTCGATAAAATTAATTTTGTTAGGACCATATCTTCAAAACATAGCTAGATTTATTTTTCGGGAATTTTTGGAGTCCGTATGTGGCCCTGGTAAATTAGAATGTACGTTCGAATTCAATATATATTAGTTTATATTTTAATTTTGATGAAAACTGATTGTAACAGTCGAATTGGCTTACGGGACATATCCCATTATGTTCGGAATGGGGGTATTTGGCTAGGGCGACACTCGTTGGATTTGATTTGGAGTTTGTATCAACATACAGATATTTTTGGAAAATAAATAAATTTAAATAAAATAAAAATATGCTATAAATACGCCAATACACCGTATTCTCTCTAAACCCTAATCTCATTTCACGCAGCCGCCTTTAGAACAATTCAATGGCCGATACCATCTGATTTTCGAGCCCTAATTATCGCCAATCCAAACAATTATTACAGAAAATCAACAAGGGAAAATCAAAGAGATTTGTCCAAGCTTCCAAATTATACGGTGATGATTAAAATTCGTATGATAATCTGCTCGATTTTTCTAGTCAAAATCACCGCGTCTAATGGGCATTTACCGGCGTAGGGGAGGACCGGGCATGGAGGTGTGGCAGGTGGAGGTGCGGTTTAGGTAGGCGGAGGTCGGGGGCTGGTCTGATCGAGGTCCGATCAAATGGAGGAGGCGCGGCAGTGGGTTTTTGAATTCGACGATGGGTATTTGGTTAGTCCAGAAGCTTTGAACATAGAAGAAAGATTAATTACACTAAACCTAAATTATTTAATTAAGTATGTAATTACATTATTTAGAGTTTAAAAAAATTGTTTTTAAATAGTAATAGCATAGATACAAATATGATCTTTAAATATATATATATATATATATATATATATATGAAATTAAAAGAACATTGTTTTAACAATAAAAGAAGATATGATTTTTAATCAATATATAGAGAGATGAAAATATGATTTTTATAAAGTAAAAATATAAATAAGCTTTGTTTTTGAAAATAAAAATAGCATGATATTAAAAATATGTTTTTCATTATAAATGGCTTTGTTTTAAAAATATGATTTTTGGAAATATATAGAACAGTTTAAAAATGTGCTTTCTAATTACATATAGCATCGTATTAAAAAATATGATTTTTAATATATATACCGCGTGAAACAGATTGCGATGGAACGGACTGAAAGCAGAACAGAATCCAAACCGTACAGTTAAAGAATGACGGAGTAGAAACCAAAGGTGAGAACTCCTCACTAAAATTCTGCATAGGTATTTATTTATTTTCATAACTGAAAAATATATAGAATTGCCAGTGAAATTTTTTATCAGTTAATCATTATAAATTGTACTGTTAGACCACCTCCTCGTCCACAAACCATGGACGATTTAAACTGACTGTATTGCATGTTGTTTGTGATGTTAAATGCTTATCATATTAAAAATAATGTTAATATTAATAGGATAGTGAAATTTAAATTATAAATATTAATTTATAATTTGAACATTGAAACTTGGTTAAATTTATTAACCAATAATTTGTTTAAATAAACTGTTGTTGTTTGAAAACCCCACATGGGTATTCGGATGATATTTGACATACACTAGTCCCAATATTTATTTGTATGTCAATCGATGGATTGACAGTCTGTAATGAGCGTTATTTATTTATTTTAACGCTCACACAGTTGGAAATTTCACTCTGGATGTGATTGGACTGTTTGATGATTATTTATCATTATTGTTGCATACATGCGATGTATGAAATCCATATAACTGAAATTATATGGTAACTGATTGAGTCGCATTCCGATTCAGAAATAAACAATGTTTTTATAATAAACAATATTTTAGAATAAATATATTTTAGTATAAATAACATTTTAGAATAAAATAACATTATAATGTAAAAAGTACATTTTAGAATGAATAAACATTATAACGTAAAAAGTACAATTTAGAATCAAATAACATTTTAGAATGAAAAAGTACATTTTAGAATAAAATAACATTTTAGAATAAAATAACATTTTAGAATTGAAAGGACTTAGAATTAAAATTAACATCTTTGTTGAAATAGAAAAGTTGAAACCAAAATATCGTTTTTTGTTGAATTGAAATAGTCAAAACAAATATAACATTTTTGTTAAATAGATTTGTGTTAAAACAAAAATAACATTTTTGTTAAATAGATTTATTCTAAAACAAAAATAATATTTTTGTTAAATAGATTTGTGTTAAAATAAAAATGTCAACTTTGTTGAATTAGATTATTGCAAATAAAATGAAGTTATCACTTTAATTCATTTTGTTAAAATAGAATAGTTAACAAAATGAAGTTGTCACTTTAATTCATTTTGTAAAATAGAATTGTTAACAAAATGAAGTTAACACTTTTATTCATTTTGTTGAAATAGAATTGTAAACAAAATAAAAGAATCATTTTTAATCATTTTTTTGAAATAGGATTGTCAACAAAATAAAAGAATCATTTCAATGTAAAAGAAACGTTTCAATGTAAAGAAACATTTTCATGTAAAGAAACATTTTCATGTAAAAGAAATATTTTAATGTAAAGAATATTTCAAATAAAAGAACATTTTAATGAAAGGAGCCATTTTTAATGTAAATAATGTAAAAGAATCTTTTTAATATAATCGAATATTTTTAATGTAAATAATGTAAAAGAATCATTATAATGTAAAAGAGCCATTTTAATGTAATAGAACATTTTTAATGTAAGTAATGTAAAAGGACATTTTAATGTCAAGAATATTTTTAAATAAAGAATATTTAAAAAAAAAGAATCTTTTAAAAAATAAGAATATTTTAAAATAAGGAATATTTTAAAATAATATTCAGTAAAGAATAAAATTATGATTTTGTTGTCCGATTTTGGATGGACACAAAAATATAAAAATATAAAGCCGAATTAAGTAGCGAACGCCATTGTAACCCAAACGGGTTTTTCAACCAGTTTTATTCATTTTATAATGAATATCGAAAATAAATGATTTCAAAATATAATATTTTGAAAATATTATTATTTTAATATGATAAAGATACAGAATATTCAATTTTGATTTAAAATTGAAAATGAAGTTGGAATCGTTTTTAAATGAGTTCATAAACGATTTATAAAATACAATTCAAATGGAAATCGATGATATATATATTGTATATATTACACGGGCTGAAAAGAACTCCCCGCGCAGCGACCATTCGCGAATTTCGACCATTAACTTCAAATGGGCTTAACAGGAGATCCGACCATCAGATTCTCCTAAAACTGGAATCGTTGGGTTCGTATCGAAAAGAGATTTCCAATGAGTATAATAGATTTGAAATCTAATGGTTGGAATTGGAAATATGTCCAAATCAAATTTGGAAAAGGTCGATGTAAGTGCAGTTCAATGACTATTTATGGAAATCGACTGTAAGGGCCTTAATAAAATTATTAAAAATATGGAAAAATTATGTAAAATCATAATAAATGATTTGGAAAGAACTAGGATGAAAAAATCAAATTTTGTAAAGATAAAAATATATTTTTATCAAAACGAACTAGTTATTAACTAGAAATAAAAATCCAATGTTTTTAAAGGAATAAAAAACCAATGTTTTTAAAGGAATAAATAAATTGGAATTTGGGTTTGTTGTGGACGGTGCCTTTAATAACATTGTTCTTAAACCCCAATTAGAAAAGAATAAATCTTTTAAATAAGTTTTAATAAAGTTTTCCAATTAATATTTGATTGGAATTAAATAGAATATAATTTTGGAATTTATAAATCTTTTAATTAAGATTATTAGAGTTTCCAATTATATTTAGTAATTGGAATAAAATGAAATGTGAATTGGGTTTATTGTGAACTGCATTTTTAACGACATTAGTTCTTTAACCAAATTAACAGTGAAAATATAATTTGGAATTTATAAATCTTTTATTAAGATTTAAATGGAAATTTTCCAAAGTAAAGTTTTCCAACTTAATATATTAAATTGGAATTGAATGGAATTCGATTTAATAATAATCGAGATGAGCTTCTGTGAATGAAGACCGTTACAATATATGGAATTTAAAAGGCTTTGCCATTATTCCATTTATATTATCAGTCCGATACGGGAATTTATATCGATTATATATTGGTCTGATTTCTGTGAAGATTCCATTTTGATGGAAGATGATTTTGGGTTTATCGTGAACAATGTTTTTAAATTACGTTTGTTCTTTACAGTTAAAAGATAAGATTAATTTCTTAAATTTGAATAATCACTAAGTAATGATTTTTGACATTAAAACTAAACTAGAGTTTTAATGAATCTTTAATTAGATTAAAATGCGAAAGAGATAATTAAATTTATCGAATTCTTAAAATGATCGAGAATGGAGTACCACCAGTTTTACTCCAGGCGACAGTTAAATCTTTAATTAGATTTGAGCGGAAAATGGTAATTAAATTTACCATTAACATAGTGGGTGTTATATATGGAGTGCTACCAATTTTGCTCCATGGGATGAATAGGTTGGGATTGGAATAATAAATAATAAATGATTACTTCGGTAAGGTTCGCTAATCCCGACTAGTGAATAACCTTAATTTGGTTTAGATTTGATAAAAGATAAAACAAAATCTTTTGAAATGAGATCCCAAGGAAGATTAAAGAATAAATTTAAAAGAATTTATCTTTGATAAAATTAATGGGAACCTTTCCCTAATAATGTGAATATTTTATTAAAAGAATATTCTGAATTGGAATGAGGCGTGTTATTGTTTTTTATAGCACGTGATTATAAAATACGCGAATTATTCAGAAAGACCGGGTTTAACCCATTCTGGATAATTACTAGGACGATTAAGAGTCGAAGATAAAGACGATGGTTGAAGACCGGAGTCGTTTGAATGATTACTGATGTTTTGATTGGGTCGTACACCCAAGACAAGGTAATAAGTAGTGATCGTCCAGACGTACTTGGAGATCGACGGATATGCAAGGGCCTCTCTCCTGTATTGGACATATGGGACGAGGAATAAGGTGCCTCCTGTTTCGTTCAGACCCAAAACGAACTTGTAAATGGATAGTATGTCTGACGTTGTACTCCTTTATGTTGTATTCGTTGATCTCTGCTAAATATATATATATATTTGTTTGGCGATGGATAATTTATTCTCTTGATTTACACCCTTCTTCGAGACGTACGAGCTTAGAGGTTATATATTGGCAGAAATCAATGGTATGGTATGGATTGACAATGTGGCATGCCAAGATGAAAATGATTCAGGCTTTTGTTGAAAAGCAGAGTCTTGTGGATGATGATCAAAGCACAACTTTAATTAGCATAGCTTTTTTGTATAGCATTACTTAGCGAGCTTCACACCCTGGTATGAACCAGAAACGGGAGAGGATAACAGGGAGGGCATTGCGTTTCTTTCTAGCTAGGAGAGTGTCAGGGTTTGCATGCCCGGACATTTTACTCATGTGGATGTTGCTTATTATTACTTGATGGATAAAGAGGCGCCTCGGATATTTTTACGGTCTACATTACTGACCAGATTTTACGCCCCATAGGGCGGGGAAACACATGCTTAAGAAATATTGAATCCACCATCGCACTTAGTGCGGACCGACCCTGCATGTTACCTAGGTACAGTTGCGACTGAATCTTGAGACATAGGCTAGATTGTCTTGAAATCATTAAGGACAACCCCTTGCCTTGATTCATAGATGGAAATCCAACTTCCAATACGACATCATGCGGTTTTAATTGTAGAACTAGTATGGTGACATGATATATGGTACCCATGCCACCTATGATTGATACATTTATATTTGAAGTTGTTTTTAACACTATGCACTTATAGTAATATCAAAATAAATTTGTTTTATATGTATCAAGCATATTTGTCTATTATAAGGGAAAACTCTATCCTCCGGCTTGCATTAGATTGTGTGATGGGACCTGAGTCTTATAATAGCTTCATTTTTCTAAAAAGCATTGCGTTGTTTTATTTTAAAATTAAGATTCATGTGGGGTAAACCCGTCCCGTGTTATACGGCGTGGTCCCATGATTTCCAACTTTTTAAAATAAAGATTAATAATTGTTTTGAGTTCTCACACCAGTCCCATGACTGACCTGGAGTTTATTGTTTTAACCTAAACTCTGGGTGCCTATATTTTCCACACGGGCAGCTAGTTGTTTTGGTTTTGCAGATATTATGTTCACAGGATCCTGGTTTACAGCTGAAGCGATATTCGGAAAGCACTGTATCCGTGTATTCCTTCCAGTTGTGTTATGTATTATTTTTCCACTGCATTATAATTATGAAACTCTGATATTATTGTATTTATCAAAATGTATATTATTCAGTTATACTCTGTGATATTCTTGTACTCTGATGTAATTGTTGTAATAAGCAATGAAACGTTCTTCTGTTTGTGTTCTGATGAGTGTTGTTCTCAAAGCAATCTGTACTTTCCCGTAAGGGCGAGTTTGGGTCGTTTCATTTGGTATCAGAGCTTTGGTTTACAGAGCTCGAGAATAAGAAACATTAGAATCGACGAAAGAATTCATCAAAGATTGGATTAGTAATATCCCATAAGAATGACTCGTTAGAGATGGGATCAGTAGTATCCTAGAACGAGTGTGAAGAGTGTCATTTTTAAAATAAATAAAAATGAAAACAAATTTAGTTTTGAAAATTTTATCTTAATATACGTATTTGAGTATATTATATTATTTTAATTTAGACAATCGAGTATATAAAGATTTTGAATATACGCGTAATTAACGTATATTCGAAGTTTTAATATACTGGATCACTGTTTCAAATCTCGCTAATATCGCCCTAGATCTCCTCTGAGATCTCGTTTTGGGCTCCTTCCGAAACGAAACAGCAAATATCACTCTAAATCTCCATTCGAATATATCGTCTGAGATATTGCAATATTGAATGATATATCGACCGAGATGAAATACTGGAATATTGTTCGAGTCTTAGTTTTTTTGGTTAAAATTTAAATTTGTGCCTGAACTAGAACTATAATTAAAAAACTCAAATCTAGCCATATCAATCTTTTGTTATTTTACATTTTGCATGTTAAATGTATATATTGTATGTTCGTATATGTTTTACAATGCTTATGATTTTCATATTCGTCTTTTTACATACATGGTACTTATGAAATTACGTATTTTATGGTCTATTTATGCTGAATTTTTTAATGTTTTGGATCCTTTTAATGTTTCATGTCTAACAATATTCCTGTTTTAAGCATATTATGGTTTAGAGTATGAATGATCTTTCGCAAAATAAAGAACAATAAAGTTATTTTACATTTTAAGTTTAAGTTGCTATGTTTTTGATAGCATTAATAAATATCATTTTGTTAAAATATCATTTTTTACATATCATGTATCCCGAGATTGTTCCGATATGAACTTTCAGACCCGAGATGAAAATCCGAGACGAACTCCCGAGTTAGACTCATCTCATCTGAGATCTCCCCCGATACGAGACCGAGTCTATAAAATCCCTGAGACGAAACGCAACTGATATCCGAGATTTAAAACCTTGTACTGGATAGATATAGAATCACACTCTAGTCGCCCGAAGATGATTCTGATGATTGCCAGCGTCATCAGTGTTTATGTTCCACTTTCCAAAGTGGTATATCTATATATTTCCATTGACTGGTGTGAGAACGAAAACTAGATAGGGTTTATTGTTGTGATTTGCACTAAAAATATGATTTTTGACTATATATAAAAGTTATATATATTTAAAAAGTTAATCACCTAATTGATTGCGGGTTGTGATGTTTGATAATTAGTTAAACTAATTAAAATATTAGAATGATAATTAATTTAACCAATATGAGAAAGAATGATAAATTTAGCCAAATTGAATTTAATATTGAGTTGAATTGAAAATTGAGTAGAATTGAAAGTTGAGTTGGTTATTTAAACAACTTTCAGCTTCGTTCCTTTCCGAAGATGAAAACATTTTAAGTGGGGGAGATTGTAACAACCCGGAAAATCAGAACCAAATTAATTTTTTTATTTTAGCAGTTTTAATGGGTTTTTAATATTTAAAATAATTTATTTTAAATAATAACGACTAAAAATTTATTTAAAATAAAGTAAAATGTAAAAAATTATTTTAATTATAAAACAAGCCTGAAATGGCGCGGCAATTCGAAAATTCGATTTTAAATTTCTATTGAATGTACATGATCCATAATAAATCGGATTTTGGTGAAAGAAGAAATATTTAAATCTGTTTAATCACATCTTTCTAACGGATCCGAAAAATTGAAATTTCATAGCGGGAATAAAAAGTTATGGTACGTTGTATATTCAGAATAGTCGCTATGGAATTTAATATAATATATAGACCGTATAAATAGCCATTTTGCAGACGACCTCCGTTTTCGACGAAACCACTTTGGTTGGATTTGGAATGTCATATTCTTGCTAGATTCCAATTTTCATAATTTTTGGAATTAATATGTGAGTGTGACAAAAGAAAACGTATTTTGTCAATTTTGGTCAAATTGGATCGACCAGAAAATGATCATTTTTCAAACGGACTCCAAATTCGACGAAATTAATTTTGTTAGGACCGTATTGTCAAAACATAGTTAGATTTATTTTTTGGGAATTTTTGGAGTCCGTATGTGGCCCTGGTAAATTAGAATGTACATTCAAATTCAATATATATTAGTTTATATTTTAATTTTGATGAAAGCTGGTCATAATAGTCGAATTGTCCTATGGGACATATCCTATTATGTCCGGAATGGGGGTATTTGGCTAGGGGTGACACTCGATGGATTTGATTTGGAGTTTGTATCAACATACGGATATTTTTGGAAAATAAATAAATTTAAATAAAATAAAAATACGCTATAAATACGGCAATACACTGTATTCTCTCTAAACCCTAATCTCATTTCACGTAGCCGCCTTCACAACAATTCAACGGCCGATACTATCTGATTTTCGAGCCCTAATTATCCCCAATCCAAATAATAATTACAGAAACTCAACAAGGGAAAATCAAAGAGATTTGTACAAGCTTCCAAATTATACGGTGATGATTAAAATTTGTATGATAATCTGCTAGATTTTTCTACTCAAAGTCACCGCATCTAATGGGCTTTTGCCGGTCCGAGGGAGGACCGGACTTGGAGGCGTGGCAGGTGGAGGTGCGGTTTAGGTAGGCAGTGGTCGGGGGCAGGTCTAATCGAGGTCTGATCAGATGGAGGAGGCGCGGCAGTGGGTTTTTGAATTCGACGATGGGTATTTGGTTAGTCTAAAAGCTTTGAACATAGAAGAAAGTTTAATTACACTAAACCTAAATTATTTAATTAAGTATGTAATTGCATTATTTAGAGTTTAAAAAAATGTTTTTAAATAGTAATAGCATAGATAAAAATATGGTATTTAAATATATATATATATATATATATATATGAAATTAAAAGAACGTTGTTTTAACAATAAAAGAAGATATGAATTTTAATAAATATATAGAGAGATGAAAATATGATTTTTATAAAATATAAATATAAATAAGATTTGTTTTTGAAAATAAAAATAGCATGATATTAAAAATATGATTTTCATTATAAATGGCTTTGTTTTACAAATATGATTTTTGGAAATATATAGAACAGTTTAAAAATGTGCTTTCTAATTATATATAACATCGCATTAAAAATATGATTTTTAATATATATATCGCGTGAAACAGATTGCGATGGAACGGACTAAAAGCAGAACAAAATCCAAACCGTACAGTTAAATAGTGACGGAGTGGAAACTAAAGGTGAGAATTCCTCACTAAAATTCTGCATAGTTATTTATTTATTTTCATAACTAAAAAATATATAGAATTTCCAGTGTAGATTTTTATCAGTTAATCATTATAAATTGTACTGTTGGATCACCTCCCTCGTCCACAAACCATGAACGACTTAAATTGACTATATTGCATGTTGTTTGTGATGTGAAATGCTTATCATATTAAAAATAATGTTAATATTAATAGGATAGTGAAATTTAAATCATAAATATTCATTTATAATTTGAACATTGAAAATTGGTTAAATTTATTAACCAATAATTTGTTTAAATAAACTGTTGTTGTTTGAAAACCCCACACGGGTATTGGGATAATATTTGATGTACACTAGTCCCAATATTTATTTGTATGTCAATCGATGGATTGACAGTCTGTAACGAGCATTATTTATTTATTTTAACGCTCACACAGTTGGAAATTTCACTCTGGATGTGATTGGACTGTTTGATGCTTATTTATCATTATTGTTGCATACATGTGATGTATGAAATCCATATAACTGAAATTATATGGTAATTGATTGAGTCGCATTCCGATTCAGAAATAAACAATCTTTATATAATAAACAATATTTTAGAATAATTATATTTTAGAATAAATAAGATTTTAGAATAAAATAACATTATAATGTAAAAAGTACATTTTAGAATCAAATAACATTTTAGAATGAAAAAGTACATTTTAGAATAAAATAAAATTTTAGAATAAAATAACATTTTAGAATTAAAAGAACATTTTAGAATTAAAATTAACATCTTTGTTGAAATAGAATAGTTGAAACCAAAATATCATTTTTTATTGAAATGAAATAGTCAAAATAAATATAACATTTTTGTTAAATAGATTTGTGTTAAAACAAAAATAACATTTTTGTTAAATAAATTTGTGTTAAAACAGAAATAATATTTTTGTTAAATAGATTTGTGTTAAAACAAAAATGTCAATTTTGTTGAATTAGATTATTGTAAATATAATGAAGTTATCACTTTATTCATTTTGTTAAAATAGAATGGTTAACAAAATGAAGTTGTCACTTTAATTCATTTTGTTAAAATAGAATTTTTAACATAATGAAGTTAACAATTTTATTCATTTTTTTGAAATAGAATTGTCAACAAAATAAAAGAATCATTCTTAATCATTTTGTTGAAATATAATTGTCAACAAAATAAAAGAATCATTTCAATATAAAAGAAACATTTCAATGTAAAGAAACATTTTCATGTAAAGAAACATTTTAATGAAAAGAATATTTTAAATAAAAGAACATTTTAATGAAAGGAACCATTTTTAATGTAAATAATGTAAAAGAATTTTTTTAATATAATTGAACATTTTTAATGTAAATAATGTAAAAGAATCATTATAATGTAAAAGAGCCATTTTGACGTAATAGAACATTTGTAATGTAAGTAATGTAAAAGACATTTTAATGCCAAGAATATTTTAAAATAAAGAATATTTTAAAATAATATTCAGTAAAGAATAAAATTGTGATTTTGATATCCGATTTTGGATGGACACAAAAATATAAAAATATGAAGCCGAATTAAGTAGCAAACGCCATTGTAACCCGAACGGCTTTATCGACCGATTTTATTCATTTTATAATGAATACCGAAAAGAAATGATTTCAAAATATAATATTTTGAAAATATTATCATTTTAATATGATAAAGATACAGAATATTCAATTTTGATTTAAAATTGAAAAATGTAGTTGGAATCATTTTAAACGAGTTTATAAACGATTTATAAAATAAGATTCAAATAGAAATCGAGGATATATATAATACATATATTATATATATTTAATGGCCTGAATAGAACGCGCTGCGCAGCGACCGTTTGCGAATTTCGACCATTAACTTCAAATGGGCATAAAGGGAGATCCGTCCGTCGGATTCTCCTAAACTAGAACCATTGGGTTCGTATTGAAAAAGCTTTCCAATGAATATAAGAGATTTGAAATCTAACGGTTGGATTTGGAAATATGTCCAAATCAAATTTGGAAAATGTCGATGTAAGTGCAGTTCGATGACCGCTTATGGAAATCGACTGTAAGGGCCTTAATAAAATTATTTAAAAGATGGAAAAATTATGTAAAATCATAATAAATGATTAGGAAAGAATTGGGATGAAAATTCCAATTTTTTAAGATAAAAATACATTTTTATCAAAATGAACTAGCTATTAACTAGAAATAAAAATCCAATGTTTTTAAAGGAATAAATAAATTGGATTTTGGGTTTATCGTGAATGGTGTCTTTAATAACATTGTTCTTAAGCCCCAGTTAGAAAAGAATAAATCTTTTAAATAAGATTTAATAAAGTTTTCCAATTAATATTTAATTGGAATTAAATAGAATATAATTTTGGAATTTAAATCTTTTAATTAAGATTATTAGAGTTTCCAATTATATTTAGTAATTGGAATAAAATGAAATGTGAATTGGGTTTATTGTGAACTACGTTTTTAACGACATTTTTTCTTTAACCAAATTAACAGTGAAAATATAAATTGGAATTTATAATTCTTTTATTAAGATTTAAATGTAAATTTTCCAAAGTAAAGTTTTCCAATTTAGTATATTAAATTGGAATTGAATGGAATTCGATTTAATAATAATCGAGATGAGCTTCTGCAAATGAAGACCGTTACTATATATGGAATTTAAAAGGCTTTTCCGTTATTCCATTTATATTATCAGTCTGATAAGGGAATTTATATCGATTATATATTGGTATGATTTCTGTGAAGATTCCATTTTGATGGAAGATGATTTTGGGTTTATCGCGAACAATGTTTTTAAAAAATATATGTTCTTTAACCCAGTTAAAAGATAAGATTAATTTCTTAAATTTGAATAATCACTAAGTAATGATTTTTGACATTAAAACTAAACTAGAGTTTTAATGAATCTTTAATTAGATTAAAATGCAAAAGAGATAATTTAATTTATCGAATTCTTAAAATGATCGAGAATGGAGTACCACCAGTTTTACTCCAGGCGATAGTTAAATCTTTAATTAGATTTGAGCGGAAAATGGTAATTAAATTTACCGTTAACACAGTGGGTGTTAGATATGGAGTGCTACCAGTTTTGCTTCATGGGATGAATAGGTTGGGATTGGAATAATAAATAATAAATGATTACTTCGGTAAGGTTCGTTAATCCCGACTAGTGAATAAACCTTAATTTGGTTTAGATTTGATAAAAGATAAAATAATATCTTTTGAAATGAGATCCCAAGGAAGATTAAAGAACAAATTTAAAAAAATTATCTTTGATAAAATTAATGGGAACCTTTCCCTAATAACGTGAATATCTTATTAAAAGAATATTCTGAATTGGAATGAGGCGTATTATTGTTTTTTATAGAACATGATTATAAAATATGCGAATTATTCAGAAAGACCTGGTTTAACCCATTCTGGATAATTATTACGACGATTAAGAGTCGAAGATGAAGACGGTGGTTGAAGACCGGAGTTCTTCACATCGTTTGGATGATTACTGATGTCTTGATTGGGTCGTACACCCAAGACAAGGTAATAAGTGGTGATCGTCCAGATGTACTTGGA
The DNA here is from genome assembly GCA_030737875.1 of Allium sativum. Lineage (NCBI taxonomy): Eukaryota > Viridiplantae > Streptophyta > Magnoliopsida > Asparagales > Amaryllidaceae > Allium > Allium sativum. The sequence continues at coordinate 60,780,192 of CM060910.1, read as the reverse complement.
GATCGACGGATATGCAAGGGCCTCTCTCCTGTATTGGACATATAGGACGAGGAATAAGGTGCCTCCGATTCCATTCAGACCTAGTACGAACTTGTAAATGGATAGCATGTTTGACGTTGTATTCCTTTATGTTGTATTCGTTGATCTTTGCTAAATATATATATATATATATATATATATATATATATATATATATATATATATATATATATATATATCTATTTGGTGACGGAGAATTTATTCTCTTGCTTAACACTCTTCTCTGAGACGTACGAGCATAGAGGTTATATATTGGCAGAAATCAATGGTGTGGTATGGATTGACAATGTGGCATGCCAGGATGCAAATGATCAAGGCTTTTGTTGACAAGCAGAGTCTTGTGGATGATGATCAAAGCACAGCTTTAATTAGCATAGCTTTGTGTATAACGTTACTTAGCGAGCTTCTCACCCCGGTATGAACTAGAAACGGGAGAGGACAGCAGAGAGGGCATTGTGTTTCTTTCTAGCTAGGAGGTGTGTCAGGGTTTTGCACGCCTGGACATTTTACTCATGTGGATGTTGCTTATTATTACTTGATGGATAGAGAGGCGCCTCGGATATTTTTACAGCCGACATTACAGACCAGATTTTACGCCCCATAGGGTGGGGAAACGCATGCTTAGTAAATATTGAATCCATCATCTCACTTAGTGTGGACTGGCCCTGCATGTTACCTAGGTACAGTTGCGAATGAATCTTGAGACATGAGCTAGATTGTCTCGAAATCGGTAAGGACGGCTCCTTGCCTTAGTTCATAGATGGAAATCCAACTTCCAATACGACATCATGCAGTTTTGATTGTAGAACTAATATGGCGACATGATATATGGTACCCATGCCACCTATGATTGACACATTTATATTTGAAGTTGTTTTTAACACAATGCACTTATAGTAATATCAAAATAAATTTGTTTTATATGTATCAATCATATTTGGCTATTATAAGGTAAAACTCTATCCTCCGGCTTGCGTTGCATTGTGTGATGGGACCTGAGTCTTCTAATAGCTTCATTTTTCTAAAAAGCATTGCGTTGTTTTATTCTAAAATTAAGATTCATGTAGGGTAAACCCGTTCCGTGTTATACGGCGTGGTCCCATGATTTCCAACTTTTTAAAATAAAGATTAATAACTGTTTTGAGTTCTCACACCAGTCCCATGATTGACCTGGAGTTTATTGTTTTAACCTAAACTCTAGGTACCCATATTTTCCACACGGGCAGCTAGTAGTTTTGGTTTTGCAGATATTATGTTCACAGGATCCTGGTTTACAGCTGAAGCGATATTCGAAAAGCTCTATATCCGTGGATTCCTTCCAGTTGTTTTACGTATTATTTTTCCGCTGCATTATAATTATAAATCTATGATATATTGTATTTATCAAAATGTATATTCTTTAGTTATACTCTGTGATATTCTTGTACTCTGATGTAATTGTTGTAATAAGCAATGAAATATTCTTCTGTTTGTGTTCTGGTGAGTGTTGTTCTCAAAGCAATTCGTACTTTCACGTAAGGGCGAGTTTGGGTCGTTTCACCATGAGTTTTTGGCATGATTGCTATCGAGTTGCCATTTCTACACAAAGAATCATGTTTAAAAATATATCACAGGTGCACATTTCCTAACTGAGGAGTGTTGTGCAGTGATGTATGATGTTATAAAAGTGAGGCTTGGAATCTACATTTGGCATGTGCCGCTTAGTTGATTCCAAGTGTTACTACGAACTTATATTGAATGGTTATATCTGCGCAAAGAGATGTTTGATAAAGTTATAAACAATCAAATAAAGCAACCCTGTGCAGATATATCATTCAATGCAAATCGTAAAGTTCTATATAGAAATTTTTAACAATTATCTAATCTGTTGTCAATGTGGGTAGTCGATAACAAAATAATAGCCCAAAAACGTGCAATTGTTTTTGTTGTTGTAGGTTCAATTTCATGTATATCTTATTACAGTTTTGAAATGTTGATTGGTGATTTTGAAGAGGTTTGCGTTGTGCATTGTTGGTAGAAAACTTGATCACTAAAAGTCTCCTACCAAACAGCTTTTCAATGGAGCAAACATACGAGTCCAACATGGATCGGACATGAACGACCCATCATGGTTCGTACATGACTGTCCCATCATGGATTGGACATGACCGTTCCAAGGATTGGTCACAACCGACCCATGGTGGATCGGACATAACCGATCCATGGATCGGTCATAACCGCTCCATGGTGGATTGAACATGACCGAACCATCGGTCGGGAGAATCGATCCATGGTGGATGGAACATGACCGATCCATTGGTCGGGCACAACCGATCCATGATGGATCGAACATGACCAATCCATGGATCGAACATGACCGATCCATGGATCGGTCACAACCGACCCATGATGGATCGAACAGTCCCGATCCATTGAAATGTTGTAGAATCGAAGTACGATCTAAAGGCCACCAAGTGATCAGGCTTGTTGAACAGCATGCAACATTTACAAATCTAAATCTGAAGTCTACAGCATCAAGCACAAACTCAGACAATGATCAACATATCCTCCACACAACAAACACAAACTTAGGCGTTAATCAGGACAAAGGTTCTCGCACCGATGATTAAAAGTCCAAACACCACAAAGACTCTTTCAACATGCAAAAATGCAAAGTATCTTTTCAAAGAAGTATGCACTCTCAATCCCCAGTGAGTTGAATCGACCTCAGCTGATGCATGACAAATTGGATATAACCGATCCATGATGGACCAGATAGATCCAAACCATGGTGGATCGGATATAACCGATCCATGGTAGATCAGACAGATCCAACCATGGTGGATCGGATACAACCGATCCATGATGGATCAGACTTCTCCAATCCATGATGGATACTGCAGATTAAAAGCACAATATGAGGCCTCTAAGTGATCAAACTTGTTGAAGATCGTGTGACATTGCCAGATTTGAATCCGAAATCTTCATGCATCAAGCACAAGAAGCATGAACTCAAACAATCGCTCAATGAAAATAAGTGCATGCATCATGGCAATTTCACCAAGTACAGGCTGATCACTATGTTTATCATCGAAATGGGATCAACAAATAAAGACGAGCATTGTCACGGTAGTGAAGACAAATGCAAATCAAAACTCAAAATGGTTCATGCATGAACTACTGTACAACATTAAAGTCGGGGAATAAAAACCTTAGATTTAACCCAAAAACTAAATACAAGAGTCAAAAAACAAGCCGTAATTCAATCAGATTACAACTCACAAATAGATCATTCAATCAACATCGACACTTAGCTATTGAGTCAGGCCCAGAAAATAAAATTCATACCCACAAAGATCCGATTCAAATTCTAAATCATAAGTACCTAAAAATCATTTCAATCCAAAACCCCAAACATTTCCAGAGCAATTTGAAACAAAATTTTAGGAATAAATCACCTGCAATGGGTGTGATGCTTCAGATCTGAGAAAAATACTTTAATTTAGTTTGAAGTTGATGGGGCTTGTGGCAGAAGTAGAATTCGATGATGGATTGGGGCATTTTAACGAGCAACCATGCAGATCCAATCGGAATTTAAGAACAACTGATGGAGAAAATAACGGATCAAAGTTGGAGGATTCTTTAGTCGACACCGGCCACCATTAAAATTCCCTAACAAGCTGAAGAAATAAAGTGAAGAGGCGTCGAACCGAAAGAAAATATAAAGGCAGAGTATAATTGGGCTTTACCGATCCATAGGGTACGTTGCGTGTGACCCACTGTTGAGCAAGTCTGCGACCCATTGGTTTGTGCATGGTCCAGTAATTTTTATATTCTGATCCATATATATATATATATATGTATATGTATATATGTATGTATGTATGTATGTATGAATGTATGTACAGTAATAATGAGTGATCCATTAATACATGTTAAATCATAGTGTGCTAAAAACATTCATTTCGGAGCTCAAAATTTTTACAAACAAAAAATTAAAAATTCCGAGGGGAAAATGTTTATCCAATAAAAAACCCATGCATATATTGATGGATCGACATGAAGCATTGAACCAATAGCGACTAATTTCATGGATCGGTCACCACCTTGTTCTATGGATCAAGCAGAGAGCCTATCTATGGTTCGGTGGCTAAGTTATGTAATGGGTTTGTAACAACCCGTATTTTTTGATAACACGTTAAATCAAGAATCAAGACAGAATTAAATTATAAATTCTGAATCAAGTGAAACGGTCTGTGTCATTGCGTTCATCTCGGAAAAATACGCGAAATAGAGTCCGAATTTTCGAGAATCGGAGTCCGTATGACCCGTTAAAGGCCCAAAGAAGATTTCTGGGAATTTGAATTTCAGAAAACAGTTTTGGAAATCAGATCTGGGGCTAGGCGGGAAGTTTCCCCGCCTAGGCCATGTCGACAGGGCTGTCGACAGGCCTGTCGACTTGGGCCCAGACCAAGTCGACAGCCCTATCGACTTGCCTGTCGACAGGGGGTGGCCGGGGCAAATAGCCTGGCACACCTGTTTGTCTCACCTGGTCTTGTTCTTGGGCTGGGTCTAGAAGCTTCCGAGATCTGATGGTCCTAATCTATCCTAGGGTTAATCTAAGGGCCTAAAACTATCCTAATCTCTATAAAAAGACCCTAAACCTAACCTAAATCCCTAAAAATCAAACCTAGCAACTAAGTGCTGCCAAAATTAATTTTGATCATGGCCTCCATCTTCAATCCCTAGAGCCTATGCACTCAAATCAAGTTCAAATCAAAAGTTGCAAGCTTGCTACACCAAATCAAGGCCAAATCAACATTCCTATGCGAGTTCCATGACGATTCTTCTACAAAGGAGGCACCTTTCTTAGCCAAGATGATTCATGCTCCTTTACCTAGGCCTAACTAAGTAAGTTCTAGCTACTTTTGGATCAAAACGGTATTTTTAATGTTGACATGGGATAAAATGAGGCTAAACATGATTATGCGAACCTATATGAACCTTACCATGCCTCTTGTGTTCATATTAATGATCTTAGGCCATGTGAGTGACTTAATCATGCCTCTCATGCTATGCATAACCTAGTTTAACTTGCAAGTTTGGATCTTTATGCATGAAATGCTAGCATGAACCTTTAGGAACCACTTTATGTGTGAAACATTGGCTAAGACAAGATTTTGGGGCTTATGCATGTTTATGAACCCAAACCCCTTATGCTAACATGCAAGTTTGTGGCCAAATCCTTTATGAGATTATGCATGCTCGTGGCCAATCCCCCTTTTTAGTTGGGCATGTTTATGGCCAATCCCTTTATGATGTTATGCATGTGGAAGCCAAGCCCTTTTTGGCATCATGCATGTTTTGAGACCAATATGTGACATAGTATCCTTACTATGTTGACTCGCTTTGCTTGCGTTGGGAAAACACGATTTTGGGTAGTTAGATAAACATGAACATGTCGCAAAATCTTAACTTGAATATGACATGTGTTTATACTTGAAAATATGACTTGAAAGATAACATGGAAGTTGACATGTAAGTATGCATAAAAACATGAGCTTGGGAATTTACCTATTAAGTTAGGTCTACCCTTTGGGAATTTACCTATTAAGTTAGGTCTACCCAAATGCTTGAAAAACTTGTAACATGTTTTGGAAACATGATGAACTTAGATAATATGAGTGTGGCCAACTCGAGGTTGGGTTGAGTTTGCAACGTAAAACTACCCGGAACCGACCGGCCTAACTAGTAGTTGCAAACAATAGGACCCAATGTGAGAAGTTGGTCATGTCGCGCTTAAGACCCGAGGTTAGACTAGGTTGTGGTGTAAATCTACCCGGACCCGCCCGGCTTAACTAGTAACCACAACAAGGTCTAATGTGAGAGGTTGAGGGTGCATTAATTAAATTAATGCCACATAATAGGGTTAAGTTAATTTGATTAATGAGGCTTAAACAAATATGATATGGACCAATGGGTTAAGTAATTTGATTAGGCTAATGATACTTAACAAAACATGATAAGCTTGGGTAGGTTAAGTAACTTGATTTGCCTAATGACACTTGACCATTTTTATACGACTAGTGGACGGGATTAAGTTAACCAACACTTAATCAATCCAACACGATAACGTGATAAGGTTAAGTAAATTTTCTTAATGACACTTAACCGTATAATACAGTTAATGGATGGGGTTAAGATTAGGCTTAACTAATCTAAACACGGTAATTCGATAGGGTTAAGTTAAACACTTAACCAATTTAAACTTGATAATTCAATGAGGTCAAGTAACCCATACTTAACCGACTTAACTTGGTAATTCAATGGGGTTAAGTTAAACACTTAACTAATTTAACACGATGATTTGATGAGGTTAAGTGACCTATACTTAACCAATCTAACTCGTTAATTTGATGAGGTTAAGTTAACCTATACTTAACCAATCTAACGTGAAAACATGATAAGGCTAAGTCACGAATCGTTTCGAATACGCTTGACCGATTTGACTCGGTAATTTGATGGGGTCAAATTAATATATACTTAACCAATCTAAAATGATAATTAGACGAGGTTAAGCCATGGATTGCTTGATATACTTAACAAACTTGACACATGGTCTGTAGGGTTAAGTCTTGGACTTGGATACTTAGCCAGTTTCGACATGTTTTGTAGACGGGTTAAGTTGTGAACTTAAGTGACACTTAACCCATTAGATAAACCCTAATTCGGAGGATTAGGTAGATAACCATAGTTAACAAGGATTATGGAAATAAGGCTAAGTGGTAAACCTTAGTTAAGGGAATCTAAGTAATAATTCTTAGTCAAGGAAATTTGGACCTTTTCTTAGATAGATCAGTAACCCGATACGTTAGAGTATGCGTGTAGGAGCAGGCTATCTGATTTGGATAAAGGCTCCAACGAACTGGGTAACGAAGCAGCGGCTTCGGGGAACGTGAGGATATTCTTGGGATCCCTCTGTGAGCTGTCAGGTCATTATACTAGGCTCACGAGAGGTTGAGGTCTGCGGTAGAAGAACCAAGAATATGCCTTGGTTGCTATGCGAGCGACCTAAAGACTGGGGTGGATAGCAGTGAGTCGGCGGATACATAAGGTGCCCGAGATAGCAAGTTCGTCGATCATCTACCATCTTGAGTCAAACGTGTACGTACGGAAAGGCAGGGAACACCCAACAGACCATAATTGCTATCTAATTATGGGTGAGGTTGGCCGTAGGATGTGGGCTGGCCGGAGTGTAGTTCTCATGCAAGATTTTCTCTTGTATTGCCTTTCACTAGTTGAGGGAGGGGTCTCGTGGGACCATAGCCACGTGTAGAAAAGCAGACCTCAGTATCTGCATCGGCAGATAAATCTAAAGCTCCCGACCGAGTCCTGTATTTCTTGTTTGGCCTTGTGACAGGACTCGGATGGCACGATGTGATACATGTGCATACAGTTATAGAAAAACGATTCACGATGAATGCGTGGGAAAAAGGGCGCGGTTGAGGGTTAGCGTAATCCCTAGTGGCCTAGGTGGTTTAACCCAAACCGAAATACGAAAGCGTGCAATAGGTAAGCGTAATCCCTAGTGGTGCTAGGTGGCGTAAGTCCTAGTAGTTCAAACGATGATTCATACGGAAGAGCCTAGCTAGAACAAGGGTGACAATCCAAACGATTTCAAGGATAATACGACATGAGGAAGCCCGTACGAGGTACGGCAAAGGACTGAACTTATATACATGGAAAGAAACGTATGTTTTGAGTAACCTATATATGCGATATTAGGTTGACATGGACCATTACACGACTTTGAGCACGGGACATTCATGGTTAACACATGACGCGGGTAGGGATACTAGTACGAGAGGTGCAGAGCAAATATACATGTTAGGACTAAGAAGAATATACATAATAGATACCGTGGGATGTTAGACGGGGTAGATACCTTGGGATAATGTACTCGATAGAAATCTGACGATGTGATACCTTGACTTATCATGACACCGTAGTTTATCATGATACCTTAGTTTACTTTGCCACAGTAGTTCAACCGGCTACCCTGGTTTATCTATCTTGTAGTTATCCTTATGTTTACTTTCAGTTTATGCATGTCATGTTACCTTTACCTGTTTTTATACTGGAAGTAGATAGGACTTACTCAGTCTTTTTGACTGACCCGTTTTGTTTCGCCTCTTTTCTTCCGTTTCCCCCCCCCCCTCCAGGTTACAGGGAGGAAACAATGCTGTTTAGTTCGGACTTCTTCTGCTTGAAGGTCATCATGGATGGCTTGGACTTTTCTTGGCTATGGCTACTTTACTGTTTTTTTTACTTGGGGAATAATTTATGAAAATGTCTTTATGCTTCTTTACTAATGCAAGACAGGTTTTGATGTACTCTGATGTAAAAGGCTTTAGACCTTATTTACTCATGTTATGAAAGTTTGATTTTACTTCCGCTATTCTATATGTTCTGTCTTGTGATATTTCTGTGCATGTTTACCAATAATGCCCCTCTAAAGCTAGTGCATTCCTTTGCGAGTGACCCTAGAGGAGGCGGGGTGTTACATTTGGTTTCAGAGCAGAAGGTTACCAGACTGGGCAAAAGTTTTTAAAGACCTTCTGAAAATTATTGGAAAAACCGTTTACAAAGAAGCATTTTTCAAGAAAATTTTCTTTTAAAAAGAAAAAGGCTATTCCCCAAAGGCCATTAGCATCATCCTTGTTTCCTTGATTGAATATCTCTTTTCCTTTCTTTCCTCCATCTGTAGTCACAGTAGTTTTAACTGCGACTAGTCTTTTCTACCTACGAAAGTGTTTTCCTTACGATGGAGGTGGTTCTCGAGAGACCAGTGGCCGCGTTATAAGAAAGGATAGTGAGGAAGAGGATAAAGGATACGAGCTTAAGGATGAGCAACTTGTTGGTATGGCTTAGTCCTCAAAGGAGGGAGAAAGATGACCAATGAAACCCATGACGAGAGAGTACCTTTGGCATGGTGAAACGGGATGGATAGTTAAGTATCATGGAACAGGGACAAGATCATTCGGAGGGCAATAGTATGCTCTCATTTCTAGGGTACCTCGGAAGGAGGGTAACGATCTTGTTAAAGGTTTAGTTTTTCTTCTCTATCATCCCGTCGGGACTTTGTTTTGATCACCGCATCTTTTAAGTCCGCTTCAATAGTTGAGTCTCTGCACCTTAGTACTAGCGTAATAGAGAATCCCGCTTTTGTCTCAAGTCCTATTGGAAGATCGGTCCATTTATTCATAGCTTGTTTGGATTTGAGAATGTCTATATCAAGTGTTGAGCTTGGAAATAATGCTTATGTTTATAAGTTGTGGATGGATTCTAGGGATGAAGTGGTTATCCAGTAAGGGGTGCCATTCTTGGTTTTAAAAGGAGGGTAGTTAGACTCTTGGCTTGCTTTGGTAATACCCTCGAAGTCTCGTGTAACCTTTTGGGTTCTGTCATGGCTAGTTACCTAGAATCCCAGGATGCAGTTGTTTGTAATCCGTTTGAATAGAATTCACCGCTAAGGCGGATGGTTCGTTTCGATTATGTATGAGTTATGGGAATCACCCTAGTAAGGACTCTTGGCAATTTGGATTGGCATCGGAAAACGAGATCCAGAATTCACTAGTGAATTTTGGAGAGCTGGCTTGAGTACGTAGATAGGGTTGAGCCAAGTATACTAGGGAAAGAATAAGTGCAAGTGGAACGAGAGGCGACGAGGAAATGAGTTCCAACTCATGTTATGGAAACAGGAAGTAAGAAGCTGCGAAATCGTGAAGAAAGAGGGGCGGTCAAGGCATGATGGAACTAAGCTCAAGGTAATGCGACGCAGGAGACTGAAGACTAAATACGTGCATGATATCTCTTTTGGGAATATATCCTCGACCCCTGTTTTCTGTTGAGCTTGCTTGTAGGCTATCTTTTATGGATATCCTCTCGGTCCTGTTTCTGTTACAAACCCCGTAAGGAGTTTGTTTTGTTTATCTTCTCGATCTTATTTTAGGGAATCTTAGGTAGAACCCTATGGATGTAAACATGTATTTGAAGCATGTTATGGTTGATATGGTTGCAAATGATTGCAAGTGGTTGCTCTTGGATGCGCGAATACACGTAGATATTAGATTGACGCGGTCACATTTCATGTTGCATACACACGAGTATTTATATTTGTTTATGGATGAAATTGAATGGGTTACCATGTGGACGTTGCATATGGATGAATGTTTGTGCACGCATATAGTGTATATATATGACTAGGACTATTTGCATACATGTTGGATTCATGGCACCAAACATATTTTTGCATTCAAAAGATTTTTCAGGCCTGATCATTAGCATTAGCTAAGGAACATGTACACACACGTTTTGCATATATACATACAGCATTAGAAATCATCTAAGGACAATGGTTGCTTGTGGATGATGTTTTGAGTAGATGGATGATGGATGGTAGGATATGTTCTTCCTAACTTGGAGATTTCGGGGACGAAATCCTAAAAGGTGGGGAGAATGTAACAACCCGTATTTTTCGATAACACGTTAAATCAAGACAGAATTAAATTATAAATTCTGAATCAAGTGAAACGGTCTGTGCCATTGCGTTCGTCTTGGAAAAATACGCGAAATAGAGTCCGAATTTTCGAGAATCGGAGTCCGTATGACCCGTTAAAGGCCCAAAGAAGATTTCTGGGAATTTGAATTTCGGAAAACAGTTTTGGAAATCAGATCTGGGGCTAGGCGGGAAGTTTCCCCGCCTAGGCCATGTCGACAGGCCTGTCGACTTGGGCCCAGACCAAGTCGACAGCCCTGTCGACTTGCCTGTCGACAGGGGGTGGCCGGGGCAAATAGCCTGGCACACCTGTTTGTCTCACCTGGTCTTGTTCTTGGGCTGGGTCTGGAAGCTTCCGAGATCTGATGGTCCTAATCTATCCTAGGGTTAATCTAAGGGCCTAAAACTATCCTAATCTCTATAAAAAGACCCTAAACCTAACCTAAATCCCTAAAAATCAAACCTAGCAACTAAGTGCTGCCAAAATTAATTTTGATCATGGCCTCCATCTCCAATCCCTAGAGCCTATGCACTCAAATCAAGTTCAAATCAAAAGTTGCAAGCTTGCTACACCAAATCAAGGCCAAATCAACATTCCTATGCGAGTTCCATGACGATTCTTCTATAAAGGAGGCACCTTTCTTAGCCAAGATGATTCATGCTCCTTTCCCTAGGCCTAACTAAGTAAGTTCTAGCTACTTTTGGATCAAAACGGTATTTTTAATGTTGACATGGGATAAAATGAGGCTAAACATGATTATGCGAACCTATATGAACCTTACCATGCCTCTTGTGTTTATATTTATGATCTTAGGCCATGTGAGTGACTTAATCATGCCTCTCATGCTATGCATAACCTAGTTTAACTTGCAAGTTTGGATCTTTATGCATGAAATGCTAGCATGAACCTTTAGGAACCACTTTATGTGTGAAACATTGGCTAAGACAAGATTTTGGGGCTTATGCATGTTTATGAACCCAAACCCCTTATGCTAACATGCAAGTTTGTGGCCAAATCCTTTATGAGATTATGCATGCTCGTGGACAATCCCCCTTTTTAGTTGGGCATGTTTATGGCCAATCCCTTTATGATGTTATGCATGTGGAAGCCAAGCCCTTTTTGGCATCATGCATGTTTTGAGACCAATATGTGACATAGTATCCTTACTATGTTGACTCGCTTTGCTTGCATTGGGAAAACACGATTTTGGGTAGTTAGATAAACATGAACATGTCGCAAAATCTTAACTTGAATATGACATGTGTTTATACTTGAAAATATGACTTGAAAGATAACATGGAAGTTGACATGTAAGTATGCATAAAAACATGAGCTTGGGAATTTACCTATTAAGTTAGGTCTACCCTTTGGGAATTTACCTATTAAGTTAGGTCTACCCAAATGCTTGAAAAACTTGTAACATGTTTTGGAAACATGATGAACTTAGATAATATGAGTGTGGCCAACTCGAGGTTGGGTTGAGTTTGCAACGTAAAACTACCCGAAACCGACCGGCCTAACTAGTAGTTGCAAACAATAGGACCCAATGTGAGAAGTTGGTCATGTCGCGCTTAAGACCCGAGGTTAGACTAGGTTGTGGTGTAAATCTACCCGGACCCGCCCGGCTTAACTAGTAACCACAACAAGGTCTAATGTGAGAGGTTGAGGGTGCATTAATTAAATTAATGCCACATAATAGGGTTAAGTTAATTTGATTAATGAGGCTTAACCAAATATGATATGGACAAATGGGTTAAGTAATTTGATTAGGCTAATGATACTTAACAAAACATGATAAGCTTGGGTAGGTTAAGTAACTTGATTTGCCTAATGACACTTGACCATTTTTATACGACTAGTGGACGGGATTAAGTTAACCAACACTTAATCAATCCAACACGATAACGTGATAAGGTTAAGTAAATTTTCTTAATGACACTTAACCGTATAATACAGTTAATGGATGGGGTTAAGATTAGGCTTAACTAATCTAAACACGGTAATTCGATAGGGTTAAGTTAAACACTTAACCAATTTAAACTTGATAATTCAATGAAGTCAAGTAACCCATACTTAACCGACTTAACTTGGTAATTCAATGGGGTTAAGTTAAACACTTAACTAATTTAACACGATGATTTGATGAGGTTAAGTGACCTATACTTAACCAATCTAACTCGTTAATTTGATGAGGTTAAGTTAACCTATACTTAACCAATCTAACGTGAAAACATGATAAGGCTAAGTCACGAATCGTTTCGAATACGCTTGACCGATTTGACTCGGTAATTTGATGGGGTCAAATTAATATATACTTAACCAATCTAAAATGATAATTAGACGAGGTTAAGCCATGGATTGCTTGATATACTTAACCAACTTGACACATGGTCTGTAGGGTTAAGTCTTGGACTTGGATACTTAGCCAGTTTCGACATGTTTTGTAGACGGGTTAAGTTGTGAACTTAAGTGACACTTAACCCATTAGATAAACCCTAATTCGGAGGATTAGGTAGATAACCATAGTTAACAAGGATTATGGAAATAAGGCTAAGTGGTAAACCTTAGTTAAGGGAATCTAAGTAATAATTCTTAGTCAAGGAAATTTGGACCTTTTCTTAGATAGATCAGTAACCCGATACGTTAGAGTATGCGTGTAGGAGCAGGCTATCTGATTTGGATAAAGGCTCCAACGAACTGGGTAACGAAGCAGCGGCTTCGGGGAACGTGAGGATATTCTTGGGATCCCTCTGTGAGCTGTCAGGTCATTATACTAGGCTCACGAGAGGTTGAGGTCTGCGGTAGAAGAACCAAGAATATGCCTTGGTTGCTATGCGAGCGACCTAAAGACTGGGGTGGATAGCAGTGAGTCGGCGGATACATAAGGTGCCCGAGATAGCAAGTTCGTCGATCATCTACCATCTTGAGTCAAGCGTGTACGTACGGAAAGGCAGGGAACACCCAACAGACCATAATTGCTATCTAATTATGGGTGAGGTAGGCCGTAGGATGTGGGCTGGCTGGAGTGTAGTTCTCATGCAAGATTTTCTCTTGTGTTTCCTTTCACTAGTTGAGGGAGGGGTCTCGTGGGACCATAGCCACGTGTAGAAAAGCAGACCTTAGTATCTGCATCGGCAGATAAATCTAAAGCTCTCGACTGAGTCTTGTATTTCTTGTTTTTCCTTGTGACAGGACTCGGATGGCACGATGTGATACATGTGCATACAGTTATAGAAAAACGATTCACGATGAATGCGTGGGAAAAAGGGCGCGGTTGAGGGTTAGCGTAATCCCTAGTGGCCTAGGTGGTTTAACCCCAACCGAAATACGAAAGCGTGCAATAGGTAAGCGTAATCCCTAGTGGTGCTAGGTGGCGTAAGTCCTAGTAGTTCAAACGATGATTCATACGGAAGAGCCTAGCTAGAACAAGGGTGACAGTCCAAACGATTTCAAGGATAATACGACATGAGGAAGCCCGTACGAGGTACGGCAAAGGACTGAACTTATATACATGGAAAGAAACGTATGATTTGAGTAACCTATATATGCGATATTAGGTTGACATGGACCATTACACGACTTTGAGCACGGGACATTCATGGTTAACACATGACGCGGGTAGGGATACTAGTACGAGAGGTGCAGAGCAAATATACATGTTAGGACTAAGAAGAATATACATAATAGATACCGTGGGATGTTAGACGGGGTAGATACCTTGGGATAATGTACTCGATAGAAATCTGACGATGTGATACCTTGACTTATCATGACAACGTAGTTTATCATGATACCTTAGTTTACTTTGCCACAGTAGTTCAACCGGCTACCCTGGTTTATCTATCTTGTAGTTATCCTTATGTTTACTTTCAGTTTATGCATGTCATGTTACCTTTACCTGTTTTTATACTGGAAGTAGATAGGACTTACTCAGTCTTTTTGACTGACCCGTTTTGTTTCGCCTCTTTTCTTCCGTTCCCCCCCCCTCCAGGTTACAGGGAGGAAACAATGTTGTTTAGTTCGGACTTCTTCTCCTTGAAGGTCATCATGGATGGCTTGGATTTTTCTTGGCTATGGCTACTTTACTGTTTTTTTTACTTGGGGAATAATTTATGAAAATGTCTTTATGCTTCTTTACTATTGCAAGACAGGTTTTGATGTACTCTGATGTAAAAGGCTTTAGACCTTATTTACTCATGTTATGAAAGTTTGATTTTACTTCCGCTATTCTATATGTTCTGCCTTGTGATATTTCTGTGCATGTTTACCAATAATGCCCCTCTAAAGCTAGTGCATTCCTTTGCGAGTGACCCTAGCGGAGGCGGGGTGTTACAGGGTCGGTCAATAATTTACTCAATGGATCAAGTAGCTACACCTGCATGGATTGGGCTGAAGTTCTACAAGATGGGTCGGTCATCATCTGGCTTTATGGGTTGGTCACTTCTCAAGTCCATGGGTTGGCCATACTGGTGCCTCATGGTTCGGTCGTTACGTCAAAGCCATGGATCGGTTGCCTAATATCAGTTATGGGTCGGTCACTATGCACTGCTATGGATCGAGCAGTTTTGGCTAGGATGGGTCAACCACAAATATGACGCAGCGGCATTTTCTTAATATTGATGGGTCGGACATCCGATCCATATCCTACACACATGAAATTACAGCTCTGCCATTCCCTTCAAACTATACCTATAAATACCCCGTGTCCTCCCATATTTAGAGGACCGATTTTTTCTCTCCACGAAGTGCTTCCCAACTCATTTCTCTACCACTCCAAATCACTTATACCTCCATTAAAGTTCATCCAAGCTTAGATTCAACATCTCAACCACCATGAAATCACCAAAGATCGTCTAAGTGCTCGAATTGTTGGGAATTTACTCCAACAATCATAGCAATCAAAGATATCACATCATTTCCATGGTGAAAGTGAGTGAATCTAAATATCAAAGAGAAGAAGTGGAGAGAAAAATTGTAATAGAGAGAAAATGAGTGAAGTCAGAGAGATTATGTACCCTGTAACATTGAAAGTGATAATAAAAGCACTCTTCAAAGTGGACGTAGGCCAAATCTAGGCCGAATCACTATAAAACTTTGTGTTCTTGCCTTTTCTCTGTGTTTGTGGATACCACTTTTCTAGATCTAAATTGTTAAAGAAGTGTTGAATTACACCTTGGGGTGTTAGTGCCATTTTTAGCATTAACTATATATGTATGTACATATATATATATATATATATATTAAAATTGATTTGAAGACTAATTTAAAATAATATTAGAAAAACTTGTATGTATACATACATATGCACACTTGCATATCTATTCATTGATGAATATTTATTTCAATGTAGAAATGTGCATGCATCGATATTCTAATTTTATTAGTAAAAAATTACTAGTTATTGCTTGTGTAACAACCCGTGCTTATCTAAGCCTAAATTTTGACAAAAATCAAAACCCAGACCCATCTGAGCATGGATCATATTGATTTGGTACCTACAATAATTAGCACGAGCATAAATAGGGCTTAATAAAGACAAACTCATAACGGAAACAAGATAGGATAATAAGTATCAACTATGGCTACTACCTTAAAAGTAAGTCGTCACATCAATATCGAGTATGAGAGAACAAGAAGTAAAACCAAGCACATCCACTTCTGAACTGCTTCCCTTAATGTAATCCTAAGAGTTGTAATGAGGAGGGGGCCAAGGAGGCGGCCAGAACAACAAGTTTTGTTAAGTAAAAATGTATAAAACTGTCCAAAAGGAAGAACACAAATCGCCATTTAATACCTTACTACAAAAGGCTCATAACTATCTAGCTTCCTTAAAGTGTAATCTCTTAGCCACTTAATATTTCCCCTAGGTAGGAAGACCTTATTATGATGCGAGGCGTCACTTGACTAACATAGTGTTTAACATGTAAAAGTGTTTATTTGTATGCTCATATCTTATCTTTATTATATATAAATAAATATTACTTTGGTATTTTTGTGTGTTTTCACAGATTGTTAATTAAAGTCTCTTTTATCTTAATCAAAGACCATTTGAATAGAAATATGCTACTTTTCAGAATCAATAAGTTTTCAGTCACAAAGAAAGTTGTAGCACATTGGTAAAAGCCGAGGAATTTATGTAGAGTGGTTTGAGCTTGATCCCTGTCAAGTCCTATTTTTGTGACTGAAGAAAGGAGGATGGATATGCACACCCCGCCTTCTATGCTCTAGGGAATACACGTACAAGCGGTTTATATTATATATATATTTGTGTGTGTGTGTGTTCATATGTAGACATATATATATATATAATATACACTAGCAAAGGATTTAAGAAATAGGAATATTCTTCTCAAGGAAATCAATTCATTCATTTTCAACTATCATGTAGAAGAAGATTTGATAGGATTATTGCTAAAAGAAAAGACAATCAACCTACCACATGCCAATAATCATAAGAAAGAATCTCTATGGAATATATCAAATCTATCTTCATATCACTTTTATTCATAAATTGAATATTTCAAGATACTCATTCTAGGCCCAATATTCACATAGATAGGAGACTACATCGCCCATAAGTACACATTGTAATCCCCTATACCTTTTTTTGGTACCATCTCACTTCTCCAATAATTCAATTTTAGTTTTCCTTTATTTTTCTGCATTTTTATTTCAAGCAACTTGTGTCGTCTATATAATTAGATTTGGTAGAACACGTGTTGTCTTTGCAATTTTCAATTTCATTAGTGATTAACTGTTTGATTAGTTTCAGCGGTAATTCTAATTTTACTTTCTATTTGTTATTTCTATTCTGCAATTTTAATTTTTGCATTTTATTCTGCTTTCCTAGGTAGTATTGAATTAATATAGATTTGATTAGATTATAATCTATAGTGAATTTAGTAACAGTTTACTTGCTCTTCTAGTTTCAATTGATAATTGTGATTTGGTCGTCGGTTCAATTAGATTTGTTCTGAACCAAATTGCAATTTCATTTTTTATTATTTTCAAACTAAAATCTCAGAACTCCATCTAACTCGCCAATGAGATTAAATAAATAATAAATTTAAATTTTCCGCCCTGTGTTCGACCTGCATACTACACACCTGTGCTCTTGTAGTAAATATTTCATAATTTGCGCTTTTCTAATCCATAAAAAAGTTTCAAACAAGTTTTTGGTGCCGTTACTGGAGGAAACAATTAAATTTTATTATTTATTTATTTTCCGATTCATTTTAGTTTTTTTTCTTGCTTTCATTTTCTTTCATATAAAAAAAATCTTAACTAGTTGATTTGGTATTATTCATTGATACTACAAACTATAAAACAAGAGAAAAAATAAATTGCAATTTTATCTTCAATTTCTTTCCACTTTCAGTTCTTTTCCAACTTTACATTTGTTTCCTTTTTTCCCTCTCCTCCTCTTTTTGCAACTTTCGGAAAAAAACTAAAAACAATCCTTTTCTTCCCCTCCACTATACAACAAACCTAATTTATTTTTTATTTTTGGTTTTATAAAAATTCTTGATTAGTTGATTTAGTATTAATTATTAATACTATAATCTTCTAGATAAGTAAGAATAAAGGTTAACATCTTTCCTTGATTTCCCTTTCTTCTTTGTTTTCATTTATTTCTTTACCTATTTATATATTTCCAATCTGATTTTTTTTCCTAAAAAAATCCCTCTTTTCTATACATCTACCCTACACAATTCATCAAAATCATACGCCCCTCACCGACCACAATGCTCCAAGTTCACTCAAACCCCATAGCATAGCCAACATCATCCTTAACCATTAACTGCATCCTTCATCAAACCACAACGTCACCAGAAACGAGTTTGGTTTCCATTGGGTACGGACTTGTAGGAGTATTCCTTCTATTTGGTGTGTGGTTCTTATTGTTGATGTTTTTTGTTTGGCTTAGTTTTTTATTTTTGTTTGAGCTTAGTTTAGTTTTTTTTAGTTGAGTTAGTTTTGTTTATTTACTTTATTTAGTCCAACTAGTTTTTTTTTTTGTTTATATTTTTTGGGTTTTGTTCTTAGTCAGTTTTTATTTCCTTTTCGTTTGTGTTATTTGTTTTTTTTCAAAAAAAAAAAAAAAGAAATCAAAATCAAGACGAAAGCGAAGATCATAATTCAAGCAACAAATAAGGAATTCAAAGGCCAAACAATTTGCAAATAGTGGAGTTTGAATTGTAGCGCTATTAAATTTCTTTGGACGAACAGTTATATCCCACTGTAAAATTTCTTTAACTCTACATTTGCTCTGCTGCTAAAACGGAAAATATATAGAAATTGCTTGCAAAGATTGTTTGCAGCGGAAGCGGCTTGCTTGTACAATTTTTAATTTCTGCAATTATTATTGTTTGATTATTATGTTAGCTGAAATTTTTGAATCAATTTGGTGGGGAATAAATTTCCATACTAAAGTAATCACTCTCATTCGTTTTCAACTTTAAAGGACATTAAACGTTGGTTTTAGGACCAAAATATGAGCTCATAGAAAAAATAGTTATAACTGAAAAGGCATGCTTTGTGAACTTGAATGTCTATTATAATTGGATCGCGGATATATAGTAGTTCAATTTATTGAACTATTAGCAAAAGAGGTTGCATACTACCCGTAAATTATTGGTCGTATCCTTTAGTAATTATACTATATGTAAATGGCCATAAGACCCTCTTCCTTCTTCTAATTGAGATTGTCAACTCATATAACGCAACCGAGTATTTTATATTATTTTTAAGATATAAGCCACATCTAAATAATTTTCTCGAAATGAATGAAAGCCACTATAATTCTCCTATCTCAATAGACATATCCTCTATGTCTTTTAAAGAATTTTTTAAGGATGTACTAAATTTTTAAATGGCGAAGTGGGAGTATACCTCGAAGATTACCTTAATTCTGTATCAACAAAAGAAATTATGGTTAAACGCTCAAGTGCATGAGATTACGGTAATTTTCTTCTAAATGTCACGAATCATTGTCATAATAAACTTTTCATAGAAAAGATTTTGATTTCTGAATTCATTGACATGCCTGTTATACCTCAAAAATCAGATAGGAAGTTATCATGCAACATTTTCGATAGAGGCAAGTATGAGGAAGAAAGAAATTTTCATTCTTCACAAAAAAATCATCATCTTCGCAGATTTCATTTTGCATATGATTATCACATGCATATAGTTGCTAAACTGAATTTACTTTACAAATTTGTTTTATTTAATCCATCTTTGGGTTCTATCTTTCACAATTTGGAAACGTGCTTACAACATGGACACTGTTTCGTCCAAGTGTGGGTGGAGTCTGCATTGCATTACTTTTATTTTTCTTTAAATTTATTTTCTTTTCATTTCCATGCATTTAGATAAGACCATCATGCATTTTAGGTTGTAGCAAAATGCCAAATTTTTTTAAACACAACTCATTTTAGATTGATATAATGAAGTAAGTTAACATTTTTTTTCAGTTGATGGTAAAATAAATTCTCAAATAAGAAATATAATAAAAAGTTGAATTACAAGGAGTAACAGTGTACCGGCACATAGGAAGATACTTAGGTGATGACCATGAAGTTTAAGTTGTAGTCTTTGTTTAATGAGTGGAGGACTTAAAGTACATGTATTGGCTTTTCGAGTTTTTAAAACTAAGTTGTGTTAAGTTGATATTGCATAACTCTGTAACACCCCACCTCCGTTAAGGTCACTCACAAAGGGAATGCCTTAACTTTGATGGAGCATTTTAGTAGACAGAACAGAATATTACAAGACAGATAAAATAGTACTTGAAAAACTTTATAACTTTATTGCAGCGGACAAAAATCAGTTTGGTTACAATTTTACCAAAAACTCAAGTACATATATATATCAGCCTTGTTCAAAAGCCATCAGAGTACAAAACTTTTAAAATCATAATCCCCACAGAACGGAAGCTATACAGAGCCAAGCCATACTTTAAGTACTTCAAGCAGAAGGAATCTGGATCAAGCTAAAGTATTCCCTCCTTGGATAACCTGGGGGGGAAACAGAAGGAAAAGGGGAGAAAACAAGCAAGGTCAGACATAAAGTCTGGCAAGTCCATTGATTTTCAGTTATGAACAGATAATAATAACATGACATGAAAATAAAACTGGATGAGAGATAACAGTAACAGGTGTAGCGGATATAACAGAAGAACAGAATGATATAAACTTTTACTTTACACTTCTCTGCACTAATACTAGTATAACAGAATTAGGTGTCACCCTAATGTCTAAACTGAAACAGAAACGGGTACAGAATAATTTCCACAAAAGAGAGTGCTAGAAATGGCCTTTACCACCCGAAAAGAAACAGACAGAAGTAGAAACAGATTAATCTCTACGGAAACAGAATGTAGAATTAGGTCTACACTAGTAAATAGGCCTTTACCACCCGAACAGACGGTACTACGCAGAAACAGATGGGTGTTGCCACCCAACAAAAACTGACGGTACCAACAGAAACAGACAGAACTAAGTGTACCCTAAAACCCTACCCCAAGCGATCGGCTCCCTAATACATAAATACCCTGTGTCGGCCCCACAGTAGGGTGTATCACTCCCTAAAGTGACAACCGATTGGCACAGGCCTATTTACAGATGTCACGGCGTCTTACATCCTCATAGGCAGACCGGGATCCATGCACGCACATGACCTGGTTGGAACGCACCATCAACAACAGATGACACAAGTAATTCCCTTCCTATCCTTGTGTCCCCAGACTAAAAGATTTCAGATTAACTTGTTTAGAAGTTCAGACATACAGAATTCAGGTCAACTAGTTCACAGACAAGTTTTCAGACTAACGGATCAGATATACAGATTTAACGGACTTACCGATTAACCAGTTATAGATTAACAGACTTACCGATTTGTCTAACTTTGTAATTGGGCCTACAGATTCACGGAGCAGATTTTTTAAATTCATCAGTCTAGTGGGTTTAACTCTATCCGCCCAACACGTTTTTGACATCATATTTATCTCATATTTTCATTCATTGAATATTAATGCCCAGACCTCTCACATTAGACTGACAGTTTGCGGCTACTGGTTAGGCCGGTTGGTTCCGGGCAGATTTCTGCCGCAAACTGAGTCTAACCTCGGGTTTCAAGCACGTTATGACTAACTTCTCACATTAGAACCTATTGTTTGCGGCCACTAGATGTGCCAGGCGGTTCCGGGCAGAATTACGCCGTAAACTCATTCTAACCTCGAGTTAGCCATGTTCATCTTTACGGCCAATTAATTAATAATTTACCATTTATGCCCACGCCTAATATACATGTCAATTAATTCATAGCTAATTCAGATTATGTCAATAACAGACTAAATATATCAACTTAACAGATATAGCGGATAATAGATTTTCGTAGATTAGGCGACTTAACAGATTCAGCAGATTAAGTAATTTAGTAGATTTAGCATATAACAGATTTGGCATTTTCAGCAGACTTAGCAGATGACAGATTTGGCAGATGAACAGATCTAGCAGACTAGGCAGTAGAGCAGAACCCGCAGATTAAGCAATATAACAGAACTAGCAGATTAGGCAATATAACAGAACTAGCAGATTAGGCAAATATAGCAGAACTAGCAAATTAGGCAAATATAACAGATTTAATCATTCCTTAAAGTTTCACAAACATATCTTGCCTAATTATAAATTTGGCCTCAGTTTGCATGCCTAAATAGTTGTCATGATTCACACTATGATCATATACCCCACGTTTGCATTGAATTTACATGTCACAAACTATGGTCATAATTTACATGTCCCAATTTAGTTCAATTTTCCTAGTAAAAAAGATTCACATATAAATTATGCCAAATATAGCCATCGATTTCAATGCATGTCATATATTCAAAAATCTCCTACTTAGGTGTTATTCACATTTGATAGTTATCAAATCTTAATATAGATCTTCACACCTAAGTCATATTCTCTTTCAAATCATGCATTGTTATATAAACAATATGCCCAACGATCTAGTTATAACAGATCTTAATTCAAAATATGCATTATGTCCAATGTCTCAAGTCACATGTTAACATACTATGGTTCCTCTTCTTCCAATTCACAAAATATGCATAGATCTAAATCTAGTTTACAACCTATGTCCTTTTCTTAAATCAGTCACGGATTAGCCATGTTCAATTATGCCACATTCATTATTTGTCCCAAACATTTTAGCGTTCGTGCGTTAATCTCTTAGGAGATTGGCGCAGGCTCGTAGTAGCCTGGCTATAGAACAGAAAGAAGAAGAGATACAGAATAAAATAGATCAGAACAGAACACACACAATCTCAAATTCAGATTTACAATCATGTCACAGTCTGATTAAAGTTTATATCGGAAAATAACTGCACTTGCCTTGGTTGGATTAAAGAAAGAACTTTAATTGTTGTAGATTCGTTGCAGAAGCTTTAATCTCTAGTTTGAATTGAGTTGCTTAGGTTGATGTTGATTAACTTCTAGCTTTGATTCCAGCAGAGTAGCGATGCCATTTTTATTTTTATTTAGAACAGAGGCAGAGGAGAAGCAGAATAGAATTGTGTGTAGAAAAGGCTAGGTTTGGGGCTGTTTAAATAGGTTTAGCAAGATGAATCTTGATAGAAATCGGACTGGAAACATCAGAACGAACACTGGCCCAAAAATGGGCTCGGGGACCAGGTCGACTACCCAGTCGACCTGGTCTGGGGGGTTGACTGCCCAGTCGACCTGGGTCTGGGCGGGAAATTGTCCGCCCAGTTTGTTCTGCGTTTGAAATTCGAATTTTGAATTCGAATTCGAGCTGTTTTGAACTCTGAATATTTCTGAAACTTTGGAAGGCCATAACTTCTTCATATGGACTCCGATTTACGCAAACTCGGACTCGTTTTCAAGCAGAATTCCGAGACGAACGCAATGGCGCAACCCGTATCCCTTGATTCTTATTTTAAAAATTAATTATCCTTTGATTTGTTACTCATACATTCACAGAAAATACGGGGTGTTACATTCTCCCCTCCTTAAAGGATTTCGTCCCCGAAATCTTCAAGTTAAGAAGAATGTGTCCTACCATCCAACATCCATCTACTCAATCATCAATCACTGGCGTCCATTGTCCTTAGAAACTTCTAATGTTGTATGAGCATATGCAAAGGTGTGTGTATATGTTCCTTATCTAATGCAAAGATCAGGCGGTCGACTGATTCAGTTGACCTCCTTAATGCGAATTATGCCAGTGCCATGAGTCCAACATGTATGCAATTTTCCTACTCGATACATATCATTTCTATATGAGTGCACAACCATTTAGTCATATGCAACATCCATGTGCTGAGTCAATCATTTTGCATCCACAAAAATTTAAAATGCTCACACATCCATTTGCAGTATGAGAGTGTTTTCGAGCCGATCTAGTGCCTAGTGTGTGTATATGCATCCACGAGCAACCACTTGCATCCACTTGCAACCATCAAACATAACATGTCTCAAACACATGTTTACACCCATTAGTTTCTACCTAAAGTTCGAAGATTCGATCGATAGGATACAGTCGAATGATGGAAGCGAGTACAGATAAAACAAAAACTTGGTTCCCATTAGACATGGGTCCTAAGTATCGGCCCCGAAGACCAAAACCAACATCAAATCGACACCCAGAGGATTACCCTCTTTAGATAATGTCAAAACTGGAAATCTTAACCTAATTGGGAATATTCAGATATTTACATATTACTGGTACATATCAGGTTACCGAACTAAGCATGATAAAACCCAGAGTGTATGCGTCCTACTTGACGCCTAACACAGATATCTATCAAACCCCAAATCTCTCACAAACAGATGAGTCATAACTCTTATGGGTTTGAGTCTACAGCGGAATCAAAAACAATACTAGTATTAAAGTGCAGAGTATCGATTACATAATCAAAATGCCAGAATCAGAAAGAGTTTTAACTCAACAATCAGATAAGAAAATTAAACCTTCTACTTAAATTTTCTTATTTCTACCCTAACTACCAGTCCCTTAAGCATTCGCTTATCCTCCAGAAGTGGGTTCTGCCCTCTGTCCTTGCCCTCGTTTCTTCGGGCAGTCCCTAGTGAAGTGTCCCATCTCACCACAGTTGAAGCAAGTTCCCTTCCTTTTTCTGCAATCCTTGTTCAGATGAGTAGAGCTTCCACAAGTAAAGCACTTTTTCCCCTTCTTATCTTCAGAATTCTCATCCTTCTTTTGTGTTTCCTTTTTGGGCCATGCTTTCTTATTCTGTGGTTCTTCCTTCTTTGTCTCTTTCGGGCCCTTGTCTTCCTCGTGCAGTAGTGCCATGTCCACCAATTTCTCGTAAGTCGCTCCCATGTGTACATGAGTCATAGCTATACTGTGCAGTGGCTCGTTCAATCCTTTAACAAAGCGGAGGGCCTTTTTATGCTGAGTGTTGACTAAATCCCATCCGAACCTAGCCAGTTGGTTGAACTGGTTGACGTATTCCTTGACCGTCATACTACCTTGCCTAAGAGATAAGAACTTTTCCAGTTGTAGACTTCGTTCAGCTTGCGAGAGGAATTTTGTCTCAAACCTTATTCTTAAATCCATCCATGTTTCAACTGGCCTCTCGGCGTTAGTGACTTCCCACCAATAGGAAGCTTCATCTTTGAGCAGCCATACCGCCAACTGTACCTTCTGCCTATCGTCCATCTCGAAGATAACGAATAGATCCTCAGTTTCTTTGAGCCAGTTCCTCGCTTCTATGAGTGATTCAGTTCCCTTGAAATCCTTCCCACCCATGGCCCTAAAATCTTTACAAATCTTTGAGAAAGAAATTGCACGAGGAGGGGGTGGAGGAGGGGGATCATTTGCTGGACCTGCGGCGGCAGTCCTAGCCTCAAGATATTGACGAAACCAACTGGGTACATGAACACCCTCTGGTATCTCAGATGCTTCAGACATGCTGAAACGAAAAAGGAGAGATTCAATTACAAAAAGGACTGAAGGTAAGATATATGGCTCTTAGGGATTATGTTTTTCAAAAATAGGCTTTACTTTTGAAAATACTTCCTTTTAAAACCTTTTTGAAAATAGTTTTCAAAAACTTTACCCAATCTGGTAACCTTCAGCTCTGATACCACGTGTAACACCCCACCTCCGTTAAGGTCACTCACAAAGGGAATGCCTTAACTTTGATGGAGCATTTTAGTAAACAGAACAGAATATTACAAGACAGATAAAACAGTACTTGAAAAACTTTATAACTTTATTGCAGCGGACAGAAATCAGTTTGGTTACAATTTTACCAAAAACTCAAGTACATATATATATCAGCCTTGTTCAAAAGCCATCAGAGTACAAAACTTTTAAAATCATAATCCCCACAGAACGGAAGCTATACAGAGCCAAGCCATACTTTAAGCACTTAAAGCAGAAGGAATCCGGATCAAGCTAAAGTATTCCCTCCTTGGATAACCTGGGGGGAAACGGAAGAAAAAGGTGCGAAAACAAGCAAGGTCAGACATAAAGTCTGGCAAGTCCAGTGATTTTCAATTATGAACAAATAATAATAACATGACATGAAAATAAAGCTGGATGAGAGATAACAGTAACAGATGTAGCGGATATAACAGAAGAACAGAATGATATAAACTATTACTTTACACTTCTCTGCACTAATACTAGTATAACAGAATTAGGTGTCACCCTAATGTCTAAACTGAAACAGAAACGGGTACTGAATAATTTCCACAGAAGAGAGTGCTAGTAATGGGCCTTTACCACCCGAACAGAAACAGACAGAAGCAGAAACAGATTAATCCCTACGGAAATAGAATGTAGAATTAGGTGTACACTAGTAAATGGGCCTTTACCACCCGAACAGACGGTACCACGCAGAAACAGATGGGTGTTGCCATCTAACAGAAACAGACGGTACCAACAGAAACAGACAGAACTAAGTGTACCCTAAAACCCTACCCCAAGCGATCGGCTCCCTAATACATAAATACCCTGTGTCGGCCCCACAGTAGGGTTTATCACTCCCTAAAGTGACAACCAATTGGCACAGGCCTATTTACAGATGTCACGGCGTCTTACATCCTCAGAGGCAGACCGGGATCCATGCACGCACATGACCCGGTTGGAACGCACCATCAACACCCCTCGCCATTATCAGAATGAACCACTTATAATTAGTTCAGTAAGTGTGCCCGGACTCTACCTACTGTTGGGTCAAAGTTTTGATACCAAAAAGGGTTACTGACTAATATGGGTCCCAAACAACAAATGACACAAGTAATTCCCTTCCTATCCTTGTGTCCCCAGACTAAAAGATTTCAGATTAACTTGTTTAGAAGTTCAGACATACAGAATTCAGGTCAACTAGTTCACAGACAAGTTTTCAGACTAACGGATCAGATATACAGATTTAACGGACTTACCGATTAACCAGTTATAGATTAACAGACTTACCGATTTGTCTAACTTTGTAATTGGGCCTACAGATTCACGGGGCAGATTTATTAAATTCATCAGTCTAGTGGGTTTAACCCTATCCGCCCAACATGTTTTTGACATCATATCTATCTCAGATTTTCATTAATTGAATATTAATGCCCAGACCTCTCACATTAGACTGACAGTTTGCGGCTACTGGTTAGGCCAGTTTGTTTCGGGGAGATTTCTGCCGCAAACTGAGTCTAACCTCGGGTTTCAAGCATGTTATGACTAACTTCTCACATTAGAACCTATTGTTTGCGGCCACTAGATGTGCCGGGCGGTTCCGGGCAAAATTACGCCGCAAACTCATTCTAACCTCGAGTTAGCCATGTTCATCTTTGCGGCCAATTAATTATTAATTTACCATTTATGCCCACGCCTAATATACATGTCAATTATTCATAGCTAATTCAGATTATGTCAATAACAGACTGAATATATCAACTTAACAGATATAGCAGATAACAGATTTTCGCGGATTAGGCGACTTAACGGATTCAGCAGATTAAGTAATTTAGCAGATTTAGCATATAACAGATTTGGCATTTTCAGCAGACATAGCAGATGACAGATTTGGCAGATGAACAGATCTAGCAGACTAGGCAGTAGAGCAGAACTAGCAGATTAAGCAATATAACAGAACTAGCAGATTAGGCAATATAACAGAACTAGCAGATTAGGCAAATATAGCAGAACTAGCAAATTAGGCAAATATAGCAGATTTAATCATTCCTTAAAGTTTCACAAACATATCTTGCCTAATTATAAATTTGGCCTAAGTTTGCATGCCTAAATAGTTGTCATGATTCACACTATGATCATATACCGCACGTTTGCATTGAATTTACATGTCACAGACTATGGTCATAATTTACATGTCCCAATTTAGTTCAATTTGCCTAGTACAAAAGATTCACATATAAATTATACCAAATATAGCCATCGATTTCAATGCATGTCATATATTCAAAAATCTCCTACTTAGGTGTTATTCACATTTGATAGTTATCAAATCTTAATATAGATCTTCACACCTAAGTCATATTCTCTTTCAAATCATGCATTGTTATATAAACAATATGCCCAACGATCTAGTTATAACAGATCTTAATTCAAAATATGCGTTATGTCCAATGTCTCAAGTCACATGTTAACATACTATGGTTCCTCTTCTTCTAATTCACAAAATATGCATAGATCTAAATCTAGTTTACAACCTATGTCCTTTTCTTAAATCAGTCACAGATTAGCCATGTCCAATTATGCCACATTCATTATTTGTCCCAAACATTTTAGCGTTCGTGCATTAATCTCTTAGGAGATTGGCGCAGGCTCGTAATAGCTTGGCTATAGAACAGAAAGAAGAAGAGATACAGAATAAAATAGATCAGAACAGAACATACACAATCTCAAATTCAGATTTACAACCATGTCACAGTTATGATTAAAGTTTATATCGGAAAATAACTACACTTGCCTTGGTTGGATTAAAGAAAGAACTTTAATTGTTGTAGAATCATTGCAGAAGCTTTAATCTCTAGTTTGAATTGAGTTGCTTAGGTTGATGTTGATTAATTTCTAGTTTTGATTCCAGCAGAGTAGCGACGCCATTTTTATTTTCATTTAGAACAGAGGCAGAGGAGAAGCAGAATATAATTGTGTGTAGAGAAGGCTAGGTTTGGGGTTGTTTAAATAGGTTTAGGCAGATGAATCTGGACAGAAATCGGACTGGAAACATCAGAACGAACACTGGCCCAAAAATGGGCTCGGGGACCAGGTCGACACCCAGGTCGACTGCCCAGTCGACCTGGTCTGGGGGGTCGACTGCCCAGTCGATCTGGGTCTGGGCGGGAAATTTTCCGCCCAGTCTGTTCTGCGTTTGAGATTCGAATTTTGAATTCGAATTCGAATTCGAGCTGTTTTGAATTCTGAATATTTCTGAAACTCTGGAAGGCCATAACTTCTTCATATGGACTCCGATTTACGCAAACTTGGACTCGTTTTCAAGCAGAATTTCGAGACGAACGCAATGGCGCAACCCGTTTCCCTTGATTCTTATTTTAAAAATTAATTTTCCTTTGATTTGTTACTTATACGTTCACAGAAAATACGGGGTGTTACAAACTCTCTCTACTTTTTATATTCAATAATAATAGTAATCCAATGGTATCCAACATTGCTTGAAAATCTATCGTTGGTGTTCAAACCCGCCAATCTCTTTTCCGACTCCCACGCCAGACAGCAAGGCGGTACATGGGTGGTATACTTTGGTCTCATTTTATGAGTTGGACACCTAAGGATTACCAGCATCTTGTTGACATAGTAGGCTTCGGTCTACACAATTTGTTAAGCTCTGTCCTAACTCTCACGCCAGCGCTCGAGGAAGTGCATGTGAGGTATGTCTTGGTCTTTTATGTTTTTTTAGGCATAGATCCTTGTTCTTTTATGTTAGTAGTGATTCATTATAAATCTTCATTTTTGTAGAGATAGAAAATAAGCAATGATGCCCAAGCACTTCTTGACCTTATTGATTTGACTAGTCATACACATGGAAATAAAAATATTGCAAAGTGTGACAAGTAAACAAAGAATTCATACACTATGTTATTAACTGAACCAGCTGGCCAAACTAGAATTTAACATAAGAAAACTTGAATTATGATGAAAATTTGTGATGAGTTGAGGAACCAAAAATTTCTATAGACTGATTTCGATTTGTATACTACTATGTTGCAACTTTTCTAAAACAAAACGTGTTTTCATTTTTGTCTTCATTTGCATATGTCTTTTGCATTCATATAGTTACATTAGAACCACATCATCTTTCATTCGGATTTTGTGGTTAGTATCCGCTGAAAATCCTCACGAGACACCACTTATCGTACTAGGGACACTCATAGGTTTAGCAACTTGTTGCATATGCTCAATGCAACCGTGTTTCCTACGAAAGTGTGACCTGCATAGTTTAGTTTTTAATTTCTGTTTTACTCGAGGACGAGCAAAGATAAGTTGGGGGTATTTGATTAACATGTAAAAGTGCATATTTTTACACTCAAACATTATCTTTATTGTATATAAATAAATATTACTTTGGATATTTTTGTATTTTTTCAGGGATTATCAATAAAAGTCTCTTCTGTCTCAATCGAAGATCAATTGAATAGAAATATGCTACTTTCCGGGATCAACAAGTTTTAACTCACAAAGGAAGTTGTAGCACAATGGCAAAGGCCTAGGAATTTGTGCAGAGTGGACTAAGTTCAATCCCTGTCATGCCCCATTTTGCGAATGAAAAATGGAGGATGGATATGCACACCCCGCCTCATGTGCCCTAAGGAATACATGTATTAGTGGTTTATATATTACATGTGTGTGTGTGCGTTCATATGTATGTATACATATAATATATACACTAGTAAAGGATTTAAGAAATAGGCATATTCTTCTCAAGGAAATCAAATCAATTCATTCATTTTCAACTGTCATGTAGAAGAAGTTTTGATAGGCCAAAATAAAAGCCAATCAATCTACCGCATGCCAACAATCAGAAGAGGAAACTCATGGAATATCTCAAATCCATCTTCATTTCTCTTTTATTAATAAATAGAATATTTCAAGAGATTCATTCTAGGCCTAATATTTATGTAGATAGAAGACTACATTCTCTATAAATACCCATTGTATTCATTGTAATCCTCTGTACCTTTTTCTGTACCATTTATCTTCTCCATTAATTTAGTTTTCCTTTATTTTTCTGCATTTTTATTTTCAAGCAACTTGTGTCGTTTATACAATTAGATTTGGTAGAGCACAAGTTGTCTTTGCAATTTTATTTTTCATTAGTGATTGACCGTTTGATTAGTTTCAGCGGTAATCCTAATATTACTTTATGCTTGTTACTTCTATTCTACAATTTTAGTTTCTGCATTTTATTCTACCTTCCTGGGTAATATTAATTTTTTTATAGATTTGATTTGATTCGAATCTGTAGTGAATTCAATAGTAATTTACTTGCTCTTGTTGTTTCAATTGATAATTACGGCTTGTTCATCGGTTCAATTAGATTTGTTCTAAACCAAATTACAATTTTAATTTTTATTATTTTCAAACCAAAATATCCAAATTCCATCTAGCTCGCCCACGTGATTATGTAAATAATAAATTTTAGTTTTCCTCCCTTTGTTCGACATGCATACTGCACATCTGTGTGCTTGTAGCAATTATTTCATAATTTGCGCTTTTCTAATCAACAGAAATGTGTCAGACACATATCCCCAAGCAGACTCCAACGTAGTCACTTAATACCCATAGGAAAGCGAACCCTCCTACAGATTCAATACTTCACACCCATATGACATTTAATACTTTAATTGAAACAAAGACATGTCCTACGATCACTTAATACCCAGCAAGGGTGGACCCAATGACTATTGTCCGTACTACTTAGGATAAATATTACGGAAATGGGCAAGTATGACTACTACCCGTACTTCTTAGGATAAACCCAAAGGAAAGGGGAGAGTCTCATTCTCTTAGTACTCTTCAAGTCTTATTTAACTACTTAATACCTTAATCCTGAAGCGAGCTGTCTAACACTCAATGATCCGAAGTTTTCTTCTTTCGAAAGGCAAGCAAACCTTGTGGTCACTTAATGCCCCAATGCCTGGATAAACTCATTAGGAAGATTACTAATGACATTCTTAAAATTTTCATGGGCTCCCACGATCAATGATATCTCGCATCAGTTGCACGTATATCCGACTACCGAAAAGTGCAGACTCCTGTCAAATGACACAACTAACCTTGCATCATCAACCTATCAAGTCTAGTCCCTTATTTTTTGTTTGAATATTACACCTAGGTTCAAACTAATTTCAGGATGAGATTTATGGTTTTAAGATGAAGTTTATGCTTCTAAGATATTTTATTGCATTCAGTACAATTATGGAAATTTTACCCAAAATCCTCATTTAAATTTATTACCCTAACTGTCATATTTCATTAATAACCATATCAGTCCTTTTCCTAAGGCACTAGACATTACAATAAACGTCCTTAGTATCAATTCCGTTAATTTCCATTTATTCTAATTCACTGTAACTCTTTAATTATCTCTTAATTTATTGTCATATTAATTGCCCAAAAATTTGAGTTAGTTCTCATTTATAATAATTGTAACCATTTTGAGGTCTATAATTTGTTATCACATTTAATACCCATAAACCCCAAGAGTACAATAGTTGATTCTTCATTTATTGCGGGTCCAACAAATTAATATCGATAATAAATGTAGAACATTTCAAATTCCAAACCAAACCTAAACATTCACCTACTCATAATAGTAACTAACGTTAATTAAGTGTAATTAAATGAAAAAATATTTATATATTGGCACAATAATTATGTAAAATACTAATTTTCTAATTCTAACAATCTATGTTCTAGTCCATGATATTTACCAAAACAAATCTTTCTATGTTCTAATTTGCTAAAATCAAAATCTCATAAAAAGGTCGATTGCTATAATTTCCATAACTTTGCCCAAACAACACAAATAAAGGAATATTGTCATATTCAAAATTACAAGGTATGAGCGACCTTTTATTTGGAATATACATGTAAAGTACATACCAAAATGCATAATTTACGCATCTCTTCCTTTTTGTGAGTGCATATTCCCTATAATTTGAAACATAGACCCGTTTTAATAAAAATATGAATAGGCTAATTTATAAAATTTTATACAAATATCCTTATTTGATTTAAAATATAGATACATCAAGACTAAAATGGACAATTTACACGAATCCTACTTTTACATCTATTTTACATATATGGAACACATCTACAAATAAATAATTTATTATCTTCACAAACTGATTTCCAAGATCTAGGTGTAAACAATTATTAAACCTTACTAAAGGATATGTAGACAAGATGTAGATGCTTTTATCGATAAGCCTAAAATTCTTGTTATTCCAATTTAGGCATGAAATCTGACGTTATACCAATGCAAAGATATGATATTACAAACAATATTTAAATTTCTCACACACCTTGTAAAGATTTCCCAAATCTCAGATCTAAATTGCAACTTTTAGGTTTCAATTCAAATCTTTCAAAATGCATATAATATGACAAAAATGAGGAGGTATACGCATTAAAATTGAAGTTCTAGACAAAGAATCGGAATAAGGGAAGAAAATAAAGTTAGAAACCTAATAAATTCACCTTACGCGCAAAACCTATCTTTTCGTGTAGATCTTAATTCATTTTCTCCAATCCATGTAAGTAGAATTGAAATCTATTTGTTTTAAGAAATTTTGGAAGATATTAGATAAATGAAAATGGTAGAGCTTTGTTGTTACCTCTAAAAAAATATGGGGTCTGAGTCTTTATTTATAGGCGTAGGAAAGACCCCGAATCGTCAAATTTAATTTATCAACATCCATCCGTTAATATATAAAAAATTCTCACCATAAAACATAACCACCACAAGTCGGGAGGACGAAGCAGGTTGATCTTGCATTCAACGACTTTGATCGTCCGGGCTTCTATGGGGTTATGTAATAACTTATGAACTTAGATTTTTTATTTATAATATTTGTTTTCTGTCCAAATTCATTTTCCGTCCGTAACTTCTTTATACGGATGTCATTAACGGAACTTCAAACATGAAAGTTGATCAGAATTTTATCACGAACACAATAGAAAAAGTTTCATTATCAAATTCCATCATTTTCTTAAGATCTATATTTAAGACCAAAATAAGTAACTAATCTAACTAATGTCAAATTTCAGGGTGTTACATTCTTCTTCCCCCTTAAAAGAAATTTAATCCTGAAATTTTTACATGATAAGTCATGGTGATTGCACCAAATTATCTTAAACTACATAATCGATTCATGTCCAACCAAATTAGCAACCAAACGTGCGCATGTGCGTGGTATACATAATGAGTCACAACTATATAAATATGAGTGCATAATTATTATAAACCAGATCCTCCTTTATGAATGCATTTTATTTTGAAAATACTTCTTAAAACTTGACGCAAACAACCTAAAATATACTGTCACTTCTATATGTATGTTGCTTTCGAAAAACATTTTTCAACCAAAATTTTCATGCAACTACAAGTAGAAATATGAAACAACCAGTTGTGCATCCAAATCGTAACATCCAACATGAAAACACATCTAAAATCACTTCTTAATCATCATTTTATGTCAAAAAAAAGAATTTTAATATAGAATTTAACATTCTTACCACTTCAAAATTTTCTAGATTATGATATAAAGTGAAAGTTTTCTTGCTTGCCATGGAATACTCCAAAATCTACACATATAAATAGCATAAGAAGATTTATATCTAAGATTAAGAATGTAAATGACTCTAAAAATAGCTCATGTGCATCATCGTCATGGTATGGAAATAGCATTTTCAAAGCTAAAACAGTTTTTTCTTTATTACCATTAGCATTTTCAACATATTGCCGGACTTAGTACACCGCTAAATTCATAAATCTATTTTTTAATTTCCTTCCCAATGTTTCACATGTGACCTTAAAAATCTTGATTTGAAGAAAAATTGATTTTTACTTTTTAAAATTGCATGTCTATTTTGGAAAAATCATCTGAAAATACATAGACATGCATTTCCTTCCCAAAATTAAAAATTGAATTAAAAATTTGAAAATCAAAATGTTTTTTCTTTTTTTCTTTAAAATATTAGGAAAAGGTTTCTAAAATTATTGTCCGAATTTTTTTACAAGTTGGACAATAATACAATGTAGATGGAAATCGATTATATGTTAAACATGCAAACCGAATTCAACAAATAACCAAAATTTGGCATTTTAAAAAAATACCAACTCATAAATTTTTAGCTTTTAAGGAACAACCAAAAATAATTTCCCATGACAAAACAACCTTTACCCAGTTCTTCGCTAAAAATTTCCACCCAATAAATCTTTACTTTTCGCTCTACAATTACTGTTAGTTGGATTCAAATTATGTGATTTCACGTCCAATCCATATCATGATTAAGTGTGAATCAATTATACAATATTTCAAAAATATATTAATATCATCACATCATCATGCGATTTTTACAAAGACGGTTAACAAAGTAACATTCATAACACAATCTCGAATAGTCATCCAAAAAGGGAAAAAACCAATATTGGAAGAATGAAGACAACAACATCGAAACTACAAAACATTTTCTATATACAACGAGATGTCTTGCTCTAGATTGGAGCTTGAACCATTT
This sequence comes from Allium sativum, assembly GCA_030737875.1. Taxonomy (NCBI): domain Eukaryota; kingdom Viridiplantae; phylum Streptophyta; class Magnoliopsida; order Asparagales; family Amaryllidaceae; genus Allium; species Allium sativum. The sequence continues at coordinate 60,744,844 of CM060910.1, read as the reverse complement.
TCACGACCTTTAATTAATCATATCATGATAGATAGATGTTAAATCTTGTGTTGTTGATACTACTAATGTTGTTGGAGGTTTTCACATCACTATCTTTCTAAACCGAGATTTATCGATGGCAAAAGAAAACTTCTCCAAAACTGCCTTCCATGGAGATTCATCTAGCACCGTATAAAGATGAAATTGGATAGGTGAAAATAGAAAATAACTCCTTGAAGTAGTACTCTAGAACAACAAATTGAATCGAAGAGGGCATTGTCCCAATCGGCGATGATGTCTTCAACCATAGTAAAGATTGACTTCCACATCATATGACAAATATAGTCGCAACTTCCCATTTTCAAAATAATGTGCTAAAGAAGATGCTCACCTACATAAGCAATTTGGACATGGATTATCGACCTCCCAAATCTGACATCCAGAAAAAAAGATCTGCTGCAAAATTTTAAAGTCGGTTAACCTTAAGATCATTCAAGTCCGCATATGCTATGGATGCCTCCAAAATCTCAAGGAGATCCTCTTCAAAAAGACCATCATAAAACAACTCAATCTTCACCTTTGAATCAATAGTTTATTCATCAAAAATCTACTTCAATAAGACATTGTAAAGACGAATGAATCACGGGAAACATTCCCATCAAAAAGTAAATCTCGAAGCAAAGGACATTATGCAAATCCTACTGATACAATTTATTTTTTCCAAGTCTAAAGCGATGGTACATTCTACCCTTCTGATCCAACCAAATGGTCTCCCTAGTTATGACACCTGAATGGTGCTTGGAAGAATGGATATCGCAAGGAGGAATCATTAGATAATAAATGGTAGGAGGGAAGAAATTAGATTTAGATGTTAAAGCAGGGGCATGGAAAGATCTTATGCACAAACTGATGTAGAAAAAGAGGACACGGGGCTGCTATAAAGAAGGAGGAAAATAAAGATAGTGCTTAATTAAAAGAGGAGGGAGAGATGAAAAGTAAAAGTTTAGGGGAATTTGGACGCAACTTTCACGGTTGTTTCCTATGTTCAAGTTGTATTAAACTCATCGACAAGCAGACCGCTTTAAACATAATGCTAAATGATCCACCACTAAAATGGGCTTCGTATAAAGGTTGAACCTCGACTTAGTTAGGCTTGGTTAAAACATTAATCATCTTGCACCTTCTTCTAAAATCTGCCGTTATTCAAGAAGATCTTGTCCTCACAACGAAAGTGTACTGAATTACCATCTAGCCTCCAAAGATCCAAAATAGTCCCAACTAAATATGCTACGACACAATATTTTAAAATACTCGAAATAATCTCAGCTAATATTCTTTATATACTTCATATGAAATTAACCCTTTTCTTACTGACGGAAACCCCAAAATTGAAGAAGAAGTTACCCCAAGATGGACAATAATTTTTTCCTTGGCCCGTTCAAGAGAAAATACAGACTTTTTTTCGATGTAAACTTTCTTTCAAACTATGGGTTTCGAACTTCATATACGTACATACACACATACATACATACATATATATATATATATATATACTGTTGTTATTTCCGAAAACCAAATCTCGTTCTCTATTAAAAAATAATTTTTCAAAAAATAATTTAAAATCTTTAAATGTTGTAGGCGTTGGTACTTATGAGGTGCGTGGGAGTGATGCTTTTAATCCAATCTTTGTTTCTTCTAATGCAACGGATGATGTAGTTAGACTGGGAGATTTTTTTCTAGTAATATGTCATTTGAAGCTTTTATGGACGAGAGTCTGAATAGCTTTAGAGCTCAGGAAATGCCAGATGAACTAATGGAAAAATTCTTTCATTCTGCTAGAGCACAAGAAGAAGTTGTAAAGAGTTCTGGAGTTAACAAAAAAGGGAAGAAGGTAATAGAGGATTCTGGTTTCACTATCTTGCATAGGATCGCGAGTAGCCTTGCATCTGATCATCCTTTAGAACACTACAAGAAAAATACCCTATTGCAACTAGCTATTTGCAACAGGCGACAAATGATAGTTGCAGTAAATGATATTTAGCAACAGGCCTTGTAAAGACCCGCAAATTCCCACCCTTTGAATCGACCATAAACCACACAGGTCTGACCCAAAAAGTGAAAATCTACGAATACTTTAACTTTGGGCATACAACATATTAAAACAACAACAGAAGACTTTTATAACATATCATCATATAATGTTACATCAGAGTACAGAATATACATATCAGAGTACATTGGAATATAATTACAGCGGAAGATAAATACAAAAATGTAATATACTGCAACGGAAGAACACAGCGGAAGACTTTCTATCTCTGGACACAGCTTTAAGCTTCAACCCAGAATCCTGTTTAATATATCTGCAAAAATAGCTACTCGACTGCCCGTGTGGGAAAATATGGGCACCCGAGTTTGCCAGTGGACAAACTACAGGTCAGTCATGGGACTGGTGTGAGAATTCTACTTAACCTATATAATATAATAAGGCTAATCACAGGACCACGCCACTTTCGCGGAACGGGTTTTCTCCTATGGATTGCCAGTGCATGACTAAAGTAAATCGTCAAAATAGCGCAATGTTTTTTTTTAGAAAAATGAAACCATTATAAGACCCAAGTCCCATCACACAATGCAACGCAAACCGGAGGATAGGGTTTTACCTTATAATGATCAAAAGATGCTTGATACGATAAACACGGTATTATATATAATAGTGTGCAACCAATTTGAAGTACATCAAAGTAAATGTATTAATCCTAGACGGCATGAGTGCCCCATCCCACTATGTCGCCATATATAGGTATACAATCAAAACCGCGTGATGTCGTATTGGAAATTTGGGTTTCCATCTGAGTCAAGGCTAGGGAGGAGATCCTTACCGATTCGAGACACTCTAGCAATGCCCCAGGATTGGTACTCTGTCCAACCCTTGGATCCTGCAGGGCCGGTCCACACTTACTTTTGTGGATTGGCAATTCCTGAACACACGCTTCCCGGTCCTTTTGGACCTATAATACGGCCAGTGGCGACCGCATAAACCGAGGCCTCGAAAAATCCAACAACCACAATGAATAAATGCCAGCGCTGGTAGGTCCCTGGCACCACTCTAGCTAGAAAGAAACGTGCGCACTCCCTGCGTTCCCTTCTCCCGTTTTAGACTCTACCGGGCTGTGAGGCTCGTGAGGTCACGTCATACACAAAGCTATGCCTAAATAGACTATGCTTTGATCATCCCACAAGGCTCTGCTTTGCAACAATAAGCCTTGATCAAGTGCAACTTGGCATACCACATCAACAACTCATATCATGCGATCGGTAATTATTTAACATACAAACGGGTGTTAAGCAAGAGAATAAATCCTCCGCCACCATGCATTTATATAAAAAATAAAAAACCGATTTAATTACATGAAATAAATTTCAATGTCAGGCATGCTATCCATTTACAAGTCCGCTCTAGGTCTGAACGAAACAACGTATCCGTCGATCTCCAGTACGTCTGGAAGATCATCACTTTTACCTTGCCTTGGGGGATCAGTCCCAATTCAAGATATTAGTCACCATCAACCAAACGATGTGAAGCTCTCCGGTCTTCAGTCACCGTCTTCATCTTCGACTCTTGATCGTCGTGATGATTATTCAGAATGGGTTAGACCCGGTCTTCCTGAATAACTCGCGTATTCTTAATTAAAATCAACCATACGCCACATTCCAACTTTGAATATCCTTTTAAATAAAAATTATTATTTATGTTAAAAGGTTCTCATTAATTTTATCAAAGATAAAATAAATTACATTTTATATCTTTCTAAAAAGATGTATTGATATTCCAATTTTGATTTAATTTATAAAATAGATTTATAAATTTCAAATAGTAATTTCAATGTAAATTGGATTAAAGGATAAATGTTATTTAAAACATCGTCCACTACAAATCCAATCGACATATCAATCACCAAACATAATGGCTAAAATCCAATAATCTTAAATAAAAGGTTTATCCTAAAGATATTAAATCATTACTATATAGAAAAAAAACATATTTTAAATTAATCAATAAAATATTCTATATATAAAAGATTCTGAATGTAAAATATACTTTATAATACAAAATCTTTTATTTTACAAAATCTTTTTATTATATAAAAATTCTTTATTTAAAAAAAGAAATTCTGCATTAGAATGCGACTCAACCATGTACCATATAATTTGGGTCATATGGGTTTCATACATTTCATGTATAGGGTAATAACAGGAAATAATCCTCAATCCATCCATTAACAACCAGAGTGACAATGTCAACTGTGTGAGCATTAAAATAAAACAATAACGCTCATCGCAGCCTGTCGATCAATCGATAGACATATAATTAAACATTGGGATTTGTGTTAGTCAAGTATCGTCCCAATACCCGTGTGGGGTTTTCATCCAACAACAGTTCATATAAATAAATAAATATAGAATTGGTTAATAGGTTTAACCAATTTCAATTTCACTTAACATGTCACTTATATCAAGTAAAATGTATTTTACTCTTATGACTTCCCTATATACTTCTAAAGTTACATAAACAGTAATTTATTTATACAGCTTTATTGCGGATGACAAATGGAATATATATTCCATTATATTTGTATGAAGTTTCTTACCAATACTTTTCATTGTTTATTTTGACCAACAATACAATTGTAAATTAGAATATAAATTCTAGTGCAAGTTTGCAAATAAAAAAAATTGGATTTTATATTTGCGTATAAATTCTACTGTATATTATGCAAATAAAAGTGATTCTCATATTTTCACATAATTTCTGTTTTCAACAAAGATGAGTAAAGTGATACCCTCATTTGGTTAACGATTCTATTTCAACAAATACAATGTAAATAAAAGTGTGTTTCTAATCTTGTACTTTTATTTGTACATAAAACACAAATAAAAGTGTATCTCATGTATTTGTCTTTTTATTTGACAAACAATGTTAATAAAAAGGTTCCTTTATATCTTTTACTTTTATTTAACAAAACAATGGTAAATAAAATGTCTTTTTAACTCTTTTACTTTTATTTAACAAAACAATGACAAATAAAAGTATAATTTTCTTTCTATGCTTTATTTGCATCTAAAAATGCAAATAAGAAATATAACTCTCTTTTATTTTGTGTGTGTTTTGTTTACATATAAAAAGGAAAACAACTATGTGATTCTTTTTCCTATATTTTGTTTGCATCTAAAAATGCAAACAAAAATATGTCATATTCTTATTTATACAAAATAGTAAATTCATATAATTACTTCTATTTACATAAGAAAATGTAAATAAACTTATTCCTAACTTCTATTCTTTTTATTTACATAAGAAAACGTAAATAAATGTATTTCTAAATTCTATTCTTTTTATTGTGACAAATCAACAATAAAAATATGAACTTCTATAACTATTCTTTTTAATGACCAAAATGTATCTTTTTGGTTCATTCTTTTAGATGACAAAAATTGTATCTTTTTGTTTCAACAAAAATAAAATCAAAATTTAAATCTTACATGACTATTCTTTTTATTGTAATGAATTACAATAAAAAATATGAGCTTTTTTATTTAAAAAGCTAATAGCACAAAACATGGGTACCTTTACTTACATATAAAATATAAATAAAAGTTTAATTCTTTAACATGTATTTTTATTTACATACAAAATGTAAATAAAAGTAAAATTCTCAAATACATTTTTTTTTTATAAGTAAAGTGTAAATACAAGTGTGTTTCCAAATATGCCTTTTTATTTAAAATATAGATTGTAAATAAAAAGTGTTCTTCCAATATGGGTTTTTTTGTTTACAAATAAAATGTAAACAAACATGTGCTTACCAATTATTTCTTCTTATTTACAAACAAAATTTAAATAATAGTGTAAATTCTAAATAAGCCTTTTTATTTACAAATAGGATGTAGATAAAAATATGTTTTCTAAATTTGTTCTTTTATTTACAAAAGAAATGTAAATAAAAACATGCCTTTTACATTTGTTATTTTATGTACAAAAGAATTGAAAATAGAGACTTGTCTAACAATACATTTTATAACAAAATGATGTTTCATTCTAATGTCACAATTTATAATAAAAAAAAAAATGTGTTTTTATTTCTAATGTAACCTTTATAACTAAAATGTGATTTTATTCCTAACGCGACATTTCTATACCAAATGTGAATTTATTCCTAACGCGACATTTTTATACAAAATGTAAATTCATCTCTAATGCGACATTTTTATACAAAATGTGAATTCATCTCTAATGCGACATTTTTGTTTTCAATATAGCATGATCAACAAAGTGACATATTTGTTTTAAATATAGCATGATCAACAAAGTGACATATTTGTTTTAAATATAGCATGATCAACAAAGTGACATATTTGTATTAAATATAATTCAGCAAAGCATACAACAATACAATTTAGCCAATCATCACAACCACAATCAAATCAATATAAATATAAATATATTTTATATTTTAATTTCAATTTCAAATCAAGAAATCTCACATGGAATCTTATATAAATTCACTCATGAATGAAATAATTTTGAGTAAAAAGGATTTCTCATTTTCAATCTAACACAAATGATAATCAAGCTTTACCACTTTAAAACTAACATAGATGGCAATCAAGTTTTATCACTTTTAAACTAACGCAAATGATTATCAAGTTTTATCCTTTTAAACTAACACAAATTGATTATCATCACATCCACAGATCGATAAACAACATCAACAATTTAAGAACAAATCATGTACGTGCAAGAATCTCTAAATCACGATAATATTTAATTTATTTTAATTATATAAGAAATCTCACCAATCGTCTTGTTCAGATTGAAAATTTGACCAAAATTGGATGTGCTCAGAATCAGTCCTAGTTGGTTCCATTGCGAAGCTCTTATTTTTGTGATCGCAACGCAAGTCGTTTCGTTCGATTTCGTGTCCTTTTGATCAACTTATGGCTGTTTAAACATTAATCAGATTAATAAATTAATTAATTATATAATTAGTTTAATTATATTGTTTAACCTTTCTTCCCGTTACTGTCTTCTTCCATCAGCCGAACAAACCCAACATCGACCCTCAATCAGTCCCCGTCGCACCCACGTTCAGGTCACCTGACCACCATCCAACGCCACCGCCCCGTAGCCCTAGCCGCCACCTCCAATCGCGCCAAGAACGAGCCAACTCGGTGGTCCCCCCCTCACGAAATCCGAACCCGAAGTTCGCCCCTTTGCCACGACGCCACGACCACCAGTGAACACCAGAATCGATCACAACCGTCCATCTTGAAGCCCTCGATCCCCTCTTCAGTTTGATATATAGAACTCTGAATTTCGTTGAGTGGATTGGGAGAAAAGAGGGTTTGAATTTGGGATCATTTCGGCCATTGAGAACGTGTATACGGCGGCTGTAGTTAGGCTAGGGTTATACGTATTTGACCGTATTTATAGTGGTATATTTTCTATTTATTTAATTCTTTTAATTCAATTAAATTTGTATATCATCCGGAACACCAAATTAAATCCAACGAAAAATGTTCCTAGGCAAATACCCCCGTTCCGGACGCCATGGAACAGGTCTCAAAGCCTAAATCAAAAGTCTATAGTTGGTTTTATTTAATTTAATATTTGATTCATTTATTTAATTAGTTTTGACTATACATTTTAATTTACCGGGACCACATACTGCCTCTAAAAATTACAGAAAAATTATATTTGGCCATGTTTTGACGATAAGGTTCTAACGAGACTAATTTCGTCGAATTCTGAGACTGTTTGAAAAATGGCTATTTTTAAGGCGTTCAAATTTAACTGAAATAGTCAAAACACATTTTATTTCGCCACGCTCACATATTAATTCGAAAAATTCTGAAAATTGAAACCTAGCAATAATTTGACATTCCGGTTCCAACAAAAGTGGTTTCGTCGAAAACAGAGGTAGTTTGAAAATAGACTATTTTTAAGGCCAATATATTTAATATTAAAAATACATTTTTAAACAAATAAATCCCGAAACTCAAAATATATAAGTGTTTACTGTTTTTCAATGTAGAAACATCATTCTGAACTCAATGGAAGTGGTTTCGAGTTCAAATTCCTATATATGTGAAAAGTAGCCTTTCGGGCCCTATATATTCTACAGCGACCTTTCTAAAAATTGAATTGGTCATAACTTTTGATTTCCGTTATGAAATTTCGATTTTTCAGATTCTTTGGAAAGATATTTTTAAATAGATTCTAATATTTTTGGTTTCACTAAAATCCGTTAAATTTTGCATCCTGTACGGTCAGTCAAAGTTCAAGTTTGACTTTTCAAACTACCGCGTTATTTCTAACTCTTTTTATAATAAAAATTAAATCATTCATTCTAACTTCGATTTAAATCAAATTTGTGATCATTATTATTTAAATAAATTATTTTATATTGTCAAAATTCATTAAAATTTTCTAAAATAAAATTTTAAATTGGTCCTGATTTTGCGGGTTGTTACAATCGCCCCCTACTTAAAAACTTTTCGTCCTCGAAAAGGAACGTAGCTAAAAATTGTAAAATTAACTATCTTAATTTTAAATTTTAATGGTAGATTATCTTTTCAAAATATATACAACTTTATACATATAAATCATATTACAAAGAATAGATTATAAATATCAAAAATACGCTAATTATAAATTCCTAACTCTGAACTCGTTCTAAGGCATTACTAACCCCATCTCTAACGAGTTTACTCATTCTAGGATACTGCTGATCCTATCTCTAATGAGTATTCTTATTGGACATTACTAATCCAATCTCTGATGAGTCTTCTGTTCAGTTCTAACAAGTTGTACCCCAAAGATTTGAACTAACCAGAGCTCTGATACCAACTGTAAAGACCCGCAAATTCCCACCCTTTGAATCGACCATAAACCACACAGGTCTGACCCAAAAAGTGAAAATCTACGAATACTTTAACTTTGGGCATACAACATATTAAAACAACAACAGAAGACTTTTATAACATATCATCATATAATGTTACATCAGAGTACAGAATATACATATCAGAGTACATTGGAATATAATTACAACGGAAGATAAATACAAAAATGTAATATACTGCAACGGAAGAACACAGCGGAAGACTTTCTATCTCTGGACACAGCTTTAAGCTTCAACCCAGAATCCTGTTTAATATATCTGCAAAAATAGCTACTCGACTGCCCGTGTGGGAAAATATGGGCACCCGAGTTTGCCAATGGACAAACTACAGGTCAGTCATGGGACTGGTGTGAGAATTCTACTTAACCTATATAATATAATAAGGCTAATCACAGGACCACGCCACTTTCGCGGAACGGGTTTTCTCCTATGGATTGCCAGTGCATGACTAAAGTAAATCGTCAAAATAGCGCAATGTTTTTTTTTTTAGAAAAATGAAACCATTATAAGACCCAAGTCCCATCACACAATGCAACGCAAACCGGAGGATAGGGTTTTACCTTATAATGATCAAAAGATGCTTGATACGATAAACACGGTATTATATAATAATAGTGTGCAACCAATTTGAAGTACATCAAAGTAAATGTATTAATCCTAGACGGCATGAATACCCCATCCCACTATGTCGCCATATATAGGTATACAATCAAAACCGCGTGATGTCGTATTGGAAATTTGGGTTTCCATCTGAGTCAAGGCTAGGGAGGAGATCCTTACCGATTCGAGACACTCTAGCAATGCCCCAGGATTGGTACTCTGTCCAACCCTTGGATCCTGCAGGGCCGGTCCACACTTACTTTTGTGGATTGGCAATTCCTGAACACACGCTTCCCGGTCCTTTTGGACCTATAATACGGCCAGTGGCGACCGCATAAACCGAGGCCTCGAAAAATCCAACAACCACAATGAATAAATGCCAGCGTTGGTAGGTCCCTGGCACCACTCTAGCTAGAAAGAAACGTGCGCACTCCCTGCGTTCCCTTCTCCCGTTTTAGACTCTACCGGGCTGTGAGGCTCGTGAGGTCACGTCATACACAAAGCTATGCCTAAATAGACTATGCTTTGATCATCCCACAAGGCTCTGCTTTGCAACAATAAGCCTTGATCAAGTGCAACTTGGCATACCACATCAACAACTCATATCATGCGATCGGTAATTATTTAACATACAAAAGGGTGTTAAGCAAGAGAATAAATCCTCCGCCACCATGCATTTATATAAAAAATAAAAAACCGATTTAATTACATGAAATAAATTTCAATGTCAGGCATGCTATCCATTTACAAGTCCGCTCTGGGTCTGAACGAAACAACGTATCCGTCGATCTCCAGTACGTCTGGAAGATCATCACTTTTACCTTGCCTTGGGGGATCAGTCCCAATTCAAGATATTAGTCACCATCAACCAAACGATGTGAAGCTCTCCGGTCTTCAGTCACCGTCTTCATCTTCGACTCTTGATCGTCATGATGATTATTCAGAATGGGTTAGACCCGGTCTTCCTGAATAACTCGCGTATTCTTAATTAAAATCAACCATACGCCACATTCCAACTTTGAATATCCTTTTAAATAAAAATTATTATTTATGTTAAAAGGTTCTCATTAATTTTATCAAAGATAAAATAAATTACATTTTATATCTTTCTAAAAAGATGTATTGATATTCCAATTTTGATTTAATTTATAAATTTCAAATAGTAATTTCAATGTAAATTGGATTAAAGGATAAATGTTATTTAAAACATCGTCCACTACAAATCCAATCGACATATCAATCACCAAACATAATGGCTAAAATCCAATAATCTTAAATAAAAGGTTTATCCTAAAGATATTAAATCATTACTATATAGAAAAAAAACATATTTTAAATTAATCAATAAAATATTCTATATATAAAAGATTCTGAATGTAAAATATACTTTATAATACAAAATCTTTTATTTTACAAAATCTTTTTATTATATAAAAATTCTTTATTTAAAAAAAGAAATTCTGCATTAGAATGCGACTCAACCATGTACCATATAATTTGGGTCATATGGGTTTCATACATTTCATGTATAGGGTAATAACAGGAAATAATCCTCAATCCATCCATTAACAACCAGAGTGACAATGTCAACTGTGTGAGCATTAAAATAAAACAATAACGCTCATCGCAGCCTGTCGATCAATCGATAGACATATAATTAAACATTGGGATTTGTGTTAGTCAAGTATCGTCCCAATACCCGTGTGGGGTTTTCATCCAACAACAGTTCATATAAATAAATAAATATAGAATTGGTTAATAGGTTTAACCAATTTCAATTTCACTTAACATGTCACTTATATCAAGTAAAATGTATTTTACTCTTATGACTTCCCTATATACTTCTAAAGTTACATAAACAGTAATTTATTTATACAGCTTTATTGCGGATGACAAATGGAATATATATTCCATTATATTTGTATGAAGTTTCTTACCAATACTTTTCATTGTTTATTTTGACCAACAATACAATTGTAAATTAGAATATAAATTCTAGTGCAAGTTTGCAAATAAAAAAAATTGGATTTTATATTTGCGTATAAATTCTACTGTATATTATGCAAATAAAAGTGATTCTCATATTTTCACATAATTTCTGTTTTCAACAAAGATGAGTAAAGTGATACCCTCATTTGGTTAACGATTCTATTTCAACAAATACAATGTAAATAAAAGTGTGTTTCTAATCTTGTACTTTTATTTGTACATAAAACACAAATAAAAGTGTATCTCATGTATTTGTCTTTTTATTTGACAAACAATGTTAATAAAAAGGTTCCTTTATATCTTTTACTTTTATTTAACAAAACAATGGTAAATAAAATGTCTTTTTAACTCTTTTACTATTATTTAACAAAACAATGACAAATAAAAGTATAATTTTCTTTCTATGCTTTATTTGCATCTAAAAATGCAAATAAGAAATATAACTCTCTTTTATTTTGTGTGTGTTTTGTTTACATATAAAAAGGAAAACAACTATGTGATTCTTTTTCCTATATTTTGTTTGCATCTAAAAATGCAAACAAAAATATGTCATATTCTTATTTATACAAAATAGTAAATTCATATAATTACTTCTATTTACATAAGAAAATGTAAATAAACTTATTCCTAACTTCTATTCTTTTTATTTACATAAGAAAACGTAAATAAATGTATTTCTAAATTCTATTCTTTTTATTGTGACAAATCAACAATAAAAATATGAACTTCTATAACTATTCTTTTTAATGACCAAAATGTATCTTTTTGGTTCATTCTTTTAGATGACAAAAATTGTATCTTTTTGTTTCAACAAAAATAAAATCAAAATTTAAATCTTACATGACTATTCTTTTTATTGTAATGAATTACAATAAAAAATATGAGCTTTTTTATTTAAAAAGCTAATAGCACAAAACATGGGTACCTTTACTTACATATAAAATATAAATAAAAGTTTAATTCTTTAACATGTATTTTTATTTACATACAAAATGTAAATAAAAGTAAAATTCTCAAATACATTTTTTTTTTATAAGTAAAGTGTAAATACAAGTGTGTTTCCAAATATGCCTTTTTATTTAAAATATAGATTGTAAATAAAAAGTGTTCTTCCAATATGGGTTTTTTTGTTTACAAATAAAATGTAAACAAACATGTGCTTACCAATTATTTCTTCTTATTTACAAACAAAATTTAAATAATAGTGTAAATTCTAAATAAGCCTTTTTATTTACAAATAGGATGTAGATAAAAATATGTTTTCTAAATTTGTTCTTTTATTTACAAAAGAAATGTAAATAAAAACATGCCTTTTACATTTGTTATTTTATTTACAAAAGAATTGAAAATAGAGACTTGTCTAACAATACATTTTATAACAAAATGATGTTTCATTCTAATGTCACAATTTATAATAAAAAAAAAATGTGTTTTTATTTCTAATGTAACCTTTATAACTAAAATGTGATTTTATTCCTAACGCGACATTTCTATACCAAATGTGAATTTATTCCTAACGCGACATTTTTATACAAAATGTAAATTCATCTCTAATGCGACATTTTTATACAAAATGTGAATTCATCTCTAATGCGACATTTTTGTTTTCAATATAGCATGATCAACAAAGTGACATATTTGTTTTAAATATAGCATGATCAACAAAGTGACATATTTGTTTTAAATATAGCATGATCAACAAAGTGACATATTTGTATTAAATATAATTCAGCAAAGCATACAACAATACAATTTAGCCAATCATCACAACCACAATCAAATCAATATAAATATAAATATATTTTATATTTTAATTTCAATTTCAAATCAAGAAATCTCACATGGAATCTTATATAAATTCACTCATGAATGAAATAATTTTGAGTAAAAAGGATTTCTCATTTTCAATCTAACACAAATGATAATCAAGCTTTACCACTTTAAAACTAACATAGATGGCAATCAAGTTTTATCACTTTTAAACTAACGCAAATGATTATCAAGTTTTATCCTTTTAAACTAACACAAATTGATTATCATCACATCCACAGATCGATAAACAACATCAACAATTTAAGAACAAATCATGTACGTGCAAGAATCTCTAAATCACGATAATATTTAATTTATTTTAATTATATAAGAAATCTCACCAATCGTCTTGTTCAGATTGAAAATTTGACCAAAATTGGATGTGCTCAGAATCAGTCCTAGTTGGTTCCATTGCGAAGCTCTTATTTTTGTGATCGCAACGCAAGTCGTTTCGTTCGATTTCGTGTCCTTTTGATCAACTTATGGCTGTTTAAACATTAATCAGATTAATAAATTAATTAATTATATAATTAGTTTAATTATATTGTTTAACCTTTCTTCCCGTTACTGTCTTCTTCCATCAGCCGAACAAACCCAACATCGACCCTCAATCAGTCCCCGTCGCACCCACGTTCAGGTCACCTGACCACCATCCAACGCCACCGCCCCGTAGCCCTAGCCGCCACCTCCAATCGCGCCAAGAACGAGCCAACTCGGTGGTCCCCCCCTCACGAAATCCGAACCCGAAGTTCGCCCCTTTGCCACGACGCCACGACCACCAGCGAACACCAGAATCGATCACAACCGTCCATCTTGAAGCCCTCGATCCCCTCTTCAGTTTGATATATAGAACTCTGAGTTTCGTTGAGTGGATTGGGAGAAAAGAGGGTTTGAATTTGGGATCATTTCGGCCATTGAGAACGTGTATACGGCGGCTGTAGTTAGGCTAGGGTTATACGTATTTGACCGTATTTATAGTGGTATATTTTCTATTTATTTAATTCTTTTAATTCAATTAAATTTGTATATCATCCGGAACACCAAATTAAATCCAACGAAAAATGTTCCTAGGCAAATACCCCCGTTCCGGACGCCATGGAACAGGTCTCAAAGCCTAAATCAAAAGTCTATAGCTGGTTTTATTTAATTTAATATTTGATTCATTTATTTAATTAGTTTTGACTATACATTTTAATTTACCGGGACCACATACTACCTCTAAAAATTACAGAAAAATTATATTTGGCCATGTTTTGACGATAAGGTTCTAACGAGACTAATTTCGTCGAATTCTGAGACTGTTTGAAAAATGGCTATTTTTAAGGCGTTCAAATTTAACTGAAATAGTCAAAACACATTTTATTTCGCCACGCTCACATATTAATTCGAAAAATTCTGAAAATTGAAACCTAGCAATAATTTGACATTCCGGTTCCAGCAAAAGTGGTTTCGTCGAAAACAGAGGTCGTTTGAAAATAGACTATTTTTAAGGCCAATATATTTAATATTAAAAATACATTTTTAAACAAATAAATCCTGAAACTCAAAATATATAAGTGTTTACTGTTTTTCAATGTAGAAACATCATTCTGAACTCAATGGAAGTGGTTTCGAGTTCAAATTCCTATATATGTGAAAAGTAGCCTTTCGGGCCCTATATATTCTACAGCGACCTTTCTAAAAATTGAATTGGTCATAACTTTTGATTTCCGTTATGAAATTTCGATTTTTCAGATTCGTTGGAAAGATATTTTTAAATAGATTCTAATATTTTTGGTTTCACTAAAATCCGTTAAATTTTGCATCCTGTACGGTCAGTCAAAGTTCAAGTTTGACTTTTCAAACTACCGCGTTATTTCTAACTCTTTTTATAATAAAAATTAAATCATTCATTCTAACTTCGATTTAAATCAAATTTGTGATCATTATTATTTAAATAAATTATTTTATATTGTCAAAATTCATTAAAATTTTCTAAAATAAAATTTTAAATTGGTCCTGATTTTGCGGGTTGTTACAGGCCTATTATAGCAGTTGCAATAGATGAGCTTTAGCAACAGGCCCTCTCTTTCTGTTGCGAAAAGCATATTTTTAGCAACTGCGCTTTCTTACCTGTTGCAAAAACATACTTTTAGCAACTATGCTTCCGTGACAGTTGTAATAGACATATTATTTACAACTTTGCTTCCAAGCCTGTTGCGAATAAATATCTTTAGCAATTGTTTTCACCGCTTGCAATAACTATATATATTTTTTACAACTGGTAAAGCCAGTTGCGAAAAACATACTAAAAATAAGTTTCAGCTTTTAATGATTTACTTTTAATAATTAATTTTGAACAGTTACTGTTTATGATTTACTACTAGTAATTATATAATTATTATTAATTAATAATAAAATTTAAGTATTATAAAGTGATATTTGTAATTGATAATAATAATTTAGTAATAATAATTAATAATAAACAACTAATAATAATTAACATTTAAAAAATAATAAAATAAATAAATAATTTTTAAATAATAATAAATTAATAATAAAAAACTAATGGATATAAAAATTTCAGATATTCAAATTTTCATAAAATTAGAAAATATCAAAAAAATTAGTAATTTTTTTAAATATTTGTTACTTAATCTTCAATAATAAGCTTTTCTCAAAATCAAACTTTTAAATTAAATTGCAATTTCAGATCTTGGATTATTTATTACTATATATAAATTTATAAATATTATTTAATAAATATAAATCTTTCAACATACATTTTACAATCTAGTGAACAATCAAACTTAAATAAACCATTAGGAGTGCATTTTACGGTTTTACAAACCAAAAAAAAAGGTGTCCTCCAAAAATTTCAAAGACCGCTCTAATTTTGATTTCGCCGCCTAACCCAATTTTCATTTCGACCTAACCCAGAATGGATCCACATTTTCTTCCTTCTCCTCCTCTTAATGTCTATATCTACTTCGCCTTCTTCAATTATCATTCCTAATTCCTAAATCCGAAATCGCCATATTTTAATTCAACTGCACCCCTTTTTTCATTCAACCGCACCCCTTTTCTTTATTCCATAGTTTGACATTAAAACCCAAAAAAAAAACCTAAATCTCTATCTGCACCGCGCCGTCGAGCCGCTGTCGCTGCCTTCAACTGTGTCGCCGCTCCGTTGAGACACAGAAATGACAACTTTGGGTTCACTGAACAAACGAGAAACTTGGAGCTTTTGATGTCTTATTTTAACCAAATTGCTCAAGAACTTGTTCCAAATTCCATCTTTGACGACTATTTTAATGATGCATCAAACATTCATGGGATTGGTCTAAACAGTTCTCTGTTTAGAAGGAGCAACACAAGCAACAATGAAAGGAAGAAGAGTCAACTAGCAGAGCTCAAAAAGAGGATGCGATTAGGAGGATTGTTCATGTTTCAGACATTGATTATCAGGTATATTTTTTTACTTTACATATTATTTTTTTCGCAATCCTTTTATTGAGGGTCGTTACTTAATTTCTAAAAGAACTCTGCAAAATAGTATCTATATATTCGATAATGTTGGAAGGCATTGTGTGACTTTTGTGTTCAGTAGATATGTTACGAAATGATTTCTAATATAACTATACAAATAATTAAACGTATAAAGATTATGGATTTTTGTACGACATTTTGGTTTAGTTTTGGTCCTGAGATCATTAGCTATAACGCATTATCATTTGCAGACTACTTACTTGTGGAGAGATTATCTTGTAGGATCTTTGAATTGAGCCTAAAATTCAGTTTTCCTTTCATTAAAACAGAGTAAAGTATAATATACGAGGTCCAGTTTCTTCATATTGGGAAGTTTGTTCATTCTGCAATCAAAGATGAATAGCAAAATGGGTATTAGTTGTTTATATCATAGTTTAAACAAATTCAAAAAATATTATTATCAATGAAACATATATAATATTATTTATGTACTTCCATAAAGTTAATACTATTTAGTGATATCACAGTATAAATATGGGCTTTGATGGTGTACCATTCACTTCATTGCGAAAATCAGCAGTGTACATTCATATAATCATAGTGTAAGTGATGTATCCTATGTCTCATTCATATCAGCATGCATTAAGATGCATTCTTGTTTTTTGTATGCTTCTGTTTACAAGTAAGGTTTCGGAAGTTGTAGGTCGACCTTTGCCTGAAATGAGGTGTGTAATCGCCCGGTTTTAACCACTAGTATGCTACATTTTTTCACTAGCTATCATCATCTTCATTGTTTAATAAGGTACAAATGTTTATTGTTTCATCATATTTTTGTTTGTTGAATTTGCAGGAATGCTTTACGAAATGCTTCAAATGATGGTGTTAGGACGCAATCAAGATAGATATGTATGTGGAACCCATCTAAGATGATAATCAAGTTAAAGTTTCATTTGCTTGAACGTGGAACCCATCTATGAAAGGAGGATATGTACCATTAAACGTTGATAAAAGGTAAAATCAATGATCGATGTCCAAAGGATTCACATTTGAACCTCTAGATCACCTTCATTTTAAATGGTCGCAACAGAAGAACATTACTTTATATACGTATATATGTATGTTTTGAAAGATATGTTGTTTTGTAGTTATGATGTTAGTCCTATAAAAATATCTTATTATAATATTGAGATAACTAGCTAATGCTTTTTATAATTTTAGGTTCATAATGCTTAGAGGCTCTTCTGGAATTTATTCATATGGCATCTTTGAATATCTGAAAGGATCACATGATTTTGACATGTCCCAATCAAGAATTGTATTCAAAATTGACAGCCAAAGGTAAATGTCTGTCAGTTAAAAATAGAATTTTGAGTTTTGCATTTCTAATATGTATTGAAAATGGTGTAGAATTATCCGGTTATATTTGGTAAGTATGAACACTAGGTTTTGGTAAATACAATATTAATCTAATAATAAATATATTAGAAATATACAACCTTGATTGGCAACACAGAAACTTCCATATGTATATTGCATGTGGGTGTAAATTTTGTTGTGCATATATTTTTATGCTTATTGAATAACCTGATTTGATAAGTCCAAACAATGAAATACAATAGAAATTGTGTATTGAAGGGTTTAACTGCCACATGTTTCATAAAAATAAATTTCCCAGTAAAGGGTGAGGTTGATTATATGATATGATTATGTACATATGAGGGCCTTGAATATATGTACGTCATAATTGATATGAGTATAGTTTGTTGATTCATATGATTGACAAAATATATTTAAGTTGATATCTAGTTTCAGAACCTCCCATAAACATGTATGTCTATTTGAAGTTATATATAAGTTCAGTCTGCAGACAAGTAAAGCGTGTTTTGTATTATGAATACTTGATTTGCTATGACACTATTAGAGAGTTAAATATAAATATGTAGTGTTTGATGAACACCTGACCTACCATATTTATTTAGATAGTGATCTGCTATGCATTGGTTTAGTCAATTTCGTGCATATGCTTATTGTAAAGTGGACTTTTAACCCGCTGTAGTACTGTGTAGGAAGATTTTAACATGTTATTAAATAATTGCTTAAACTGTGATGAATTAACAATATACATTGAACACCATACACTGTAAAATACTGAGGCATGTTTAGCACGGTTTAACATATATACAGATTTTAACATGTTATTGTAAAGTGAACTTTTAACCTGATGTAGTACTGTGTAGGAAGATTTTAACATGTTATTAAATAATTGTTTAAACTGTGATGAATTAACACATCTCACCAAGATGAAGGAGCTCGATGAGATGAAAAAGAGACTGAAGGAGATTAGCACGGTTCCAGATGCATCCAATGCAGCAACACAAGCTACTAAGGAGGAGCATGATTCTTGATTGGTGTACGTAGGATTGTAGCTTGCTTCGCCATCCATCACAACAACAAAATTTATCAGGTTTGCACCTTTGTTCGAATACTGGGGCATGTTTAAGTAACTGGCCATGAATCAAAGCAACAATTGTTAAGTACCATGATGTTCATGATCGACAGCAAACTTAGAGCACGAACTGCAGATTTGTTCTAGTGAACTGGTGACATTTGTTCTCTTGTTATAGTATATGTATGATAGAGTAGAAATATGATTAGAAAATACTATATTCGAAAAAAATGTGTTGTGTGAGAGAAGAAATTGTTATACATGAATGGTGTATGAAAATTATAGAAATTTTTGTTGTAATTGTTTGTACTATTAAAACTTTGTTAAAATAAAATTTTTATTTGTTTATTTCATTTTGTGATATGTACTATTACTAAAATGAATACATTTAATATGTAATATCTATAAGCTGTAATATTTTTTTTTATAGATTTATGGATCTATTGCAACAGGCATATACTGTTGCCAAATGATCTGTTGCAACAGCAAAAGCCTATTGCAAAAAGGTATACCGCAACATCTTATTGCAAAAGGTAGAAAATGTTGCGGGCTTTTTGCAACTTCGGCTATACCAACAGGCGCAGGCCTATTGCAATTGGTCTACTACAACAGATATCGCCTGTTGCGAAAAGTGTTTTTTGTTGTAGTGGAAGGTAGTGTGTTTATACCTTCTTTTTTAAATAGTATTTCACATGGTCAGTTATACGCTTTGGCCAATAATTCTGGATTTAGTTTGAATAATGTTGATGTTAATTTTGATTTCTATGAGTTTAAGAGGAAAGAATTAGAGAGAATTAACCCTATTAAATGATAGTGGTTTCATGGAATGTTAGAGGTTTAGGCAAACCCCTTAAATGCCTTAAAGCTAAAAATACGCTATTTTCTTTGAAACCAAATATTGTGTTCACTACGCCATAGATTGCATACTGCAACACCAGAGAAGTGATGCAGGAGGTGCCAAAAAATGTTGGTATAGGCCAAAAATGATCTGTGGCAACACTTTTTCGGGGTTGCCTTTTGTCGTGTTGCCTTAGAGTCAAAGGTAACATCTTCGCCTTAAGGCAACATCAGCACAGGTGTTTCCACAGGTACTAATTTACAAAAATGTGGGGCCCACTAAAATTTGTAACCCGGTGCACGGAATCCTGTTGTGGCTGTAGCCCGGGTTCACAGAATCCTGTTGTGGGGCTCACATGCATTAATCTTTGGGCAACACATTTTCCATCCAATGGCAACACCATATCATAGCAATGACAACATTTAACATCACATTACTGCAACATTATATAAGAGCTATGGCAACATTAAATCACATACTGCAGCATTACAGAATTTAACATCACACTGAATTAAACAACTTCTTATCTCATATTCACAAGCAACACCAATAGTACTTACAAACATAGCCAGAAAAATCATGTTTACATACCATACTTACAAACACAGCTAGTACGTACTAAATATCAATTCATGTTCACTACAGTTGCACAAATATCCCCAATATCAATGACTAAGAGCGCGATCCTCCACTGCGTTCACTGCTTTCAGTTTCAGTGCCTTAACCGCGAACTGTCGCACATAGATCCCAACATCAATGTGCATGTCTGGTTTTGCTTCACCTAATTTCTTAAGCGTCCTTGTCAAGTTCTCCTAAACTTTTTCGTTCACCTTTACATCAAATTCATTTTGGACCATCTTGTTCACCTTTGCTTCGACTTCGTAGGCTATATCTTCCCTTATCTTCGTTGCCAGCTCCTGTATGTATGTGCCTGCTATTGGAGCAGCTTTTTAAACTTTTGGAGACTTTGTGTGTCGTCCTATAAGCCATGATGGACCTGCGACTTTCCATCAGAAACAAGTTCATGAACAACTCCATCACTGCCTCCTTCACCAATTGCTTTTTCAATCTTCTCCTGCAAAATAAAGTAGTTTCAAAATGTAACACTAAATAAAATTAACATTTTTTAAACAAGTTTCTTAAACAAGAATTGTAGCACATAACAAACTGAAACCCAAAGTAAAAGATCACCCATTACTATGATCCTGCTATCGGTTTCAAAAAATAGGATCTAATTCTGCAATAATGATTATCATGTGCAAAATGTATCATTTTTTGACATTGATTGAAGAGAATATAAAATTGTTACAATTCTGTAGTTCATTATTGAAGCATCAGTCTTGTACACCTTTCCTTCTTTCCGCTTGCGAGTTTTAACATAAAGTTCTCCATCTGATTCCTTGGACTGATACAAAAAACATTAGATAGTTAAAGGATATCAAACCAATTATTCCAGAACATATATCACTAATATTGCTAAACAAGTTAAACAAGGATATGTAGTTTATTCACAAGTAAAACAAGGATACTACATTCGAGTTAAACAGGCATACCTCCATATGACCTATATTGTTAAACTAGCCAACCATAAAAATAAGCAAAATACATACCATCTTATGCCGAATTTGGTAAAAAAGTTTTGAAGCAGCAGTGTGTGTGTTAGTATACGATTTCCGATTTGCAGAATTTGTAAGGGCCTTGGACTATAAAACAACATGAAATAAAGATGTTTATCTGACTGATTTAAATGAATAAAAAGGGAAAAATTTCTGTGATAAAAATTAAAATTATACCTGAACTTTTTCATCTCCCCAAAATTGCAAGAGTACTTTGAAATCCTGAAGTGGAATTTCGTCTAGCCTATTTTCAAGCCACTCTTTATCCGTTTCATAAGCCTTATAATGTGCCTTTTTAATACGACTCTTATACCCCCTCTGAGCGTCACGAATTGACCTCAAAGCCCAATATTCACATTCATTCAGAATAATATATCGTCGCTTAAATACGAATCAAACATTAAAAAGAACAATCAAGCTACTTTTGTGACAAGTTTCATATATTTAAGTAAAATTTAGCAAACTTTGCAAATTACCTTTACATAGCTCTACAACGTGTCTTTAAAACTTGCAGAAACATCAAAACAAGACTTGTAAGTAAGTGGAACACTCCTCTTCAGTGTTCCTAAAAAATAACTCAATTCAGTCATTACTTGGTCATCGTCTGAAATAGGTTGGCCCCAATTATTCATTTGGATTACAACTCTTTTGTCATATGGCATTGAATGAACTTTATCCATCTTTGTTTTTCCCTAAGCCTTCTGGGAGCTCCGACCACCGTTACAAAGTACATACAATAGTAATGAGAAGGCTAGGCGAAACATAAATGAGAACTTAAACTATTAAAATCAGAACTCAATCAGATACTACCTTCATCTTCTTCTACTTCATCTTCTTCGTTTTCAATATTTGTCGAGACATTTCTGACAACAGCCTTATTCCTTGCATTTGTACTTCCACTTCCACTACTGTTAATCTTCTGTCGTTCTCGCGTAGCCAAATAAGCCGCCATTGTTCATATTCCTTCATTGTGTAGTAACTCAACGCTACATGGTGGACTATCAGATTGCGTACAAACTGATTCTTCCCCTACCTTCAGAGTTTCATTCTTATCAGTTGCAGATTCCACATTGCCTCATGAACGAGTTGTTAGTCCGGACCGAGGCTTTGTACCCAAACTTTTTTGGTTCTCTAAAATATGCACACAATAACAATATAATAAAAAATAATGAAGCTAGTCTATAATTACCAACATAAAATTAAATCTTCAACTATAGCGCAACTTTGCCTGATTTTTTGAAGTATCATCTTCAAATTCTAGAACATAATCTTCGCTTTCCTCATCAAGCATCTTTGATTTTGCTTTATTTTTTCCAAATTCATTTCTCATTCCAGAAACTATTTTTTTTCAAAAATACTATTCTTCTGTGACACATTTTTGTCTCTCTCCCTTTCACATTCTATAAGTGGCGGAGGTGGCGGAGGTGATTGGTCATCATTCTTGAAGTAATTAAACAAGAAATTATTGTAAATATTAACAAAATATGTAGATCATATATTAGAAGATCAGGTTGTAGTCTTCTTACTAGAAACTCATTTTCATCCATATTTTCCTCTTCATGTGGAGAATTATTGAAATCCAATTTACTCCCGACGCCTGCTGAGTTGATATTCAAAGTTGCATCGCTGACTTCAGTTGGATTTTCCTTCTCTGGTAACTTCGTTGAACTACTGACTCTAGTTGACTTCTTGCTGCCACTTTTTTCTTGTTCATACGTGGACTCGCAGCTGTTTTGCTAATCACTTCTGAATTGTTCGTAACTGGATTATTTATCTGTGCCGACTTTCTAGGAGTAAAGACTTCAGTCTGCTTGTTGTCGATAGGTGGGCTCATAGCAGCTCTGCTGATCACTTGTGGATTGTTTAGCTGTGTCGACTTTCTAGGAGTAAAGACTTGATCAATCTGCTGCTTCTTTTTTGCTACCTATTGCAGATGGTGAACGGTGACAAACTACCGTTTCTGTGATTTCGCAGCTGCAACATACAAGTTCTTTATTATTCTACTAAGTGCACTAAAAATCAAATAAGTCCTAAATGAAAAACATATCCAGCAAAATGACCAAATTCATCAAAATAGTACAAATGAGGAGACATGTTTATACCTGGAAACAGATTCTTCCTTGGGCATACAATGACATGTGGCTGCATTGTTTCATTGGCTCGGTATTATCATTGATGATAGTGTCGACATAGAAATCAATGTAATCACCATTATTTTTTACTTGCATCATAAACAACAGCTCTACATCATCAGCCACCAATTTCCACTCACTCGTTGGACCTTTCCATGCATATACTCCTCCAATTTCGGTGTACTCTAGCTCTTCCTTGACAAACTCCATCAGTACTGTGTACGAAAACCTATCCAGATCAACTCCCTTGACAATAGCCACTTCTCCAATAACATATCCATTCTTCCCAAATTTTCCCTTATGGTGGAACCTAAGATTTGCCTCCATCCTACACAAAATGAAGAAATTAACATTAGATTGAAATAATTACAAAATAAAATAAACCAAGCGCACTATAAAATAAAACAGCCACTTCACTAACATGTAATATAAGCAGAAACATAAAAAAAAAGATTAAAAAAAAGAAGCCGCAAATATGATACATCAGTTACAACATTTAATCAAGGCAGAAACAACATTTTCTTACTTAAATAGCATGCAGTTATTTTCCTTGAAACACCACAAGTTTTGCAGTTATTTTCCTTTTCATTTTTTCCCAATATAGCATGCAGTCATTTGGACATGCATGTATTCTTTGGTAATCGAGGCCTAAATTTACACACAAATAACATGCAATCATCTGAACTTAGGAAGTTATGCCCATATTTTTTTCCTCATTCATCACTAATTTACATACAAATAACATACACAAATATTATTTAGCCATGACTATAAGGCAAAAAAACACAATAATATCATATAAGCACTGCTCAACATAAGTTTGTTACAAAAATAAACATAATAATAAAATCACAAATATGATTACACCTGAATACGCAAGTAAATCCGTAAATTAGGCAACACAACAATCAAATTAGGAAATACTTGAAATATACATTGAGTGATACCTTAAGCAGCAGATTAAGTCGAAGCCCTAACTAAAATTTGAGACCCAAACGAACCCCAATTGAAGACCTAATTGAAACACCGAAGCCCTAATTGAACTTGAACTCGAACTTGTCGTAATCCAACGCCAATTAAGCTTGTAAACTTGAATGTTTAGCCCTAATTGAAACTGCTAGCGAGAGTCTTTAATAGGTTGAGGGGCGGCGTATTTTGTTAAGTTTTCGATTAAAACCCTTGAAAATTTTGCTAAGTCTTTTGCCTCTTTGTTTTTTATTTTTTGCTTTTGCTTCCCACATCAAAGATTATTTCATACGGATTGCTAACAGGGACCGTTGGATCGTAATCACCCGGATTGATAAATTTATTCAATTGGATACTGCAATAGCTTGGATTTTCCATGGTAACACTTTGAAGCATGTGTTGCAATAGAAAAAATTAGAATACCTATCATTACATTGTAGTTAGCAACACCTTGGATTTTCATTGCGGTAGGCCATCTATGGCGCAGTGGTTTATCCAAGAGTCAAAAGTTTCCTGTCCTGACAATAACTTTTTCTTCATTGCTTAGGAGGTAATTTTTTTGACGAGTGGAGTTTTTTGGTTGCCATTAGCAATGCTGGGGGACTTCTTGTTGGATGGAATAGCAACAAATGGGAATTGAAGCAAAAGATTAAAGATAGCAGTTGTTTACATGTAGCTTTAAGCTCCAGGACTACTGGAGTCTTGTACTTCTTTATTAATATATATGATTTACATAATAAAGAAGAAAGGAAAATTTTACGGGAAGAGTGTAAACAATTTGAGAATTTGATACAAGGTCGTAGCTGACTAATGGGGACTTTAATATTACCAGATTTGTTTATGAGAGGAACATAATTGCTGATAACTACAGTGATGATATTAAAGATTTTGGTGATTTTGCTAGAAGATGTTACTTGATTGATCTTCCTTTGACCGATAGGAAATATACTTGGAGTAGTGCCAGGGAAGACCCTAGGTTGGTGAAACTTGATAGATTCTTCATTAATCCCGAGTTTGAAGATTCGCATCCTTTATCTTCTCAAATGGGGTTGCTTCAATCATTTCAGATCACTGTCCTATCTTTTTTTGTTCTGGTGAGAGTTTAGGAAGGAAAGCAATATCTAGATTTAAGAAAATGTGGTGTTTAGAGGAAGGTTTTGAAGAAATTGTGAAATTACAGTGGACTAATCTTAACATTGTGTCAGATGATGCTAGTTTATTGAGAAGAAACTAAAATTTTTGAGGAGCTTTTTGAAGAAGTGGAATATAGAGGTTTTTGGAAGTGTGTAAAGGAAGAAGCAATTGCTTGAAAAAAAAAATCAATCTTAATATATTAGCTGAACAAAGACAACTTGATTATGTTGAAAAGTGTTCTTTGTTGGAAAAAGTAAAAGAGTTGCTGAAAGTTATTGATCAAGAAGTGATTTATTGGAAGCAAAGATCTAGAGATCAGTGAATTAAAGGAGACAGTAATACTGGTTATTTTCACAGAATTGCTAGTGGGAGGAGAAGATCCAACCTTATTTGCAGTTTGTGGAAGGATGATATTGAGATTTGCAATCAAAAAGAGATGAATGTGGTATTTACCAAATATTATAAAAAGATATTTGGGACTTGTAGGGACACTAGAATTGAGGTTGACTGGAATTCTCTTTATCTAACTTTAGTAGACTTATCTTACATAAATTTTAATTATTCTGAGGAAGAGGTTATGTGTGCTTTGAATGACACGTCTGATGATAAAGCTTCAGGTCTAAATGGATTCCCCAACTTTTTCTTCAAGTAATTTTGGTGTTGGCTGAAGCAGGACAACATGAATTTGTTTAAGGAGTGGAGGGTGGTTCTTTGATTTTCGAGAAGATTAGTTATGATAATGTAGTGCTTATTCCCAAAAATTAAGGATGTTTGACCTCAACATACTTTAGACTATTAGCCTTCTATATAGTACCAATAAGTTGATTACCAAAGTACTGGCTAATAGGCTAAAGAAGGTAATGGACAGATTGATTGATAAAGCTCAATCTGCATTTATAAAAGGAAGATTTTTTTTTGGAAGTGGCTGCTTTGATGCAGGAAGTTATTTCTTATTGTTGCAAGAATTTAGTTCCCTATGCCATTTTAAAATAGGATTTTTTGAAGCCATTTGATACTGTTGATCGAAATTTTATTATGGACATGCTTTTTGCCAGGGTTTTAGGTGAGAAATGGATTGGTTGGATGAAAGGTACTTTTCAGCCAGTACAACAAATATTTTTGTTAACAACATTACTGGTAAAATCATCTCTTCTAAGAGAGATCCGAGGTATGGAGACCGTTTGTCACCTCTCCTGTTTGATTTAGCTACAAATGTTTTTACTCAATGATCCATTTTAGCTGTTCCAATGGTATTTTAAAGAGTTTTGGGAGGAGTTTGTGATGGGTGGTATTAGTTCGCTACACTATGCAGATGACACGATTATTTTTAGTAGTCCGGAATGTGAATTCATTGTTGCACTTAAGTTTATCTTATACGCATTTGAAAATCTCTGTGGATTACAGATCAATTTTCAAAAGAGTTTGGTGATGATTATTGGTGATGATTCGGGGAATGATGGTGAAATTGCTGAACTGTAAAGTGGGATTTTTTTCCACCGAATTATTTGGGTATGCTTATTTCACCTGGGAAACTTTTGAATGATGATTGGTTTTCAGTGAATAATAGAGTGGATACTAGAATGACTAGACAGAAAGGTAGCTCTCTACTGAAAGATGGAAGATTGACTTTAGCGAACTCTGTCTTATCCATTGTTCCTCTATATTGGCTCCCCTTCTACAAATTTCCATACTGGGTTGTTAAAAAGATTGATGGTATTAGAAAGAGTTTTCCTTGGTCGGGAAAGCGAAATTCTAGTGCCACTATCCGCCTAGTATCTTGGAAAAAGGTGTGTAAATATAAATTACAAGATGGACCGGGTGTTTTGTGTTTGAGAGATATGAATGCTGCTCTTCTTTGTAAATGGCTCTGGAGTATCTCTTTTCATAAGGTGGTTCTATGGTGTGAATGGGTAACCAATGTTTATTATAAAGGTGAGTTTTTGTAACAACCCAGAATTTTGACAATAAATTAGTTATTTAATTAGAACCTCAAAAATAGCAATTTCTGTAAACGATGAAATTTGACCATGAAACTTTAACCACTGTGTTTGTCTTATCATTCTGGTCAACTTTCATGTATGGACTTTTGCGAACGGAGTCCGTATGAAAAAGTTACGGACAAAATACGAAAAACGGACAAAAATAAATAGATAGAATAATTAAGGTATATCTTTCCTTTTATTATCTACCTTCACTGGGCTAAATCGCTCTAGGGTGGTCAACACCCTTGCCTAGAGCGACCGACCGCTTCGAGCCAGATCTGCCCAGTGACGGCTAGGTTTTGAAGGGTATTTTCGTTATATTATATAATAGGACAAATTTTCAAAATAGGCTTGTTTTTAAAACTAATAGCAGTTTTAGGCTAATTTTAAAACTATTTGCAAAAATAGGCTTGTTTTGGCCACCTCAGCGCTGAGGTGGTCAATAAGTTTAAAAAAAATACACGGTGGCGCACTTGGGAAATACGCCCCTTTAAAAATATAAGGGTGCACTTCACAGGTGCGCCCATGAAATTTTAAGCACCTACAATCTGCTCCTTAACCAATTGCCATTTGCATGTATATATCTTAACCGGACCGACTTACCATTTGCATGTATCTTAATATTCTTCAGCCACCTGTTTCCTTTGTCGAACCATTCCAAAGACAGTGCTACGACCATCTCGCTGTCCCTGTGAAACTTCCGATCACGCTTGGACAGATCCCCTCCATCTCCTCCTTCAGCAAAGCTGTTGATCGTCATATGTGCTTCCGTCCTTTTCCTCACAGGAGGAGAGCATTCGAACTACAGTACCTTCTTCCACTTAAGCAGCACTCTGAGTCCGTTTTTTTGTTGCAGTGTCCGGATATCCCATGCAGGTGGCCACTTGGTTTACATGTTGCTGAGCCAAGTGATGGGCTTGTCATTAGTAGCACATATGCCATCATCAACGCTTTTGTTAAGTGACTATTTTCCATTTTGGACTCTGTATAAGTGATGTCTGATTCTGGTACATGAGGCTCTGGCTCATTTATATAGGCTGAACAGTGCATTGATTTTACCGTTATTTTTAGTAGACCGGAGACAAGAACAAGGTGGAAACTACAAATATTTTTTAGGTGAATGTTAGTAGATGAATGGTGTCCGTGAAAATTTGCTGAGTAGAGCAATAAGGAGTTCTGAGTGATGCTGGTGATGAATGGTGGCTTCTGCCTAAATCAGTCAATTTTAATATTGAATTGAACAGAGGAAGTGATGTCGATTGGCAGTTACAATAGATGGGACGAAATATTAAGATACATGCAAATGGTAGGTCGGTCCGGTTAAGATACATACAAATGGCAATTAGTTAAAGAGAGATTGTAGGTGCTTAAAATTTCATGGGCGCACTTGTGAAGTGCACCCTTATATTTTTAAAGGGGCGCATTTCCCAAGTGCGCCACCGTGTATCTTTTTTTACCCACTGGCCACCTCAGCGTTGAGGTGGTGTAACGACACGGATTTCGTCCGACCCAATCGATCGCAAAATCGACCAAGACCATTCAAAACCCGAACACGTTAACTCTGGGAATACAACACATCAGAACAATAACAGCAGACTTTTATAAACATTACAATAATGTTACATCATAGTACAGAATATCAGAGTACATCGAATAAAATTACAGCGGAAGATAAATTACAGTAAATTAATACAATACACAGCGAAAGACTTTCTATGCTCTGGACACAGCTTTAGGCTTCGATCCAGAATCTTGCTCAAGAGATAAATATCTGCTAAAAGCTACTCGAGTGCCCGTGTGGAAAAGAGGGCACCCGAGTTTGCAAAGTGAAACAAACTACGAGTCAGTCATGGGACTGGTGTGGGAATTCTTAACTAATATAACTAATAGCAATAAGGCAAATCCAACGACCACGCCGCTAACGCGGAACGGGTTCTATTCCAATGGATTGCCGGTGCATAAAGTAAAGTAAATCGTTAAACAACACAATGCTTTTTAGAAAAATGGAATCATCATAAGACTCAAGTCCCATCACACAATGCAACGCAAACTAGAGGATAGAGTTTTACCTTATGATGATTAAACATGCTTGGTACGATAAAACGAATTTGATATTATTATTAGTGTATATATGTTTCAAAAACATTTCAAAGTAAATGTATCAATCCTAGGAAGCATAGCTACCATATACAATGCCTCCATACTAGTAATACAATCAAGTCCGTAGGGTCGTATTGGGAATTGGGTTTCCGTCATGAGTCAAGGCTAGGAACGATCTCCTTACTGATTCGAGACACTCTAGCTAATGTCTCAGGATCCCCCGCAATGAACCCTTGGATCCTGCAGGGCCGGTCCACACATATGATTTTGCGGATTGGCAATTCCTGAACACACGTTTCCCGGTCCTATAGGACCTAATATCCGAGGCCCCTCATTCCATAATCCACATAAGTAAAATGTCGGGCCGTGTAAAACCCAAACACCACTTCTAGCTAGAAAGAAACGTGCTACTCTCCCTGCGTTCCCTTGCTCCGTTTTAGACTCAACCGGGTTGTAAGGCTCGTGAAGCTACGTAATACACAAAGCTATGCTTATTCAAGCTGTGCTTTGATCGTCACCACAAGGTTCTTCTTTTCAACAAGAAACCTTGATCATTGCATCTTGGTATGCCACACTGTCAATCCATATCATACTATTAATCCTTTGCCAAAATATACAAAAGGGTGTTAAGCAAGAGAATAAATTCTCCGCCACCAAGCATTCATACATTCGACAGAAAATCAATAAATACAATATAAAGGAGTACAATGTCGGACACACATTCCATTTATAAGCCCGTTCTGGGTCTGAACGAAACTATATCTGGTAGATCTCCAAGTACGTATGGAAACTACCACCGAAACCCTTTTCAAGGTAGCAAATCAATCGAGGGCATCGGTAGCCATCATCCATTCGATGTCGAAGATTACCGGTCTTCAATCACCGTCTTCAACTCTTCAACTTAGGTCCACGTATAATCATTAGAAATGAGATTGAACTCGGGCTTTTCAAATGATCCTCGCATATATATATTTTTTAAAATCATTTCATATCGTTATTAGTATTTAATAACGATCTGTCGCTATTTTTATTTACATAAAAATAGCTAAATTTAATTAAACGACGCTTCGGGTCAATGGGCGACCCTGGCGCTGTTTTTACTCAAATTTGTTTTACACGTTTCTCTAAATCTAACCATTGGATTTTAACATAATTCATATTGTTGGAAAGGTCTTTCCAAGGCGAACCTAAAGGTTTCAGTTTTGGGAAAATCCGACGGTCGGATATTTTGGTATAATCAATTGAAGACACGATTCCAAGACGCGAACTACCATGCTCAGTTCGTTTGATTTTAATTTCTATATATATAATTATATATAATTCCGTCATCCATTCCATTCACTATATTTTGCTAACATCGAATATCCCTATTTGTATATATAATGTCGAGGTGTAACATGACACACAATAATGCTTATTTTTATTTTTATTTACATACACATCCTAAACATAACAATGTATATTTTCTTTTATCTTTCAAATTACACAAAATGTATATTTGGTTTCATTATTCTTTCTAATAAAAATCCATTCACTAAAATATAAATTTCTAATCCTTTTATTTACATTGAGAAATGTAATTTTCTATTCCTATTTTATTTACATTGAGAAATGTAAACTTTTATTTCATTTTCTAATTACATATAAAAATGTAACTTACTAATTTTCTTCTATTTACATTGAAAAATGTAACTTCTTTTTACCGTCTCTAAAATGACTATAAAAACATATAATATTTAGTCTGTTCTTTTATCGCATCTAAAGTGACGATGAAAATATACATTTCATTTCTACGCTTTTTATCGCATCTAAAATGACGATAAAAATATACATTTTAATTCTATTATTTTTATCACATCTAAAATGATGATAAAAATATACATTTTAATTCTATTATTTTTATCGCATTAAAATTGTAAAGTTTTCTTTTTAATATAATCTGCATTAAAAAATGTGACTTTTACTTTTTAATCTAATTTACGTAAAAAGAATGTAAATAATTTTTCAATGTCAAAATCTAATCTTTTCATTACATAAAAATGTAATATTCTTACTTTAAATCTTAATTACATGAAAATCTAATTTTCTTACTTTAAATCTAAATTACATAAAAATATAAACTTTATCTTCTTTAACTTAATTACATAAAAATGTAATTTTTCTCCTTTATCTTAATTTACATTATAAATGTAAATTTTTCACTTTTAATCTAATTCACATGGAAATTGGCTTAATTACATAAAAACGTAATTTTTATGTTCTTTAACTCAATTACATAAAAATGTAATTTTCTTCTAATTCTTATTTACATTAAGAAAAATGTAACTTTTCTAATTATTATTTACATTAAGAAAATGTAAAACTTTTCTAATTCTTTAAATTCTACTTCTTATTTACATTAAAATGTAAATTTTCTCTTTAATTATATTTGCATGAAAATGTCAATTACTCCTTTAATCTTAATTACCTGAAAATGAAATTTTCTTACTTTTAAATCAATTTTTTCTATAACTAAATTGCAAATAAAGATGTACTTTATACCTTCATGTTTTTATTTGCAACTAATTTGCAAATAAAATGGACTTCATTTTGTTTGGTTTTTATTTGCATATAAAAGGCAAATAAAAATGTACTTCTTTTTCTATGGTTTTTATTTGCATATAAAAAGGAAAATAAAAATGTACTTCTTTTTCTATGGTTTTTATTTGCATATAGAAAGGCAAATAAAAATGTACTTCTTCTTCTATGGTTTTTATTTTCATATAGAAAGGCAAATAAAAATGACAACTTTTTATAATCATGTTTTTATTTACATCAAAAATGTAAATAAAGTATTCTTTCTCTTTACATGTTTTATTTACACTAAATGTAAATAAATGTATTCTTTTTCTTTTTCATGTTTATTTACACTAAATGTAGATAAATGTATTCTCTTTCTTTATATGTTTATTTACACTAAATGTAGATAAATGTATTCCTTTTCTTTATATGTTTATTTACACTAAATGTAAATAAAGTTTTCTTTTTCTATATATGTTTATTTACACTACATGTAAATAAAGTTTTCTTTTTCTATATATTTTTATTTACACTACATGTAAATAAAGTTTCCTTTTTCTATATATGTACACAAAATGAAGATAAAGTTTTCACTATAAATACGTTCCTTTTATTTACATAGAAAATGCAAATAAAGTTTTCACTACAAATATGTTCATTTTATTTACATAGAAAATGCAAATAAAGTTTTCACTACAAATATGTTCGTTTGATTTACATAGAAAATGCAAATAAAGTTTTCACTACAAATATGTTCATAAGTTTTGTTCTTTTTATTTACACAAATAAATGTAAATAAAGGTGTTCACATATTTTGTTTCCTATTTCTACACATACGGTAAAAATAATCTTAATTTCATATTTCAACTATGACGCCAAAATATTTTTGTTATTCTAATTTCATGAATACGCTTAAAATAAGATAATTTTTCTATTTTCACAACCGCGTTAAAAATATGATAATTTTCCTACTTTCATGAACGCTCTAAAAATATGATAACACATTAATCTGGTGTCAAGTTTTCATGTCAACGCATCTAATAACAACATATAATTTGGTGTCAAGTTTTCATGTCAACGCATCTAATAACAACATATAATTTGGTGTCAAGTTTTCATGATTCGGAATATAAGATCCAAACTTTATTTTATTTATGAATCAAAATTTAAAAGATTCAAATTTTATTTTATTTATAAAAAATAAAGATGAGAACTTGTATGAAGATTACATCAAAATTTATGGATCTAAACGAACATGGCTATCTCAAACATCACAAGGCATTACAGAACCACAAAATCCAAAACACAAAGCATAGCAGATGAGATTATAAACATGTATTTTATGAATCTAATTCAACGATAATTAATTAACTGATTAATTAATTTTCTTTAAAACAGAAATCTCACTGAGCTTTTAATCAGAATAAATCAGATCTGGAATTTGTTCAAAATTTGATTTGCTCCGTTTCAGATCTTGTATGTTCCATAGCGTAAATCTTGCTTTTGCGATTCTAACGCACCTGAGATCATTTGATTTCGGTTTCACACGAAGAAGTTATGATCCCATTCACTACAACAAAATGACCCTATTACAACGGTGGAAAACAGTTGTAAAAGACCTTTTACAACGGTGGGGAAACCGTCGTCTATTAAGAAGTTGTAATAGACTAAAATATTTTACAACTGTTTTGCACCGTTGCAACACCGTTGTAAAATGTATATTTTACAACTGTTTTCCACCGTTGTAATAAAAGCTATTACAACTTTTTTGCACCGTTGTAGTAAAAGCTATTACAACTGTTATGCACCGTTGTGACTGTTGAATATCACAATATGATTTTTGTTTGATTATACATTACATCTCATATAGAAATAAATATTTATATTGAATAAAATGTTATTGCATAGAATTTGATACTCAAACGATTATTTTATTCAATTAAATATTTTATTTCAATATTAGAAATAGTACAACTTTCTGACCTCATTATTATACAACTCACTACTGCATAATACAGTCAATCACATATACATTCCTCACCATAGACAGATTACTCAGTACACACAATTACATATACACTTCCATATAAATAGACATACACACTTTCATATAAATATACATACACACTGCGCACACACCGAGTTTTTATATGCTTCAACATCCTGTCTAGTTGCCTGTATACCAATCGCAAAATTTCTCATAGTAAACTAAAACAAAAATATATTTAATTCAAATAAGGATGAAAAATCTAACTGTGTATTATGTGATACATTAATGCAAATATTCCATACTAAGCATAAACCAACAAAATTGAAAAAAAAACATGATATCAACGGTCACCTGGCTAGTTTTTTGCCAAAGAAAAATCGCCACCGACCCCCTGGTCCAGTTTTCGACATAAGAACGAAATCAATTTGCTTTCTTAACTTTCTTCTTTGATTTCTGAAATGATAACGTTTGCCTTCCTAAATATACATGCCAAGTATATGTTAGAAGAGTGTATTGTAAACGTATCAAACATTTAAGAAAAAGACAAAATCAAGGATAAGATCAGAAAATGATACTCTCTAACACTTTCAAACCTGGGAAAATATACATGCCAAGTATATGTCCTAACATTGCTTGGAATGCAGGATGCACAAGCTGTAAAAGTTATGAAAGCAAACAAGAAATCAATCTTCTTAATCATGGGCAATGAATAACTAAATGCATGTTGTTCGAAGAGTTACATGCAATGCTCTTGTTTCTAACTAATGTTTTTTTGCAGTCCTAACAGTTTCATCAAAGTACGCAACTTCAACATCATACCTGTAAGAAAATCAATATTATTCAGTCTAGTTCATTTTTCATAAACATCATTATGACTATAAAAATGAAAGATTTGTGTTTGAACGTTAAGAGTTATAACTTAGAAATTTACCAATTCATATGAAAGTTCTAGCATACTTTTTGGATGTTTATGAAATGTTATATTATAGCACAAAGTCAGTATAATATGTACTTGCTTTTTTTTAGCCAAATATTTTCATTCTCTTGAATGCAACTAGTAAAATGCTCATGGTAAATGATTAACAAGATACAAGAAAGCATACCTCGTACATTAATGGTTGTGAATATCCATTTAAAAATTCAAGGCCGCAACATATAATTTTCATCCGAAAAATCCAAAACTAGTTCTTTCATGATTGATAAAACCTTTCTAGCAAATTGTTCATCCTTTAGTGACCAACTGCAGCAAAAATATTCAAAGCCATTTGCAAAAATATTCAAAGCCATTTGCAAAATCTACCACCAATGGGCAAAAAATTGAATGTTATACTTACATACTCCATGATCTCCACTTTTGACTGAGCACTTTGTTTTTCCTAGCAAAAATTTCTTATTGTTGCTATTAATTAATTATCAACATAGAAAAATTGAATGTTAAAAGGATTATAAAGAACAAAAGCAAATATATTAGTGATCATTAACAAATACAGTGGCATACATCCTTCATTCCTTGTTAGATCAACAATTATTTTCTTGCAATTGCTGTAAGTAAAAAAAATCAATTGGTTGAGGTCGAGAATATTAGTGTAACTGTACCGTTACTAGAGCATGTTAATTTAAACACACGAAACTCATCACTCTGTTGCAAAAGATTCAGTTGATATATAAGTATGCAACCATTCTTCCAATACTTGTAACATAATAGTTGCTAACATAGCTCAAACACAGAGCAGTTGAATGTAGGAAAACATGATCATATGCTGCAACTTTTAAGGACTCATATGTACAAGTACTTTATCATGCAAATTGAGGATTAATATCAATAAAGCATTAGTCATTACCCAAAATCGATACGCTATTGAAAAACTACTTAAGTTTTCAAATCCTATCCAAATAACTTATTTTCCCAATTAAAGTACAGCGTGGATAGCTGTTATGATTGTATACATCATCATACAATATAAAGAATCCAACCAAAATATTAGGTTTCCATGTTCTGCTCATAACCGAGGCAGTAATAGTTTTAGAGTGGACAAATAACCAGTGCCTCCAAATATTTCATTTTTAGCCTCAGTATTACGTAGATTATGCAAAACAGAATTTGAGAAATGATACCTGTCAACAGTATATATGATAAAAAAATATAGTGTGAATTGGATATCAGAGCTATAGGATTGCAAACTGCAACCTTTACCTGCAAATTTGTCAAGCCACATCCAAGCCTTAAAAAAAGTGAGCAAACCCAAAAATCATCCTCATCTAGCACCATTTCTCCACTGTCAACACACCAGCATTGTAAACATACCAACTACCCTGTCAACCTGTCACAAAATCAAACTCCAACAACCCTGCCCGAACAGCCACCATCAAGAAACCTTCCTCTTCGGCAAACCCATCAACACAATAAATCACACAACCTTCATCAACTCGAACTCCTTGCTCCTACCGCAATCCACTAACACCCTGCAACTCACACCATAATACGACTTGCCTCACCACAAAATCAACATCGAGAAATCCATCAATCATCTCACCCAAACAGTTTCAACCCACTGCACCAGATATTCGCAAATCATCGAAACCCGAATCGAGCAATGGAATTTGACTTCAGCACCCAAACCCACAAAACCCATCTTCCACTTCGACCTTGGCGAACCCTTTCATGCTGCTTCCAATCTACGAAAAAATGGAAAGTTCATCAATTTGGATCTGGTGCCAGTTCGAGTAGAAGAGGTGATGTGAAATTGGCTTGAAAAGGAGATGCAGATTTGACCTAGATCTGACGCGAACAGTCGGGTTACTAAAAGTCGGTGAAGAGGAGCGATACGCAGTTGAAAAGGTTAATAGATAAATCAGATTTGAGGAATACAGATTTGGCAAGAAGAAAAAGCAGGTGATATTTGGTTGGAAGCGGTGGAGGTGATGTAACAGAATTTTCGTATGGCGGTGGAGTGGGGGCCTGAAAAGTCGAAGATGGGTTTTGTGGGTTCGAGCAGAAGAGATGACGTTAATGGAATCGATATAAAATTACTGTTCACAAGGTAATTTGAATTTTGCGGTGGAGCCAGAATTTTCGTATAGCGGGAAAGTTGCCAGAATTGGTCAAATTGTTTTGAATTTCATTTAATATGTAAAGTTAAATAAGTATTCGTTTTGAAGATATTAAAAGACGGAAAAAATTTGATATGGGGGGAAGTGGACAACAGATTCCATCATTTAACTATATTTTTGGAAGTTATTATAATGATAAGTTATATTTTATATAGTAACTATTTATTAATGTTTTGAAAATATATTAAAATGTTGTATAAATTTGTTGAAATTTTTATAAAACTGTTAAATATTACTTGTTATTTATTTAATTATGGGTATTACTTCTTAATGGTTAATTATTAATTCCAAATTATTAGCGATTAATAAATGATAGTCAAAATTTTAATATTAATTAAAAATTAATTAATATTTATAAATAATCATTATTAATCGTTTCATAATTCAAAATAATTTTTCATAACTTATAGTCATTAATTGTTTAATTATTAATTACTAATTGATTGTTAATAGTAATTATTAGTTATTAATTATAAATAATCAATATAAATGTATTAAATATTAATTATTAGTTGTTAATTAATTATATTAAAATATAGTCATATATTACAATAGTAAAAAAATAAAAGTTGTGATAGGCTTTTATTACAACTGTCAAAATAACACAGTTGTTAAAAATTAAGTTTACTACAACTTTTCTGGGAAAAAAGTTGTAAAAAATATTTATTACAACGGTGCTTTACCACCGTTGTAAAATTAAAGTTGTAATATGGTGTTTTTGTTGTAGTGATTTATATTAATTATAAAATTAGATTAATTAAATTATTACTAAAATTTAATCAACCTTTTAAAACGCAAAACAAACGTTGCCCTCTCTCTTTAATTCTCTGCACACTATCATCTTTAGCTGAACCCATCGGCCGATTTCGAAAGCCACCTGCGCACGTTCATCACCGCTATTTGCTGGTGATCCGAAAGTTCCCCCACGTTGCCCTAGCCACCAGCCACCACTGCCGGTGACAGCGTCGAGCGCGACCCCCCCTTATGCTTGAAATCCAGTTCACACGCAAGTCCCTTGAGAGATGATTTTCGACGATTTACTTAAATATAACAAATCATGGCTGTTGAGTACAAAGATCACAGGACGCTCTTCGATTTGGTATATGGAACTCTCGAATCATTGAGGAATTTTATTTAGAGGATAAGGATTTATTGGAGGAAGAAGGAAACTATAATATAAAGCACAATAAGAGTAAAACATATAGATGAGTAAGAAAAGAAAGTCTTTAAATTGATGAATTAAATTTGGCATAGATTATGTAGCCAATAAATGCAAAAATGAATTCAAAAAAAAGGTTTCATTGTTTCCTAATGCATTAAATAATATGACAACCTTTATTTAAACTTAAATTTATTACCTTATTTTCATAAGTATTGAATTCCACTAAGCATTTATTTATTTATATTTATATATATAAATATCAATCCTATTTCTATCACCAAAAAGTGCCATTTATGATGTAAACCTATTTGTATCAAAAAGAAGTAAGTACAAAATCAAAATATATATATATTGCACATGGTTAATATGCAATTTTTCTCTCATACTGAAAAAGAAACAAATAAATTTTGAATAACAAAAGTTAACTTCATATACATAACATATGTGCACATTTAAAAAGGTAATAACTCACTATTATATGATTATAATTGTTGACTGCTTTCAAATTATCATGGACAAACTGATTAAATTAAATAGATGGAATAAATTGCATTATCTCCATGATGTTTGCAAAATAGGTATGTTCGATTTCAAATAAATCTGACAGGTTGAACATGATTTGCTCTAAAAATAATAATAATAATTAACGTAGCATGATTTGCTCAAATATTTTTAATAGACTATAATCTTGGAATAATTTCTACCGTATCCATTAATAAAAATACCACTTAAAATAGTCAAACTGATAACGTTGGCATTATCAATAATATAAAATAGGAATTAATGTAGATATCCCGATGTTATTATTATTATTTTACATTTATGATTAGGATACCTGTAATTGTATAAATTTATAAAATTAGAATGAAATATTTTTGAAACCTCAGAAGAAACATTAATACATTCCAAGCGTCAATTATGCATCACCAAATATGTAAACAAAAACACCAATAAAAGTCAGACATATTTGGGCGTAGTTTGCGTTAACTATTCCAAAATATACATATATATTTCTTGTGGTTTGAAGTATGTTTTTGCCAATAATATGGCATAATTTACAATAATTATAGCTAACTGTCTTTTAGCAAGATTTGAAAGCTTGTGGCAAGATTGAATGCAAAAAGGAATGTTTGAATATTGATTAAACCAAAATATTAAATTAACAGTAACAATAATAAAGGAAGATAATCACGTTGACCGTGAAAAATATAAACATACATACATTATCCGTTTGAATCTATGTAGACAAAGAAATATACGCATAAAAATTAAAGTTTGAATGTTTGAATGGTATTCATTTTATGGAAACATACACATAAATGTTATCCATATTTATATCAGTGGTGACCATTGTAGCAATTAATATAATTAATTGCTATTAATTGGCCCGCAAATAAATAAACAACAATTGTAACCGACATTGATTGGAGGAAGGTAAATTTAATAAGGTATGGTTACAATTCCTAAATTGACTTAATGTTGCAAACCCCAACTAGCAAATTTGAATTAAAACCGCATGAAGACACGAGGTTAAGCTCAACTTATGGTAGAAGTCTACCCGGAACCGCTCGGCGAATCCAGCATCCACAGGTGGTCAGCTTAATGTGAGGTGTCTAGTGCGTAAATATAAATGTACTAAGACATGAGGTTAAGTTCAACTTGTGGTAAAACCCAAAACCGGCCGACAAATCTAGCATCCACAAATGGTCAACTTAATGTAAGAGGTCTGATGCACAAATATATGTATATATAACAGACAATAAATAAATAAATAAATAAATAAGAACAGTATTGTATATTAGGGCACAACAAATAGATATTTCGGGACTGATAAGATAAGGATATCCATTGTTAATTAATGTCTTAGGAAAATTATGGTCGTTAGGATCATAAACGACATTAACTGTAATCAATGGGCAATAAAAGGAAATTAAAGATTAATTGTTGCCTTAGGAAAATATGAATGTTATGCTTATAAAGGGTAAGAAACATTTGAACGAAAATAAATGAAAAAAGGGGAATTTATGGGTATTGATTGTTGTTTAAATACTAAGTCCAATTAAGGAAATAACCAAACAAATATCTTAGGGTAAGGAGGATATAACTTTACTTATTTATACTAGTTAATATAGAACTTGTAATTAAAAGGTAGGATTGGACTTAGTAGATTAATGATGTGAAACATTATTAACCATAGGAACTCTTGACGATAATTAATCGTGTGCTTATAGTATTTCCATGAAGTGAAACTAAACAGGAATGACTCAATAACGCAGCCCACTTCATTCTCATAAGAAGAGGTATTAATGGCTAACTGTGTATGAACTTAATAATCTTCGCGTATAGTCCACTTCTTTGGTTTTAAGTGGCTTGGGTCAAGGAGTCCAACTGGGAGTAGGTCTTTGAGTTTAGGGGTCTTAAATGGCGCGCGTGTAGGGCCTACCTAAACCTGGAAACTTATAAATGTCAGACATGGCTACCTATCCTATGGGAAGTAGTAAGCGACTAAGGAGATTATCAAATAAGGTCAGCTAGATGGTATAGTGAGCGATAAGATACCATCTCTCACCTTATGCAGGGCAAGGGTACATGCGTGAATGACGGAAGTCTTTACTAGTCGGGCCCGTAGCTAGTGGACTCTATTTTATGTTAACGTTGAATAAATCATCGAGGAGTATTAAGTGACCAACAGGTCCGCCTAGGGTCTTAAGTGATCAGGGAAAATCCACCCTATATATCATTAATAGTGAGGCATTAAATAATAAAGGATGAGGGAATGATATATATATATAACTCCGTTATTAGGGGTCCACACTCGATTAAATAACCAGCCATGCTCTGGTATAAAGGCTTCACAAATTTATGTGTAAACGTTCTATCTCGGTATTATACTTTGGGAAGAGTAGTAGAGTCATTCCTAAACATTTACAAGGTTTGGTTAAAATCACGAACCTCGGTAGGCATACATCTTGGTTTGAACCAAACGGCATATATCTGTGTATTATAATCTGTGTTGCGTGTTTTCTGTTCACTAAAATTTTCTTGTTTTGATCCCCCTCCACCTTACAACCACCCAGGTTTTATAGAGAAAGTCGGGTTCTCACAGGTGTTTAAATTTAGCTTTTGATTCTCGTTCTCTCTCATGCTCGGTATTGGCGAAGTGACTTACTTTAAAAAGGTAGTTACTTGAGTTAATACTAGTCTATCATATTTTTTTTCCACTGTGATTTATCTTTTCGTACTCTAATTATGCTTATGCTCATTTTATTGCAGGTACCAGATTTACACGCTCCATACTCGGATGTGTTCAAGTTTGGATTTTTGACAAAATTTGGGAAAAGAAAAGTGTGGGGTGTTACACTTTTCACTATATGACAATGTTAGTCGATGTTCGCAGTTTTGGAAAAGGATTTTGAGTTATTCTCATGTTTTTTTGGTGTCTAATTTTATAACGAAAAGTGGTATTCATTTTGGTGGGATAGTTGGCTTCTTCCAATTTCCTTAGCTGTTGAATTTAATATTTTATTTGATATTTCCAGAGACAAATATGCTTTTGTGGTTGATATGTTTGATCCTATGTCTCCTAGCTTCAAATGGAAATTATATTTCATTAGAATAATTAAAGGAAGAGCTTTGGGTCAATTGTTGAAGCTTCATAAACTTCTGGACGAAGTGTCTTTAGATGATTTGAATAATATTTTTTGGTGGAATGGGCATAGGTGTTTTTTTAAAGTTAGTAGCTGCTACATATTTTTGAACTTTGCTGGTAGGACTTTTTGGGTTTCTGTTTTATGTGAGGACATAATGAGATTTCTTTTAAAGTCAGAATGCACATGTGGATTATCATTCATAGCAAGTTGAATACTATTTCAATGCTTAGAAAGAAAAACAAGAATAT
Source organism: Allium sativum (assembly GCA_030737875.1). Taxonomy (NCBI): domain Eukaryota; kingdom Viridiplantae; phylum Streptophyta; class Magnoliopsida; order Asparagales; family Amaryllidaceae; genus Allium; species Allium sativum. Next base: position 60,702,096 of record CM060910.1, on the reverse strand, counting down.
CATTGAGAATATCTTTTTCTGCGTTGCTGATGAAGAGAATTACATGCATGTTTTTTATCAATGTGATGTGGTGTAACGGCCTAGATTTTTAACCGTTTTATTTAATATTTAAAATTGGCTTTAAATGTGATTTAGATTTTTAAATAATTTAAATTTAATAATTTTGAATATTATATTAGTTAATTAATATAATAATAATAATTAAATTTCGAAATAGTCGAAATTAGCTGAATTTGCGCTGTTATATGATTTGGTAATGTAAGAGTATTTATTTATGTCTAGATTTAATTTTTATCTACGATTTCGTTTATTAAACGCCGTTTAAAAGTTTAAATTATAATTTTAGTTATATAACGAACTACAGCGGCGCGGTAGTTCATAATATAGCGTTTTGAACTCTAATTGGTTATACAGGATCCAAAACAAGTCGGATTTCTTCGAAACAAGAAACGTCCGAACCCATTTGGTAATAATTTTCTAATGAAGCAGAAAAATCGAGTTTTCATAGTGTAGATTTTATTTTATGTCCAAATTAAATTTTCAATTAATCGCCATGGAATTCCTTGTTAAAATATAACGATTATTATAATAAAATGGTCTTTTAAAATAATAAATATCGATTGGACCTAGAATTTGGAATGACGAGTTTAAAAATCAAATAAAATATATAAATCTGAAGGAGTATAGGATTTTGATTGAATAAATAGGTTAATAATAATTTATCTTCAATGGGTTCATTTATATTTAAATCAATATATTATATGAGTTCCATTATAACCAAAAAAATTAATTATAATGAAATTTCTAATTTCGTTACAACCGGAATGTATATTAGTTTGTACGAACCGGGGACGATATGCGTTGTATGCTAAAAAAAATTGTTGGTCACTCCAGAAAATATTGGTCCGTCACAAGCAGCGTATTTTCTTTCCTACCTCATTTCTACCGCGTACAACTCTGAAGACATGAAGTTTTGTCCATATATTTTGTTCCAATCAGTCCTACCACATGCTGACGGGAAGAATTACATTCTTACCATGTGAACTTTCGCATCTTTACCTATGCGTGCCTGCAATGCAAGGGAAAATATCTCTGACAAATTCATATTTTATTTTTCCATTGTGCGCAAGGTTTCTCCTATTATAAATCCCCCTGTAATCACCCAAACAAAAACCCATACACAACTTCATTTACTTTTTCTTCAACTCAGCTCTCGATTCTTTCGTTATCCTCACTCAGTAAACAAGTAAATGAAGACTACCTTACATAAATATACATACTTCTTTCTTGTTCCATCTTGATACAAAAACCAACCATTCCTTGTTTTTTCTCTTTCGAGCCAGTAAAGCAAACTTTAATACGAGACCAGGGAAGAAGAAAGAAAAGCCCTCTTCTCATTTTCACGAACCCAACATTCCTTTTTTCAAGTGGGTACTGGCTTGAGTTAGGTGTCCGATAGTCACTTGCGAGAGGAAATGGAAAAAAAAGGCAAGATGTTGTAGCAGTACGTGGACCGAGTGGAGAGAGGATCTTCGCGGTGAGGGTGTTGTGTTGTCTTGATCGGAAGGGAGGTCAGTGGCGACGAGGACAGGGTGGATACGGTGACTAGAAAGTGGCAGACCATGGTTTGTTGCTGTAGCAAATGTTATGGTGTGTTTAATTTTTGGACTGGAAGATGGTGAAGTCAAAGATCAATTTCATGAAGCAGGGGAGGGCGATAAGGAAATATGCGAAAGACAATAAGAAAATATATGGAAGGGAAGGTTTACATGTGAGGTGGTGGGAGAATATTGTAGCGGTTTCTTTGGCAAAGTAGAAGAATCAGGGGAGGAGCGAATTGGCCATGTTGGTTTTGAAACCCGAAGTCGGAGAAGGAGCTTGTCGTGGAGGGTGCTGGGTGTGGTGAGGAAGGAGGCACATCGTTTTATGTTTACGGAAGGAAGAAAGTCAGGTTCCAAAATTAGTGTGAAGGAGAAAACGCGTCTGTCTGGACAATGTGTAAGGTAATTAATAGTTTGAGTTGATTTACGTTAACTAAGTATTACAAATAATTTAATGGCTGTCGGTGGTTCAATGAATAGGAGAGGAGAGAAAGAAACAATAAGAATGAATGGTACGACAGTATGAGGTTGGGACATGAATCAGTTGTTTTGTGGAAATAGAGTTGGGTTCCTAGGCTTGAGAAGAAATGTGATTATCAGATTATTAATTAACATTAATCAAGGATTAGGATTAATTAATGACTTTAGTTAATATATATATTAATTCAATTAAAAATCAAATATTGTAAATCGTATAACTTTCACGTTCGTGAACAGAATTGGACGAAATTGGCGCCGATGGGTTCATAATCACGATACCGACATGAACGGGCTAGAATGGAAGGGTTCTGAGGCAGCTAAGATTTTATGTAGTTTCAAATGTTAGTTTGAAATTATATAAAACAACGCAACCTTGTCGGAAACTAAAATGGTGAGTTAATTCTCACACTTCTGAAATACTGCAATGTGTTAAATTCATATTATTAATATTTATCATTGATAAGTATAAATTGGCTGAATGGATGCGATGGATGAATTTTCAGTTGATTGTTTGTCTATGTTTTTAAATTGGCAGTACAAATGCATGATATTTCACATATTAATGTTAAACGATATTATAAACTGTTGTGCAGGGAAGAACATGTTGGAGGAATCCAACCGGATTCCTCAAATAAATTGCATATTATTTGTTATTTTCATATTGTTTGTTTATTCCAATTTATATCATATCCTATTTAGATATCGATAATTGAATAAATATTGATTGTTGAATCTAAATTCAATAATTGTCATGTTTTAAATCAATACACGGTATTGATTAGGTAATTGGCAGAGGATTGGATTTAACACACTGGAACCACCTCCATTCATTTTAGAGTACAGTACCATGTGCGACGCACACGCTCCAGTTGTTCATTTTTAAAGGATAGTCAAAATTTGATAAATTACCGTGTGCGGAGCACACACTTTAATCGTCCATTTATAAAAGATAGTCAAAATGTCTGGATTTAAACAATGCAGAGATATACCATTCCGTTTGGTTAAAGCTCGTAAAATAAAGGGTTTATAAAATGAATTATACTTAATCCAGTTCATTTATTAAGCTAATAACTATTTCTTTAAAAGAATGTTAAAATAATTTATACAGATTTATTTCATAAAGAAGTCGGATGTTAACCGAAGGGGAAATAATATGGAATAATTGTTTCCAAGGGGAAAATTAAATGAAGTTTTATTTTAATAATTTGTTTCTAAGAGTTAATTAATCTTAAGTAACTATATTAAGGATGATTATAAAATAGTTTACAAAATAAGTTATTATCATAATGATATTAACTAACCTATAGTTAGTAATGAAGTAATATACTTCAGTTGATGATAAAAAGACATAGGAAATGTAATCAAGTTATATTAGCCTTGTTAATAAAGAACGTTAAGAACAAATCCAAGTTAGTAGCAAAAAGGGGTTTGAAGTTTTAAGACTAAGACAATAACTTTAATTAAATAATTTACTTAAGGATAGAATTACGTAAACGTCGAAGAGAAATTTAAAGGTAAAAGGATAGTAAGGTTTATAAATAAAGGAAGGTGATAAAGGGGATTTATGGCTGTAAACAAAAGGTCTAGATGATATAAAATGAAAAGGGGTTTTGGTTATAGAATAAAACCATAAGTTTGAATGATGTAAAGGAGGTTTGGGTGTAGTATAGTAAATGGATTCGAGTTATAAATAGAATATTATACCGAAGTTTTGAAGCAAAAGGTTAATATGTTGGTAAATGATTGACTTAATAAATGTATTAAGTAAAATGATTATTGTCGATTTATATTTCAAAAAAAAAATAGGATATGGTTTATAAAAACCAAGTTAAATAGAAAATAAGATCGGATTAGAATATGGGTTTTGAGTTACGAACTTCTATTTATTTTGAGATAAAGAGCGTTGTCGATCAAGGTCTGAGAGATAAATAAAATACCCCAACTTGAACGACATCACTATTATCAAGGAATGATATTAGTTTGTAATGGTATAGGAGATAGAAATAAGTTATTATCTTTGTAAACCATTTGCAATTCATTTGCAAGATTCGAAATGTAATTTAATATAATGAGTTAACGTTGTTTAGCCCGAATTGAAAATATAAGGTTTTATTTAAGCTATTAGGCTATTTATATAACATTGTTGCCTAGGAAATAGAAATAATATTAGTAACGTATATTAATTTAAAATAATTAATAGTTAAAGATGGAAAAGGGTTTGTCAGTTGGGAATGGAAATAAATAATTAGAATTCAAGAAGATCTTCAAGTAGAAGCGAAGTAAAGCCATTGAATTTTTAGGAAAGAATTTGTAGTTTAACATGTTTTGTGTCGCATAAGAAGTGGTAATTAGATTATATTAGTGAGTTAAGGATATATTGATATATCAACATTTCCAAATTGAAAGGTAAATGGTATATGAAAATATATAATTATTTCTAAAATAAAAGAAGGATAAAGCGAAGTGAGGATAAACGAGAGATATTGTTTCCAAATGGCGAAACAAAAGATGAACTGGAAAGATATTTAAATGGAATCGACTTTAAGTCGAGGAAATGATTTTAAATGATTCGATAAGAGTTTTAATGAACGGTTTTAAGAAAATGAGAAACTGAGCTGCTATTATACTTGACCGTACTGGTTTGACATTGACAGTTAAAACACCGACTATCAATAATATATTATTGGACCTTTTTGACGTTTTCTTTCGAAGAGACCGGGATGGGAACTAGACCCAAAACCACTTCGAATCAACGTTACGTGCGAAGCTAAGTTGCAAGGGATAAAGATGGAGCAATTGAAGATCGTTGATATTCATAACGGAAGAGATACTTATAATCTTTGGTCTGCAGCCAAAGATATATTGTGTTTCCATCGTGATTGAGATCTACGGAGTGGCAAGGACTACTCGCTACTGATCTATAGGGTGATTCCTTAGATGCGGTAGGAGGGTGCCTTCGGTTCATCTTGTTCCTGGATGACTTGTATGGACGAGTTTCTGACAAAGTATTTCCAAAAGGGATTACGTACATTGATTTCCTTAAACGTGTTTCTGGGGCGGTAGAGAAGACACCTTCTCTTAACTTAACAACCCGAGTATTTTTGTGGAAATCAATTAGTGATTTCTATCAGATTTGACGATGTGGCATTCAAAGTGAATGGTGGCCAGGTGTTCCAAAAGATATATTATAACCTCAAGCCTCATCAACCGGGAAATGACAAAAATCGTGCAGGCAGCATGTATATGTGGGTCGCTCCCATTAGGGTGTATAATCACCTATCTAGAGAAATTCCATTTCCTTCTTTAATCTATTTCGATGCTGTCCCTTTTTGGGAAATGGTTCCTGATCCCAACTGTTGGTGATATACATTCGATACACTCAAGCGAAATGAGTGGTCGGTCATGTGTGGGCCGGGTTGCAAGACGTTCTTGTTGAACCCAGTGTATTTGCCTCTAGAGATACACTATCGGCAGGAGGTCACAAACCTTGTCATGGTCGAAATCCAATCTCCAATAAGCACATGCAGTTTTAATTGTATACTATGTATGTGGAGTGTGAGATGCAAACGTTTCACTAGATTGTTATTTATTTGTGAATTGATAGACACTATTATAATAGCAGAATAATATTGTTTTCAAACTATTTTGGGTTATAGTAAGGTAAAAACCGGCCGTGTTTATGTGTGGACTGGTCTTACTATTATCTTTTGTTTCAAAAAGAATTTCTAAAGTTAAACCGATTGTTGATGTGAATTTAGCACTGAAAGTATTTCAGACTGATCTGGGTGTTTTTGCTTTGCTTCAAAATGTGCTCAGGTCAGACCGAACATATTTGACAGGTTAGTTTTCGCTTGGAGTTTCAGGAACTGGAAGCAGGAAGCTTCACCATTAGTTAATCAAAGTTATTCCGCTGTATCTTATTCATTTTGTACTCTGATGATTGGTATGTGTAAACAAATTTTCTTTTATGTAAAGATATGTTGTTCTATTATATATTTTGTTTGTTCCGCTGTGAGATTATGATGTTCTTCTTCTTTCTTCTATTCTGATATTTCTTTCTTTCTCTCTCATCCTCTAATTTCTTTCTCTTAACATTTGTCTTTTCCGTGTAATTTGGGTTGGTTGTGGCAGTTAAATGTCAGTCTAAATTGTACTGAAAAGTGGGACGTTACAACTTGGTATTAGAGTTATTGGTTTAGTGATAACCTTGGCTCTGTGGCGTAACTCAATAGAGATAGGGTTAGTAATGCCCTGTATTGAGTTTGAGTTTATTAATATGAGTGCACGTATTTGTATTTTGAATATAAAATTATTTTTAAATTATTTTGTAAATAGGATAAATGAAATAATTTTTCCTAAATTATATTCTGTATAAATAAAAATAAATAATTATCTTAATTATTGACTGGTTGTTTTGAAACTTGTATTGCCTTGATTGATTTGAATGTGTTTGGTTATGAGGTTGAAGTGGATCAATCGAAGGACATTTCAAATTTGAAATGTGAAATATGGAAATTTAACTCATGATTGGGTTGAATAAATCATATAAGTTAAATTTAAACTTGAATATTCAAATGAAATACAACTTAAGTCAACACTAATTTGACTTGAGTTGAGAAATAGAAATATCCAAAAAGAATGTTCTCGGATTATCTAGTTGAGATTGATTGCATAGATATGGATTTAAAGTTGAATGGACTTGATTGAAACCAGTCTTGAATAGAATTGATTTATTGAGAAATAGAATTGATTTACTGAGATAAATCCAGGATGGTATGGATATTGAATTAAACTGGCATTGTTTTGAAATTAATGAAGTTCATTAGAGTTGAGAACCGGTGCAAAAGAGCTAATTTATCTTTAAACCATATACAAGAAGATTATGCAGTTAACTGAATCAATCTGATTGGGGCTGCATAGTAATTGAGCATGCTCGCTTATTGTTTATCGCTTATTGCATAATAACATTCGAAAAAGGTACGCCTATGAAAAATATGAATTTTTGGTTTTTGATTTGGGTTTTGAATTGGATTTTTCCTTTTTCCGACCGTGTTGGTCAAGGTAAATATATTTATTCTTTCTGCAATATTGCAGATGTCCCTCCATACAGGGGAAACTCTGCCAATTTTTTTACAAAATTTAAGATGTTAGAAATTTTTTGATATTTTTGGAAATTTTTGTTAATAAAAAATGAAATTGTTTTTCAATTAAAAATTATTTGGATTAGTTTTAATTTAAAATTTAGAAACTGAGGAGTTTTAAACAAAATAGATTTTTGAATGATAATGAGTTTGTGGCATTCTTCTTACCTTAGTAATTTTGGGACGAAATTCTTTTAAGGGGAAGGAATGTAACGGCCTAGATTTTTAACCATTTTATTTGATATTTAAAATTGGCTTAAATGTGATTTGGATTTTTAAATGGTTTAAATTTAATAATTTTGAATATTATATTAGTTAATTAATATAATAATAATTAAATTTCGAAATAGTCGAAATTGGCTGAATTTGCACTGTTATATGATTTGGTAATGTAAGAGGATTTATTTATGTCTAGATTTAATTTTTATCTACGATTTTGTTTATTAAACACTGTTTAAAAGTTTAAATTATAATTTTAATTATATAACGAACTGCAGCGGCGCGGTTGTTCGTAATATAGCGTTTTGAACTTTAATTGGTTATACAGGATCCAAAACAAGTCGGATTTCTTCGAAACAAGAAACGTCCGAACCCATTTGGTAATAATTTTCTAATAAAGCAGAAAAATCGAGTTTTCATAGTGTAGATTTTGTTTTCAATTAATCGCCATGGAATTCCTTGTTAAAATATAATGATTATTATAATAATAAAATGGACTTTAAAAATATTAAATATCGATTGGACCTAGAATTTAGAATGACGAGTTTAAAAATCAAATAAAATATATAAATCTGAAGGAGTATAGGATTTTGATTGAATGAATAGGTTAATAATAATTTATCTTTAATGGGTTCGTTTATACTTAAATCAATATATTGTATCAGTACCATTATAAAAAAAAATTATAATGAAATTTCCAATTTCGTTACAACCAGAATGTATATTAGTTTGTATGAACCGTGGACGATACGCGTTGTATGCTAAAAAAATTGTTGGTCATTTCAGAAAATATTGGTCTGTCACAAGCAATGTATTTTCTTTCCTACCTCATTTCTACCGCGTACCACTCTGAAGACATGAAGTTTTGCCCATATATTATTTTCGTTCCAATCAGTCCTACCGCATGCTGACGGGAAGAATTACATTCTTACCATGTGAACTTTCGCAGCTTTACATATGCGAGGCTGCAACGCAAAGGAAAATATCTCTGACAAATTCATATTTTATTTTTCCTTGGTGCGCACGGTTTCTCCTATTACAAATCCCCGTGTAACCACCCAAACAAAAATCGATTCACAACTTCATTTACTTTTTCTTCAACCCAACTCTCGATTCTTTCGTTATCCTCACTCAGTAAACAAGTAAATGAAGACCACCTTATATAAATATACATACTTCTTTCCTGTTCCATCTTGATACAAAAATCAACCATTCCTCGTTCATTCTTTTTCGAGCCAGTAAAGCAAACTTTAATACAAGAACAGGGAAGAAGAAAGAAAAGCCCTCTCCTTATTTTCACGAACCCAGCATGCCTTTTTTTCTCGTGGGTATTAGCTTGAGTTAGGTGTCCGATAGTCACTCGCGAGAGGAAATGGAAAAAAAGGTAAGATGATGTAGCGGTACGTGGACTGAGTGGAGAGAGGATCTTCGCGGTGTGGGTGTTGTGTTGTCTTGATCGGAAGGGAGGTCAGTGGCGACGAGGATTGAGTGGATATGGTGACTAGAAAGTGGCGGACCATGGTTTGTTGTTTTATCAACTGTTATGGTGTGTTGAATTTTTGGACTGGAAGATGGTGAAGTCGAAGATTAATTTCATGAAGCAGGGGAGGGCGATAAGGAAATATGCGAAAGACAGTAAGAAAATATATGGAAGGGAAGGTTTACATGTGAGGTGGTGGGAGCATGTTGTAGCGGTTTCTTTGGCAAAGTAGAAGAAGAAGAATCAGGGGAGGAGCGGACTGGCCATGCAGGTTTTGAAACCCGAAGTGGGAGAAGAAGCTTGCCGTAGAGGGTGTTCGGTGCGGTGAGGAAGGAGGCACATCGTTTTATGTTTACGAAGGAAGAAAGTCAGGTTCCAAAACTAGTGTGAAGGAGAAAACACGTCTATCTGGACAATGTGTAAGGTAATTAATAGTTTGAGTTGATTTACGTTAACTAAGTATTACAAATAATTTAAAGGTTGTCGGTGGTTCAGTGAACAGAAGAAGAGAGAAAGAAATAAGAAGAATGAAGGGTACGACAGTATGAGGTTGGGACATGAATCGGTTGTTTTGTGGAAATAAAGTTGGGTTCCTGGGCTTGAGAAGAAAGGTGATTATCTGATTATTAATTAACGTTAATTAAGGATTAGGATTAATTAATGACTTTAGTTAATATATATATTAATTCAATTAAAAATCAAATATCGTATAACTTTCACATTCGGGAACAGAATTGGAGGAAATTGGCGCCGATGGGTTCGTAATCACGATACCGACATGTATGAGCAGGAACAGAAGGGTTCTGAGGCAGCTGAGATTTTATGTAGTTTCAAATGTTAGTTTGAAATTATATAAAACAACGCAACCTCGTCGGAAACTAAAATGGTGAGTTAATTCTCACACTTCTGAAATACTACAACGTATTAAATTCATATTATTAATATTTATCATTAATAAGTAAAAATTGGCTGAATGGATTTTATGGATGGGATGGATGATTTTTTAGTTGATTGTTTGTCTATGTCTATAAATTGGCAGTACAAATGCATGATATTTCACATATTAATGTTAAACGATATTATAAACTGTTGTGCAGGGAAGAACAGGTTGGAGGAATCCAAATAGATTCCTCAAATAAATTGCATATTATTTGTCATTTTCATATTGTTTGTTTATTCCAATTTATATCATATCTTGTTTAGATATCGATAATTGAATAAATATTGATTGTTGAATCTAAATTCAACAATTGTCATGTTTCAAATCAATATGCAGTATTGATTAGGTAATTGGCAGCGGATTGGATTTAACACACTGGAACCACCTCCGTTCATTTTAGAGTACAGTACCATGTGCGACGCACATGCTCCAGTTGTTCATTTTTAAAGGATAGTCAAAATTAGATAAATTACCGTGTGCAGAGCACACACTTTAATCGTCCATTTATAAAAGATAGTCAAAATGTCTGGCTTTAAACAATGCAGATATATACCATTCCGTTTGGTTGAAGCTTGTAAAATAAAGGGTTTATAAAATGAATTATACTTAATCCAGTTCATTTATTAAGCTAATAACTATTTCTTTAAAAGAATGTTAAAATAATTTATACAGTTTTATTTCATAAAGAAGTCGGATGTTAACCGAAGGGGAAATAATATGGAATAATTGTTTCCAAGGGAAAATTTAAATGAAGTTTTATTTTAATAATTTGTTTCTAAGAGTTAATTAATCTTAAGTAACTATATTTAGGATGATTATAAAATAGTTTATAAAATAAGTTATTATCATATTGATATTAACTAACCTATGGTTAGTAATGAAGTAATATACTTCAGTTGATGATAAAAAGACATAGGAAATGTAATGAAGTTATATTAGCCTTATTAATAAAGAACGTTAAGAACAAATCCAAGTTAGTAGCAAAAAGGGGTATGAAGTTTTAAGACTAAGACAAGAAATTTAATTAAATAATTTACTTAAGGATAGAATTAAGTAAATGTTGAAGAGAAATTTAAAGGTAAAAGGATAGTAAGGTTTATGAATAAAGGAAGGTGATAAAGGGGATTTATGGCTATAAACCAAAGGTCTAGATGATATAAAATGAAAAGGGGTTTTGGTTATAAAATAAAACCATAAGTTTGAATGATGTAAAGGAGGTTTGGGTATAGTATTGTAAATGGATTCGAGTTATAAATAGAATATTATACCGAAGTTTTGAAGAAAAAGGTTAATATGATGGTAAATGATTGACTTAATAAATATATTAAGTAAAATGATTATTGTTGATTTAGATTTCAAAATAATAATAATAGGATATGGTTTATAAAAACCATGTTTAAATAGAAAATAAGATCGGATTATAATATGGGTTTAGAGTTACGAACTTTTATTTATTCTGAGATAAAGAGCGTTGTCGATCAAGGTCTGAGAGATAAATAAAATACCCCAACTTGAACGACTTCACTATTATCGAGGAATGATATTAGATTGCAATGGTATAGGAGGTAGAGGTTAGTTATTATCTTTGTAAACCATTTGCAATTCATTTGCAAGATTCGAAATGTAATTTAATATAATGAGTTAACGTTGTTTAGACAGAATTGAAAATATAAGGTTTTATTTATGCTATTAGGCTATTTATATAACACTGTTGTCTAGGAAATAGAAATAATATTAGTAATGTATATTTATTTAAAATAATTAATAGTTAAAGATGGAAATGGGTATGTCAGTTGGGAACGGAAATAAATAATTAGAATTCAAGAAGATCTTCAAGTAGAAGCGAAGTAAAGCCATTGAATTTTTAGGAAAGAATTTGTAGTTTAACATGTTTTGCGTCGCATAAGAAGTGGTATTTGGATTATATTAGTGAGTTAACGATATATTGATATATCAACATTTCCAAATTGAAAGGTAAATGGTATATGAAAATATATAATTATTTCTAAAATAAAAGAAGGATAAAGCGAAGTGAGGATAAACGAGAGATATTGTTTCCAAATGGCGAAACAAAAGATGAATTGGCAAAATATTTGAATGGAATCGAATTTAAGTCGAGGAACTGATTTTAAATGATTCGATAAGAGTTTTAATGAGTGGTTTTAAGAAAATGAGAACCTGAGCCGCCAATATACTTGACCATACTGGTTTGACATTGACAGCTAAAACACCGACTATCAATAAAATTTTATTGGACCTTTTTGACGTTTTCTTTCGAAGAGACCGGGATGAGAACTAGACCCAAAACCACTTTGAATCAACGTTACGTACAAAGCTAAGTTGCAAGGGATAAAGATGGAGCAATTGAAGACCGTTGATATTCGTAACAGAAGAAATACTTATAATCTTTGGTCTGCAGCCAAAGATATACCGTGCTTCCGTCGTGATTGAGATCTACAGAGTGGCAAGGACTACGCACTACGAATCTATAGGGTGATTCCTTAGATGCAGTAGGAGGGTGCCTTCAGTTCATCCTGTTCCTGGATGACTTGTATGGACAAGTGTCTGACAGAGTATTTCCAAAAGGGATTACGTACGTTGATTTCCTCAAATGTATTTCTGGGGCTGCAGAGAAGACACCTTCTCTTAACTTAACAACCCAAGTATTTTTTTTTGAAATCAATTAGTGATTTTTGTCGAATTTGACGATGTGGCATTCAAAGTGAAAGGTGGCCAGGTGTTCCAAAAGATATGTTATAACCTCAAGCCTCATCAACCGGAAAATGACAAAAATCAGGCAGGCAATATGGCTATGTGGGTCGCTCCCATTAGGGTGTATAATCACCTATCTAGAGAAATTCCATTTCCTTCTTTAATCTATTCGGGAAACAGTTGCTGATCCCAACCGTTGGTGATATGCATTCGATACACTCAAGTGAAATGAGTGGTTGGTCATGTGTGGGCCGGGTTGCAAGACGTTCTTGTTGAACCTAGTGTATTCGCCTCTAGAGATACACTATCGGTAGATGGTCCCAAATTTTGTCATAGTCGGAATCCAATCTCCAATATGCACCCGCGTTTTTAATTGTATACTATATATGTGGAGCAAGAGATGCAAGCATTTCACTAGATTGCTATTTATTTGTGAATTGATAGACACTATTATAATAACAGAATAATATTGTTTTCAAACTGTTTTGGGTTATAATATGGTAAAAACCGTTCATGTTTATGTGTGGACTGGTCTTACTATTATCTTTTGTTTCAAACATAATTTCTAAAGTTAAAACGATTGTTGATGTGAATTTAGCACTGAAAGTATTTAAGACTGATCCGGGTGTTTTTGCTTTGCTTCAAAATGTGCTCGGGTCAGACAGAACATATTTAACAGGTTAGTTTTCGCTTGGAGTTTCAGGAACTGGAAGCAGGAAGCTTCACCGTTAGTTAATCAAAGTTATTCCGCTGTATTTGATTCATGTTGTACTCTGATGATTGGTATGTGTAAACAAATTTTCTTTTATGTAAAGATATGTTGTTCTATTATATATTTGTTCGTTCCGCTGTGAGATTTTGTAACGACCCGGATTTTTAGCGACTTTGGTTATCGGCATAAACTCGATGTCGATAACCAAAACATCGAAAAATCCTGGTAATTAGTGAAAGAAATTAGAGGGTGAGGTTAGATAAGATAGAAACTTTGAATAGAAGAAGAAGAAGAACACAACATCAGAGTAACAAGAATCTCACATCGGAACGAATAACATATAATAGATAACATATCCTTGAAATAAATCATTATATGTATACAATACATTATCAGAGTACAATACTTACAAAACAGCGGAAATAAACTATAGCTATATGATCCTGAAGCCTCCTGCTCCAGCTCTTCCAGTATATATGTAAAATTCCCGACTACTTGACTGCCCATACAAATTTAGGCACCCAAGAGTTTAGGGAAAACAACAAAGTAAACTCCGGGTCAGTCATGGGACTGGTATGAGTAAACAGTTTAAAACAGTTTCAGAAAACTAAATGATATCTCATAAGACCACGCCGTATAACACGGAACGGGTTTTTCCCTTATGAGAATCCAAACACTTGACTTATCTTTATATCAAAACTCTTTTGATATTATAATAATGTCTAAATCAAGTAGATAACAATCTAGTGGAACGTTTGCATCTCACGTTCCACATATGTAATATACAATCAAAACCGCAAGCACGTATTGGGTAATGGATTTCCAACTATGACAAGGTATGGAATCACCTTCCGCTGGTATATCTCTAGAGGAGAATACACCGAGTTCAACAAGAACATCTTGCAACTCATCCACACATGACCGACCACTCATTTCGCTTGAGTGTATAGAATGTATATCACCAACGATTGGGATCAGCAACCATTTCCCGAATGGGACAGCATCGACAATAGATTTTTAGAAGTAAATGAAACTCTAGATCAGGTGATTATACAGCCTAATAGGTGCGACCTACATAGCCATGCTGCTTGCCCGATTTCTGTCATTTACCGGTTGATGAGGCTAGAAGCTACGCTTTATCATCACACTAGATTCACTTCGAATGCCACATCGTCAAATCCATCAAATCACCGATTGACGTCCTCAACAATACATTACGTGTTAGCTAAAGAAGTTTCCTTCTCCGCTTCCACACTTGGTACGGTTGAAGAAATCAATGTACGTGACCTTTCTGGAAATACTCTGTCAGACATTCATCCATACACGTCACCCAGGAACAGGATGAACTGAAGGCACTTTTTCTATTAATAGAAAAAGTTCTTGCACTCTACTCCGTCTTCGATTATCTTAATATAATCTGATTCGCACGCTACTGCCGACATGGAGTGGTTCTTCGGATAATAATCCAACCGGTCTCTCCATATTGACAACGATGGTCAAAACTTCGATAGTCTGTGATTTAACTATCGAATAAAAACAAGTGTTTCGATAGTCGATGATTTAACTATCGAATAAAACAAGTGTTCATCCAAACATCCAACAATCACTGAACCTTTAATTAATATTCCATTAATTAAATCTCTTCTCTATTTCTTTATCAATATTTGTTAACCAAATATTTTCAATAACCATATTGGCCTTATACGTTCCTTGGAAAACATTTCTATATATCGTCTTCCTTTATTTTCTATACTAGGAAATATTCATTATTCTATTTCCAAGCTTTGCACATATTTGGGTTAAAACAGATGTTGTGTAAAACATCGTTACGACAACCCAAATACAGTATTTAACTAATTCTTATTCCACATTGATCTTCGAGCCTGAATCTTGCTACTTATCGGTATATCATGAAATCAACCAAGTTGGGGTATAATTACCTCTCAGACCTTGACAGAATAACATTTAACGTCAAAACAGACAAGACTACTTACTCGAATAATCAATACCATACAACTGATTATTCACCTTTTAAACACATATACACTTCCTCTTTTATCCTTACGAGGTTTTATCCCTAGTCTTCTTTTTTTATTATACTATTCTATTTCTAAGTTCGTTTCCTAATCGACTTCTATATATATTGATATGTAAATTTCTAACTATCACATTATCTTAAAAATATTCTATCTCCTTAAATTCCCGGAAAAATTCGCCATAACCTCCTTTGTACCGGGAGCGTCGGGAAATTTCAAATAGCTTTCCCGGTCCTTCTCATTTCAAAAAGAAAAAGAAAAAGCCAAGCGGCTAGCCGATACGGCGCATAAAATCTCATATATGAATTAAATACGTACCTTTTTGTCGGGCACTCTATTTATTTCACTTCTATACTTTATTCCAAACCTGTCTCCTGTATCTATACCTGCCCAATCTATTTAACTATACCAAATCGTTTTAACTCAATTTGTTAATTGTCTCTTTAGTCCATTTCTCTTTTAATATTTGAATTCTATATTCAAACTCCAATTTGCTTCTATTATTCAAATTCCATAGTTTAAAGTCCGTTTGAATTTCTATATTCAAATCTATAGTTTAAAGTCCAGTTGAATTTCTATATTCAAATCTATAGTTTAAAGTCCATTTGAATTTCTATATTCAAATCTATAGTTTAAAGTCCATTTGAATTTCTATATTCAAATCTATAGTTTAAAGTCCATTTGAATTTCTATATTCAAATCTATAGTTTAAAGTCCATTTGAATTTCTATATTCAAATCTATAGTTTAAAGTCCATTTGAATTTCTATATTCAAATCTATAGTTTAAAGTCCATTTGAATTTCTATATTCAAATCCATAGTTTAAAGTCCATTTGAATTTCTATATTCAAATCTATTTTAATTCCTTATATTCAAAGTCCATTTGAATTCTCGGCATTATTTATAAACAACGTTTATAACTTTAATTCAAATCCCACCTTTCCATTTATAAACAACTTTATAAATTCAATTCAAATCCCATATTTTCATTTATAAACAAAGTTTATAAATTCGATTCAAATCTCATCTTTTCATTTATAAACAGAGTTTATAAATTCGATTCAAATCTCATAATTTCATTTATAAACAAAGTTTATAAATTCGATTCAAATCTCATCTTTTCATTTATAAACAGAGTTTATAAATTCGATTACTTGTTTTATATACCTTCAAAACAAGTTAATATTTTCTGTAGTTTTATTAAAAATTCAAATTCTATTTATAAAAATAGAATTTCCTTTTTAAATATCAAATACCCTTTCCGATATTTTTATGAATCAATATTCAAGCCCAGGGATATTTTAAACAATCAAATCAACCAATTTTCAATCATTTGATTTTTAACACATCATATATGAATATATATGAAATCAAATAAACAACAAACAGATAATATATTTTTGAGGAATCCAGTTGGATTCCTCCAACCTGTTTTCCTGCATCCACAGACGTTAGCACATAAATAATACCTATCCTGCTTCGAGGCAGGATATCGCGGTATAGAAGGTCATCCACTAATCATAGCGTGGGGCGTATAGGGTAATCATCCGCTAATGAAACCGCGGGCATCCGCTAATGATACTGCGGGAATCCAACCAATCAATCAACCCAATATATATATATATATATATATATATATATTTTAAAACCATCAGACACATTCAAACAAACACAGACAATTATTTTTAATGATATAAAAATAATTTCTAAATAAGTGGTGAGTGAGGTTTACTCACCGGTATTTTAGCTGTCGAATATCCTGTTTATTTCTCAATCATCGACTATGAACCTTCTTGAATGAATTCGCACCTACGATAATTTAATTTAAATTTACTGATTAAACATATATTTATTTAAATAACTATTTAAACGAATAAATAACTTTCCTATATTATTTCCCTTTGGTTACTAAATTAAATTTAGCTTAACAAATAAAATTAAACTAACCGACGTATTTTTAAACACTAAACCATATATATATGTAATGTTTACTTGAATAAATAAATAACAACTTTTAATTATTATTTTCCCTTTCTATTTATTTATGAGTTTTGACATAAATCAAATAAATTTTTAAAAAAAAGAACATAACTAAATAAATTTATAAATAAATTCACTTTTATTACCTTAATCATGTTTGAAATCTTCCTTCTCCATGTTGCCTTGCAAAACTTCTCATCAAGGTCATTTATACCCAACTACTCGGCTTCAATCCGGCCTCAAACAGCAAATCAAAACCCATGCCAAGTATTCCTCTCTCTTTTTTTTTCTTACTACTCCACCTCCCATACTGTATAACTTTGACTATCTAGACCCTCAACCTCTTCCTGAACATTGAACCCAACATTTCCCCCACCTTCTCTCCTCCTGTCAGCCCTCTTCTGTCAGCTAACAGTTATGCTTTCACCACCGTCCTCT
This sequence comes from Allium sativum, assembly GCA_030737875.1. Lineage (NCBI taxonomy): Eukaryota > Viridiplantae > Streptophyta > Magnoliopsida > Asparagales > Amaryllidaceae > Allium > Allium sativum. The sequence continues at coordinate 60,684,357 of CM060910.1, read as the reverse complement.
ATCCCTTAACACCCCGTGACCATCGACTCTAGACAATGGCCTCGCACCTGCCCAAAGCCAAATCGATCTTCAACAACCAACCACTGTCGAACCAAACTTCCCAGATCGCACAAATACCAACGCGCCTCACTTGAACTCGCAAACCTCGTTTTCTTCTAACTCGCGAGCAGTTCCCTTCCTCCACGATCAGTTGCTGGAAATCCAAGCACCCTCCTTTTAACAACATCGCTTTCAATCTGGAAGTCGAGTTAAGGCTCGTGAATCCCAACCCCTAATTCGCGATGGAGCCAAGTACTCGAACTCAACTCAATCACGCTTCATAAAACCTGCATCGAAACGGAGATCTCAGGCCACGAATTCAACATGCAAGCTTCGATTTTTGTGAGTGAGGAAGGAGTTGGTTTCACTGATTGATATCGGCCATTTTTTATTTTTGATTGTGAACGCAGAAAGTAGAAGGGAGATTTAGGGGGCTCGTCGTGATTTTAAAGAGAAGGGCGTGGGTTTTGAATTTGAACAACAAGGCTCTGGGATTTTCTCCTTGTTGTTTTTGCTAGTGGCCATGTAATTAAAAATAGAAGAGGGTGCGGGTGTGGGATCTAACAGCAAGGCCCTCCTTGGTGTTCTGTTTATATCCAACAGAGATTTTTTTATTTATTTTATTTTTATTTTATTTAAATTAAACTGATATCCTTTAATTAAAATACACCCTGATTCTGAATTCCTTTCTGAACCCAACAACTGTCAATTCTAGGGTAATACTCCTATTCCGGACACACTGGGATAGGTCACGAAGTCCAATTTGATCATCTGTAGAAGATATTAATTTTAAGTTGATATAAATTAAATTTAAAACAATAAATTCGGTGATAATAAATTATTCTTATCGAATTCTATTTAAATTGAAATCCCTATAAATTATCTGAATTGTTTTCAATTTAGTTTTAACTTCAAATTCGGTTATTCGCTGATTCCTTACTTTGATAATTTAATATATACGATATTAAATTGAAATCGATATTTAAATCGATAACAAAAATATAAAAATTCATTTATATTATCCACTAAATATTTAAATTAAATACTAAATATTCAAAATTAACCCATACGAAATCCGGGTCATTACAGATTTTGATGTTCTTCTTCTTTCTTCTATTCTAATATTTCTTTCTTTCTCTCTCATCCTCTAATTTCTTTCTCTTAACATTCGGCTTTTCCGTGTAATTTGGGTTGGCTGTGGCAGTTAAATGTCAGCCTAAATTGTACTGAAAAGTGGGACGTTACATATGGGTTTTTATGTTTGGACCAAGTGTTTTGTTCAGCTGAACTTGGGTTGGAATTGGAGAGATGCTATTGGTGATCAATTCTTTTTTTGGAATCAAACCCTACCAAAAACATTGATGTTCTGAGTTTTGCTTTCTGTTGGGTTTAATAGCACGGAAGAAACACTAGATGCTTCAAAAGCTGTGTTAAGTCTTCAACTACAATTCTTTTTCAAGTGCTTAATTTCTTTTACAAATAGGCAGAAGTGGACAACTGGAGCTTTTCAGATTTGTTGGAAGACAGCATAGGTGCTAGAGTTCATAAAAGGAGGAGCATTCTAATGGTAGCTGATGTGAGTTGCAGTGGTATGCCTATGTATATATGTTCTTTGTTGACTCTTGTACTGCCCCTGCATGGGTTATTTTGTTCTTCTTTTGGTTCTCTCTGTGTTCATATTGCCCGTGTGTGGGTTATGTTGTGGTGATGATACTGTTTTGTTGTAGGCTGGGTGCTTGTTTTGGTTTAAGCTGACATTGTTTATGGTTATGGAATGGAATGGAACTCTCTTTGAGTTTCCACTACCTTTTGCCTCAAAAAACTAAAGCTTCTCTCCAAGGTTGGACTAAGAAATTCAATAGAATTATTGAGATAAAATTCGATTTGTTATCAAAAAGTATTTAGTGAATACACTTTCTTAACATGCCTTCAGATTAATATGACATATTAACTAAAATTCCACACTCCTTCAAAACTAAGGATAAGCCTTTGAATGAACTCTCCATCAACATCCACAAATCATGACCATCTCAAGTATATCGAGCTTTCTATCCTCCAGCTATAAATTCCAATTCCATGGGATTCCATCATGCATCATCTTAATGCTCTTCAAAACAGTCACCATACATACCATGGAGAAGATCGGGGTTGGCAAAAAACTCAAACTTTATAATATTCTCAATTCATAATCACTTGGTCCATTCCTACATGGTAGGACCGCGAGTATGTTATAGTCAGACTACTTAGAGTCAAGCTCAAAGATCCGAAGAAAAATAGAAATAAACTCGGATATACATTCTCTTACTTAATCCTAATTCCTAATTTCTCTAATAATCTAACCTAGAGCCCCGATACAAAATGTAACAACGTGCATTTTTCTGATCTCGAAATTTGACAAAAAAACGAGACTCAAACCCGTTAAAGCACGAATCATGCTGATTTGATACCAGTAATAATTAGCATGAGCATAATCAGAGTATAATAAATACAAACTTGCTGCAGAAACAAGATAGAATAATAAGTATGACTATAGATACTACCTTAAGAATAAGTCACCACACCAATACCAAGCATAAAAGGACAATAAGGAAAACCAAACACTTCCACTTCCAATGAAGTGTTACCCCAAATGTAATCATGTGAGCTGTAATTAGGATGCAGTTAGAGATACAAGTCATGATGAGTAGAAAATGTATAAAAAAATTCATACTACACACGGTTATCTCGCCTGGTTTCACCAATTTTTATGTTCAACAAGGAAAATTCCGTTCTAACCTTACACTAATGCACGATGATTTGACTATCATACACCCAAATGGAATACTTTCCATAAAAAACAAGTTACTTAAATCTAAGACAGTAACTTTTATAAAAGAAAGCTCTTACATCAAATGTTATAACCCACACTTTTCTTAGCTCGAATTTTGACGAAAATGGAAACCCAAACCCATCTGAGCACGAATCGTATTGATTAGGTACGTGCAATAATTAGCACAAACATAATCAGGGTATAATAAAGAGAAACTCAGAGTGGAAACAAGATAGGATAATAGTATCGATTATGACTACTACCATAAAAGTAAGTCGCCACACCAATACCTAACATGGGAGAATAGGAAAGAAATCCAAACATGTCCACTTCCAATGACTTGCTTCCCTTAATGATATCATGAGAATTGTACTAAGGAGAGAGTCAGAAAAACAAGTCCTAATGAGGGGAAAATGTACAAAACTGTCTATAATATGCAAAATTATTTCACTTAGTTTCACCCAATTTATATGTCTAACAAGGCTATCAATTCTAGTCTAACCTTGCACTATATGCACGATAATTTAAATACCATATCCCAGCTAACACACTTTCCATAAAAGCAAGTTATTTGAATTAAAGATAGTATCTTTCTATAAAGCCTCTAAACCACCCACCACACAACAAAAACTCAATAACTAAGAGGTGGGTCCTCTAACCACTTCATACCTCAACAAAATATCAAAAAAGTGGGTTCCCTGATGTAACGTTGTAACAACCCGTATTTTCATAACATGTTATAACCATAAATCAAGGCAGAATTAAATTTTAAAGTAAGAACCAAGGGAAACGGGTTGTGCCATTGCGTTCGTCTTGGAATTCTGCATGAAATCGAGTCCGAGTTTTCGAAAATCGGAGTCTGTAAGACCAAGTTATGACCCTCCGAAATTTCAGGAATTTTCAGAATCGAAATTCGAATTCAAACCCTAGGGCAGACTGGGCGGGAAATTTCCCGCCCAGGACCAGGTCGACCTGGGGGTCGACACTATGGTCGACCTCCCAGGGACCAGGTCGACCCTATGGTCGACCTGGTGCCAAAATCTGGTTTTCATCCCAGATTCATTCTAATGTTTTTGGACACGTTTTCAGTCCAGGTTCATGATCCTAAACCTATATAAGCAACCCCCTAGCCCCTTTACTCTCTACACAAATTCTCTCTGGCCTTATGCTGCTTAGATTCTGGTTGAAAAGTTAGAGAAAAAGGGACTTCTTCTTCTCCATCAAGACTACGTGTAGAGTTTTACAAATTAGGGGATTTCTGTTAGACTCGAGATTCAACATCGACTTTTATTTTCTAATTCTCAAACCACGATCTGTAAGCCCCGGTTACTTTTAGATTCAAACTTTAAACCTAATATGGACATGTTGTAAATTGAAATTGAACTCATGTATGATAATTATCTTGGATCTAATAGTATTCACCTTGGATCTATTATTGTTCATCTTGAATCTTGACTTGTGGGAATATTGATATGAAATTGATTTGGAGCCTATTCACGTTGTAGATCCAGACCCCTCATGTCCATAATATTGTCATGACTATGATGTTGAATCAGTTATTATTGTAATTCACAAAGTCTAGAATTGTCATATGGACCTTGGATTTATATATATATATATATATCATTTTGGATCTAAACTATGTGGACGTCGAAAGTGATTAGATTTGGTTCATCACCTTGTACCCATTGTGTTGAACCTGACTAGTTGAACCTCTAGATTATTAATTCGGATCATTATATCATTATAAGTTGTTGATAAGTATTGTGACGTTACAAGTTATTTTGGATCTTGTCATGCTATTGTGACATCACAATTGGGCTAGGATTGTCAACCTAGATCTTGTTTAGTTATTGTGACATTACGAGCTGTCAATTTTGGTCATTATGACATCACAAAACTTGTAGGATATTTTGTCATCCCAATTATAATAGTTTGAATTAGAATTGCTAGAAATGTAAATTACCACAAGATTTGCCAAGTTCATCAAGTTCACTTGTACCCTCTTGTATACAAGTTTATGTTTATGCTAAAGTTGAATCACCGTAGTCATTTTTTTCACCGTTATAATTAGGCTAATTAATAGCCTAAAGACCGTAGAACTATATATGAATGCGTTAGTTAGACGACGGGGAAAAAGGGTTAATTGGCATAATTGATGTGATGTTTATATGATTTGAACATTGTTGTAAATAGACATGAAACTTGAACATGAACGTGACGCTTAGAATGAACTTGAAAATGGCCAACTCGAGGTTGGGTTGAGTTTGCAGTGTAATTCTGCCCGGAACCACCCGGCAAATCCAGTTACTGCAAACAATAGGATCCAATGTGGGTAGTTGGTCATATCGCACTTGAAAACCCGAGGTCAGACTGAGTTGTGGTGTAATTCTTCCCGGAACCGCCCAGCATATCCAGTGACCACAACAACAGGTCTGATGTGAGAGGTTGGGGTTCATTAATGAATTAATAACATGATGATTTGATACGGTTAAGTCATAAACCACTTGAATATACTTAACCAATTTGACACGATGATTTGATAGGGTTAAGTCATGAACCGCTTGAATATACTTAACCAATTTGACACGATGATTTGATAGGGTTAAGTCATGAACCGCTTGAATATACTTAACCAATTTGACATGATGATTTGATAGGGTTAAGTCATGAACCGGTTGAATATACTTAACTAATTTGACACGATGATTTGAGAGGGTTAAGTCATGAACCGCTTGAATATACTTAACCAATTTGACACGATGATTTGATAGGGTTAAGTCATGAACCGCTTGAATACACTTAGCCAATTTGACATGACACGTAGGCAGGTTAAGTCACGAACTTGAATGACAACACTTAACCAACTTGACATGCTAGACTTATGGGGTTAAGTCTCGAATTTAAATGACAACACTTAACCTACTGGACGGAAACTCTAGTTATGCGGTCCTTTTCAGCAGTAACCCACTAGATGTATCACGGTACCCTAGAACTAGGTAGGGTGGGGCACGATTACTGGGCTGATTGTAAGCGACCAGAACGACGGCTGAGTTGGTGCGCCATTGTAGGTTAAGGCGGACTATGGTCGTGCACGTAGTCCGGATTTGAAAAAGCAGGCATTGGGCACCGGTAGGTTTACACTGTGCGTGATTGATTCGTGTCGGTGGTTGGCACCCTAGGGCTTGATACACCCTATGGTGGACCTAGCACAGGTGACTACATTTCATGATTGGGTCGTATAACACAGACACATGAACGAGCTTGGACTTGTAGGGAGCCAATCGGTTAATAGATCTTTATGTGGAAAAAGGGTGTTGTTCGTTAGGTAGCATAATCCCTAGTGGTCCTAGGTGGCATAAACCCTAATCGAATCTAGAAAACGTTCAATAGGTAGCATAATCCCTAGTGGTCCTAGGTGGCATAAATCCTAGTTGAACACGCGATAGTTCATGATAAGGAAACCTAGCCAGAACAAGGGTGGCAGTCCAAACGATTTCAAGAATGGTGGTACTACGTTGAAGTAGTATAGAAATACGTGATGTAACCCTTACGATATACGGCAAGGGACTGTACATATACATAGAAAGGATGACACGGGTTGGGGTACTAGTACAGTTGGTGCAGAGAATGTTAAACATGCGATGCTATACGTAGTTTATCTGGTTTGCATAGTTTATCTTGTTACCGTAGTTTATCTGGTTAGTATAGTTTATCTTGTTACCGTAGTTTATCTAGTTAGTATAGTTTATCTTGACATCTTAGTTTAACTTGCCTATCTTGTCATCATCCTTATGTTTACTTTCAGTTTATACATGTCATGTTATCTTTACTTGTTTCTATGCTGAAAGTCACTAGGACTTACCAGTCTTTATGACTGACCCGTTTTCTTTCGCCTCTTTTTCTTCCGTTCCACCCCCCCCCCCCTCCCAGGTTCTCAGGGAGGAAAACAATACTACTTAGTTTGGACTTCTTTCTGCTTCAAGATCATCATATATGGCTTGGACCTTTCTTGGCTATGGTTGCTTTACTATTTTACTTGGGGAATGATTTATGACTATGGTTTTATGCTTCTTTACTATTGCAAGACAGATTTCGATGTAATGGATTTAATGGCATTTTGATGTAAAAAGGCTTTAGACCTTTCTAGATTTTAAAGCAATGAAATTTGTTTCTTCTTCCGCTGTTTTATATGTTTTGTCTTGTAATATTTCTGTGTATGCTTACCTAGATAATGCTCCACCAAAGCTAGTGCATTCCCCTTGTGAGTGACCCTAGCGGAGGTGGGGTGTTACATTTGGTATCAGAGCAGAAGGTTACCAGACTGGGCAAAAGTTTTTAAAACCTTTTGAAATTATTTTCAAACCATTTACAAAGAAGCATTTTTCAAGAAAAGTTTTATTTTTAAAGGCTATTCCCCAAAGGCCATTAGCATTATCCTTTGTTTCCTTGTTTGAATCCCTTTTCCTTTCTTCCCTCCATCTGTAGTCACATTAGTTCCATCTGCGACTAATCTTATTTCAAGCTTTGAAGGGTTGTCGTGCGATGGAGGTAGTTCTCGGGAGACCTGTTAACACGTTAAATAAGAGGGGATAAGAGTGGTTAAGGCGAATGAGGCTCAGAACAAGAAGGTAGAAATGTTTCTGTAGGAAAGCCTAGTTTATCTTTTTATCCTGTCCGTACCCTTTTTGATTATGGTACATCGCATCCTTTTTATGTCTGCTTCGATAGTTGAGTCTCTGCACCTTAGTACTAGCGTAGTAGAGGATCCCTTTTTTTTGTTCTTCTCAAATCCTTTTAGGGAATCAGCTCATTTATTCATGACTTGATTGGATTTGAGAATGTCTAAGCTAAGCGTTGAGTTTAGAAGAAATGCTTATGTTTTTGGGCTATGGGTCGATTCTAGGGATGGAATGGTTATCCAGTACTGGTTCCATTCTTGAGTATGAAAAGAGGGTAGTTAGACTCTTGACTTGCCATGGTAATACCCTCGAAGTCTAGTGTAACCCTGAGGATTCTGCCATGCTTAGTTACCTAGAATCTGTTGATACAATTGTTGATCTCGAGTAGTGTTCGCCACTAAGGTGGATGGTTCATTTCGCTTAGGCATGAGTTATAGGAAATCACCTTAGTAAGTACATTTGGCAACATGGATGACATCTATTTATTTGCAAGAGATAATTCTTCTGCGTGGAATACCCTATAGTGAGTAAACGAGATCCAGGATTCACTAGTGAATTTTGGAGAGCTTGCATGAAACCATGAGTACGCAGTTATGTTTGGGCCGAGTATACTAGAAGGAGGATAAGGGAAAGTGGGACGAGAGGCAATAGTGGAATGAGTTCCAACTCATATTTTGGAAACAAGAATTAAGAAGCTACGAAATTATGAAGTTAAAGGCGGACAAAGCACAATGGAGTTAAGCTCAAGGAAATGCGACTTAGAAGATTGAAGACTAGATACGCGCATCATATCTCTTTTTAAGAGTATATCCTTGATCCCTCTTTTCCTGTAAAGCTTACTTGCATGCTATCTTTTATGTATATCCTCTCGGTCCTATTCTCAATCTTATTTCTGTTGCAAACCCCATAAGGAGTATGACTCATCTGTTTGTGATATATGTTGGGGTTTGAGGGTGTTCGTTGGGTTGACTAAACTTTTTGGGCTTTATAAGATATGGGTTGCTTTTAGGAAGGTATTTTTGCGACCTAAAAGGAGTTTATCATGCTTGGTTTCCTAGAATCATATATATTGGTTTTTAGGCTGGTATTTAGGGGAGTTTTGACATTTGGATTAATGCAAGTCTACCTGTGTTCCTAAACCTTGAGTTTTGACATTGCCTAATGGGTACAAAGTTTTTCTTTACTTGCTTCGACTATACCTTTAGGTAGGAGCTAATGGATGTAAACATGTGTTTGAGACATGTTATGGTTGATGCTTGCAAGTGGTTGCAAGTGGTTGCTAGTTGTTGCTCATGGATGCATGAACACACATTAGGCACTAAATCGACTCAGTCACATCTCATATTGCATATGCAAGAATGTTTTATACTTGTACATGGATGGAAACTTGATATGCTATCATTTCGATGTTGCATACGAATAAATGTTTGAGCACTCATGTAGAAATTGTGAAATGTAATAAGAATTTTGCATACATGTTGGACTCATCGCACTAACATACTTTGCATTAAGGAGGTTTACTGAATCAGTAACCGCCTGATCTATTGCATTAGATAAGTACATATACACACACTCTCGCATATGTTCGTACAACATTAGAAATCTCTTAAGGACAATGATTGCTTGTGGGTGATGTTTTGAGTAGATGGATGATGGATGGTAGGATACGTTCTCCTTAACTTAGAGATTTCGGGGACGAAATCCTTTAAGGAGAGGAGAATGTAACAACCCGTATTTTCATAACATGTTATAACCATAAATCAAGGCAGAATTAAATTTTAAAATAAGAACCAAGGGAAACGGATTGCACCATTGCATTCGTCTCGAATTTCTGGATGAAATCGAGTCCAAGTTTTCGAAAATCGAAGTCCGTATGACCAAGTTATGACCCTCCGAAGTTTCAGGAATTTTTAGAATCGAAATTCGAAGTTCGAATTCAAACCCCAGGGCAGACTGGGCGGGAAATTTCCCGCCCAGGACCAGGTCGACCTGGGGGTCGACACTATGGTCGACCTCCCAGGGACCAGGTCGACCCTATGGTCGACCTGGTGCCAAAATCTTGTTTTCAGCCCAGATTCATTCTGATGTTTTTTGACACGTTTTCAGTCCAGGTTCATGATCCTAAACCTATATAAGCAACCCCCTAGCCCCTTTACTCTCTACACAAATTCTCTTTGGCCTTATGCTGCTTAGATTCTGGTTGAAAAGTTAGAGAAAAAGGGACTTCTTCTTCTCCATCAAGACTACGTGTAGAGTTTTACAAATTGGGGGATTTCTGTTAGACTCGAGATTCAACATCGATTTTATTTTCTAATTCTCAAACCACGATTTGTAAGCCCCAATTACTTTTAGATTCAAACTTTAAACCTAATATGGACATGTTGTAAATTGAAATTGAACTCATGTATGATAATTATCTTGGATCTATTAGTATTCACCTTGGATCTATTATTGTTCATCTTTAATCTTAACTTTGTGGGAATATTGATATGAAATTGATTTGGAGCCTATTCATGTTGTAGATCTAGACCCCTCATGTCCATAATATTGTCATGACTACGATGTTGAATCAGTTATTATTGTAATTCACAAAGTCTAGAATTGTCATATGGACCTTGGATTTATATATATATATATACATACATACATATATATATATATATATATATATCATTTTGGATCTAAACTATGTGGACGTCGAAAGTGATTAGATTTGGTTCATCACCTTGTACCCATTATGTTGAACCTGACTAGTTGAACCTCTAGATTGTTAATTCGGATCATTATATCATTATAAGTTGTTGATAAGTATTGCGACGTTACAAATTATTTTGGATCTTGTCATGCTATTGTGACATCACAATTGGGCTAGGATTGTCAACCTAGAACTTGTTTAGTTATTGTGACATTACGAGTTGTCAATTTTGGTCATTATGACATCACAGAACTTGTAGGATATTGTGTCATCCCAATTATGATAGTTTGAATTAGAATTGCTATAATTGTAAATTGCTACAAGATTTGCCAAGTTCATCAAGTTCACTTGTACCCTCTTGTATACAAGTTTATGTTTATGTTAAAGTTGAATCACCGTAGTCCTTTTTTTCACCGTTATAATTAGGCTAATTAATAGCCTAAAGACCGTAGAACTATATATGAATGCGTTAGTTAGACAACGGGGGAAAAAGGGTTAATTGGCATAATTGATGTGATGTTTATATGATTTGAACATTGTTGTAACTAGACATGAAACTTGAACATGAACATGACGCTTAGAATGAACTTGAAAATGGCCAACTCGAGGTTGGGTTGAGTTTGCAGTGTAATTCTGCCCGGAACCACCCGGCAAATCCAGTTACTGCAAACAATAGGATCCAATGTGGGTAGTTGGTCATATCGCACTTGAAAACCCGAGGTCAGACTGAGTTGTGGTGTAATTCTGCCCGGAACCGCCCGGCATATCCGGTGACCACAACAAGTCTGATGTGAGAGGTTGGGGTGTATTAATGAATTAATGACACGATGATTTGATAGGGTTAAGTCATAAACCGCTTGAATATACTTAACCAATTTGACACGATGATTTGATAGGGTTAAGTCCTGAACCGCTTGAATATACTTAACCAATTTGACATGATGATTTGATAGGGTTAAGTCATGAACCGCTTGAATATACTTAACCAATTTGACACGATGATTTGATAGGGTTAAGTCATGAACCGCTTGAATATACTTAACAAATTTGGCACGATGACTTGATAGGGTTAAGTCATGAACCGCTTGAATATGCTTAACCAATTTGACACGATGATTTGATAGGGTTAAGTCATGAACCGCTTGAATACACTTAGCTAATTTGACATGACACGTAGGCGAGTTAAGTCATGAACTTGAATGGCAACACTTAACCAACATGACATGCTAGACTGATGGGGTTAAGTCTCGAATTTAAATGACAACACTTAACCTACTGGACGGAAACCCTAGTTACGCGGTCCTTTTCAGCAGTAACCCACTAGATGTATCACGGTACCCTGGAACTAGGCAGGGTGGGGCACGATTACTGGGCTGATTGTAAGCGACCAGAACGACGGCTGAGTTAGTGCGCCATTGTAGGTTCAGGCGGACTATGGTCATGCACGTAGTCCGGAGTTGAAAAAGCAGGCATTGGGCACCGGTAGGTTTACACTGTGCGTGCTTGATTCGTGTCGGTGGTTGGCACCCTAGGGCTTGATACACCCTATGGTGGACCTAGCACAGGTGACTACATTTCGTGATTGGGCCGTATGACACAGACACATGAACGAGCTAGGACTTGTAGGGAGCCGATCGATTAATAGATCGTTATGTGGAAAAAGGGTGTTGTTCGTTAGGTAGCATAATCCCTAGTAGTCCTAGGTGGCATAAACCCTAATCGAATCTAGAAAACGTTCAATATGTAGCATAATCCCTAGTGGTCCTAGGTGGCATAAATCCTAGTTGAACACGCGATAGTTCATGATAAGGAAACCTAGCCAGAACAAGGGTGGCAGTCCAAACGATTTCAAGAATGGTGGCACTACGTTGAAGTAGTATAGAAATACGTGATGAAACCCGTACGATATACGGTAGGGGACTGTACATATACATAGAAAGGATGACACGGGTTGGGGTACTAGTATAGTTGGTGCAGAGAATGTTAAACATGCGATGCTATACGTAGTTTATCTGGTTTGCATAGTTTATCTTGTTACCGTAGTTTATCTGGTTAGCATAGTTTATCTTGTTACCGTAGTTTATCTAGTTAGTATAGTTTATCTTGACATCTTAGTTTAACTTTCCTATCTTGTCATCATCCTTATGTTTACTTTCAGTTTATACATGTCATGTTATCTTTACTTGTTTCTATGTTGAAAGTCACTAGGACTTACCAGTCTTTATGACTGACCCGCTTTCTTTCGCCTCTTTTTCTTCCGTTCCCCCCCCCCCCCTAGGTTCTCAGGGCGGAAAACAATACTACTTAGTTTGGACTTCTTTCTGCTTCAAGATCATCATATATGGCTTGGACCTTTCTTGGCTATGGCTGCTTTACTTGGGGAATGATTTATGACTATGGTTTTATGCTTCTTTACTATTGCAAGACATATTTCGATGTAATGGATTTAATGGCATTTTGATGTAAAAAGGCTTTAGACCTTTCTAGATTTTAAAGCAATGAAATTTGGTTCTTCTTCCGCTGTTTTATATGTTCTGTCTTGTAATATTTCTGTGTATTCTTACCTAGATAATGCTCCACAAAGCTAGTGCATTCCCCTTATGAGTGACCCTAGCAGAGGTGGGGTGTTATAAACGTCCCAGAAATTTCGAAAACTGATATATAGAATTAAACTGTTGATACCGGGATTTGAAATTTAAAATTTAATATATTGTTTTGTGTGTGGATTGAATTCGATAGTTAATTCAAAATGGGTGTTGGATATTTGAATTAAATCTGTATCGGAACCCGATTGGAAATATAAACAATTGACTTGAAAATATACGTTAAATAAATAGGAGTTTTATTTGTTAAAATATACGAAAATTGGCTTGGAAATGTATGTGATCGTGTATGTAAATAAATTAAAATTTTAAGTTCAAAATTTGAAAGAGAACGGAGTTAGCGGTGAACAAACAAAATAAATTCGGTGAACCGTTAATTAATTTAAAAATTAATATAATGTCGCATACAGACAAAGTCGGATTTCAACCGGAATAATTTTCTTGGTTTCAGAACGCGAAGACGGAGCGGTACGTATAAATTTTGTCTAGCGATACAAATTTAGAGCATTACATGGTAATTTGCGGTAAAGATAAATATTAAATTATACGGTTATAACCTACCTCAGTTGGAAGTTCGCAGACCTACCTCTGTAACACGCGACAACCCTAAAGCCTATTGATAAAACATCATTCTTATCCCATATTTTCTCTCTTCTATAAAATCACGCAAGCCTCAAATTCCTTCGGCCAAATCAGTTCTTCCCCAAATTTTTTGCTCCAAGATCACGTTAATGGCCTCCGAAAATAAATCCTCACCGCACGCATCTGGAGCCATCTCTCGTCGCTCCGCTCTTCGTCACCTTCAAGCTCGCCGCTTCTAATTGTTCTTCGACTAAATCAAAACCCTTGCCACCGAATTAAATCATCACAAGGCAGTTTCACCACTTACCGTACGCCTTCACTAGTAGCCATCAGATCCGCCACCACGCCTCGAGTTGATGGACTACGTGTCGTCGCTGCTGCTCTTTCTGCCGGCTGCGCCTTCTTTCAACAGTTTTCACTGTGAGTTTCACTCATGATTAATCCTATTTAAGTGGATTAACTTCAATTTTAACTAAGTGTAATATTGTATGCTCTATCGTGTTTGCATTTGAATTTACTGCTGCGTCATTTATGCGGGCTACTTTATTGTCCATTTTCCTTGCCAAAGTAGTCACCTTGTTGTTGTGCCTTTATTGTTGCATTGATACGTCTGTGTCATTTGATTGTCGAGTTAAAGGAAACGTTGGTGTGTGTGATGTGAGTGGGGCTGACGTGTATAAGTGTGTACATATACATTTGTATGCGTATACACGTATGGTCAACCGGTAGCATACATTATTCATGTTTTGAAAGCACCATTGAGCATATTAAACTGACTGCAAACCAAAGAACCAAACTTGGTTAAGATAAAATTGTTTAACCTGTAAAACCTTCAATAATAGTTAACCTGTAAAAACAATTTATTTCATCGAAAATATTCATCAACATGGTTTATTGAATAACAGTTACCCTGACTATTTTCTTGAGATCGTTTTTAGTTATACAAATTTGACCGGCTTTATATACCGGTGCCTTTGGGTTATTGGTTTGGTTTATATGCCTGGCCATGCTAGCTCTCCCCTATGCTTTTGTGGCCTGTGCCACTGAACTTGGGTTATAGCATACCTTGTCCTGTTGGGTATCTTGTTGGTCAGTTCAGTTGGCTGTTTATAATAATAAAAAAAATCAGTATTTGTTTGACTGGTTCCAGCTATTTCCATACAAATCAACACTCCTAAGAATTTACCTCTATTAACAGTTACGTACTCATTCGTGAGTTTCACCAAATGGTATAAATAAATGTTACTGCATATGAGGTCTATAAATTATAACCCTGGCATTCACTTTATCTTGACTAAATAACATGAATGAATCATATAAGTGCTATAAGATTTATTGTAAATACTGCTATTGTTTTACTGAAATTTTATATAAGATGATATGTTTTATATAACTAATTGGTTTGCTAAAGGACATTGGCTTGGTAATTAAATAACTTACCATGTTTACAGTCTCATGCATAGTTGTATTATGGTTTAACTGTGCTATTTATTGTGAATTTGTTTGTTTAACATCTGTTGCGCTAGATGTATACATACGAGATATATGTTGAAAACTAGCTTGGTACATGAGCTACCAAGCTAGAAAATGCACCATTCTAGTTTCACAGAGAGTAGAGAAGCAGTAAATAATGAGAAGAAAAAAAGAACAACAAAACAGCATAGTGCTAAAATAAATGAAAAAAAATCGCATGCTTCATTAATAAGGTATCTAGTTACATTCTTTTTTTTACTGAATTGAATCACGTTCATTTTCATGCCCTTTTATTGCTTTTTAGCACGCGAGCAACTACCACAAGCAACAGATATGGATTAGAGACAGAGTACAAATTGACATTGATTTCCACACTAATAGTGTATTCAATGTTTTCTTCATACATTTTCCAAAGTATATGAATGGAAATACATGTTAGTTGCTTAATAAACATGTATTTTTTTCCAAATAATGTAAACAACACTGAAAGTTTACTTCCAGTTTTTGGCCAAGCAAATCAGGACCATCTATTTCAGTCGACTATGTATCCCTTTCGTTTGACCAAACTTTGACGAAAAATAATAAAATAATCATGGTAAAATTTTGGGTAATATTAAGGGCTAGTGCTAAAATGCATACTTGGTGAAGTCTAATGGAAATATTGATGTAATTGGTAACTCTATTAGTTATATATTAGTCTCATGTCAGCTGAATGTGAACATCACTTATTACATGTCATAAATTTTGACAACAACAGCTGAATGCTTCCGAAATTTGTTGGTTTATGCACCAATCCTCCTATTTTCAGCATCTTATTTTTCATATTATTGGTGGTTGGTAATAAGTTCTCGTATATTTTATTAGTTACAGTAGCATTGCCTTTATTATGCTTGTCATTTATTTTACATACCTCACGCATGTGGTAATGTTCCTTGATAACTTTTATTTCGACATGAGATCTTTAATATATTTCTATTTCAGTTGTAAGTAACATCTTCTTGGACGTATGCATGGATCAATATATATGGGTTCATGCACATTCATTTTATGATGAGTTTATTGGTCTCACACTTGAATCTTGCTCATTTCCTTTACATGTGTGCTGTCCCCTTTTGACATATGTTTTTGGTTAAATTTTATGGAAGCTGAGACTACATTGTCTTTATTGAATTTTATATAAAAAAAACTATCCACATTTGCTTTTTTAGCTAATGCTACATGGTTGGTAACCCAAAATAAATGCAGTGATACAATAACCTATTTAAGTTGCATGTTTACCAGTCTTACAATCTTCTGTTTTTCTTCGTACCACTTTTAATACATTATGTATTAGGTCCCCTCTCATGTAACCAGTAATTCCAATGGATGAAAATGACCGTATATTATGATATAAATAAAATTTAAACATAAAAAGGATGCATATTGTTGCTAGTTACACCGAAAGATATGCTTTCACCATGCACACTTTGCTATATGTGACAGTATGCATGCACCATGCTCAATCATTAATTAATATACTAATAATAATTCAACCATGTAGAAACTGTTCTATTCCAACCCAGTAAATGATGTTGAACCAAATATGTGACCCACCGTTTTGAATTGCATACATATATACGTATACATACATACATACATATATTCTCACAAATGTTGAACTGCATATATGTATGAAATGTTGAAGTACATATGTAACCCCTGTTTTGTCAAATGTTGACTATTTTGAGCATGTAAGACGTAGTATAGCTAATTGAAATCACCTGCCACATTTTTTTTTGGATTTTCGATTAAAGATTTAGGCCGTGAATGACAGACATCTGGTTGTATATTCGAAATTCATTATGATAGAATTCACTATTACATTTTTTTTATTTATGTGTGGAACCTAAGACTTCACTCAAGCCATTGCTTGTCGGTCTTAGTAAACCCCACGAGTAGTGATATACCCTGATTTTTCAACGCCTTCACACTACCTAGGTAGTCACCCCTAGAAATTGGCAGAGGTAGCCCTCGAACCTAAGACCTATGTCTCATCCCAATTCGCCCACCTCTAACCAACTGGGCTAGGAGTGTCAGGTGAATTTACTATTACATTTTGGTTTCCATTGAAGTTAATTTACTTGAACTATGATTTAATCCTGACTCGAGTGTTTTATGTTTTGCATGGAACGCTCGCGTCAGACCCGAGCAGTATAGATTTTAAAGCTTTACAGCTTAGGTTCGAAGACTGTCAAAGTTGGGGATTCCAAAAACGGCGCACTCTGAAGACTTTTAAAACAGTAATTATTTTCTTTTATTCGAATTTGTTTCAATTCCGCTGTATAGTAAACTTGTATCAAAAAAATTTGATAAATATATAAAGATTATTTTGCCGTTCAATATCGTGTTATTTATTATTCTGTGTTTTTTGTGTTGGTCTGTTTTAAACTCTATAAGCTAAATAACGATCCGTCGATTTGAACGTTTTAAGTTGATTTAATTATCAATTTGAAGTAGTCAAAAAGGCGGGACGTTACAAGTGGTATCAGAGCTTTGGTTTATTCAAAGCTTAGCTTATTGAGTTTGAATGAGTAGAGTCGACATTAGAAAAGCGAATTTTGAAAATGAAAAGATTTAGAAATATAAATTTTCGAATGTATAAATGATTTTTAAAGGGTAAAATTTTGAAATATTAAGTATTTTGAAATTAGTATTTCGAAATTAGTATTTTGAAATAAATATGGTGGAAATGAAAATTTATTTTGAAATTTTAATTTGTTCGGAATCCCTAGTCTTCGATAGATCTGCGAGAGTCATTCTTCGACAAGTATCCTTAGGTTTGAATCTCGATTCCATTATCGAGCGGTATCTAAGGAGAATAAGTATAATAGAATCGACAAATCAATTTTTGTAATCGTGTATTTTAGAATCAAAGGCGACTGAGGTTTATTGGAAATAAATTTCAGGTGAGAACTTGAATGAAAAGTGAAATTTGAAATCATTTCAAAAATGAAACGATGAATTTTATTTGGAATATAAATGAGTGAAATAAGTTAATAAGTGACAACAGTTAAGTAAAATAGCGGTGTTTTATTTAATATCTGTTTAAATCCAATTAACAAACTTAGAAATGATTTTCCCCTGGAAATAAAGTATATTTTCTGTAGGAAATAAAGAGGTGCGAATATATGGAAATGTTTTCCAAGGGTAATAAGTGATTTTCTAGGATTGTAGAAAATAAATAAGGTAATTTGAAATA
The DNA here is from genome assembly GCA_030737875.1 of Allium sativum. Lineage (NCBI taxonomy): Eukaryota > Viridiplantae > Streptophyta > Magnoliopsida > Asparagales > Amaryllidaceae > Allium > Allium sativum. Next base: position 60,666,236 of record CM060910.1, on the reverse strand, counting down.
TTTTTCAAAAGACCATGAGAGGCTAACAAGTTTGGATAAATTAGAATGGCAAGGACCGAAGAATGAAAAGCTGCACGTCGAGAACAAAGGACGATAGAACGTAAGAACAGTGGATTCGTAATTTGAATTCAAAAAATTTAAATAAGCAATGATTTTATAAGAAATTAAAAAATAGAGTCAAGAAAATTGAAAATTGACTGGAGATTAGTTAAGTTGAATAATTTCCTGAGTGTTGATCTGATGTTGGTTTCGGCCTTCGGGGTTGATACTTATGGAGTTGTTCGCTTGCTAATTTATGGTCGGAGATATGTGAATGTAAAGAGGTGATAATGCGTGAAGGAGAAATTTGTGATAATAAGAATTTTTTTTGGAATTTTAAGAGGATAAGGATGTAAATGAGGATGATGAATACCATGGAAACGGTTGTGCAAAAAGACAATCATCGATGATTATAGACCCCAACTAATTGAGTAATAATAATAATAATTGGAATCTCTATTTTTAGAAGTGCAAATGATTTTATAGGAGGGTTGTTGGAATTTAAAGCTATAATATAGTGAAAATTGTATAGATGATACTCACAAATTAATTAAAAAAAGGAAAGAAGGATTTAAATAGTAATTGAATTTGAATTTGAGTTTATTAATACAAGGATGTATGAAATCTAGTAGTTAATAGATTTGAAGGGAAAAGTTAAGTCGGCAAGGTTAAAATTAAGTAATGAAAATAATTTGAAATTGGAAGAGAATTTGGTTTGTAACCAATAAATTCGGAAATCTTAGTTGAGTAAGAGATCGAAATTGAAATTTTGAAAAATTGAATTGAAATTTGTGGATATTCAATTTTGGATATTGGATATAAAAGTTTCGAAACTTATGTGGGAAATATATATAAGCATATAGTGAATTCGAAATCGATTGAAATGAAATCTGATATAACATAATTTATATACGAATGAGATAATTGGAAATGTGATTTGGAAAGAAAATCATAAATATGATTTATGAGGACTATGAATTGAAGTACTATATATATATATATATATATATATATAGTATTATATGTTTTCAAGGTAAAATAAGGAAAGTACCTTCCTTCTCCTTTGAAATTCGAGCTTAGCTGAGATATGCTGCTGGTGGTAGTAGGTTGTCCGGACATAAAACTCATGAGTTGCCATTGAGCACGACTGCTAGCGTAATTCGCAGGGCTGCCGATAGCCTACGGCGGTCGGATGTTTCCTGAGGGAATCAGACGTAACCATTGTGATCGCTGCGATCTAGAGTCATTGGAATTCGACCGTATAGCGAAATTCGCAGGGCTGCAGATAGCCTACGGCAGATGGATGTTTCTTGGGGGAACCAAGCGTAACCTTTGTGACTGCTGCATTCTATAGTTGGATTAAAAGGGTGTTATTCGCAGACCTGTGAAAGCTTGTGGGTATGGATGTTTCCTGGGGTACCCAGGCGTAACCATTGTGTACCTGTGGTCCACTTAGATATCTTAGCGTTTGAGCCACCTGTTTAATGTAGCAGTTGGTCTTCGTGACTGGGTTGGTCTTCGTGACCTGATTTGTCTTTATGACTTGATTTTTCCTCGTGACTTGAAGTGTCTTCAGAATTCCATGATTTGTTTTCGTGATCTTGAGGGAGAGCAGTCAACGCTCAATGACCTCAGATTTTTCTCTTGATCCTTAAATATCTTCCGTTGATTTGTCCATGATGAAATTCGCAGGTAAGTGACTTCATACGGACACAGATGTTTTCTGGGGTATCCAGACGGAACCAATGTGTATCTGCGATTCATGAACAGTCAACATATCAACATCACATTGGTACTTTCCGTATTTGCTTTTAAAAGAATTTTTGAAATATTTTTTCATCGGAGATTGAAGCAAGGATATTTAGTACTTGGAGATTTTAATCGTGCGCTTGGCGAGCGTATGTCTAACATCTGTAAGAATGACAATAGACTTGTCAAACTTCGAATTATCAAACATTTTCAAATAAATAGTTTGAAAGTAAAATGCGCCTAAGTTAATAAGAAAAGTGGTTTCAGAAGTATTTTCAAGTTCATAGCAACAGATATTTTCTATATGAATTTCGTGTTACATATAAAAGTTATAAAAGGTTTCGAATTTTGGAAATTTTCAAGTCGAAAATTTGGAACTTGAAGAGAAGAGGTTATATAAACTCTTCAATGAGTGTTGGGAAAATTTAAATGGATTGAATATAAGGAGATTGGGATGAGGGTTGCTAAGCCTAGTGTAACACCCCACCTCCGCTAGGGTCACTCGCAAAGGAATGCACTAGCTTTAGAGGGGTATTATTGGTAAACATGTACAGAAATATTACAAGACAGAACATATATATATAAAACAGCGGAAGTAAAACAAATTTCATTACCTTATAAAATAAGGTCTAAAAGCCTTTTACATCAAAATACATCAAAACCTGTCTTGCAATAATAAAGAAGCATAAAACCATTTCATAAATTATTCCCCAAGTAAAACAGTAAAGTAGCCATAGCCAAGAGAAGTCCAAACCATGCGTGATGACCTTCAAACAGAAGAAGTCCAAACTAACAATAGCATTTCCTCCCTGTAACCTGGGGGGGAAACGGAAGACAAGAGGCGAAACAAAACGGGGTCAGTCATAAAGAATGGTAAGCCCTATCTACTATCAGTATATAAACTAGTAAAGTTAACTGGCATGAGGAACTGAGATGAACATAAGTATGATGTCAAGATAGATAACCAAAATAAACGAGTGTGTCATGATAAACTACGGTGTCAAGATAAATCAAGGTACCACATCGTCAGGTTTCTATCAAGTATACTATCCCAAGGTATTTATCATGTATAACATCCTAAAGTATATATCATGTATATTTGCTCTGCACCCCTCGTACTAGTATCCCAACCCGCGTCATGTGTTAACTATGAATGTCCCTTGCCCAACGCCACGTAATGGTCCATGTCAACCTAATATATAGCATATGTAGGTTTTCCAAACTCGTATGTTTCTTTCCATGTATAAGTTTAGTCCTTTGCCGTAGGCCATACGGGCTTTCCCATGTAAACGTCTTATCCTTGAAGTTATTTTGGACTGCTACCCTTGATTTAGTTATGTTTTCTTACCATGAACTATCGCGTGTCCACTTAGGATTTATGCCACCTAGGACCACTAGGGATTATGCTACCTAATGAACGTTTCCGTGTCTCGGTTTGGGTTCAGCCACCTAGGGCCACTAGGGATTATGCCACCCGTCAACCGCGCCCTTTATCCCACGTATGTATCGTGAATCGTTTTCCATGTCTAGATGCACATGTTCCTCAATGTGCCATCCGAGTTCCGTGCCAGGGCAAATCAAGAAATACGGGACTCGGTCGGGAGCTTTAAGTTGTCTGCTGATGCAGATATCAAGGTCTGTTTTTGTACCCGTGGCTATGGTCCCACGTGACCCCTCCCTCAACTACTGAAAGGCAATCCAAGAAAAATCATGTATGAGAACTACACTAAGGCCCATCGATGCCCACTTCCAGATAGCCAACCTCACCCATAACTTGATAGCTAGTATATGGTCTTTTGGGAGTTCCCTGCCTTTCCGTACGTACACGATTGACTAAAGATGGTAGGTAGTCGGCGACATGCTATCCCGGGGCAAAATCAAGTATCGTCGACTCCACGCTAATCCATCCCCGTCTTTAGGTCGCTCGCATAGCAACCAACGCATACTCTTGGCTCTTCTACCGCATACCTTAACCCCTGTGAGGCCGGGTTTCATGGACCACTCGCCACCTCACAGAGGGATACCAAGAGTACCCTCACGTTCCCCGAAGCTTTCACTTCTTCACCCAGTTCGATGGAGCTTTTATCCTAGTCAGATAACTTGCTCCTCCTCGTATACTAAGCGATGACCTACCGTACCAGGTTACTCATCTCTTTATGAACTAGTCCCATGTCCTTAGCTAAGAACTATTACTTAGTTACCCTTAACTAAGGTTTACCACTTAGCCCCTCTTTCCGCTATCCTTGTTAACTACGATTTCCAACCTAGTCCTTTGAGCTAGGGTTTTGTCAAATGGGTTAAGTGTTGTTATCCAAGTTCGTGACTTGACCCGCCTACAAATCATGTCAAGATTGGCTAAGTACTCAAGTTCAAGGCTTAGCCATACAAGTTGGTTAAGTATACCAAGAAGCTCATGACTTAACCCTATCAAGTCAAATTGGTTAAGTATTTATTTGCCTTAACCCTATCAGATTTTCATGTTAGATTGATTAAGCATGGATTATCTTAATCCCATCAGATTATCGAGTCGGATTGGTTAAGAATGGGTTAGCTTAACCCCATCCACTAATCGTATTACAATGGTTAAGCCTAATCTTAAAAGGTCTTGTGACTTAACCCTTATCAGGTCCACCTATTAGATTGGTTAAGTATAGGTTACTTAACCTCATCAAATCATCACATATAATTGGTTAGGTATAAGTTACTTAACCCCATTAAATTATCATGTTAAATTGGTTAAGTATTGGTTACTTAACCCCATTGAATAACCAATTTTAGATGGGTTAAGTGTTTAACTTAACCCCATCGAATTCCCGTGTTTAGATTAGTTAAGTATAGATTACTTAACCCCATCTAATTACCGTGTTTAGATTAGTTAAGTCTTAGTTACTTAACCCCATCTAATTGCCGTGTTTAGATTAGTTAAGCGTAAATTACTTAACCCCATCCCCTAACTTTCTTGTATGGTTAAGTGTCATTAAGAAATCAAGCCCGATCCCACTTAACCTACCCATTTGTGTCATATCGGTTAAGTGTCATTAGTAAAATTTACTTAACCTTATCATGTGGCATCAATTTAATTAATGCACTCTCAACCTCTCACATTAGACTTTGTTGTGGTTACTAGTTAAGCCGGGCGGGTCCGGGTAGATTTACACCACAACCTAGTCTAACCTCGGGTCTTAAGCGCGACATGACCAAATTCTCACATTGGATCCTATTGTTTGTAGCCACTAGTTAAGCCGGGCGGGTCCGGGTAGATTTATGCTACATACTCAACCCAACCTCGAGTTGGCCATTTTCATGTTTGGTCTAGTGTCTTGTTACACTTACAACCCATACGTGTCAAGTTTCCAAGTCCCATGCTCATAGCCAAAGTTACATGTTGTCACGTTTATACCAACTTACTCAAATCATGTTTCATGTCATTAATGTTTCCCCATAACCTAACCCCCAACGCTTTTAAACTCGCATATACATTCACAACAACGCATAATGGATTTAAAGAAGGAACTTGGCAAAGGCATGACAAAAAGGGTATAAGGCCACAAGTTAAACATGGTGGAAATGAGGCATAAATGTGCTCACAAACTTGCATGTTACATTGTCAAGCCTCAAAAACATGCATAATATTCAAACTTGGTAAATAGGTGATACATGGTCATAGATGACATGAAATGATGACAAGTAACTCGCATATAACATCACATAAGGGTTATGACTTCATATGCAAGTTAACCTAAAGGTTATGAGGGTTCTCATGTTGCATAATGCAACATTTCAACATAAAGGTTATAGCTTTTAACCCACAAGATCAAGGTAATGACTTTATAGACTTGCATAACATGATAGCATGTATCATACTTAATGATCAAACCCAAACTTGCAACATTCATTTAACTTTATTGTTAATATCTAAGAGTAGGAGGGGGCTTACAATGCTATGAAGGCACAAATCAACTTATAAAACAAAGATTGAGACGAAGCCATTCATGCTATCACACAAAACCCCCAAAAGACCAAGCTCCAAATGAAACCCTTGAGCAAATATCAATAAAAATCCTTGCTTTGAAGACGAAAGTTTTCAACTTTGGCGTTGAATGAAGCTTATAAGCTCTCATGCAAGATCCTTGCTTTTTGGTCAAGAAAAGGTTGCAACTTTGGCTAGAATGCAACTTATGAACTCCCATACAAACATGAAATCACTCAAATGATCAAAGAATCTCTCATGAATGAAGAAAAGAGGCTCCTTTACTTTGAAACTAGCTTAGAACACTTAAGCTATCATGAAGAAGAAGATGGAGGCCATGGGTTGAAGTGGAGGCCATGATGAGGAATCATTTTGGCATAGTTTAGTTGTAGGATCAATTTATGAGGGTTTTAGGAGAGGGTTAGGGGTCTTTTTATAGAAGACTAGGATAGTTTTAGCCATAGGATAAACCCTAGAACCAATCCTAGCCTTTAAAGCATGTCTTGGGGAAGAAGTCACATGTTGGAACCATTTAGGGCCTTTGGATTAAAGCTGAACCATGAGAACCATTCAAATGCAAAATCTGCATTCGAGCGAATCGGTCCACGGGTTGACAGCCAAACACCCTGGATTAACCCCTAGTCGACCCAGCGAGCTCGGGTCGACCTCAAAAATCGGCCGGTTCGGTTATTCCCCTCTCCCAATTCGCTGTTTTGAACATTTTTGCATATTTATTTATTAAATTTTCAATTATATATACATATATATATATATATATATCAATATATATATATTTCTCTGCGCAACCCATTTCACTTAATTAAGTATACTTTAATTAGTGAGTTTTTATGTTCAAATTAAGGGATGTTACATTCTCCCCTCCTTAAAGGATTTCATCCCCGAAATCTCTAAGTCAAGAAGAACGTATCCTACCAACCAAACAACCATCTACTCAAACCATCAAACACTGGCATCATTGTCCTTAGACGATTTCTAATGCCATATGAACATATGCAGAACGTGTGTGTATATGCTCCTTAGCTAATGTTAATGATCAGGCCTGAATGATCTTTCTAATGCAAAATATGTTTAGTGCCATGAGTCCAACATGTATGTGAATAGTCCTAGTCATATAAGTACTATATGCGTGCACAAACATTCATTCATATGCAAAATCCGCATGATAACACATTCAATTTCATCCATAAAAAAGTATAAATACTCGTGCATATGCAACATGAAACGTGACCGCGTCAATCTAGTATCTAATGTGTATTCGCGCATCCACGAGCAACCACTTGCAACCATTTGCAACCATATCAATCATAACATGTTTCAAATACATGTTTACATCCATAGAGTTCTATCTAAGGTTCCCAAGATAAGATCGAGGAGATAAACAAGACAAACTCCTTACGGGGTTTGTAACAGAAATAGGACCGAGAGGATATCCACCAAGCGATAGCATGCAAGTAAGCTCTACAGGTGAACCAAGGATCAAAGATACGCTCTTAAAAAGAGACATGATGCGCGCGTCTGAGCCGCATTTCCACGAACTTAATTCCATTGTGCCTTGACCGCCTTTGACTTCATGGTTTCGTAGCTCCTTGATTCCTATTTCCAAGGTATGAGTCGGAACTCTTTTCACTGTCGCCTCTCGTTCCACTTTCATTTATTCTTTCCCTAGTATACTTGGCTCAACCATATCAACGTACTCATGCAAGCTCTCCAAAATTCACTAGTGAATTCTGGATCTCGTTTACCAATGCCAATTTATGTTACCACGTGCGCTTACTAGGGTGATTCCTATAACCCATGCTTAAGCGGAATGAACCATCCGTCTTATTGGCGGACGTTACTCGATTGGATCAGAGATTTCCGATAAATGCATCAAGAGATTCTAGGTAACTAACCATGACAGAACCTAAAAGGTTACACGAGACTTCGAAGGTATTACCAAAGCAAGCCAAGAGTCTGACTGCCCTCTTTTCAAAACTGAGAATGGTATCCCTTACTGGATAACCACTTTACCCCTAGAATCCATCCATAGCTCAACAATAGAAGTATTGCTTCTAATCTCAACACTTGGCATAGGCGTTCTCAAATCCAACAAGTCATGAATAAATAGACCGACTCTCCAACCAGATTTTGGGACAAAAACTGGGATCCTCTACCATGCTAGTACTAAGGTGTAGAGACTCAACTATCCAAGTAGACTTAAATGATATGATGGTCAAGATAAAGTCCGGACGGGATGATAGAAAAGAACGACTAAACCTTTACCAGAAACGGTACCATTTCTTTTAGGTACCCTAGAAATGGGAGCGTACAATTGCCCTCTCCGATGATCTTGTCCTTGTCCTCCTTGATGGACTAAGCCATAGCAACAGTTGCTTATCCTTAAGCTCGCGTCCTTTATCCTTGTTCTTATTATCCCTTCTTATAACTTCGGTAACCGGTCTCTCGAGAACTTCCTCCATCGCACGGGAAAACACTTACGTAGCTAGACAAGGATTAGTCGTAGTTAAAACTACTGTGACTCCAGATGGAGGAAAGAAAGGGAAAAGAGATTCGATCAAGGGAACAAAGGATAGTGCTAATGGCTTTTGGGGAATAGCCTTTCAAAACATTTCTTGAAAAATGCTTCTTTGTAAACGGTTTCTCAAATAGTTTTCAGAAGGTTTTTAAAAACTTTTGCCCAGTCTGGTAACCTTCGGCTCTGATACCAAATGTAACACCCCACCTCCGCTAGGGTAACTCGCAAAGGAATGCACTAGCTTTAGAGGGGTATTATTGGTAAACATGTACAGAAATATTACAAGATAGAACATATATATATAAAACAGCGGAAGTAAAACAAATTTCATTACCTTATAAAATAAGGTCTAAAAGCCTTTTACATCAAAATACATCAAAACCTGTCTTGCAATAATAAAGAAGCATAAAACCATTTCATAAATTATTCCCCAAGTAAAACAGTAAAGTAGCCATAGCCAAGAGAAGTCCAAACCATGCGTGATGACCTTCAAACAGAAGAAGTCCAAACTAACAATAGCATTTCCTCCCTGTAACCTTGGGGGGAAACGGAAGACAAGAGGCGAAACAAAACGGGGTCAGTCATAAAGATTGGTAAGCCCTATCTACTATCAGTATATAAACTAGTAAAGTTAACTGGCATGAGGAACTGAGATGAACATAAGTATGATGGCAAGATAGATAAGCTAGACCAAAATAACAGGATGAACTACGGTACCAAAATAAACGAGTGTGTCATGATAAACTACGGTGTCAAGATAAATCAAGGTACCACATCGTCAGGTTTCTATCAAGTATACTATCCCAAGGTATTTATCATGTATAACATCCTAAGGTATATATCATGTATATTTGCTCTACACCCCTCGTACTAGTATCCCAACCCGCGTCGTGTGTTAACTATGAATGTCCCTTGCCCAACGCCACGTAATGGTCCATGTCAACCTAATATATAGCATATGTAGGTTTTCCCAACTCGTATGTTTCTTTCCATGTATAAGTTTAGTCCTTTGCCGTAGGCCATACGAGCTTTCCCATGTAAACGTCTTATCCTTGAAGTTATTTTGGACTGCTACCCTTGATTTAGTTATGTTTTCTTACCATGAACTATCGCGTGTCCACTTAGGATTTACGCCACCTAGGACCACTAGGGATTATGCTACCTAATGAACGTTTCCGTGCCTCGGTTTGGGTTCAGCCACCTAGGGCCACTAGGGATTATGCCACCCGTCAACCGCGCCCTTTATCCCACGTATGTATCATGAATCGTTTTCCATGTCTAGATGCACATGTTCCTCAATGTGCCATCCGAGTTCCGTGCCAGGGCAAATCAAGAAATACGGGACTCGGTCGGGAGCTTTAAGTCGTCTGCTGATGTAGATATCAAGGTCTGTTTTTGTACCCGTGGCTATGGTCCCACGTGACCCCTCCCTCAACTACTGAAAGGAAATCCAAGAAAAATCATGTATGAGAAATACACTAAGGGCCATCGATGCCCACTTCCAGATAGCCAACCTCACCCATAACTTGATAGCTAGTATATGGTCTTTTGGGAGTTCCCTGCCTTTCCGTACGTACACGATTGACTAAAGATGGTAGGTAGTCGGCGACATGCTATCCCGGGGCAAAATCAAGTATCGTCGACTCCACGCTAATCCATCCCCGTCTTTAGGTCGCTCGCATAGCAACCAAGGCATACTCTTGGCTCTTCTACCGCAGACCTTAACCCCTGTGAGGCCGGGTTTCATGGACCACTCGCCACCTCACAGAGGGATACCAAGAGTACCCTCACGTTCCCCGAAGCTTTCACTTCTTCACCCAGTTCGCTGGAGCTTTTATCCTAGTCAGATAACTTGCTCCTCCTCATATACTAAGCGATGACCTACCGTACCAGGTTACTCATCTCTTTATGAACTAGTCCCATGTCCTTAGCTAAGAATTATTACTTAGTTACCCTTAACTAAGGTTTACCACTTAGCCCCTCTTTCCGCTATCCTTGTTAACTACGATTTCCAACCTAGTCCTTTGAGCTAGGGTTTTGTCAAATGGGTTAAGTGTTGTTATCCAAGTTCGTGACTTGACCCGCCTACAAATCATGTCAAGATTGGCTAAGTACTCAAGTTCAAGGCTTAGCCATACAAGTTGGTTAAGTATACCAAGAAGCTCATGACTTAACCCTATCAAGTCAAATTGGTTAAGTATTTATTTGCCTTAACCCTATCAGATTTTCATGTTAGATTGATTAAGCATGGATTATCTTAATCCCATCAGATTATCGAGTCGGATTGGTTAAGAATGGGTTAGCTTAACCCCATCCACTAATCGTATTACAATGGTTAAGCCTAATCTTAAAAGGTCTTGTGACTTAACCCTTATCAGGTCCACCTATTAGATTGGTTAAGTATAGGTTACTTAACCTCATCAAATCATCACGTATAATTGGTTAGGTATAAGTTACTTAACCCCATTAAATTATCATGTTAAATTGGTTAAGTATTGGTTACTTAACCCCATTGAATAACCAAGTTTAGATTGGTTAAGTGTTTAACTTAAACCCATCGAATTCCCGTGTTCAGATTAGTTAAGTATAGATTACTTAACCCCATCTAATTACCGTGTTTAGATTAGTTAAGTCTTAGTTACTTAACCCCATCTAATTACCGTGTTTAGATTAGTTAAGCGTAAATTACTTAACCCCATCCCCTAACTGTCTTGTATGGTTAAGTGTCATTAAGAAATCAAGCACGGTCCCACTTAACCTACCCATTTGTGTCATATCGGTTAAGTGTCATTAGTCAAATTTACTTAACCTTATCATGTGGCATCAATTTAATTAATGCACTCTCAACCTCTCACATTAGACTTTGTTGTGGTTACTAGTTAAGCCGGGCGGGTCCGGGTAGATTTACACCACAACCTAGTCTAACCTCGGGTCTTAAGCGCGACATGACCAAATTCTCACATTGGATCATATTGTTTGTAGCCACTAGTTAAGCCGGGCGGGTCCAGGTAGATTTATGCTACAAACTCAACCCAACCTCGAGTTGGCCATTTTCATGTTTGGTATAGTGTCTTGTTACACTTACAACCCATACGTGTCAAGTTTCCAAGTCCCATGCTCATAGCCAAAGTTACATGTTGTCACGTTTATACCAACTTACCCAAATCATGTTTCATGTCATTAAAGTTTCCCCATAACCTAACCCCAACGCTTTTAAACTCGCATATACATTCACAACAACGCATAATGGATTTAAAGAAGGAACTTGGCAAAGGCATGACAAAAAGGGTATAAGGCCACAAGTTAAACATGGTGGAAATGAGGCATAAATGTGCTCACAAACTTGCATGTTACATTGTCAAGCCTCAAAAACATGCATAATATTCAAACTTGGTAAATAGGTGATACATGGTCATAGATGACATGAAATGATGACAAGTAACTCGCATATAACATCACATAAGGGTTATGACTTCATATGCAAGTTAACCTAAAGGTTATGAGGGTTCTCATGTTGCATAATGCAACATTTCAACATAAAGGTTATAGCTTTTAACCCACAAGATCAAGGTAATGACTTTATAGACTTGCATAACATGATAGCATGTATCATACTTAATGATCAAACCCAAACTTGCAACATTCATTTAACTTTATAGTTAATATCTAAGAGTAGGAGGGGGCTTACAATGCTATAAAGGCACAAATCAACATATAAAACAAAGATTGAGACGAAGCCATTCATGCTATCACCCAAAAACCCAAAAGAACAAGCTCCAAATGAAACCCTTGAGCAAATATCAATAAAAATCCTTGCTTTGAAGACGAAAGTTTTCAACTTTGGCTTTGAATGAAGCTTATGAGCTCTCATGCAAGATCCTTGCTTTTTGGTCAAGAAAAGGTTGCAACTTTGGCTAGAATGCAACTTATGAACTCTCATACAAACATGAAATCACTCAAATGATCATAGAATCTCTCATGAATGAAGAAAAGAGGCTCATTTACTTTGAAACTAGCTTAGAACACTTAAGCTATCATGAAGAAGAAGATGGAGGCCATGGGTTGAAGTGGAGGCCATGATGAGGAATCATTTTGGCATAGTTTAGTTGTAGGATCAATTTATGAGGGTTTTAGGAGAGGGTTAGGGGTCTTTTTATAGAAGACTAGGATAGTTTTAGCCATAGGATAAACCCTAGAACCAATCATAGCCTTTAAAGCATGTCTTGGGGAAGAAGTCACATGTAGGAACCATTTAGGGCCTTTGGATTAAAGCTGAACCATGAGAACCATTCAAATGCAAAATCTGCATTCGAGCGAATCGGCCCACGGGTTGACAGCCAAACACCCTGGATTAACCCCTAGTCGACCCAGCAAGCTCGGGTCGACCTCAAAAATCGCCCGGTTCAGTTATTCCCCTCTCCCAATTCACTGTTTTGAACATTTTTGCATATTTATTTATTAAATTTTCAATTATATATATATCAATATATATATATTTCTCTGCGCAACCCATTTCACTTAATTAAGTATACTTTAATTTGTGAATTTTTATGTTCAAATTAAGGGGTGTTACATTCTCCCCTCCTTAAAGGATTTCATCCCCGAAATCTCTAAGTCAAGAAGAACGTATCCTACCAACCAAACAACCATCTACTCAAACCATCAAACACTGGCATCATTGTCCTTAGACGATTTCTAATGCCATATGAACATATGCAGAACGTGTGTGTATATGCTCCTTAGCTAATGCTAATGATCAGGCCTGAATGATCTTTCTAATGCAAAATATGTTTAGTGTCATGAGTCCAACATGTATGTGAATAGTCCTAGTCATATAAGTACTATATGCGTGCACAAACATTCATTCATATGCAACATCCGCATGATAACACATTCAATTTCATCCATAAACAAGTATAAATACTCGTGCATATGCAACATGAAACGTGACCGCGTCAATCTAGTATCTAATGTGTATTCGCGCATCCACGAGCAACCACTTGCAACCATTTGCAACCATATCAATCATAACATGTTTCAAATACATGTTTACATCCATAGAGTTCTATCTAAGGTTCCCAAGATAAGATCGAGGAGATAAACAAGACAAACTCCTTACGGGGTTTGTAACAGAAATAGGACCGAAAGGATATCCACCAAGCGATAGCATGCAAGTAAGCTCTACAGGTGAACCAAGGATCAAAGATACGCTCTTAAAAAGAGACATGATGCGCGTGTCTGAGCCGCATTTCCACGAACTTAATTCCATTGTGCCTTGACCGCCTTTGACTTCATGGTTTCGTAGCTCCTTGATTCCTATTTCCAAGGTATGAGTTGGAACTCTTTTCACTGTCGCCTCTCGTTCCACTTTCATTTATTCTTTCCCTAGTATACTTGGCTCAACCATATCTACGTACTCATGCAAGCTCTCCAAAATTCACTAGTGAATTCTGGATCTCGTTTACCAATGCCAATTTATGTTACCACGTGCACTTACTAGGGTGATTCCTATAACCCATGCTTAAGCGGAATGAACCATCCGTCTTATTGGCGGACGTCACTCGATTGGATCAGAGATTTCCGATAAATGCATCAAGAGATTCTAGGTAACTAACCATGACAGAACCTAAAAGGTTACAGAGACTTCGAAGGTATTACCAAAGCAAGCCAAGAGTCTGACTGCCCTCTTTTCAAAACCGAGAATGGTATCCCTTACTGGATAACCACTTTACCCCTAGAATCCATCCATAGCTCAACAATAGAAGTATTGCTTCTAATCTCAACATTTGGCATAGACGTTCTCAAATCCAACAAGTCATGAATAAATAGACCGACTCTCCAACCAGATTTTGGGACAAAAACTGGGATCCTCTACCATGCTAGTACTAAGGTGTAGAGACTCAACTATCCAAGCAGACTTAAATGATACGATGGTCAAGATAAAGTCCGGACGGGATGATAGAAAAGAACGACTAAACCTTTACCAGAAACGGTACCATTTCTTTTAGGTACCCTAGAAATGGGAGCATACAATTGCCCTCTCCGATGATCTTATCCTTGTCCTCCTTGATGGACTAAGCCATAGCAACAGTTGCTTATCCTTAAGCTCGCGTCCTTTATCCTTGTTCTTATTATCCCTTCATATAACTTCGGTAACCGGTCTCTCGAGAACTTCCTCCATCGCACGGGAAAACACTTACGTAGCTAGACAAGGATTAGTCGCAGTTAAAACTACTGTGACTCCAGATGGAGGAAAGAAAGGGAAAAGAGATTCGATCAAGGGAACAAAGGATAGTGCTAATGGCTTTTGGGGAATAGCCTTTAAAAACTTTTCTTGAAAAATGCTTCTTTGTAAACGGTTTCTCAAATAGTTTTCAGAAGGTTTTTAAAAACTTTTGCCCAGTCTGGTAACCTTCGGCTCTGATACCAAATGTAACACCCCACCTCCGCTAGGGTAACTCGCAAAGGAATGCACTAGCTTTAGAGGGGTATTATTGGTAAACATGTACAGAAATATTACAAGACAGAACATATATATATAAAACAGCGGAAGTAAAATAAATTTCATTACCTTATAAAATAAGGTCTAAAAGCCTTTTACATCAAAATACATCAAAACCTGTCTTGCAATAATAAAGAAGCATAAAACCATTTCATAAATTATTCCCCAAGTAAAACAGTAAAGTAGCCATAGCCAAGAGAAGTCCAAACCATGCGTGATGACCTTCAAACAGAAGAAGTCCAAACTAACAATAGCATTTCCTCCCTGTAACCTGGGGGGAAACGGAAGACAAGAGGCGAAACAAAACGGGGTCAGTCATAAAGACTGGTAAGCCCTATCTACTATCAGTATATAAACTAGTAAAGTTAACAGGCATGAGGAACTGAGATGAACATAAGTACGATGGCAAGATAGATAAGCTAAACCAAAATAACAGGATGAACTACGGTACCAAAATAAACGAGTGTGTCATGATAAACTACGGTGTCAAGATAAATCAAGGTACCACATCGTCAGGTTTCTATCAAGTATACTATCCCAAGGTATTTATCATGTATAACATCCTAAGGTATATATCATGTATATTTGCTCTGCACCCCTCGTACTAGTATCCCAATCTGCGTCATGTGTTAACTATGAATGTCCCTTGCCCAACACCACGTAATGGTCCATGTCAACCTAATATATAGCATATGTAGGTTTTCCCAACTCGTATGTTTCTTTCCATGTATAAGTTTAGTCCTTTGCCGTAGGCCATACGGGCTTTCCCATGTAAACGTCTTATCCTTGAAGTTATTTTGGACTGCTACCCTTGATCTAGTTATGTTTTCTTACCATGAACTATCGCGTGTCTACTTAGGATTTATGCCACCTAGGACCACTAGGGATTATGCTACCTAATGAACGTTTCTGCGTCTCGGTTTGGGTTCAGCCACCTAGGGCCACTAGGGATTATGCCACCTGTCAACCGCGCCCTTTATCCCACGTATGTATCGTGAATCGTTTTCCATGTCTAGATGCACATGTTCCTCAATGTGCCATCCGAGTTCCGTGCCAGGGCAAATCAAGAAATACGGGACTCGGTCGGGAGCTTTAAGTCGTCTGCTGATGCAGATATCAAGGTCTGTTTTTGTACCCGTGGCTATGGTCCCACGTGACCCCTCCCTCAACTACTGAAAGGCAATCCAAGAAAAATCATGTGTGAGAACTACACTAAGGCCCATCGATGCCCACTTCCAGATAGCCAACCTCATCCATAACTTGATAGCTAGTATATGGTCTTTTGGGAGTTCCCTGTCTTTCCGTACGTACACGATTGACTAAAGATGGTAGGTAGTCGGCGACATGCTATCCCGAGGCAAAATCAAGTATCGTCGACTCCACGCTAATCCATCCCAGTCTTTAGGTCACTCGCATAGCAACCAAGGTATACTCTTGGCTCTTCTACCGCAGACCTTAACCCATGTGAGGACGGGTTTCATGGACCACTCGCCACCTCACAGAGGGATACCAAGAGTACCCTCACGTTCCCCGAAGCTTTCACTTCGTCACCCTGTTCGCTGGAGCTTTTATCCTAGTTAGATAACTTGCTCCTCCTCGTATACTAAGCGATGACCTACCGTACCTGGTTACTCATCTCTTTATGAACTAGTCCCATGTCCTTAGCTAAGAATTATTACTTAGTTACCCTTAACTAAGGTTTACCACTTAGCCCCTCTTTCCGCTATCCTTGTTAACTACGATTTCCAACCTAGTCCTTTGAGCTAGGGTTTTGTCAAATGGGTTAAGTGTTGTTATCCAAGTTCGTGACTTGACCCGCCTACAAATCATGTCAAGAATGGCTAAGTACTCAAGTTCAAGGCTTAGCCATACAAGTTGGTTAAGTGTACAAAGAAGCTCATGACTTAACCCTATCAAGTCAAATTGGTTAAGTATTTATTTGCCTTAACCTTATCAGATTTTCATGTTAGATTGATTAAGCTTGGATTATCTTAATCCCATTAGATTATCGAGTCGGATTGGTTAAGTATGGGTTAGCTTAACCCCATCCACTAATCGTATTACAATGGTTAAGCCTAATCTTAAAAGGTCTTGTGACTTAACCCTTATCAGGTCCACCTATTAGATTGGTTAAGTATAGGTTACTTAACCTCATCAAATCATCACGTATAATTGGTTAGGTATAAGTTACTTAACCCCATTAAATTATCATGTTAAATTGGTTAAGTATTGGTTACTTAACCCCATTGAATAACCAAGTTTAGATTGGTTGAGTGTTTAACTTAACGCCATCGAATTCCCGTGTTTAGATTAGTTAAGTATAGATTACTTAATCCCATCTAATTACCGTGTTTAGATTAGTTAAGTCTTAGTTACTTAACCCATCTAATTACCGTGTTTAGATTAGTTAAGCGTAAATTACTTAACCCCATCCCCTAACTATCTTGTATGGTTAAGTGTCATTAAGAAATCAAGCCCGGTCCCACTTAACCTACCCATTTGTGTCATATCGGTTAAGTGTCATTAGTCAAATTTACTTAACCTTATCATGTGGCATCAATTTAATTAATGCACTCTCAACCTCTCACATTAGACTTTGTTGTGGTTACTAGTTAAGCCGGGCGGGTCCGGGTAGATTTACACCACAACCTAGTCTAACCTCGGGTCTTAAGCGCGACGCGACCAACTTCTCACATTGGATCCTATTGTTTGTAGCCACTAGTTAAGCCGGGCGGGTCCGGGTAGATTTATGCTACAAACTCAACCCAACCTCGAGTTGGCCATTTTCATGTTTGGTCTAGTGTCTTGTTACACTTACAACCCATACGTGTCAAGTTTCCAAGTCCCATGCTCATAGCCAAAGTTACATGTTGTCACGTTTATACCAACATACCCAAATCATGTTTCATGTCATTAAAGTTTCCCCATAACCTAACCCTAACGCTTTTAAACTCGCATATACATTCACAACAACGCATAATGGATTTAAAGAAGGAACTTGGCAAAGGCATGACAAAAAGGGTATAAGGCCACAAGTTAAACATGGTGGAAATGAGGCATAAATGTGCTCACAAACTTGCATGTTACATTGTCAAGCCTCAAAAACATGCATAACATTCAAACTTGGCAAATAGGTGATACATGGTCATAGATGACATGAAATGATGACAAGTAACTTGCATATAACATCACATAAGGGTTATGTTTTCATATGCAAGTTAACCTAAAGGTTATGAGGGTTCTCATGTTGCATAATGCAACATTTCAACATAAAGGTTATAGCTTTTAACCCACAAGATCAAGGTAATGACTTTATAGACTTGCATAACATGATAGCATGTATCATACTTAATGATCAAACCCAAACTTGCAACATTCATTTAACTTTATATTTAATATCTAAGAGTAGGAGGGGGCTTACAATGCTATGAAGGCACAAATCAACATATAAAACAAAGATTGAGACGAAGCCATTCATGCTATCACCCAAAAACCCCAAAAGAACAAGCTCCAAATGAAACCCTTGAGCAAATATCAATAAAAATCCTTGCTTTGAAGACGAAAGGTTTCAACTTTGGCTTTGAATGAATCTTATGAGCTCTCATGCAAGATCCTTGCTTTTTGGTCAAGAAAAGGTTGCAACTTTGGCTAGAATGCAACTTATGAACTCTCATACAAACATGAAATCACTCAAATGATCATAGAATCTCTCATGAATGAAGAAAAGAGGCTCCTTTACTTTGAAACTAGCTTAGAACACTTAAGCTATCATGAAGAAGAAGATGGAGGCCATGGGTTGAAGTGGAGGCCATGATGAGGAATCATTTTGGCATAGTTTAGTTGTAGGATCAATTTATGAGGGTTTTAGGAGAGGGTTAGGGGTCTTTTTATAGAAGACTAGGATAGTTTTATCCATAGGATAAACCCTAGAACCAATCCTAGCCTTTAAAGCATGCCTTGGGGAAGAAGTCACATGTAGGAACCATTTAGGGCCTTTAGATTAAAGCTGAACCATGAGAACCATTCAAATGCAAAATCTGCATTTGAGCGAATCGGCCCACGGGTTGACAGCCAAACACCCTGGATTAACCCCTAGTCGACCCAGCAGGCTCGGGTCGACCTCAAAAATCGACCGGTTCGGTTATTCCCCTCTCCCAATTCGCTGTTTTGAACATTTTTGCATATTTATTTATTAAATTTTCAATTATATATATATCAATATATATATATTTCTCCGCGCAACCCATTTCACTTAATTAAGTATACTTTAATTTGTGAATTTTTATGTTCAAATTACGGGGTGTTACACCTAGACCCATTACAGTTGCTACAATGGATGAGTATTGTTGACAAATGGTGTTTATAATGAAATTTGGAATAATGTGAGATGCATAAAATCCAATTTATGCAGAAATTGAAATTATAAAAAGAGAATGGTTTTGCAAAGAAATTATATGAATTGAATCTCTTAGAAGATTAGATAGAACGAGAAATTAGGAGATATATCAAAATATTTTGAGATAGAAATTGATCTAGAATTTGAATATAGTTTAAAAGGCAGGGAGATGAATAAAATCTGATTCAGAAGAAAAGAAAATCGTGTTTGTTCAAAATTGATCACCAGCAAAGGAAGAAAAATTGATTTTTCGAGTAAATTGAATGTGATGGATAAATAAGAAAGTTCGATGACTTAAATATCGATATTTAAACTAGTCGTGAGGACACTACACACGAATGTAGAAATTTGAAGTCTATATTGATATAATCTCTAATGATCTCTCCTTTTCGAGGATGAAAAGTTTCAAAGGGGGAAGATTGTAACGTCCCAGAAATTTCGACAACTGATATATAGAATTAAACTGTTGATACTGGGATTTGAAATTTAAATTTTAATATATTGTTTTGTATGTGGATTGAATTCGATAGTTAATTCAAAATGGTTGTTGGATATTTGAATTAAATCTATATCGGAACCCGACTGGAAATATAAACGATCGAATTTGAAAATATACGTTAAATAAATTGGAGTTTTATTTGTTAAAATATATGAAAATTGGCTTGGATATGTATGTGATCATGTATGTAAAGAAATTAAAATTTTACGTTCAAAATTTGAAAGCGAACGGAGTTATTGGTGAACAAACAAAATAAATTTGGTGAACCGTTAAATAATTTATAAATTAAAATAATGTCGTATATAGACAAAGTCGGATTTCAACCGGAATAATTTTCTTGGGTTCAGAACGCGAAGACGGAGCGTGAAACACCCCACCTCCGTTAAGGTCACTCACAAAGGGAATGCCTTAACTTTGGTGGAGTATTATAGGTAAAAGACACAGAAAATTTACAAGACAGATGTATATATAAGCAGCGGAAAATAAAACTAGCTTTATTTCAAACATGGTTCATAACAAAACATTAGAGCAAACTGTTTCAAACCAACTTCCACATTACATCATAATTTCTGTCTTGATTATTATATAAAGAAGCATAAATCATAAATAAAACTGCATAAATCCCCAAGTTTAGTGTGTCCAAAACCATAGCCAAAGATAATAGGTTCCAAGCCGTACATCACAGAGTCTTCAAGCTTAGATAGATAGGACCATACCAGGAAGAAAAGAAGACGAAATAAAAATGGGTCAGACATAAGTCTGAGTAAGTCTAGTGACTTTTCAGTGTGTGAATAAGGAAAAGGGTCATGATAGGAATGAACTGAAAAATAGGACCATACCAGAATAACTAACATAAAACTATATAAGGCAGGATAAACCGAATATACATCGCACCTATGTTTAATTCTCTGCACCTACTATACTTGTCCAACTAGCACCACTTGTTCATGGTGAAATGATTCCCTTATATCGATCGGCTCCTACTAGCATGTATTTATCACGTGTGTCATTCGGCCCCTGCTTGACTGTAGATACCTATGCTGGTCCCACCACGGGGTGTATCAGATCCTATGGTGGCAACCCGACACGATTCAAGATGCATAGTGTATGACTAATGATGCCTAGTGCCTGCTTTTTCCACTCCGGAGTACGTGCACGCCTGTACTCCACCGGAACCTACACTGATGCATCTCCCACTGAAGTTTTTTACCTCTTACAATTCAGCCCAGTAATCGTGCCCCACCTTTCCTAGCTCAGGGTCCCCTGATACATTTATGTGGGTTACTGCTGAAATGGGTCTCCGTTACTAGGGTTTTCCAGCCAACATGTTAAATTGGTTAAGTGTCCTAACCCCATCCATCATTTTAGTTAACATGTTGAATTGGTTAAGTGTTTCCTTAATTGACTTAACCCTACCACTCCTGACATAGCTTTATTAGAGCACCAACCACTCACATTAGACATGTATTGTTGTGGTCGCTGGATTGTGCCGGTCGGTTCCAGGCAGTTTTACACCACAACCCAGTCAACCTCGGGTCCTTTTTAGGTTCAATGCACTAACCACCCACACTAGACAGGTATTATTGTGGTCACTGGATGTGCCGGTCGGTTCCGGGCAGTTTTACACCACAACTCAGTCTAACCTCAGGTTAGGCACATTCGTCTTTTCTAAATTTACATATTTATCCTTTTTATGCTTATATGTAAATTTTGTCAACAATTTATTGTCATGGCCCACTTTCCTTCTAAATCAAATTCATAATTTTTGGTATGTAAATTATACTATTTCAATGCCATACGATTTACATGGTTATGAGCCAAATATGTTAATTATGTATAGTTTCATGTTTTCCCCAACGTTACCCCCGTTGTACGTTCGCAAAATTACATAGGATGTTAGGCTCAACATTTTAGCCTAACAAATAAACCAAAAGGGGAAAAAGAGGAACTTGCAACATTCCAACATCATACAAAAATATGAATCTCACTACAGATGTGTCACATGAACTTGGCATAATATACTTTTAATTATGAACTTGCAAACTATATCTATGCAACATGAGTCATAAAATAATAGTTTTACATAGAACTACCAAAACTTAATTAGACATGTAGTGGTGAACTTGCATAGGGGTTGAATCATGCTAATATATATCTAGCATAAAGGCATATGGTTCTAACATATAAAGTTGTAGATCTAAACAAATAGGTTTACATACTCATGTTTTTAACCTATAAACTTGCATGTATTCATAACATGATAGCATCACTTAACTTGCATAAACATGGCATAATTTCTAAATTGACGTACAACATATAGATATCATTACCAAATTTATACAAGGTCGTAGATCTAAAAATATATGCATAATGGATCTAAACAATTAGGCATAAACGACATGACTTAGCCTAAAACTTTATGTATCATAATATCACCAAACGTATATATGATAATTTCATTCCAAATTCCTATACAACATCATAGATTTATTCACCAATTTCCACATAACATGATAGGTTCGATAGACCACAATAGTTCATAGTCATATATGATAGAATAGACATGAATAAACATAAATCAACATCACATACAACTTGATACAATTCTATTTTACAATTCATTACAAACCATGTCTTTAATTCATTCACATCTGAAAGATAACTACACTTACAATCAAAAAGGAATTCTTGAGTCTGGGATCTATATTCTGAAATTGAATTGCTCTCCTTTGATGTAGATCATTGAATTTTCTTAGTTGAATTAGATTTGATTTGATTTTGACATATCTTCTATCTTGCCTTTTAAGTTGAAAGAGATGACGGTTATTCTAGGTTCACCATTGATGGCATGGCGGCTCTTGGTATGAATATTTGTGATTTAGGGTTGAGAGTTAGGTTGCTTTTATAGAGGTTTAATTAATTTAGAGCCGTCAGATTAACCCTAGAAGTAATCAAGACCATCCAGTCAAGATAGGATAACACCTCAGCCCTAATGACTCAGTAGGGAGTTAGAAATCGTCATCTTTTCAGATCTGCCCGGGGGGGTAGGTCGACCCCCAGGTCGACCTGTAGGGTAGGTCGACACTAGGGTCGACCTCCTGGTCGACCTGGATTGGGCGGGAATTTTCCTGCCCTGCCCTCTTCTGTGTTTAAATTTGAATTTTGAAATTCTGAAACTTCCGAAGGCCAAACTTCTTCATACGAAGTCCAACTCACGCAAACTCGGACTCTATCTCAACAAGAATTCCAAGACAAATGCAATGGCATAACCCGTTTCCTTTAATTCTCACATTTAAAATTAATTATTCTTTAATTTGTTACTTTAAGGTTTATCGAAAACATGGGGTGTTACATTCTCCCCTCCTTAAAGGATTTCGTCCCCGAAATCTTCAAGTCAAGAAGAATGTATATCTTACCATCCAGTTGTCCATCTACTCAACCATCAAACACAGGCGTCCATTGTCCTTAAAAGACTTATAATGCTTCATGATCATATGCACAGAGTGTATATGTCCCTATATAATGCAAAATCAGGCGGTGTACTGATTCAGTTGACCTCCTTAATGCAAGTCACGTCGGTGTCATGCGTCCATAATGTATGCAATCTTCCCTAATCATACTTTCTACATGAGTGCATAATCATTCATACAAATGCCATATCCACATGATAACACATCAAGTTTCAATCATATATAAGTACATATATGCATATGCAATATGAAAGTGACTGAGCCGATCTAATACCTAAAGTGCATGTATATGCATCCACGAGCAACCACTTGCAACCATCAATCATAACATGTTTCAAATACATGTTTACATCCATTGGTTTCTACCTAAGGATCGAGAACCGCACTGAGGAAAATACTAAAAAGATAGATACGAGCATGAACAAACATAAGGAAAAAGATATCAAAGATGTACCCTTAAAAAGAAAAGGGTAGGCTGCGCGTATCTTGGCCTCAGTCTCCCAAGTCGCGTCTTCCTCAGCGTCACTCCATTGAACTTTTACAAGTTTTACTTCGCGGTTGCATAGCTTTTTGACTTCTGTACCCAAGATACAAGCTGGAAATCTTCCCACAGTCGCCTTTCGTTCTACTTCTACATCCTCTAATATGCTTGGTTCGACCACTTCCGCAGACTCATGTAGGCACTTTTGTAAGTGAGAAACGTGAAAGGCATTATGAACTCCAGCCAATCCTTCGGGCAGCTCTACTATGTAAGCCATATTCCCAATCCTTTCAATGATAGGAAACGTCCCTACAAATCTTGTTTCCAACTTTCCTTCGGATCCGAAGCGAACGACATTCCTCAAAGGGGATACTTTAAGGAAAACCCTGTCCCCAACCTCAAACTCAAGGTCGGTCCTTCTCTTATCCGCGTAGGACTTCTGTCTATCTTGGGCAGTCTTCATTCTTTTTCGTATCAGGTCCACTTTCTTGGAAGTTTCTCTAATCATATCTGGTCCAAGTATGAGCTTATCTGTAGACTCCCACCAACAAGTTGGTGATCGGCACGGTCTTCCATATAAAGCTTCAAAGGGTGCCATACCTATGGTGGCTTGGTAGCTATTGTTGTAGGCAAACTCCACCAAAGGAAGATGATCCTCTCATGTTCCTCCGAAGTCAAGAATGCATAATCTCAAGAGGTCTTCTAATACTCTATTCACCCTTTCCGTCTGACCATCGGTTTGGGGGTGATAGTTCGTGCTTAAGCATAGTTGTGTGCCTACAGCCTCTTGCAAGCTCTTCCAAAACTCGCTCGTAAAGATAGGTTCTCGGTCGCTAACAATGCTGGAGGGTATCTCATGGAGTCGAACTATCTCTTTAAGATATATGGATGTTAAAGATGAGGCAGTCCTTCTACTCTTAACAGGTATGAAGTGAGCGCTTTTTGTGAGCCTGTCCACTATTACCCAAATACTGGTATTGCCTTTTCTTGACCTAGGCAGCCGATCAATAAAGTCCATCGAGATGCTATCTCATTTCCACTGTGGGACCTCTAGAGGATGAAGCAAACCACCAGGCTTCTTTAGTTCCGCCTTGACTTGCTGGCATACTAAGCACTTCGAGACGAATTCAGCTACATCCCTCTTCATGCCATCCCAAAAGAAAACCCTTTTGATGTCTTTGTACATTTTGTCTCCACCGGGGTGTATGGTCAACTTGGAATTGTGTGCTTCTTCAAGAACTTTCTTCACTAAATCCCTTGCTTGTGGGACGCATAGTCATCCATCCTGCCTCAACCAACCTTATCATTGATGGAGTATCTATTGAAGCGACTAGAAGTCTCACCCCTGCTCAACTTATCTATCACATCAACTAGCTGAGGGTCTTCATGTTATGCGGTCCCTATTGAGTCCAAAAGAGTGGGCCGCACCTCTAGCGATGCTAACAAACCAGTCACATGATCGATAGAGGGTCTAAAATCAAAGTTAGCTATATACTCCAAGCTCTGCCTTTCAACAAAGAGAAGGCTTAAGGTCAGCTTCTTTCTACTCGAGGCATTCGCTGCTACATTGCCCTTGCCAGGGGTATAGGAAATCTCGAAATCGTAGGATGCCAAGAATTCCATCCACCTTTGTTGCCTCAAGTTAAGATCTTTTTGCGAGAAAAGGTACTTCAACGATTTATGGTCAGTATATAATTCAAACTTCTCACCTAAGAGATAATGGCACCAAGACTTAAGCGCAAAGACGATGGCATCCAACTCTAGATCGTGGGTTGGGTAGTTTTTCTCACGTATTTTCAACTGTCTGCCTCCATAAGCTACTACCTTCCCTTCTTGCATCAAAACAGCACCTAATCCCATACCACACGCATCTGTGTATACGGTAAACATCTTGCTCCCATCTGGCAATGTCAGAACTGGGGCTGTCGTTAGAGCTCTTTTTAAGCGTTGGAAAGCAATATCGCAATCCAAATCCCAAGTCAAAGTTAAGTTCTTCTTCGTCAACTTTGTAAGCGGAGCTGAGATTTTCGCAAAATCTTTGATGAACTTTCGATAAAAGCCTGCTAGCCCGAGAAAGCTTCAGACTTTGGTTGCATTCCATGGGACCTTCCAATCTTGCTCCGCAACTACTTTTACGAGGTCCACGGCTAACCCTTCCTTGGATACCACATGTCCAAGAAATCTTACTTCCTCTCTCCAGAAGTGGCATTTGGAGAATTTGGCTTTTAACTGGTATGCACAAAGAGTGTCCATGACTTCCTTTAGATGCTGAGCATGCTCTTCCTCACTCTTCGAGAAAATCAAAATGTCATCTACGAAGACCACCACAAACTTATTGAGGAACTCCCTAAACACCATGCTCATTAAATCAACGAAATAAGTGGGTGCGTTTGTCAAGCCAAAAGGCATGACACACCACTCGAAGAAACCATCCAGATTTCTAAACGTGGTCTTGTCAATGCTGTCTTCAGCCACTCTCAGCTGATGAAACCCGGTAGCTAAATCTAGTTGGGAGAAAACCGATGCACCCACAAGCTGATCGAACAAGTCGTCTATTCTTGGAAGTGGGTGACTATTCTTCTTGTTCAGCTTGTTTAGCTCCCTATAATCAACGCATAGGCGAAGCGAACCGTCCACTTTAGTTGCAAACACTACTAGAGCACCCCATTCAGAAATACTCCGCCTTATAAACCCCTTCTCAAGCAGCTCTTTAACTTGCTTACTGAGTTCTTTCCTCTCCCTTGGAGCCATGTGTCTAACGGGTAGAGCAACGGGTTTTGCATTATCAACGAGATATATGTGGAAGTCTATCTCCCGCTTCGGAGGTAACCCTTTAACCTCTTCAAAGACATCCGAGTATTCACGGACTACTCTAACAGACTGCAAATCCTCAATAGACGCATCAAGAGATTCTAGATAGCTAAGCATAATAGAGTTCATGGGATTACAAGAAATTTCGAGAGTGTTACCAAGGCGAGTCATGAGTCTAACCACTCTCTTTTCACAGTCGAGGATGGCACCATTACTGGATAGTCAATCCATGCCTAGAATCAACCCATAGCCTGTGAAGCCCAAAACATAGGCATTGCATCTAAACCCCACACTTAATATAGAAATTTCCAAATCCAAACAAATCATCGACAAATAAGTCGAGCCCCCAATTGGGTTTGAAACAACCAAGGGATCCCCTACTAAACTGGTGTGTAGGTACAGAGATTCAACTAATGTAGTAGATATAAAATAGTGCGATGCGCCAGAATCAAAGAGTGTACGAACAGGATGATCAAAAAGAAAAACTAAACTCTCAACAGAAACATTTCTACCTTGTTCTTGCGGAGGTGCAATGAGAGCGGGAACCTGCCCTCCAGAAGTAGATCCAACTCTCTGCCCTTGCCCTTGCTTTCTTGGGCAGTCCCTAGCTATGTGTCATGCCTTGCCACAATGGAAACAGCCACCCATCTTCCTTTTCTTATTCATGCAGTCCTTAACTAGATGTCCAGGAATGCCACAAAAATTACACTTCCTCTTGTCACGGATTTTGTTGTTTTTCCTGCCTTTCTTGGAGTCCGCCTTCTTACTTTGTGATTCTTCCCCTTTCTTGTCATGAGATGCTTCCACCTTTGTCTCCTTCTTGCCCACCTTATCTTCTTCTTGTAATAGTGTCATGTCCACTAGTCTCATAAGTCGCTCCCAGAGGTATATGGGACATAGCTACGCTGTGAGGTGGCTCATTCAATCCTTTAACAAAGCGGAGAGCCTTCTTATGTGGAGTGTTCACTAACTCCAATCTGAACCTAGCTAGCTGATTAAATTGGTTAACGTATTCCTTGACCGACATACTTCCCTGTTTGAGAGCTAAGAACTTCTCTATCTGTAGGCTTCGTTCAGCTTGTGAGAGGAATTTCATTTCAAACCTAATCCTAAAATCCATCCAAGTTTCAATTAGTCTTTCCGCGTTAGTGACTTCCCACCAATAGGAAGCTTCGTCTTTGAGCAACCATACCGCCAACTGTATCTTCTGCCTATCGTCCACTTCGAAGATATCGAACAAATCCTCAGTTTCTTTGAGCCAGTTTCTTGCTTCCATGAAGGATTCAATTCCATTAAAGTTCTTTCCACCCATGGCTCGAAAGTCCCTATATATTTTTGAGAAATCATTTGCATGAGGAGGAGGAGGAGGAACTGCTGTAGCCGGGGGAGGAGGAATGTCTGCTGGGCCTACGTCGTTGGCCCTAGCCTCTAGATACCTCCTGAGCCAGCCATGTATCGGTACACACTCTTGAAGGTTAAGATTCCCAGACATGCTGAAACGGAAAAGGAAAGATTCAAAACAAAGGATAGAAAGATAGAGCATATGGCTTTGGGGGATTATGCCTTTAAAACTAAACACTTTTTCTTGAAAAAAAATGCTTCTTTTAGAAAATAGTTCTCAAAAACTTTTATCTGACCTAGTAAACCATTGCTCTGATACCAAGTGAAACACCCCACCTCCGTTAAGGTCACTCACAAAGGGAATGCCTTAACTTTGGTGGAGTGTTATTGGTAAAAGACACAGAAAATTTACAAGACATATGTATATATAAGCAGCGGAAAATAAAACTAGCTTTATTTCAAACATGGTTCATAACAAAACATTACAGCAATCTGTTTCAAACCAACTTCCAAATCATTACATCATAATTTCTGTCTTGATTATTATATAAAGAAGCATAAATCATAAATAAAACTGCATAAATCCCCAAGTTTAGTGTGTCCAAAACCATAGCCAAAGATAATAGGTTCCAAGCCGTACATCACAGAGTCTTCAAGCTTAGATAGATGAATGGTCTAAATTAAGCTGAGCTATTCCCTCCTTGGCTACCTGAGGGGGGGAATGGAAGAAAAGAAGACGAAATAAAAATGGGTCAGACATAAGTCTGAGTAAGTCTAGTGACTTTTCAGTGTGTGAATAAGGAAAAGGGTCATGATAGGAATGAACTGAAAAATAGGACCATACCAGAATAACTAACATAAAACTATATAAGGCAGGATAAACCGAATATACATCGCACCTATGTTTAATTCTCTGCACCTACTATACTTGTCCAACTAGCACCACTTGTTCATGATCAAATGATCCCCTTATATCGATCGGCTCCTACTAGCATGTATTTATCACGTGTGTCATTCGGCCCCTGCTTGACTGTAGATACCTATGCTGGTCCCACCACGGGGTGTATCAGATCCTATGGTGGCAACCCGACACGATTCAAGATGCACAGTGTATGACTAATGATGCCTAGTGCCTGCTTTTTCCACTCCGGAGTACGTGCACGCCTGTACTCCACCGGAACCTACACTGATGCATCTCCCGCTGAAGTTTTTGACCTCTTACAATTCAGCCCAGTAATCGTGCCCCACCTTTCCTAGCTCAGGGTCCCATGATACATTTATGTGGGTTACTGCTGAAATGGGTCTCCGTTACTAGGGTTTTCCAGCCAACATGTTAAATTGGTTAAGTGTCCTAACCCCACCCATCATTTTAGTTAACATGTTGAATTGGTTAAGTGTTTCCTTAATTGACTTAACCCTACCACTCTTGACTTAGCTTTATTAGAGCACCAACCACTCACATTAGACAGGTATTGTTGTGGTCGCTGGATTGTGTCGGTCGGTTCCGGGCAGTTTTACACCACAACTCAGTCTAACCTCGGGTGATTTTTGGGCTCAATGCACTAACCACCCACATTAGATAGGTATTGTTGTGGTCACTGGATGTGCCGGTCGGTTCCGGGCAGTTTTACACCACAACTCATTCTAACCTAGGATTAGGCACATTCGTCTTTTCTAAATTTACATATTTATCCTTTTTATGCTTATATGTAAATTTTTCAACAATTTATTGTCATGGCCCACTTTCCTTCTAAATCAAATTCATAATTTTTGGTATGTAAATTATACAATTTCAATGCCATACCATTTACATGGTTATGAGCCAAATATGTTAATTATGTATAGTTTCATGTTTTACCCAACGTTACCCCCGTTGTACGTTCGCAAAATTACATAGGATGTTAGGCTCGACATTTTAGCCTAACAAATAAACTAAAAGAGGGAAAAGAGGAACTTGCAACATTCCAACATCATACAAAAATATGAATCTCACTACAGGTGTGTCACATGAACTTGGCATAATATACTTTTAATTATGAACTTGCAAACTAGATCTATGCAACATGAGTCATAAAATAATAGTTTTACATAGAACTACCAAAACTTAATTAGACATATAGCGGTGAACTTCCATAGGGGTTGAATCATGCTAATATAGATCTAACATAAAGGCATATGGTTCTAACATATAAAGTTGTAGATCTAAACATATAGGTTTACAAAATCATGTTTTTAACCTATAAACTTGCATGTATTCATAGCATTATAGCATCACTTAACTTGCATAAACATGGCATAATTCCTAAATTGACATACAACATATAGATATCATCACCAAATTTATACAAGGTCGTAGATCTAAACATGTATGCATAATGGATCTAAACAATTAGGCATAAACGACATGACTTAGCCTAAAACTTGTATGTATCATAATATCACCAAACGTATATATGATAATTTCATTCCAAATTCCTATACAACATCATAGATTTATTCACCAATTTCCACATAACATGATAGGTTCGATAGAACACAATAGTTCATAAGCATATATAATAGAATAGACATGAATAAACATAAATCAGCATCACATACAACTTGATACAATTCTATTTTACAATTCATTACAAACCATGTCTTTAATTCATTCACATCTGAAAGATAACTACACTTACAAACTAAAAGGAATTCTTGAGTTCTGGGATCTGTATTATGAAATTGAATTACTCGCCTTTGATGTAGATCATTGAATTTTCTTAGTTGAATTAGATTAGATTTTATTTTGACGTAGCTTCTATCTTGCCTTTGAGTTGAAAGGGATGACGGCTATTCTAAGTTCACCATTGACGGCATGGCGGCTCTTGGTATGAATATTTGTGATTTAGGGTTGAGAGTTGGGTTGCTTCTATAGAGGATTAATTAATTTAGAGCCATCAGATTAACCCTAGAATTAATCAAGACCATCCAGTCAAGATAGGATAACACCTCAGCCCTAATGACTCTGCAGGGAGTCAGAAATCGTCATCTTTTCAGATCTGCCCGGGGGAGTAGGTCGACCCTCAGATCGTCCCCCAGGTCGACCTGTAGTGTAGGTCGACTCTAGGGTCGACCTCCTGGTCGACCTGGCCTGGGCGGGAATTTTCCTGCCCTGCCCACTTCTGTGTTTTAAATTGAATTTTGAATTCTTGAAACTTCTGAAGGCCGTAACTTCTTTATACGAAGTCCAATTCACGCAAACTCGGACTCTATCTCAACCAGAATTCCGAGACAAACGAAATGGCGTAACCTGTTTCCCTAAATTCTCACATTTAAAATTAATTATTCTTTAATTCGTTACTTTAAGGTTTATCGAAAACACGGGGTGTTACTGAGCGGTATGTATAAATTTTGTCTAGTGGTACAAATTTGGAGCATTACATGGTAATTCGTGGTAAAGAAAAATATTAAATTATACGGTTTCAACCTACCTCAGTTTGAAGTTCGCAGACCTACCTCTGTAACACGCGACAGCCCTAAAGCCTATTGATAAAACATAATTCTTATCCCTTATTTTCTCTCTTCTATAAAATCACGCAAGCCTCAAATTCCTTCGGCCAAATCAGTTCTTCCCCAAATTTTTTGCTCCAAGATTATGTTAATGGCCTCTGAAAATAAATCCTCACAGCATGCATCTGGAGCCATCTCTCGTCGCTCCGCTCTTCATTACCTTCAAGCTCGCCGCTTCTAATTGTTCTTCGCCTAAATCAAAACCCTTGCCACCAAATTAAATCATCACAAGGAAGTTTCACCGTTGACCGTACGCCTTCACTAGTAGCCATCAGATCCGCCACCTCGCCTCGAGTTGATGGACTACGTGCCGTCGCTGCTGCTCTTTCTACCGTCTGCGCCTTCTTTCAACAGTTATTAAGGTGAGTTTCACTCACGATTAATCCTATTTAAGTGGATTAGCTTCAATTTTAACTAAGTGTAATATTGTATGCTCTATCGTGTTTGCATTTGAATTTACCGCCGTGTCATTTATGCTGGGTTACTTTGTTGTCCATTTTCCTTGCCAAAGTAGTCACCTTGTTGTTGTGCATTTATTGTTGCAGTGATACGTCTGTGTCATTTGATTGTCGAGTTCAAGGAAACGTTGGTGTGTGTGATGTGAGTGGGGCTGCCGTGTATAAGTGTGTACATATACATTTGTATACGTATACACGTATGGTCAACAGGTAGCATACATTATTCATGTTTTGAAAGGACCATTGAGCAAATTAAACCTATAAAACCAAAGAACCAAACTTGGTTAAGATAAAATTGTTTAACCTGTAAAACCATCAATAACAGTTAACCTGTAAAAACAATTGATTTCATCGGAAATATTCATCAACATGGCTTATTGAATAACAGTTACACTGACTATTTTCTTGAGATTGTTTTTAGTTATGCAAATTTGACCGGCTTTATATACCGGTGCCTTTGCGTTATTGGTTTGATTTATATGCCTGGCCATGCTAGCTCTACCCTATGCTTTTGTAGCCTGTGCCACTAAACTTGGGTTATAGCATACCTTGTCTTGTTGGGTGTCTTGTTGGTCAGTTCAGTTGGCTGTTTATAATAATAAAAAAATCAGTATTTGTTTGACTGGTTCCAACTATTTCCATACGAATCAACACTCCTAAGAAATTACCTCTATTAACAGTTATGTACTCATTCGTGAATGTCACCAAATGGTATAAATTAATGTTACTGCATATGAGGTCTATAAATTATAGCCCTGGCATTCACTTTATCTTGACTAAATAACATGAATGAATCATATAAGTGCTATAAGATTTATTGTAAATACTGCTATTGTTTTACTGAAATTTTATATAAGATGATATGTTTTATATAACTAATTGGTTTGCTAAAGGACATTGGCTTGGTAATTAAATAACTTACCATGTTTACAGTCTCATGCATAGTTGTATTATGGTTTAACTGTGCTATTTATTGTGAATTTGTTTATTTAACATTTGTTGCGCTAGATGTATACATACGAGATATATGTTGAAAACTAGCTTGGTACATGAGCTACCAAGCTAGAAAATGCACCATTCTAGTTTCACAAAGAGTAGAGAGGCAGTAATTAATGAGAAGAAAAAAAGAACAACAAAACAGCACAGTGCTAATACAGATGAAAAAAATAATTGCATGCTTCATTAATTAGTTATCTAGTTACATTCTTTTTTTTAACTGAATTGAATCACATTCATTTTCATGCCCTTTTATTTCTTTTTAGCACGCGAGCAATTACCACAAGCAACAGATGACAGAGTAAAAATTGACATTGATTTCCACACTAATAGTGTATTCAATGTTTTCTTCATACATTTTCCAAAGTATACGAATGGAAATAAATGTTAGTTTCTTAATAAACATTTTTTTTTCAAATAATGTAAACAATATTGAATGTTTACTTCCAGGTTTTAGCCAAGCAAATCAGGACCATCTATTTCAGTCGACTATGTATCCCTTTCATTTGACCAAACTTTGACGAAAAATAATAAAATAACCATGGTAAAATTTTGGTTAATATTAAGGGCTAGTGCTAAAATGCATACTTGGTGAAGTCTAATGGAAATATTGATGTAATTGGCAACTCTATTAGTTATATGTTAGTCTCATGTCAGCTGAATGTGAACATCACTTATTACATGTCATAAATTTTGACAACAACAGCTAAATGCTTTCGAAACTTGTCGGTTTATGCACCAACCCTCCTATTTTCAGCATCTTATTTTTCATATTATTGGTGATTGGTAAGAAGTTCTCGTATATTTTACTAGTTACAGTAGCATTGCCTTTATTATGCTTGTCATTTATTTTACATACCTCATGCATGTGGTAATGTTCCCTGATAACTTTTATTTTGGCATGAGCTAATTAATATATTTCCATTTCAGTTGTAAGTAACATCTTCTTGCACGCATGCGTGGATCAATATAGATGGGTTCATGTACATTCATTTTATGATGAGTTTATTGGTCTTACACTTGAATCTTGCTCATTTCCTTTGCATGCGCGCTGTCCCCTTTTGACATATGTTTTTGGTTAAATTTTATGGAAGCTGAGACTACATTGTCTTTATTGAATTTTGTAAAAAAAAAAAACTATACAAATTTTTTTTTTAGCTAATGCTACATGGTTGGTAACCCAAAATAAATGCACTGATACAATAACCCATTTAAGTTGCATGTTTACCAGTCTTACAATCTTCTGTTTTTTTTTGTACCACTTTTAATACATTATGTATTAGGTTCCCTCTCATGTGACGAGTAATTCCAGTGGATGAAAATGACCGAATATTATGATATAAATAAAATTTAAACATAAAAAGGACGCATATTGTTGTTGGTTACTTGGAAAGGTATGCTTTCACCATGCACACTTTGCTATATGTGACAGTATGCATGCTCAATCATTAATAAATATACTAATAATAATTCAACCATGTAGAAACTGTTCTATTCCAACCCAGTAAATGATTGTTGAACCAAATATGTGATCCACCGTTTTGAACCGCATACATATATACATATACATACATACATGCATACATATATATATTCTCACAAATGTAGAACTGCATATATGTATGAAATGTTGAAGTACATGTGTGACCCCTGTTTTGTCAAATGTTGACTATTTTGAGCATGTAAGACGTAGTGTGGCTAATTAAAATCACCTGCCGCATTTTTTTTGGATTTTCGGTTAAAGATTTAGGCCGTGAATGACAGACATCTCGTTGTATATTCGAAATTCATTATGATATAAATTTACTATTACATTTTGGTTTCCATTGAAGTTAATTTACTTGAACTATGATTTAATCCTGACTTGAGTGTTTTATGTTTTGCATGGAACGCTCGGGTCAGACCCAAGTAGTAAAGATTTTAAAGATTTAAAGCTTAGGATTCGAAGACTATCAAAGTTGGGGATTCCAAAAACGGCGCACTCTGAAGACTTTAAAAACAGTAAATATTTTCTTGTATTCGAATTTGTTTCAATTATGCTGTATAGTAAACTTGTATCAAAAAAATTTAATAAATATATAAAAGTTTATTTTGCTGTTCAATATCGTGTTATTTATTATTCTGTGTTTTCTGTGTTGATCTATTTTAAACTCTGTAAGCTAAATAACGATCCGTCGATTTGAATGTTTTAAGTTGGTTTAATTATCAATTTGAAGCGATCAAAAAGGCGGAATGTTACACCTGACCACTTACGACCTCACCTAAGACATAATACATAAAGTGGATCTTACGATCACTTAATACCATGATAGGCGATTTCGTAACACAGTATTATTGATTAGGAGATACTATCTACTAAATCTACTACCTACACACTTAGACTTTCGTCAGTCGCATATCCAAATCCTATAAACAAAGCATAATGCGAGAGATAATATGCAACCACTTAAAACCTAGAAGGCAGACTATAACTCTCCATTTACTACCTTATAACTAGTGGATCTCTCATAACTATATAGTTGGTGTAACACTCCGTAATTTTAACAACACTAAAGAGGACAAATTAAAGAATAATTAATTTAATATTCAGAAGTAAGAGAAATAGACTGCGCCATTGCGTCCTCCCCGAAATTATGGTTAAGTTAGTCATTTGGTTTGCGTAAAACGGACACCGTATGAAGAAGTTATGAAGGTTTGAAGTTTGTATACACGCAAGGGAATTATATATATATATATATAATTAATCATAAAATCAAATTTCAGTTCAAAATTTGAAATTCTATAGGCGGCAAATCTCCCGCCCCAGGGGAGTCGACCCCACTGAGGGGGTGCCGACCCCGGGGTCGACCCCTCAAGGGGGGTGTCGACCTCGACCCCGTAAGGGGTGGGTCGACCCCCCTAGGGCTGAGGTGGCAGGTCGAATTCTGGGGCTGGCAGCTATAAATATAGGCTCATTTCTCTTGTTTTCTTCACTGAACATCAATGGGGCCTAAATGCTATTGGTGCCTGGACTGAATCAAATCCTTTTCTTCTTCTGCAAATCAAAGTTAGAGAATCAAGTGTGGATCTATTTTTCTTCTACCTTTCTAGATCCAAACGTTGTGAGTTTCAAGTTGCTTTTAGATTTAAATAAATAAAAAGTAAACATGATAGGACTTTAATTTGGATCTATGCATGTTAATCCTTGAATCACTTCAGATCTGTAATAACTAGTGAATCTTTGATATTTTGGCATACTATGACTTGATCTTAACCTTTATCATGTCAGATGTAACAACCTGGAAAATCTTAACCAATTTAAAAAATTTATTTTGGTAATTTTAATGAATTTTGAATATTTAAAATGAATTATTTTAAATAATAACGATGAGAAATTTATTATGAATAGAATTAGAATGTATATATTTATATGAATCGAAGTTAGAATATAAATATTTATTTTAATTATGAAAAGGAATTGGAAATGGCGCGGTAGTTCAAAAATTCAATTTCAAATTTCAAGTGAATGTACAGGATTCAAAATAAACTAGGATTTTAGCGAAACAAAAAATATTACAATCTACTTGAAAATATCTTTCCAACGAATCTGAAAAATTGAAATTTCATAACAGGAATAAAAAGTTATGCCCAGTTGAAAATTCAGGATAGTCGCTATGGAAATATAGCCCTAAAAAATAACCCTTTGGCAAATGACCTCCGTTTTCAACAAAACCACTTTTGTTGGATCTGGGATGTCAAATTATTGCTACATTTCAAAATTCATATTTTTTGGGATCAATATGTGAGCGTAGCAAAGGAAAACGTGTTTTGACAGTTTAAGTCAGTTTGGATCGACTAGAAAATGGCCATTTTTCAAAAGGTCTCCAAATTTGATGAAATTAGTTAAAACATATACTAGGATGCAGACGGTGCTTAGCAGCACCCGACACCCATCATCCACAGACTATGGGCGACTTGTTTGTTTGTTTGATTGTGTTGTGAAAATTTGTTATGTGATGTGGAATAGAGTAAAATATTTTATAGTTAAAAAAATAATTTTTAACGTGTATATAAAAAAATAAATATTTATAAACAAATCGGACGATTTGTTTATGTACACACATTTGACTGATATTGATTAGGACGATAAATTTTACACATCGTCCAACTGCACAAATAAATCTGTATTTTTTTATTGAAACCCCACATAGGTATTGGGATGATATATGACATACACTAGTCCCAATAATTAGTTGTATGTCGATCGACTGATTGATAGGTTGTTGTAAGCATTAAATATTTATATTTGATCCTTATGCAGTGTAGAATGCACTCTGGATGATGGTTGAATGTGTTTGATTGTTGTTGTATACATGTGTTGTATGAAATCCACATAAATAAAATTATATGGAAATTGACTATGTCTGATTCCATTTCAGAAAGAATAAATATTTTAAAATAAGGAATATTTTAAAATAATATTCAGTCAAAGATCAAAATCTGATTTTGATGTCCAATTTGGGATGGACACGAAAATATTTAAATATATAAAGCAGTATTGATTAGATTAACGCCATTTTGACGTGAACGATATTTATATCAATTTTATTCATTTTTATAA
The DNA here is from genome assembly GCA_030737875.1 of Allium sativum. Classification (NCBI taxonomy): domain Eukaryota; kingdom Viridiplantae; phylum Streptophyta; class Magnoliopsida; order Asparagales; family Amaryllidaceae; genus Allium; species Allium sativum. Next base: position 60,628,839 of record CM060910.1, on the reverse strand, counting down.
TGAATATCGAAAAGGAATTGATTTCAAAAATATAATGTTTTGAAAATATTATCATTTATATATCGATGATATGGAATATTCAATTTTGACTTGAAATTGAATATGAAGTTGAAATCGTTTTGAAAACGAATTTAAAATGATCTATAAAATATGTTTTAAATGGAAACCAACAAAATATTATATTATATATATATATATATAATGGCCTAAATAGAACGCGCCACGCTGCGGTAGTTCGCGAATTTCGACCATTGACTTCGAACGGACATTACGGGAGATCCGACTGTCGGATTCTCCTAAAACCAGAACCGTTGGGTTCATATCGAAAAGAGCTTTCTAACGAATATTAGAGATTTGAAATCTAACGGTTGGATTTGGAATTATATCCAAATCAAATTTGGAAAAGGTCACTGTAAGTGCAATTCGATGGCCGTTTATGGAAATCGACTGTACGGGCCTTGATAAAATTATTAAAAATATCAATAATTAGTGTAAAATCATAAGAAATGATTTGGAAAGAATTGGGATGAAAAATTCCATATTTCAAAAGATAAAAATAGATTTTTATCGAAATGAACTAGTTTTGAACTCGAATTATAATCCAATTATTTTTAAAAATAAATAAATTGGATTTGAAATGGTTTTAAAAATAACCAGAATTTCCAATATATAAATTGGAAATGGATTTGAATCGAAATTGTCTTCGGAATATTTCGATGTTGGATCTCGTGATTATACAGGTATTGTTATGGAAATTTGAACGATATATTTATATCGTTATTTCCAAGACGATATTTGTTGATTGTAGTATTTGATATTGAATATAAGCCGATATATTTTCTATTCAGAGCTTTGTATTTAATATCAAATGGGATTTTAGGTTTGTCGTGAATGGTGTCTTCAGTAACACTGTTCTTGAACCCCATGTGAAGAGAATAAATCTTTTAATTAAGATTGTTAGAGTTTCCAATTATATTTAATAATTGGAATAAAATGGAATGTGAATCGGGTTTATCGTGAACTGTGTTTTTAACGACGTTCGTTCTTTAACCCAATTTACAGTGAAATGTGATTTGGAATTTATAAATCTTTTGTTAAGATTTAAAGGAGATTTTCCAAAGTAAAGTTTTCCAATTTAACATATTAAATTGGAATTGAATGGAATTCGATTCGGTAATAATCGAAGTAAGCTTCTGTAGAGGAAGACAGTTAATATACATGGAATTTAAAAGGCCATGTCGTTATTCCATTTATATTATTGGTTGGATATGGAAGTTTATATCGATTACATATATATATCAATTTGTTTTTCCATGAAGATTCCATTGTTAATGGAATGTGATTTTGGGTTGTCGTGAATGGTATCTTTAATAATACTGTTCTTAGACCCAATGGGGTTAAGAAAATCAGAAACTAACTGGAGATTAGTTAAGTTGAATGGTTTCCTGGGTATTGATCTGATGTTGGTTTCGGCCTTCGGGGTTAATACTTAGGGAATTGTTCACTTGCTAATTTACGGTTAAAGGCTGATGGAATTGAATGTGATTTTGGGTTTATTGTGAACCGTGTTTTAAATGATATTGGTTCCTTAACCTACTTAAAGACAGGATATGATTTCCCAAGTTAAACAATTGTTAATATTGATTTTTGGGAAGATTAAAACCAAGTGGAGTTTTAATGCATCTTTAATTAGATTGAATTGATATCCAAAGGGAGATTAAAGAATAAATTTAAAGAATTTATCTTTGATAAAATTAATGGGGACCTTTCCCAAAGTATAAGAGTATTTGAATAAAGGAATATTCTGGATTGGAATGAGGCGTATGTTGTGTTTTTATAGCACTTGTTTATTATATACGCGAGTTATTCAGAAAGACCAGGTTTATCCCTGTCTGAATAACTGATTCGACGATGTGTCGAGGATGAAGACGGTGGTTGAAGACCGGAGGTATTCACATCGTTCGGATGAAACTGATGTCTTGATTGGGCTGTACACCCAAGACAAGGTAATAAGTGGTGATCATCCAGACATACTTGGAGATCAACTGGATATGTGAGGACCTCCCTCCCGTATTGGACATACGGGACGAGGAATAAGGTGTCTCCGGTTTCATTCAGACCCAAAACGAACTTTTAAATGGATGTGTGTCTGACATCGGATTTCATTCTGTGTGATTGATAGACATCGGTTGCATAGCGTGAATTGTCCGTGTGGCATGCTGAGATGCAAATGATCAAGGCTTTTGTTGAAAAGCAGAGTCTTGTGGTTGATGATCAAAGCACGGCTTTAATATAGCGTAGCTTTGTGTAGCATTGATTCGCGGGCCTCACACCCCGGTGTGGACCAGAAACGGGAGAGGACATCGGGGAGGGCATGCGTTTCCTTCTAGCTAGGAGTGGTGTCAGCGTTTTACTAGCCCTGACATTTTACTTATGCGGATGATGGACTGCGAGGCGCCTCGATTATATCGGTCGTTCCGGGGACGATAGTTTGGTTGGGATATGACCAGTTTACGCCCCATAGGGCGGGGAAATGCATTATTCAGGCATTTTAATCCACTCTGTGTGGACCGGCCCTGACGATCCAAGGTGCAGTTGCGGGTGTTCCTGAGACACGGGCTAGATTGTCTCGAAGCGGTAAGAACGATCCCTTGCCTTGGTTCACAGACGGAAATCCAACTTCTGATACGTGACACTTGCGGTTTTGATTGTAGAGCCTAGTATTGGCGACATGATATATGGTACCCATGCCGTCTAGGATTGATACATTTATATTTGAAGTTGTTTTATACACTATGCACTTATAATAGTATCAAATGATTTGTTTTAGACGTATCAAGCATGTTTGGCTATTATAAGGGAAAACCCTATCCTCTGTCTTGCGTTGCATTGTGTGATGGGACCTGGGTCTTATAATAGCTTCATTTTTTCCAAAAAATATTGCGTTGTTTTGTTTTATGCACTGGTTTTCTTGGGAGGAATCCCGTTCCGTGTTATACGGTGTGGTCCCTTGATATATCTGATTTAAAGTAAAGTTTTAAAAAACTGTTTTAGTTCTCACACCAGACACATGACTGACTTGGAGTTTATTGTTTTAACCTAAACTCTGGGTGCCCCTATTTTCCGCACGGGCAGCTAGTAGTTTTGGTTTTGCAGATTTATATCCACAGGGTCCTGGTTTACAACTGGAATGATATTCGAAAAGCTCAGTATCCGTATATTCTTTTCAGTTGTGTTTTGTATTATTTTTCCGCTACATAGTAACTTGTAAATCTCTTATATTTAGTAAATGTGTAATATTTATTCATACTCTGTATATTCTTATATTTTGATGTAAATTGTTGTAATAATAATGAAATGTTCTTCTTCTGTTCGTGTTCTGATTTGTCATGTTCTCAAAGAAATCCGGGATTTTCTTCACGGGGAAGTTTTGGGTCCTTACAGTGGTATCAGAGGTTTGGTTTATAGAGCTCGGAGAAAAAGACACGTTAGAACCAAACGAAATAATTCATCAAAGATTGGATTAGTAATATCCAATGAGAGTGACTCATTAGAGATAGGATCAGTAGTATCCTAGAATGAGTTGGAAGAGTGTTGTTTTAAAATAAAAAATGATAACCAATTTTTTTTTGAAATTTTAAATTTTATTATTCGTATTTGAATATTTTATTTTAAATTGATTTGGTGTGATGGCCCGCCCCGCACCAGCCGACATTTCCAATGAAAGTGCGTTGTGCCAATGCCCGACTAGCACAGGACGGTCGCCACCGAAAGGAAAAGAAAGGAATTTGAACTAACAAGGAACCTGTAGAATGTCTCACAGCACATGGAATAAAATATAATAATAACATATTTGACATAAAACAGGCGAGGCAGTAGTGCTACCTAGGCCACTGTGGCCCTGAATCTGTCCACATACCTCATACTACATAGTGATCGAAAGTTATAGACATCGATAACCCCTTAGCACATGCCCCGCAGCAAAGCCCAACTCATAAAGTTGACTTATTGGTCCCATTTGGATCCTGAGTAATAACCTCCCATCTGGACTTCCTTTGCATCTTGGGTTTTGATCGAATTGGAGTTGGTCTTCAGAAAAGTCGTCGCGTAGTAGTAATAGCACACGTCCGGTTCGGTTCGAATATGCATAGTGCTCCAGTCATCATCGGTTCAGTTCGGTCCAATGCTTTCTAGTATGCTCCTGGGTGCGGTTTGGTTCGGTGCTCCCCTTCTAGCTTGGTTTGGTTCGGATGTCTTCTTTCTGGGTTTGGTTCGTATCTCTTGGTTCGGCTCTTGTACTTCACATCATTCCAGTCCAGCGTCCCATGTTCGGTTCGATTCGGTTCTGATCTTTACTCCAACTCCAACTCCAAGCTAGCGGCCTTCCTTTGTTGCCATACTCTTCTTCTGCCTGGACCCTGATTTGGTTCGGATTCCTTGTCTCTGGTGTTGGTCCGGTTCGACCAATCCTATCCGATCCGAACCCCTTTCCCACATCCGATCCGGATCCCTGCAGTTTTTCCAGCGAGCTTATATCGTCCATTCTCGCCATATGACAGCGTTTTCAACCATTCTAACTTTACTAATCAATCATACAACCATCCAAACAGTGGTAGTAACATATAGGATAAATCAACAAGGTCAAAATACCAAACATATAGGTCATTTAAGATCAAACATACCCCCAAAAATCCATGTTTCCCCTTAATCCCCTTAAGCATGTTTTAAAAATAGGATTAGCAAATTTAGTCGAAATTAACTCAAATTTTTATCAGAGCCATAAATTAATATTTTAGAATTTGACAAATTTTTCCAGAATTTTCTGAGATATAATTTCGCTAATTATCGCTAATCACCCCTAATTAGCCGTAATTAGTGAAAAACATTGCAAATCACTCACATTGGCCACAGACAAACTATAGATCTTGAATATTATCTGATTTGGGTTGAATCTCTATGAAACATAGCACCTCTACTCCCAATTTGATGCTAATTTGCCTTGATTTGATGTAGCTTGGCTTAATCTTCAATTAGGAAGCGATTTGGGATAAAACTAGAAGGTGGAGGCCATGGCTAGGGTTAGAGAAATGTTTGAGGCGGCTGAAAAATGAAATAAAATTCGTTTTCCTACTGTTCTCAGCCTCCCTATAACCCTAATCCCGAAATGGGTTATGAGCCCTCTTGCTAATCACCCTAATTAGGCCCGATTAAGCTATTTTTCACCTTCTAAACCTTGTTTCAGCCATATCTCCCAAACGGTGAGTCCGTTTGTGTGACCACTCTACGGAAAGGTAAACCATCATCCGAATCTAATGGAAGTGGTTTCAGGTCAAAACTCCTTACTAATCAAAAGTTATGGCCAAAACAAGATCAGCTAGGGGTAAAGCGGTCATTTAAAAATCGGCAAAAATCGTGAACATGCGAAATGTCCCCAATAGTCGTCTTCCAAAGTTATATGACCATACGACTCCGTATGTGAAAGAAATAAATATTCTACGATCCTTCGATGCGTATAATGATGGTCGTTACATTCTTCCCCCTTTAAGAAATTTCGCCCTCGAAATTCCTTAAATAAGAAACAAGCAAAGGATCCTGCATGCCTATCAACCATTCACAACAATCAAACATACAAAAACAAACAAACAAGCCTATCCTAGCATGCGGAAAACTAAGTCGGAATTAAAATCTTACCCGACAAAGAGTTCTGGATACATCTTCCTGATGCTCTTCTCTGTCTCCCAAGTACAGTCATTCTCATCCTCTTCCCACTGAACCTTGACTAGATTCACCGCTTTCCTTCGAAGTTTCTTCGTATCGTGCTCGACAATACGAATCGGCTTGCGGTTCCCAACCGCCTCGGGTTCTACTTCGATATCATCCAACTGATCAGGTGAAATAGTCATATCGGGGTCATGCACGAATTTCCTTAACTGGGAAACATGAAATACGTTATGAACTCCTACCATCTTCCCTGGTAATTCAACTTTATATGCTAAATTTCCCACTTGCTCGAGGATTGGGAACTGACCAACAAATCTTGGTGTTAACTTTCCTCTCCTACCAAATAGTATCACGCTCTTTAACGGAGAAATCTTGACAAATACCAAGTCGCCAATGGAGAATTTTAAATCTCTTCTCCTCTTATCAGCATAACTCTTCTGCCTATCTTGGGCAGCCTTCATTCGTTGTGGGATAACTTTGACCTTATCTGAGGTTTCTCTTATCTCATCTGGCCCAAGCACAAATTTCTCACCGGTTTCTAGCCAACATGACGGTGAGTTGCACAATCTTTCATACAAAGCTTCAAATGGAGCCATACAGATACTGGATTGATAACTATTATTATATGCAAACTCTACTAGATGTAAATGGTCATCACATGATCCACCAAAATCCGATATACAAGCTCTTAAGAGGTCTTCTAATATACGATTCACCCTCTCCGTCTGACCGTCGGTTTGAGGATGATAGCGGTGCTGAGATGTAATTCTGATCTTAACGCCTCTTGTAAGCTCCTCCAAAATCCACTAGTAAACAACAGATATCGGTCGCTCACAATGCCTTTGGGTATTCCATGAAATCTCACTACCCATTTCATATACAGTTCTGCTAACTTAGCTGCTGTTCTATTCGACTTGACGGGTATAAACCTTGCACTCTTAGTCAATCGGTCCACAATCACCCAAATGCTATCATGTCCTGATCTAGTCCTTGGTAACCCATCAATGAAATCCATTGAGACTTGTTCCCATTTCCATTCGGGAATTTCCAATGGCTGTAACAAACCACTAGGCTTCTGTTGCCCAGCTTTAACTAGCTGGCAGTTCATGCACTTGGATATAAACTTCCCAACGTCTCTTTTCATCCCTTCTCAGTAGTAGGTCTGCTTCATGTCTCGATACATTTTGTTACCACTGGGGTGTATAGTCAGTTTTGAGTGATGACATTCTCTAAGCACTTCATCCCTCAATCCATCAACATTGGGCACAACTAGTCCTCCATTCTTTCTACGCCATCCATCTCGATCAAGCCCATACTTGTTCATCTCTTCGTCGATTCCCATCTCTAACTTTGAGATGATTTCCAATAGGTTAGGATCGTCCCTCAGACTGGAACCAATTCGCTCAATCAAAGTGCGTCTGATCATCAAACTTGCTAACATTTCTGGATCCAATTCGCACTTTGGTCTGAAATCATACCCAGCGATATACTCCAGTTGCTTCCACTCAAGAAACATAGTCCCTAAACTGACATGTCTTCTACTCAATGCATCAGCTACCGCACTGCCCTTTCCTAGTGTATATGCGATATTGAAATCGTAGGAAGCAAAGAATTTCTAACCATCTTTGTTGTTGGAGATTTAGATCCTTCTGATAGAAAAGATACTTTAATGATTTATGATCGGTAAATAACTCGAATCTTTCTCCCAAGAGATAATGTCTCCACATCTTCAATGCGAACACAATCGCTGCCAATTCCAAATCAGAGGTAGGATATCTTTTCTCATGTGGTTTCAGTTGCCGACTAGCATAAGCTACAATCCTACCTCCTTGCATCAATATAGCACCTAGTCCGGTACCACAGGCATCTGTGTATGCTGTCATCTCTTCATTCCCTTTAGGAATGACTAACACCAGTGCACAGGTCAACTTTTCCTTTAGACTCTAAAATGCATTCTCGCACTTTCCGTCCCAGACGAAAGCTTGATTTTTCTTGGTCAACTAAGTCAACAGTGCCGCTATCTTGGAGAAGTCTTGGATAAACTTACAATAATATCCAGCCAACCCTAAGAAACTTCTTACGTCTGTTACATTATTAGGCATAGACCAATCTTGTACCGTAGCCACCTTTGCAGGGTCCACGGAAATACCATTCTCTGAAACAACATGGCCCAAGAATCTCATTTCGAAGTTATTACCATTTTTGAACCAAAGAGAACATCAACGTAAGGTCCTAAACAATCCATAGCATTCATCGAACAAGTCCTGTCTAGCATCCGCTAAAACTATGAATACGTCGATACCCGAATGATTGGTCCAACCAGTATCAAGGGCTAATGGAAGCCCGGCTCCAAACGGACTACCGCACGTCCAACGCACGTTTATCCTCCAAGGATAACTAGATCATGTCCAACGGATCCAAGTTAAGTGGGCGTCCCCAGATACCCCTAATTCGAGTCCGCCTAGAACACTCCAAACTATCGACGACTCCTTGGCACTCCATCAGAAGAGCTACCCTTAACTCCATCTTTAATTCGAGTCCACACATAAGCGAAGGGACCCATCGGCCTTAATGGCAAATATAACTGGTGCTCCCCACTCGGAGACGCTTCTCCAGATAAATCCCTTCTTCAAAAGATCGCTTACTTGCACCCCGAGCTCTCGCTGCTCCCTTGGTGCCATACGACAAAGTGGCATCACTATAGGTCAAGCATCTTTCACCAAACCAATACGAAACTCAATATCTCGGTGTGGTGGAAGTCCGGTCACTTCCTCAAGGACGTCCGGATACTGGCCAGCCACGGGCACATCTGACAACTCATCATGCAGGATGTCAAGGGAATTTAGAAAACTAGCCATTACCCCATCACTAGGTAGACCACCAAACACTACCCTCCGCCCATCATCTGCACTAACTGTCATCGAAAAGCCCCCACAGTCTACCACTACCCCGTACCTTTGGAGCCAATCGACTCCCAAAATAATGCCAAACCCAATAAAGCCCAAAACAAAGCAATCACAAGCAAACATACATCCATGACTCGATAGGACTGCATTATGATAAGTCATACTAAGGCTAATGGAACCACCGATCGGGTTCGTCACAACTAAAGGTCTATCGACAATCTCAGGTTCCAATCCAACCTGTCTACCAGGTCACTAGATACGAAGGAATGGGAAACCCCGATATCAAACAAAACTAGAACTGGAACCTCATAAATGGAAAGCATACCTTGAATAACAACACCCTTTCCCTTCTTCGTCGCAGTTGGGGCATTCGACGAAGAAGGAACAACGTTGATAGCATACACTTCCACACTCTGCTTCTTCTTAGGGGGTTGCGGACATTCTTTCTTGAGATGTCCCACTTGGTCGCAATTGAAGCACTTCCTTTCCCCTGTCTTTGCTCGACATCCTTTGGCACAGTGGCCCTTCTTGCACAGCTAAAGCACTCTACATCTTTCTTGTTCTTCTTTTTCTGGCCATCCTTAGCTTGGTTCTGTTTCCTCTTTTTCTAGGACTCCTCGTTAATCTTAGCAAGACCGATTCTACGCGCCTGCACTACTACACCACCACCATTAGTAGCATTAGGAACTGCTCCCAGAGCATCCCTAACCATCTCTCGTATGAAGGCAGTAAACATCTCCCTTATGTCAGGGACATTCCCATTGTTGGCCCCTGAACCCACTTCTTCTTCAACTCCTAACGCGGAGTTCCTCACCACCTTTCCCGTATTTCGATTCATCATTCAATATGTAAAGAGAAAACGGTTTACCATCTCCTTAGCGGTGCCAATGCAGTGCGACCTCATCCTTAGCTATACTAATAGTGTGTATATATATAGCTTTTGAAAACTAAAATATCACAAATACGCGCTCTCTTAGACGTACACTATCTCTCCCTGGTGTCTTCCCTAGGTTAACTACGCAACCTAGAGCTTTGATACCAAATGTGACGGTCTGCCCCGCACCGGTCGACATTTCCAATGAAAGTGTGTTGTGCCAATGCCCGACTAGCACAGGACGGTCGCCAAAGAAAGGAGAATAAAGGAATTTGAACTAACAAGGAACCTGTAGAATGTCTCACAGCACATGGAATAAAATATAATAATAACATACTTGACATAAAACAGACGAGGCAGTGCATAAGCTGAAAACAAAACCATAATCATCATAGCAGCGGAAATCCAAAATACAGCTTATGATCCATAACCATTATTACAACTTCAAAATACTGTCTCTAAAGCAAAAGATAGGAGAGGTACACTACTAATGCCCAAAGCAGTGACCATCAACAACACAGGAAGAATATATGTAGATAATACGTAGGAGCCTCCTGCTCGTCTCCGGATCAGCTACTCGTGCATAACCAGCTAACCTGTCTCTAGTCTGCCCGTTTAAGAGCTCCCAGAGTAATAAGAAGAGACATAAAACTCTGGGTCAGACAAAAGTCTGGTATGAGCAATAAGTAGCAAAACAGAATAATAATAGGTATACTAAACCATACCTGAACTTGGACCTGCAACCAAAGAGTTAGCACAACATACCGTACAATACTCAAAGGTGCCACTAACATACGGTGTAAAGGACACGGGGGTGGGGTGTGCATGTCATAGTGATGTCAAACAATCAAGCATAGCAGTCATCCTCTCACCTCTCACTCAGTGCGTAAAGCATACGATATCTACCACTTTGATCACTAGACCCATCGAGGTAGTGACGGAGTCCGACTTGTATAACTATTGCTACCACCAAGCTTTCCCCATGGAGTCATGACTAAATCCTTACAAATGACCCCACCTCCTTGGTCCATAGCCAGTAGTCCTACCTAGGCCACTATGGCCCTGAATCCTTCCGCATACCCCATACTCCATAATGATCCAAAGTTATAGACATCGATAACCCCTTAGCACATGTCCCGCAGCAAAGCCCAACTTATGAAGTTAACTCATTGGTTCCCATTTGGATCCTGAGTAATAACCTTCCATCTGGACTTCCTTTGCATCTCAGGTTTTGATCGAATTGGAGTTGGTCTTCAGAAAAGTCATCGCGTAGTAGTAATAGCACACGTCCGGTTCGATTCAAATATGCATAGTGCTCCAGTCGTCATCGGTTCGGTTCGGTCCAATGCTTCCTAGTATGATCCTGGGTGCGGTTCGGCTCGGTGTTCCCCTTCTAGCTTGGTTCGGTTCGGATGTCTTCTGCCTGGGTTCAGTTCGTATTTCTTGGTTCGGCTCTTGTACTTCACCCCATTCCAGTCTAGCGTCCCCTGTTCGGTTCGGTTCTGATCTTCACTCCAACTCCAACTCCAAGCTAGCGACCTTCCTTTGTTGCCATACTCTTCTTCTGCCTGGACCCCGATTCGGTTCGGATTCCATATCTCTGGTGTCGGTTCGGTTCGGCCAATCTTATCCGATCTGAACCCCTTTCCCACATCCGATCTGATCCGATACGGATCCCTGTAGTTTTTCCAGCGAGCTTATATCGTCCATTCTCGCCATACGACGGCATTTTCAACCATTCTAACTTTACTAATCAATCATACAACCATCCAAACAATGGTAGTAACATATAGGATAAATCAATAAGGTCAAAACACCAAGCATATAGGTCATTTAAGATCAAACATACCCCAAAAAGCCATGTTTCCCCTTAATCCCCTTAAGCATGTTTTAACAATAGGATTAGCAAATTTAGTCAAAATTAACTCAAATTTTTATCAGAGTCATAAAATAATATTTTAGAATTTTACAAATTTTTCCAGAATTTTCTGAGCCATAATTTCGCTAATTATCACTAATCACCCCTAATTAGCCGTAATTAGTGAAAAACAATGCAAATCACTCACCTTGGCCACAAATAAACTATAGATCTGGAATGTTATCTGATTTGGGTTGAATCTCTATGCAACACAGCACCTCTATTCCCAATTTGATGCTAATTTGCCTTGATTTGATGTAGCTTGGCTTAATCTTCAATTAGGAAGCGATTAGGAGCGATTTGGGATGAAACTAGAAGGTGGAGGTCATTGCTAGGGTTAGAGAAATGTTTGAGGTGGCTGAAAAATGAAATAAAATTCGTTTTCCTACTATTCTCAGTCTCCCCATATCCCTAATCCCGAAATGGGTTATGGGCCCTCTTGCTAATCACCCTAATTAGGCCCGGTTAAGCTGTTTTTCACCTTCTAAACTTTGTTTCAGCCATATCCCCCAAACGGTGAGTCCGTTTGGCTAACGTGACCACTCTACGAAAGGGTAAACCATCATCTGGATCTAATGGAAGTGGTTTCAGGTCAAAAATCCTTACCAATCAAAAGTTATGGCCAAAACAAGATCAGCTAGGGGCAAAATGGTCATTTAAAAATCGGCAAAAATCGTGAACATGGGAAATGACCCCAATAGTCGTCTCCCAAAGTTACATGACCATGCGACTCCGTATGTGAAAGAAATAAATATTCTACGAACCTGTGATGCGTAGAATGCGGGTCGTTACATTTGGACAATCAAGTATATAAAGATTTTGCATATACGTCTGATCCATGTGTATTCAAAGTTTTAATATACTGGATGGATACAGAATCACACCCTAGTCGCCCGGACATGGTTCTACTGATGACGTACGACATCAGTAATCTATTTTCGAGTTTCGAAAGTGGGATATCTATATATTTCCAATTGACTGGTGTGAGAACCAAAACTAGATAGGGTTATTGTTGTGATTTGGCATCAAAAACATGATTTTTGACTATGTATATCAAAATTATGAATTTGAAACGTTAATTCATTAATTGATTGATGGTTGTGTTGTATGATTATTTGTTATATAATAAAACCATTGTGTTAAAGAACGGTACATATAACCAAATTGTATCAAACATTGGACAGAATTGAAAATTGTTTGAGATTGCATACATATACATGTACATACATTGAATAGGTCATATCAAGGAGGCTAGAGAAGAGGAATAAAATTGTTTGCCCGACAAATAGGTATATGTTTATTGTATGTCTTGGGGTTTTTGATGATTTTATGAGCCGATTGGCTAGCCGCTAGGCTGTTTCTTTTTCTTTCTGATTGGAGAGGCCTATGTGGTAGTTTGGAAATTTTCCCAATGCTCCCGTACAAAGGAGGTTATGGCGAAATTTTTCGAAAATTTAGGGTGTTAGCCAAATTTTTGAAAAATTTGAAAAGTTCTTAGAAACTAAAAAGTTGAAGAACTTAAGCCATAATTAAAATAATGGAAGTTGAGTTGATTAGTTAAACAACTTTCAGCTCTGTTCCTTTTCGGGGACGAAAAGATTTAAAGTGGGGGAGATTGTAACAACCCGGAAAATCTGAACCAATTTAAATTTTTTATTTTGGCAATTTTAATGAATTTTGAATATTTAAAATGAATTATTTTAAATAATAACGACGATAAATTTATTTTGAATAGAATTAGAACGTATATATTTATATGAATCGAAGTTAGAATATAAATATTTATTTTAATTATAAAAAGGAATTGGAAATGGCACGGTCGTTCGAAAATTCGATTTCAAATTTCAAATGAATACACAGGATTCAAAATAAACCAGGATTTTAGCGAAACCAAAAATATTAGAATCTATTTGAAAATATCTTTCCAATGAATCTGAAAAATTGTAATTTTATAGCGGGAATAAAAAGTTATGCCCAGTTGAAAATTCAGAATAGTCACTACAGAAATATAGCCCTTGAAAATAGCCATTTTGCAAATGACCTCTGTTTTCAACGAAACCACTTTTGTTGGAACTGGGATGTCAAATTATTGCTAGATTCAAAATTCATAATTTTTGGGATCAATATGTAAGCGTGGCAAAGGAAAACGTGTTTCGACAGTTTAAGTCAATTTGGATCGACCGGAAAATGGCTATTTTTCAAACGGTCTCCAAATTTGACGAAATTAGTTTTGTTAGGACCGTATCATCAATACGAAGCTAGAAATAATTTTTCGGGAATTTTTAGAGTTAGTATGTGACTCTAGTAAATTGAAATGTATGCTTAAAAATTCAATATAATGATTTAAATGTTGATTTAAACGAAAGCTAATCGTAACAGCCGAATTGGATTACGAAACATATCCCACTGTGTTTGGAATGGGGGTAATTAGCTAGAAGTGACAGTCGTTAGGTCTCGTTTGGAGGTCGAATGAAAAGTCAACTTCTTGGAAAAAATTAAAATAATAAAATATAAAACTATATAAATATCCTAACCGTAAATCCCCTTTTTCACTTCAGCCCCCCTTTTCAAAAACAGAAACCACGATGTTCCTTCCACCCCCACCCCGATCGAGTGTCGCCGCCGGTCCTTCCATGCCACCACCTCTCACCACCGACCGTCGAGATCCCCCTCCTCTCCTCCTCCAGCCGCCACCAATCCCCCTTCCTCCGCAGAAACCACAAACCCAATAAAAACCCCGCAGCCTTTCCCTTTTAGAGCCACCGCCTCCACCTTTGGCCCCCTCCCTTCCGACGCAGCGCACCCTCCCCGCTATCAGCAGCCGCCAACTCCAGCTTCCAACCTCTAAAACAGATGAACAGTAAGTTTTTTTTATTATTTACTTACTTACATCCATTTTATTTCCAGTTTTATAATGTATATAAAAGGCATATAAGAATTCGATTTATATGTATAAAAAAACGAATGAAAATTTGATTTTTCTAGATGGAAAGTATACGATTTTCTAAGTGAAAAGATATTATTCTTCTATACATAAAAATGGGATTTTCAGGTATGTAAAAATGTAATTTTTATATATATAGAAATGAAATAAAAATACGATTTATATATAGAGAGAGAGAGAGAGATAGAGAGTGTGTGTGAGAGAGAGAGAGAGAGTTGTAAAAATATAATATTTTCTATATATATAGCATTGTAAAAAAATAATCTTTTCTATACATATAGCATAGAAATAAAAATATGATTTTTATCCTATATAAAAATATGATTTTTATCTATGTATGGTAATAAAAATAAGATTTTTATATATATTTCTTTGAAATGAAAATATGATTTCTCTTTATATGAAATACAAATAAAGAAGTGATTTTTTATATTTATAATAGCGATATGAAGTAGTGATTTTTATAATGTTTTCAACGAGATAAAAATACGATTTCTATGCATAGAGATTTGTAATAAAACGTGATTTTTATATGAAGAGCACTAGAACTAAAAATGTGATTTTTATAGGTGTAGCTAAGTAAAAATGTGATGACTAATATAATCTACGTGAAACAGATTACGTTGAAATCATGTCGAAAAATGAAACGCATTGGAGACAAATCAAAATACGAACCGTTTAGAATTAAAGAATGGTGGAGTGGAACCCAAAGGTGAGAACTTCTCACTTTTAATTTATTTTCTAGTTCAAATATGTACTAGGATGTATGCTTAGCAGCACCCGACACCCATCGTCCACAGACCATGGACGACTTGTTTGTTTGATTGATTGTGTTGTGAAAATTTATTGTGTGATGTGGAATAGAGTAAAATATTTTATAGTTAAAAATATAATTTTTAACATGTATATGAATAAAATAAATATTTATAAACAAATCGGACGATTTGTTTATGTACACACATTTGACTGATATTGATTGGGACGATAAATTTTACACATCGCCTAACTGCACAAATAATATGTATTTTTTGATTGAAACCCCACACGGGTATTGGGATGATATATGACATACATTAGTCCCAATAATTAGTTGTATGTCGATCGAATGATTGATAGGCTGTTGTAAGCGTTAAATATTTATATTTGATGCTTATGCAGTGTAGAATGCACTTGGGATGATGGTTGAATGTGTTTGATTGTTGTTGTGTACATGTGTTGTATGAAATCCATATAAATAAAATTATATGGTAATTGACTGTGTCTGATTCTAGTTCAGAAAGAATGAATATTTTAAAATAAGAAATATTTTAAAATAATATTCGGTCAAAGATCAAAATCTGATTTTGATGTCCGATTTGGGATGGACATGAAAATATTTAAATATATATAAAGCCGTGTTGATTAGATTAACGCCATTTTGGCATGAACGATATTTATATCGGTTTTATTCATTTTTATAATGAATATCGAAAAGGAATTGATTTCAAAAATATAATGTTTTGAAAATATTATCATTTATATATCGATGATATGGAATATTCAATTTTGACTTGAAATTGAATATGAAGTCGAAATCGTTTTGAAAACGAATTTAAAACGATTTATAAAATATGTTTTAAATGGAAATCGATTAAATATATATAATATATATATAATGGCCTGAATAGAACGCGTCGCGCTGTGGTAGTTCGCGAATTTCAATCATTGACTTCGAACGGACATTACGGGGGATTCGACCGTCGGATTCTCTAAAACCGGTACCGTTGGGTTCATATCGAAAAGAGCTTTCTAATGAATATTAGAAATTTGAAATCTAACGATTGGATTTGGAATTATGTCCAAATCAAATTTGGAGAAGGTCGCTGTAAGTGCAGTTCGATGGCCGTTTATGGAAATCGACCGTACGGGCCTTGATAAAATTATTAAAAATATCAATAACTAGTGTAAAATCATAAGAAATGATTTGGAAAGGATTGGGATGAAAAATTCCATATTTGAAAAGATAAAAATAGATTTTTATCGAAATGAACTAGTTTTGAACTAGAATTATAATCCAATTATATTTAAAATAAATAAATTGGATTTGAAATGGCTTTAAAAATAACCAGAATTTCCAATATATAAATTGGAAATGGATTTGAATCGAAATTGTCTTCGGAATATTTCGATGTTGGATCTCGTGATTATACAGATATTGTTATGAAATATAAGACGATATATTTTCTATTCAGAGCCTTGTATTTAGTATCAAATGGGATTTTGGGTTTGTCGTGAACGATGTCTTCAGTAACACTGTTCTTGAACCTCATGTGAAAAGAATAAATCTTTTAATTAAGATTATTAGAGTTTCCAATTATATTTAATAATTGGAACAAAATGGAATGTGAATCCGGTTTATCGTGAACTGTGTTTTTAACGACATTCGTTCTTTAACCCGATTTACAGTGAAATGTGTTTGGAATTTATAAATCTTATGTTAAGATTTAAAGGAGAATTTCCGAAGTAAAGTTTTCCAATTTAACATATTAAATTGGAATTGAATGGAATTCGATTTGGTAATAATCAAAGTAAGCTTCTATAGAGGAAGACAGTTAATATATATATGGAATTTAAAAGGCCTTGTCTTTATTCCATTTATATTATCAGTTGGGTATGGAAGTTTATATCGAATATATATATATATATATATATATCGATTTGTTTTTCCATGAAGATTTCATTGTTAATGGAATGTGATTTTGGGTTGTCGTGAATGGTATCTTTAATAATACTGTTCTTAGACCCAATGGAGTTAAGAAAATCAGAAACTAACTGGATATTAGTTAAGTTAAATGGTTTCCTAGGTATTGATCTAATGTTGGTTTCGGCCTTCGGGGTTAATACGTAGGGAATTGTTCACTTGCTAATTTACGGTTAAAGGCTGATGGAATGGAATGTGATTTTGGGTTTATCGTGAACCGTTTTTTAAATGACATTGGTTCTTTAACCCAATTAAAGACAGGATATGATTTCCTAAGTTAAACAATCGTTACTATTGATTTTTAAGGAGATTAAAACCAAG
Organism: Allium sativum; assembly: GCA_030737875.1. Lineage (NCBI taxonomy): Eukaryota > Viridiplantae > Streptophyta > Magnoliopsida > Asparagales > Amaryllidaceae > Allium > Allium sativum. The sequence goes on along the minus strand of CM060910.1, from coordinate 60,611,415 downwards.
TGGAGTTTTAATGCATTTTAATTAGATTGAATTGATATCCAAAGGAAGATTAAAGAATAAATTTAAAGAATTTACCTTTGATAAAATTAATGGGAACCTTTCCCAAAGTATAAGAGTATTTGAATAAAGGAATATTCCGGATTGGAATGAGGCGTATGTTGTGTTTTTATAGCACTTGTTTATTATATACGTGAGCTATTCAGAAAGACCGGGTTTATCCCATTCTGAATAACTGATTCGACGATGGGTCGAGGATGAAGATAGTGGTTGAAGACCGAAGGTCTTTACATCGTTTGGATGATTACTGATGTCTTGATTGGGCTGTACATCCAAGACAAGGTAATAAGTGGTGATCGTCCAGACGTACTTGGAGATCGACCGGATATGCGAGGACCTCTCTCCTATATTGGACATACGGGACGAGGAATAACGTGCCTCCGGTTTCGTTCAGACCCGGAACGAACTTGTAAATGGATGTGTGTATAACATTGGATTTCATTTTATGTGACTGATAGACATCGGTTGCATAGTGTGAATTGCTTGTGTGGCATGCTGAGATGCAAATGATCAATGCTTCTATTGAAAAGAAGAGTCTTGTGTTTGATGATCAAAGCACGGCTTCAATATAGTGTAGCTTTATGTAGCGTTGATTTGTGGGCCTCACACCCCGGTGTGAACCAGAAACGGGAGAGGACATCAGGGAGGGCATGTGTTTCCTTCTAGTTAGGAGTGGTGTCAGTGTTTTACTAGCCCTGACATTTTACTTATGTGGATGATGGATTGCGAGGTGCCTCGGTTATATCGGTCGTTCCGGGGCCGATAGTTTGGTCGGGATATGACCAGTTTACGCCCCATAGGGCGAGGAAACGCATTGTTCAAGCATTTTAATCCACTCCATGTGGACCGGCCCTGACGATCCAAGGTGTAGTTGTGGCTATTCCTAAGACATGGGTTAGATTGTTTCGAAGTGGTAAGTACGATCCCTTGCCTTGGTTCACAGAAGGAAATCCAACTTCCAATACGTGACATCTGCGGTATTGATTGTAGAGCCTGGTATTAGCGACATGATATATGGTACCCATGCCGTCTAGGATTGATACGTTTATATTTGAAGTTGTTTTATACACTATGCACTTATAATAGTATCAAATGATTTGTTTTAAACGTATCAAGCATATTTGGCTATTATAAGGGAAAACCCTATCCTCTGGCTTGCGTTGCATTGTGTGATGGGACCTGGGTCTTATAATAGCTTCATTTTTTTTCAAAAAGCATTGCGCTGTCTTGTTTTATGCACTGGTATTCTTAGGAGGAAACCTGTTCCATGTTATACGACGTGGTCCCTTGATATATCTGATTTAAAGTAAAGTTTTAAATAATGTTTTAGTTGTCACACCAGTCACATGACTGACCTGGAGTTTATTGTTTTAACCTAAACTCTGGGTGCCCCTATTTTCCGCACGGGCAGCTAGTAGTTTTGGTTTTGCAGATTTATATTCACAGGATCCTGGTTTACAGCTAGAATGATATTCGGAAAGCTCTGTATCCGTATATTCTTTTCAGTTGTGTTTTGTATTTTTTTCCGCTGCATTGCAACTTGTAAATCTCTGATATTTAGTAAATGTCTAATATTTATTCTTACTCTGTATATTCTTGTATTCTGATGTAAATTGTTGTAATAACAATGAAATTTTCTTCTGTTCGAGTTCTGATTTGTCATGTTCTCAAAGCAATCCGGGCTTTCCTTCGCGGGGAAGTTTTGGGTCCTTACATCAGATCTACTTTTGATTATAGACCTAATTCAATATTTAGATCATCTTATACCTATTATGTTGTGGTTAATTTGGATATGTCAAGTGTTGGACATCTAAATCCTAATTTAGATCTTATCATCCCTATTATGACATCCCTACTATGTTAGAACCCATTTATTATCATAAGTTCATTGATCTGTTCTTATATGTTCATCTTAACATTATGCCATGAAAGGTTTATGTCAATTCTATTAGAAAAATCATCTTTGTCATCTTCCATTCACCCTTTCCCTTTTATTTTATATAGCCAAGCTACTTTCAAGCCTAGGCATGCCGCTAAATTATGCGAGATTCGTTTGGGAATGAGGGGAAAAACATTGAAATTGGACATATCTTGTGAATTGGGAATTTGGGGCGTAACTGGTAAAAAAAAAGGTGAAAATTGGTGTAATTTGAATAATGTATATATATATATATGAATTTGGACATATATTTCATTATGAACATAATTAGGGAAAAAGGCGCATGAAACCTATAACCTATAACGACATAGGTAATGGAAATTCCTAGAATTACAATAACTTAAAATTATAAACCGCGCTTAGGCATGAGGTTAGATTGCACTTGTGGTGGAAGTCTGCCCGGAGCCGACCGGCATATCCAACGACTACAGGTGGTAAATCTAATGTGGAAGGCCAAAGTGCACAAATACGAGATGTGCTAAGACACGAGGTTACGCTTGATTTGTGGAATAAGCCTGCTCGGACCCGCCTGACATGTTCAGCATCCACAAATTGTAGGCTTAATGTAGGAGGTCTAGCATATTGTAACCACAAATGAATATATGGCAATAAACTTGAATACTTAACCTAGTGGAATCCATAGGGATTGTACGAACGTGAACTTGAGTAGGGGTTAAGTAAATTTGTTTGGATAGCGGGTAGGTTAAGTAAATCTGAAGGGGGGGTAATATTTATATATAGGCCCACAAACTTAACCTGATAGGGTTATGTAATCAAAAACACGTAGTGATAAGGATAACCTATGGGAATGTTTAATTTATGTAATTAAAGACATCCTTTTAGGAAAGCATAACTTGTGAAAATGATAGGGTTATGTAATTAAAGACACCTAGTTGTATACATAACCGATGGAAATCCCAGTGGGGATACAAGACAAGGGAGGGGAGCTTGTATCATATTGTGTGGGACCTATTTCAATCAGTAACCATTAATAGGTATCAAACGAGTACTCCGAACTAGGTCGGAGTTATGGCACGCTTACCGGGCTAATTGTAAGAGATCCAAATGAGGAAGACGGTGTGGGCGGCACAAACTGACCAGGGACATGTGCATGCACGGGCCGAGCAGAGGGGGCTAAGATGACCGTGACACCAGTAGATAGGGTTGTGCACATCAACAAAGGTTTTCCACTTTAGGAAAATGATACCTCCTACTTTAAGGCCGGCATAGGGTATCTACGGAGTAGGCAGCCGATCGATTAGGGTAGTGGTTAGGATACATCGGGACGTATGCCTAAGTCGACCATCTTATAGTTGTTGGGATCATCTCATTCTGGTTATACTAGTATCAGTTCAGAGAATCAGAGTAATCCTTAGAGAAGCGTATACACTCCATCATGTTTACCTTGCCATACCTGCTTTTTTTAGCATATCTTTTTTATCCACTTTATATTCCTGTCATGATACTTTTATTTATTTACTTGCTAAAAGTAACCGGGCTCGCTAGACTTTATGTCTGGCCCTTTTTGTTTCCTCCTCTTTCTTCCATTCCCCCCCCCCCAGGTTCTCAGGGTGGGAATACTTAGGCTTGACCGTGATTCTGCTTTCATTTTGCTGGAGCTGCTTAGATGTATGGCTCAAGCTCTTATCCTTGCTACTGTGGCTATATTTTATTTGGGGAATTTTGCTTCTTTTATGTACTCTAATGTTTTAAAGTACAAGAAGTAGCTTTTATGATGTAATGGTTTTGTGTATTTTAGACATGTGATGTTTTTGAACCATGAAACTTTATGATTAATAAAGTTTTTAATTCCGCTGTCATTTTATATCTGTCTTGTAATATTTTTGTTTTTGTTTACCTATAACGCTTCACGAAACTTAATGCATTCCCTTTGTGAGTGACATTAATGGATGTGGGGTGTCATACTTTGTATCAGAGCTGAAGGTTACCAGATTAGATAAAAGTTTTTGAAAACTATTTTCAAAAAGGTTTTAAAAGAAAGCATTTTTCAAAAAGAAAACTTTATTTTGAAAAACATATTCCCTAAAGCCATATGTAATATCCTTCGACCCTTTGTCTAAATCTCTTTCCTTTTTGTTTCAGCATGTCTGGGGAACCTAATATTCATGAGGGCGTTGCGGTACAAGGCTGGTTTCGTAGGTATCTATAGGCCACGACACCTGCCGAAGGTCAAGTTGACGTTCCTCCCTTAGCTGCACCCGTCGTTCCTCCTCCTCCTCCAAGAGCAAATAATTCGCTAAGATCTGCAAAGATTTTTGTGCCATAGGAGGGAAGCCATTCCATGGAACTGAAACATTCGTAGAGGCAGGGAATTGGCTCAAGGAGACCGAGGACTTGTTTGTAATCTTTGAAGTAGAAGATCGAAGGAAGATTCAGTTAGTTGCCTGACTACTGAAAGATGAAGCTTCTTTCTGGTGGGAAGTAACCCAAGTTAGATGTCCGGTGGAGACATGGGATGATTTTAGGCAGAGGTTTGGAATGAAGTTTCTTTCCCAAGCTGAGAAAAGCATGCAAATGGAGAGATTCTTGGCGCTCAAACAAGGAAACATGACTGTTAAGGAATATGTGAACAAATTCAACTAACTAGTAAGATTTGGATTGGAATTGGTAGATACTCCGTGTAAGAAAGCTTTGCGGTTTGCTAAAGGGCTGAATGAACCCCTTCATGGGTTAGCCATGTCCCATATTCTAATAGGAGCTACTTTTGAAAGGCTGGTTGATATGGCCTTGATACATGAGGAAGAAAAGGGAGAAAAGAAGGAAGTAAAAGCTGAGAAAACAACGCAAAACAAGAAGATATGGCCCAAGAAAGGGCAGCAGCGACAACAGCAATAAAAGAAAGACAAGGCTAAGGATAAGAGGAAATGTTACAGTTGTGGATGAGAGGGTCACTTAGTCAAAGACTGTAAAAGAAGGAAGAATACTTGCTTCAATTGTGGAAAGGTCGGACACTTTCTAGGGAGTGGCCAAAGAAACAAGGACCACAGGGACAAGGCCATAGGGCAGGAGCTTCTGGAGGGCAGGTGCATGCTCTCGTGATCAGTGCTCCAGATAAAGGTAGGAAAATTTATGTGGAAGGTTTGATTTCTCTTTCCAATCATCCTATTAGAACTCTTTTTGATTCTGGCGCTTCACATTCGTTTATATCTAGTTATATGGTTGAATCTCTCCACTTAGATACTAGTATGGTAGTGGATCACGTTGTTATCTCAAACCCCATTGGTGGTTCGGCTCATTTGTCTATGATTTGTCGGGGTTTGAGAATATCTATCTAAGGTTTCAAGTTTGAGTGCGATGCATATGTGCTCGGTTTTATGGGCTACAGTTTGATTCTAGGGATGGATTGGCTAACCATGTATGGTGCCATTCTGGATTGTGAGAGGAGGGTCGTTAGACTATTAACTTGCCATGGGAGAACCCTTAAGATTTCTTATGACCTACAAGGGTCTGTTATGCTTAGTTTCCTAGAGTCTCTTGATGCATCTATCGATGACCTGCAATCAGTTCCAATAGTCTGAGATTATTTTGATGTTTTTGATGAGGTTCGGGGCTAACCTCCGAGGCGCGATATCTATTTTCATATATATCTGGTGGACAATGCAAAGCCAGTTGCATTACCAGTGCGCCATATGGCTCCAAGGGAAAGGAGGGAGCTTAGCAAGCAAGTAGGGGAGCTACTTGAGAAAGGGTTTATCAGGCGAAGCATATTTGAATGGGGTGCTCCAGTTGTATTCGCGACTAAGGCGGATGGTTCGCTTCGTTTGAGTGTGGACTATAGAGAATTGAAAAAACTGACTAAAACGAACAAGCACGCACTTCCAGGGATAGATGACGTTTGATCAACTTGTTGGTGCCTCGGTATTTTCTCAGTTAGACTTGGCCACGGGGTTTCATCAGTTGAGGGTGGTTGAAGACAGTATAGATAAGACCGCTTTTAGGACTCCAGATAGTTTCTTTGAATGGTTAGTTATGCCTTTTGGTTTGACGAATGCACCCGCCTATTTTTTCTATCAAATGAGTAGGGTGTTTCGGGAGTTTCTAGATAAATTCGTCGTGGTCTTTGTTGATGATATCTTAATCTTCTCAAAGAGTGAGGAAGAGTATGCCCAACATTTGAGAGAAGTTTTGAAAACTCTCCGTGCACATCAGCTTAAGGCAAAGTTCTCCAAATGCCATTTTTGGAGAAAAGAGGTTAGATTTCTAGGGCGTGTTGTTTCCAAAGATGGGATAGCAGTTGATCCCGCAAAGGTGGTTGCAGTTCAAGATTGGCAAGTTCTGAAAAATGTAACAGAAGTGAGAAGCTTTCGTGGATTGGCAGGCTATTATAGAAAGTTCATTAAGGACTTCACAAAGATATCAGCCTCACTCACCAGACTAACAAAGAAGAATTTGGCATTTTCTTGGGATATAGATTGTGATGTTGCTTTCTAATGACTGAAAAGGGCTCTGACAACAGCCCCAGGCTTGACCTTGCCTAATGGGAATAAAGTGTTTACAGTTTACACTGATGCATGTGGTACATGGCTTGGTGCGGTTCTGATGCAAGAAGGGAAGGTAGTGTGTTATGGGGGTAGACAAATAAGAGTCCATGAGAAGAACTACCCTACCCATGATTTAGAGCTAGCTACCATAGTATTAGCGCTTAAGATGTAGCATCATTATTTTCTTAGAGAAAAGTTCGAGTTGTATACCGATCGTAAATCTCTCAAGTACTTGTTCTCGCAGAAGGATCTTAATCTAAGGCAACAAAGGTGGATAGAGTTCCTAGCTTCTTACGATTTTGAGATTGCTTATACCCCTGGCAAGGGTAATGTGGTGGCAGATGCACTGAGTAGGTAGAGGATGGCCTTAAGCCCTCTGTTTGTGGAAATGAAAAGCTTGGAGTTCATATCGACTTTTGATTTTAGACCCTCCACCGAATTATTGCCTGGCTTGTTTGCATCACTAGAGATTCGACCTACTCTTATGGATCAGATAGGAGCTTCACAGCGAAATGGTCCACAGATTTCAGACATCTTGGATAGGCTCAGTAAAGAGGAGACTTCTAGTCACCTCAATAGATATTCCATTGACGATAAAGGTGGTTACGACGAGATGGAAGGCTTTGTGTTCCTCAAACTGGAAGTCTGTTAATGGCAGTCTTAGAGGAAGCCCATCATTCTAAGATGACTATTCATCCAGGGGGTGATAAGATGTATAGAGACATGAAGAGGATTTTCTTTTGGGCAGGGATGAAGAAAGATGTGGCAGAGTTTGTTTCTCAATGTTTAGTTTGTCATCAAGTCAAAGCTGAACAAAAGAAGCTCGGTGGTTTATTTCATCCTTCGGAGATTCCACGGTGGAAGTGGGAAAGTGCCTCTATGGACTTCATAAATGGTTTTCCTAGATCAAAGAAGGGCAACACCAGTATTTGGGTTGTGGTAGATAGACTTACTAAAAGCGCTCATTTTATTCCAGTTAAGAGTAAGAGGACAGCAGCTTGGTTGGCAGCAATTTATGTTCGTGAAATAGTCCGTCTTCATGAAATACCTTCCAGCATCATAAGCGATCATGACCCCATCTTCACTAGTGAGTTTTTGAGGAGATTACAAGAAGCATTAGGTACACAGTTATGTTTGAGCACCGTTTATCATCCTCACACCGATGGATAGACGGAGAGGGTGAACAAAATTCTTGAGGATCTTTTGAGGCCGCGTATCCTAGACTTTGGAGGGACTTGGGAAGAGCATCTTCCTTTAGTAGAGTTTGCCTACAACAACAGTTATCAAGCTAGCATTGGCATGTCACCCTTCGAAGCTTTGAATGGACGACCCTGTAGATCACCAACTTGTTGGTGGGAATCTATAAAAAGGCTATTACTTTGACTAGAAATGGTTAGAGAAACGTCCGAGAAGATTGATCTTATTAGACGAATAAAGACCGCTCAAGATAGGAAAAAATCCCACGCAGATAAGAGAAGGACTGACATTGAATTTGAAGTAGGAGATATGGTTTTCATTAAAGTATCACCGTTGAGGAATGTGGTTCTCTTCAGATCTGTAGGGAAATTGGCACCAAGATTCGTAGGGCCATTTCCCATAACAGAAAGGATTGGCCAAATGGCCTATAGGGTAAAGCTTCCAGAGAGATTATCCTGCATTCATGATGTTTTCCACGGTTCTCATCTGCGGTAATGCTTGCATGAGGCTGCAGAAGTAGTTGAGCTGAGCATATTGGAAGGGGTAGAGGTGGAACGGGAGGCGACAGTCAGATGAGTTCCTTCCCGTATTCTTGGAACAGAAGTCAAGAAGTTACGCAATAAAGAAATCAATCTGATAATGGTTCAATGGGGAGATAACCTAGAGGATGCGACTTGGGAAACCAAAGACAAGATTCGTGCCTCGTACCCTTTTCTTTTTTAGGGTATGTTCTTAACTCCTTTTTCCTGAGTTTTTATTCGTACTTGTTTTTATCATTTAAAGTGTGTCCTATCGATCGAATCTTCCACCTTTAGGTAGAAATACTCATGGATGTAAACATGTGTTTGAGACATGTTATGTTTGATGGATGCAAGTGTTTGCTAATCGTTGCTCGTGGATGCATATACACACACCTTAGGCACTAGATCGGCTCAATCACTCTCATACTGCATATGGATATGTGTGCACTTTTCTTCTTTTATGGATGAAAATGGATGTATAATCATATAAATGTTGCATTTGGACGGTTGATTGTGCAAACATACAGAACTTACATGTTATAGTAGGATTATTGCATACATGTTGGATTCATGGAACTAACATACATTGCACTAAGGAGCGACTGAATCAGTAGACCGCCTAATCTTCGCATTAGCGTTGGGACATATGCACACACCTTTGCATATGTTCATATAAGCATTAGAAATCTTTTAAGAACAATGGATGTCAGTGATTGGTGGATGAGTAGATGGATGTGGATGGTAGGATATACATTCTTCTTAACTTGGAGATTTCGGAGACGAAATACTTTGAGTAGGGGAGAATGTAACACCCCATAATTTTAACAACACTAAAAAGGACAAATTAGAGAATAATTAATTTAATATTCAGAATTAAGGGAAACGGACTGCGCCATTACGTCCGCCTCGAAATTCTGGTCAAGATAGACATTTGGTTTGCGTAAAACGGAGAACATATGAAGAAGTTATGAAGGTTTGAAGTTTGTATACGTGCAAGGGAATTATATATATATATATATATATATATATATATATATAATTAATCATAAAATCAAATTTCATTTCAAAATTCGAAATTCTGTAGGCGGCAAATCTCCCGCCCCAGGGGACTCGAACCCATAGAGGGGGTGTCGACCCCTCAAGGCGGGTGTTGACCCATGGGTCGACCCCGTAAGGGGTGGGTCGACCCCCCTAGAGCTGATGTGGCAGGTCGAATTCGGGGGCTGGCAGCTATAAATATAGGCTCATTTCTCTTGTTTTCTTCACTGAAAATTAATGGAGGCCTAAATGTTGTCGGTGCCTGAATTGAATCAAATCCTTTACTTCTTCTGCAAATCAAAGTTAGAGATTCAAGTGTAGATCTATTCTTCTTCTACCTTTCTAGATCCAAACCTTGTGAGTTTCAAGTTGCTTTTAGATTTAAATAAATAAAAAGTAAACATGATAGGACTGCAAATTTGGATCTATGCATGTTAATCCTTGAATCACTTCAGATCTGTAATAACTTGTGAATCTGTGATATGTTGGCATACTATGACTTGGATCTTAACCTTTATCATGTCAAATCTACTTTTGATTATAGATCTAATTCAATATGTAGATCATCTTGTACCTATTATGTTGTGGTTAATTTGGATCCATCAAGTGTTGGACATCTAAATCCTAGTTTAGATCTCATCATGCCTATTATGGCATTCCTACTATGTTAGAACCCATTCATTATTGTTCATCGATCTGTTCTTATATGTTCATCTTAACATTATGCCATGAAAGGTTTATGTCAATTCTGTTAGAATAATCATATTTGTCATCTTCCCTTCACCTTTTCCCTTTTATTTTATATAGCCAGGCTACTTTCGAGCCTAGAACATGCCGCTAAATTATGCGATTACGTTCTTTTAGGAATGAGGGGAAAAACATTGAAATTGGGCATATCTTGTGAATTGGGAATTTGGGGCATAATTGGTAAAAAGGTGAAAATTGGCATAATTTGAATAATGTATATGTATATGAATTTGGACATATATTTCAGTATGAACATAATTGGGGGAAAAAGGGGCATGAAACTTATAACTACATAGGTAAAAATTGGCTAATAATGGAAATGTCTAGAATTACAATAACCTGAAATTGTAAATCGCACTTAGGCACGAGGTTAGATTACACTTATGGTGGAAGTCTGCCCAGAACCGACCGGCATATCCAGCGACCGCAAGTGGTGAATCCAATGTGGGAGGCCTAAGTGCACAAATATGAGACGTGCTAAGACACGAGGTTAGGCCCGATTTGTGGAATAAGTCTGCTCGGACCCGCCCGGCATGTCCAGCATCCACAAATTGTAGGCTTAATGTGGGAGGTCTAGCATATTGTAACCATAAATGAATATAAAACAATAAACATAAATACTTAACCTAGTGGAATCCATTGGGACTGTATGAACATGAACTTGAGTAGGGGTTAAATAAATTTGTTTGGATAATGGGTGGATTAAGTAATCCTGAGGAGGTGGGTAATATTTATATATAGGCCCACAAATGGGTTATGTAATTAAAGACACCTAGTAGAAAGCATAACCTGTGGAAATGTTGGAGTTATGTAATTAAAGACACCTTTTTAGGTAAGCATAACTTGTAAAAATTATAGGGTTATGTAGTTAAAGACACCTAGTGGTATACATAACCGATGAAAATACTAGTGGGGATACAAGACAAGGGAGGGAAGCTTGTATCATATTATGTGGGACCCATTTCAGTCAGTAACCCTTAATAGGTATCAAACGAGTACTCTGAACTAGGTCGGAGTTGGGGCACGCTTACTAGGCTGATCGTAAGAGATCCAAACGAGGAGGACGGTGTGGGCGGCGTAAACCGACCGAGGACATGTGTGTGCATGGGTCGGGAAAAGGGGGCTAAGATGACCGTGACACCAGTAGATATGGTTGTGCACATAAACGAAGGGTTGCCACTTTACGAAAGTGATACCTCCTACTGTGGGGTCGGCATAGGGTATTAACGGAGTAGGGAGCCGATCTATTAGGGTAGTGGTTAGGATAAATCATGACATATGCCTAAGTCTACCATCTTATAGTTGTTGGGATCATCTCGTTCTGGTTATACTAGTATCAGTGCAGATAATCAGAGTAATCTTTAGAGAAGCGTATACACTCTATCATGTTTACCTTGTCATACCTGCTTTTTTTTCATTATCTTTCTTATCCACTTTATATGCCTGTCATGATACTTTTACTTGTTTACTTGCTAAAAGTAACTGGACTCCCCAGACTTTATGTCTGACCCTTTTTGTTTCCTCTTCTTTCTTCCATCCCCCCCCCCCTCAAAGGTTCTCAGGGTGGGAATACTCAGGCTTGACCGTGATTGTGCTTTCATTTTGCTGGAGCTGCTTAGATGTATGGCTCAAACTCCTATTCTTGCTATTATGGCTATATTTTATTTGGGGAATTTTGCTTCTTTTATGTACTCTGATGTTTTAAAGTACAAGACAGTGGTTTTTATGATGTAATGGTTTTGTGTATTTTAGACATATGATGTTTTTGAACCACGATAAATTGTGATTAATAAAGTTTTTAATTCCGCTGTCATTTTATATATGTCTTGTAATATTTCTGTTTCTGTTTACCTATAATGCTTCACGAAACTTAATGCATTCCCTTTGTGAGTGACATTAACGGACGTGGGGTGTCACATTTGGCATCATTTACTAGTCTCCTAGCCATTAAATATTTCCCTTAGGTAGGCAGACCTTATTATGATATGAGGCATCACTCAATATATCCCAAGGCGGACTCCAACTTTATCACTTAATACCATAGGGAAGCATACCCTTCCAAAGATTCTCTACTTGACACCCATAATCCATTTAATACTTCGATTGGATAAAGGTTAGTCCTACGATCGCTTAATACCTAGTGGCGATGGATCCTATGACTACTACACGTATTTCTTACAATAAATCTTAAGGAAATGGGAGAGCCTGACTACTACTCGTATTCCTTTGGATAAATCCTAAAGAATTGGCGAGTCTTAATGACTTAGTACCCCCAAAGTGGGATCTAACTTTTTAATACCTTAATCCTAAAGCAAACTATCCGACACTTGATGACTCGTAGGTTTTTATTGTCTTTTAGAAGGGTGGAAGATCGTACGACCATTTAATTCCTCATCGCTTGAAGTAACCATTAGGAGCATTCCTCACATCATTTCTAAAACTATCACGAGCTTCACAAATAATGATATCTTACATTAATTATACGTATACCCGACTACTAGAAAGTACAGACTTTTGTCGAATGACTACTAACATCGCATCATCAACCTAATAAGTCCCCTCTATTTTTAATATTATTAGATTTAAACTAGATTCAAGATTAGATTTATGGTTTTAAGATGAGATTTATAGTTCTAAGGTAATTTTTTTAGATTTAGTATAATTAAAGAAATTTACTCAAAATCCCCATTTAAATTTATTACCATCACTTCCCTATGCTATTAATAAACATGATGACCCTTTTTCTAAGGCATTTGATGGTGCAATAAATGCCACTAATATTAATCTCATTAATTTTCATTAATTCTCATTCATTGCAACTCTTTAATTATCTCCAAATTTATTATTATATTAATTGCCATAGATTTGATTTACAACATTTAATTATCATTTGGCCCAATTGTAACCGTTTTGAATTCTATAATTTATTATCACATTTAATATCCATAAACCACAAGGTTACAATAGTTAATTCTCCAATTAGTACAGGTAACAACTAAATAATATCCATACTAAACGGAGAACATTTCAAACCAAACCTAAGTGTACACCTAATGATAATAATAAATAACTTGATTACATATAATTTGATGGATAAGATATTTGTATATTAGCACAATAATTATGTAAAATACTAATTTTCTAATTTTAGTAATTTATGTTCTACTCCATGATATTTATTAGAACAAATCCTTTTTGTGTTCTGATTTGCTAAAATTCAAATCACACAAAAATATCTTCTGATATAATTTCCATAAATTTTCCCAAATAACACAAAGAAAGGAATATGACCATATTTAAAATTACAAGAAATGAGCGATTTTTTCCTAGAATAGACAACGTAAACTTTGTACAAAATGTGTAATTTGCACATCTCTTCCCTTTTTATTAGTGCATATTCCTTATAATTTCAAACATAGTCTTTTTGCATAAAAGGACAGATAGACTAATTTATAAAAATATAAACAAATATTCTTATACAAATAAAAACATAGATATTTATAAAGTAAAATGGGTAATTTATATAATTCCTACTTTTACACCTATTTTACGATTATGGAACACAACTACGTATAAACAGTTTAATATCTTCAAGGGATGTTTCCCAAATGTAGGTGTAAATAATTATTAAATCTTACAAAAGAATATGCAGACAATATTTAGATGATTTTAGCAAAAATATTACAACTCCAATTATTCAAATTTAGGCATAGAAACTGAAACTACGTCAATAAAAGATTTGATGTTACTAAAATTATATAGATTCCCACTCACCTTGCAAAGCTTTTCCAATTCTTAGATATAAATTGTTGCTTTTAGGTTTCATTCTAAAACCTTCCAGATTCGTATAATATGCATGAAAGGAGATAAATACATATTAAAATTTTATATCTAGACAAAGAACTAAAATTGGGAAAGATAATAAAATTGTAAACATAAAGAAATTTACCTTGCGTGCAAAATCTATCTTTTCATGTAGATCTGAATTTTGTCCTCCAGATTATGTAAATAGAATTGAAATCTATTTATTTTAAGAAATTTGGGAAGAGATTAAAGGAATGAAAATGGCAGAGCTTCCAATCGTCATAAAAAAAATGACAAAAGATGGTATAGGCCTTTATTTATGGGTATTGGAAAGACCTTGAAACGTTAGATTAAATTAATAAACATCCGTCTGTTAATATAAAAGCTTTCTCACTAAAGAACCTAGCCGCCGCAAGTCAGGATGACCAAGCAAGTTGATCCTACAGTTGACCGCCTAAACGACCTAGCTCTTATGGGGTCGGGTAATAAATCGTGAACTTAATTGTTTTATTTATTATATTTGTTTTCCATCTAAAATCATTTTTCATCTATAACTTATTCAAAGGAACTTGGTTCGCAAAACTCCAAGCATGAAATTTGATCATAATTTCATCACGAGCGCAGTTTGGTGCAAGTTTCGTGGTCAAATTCCATTATTTGCTCAAAATCCATTTCTGGAATCTAACTAGATAATTAATTGAAATAATGTCAAATTTCACGGTGGTACATCTTATAAAATATCTACATTTTAGTTTACTTTAAATTATTAATGTATGAACATAGGATTTTGAATTTATAAAATGAGATATATTTTCAAATTATTTTACTAGATAATTGTGTATTTTTGAATTAAATCTTGAATTCAAACTAGTCAATTTAGTTGAACCAGATTAGACTAACTAAAAGACTCATTAGATACATACACATGCATGCATTTATATAAAGTGTATATACATATATATGAATGTTTTGGATAACCAATGCATATACAAAGGGAGAATTTATCTATCACGATGTAAATCTCAACATCCAAACACATACACATTTACTGCGTATGCAATATGTATGTTCCACTTTCATAATTTACATTAGAGTACATTAAGATATATCAACGAGTATATTTTGGTCATTAATGCCATTTAAAAATTATTAAATTTAATTAAAGGGCATTATTCCCTCTTTAACTAAATCATGCATCCCCACATTAATTGAATAAGTTAAGAGAAGAAAACGAAAGGTTGTCTTCTCAATTAAATTTAATAGATAACATTCGCAAATATATGCATATAAGAGTATACTTGATATGATCTATTGTATGTAAATATCACTAATGTCATTTAATAATTTATTTAATGTAACTAAAAGAAAGAAACGAAAAGTCTTCTTTTCTAATTAATACGTATTCCTCTTATTAATTGAATAAGTTAAACAAAGAAAATGAAAGGTCCCAATCTCTAAATTAAATTAAATTATAACTATCACCCAAAAATATATAAGATTATGGTTGATATATTCTAATTTATGCAAATATCAAATTTAAAACTTTTCAAACCGATCAAATAAAACAAAGATTTTATTGAAAGAAAAATTAAACATGATCTAAATGAGTTTAGATTTCATAGGCCTAATAAATATCAAAAATGATAATTTTCTTGAAATTCACCCTTTTTTATTTATCGGATGGCTTAGTGTGACGACCTCCATACACCAATGGTGCTTATATAATAAATACCGCGTTGTGCAAGTACCCGATCAATGTAAAATGGTTGTCAAGAGAAAGAAATAAGAGAAGGGGAGAGTAATGAAAAAGGAGAAAGGAGAATTGAAGGAAATAGAAAAGGAGGAGGAGGAAGAGCACAAAACATAAACACAATCATAGAACTTGTCGTATATCTCATAGCGCACCTGAAAACATATAATAGTAATAATCACTAATACAAAATAGGCGACTTAGTAATAACTATATAAACCACATAATCAAAATATGCAGGCTCATACAATTATGCAGAATAGGAGTAGAGCTCATATAAGATATAAAGAAACTCAATAGATAGGTTGTCTCTTATAAAAATACATAACACTATCAAGGCTGCATAGTGCCATACAGCGGAATAAATAATGACAACACAAGTACGAATATGAAATACGATGACACCTCCTACTAATCCATTTGCGCAGTTTTGGAAATATCCATACCTATTACTTGGTCTACTCACCATTATCGCCGATGAGAACCCAATGGTAATAAAAGGAAACGTAAAACTTTATGTCAGACAAAAGTCTGTCGTGAGCGATAAACAAATCTCGAAGTACTATAAAGTTCGTAAAAGTATATGGCATGGTGGGTATAGAGAATCATACCTGTCATTCCCCTGCATATATAGATTTAGCACATACAAGATATATATTGAACATCGAGTAAAGAGGGTGTGATGGATGTCTCTGTGCTAAATGGTGATAAACAAGTAAACAACCATAGCATCCATCAACCATCCTTGCAGTACTAAAGCATATGGTACACAGTACTTCAGTTGTAAAACTGTAGAAACACTAGTAGATTAAAACATCGACATACTCTATCAGACTACCGATCCGTCATAATGTCACTGATTGGAGATCATTATCCTACCTAGGTCAAAACGTCGACTGACTCTGGGGTCCAAGCAGATCGGGTCTAAAACATAGACTGACTCTGATACATCCTTGTTCCTCTCCCCAGAAGGTGTACCAAAGTATCGAACATTGGTAACCTCTTTGCACATGTTCTACACAGCAGAATCCATCTCTAGACTGTCCATGAGACTCCCATCTGAAGTCATCCTCTTAATCGATCAAATAATTAGCAGGTTAGAACATCAACAAACTCTACCAAACCACTACTACTCATAACATCACTGACTGTATTTATAACTCATCCTATTATGATTGTCACATCAAAATTGTAATGGCCCGAATTTTCGTACTCTTTGAGTCGACTAATAACACTACACGTCCAATCCAAATTGCACAGAAATACGAATTATTAGTAGAAAGAAGTTAGAGGATGAGAAATAGAAAGAAATAAATATTAGACTAGAAGAAAATGAAGATCACAAACTCACAGCGGAACGAATAAAATATATTAGATAACATAAACTTTGAAATACAAATCAGTAACTTTATATACATACCATCATCAGAGCACAACAGTTGTCTCTGGAACAGTTATAAACACATGTTTCCATATACAATACAATACAGTGGAAAATATGATAGTCTATAGCTAATAGATGAAGCCTCTTGCTTCAAGATTCTCCGAAGTGAATCTATAAAATCCCGACTACTTGACTGCCCGTACAAATTTGGGCACCCAAGAGTTTAGGGTAAAACAAAACAAAATAAACTTTGGGTCAGTCATGGGACTGGTGTGAGTAAACTCCAACCATTTGTTTAACTTTCAAAAATCCTTTCCAAAAGAAATGATAATCGTAAGACCGATCCACACATAAACACGGATGGTTTTTACCTTACGATAACCAAAAATATTTTTGATATCAAACCCAGTGATATTATAATAATGTCTACATCAAATAAATAGTAAGCTAGTGGAACGCTTGCATCTCACGCTCCATATATAATATAAAATCGAAAATCGCAGGGCACTTATTGGAGATTGGATTTCCAACATGACAAGGTATGGAACCACCTTCAGATAGTGTATCTGTAGAGGCAAATACACTGGGTTCAACAAGAACGTCTTGCAACCCGGCCCACACATGACCGACCACTCATTTCGCTTGAGTGTATCGAATGTATATCACCAACGGTTGGGATCAGTAACCATTTCCCGAAAGGGACAGCATCGATATATTAAAGAAGCAATTGAAATTTCTCTAGATAGGTGATTATACATCCTCATAGGAGCGACCCACATAGCCATGTTGCCTGCCCGATTTCTGTCCTTTCCCGGTTGATGAGGCTTGAGGTTATTACGTACCTTTTAGAACACCTGACCATCATTCACTTTGAATGCCACATCATTATACCCGCCAAATCACAAATTGATTTCCCCAAAAATATCACGGGTATAAAGCTAAGAGAAACGAATTACTCCGCCACCCAACGTAAGTACGTTTGAAGAGATCAACTTACGCGATTCGTTAGATATACTCTGTCAGACATTTGTCCATTCAAGTTGTCCTGCGACTGGACAAACCGAAGGCACTATTCTATAAATAGGATAGCCCTTGCATAACTCCATCTTCAATTTTCTTCATCATATTCGATCGCAACGCTAACGTCCATACAGAGTGGTTTTCAGATACTGAATCTGATCCCGGTCTCTCCGTATTGACGACGGAAAAATGGTCAAAAACTTCGATAGCCGGTGATTTAACTATCAAAGAAAAATATGTGTGCAACAACGATATTATTTCTAGATGGGAATTTTATCGATCAATCATCATTCATTTATCTCTTCACTTATCATTAATTTATTCATTTTCCATTTCTATATATTCGTAAACTCGTATTTCCTAAATTTAGAAAATATACTTTATTAACATTTGGAAACATTCCCATATTTGCTTACATTCCTTAATTTCTATATTAGAAACATTTCTGATTCTTATTTGGAAAACATTTCCAAAACGCTTTCATTAGATTTAAAATGATGTTTAACTAAAACATCGCTATGCCAACTCAAACCATTTCACTTATTAACTAAATTCACTTAACTAATCTTCACTATCGAACCTTAACCATTCTTTAGTTAAAACTGAAGTCAATCAAGTTGGGGTATAATTACCTCTCAGACCTTAACTGAACAACATTCTCAACTTTGAAATTGTCACAACTCACACTTTAGACAAAACATCGCTTAAGCGACTCTCAGATTCAATCTAAGGATCCACTTCTTTTACAGAAAAATATTGATTATAATGGTAGCGTTATAATCGATGTTTCCAAATATTTGATTTATAAAACATTGCTTTTAACGGCAGCGTTAAAATCGCTGTTTAGATTTACAAAGCATTTATTATAACAGCAGCGCTAAAATTGCTATTCAGATTTACGAAGCATATATTATAACAACAGCTCTATAATCGCTGTTTAGATTTACAAAACAAATATTGTAACAACAGCGCTACAATCGCTGTTTAGATTTACAAAACAAATATTATAACAACAACGTTATAATCGTTGTTTAAATACCGTATGCAACGCACACGCTTCCGTTGTTCATTTAGAAACTCTGTTTTATTTTAAACAATTCAAGTTCTCCTTTAAATGTATTTACAAGCTATACATTCTTTAACTTCTGAAATTAACTCAATTTGGTTTCTATAAATCCATTTTTATATATTATTGCAAACCATAGAATTAATTGAATATTAACCTCTTAATGTATTTAAATTAAATTATAGGTTCATGTTAAATAAAATTTTAAATATTCTTTCGAGACATAAATCATTTGTAAAATTCGACATAGCCGAATTCCTATTTAAAATTTCATTGGATTAATCCCAATTAATTTTATATTCCAATTTTGGAATACAACCCATCGTTTCTTTCGAAACCAATTTTCCCACTCCAATCTCTTTTACAACTATTGCATTCAAATCCCACTTCAAATATCGGTATCAACATCGATTACCACTTTTCTTATATAAATTCAACTTGAATTTATCTTTTACTTTATTCTATGATATATATTTTATTTAATTTATAAACATCGTTATAAACAACTTCTTGTTTTAATTCACTTAAACAAGTTTCTATTTCCATTCCATTTGAAATCTAATTTCTATTTTGGAATTAATTTCCTTTATAATATACTAAGTTTAAATCTCATTTCCAAAAAACCGATTTTCACTTTCCATATAATTAAAATTTGAATTTATCTTTCAATTTATCCAATGATAAATAATCCTCTTAAGTTACAAACTCATTTATAAACAACTTCATGTTTTATTCATTTAAACGTATTTCTACTTTCAATTTAAAAATAAATTTCTATTTTTGGAAATAAATTTTCTTTTTAAATCCCAAACTCCTTTTTTCATGTTCGAAAATATTTTATAGTATTTAAATACTAAAATTTATAGGGCCAGTGACAACAAAATCAATCATAGAATACACATATAACGCAAATATATGAAAACAATAATATATAAATGTTGAGGAACCCAGTTGGGCCCCTCCAACCTGTTTCCCTGCATCTACAGATGTTAATCACATCAATATGAGATATCATAGTAAACAGAAGTGATAATCGATCAACGATATATCTATATCAACTATTTCAACCAATCTTATCAACCATTTCAACCAATCAACAATCACACAGTATAAATAAATTTAAAAACTCGTTTATATAAAAATATAAACGAGGCAGAGTTAGTGAGTTTACTCACCTTGGTCCCCAGTCGACGATTCTGCTTTTGTTTAGTTTAGAATCAAACGGACGTTTGATTTTTCCATGAAATTCCAGTTGTTTCATTCAACCTTGTCAGTTCCATAACGAAGATTTTGTTGGTACGATCCAACATGATTTGTTTTGCAAGATTCTGTACACGTATGAAGCAATTATAATTATTATAATATTGGCTAGAATTAAACTTTTTATTCCCTAATTATCGCTATTAACTATTTATTTCCGTTCAGAACAATTAACTTCTTCTAGTCACTGTTAATCCGATTGTCATCTTTTCTAGGATCGAAATAAATGATCCCCTCCTATATCCTATTATTATCTCGTCTCCTGCTAAAATGCTGACCCTATGTATAAGCTTTTCCTTCCATAACCAATACCAATCTCACTCTCTTTCCCATGTAAAATTTGATACGCAATACGCTGTAAATCATGTTGACAATATCTTGATTACCCTAACAAACCATATGATCAACTTATCCCGTGTTCCTTAATACATCATTAAAATAAATTTTTAGTTGCTTACTGACCTCACTTTATTACCGTAGTCACTTCCTGGTCAAGTGCTGCATTGGACCTTGCTGTTTTCGAACAACCCAACATCAAGTCGTACCCGTCCCGCCTTTAAATCTCCTTCTTCCTATTTTGCAAGTCACGCTCTAGCTTCTGTAATCATCATTCCAGAAAATTCCTACCACCTCCATTCCTTAACCGTTCACAAAATCGAAAATTCCATGGTGCTCCCCATCACGACCTCATCTCTTTCTGCCACCCATATTTCGAACCGGCATACCCCTTTTCATCGCATCTCGGATGAGTTCAAGCACCACTACAATAAAGTGATGCGTCACCTTATAAACCCGAAACCCCTCAAAGCTTCACTACAACATCCTCTTCATTTTTCTCCTTCCAGATCAGCTTCGAAAATCTCCCTTGTTCAAACGTAAAAACTGATCCTTCCCTCTCTCTACTATGCCCCACCATGGTGATCGGACTCCGATCTAATACCCTAAAAACACGCACCTCTCTACGCCCTTCCAAACCACTCAGGTCTGAGGCGCCCTCCACCCCTCTAGCACCCGTATTTTCCACAAATCCGCGCCCACTTCAAATGTTGTTTATGGCCATCCCACATCATCGGAGCTCGAGCGACTCCGATCAAAGGTGGCTGACCCTTGGACGAACCATTTTTCTTTCGATACCCAAGCGAGATCATCAACACGGAGGAAGATCGAAGGATGAGGAGTTTAGATCAAGAAGGGTCGTTCGTTTCTTGCTGGGGACAAAACAAAGGAAGCTTTACTTTTTTTCGATTTGATTTACAGTTTGTGTTTTGAGTTTTGTTCGAGATCTAGGAAGAAGGTACACGATATTTAAGGGGGAAGACAGCTTGCCACACACGGACAAAGTGGCTTGCCACACACGGATTTTGGAAAACTTGGAGAGCACGGGAATAATAGCGTGATGTGCACGAAATTGAAATGGCTTGGAGAGCAGGGTTGGTAAACGTGGATAGCATGTTGGTTTAGGTAGCTTGGGACACACATACTTCAGAAATGTATAGAGAAATAGTATTTATAATATTACATTTTCTTATATATATTATATTCTTGTAAAATGATTAGAATCAATCCATTTCCATCGCGTTAGGTTCCAAGTATGGCACCAAGAACGTGTGAGTTAATGTATGAATGTACTAATAGATTCAAATTTGATTATAGGCTCACTTTCTTTCTGAAATATACCAAAAACTTGTTAGTAACAGGAAATGGTGGGCGAATGTTTTCAAATGGATTGTTCCTCGTTCAGTCGTTTGTGAAGTGTGATTTTCCTAAGAGGCTGCATATAGATGGCCAAGCAAGGTTAACTTGTGATTTGATCGTTTCAATAAAACTCTGCTCATTCGCATACGAGCTGCTACGGATAGAAATAAGAGTACGGTTGTGTCTAGCGAGGTACCACGATCCCAAAAATATAATAATATCGGTAGTTTAACTTATATTATGAAACCCCAAAATATTGATATAGGGTGCAAAATACTCCAAATAAAAAGTTGCATATTTAAATAATTAAAAATTACAGTAAAATTCTAAAAATTAAATTATAACTACGCCTCAAAAGAATCTTGTCTAAATTCGCAAC
Organism: Allium sativum; assembly: GCA_030737875.1. Lineage (NCBI taxonomy): Eukaryota > Viridiplantae > Streptophyta > Magnoliopsida > Asparagales > Amaryllidaceae > Allium > Allium sativum. Next base: position 60,589,056 of record CM060910.1, on the reverse strand, counting down.
CAATCTCTAGTTATATTAACTAAACCGTTATGGTTCATAAACGATTCTACAGCGTCTATTTCTAAATTTGATTTGGACATAAACAAAATCTACAAAATGAAAACTCAATTTTTCTCTTAGATAAGAAAAATAAAATCAAATAGGTTCGGACGTTTCTTGTTTCAAAGAAATCCGACTTATAACGAATTCTGTATATTCATTTAAAGTTCGAATCGCCAAATCGCAAACCGCCGCGCTGCTACGAGCTCGTTTTAAATATAATTATAAATTATACGTTTAAATATCATTTTATTAAATAAATTCCTATATATAATTCAAATAACAAATTTAAATATTCAGAATTCAACGGCTGAAAATCCGGGTCGTTACAAAAATGGCCGAATATCGTCTTTTCTGTATCTCGAGGAAAAACCATCCATCATAGTAGCCACACTTCTCGGTGTGGAATCACCATCACCGAATGTTGAATCACCACATCCTTGCTTCATATCAAAGCCGTTAATCAAAGAGCCACCATGTTGAAACCAATGTTGAACGAGCCTTCGTATCCCTCTTCTCAAAATTGCACTATCGTTCATGTCAAATTAGCCAAAAAATACTAGTCAATATGGACCACTCCATAGTAATCGATAACAACTACTCGAATCATCTATTTAATCAAAATTGGTTAAATACACATCCAAAAAAACGTATAGTATTCATCGTAAAATCCAAGCTCATCGTCAAGCTCTGTCTTCAGTTTGAGCGCTAAGATACAATATGGCTCTATCTTCAAACCTGTCCTCAAGTCCCAATGCTACTCCACCATCACATTTGTCACTAAATACCACTGTTGCTCCATCGTTGAATCCAGCCAAATGCTATGAAGTTGTTTCGGGAATTTATCTCATCCGTTCAAGTCTATCATCCATGTGCACTCAATCAATATGCACGATTTGTGTGTTTGATCAATAAGCACATCAAACTCTAGCGAATGAGATTTCCTAATACTATATCACCTACGAATGGTTTTTTTAGCTAAACTAAGCAAGCAATTAAACCATGCAACCAATCATCATACGAATTCCTAATACATCATATGAACATCAGTAATAATATCATTAAAATAAGAAAATCTTATCTAGAGGAATTAAAGAGGCATAAGTGTCAAAATAGCCTATGTCTAGCAGTATGGTAAAAATAACACGTAATATTGCGTAAACGGGTAAAATGTGATTGTTCGACATGACAAACTTTTCCGTTGACCAAATTTTTTTGATGCAAATTATAATAAAATAACTGCAAGCACATGGCATACAGATATAGTTCATGGCGAGTATGGGTCGATCTGTAGGGTAAGAATTAATTCTAACTTTACATGATCAAATTAGACCAAGGTCGAAAGAGTGCTAACTAACTAACAAAAAAAACTAACAACTACAAAGTAAATGAAAAATATGAGCTAAAATGACAATTTATAGATAAACCCGCTCTCTAGATTACATAAAATCAACATATATGAAATTATGATCTCTCTTTTGGTCATTAATGGATTTGGTTGATATGTGTATCATAAG